>OY728154.1:20000000-22500000 GCA_963277665.1 Viscum album
ATCAGTCAACTTTACATGATTAACCAATTTAGACATTCTATGAAATTTCATCCACAAAACAATATAGAAAAACAGGGAAACATTTAATTGTGCAAGCAACGGCCCGCAACGACTGTGATTTTCAGGAGGCATAAGCCTTTTCAGTTCACTAAATAATCAAAGGATAAGCATTGATGGAAATAAAACAAAAATATCAACAAAATTTCCCCAAACCTGTTATTTGACTAGTTATTATCTTTATTTACTGGTTCAACCCCGTCTCACAAAAATAAGAGGATACCCACCCCGCATGATGCCCAAAAGAGAGAGAGATGAAGGTAAGATCCATACTTGAACAGGTTTTGATGCCCTTCTGTGAGAACAACCACCACGAGGATTTCGATCACTCCTCTAGAAGATTACGTCCTCCCGTGGACGCTGCGGCACAACCACACTAACAACCAAGAGAGACTCCATTAAGTTTTAAGGTGTCACTTTTCATAGCATGGTAAGGAGGGACATAAAGAGGAGATTGAGGATGGAATAAGAATGAGGTAGAACACACCATGAAGATGACGTTCGTTGAAGAGCGTCATTCCCATCAAATATCATCAATATATTTAGGTGGAAAATGAAAAGAGGAAGTCGAAGAAGAGGGATTGGAACGAGGTGCACGATGTTCGCCTCGTCAACATGATCTCGCAGACACCAATAGATCGACGATCGGAGTCCGGATGAAGAGGATAGGAGGAATACTTTTGGGTCATCCGCGAGCATTGCCGTGCAGAGAAGACGAGGGGTCCGCAAATAACATGTGACCCTATCTTTTATAGGAAACAAAAAGGTAAAATGGTATGTAGCATGTATTAATGAATACACGACGTGACCGTAAAACTATTACATTGTTTGACTGGTCAAAACATGACACATCATGCAGTTTCCACGTGTTTAATGATAATAATTACTTCAATTAATAAAAGGTGTTTTATTGACCCCAGACATGAGTCATAAAGATTTATTCATCATTGGTCTTGAAATGATCGTCATAATTTCAGGTTTTCAACGTCACAGCTGGTTCACCATTCCAACAACGTATGAGGGAGATACGTTGGATACAAGATCCTTTAATAATAATAATATTATTATTATTGGTTGTTTCGTGGACCCGAGTCATGAACCATAATTTAATATCCGTCCTTATACTTGAAATGATCGTATTAATGACAATATCACATCGCCACAGATGAGAATTCAATCAGACGTTGCACGCAGGTGTTATGGCGGGTCGAAGACTTAATAATAATATTAAATATATTAATTCATGAGCGTTTCGGGTACCCGATCCGAAAACCCGAAAAAAAATCCAATATTTGACTCATAATTTCTGTCTCGAAGTCAGGGTCACATTGCTGCTGACGGTTCATAAAACCGATTTCTCATGAAGAAGTTATGGACTAAACATGATTTTCCCAAAAAAATTAATCATTACAATATTATATTATTTAATTAATTTAATTACTTAAATTCTCACATTCTCTCTTAAATCTCCTTTGAGATTCATGTACAAAGGCATCCCATTTTTTTATGTGGGTTACACATGGCACCTATCTTTATATTCATTTTTCTATAAATTTTATTTCCTTTTAACATGTTTCTCTCTCCAATATTCTTCCTTTCTTCCAAAATTTTTATCACGCCCCGACCAAAGTGGTGCCACCCCTTTTATTCCATACCCATCACGCTCCAACCTTCATTTTAAACCTTTATCATTATTTTTTT
The DNA here is from genome assembly GCA_963277665.1 of Viscum album. Lineage (NCBI taxonomy): Eukaryota > Viridiplantae > Streptophyta > Magnoliopsida > Santalales > Viscaceae > Viscum > Viscum album. The sequence goes on from OY728154.1 coordinate 20,001,759, forward strand.
AACACAATTATCATAAATAATAACATCTCTCATCTATCCTCATATCTCAAATCTCATTGCATTGAATTCAAAATTTAAATCTCATTAAATATTTATTAATGGATCTTTCAAAATTTAAGCCAACATTATTATTATAATTATTTAGTATAATAATAATAACGAATCCCCAATAAAAATTTCTTAACTTGTCAACAATTATTATTAAGAATAATAATTATTGTTGACGTTAGCCACGTTGGCCATGTCAGACAACCATTACTTCAATGCCGAGAAGCCTCCCATTACACACATAATTTATTATTTATTAAAATATAAATAAATCAAAAAGATATCATGAACCTCCCCTCATTTAATTAAATACATTAAATTTTATTTCTTTTAATTCACAATGATAAAATTAAAACCATTTAATCTAATTAACACCAAAAAAAATTTCACTCCACCATTATAAATTATTATTATAAAAAATTATTATTATAACACTTGTCGTGTTTGACCACATCAAATTTTACAAAGTAATGGACCGGAGAGGTCCGGGCCATTACATCAGATACCTCCCAAAACATTCTCATCCTAGAGAATTAAAAACCATCCCATAAAAAGGGGAAAGGTACAAACAACCACGCCGTAAGATACCTCTCAGGGCTCTCCTCATTATAAGAATCCAACCACTATCCTAATTATATGAGTCAGGGAATTCCTTCCCCCATGTCGAGATATTATCTACTTTAGGGGGCACTGACTTGCCTGCATGGGTTTAATCGTATCCACATTAATGCGTATCGCTTAGGGATTAGGTCCTCCTCTCCCCACATGATATGATTCTTCACCCACATTTAATGGAAATAAGGAAACAAATTAGCATTATAGACTCATGAAAAACAAGGTCCAGGCCCAATCATGGGCGAGAATGAGTTTCAATAAAAGAGTGTGATGCTTCTGAATTTAAACAAAACATAAACGAGAGCATTTAAGTGAAAAAGAAAAAAGATCTCTCTAGCTCTAGCCTGGATAGGGTTGCCGCTTCTATTGTGTGAAACTATCCGCGTCCCACTCCTCTGCCTTTCTGTTGATGTCCAGGTTCCATAGCTATTTGATAAACAAGGAACGCTTAAGCCCAAGTAGAAAGGAAATTTTCTCAAGGTTTAATTTTATCATTTTATTTCAATTTCATTCCCAGAACACCCAAATGAAGTAATACACAAATCATCATAATGAATGTACCTTTCCTAGGGTCTCTACCCTGCAATCGATGTAGTCTTACTTGGTCATTCGGTAAGATCAGAGTCCTTGCATCAGTTCACGGGGGGGGGGGGGGGGCTAAAATCCCGTGTCCTATCCGGTCTTCCCTGGCCTATGTCACACACCATGATCAAGCAACACTATTGCTCTACCATCCCATGAAATCCTCATTGTGCCTAACTCCAGACTCCATCATATCTCTCAACCATCACCTTTGATACCATTCTGTCATGACCCCTCCCACCAAAGATGCCCCTCCTGAGCTGGAAATGGTGGAAGGGAGATAATGACCCCCGTGTCCCGCCACCAGTAGGCCCCTGAGTGATGACTAGCACCAAGGGTATGATTTTTTCACATATATGGGAGGCATTACCATTTTTATTAATTTACGATCGGGAAATAGGATGAGTTAAACACCAAAAAGAAGAAAAGGAACAAGTATAGAAATAGCCCAAAACCAATCCCATGTGCATGCTTTATACAAATAGTGAAACAAAATTACATGTACAGAAAATCTCCAAAGTAATGTACCAAAAAGTAAAGGAAAACAACAACAGAAAACAGCAACAACTCCCCCTTCCTGACTAGTAAGGCCCCAAACAGTCCCTGTAGTCCTCCTGAAAATCTGAAAGCAAAGGTAGGGTGAGCATACACGTATACTCAGTAGGGAAACCTAAAGCTCTCATGCACAAGTGGGGAGATATCCTAATGCCCCGTGAGAAAACAGAAGAACCAAAACCTAGGAAGGAATCTATCCACCCAGCCTCACCAGTCACACTCACCAAGTAAAACAAGTCAATAGATTATAGTAGTAATTTTATCAATGTATGGGTACCCCGCACCACCTTCCCACTGGATACTGCCCAAGCCCTCATGCCCAATGCTCTGATGCTTCCCCCTATTCCTGAGATAGTGCAGAAACTTGTCCATACGAAGCTCGAGGAAGTGCCGCAACTTGGCCATACGAAGCTCATAGTAACCCGCCGACACACAATCCTCATCCATCTCAAATCACATCCCGCTGGCACACAATCCTTGGCCATAACCACGTCTCATCCCGAAGACACCTGGGAACATATCACACCTCATCTCATAGATTCTAGGGAAACATCTGTCATAACCTGCCTGAAGGATCATGGGCTATAGAACCTGGAAGAGGGAGCACATGGAAGAACAGTAACCAGCCATCCTTTGGATGTTTTAGAATCTCACACCCCATCCCACGGGTGTTCGAAACGTAGTTCTCAACATGGTTGGGGTGCATAAAGAAATATAAAACGTACAGATTTATATAAGTATAACAACCACTCATCCCATCCTAAGGCTTCTACACAAAGATCTGAGCACGTGCCTCATGTTTCAACAGCTTTATTTATCAGTTTCATAACTACCGGGCAACTATCAACAACCAAACTAGATCAAGAGTTTATAAAACATATCCCTACCATCCACAAATCATGTTAGTAAAACACATGCAACACAAACAAGTCCCTTCTTATTAACGAACCAACCACATTGATTATTATTCCTGTTCCATTACCATGCCCAACTATTCATTAACTCTTCGAATTTTATTTATTATTCACAACCCATAGTTCGATCACATTCAAACCCATCCATGCAGCCCTGCTTCCAACCACCATAACCACAAACACATCGGAAACAATACCGGTAGCACATCATCATACCTTTGATCCCATTTACCGCTGCTCTGCTGCCCATCAAAACCATATCATACACGCAAACCCAAAACCAAGACAACCACAACCCCGCTGCTCACCCGTTCCACAACAACCCACAAAACACCCCTTCACATAATTAAACCCCATCCAGCACTGGAAAAATTCATTCTATCATATAGTTTAACTGGGTGATCATAAAAGTGTTCCAGGTATTCATTTAATCAGTTAAATTTACATGATTAACCAATTTCCACATTCTATGAAATTTCATCCACAAAACAGTCCAGAAAAATAGGGAAACATTTAATTGCACAAATAAAGGCCCCCAACGACCATGATTTTTATTAGGCATAAGCCTTTTTAGTTTACAACATAATCAAAGGATAATCATTGATGTAAATAAAACAACAATATCAAAAAAAGTTTCCCAAACCTGTTCTTTAACTAGTTATTATATTTATTTACTGGTTTAAACGTATCTCATGAAAACAAGAGGATACCCACCTCACATGATGCACAAAAGAGAGAGAGATGAAGGTAATATCCCTACTTGAATAGGTTTTGATGTCCTTCTATGAGAACAACCACCACAAGGATTCCGATCACTCCTCCCGACGATTATGTCCTCCTGTGGATGCTTCCGCACAAAAACACTAACAACTAAGAGAGACTCCATTAAATTTTAAGGTGTCACTTGTCATAGTATGGTAAGGAGGAATAGAAAGAGGAGATTGAGGATGGAATAAGATCGAGGTAGAACGTACCATTAAGATTACGTTCGTCGAAGAGCGTCATTCTTGTCAAATATCAGCAATCTCCTTGGTAGGAAACTGCAAAGAGGAAGTCAACGAAGAGGGATTGGAATGAGGTGCATGATGTTCTCCTCGTCGACACGATCCCACAGCCACTAACAGATCGACGATAGGAGTTCAGATGAAGAAGATAGGAGGAAGGATTCTGGGTCATCTGGGAGCATCACCATGTGGAGAAGAAGAGGGGTCCATAAACAACATGTGACCCTCTCTTATATAGGAAACAAAATGGTAAAACGGTACGCAGCTTGTATAAATTAATACACGACATTACCATACAACTATTACGTTGTTTTACTGGTCAACACACGACACGCCATGCAGTTTCCATGCGTTTAATGATAATAAAAACTTCAATTAATAAAAGGAGTTTTATTGACCCGAGACATGAGTCATAAAAAGGTATTAATCATTGGTCTTGAAATGAACGTCATAATTTCAGGGTTGCAACGTCACATACGTTTCACCGTTCCAACACTGTATGAGGGAGAAACGTTGGATACAAGATCCTGTAATAATAACAATATTATTATTATTGGGTGTTTCGTGGACCCGAGACATGATCAATAATTTAATATCCAACCTTAGACTTGAATCGATCGTATTAATGAAGGGATCACATCACCATGGACGGGAAGTCAATCGAACGTTGCACGTGGGAGTTACAAAAGGTCAAAGTCTTAATAATAATATTAAATCTATTAATTCACGAGCCTTTCAGGTACCTGATCCAAAAACCTGAAAAATACATCCAATATTGGACTCATAATTTCTGTCTCGGAGTTAGGGTCGCATTTCCACTGACGGATTGTAAAACCGATGTCGCACGAAGAAGTTATGGACTAAACATGGTTTTCCCAACAAAATTAATAATTGCCTTATTATATTATTTAATTAATTAAATTTCTTAAATTCTCACATTCTCTCTCCAGTCTCCTTTGAGATTCACGTACAAAGGTATCCCGTTTGTTTATGTGGGATACACATGGAACCTCTCTCCTATATTAATTTTTCTATTAATTTTATTTCCTTTAAACATGTTTCTCTCTCCAATCTTCTTCCTTTCTTGCACAATTTTTATCACGCCACAACCATAGTAGCACCTCCCCTTTTATTCCATACCCATCACAACCCAACCATCATTTTAATAATTTATCATTATTTTTAACACAATTTTCATAAATAATAACATCATTCATATATCCTTGTATCTTAAATCTCATTGCATTGAATTCAAAATTTAAATCTCATTAAATATTTAGTAACAGATCTTTCAAAAGTTAAGCCAACATTATTATTATAATTATTTAGTATAATAATAATAATAAATCCCCAATTAAAATGTCTTAACTCATCACAAATTATTATTAATTATTATTATTATTATTGACGTTCACCACATTGACCATGTCCGACCACCATTACTTCAATGCCAAGAAGCCTCCCATTACACATATAATTTATTGTTTATTAAAATTTAAATAAATCAAAAAAAATCATGCACCTACCCTCATTGAATTAAATCAAATCAATTTTATTTCTTTTATTTCACAATGATTAAATTAAAACCATTTAATTTAATTAACACCAAAAAAATTTCACTCCACCATTATAAATTTTTACTATCAAAAATTATTATTATAATACGTGTCGTAGTTGAAAACATCAAATTTTACAAAGTAATGGACCAGAGAGGTCTCGACCATTACATCAGATACCTCTCAAAACATTATCATCCTCGAGAATTAAAAACCATCCCATAAAAAGGGGAAAGTTCATAACAACAACCCCAAAAGATATCTCTCTGGGATCTCGTCATAACAGGAATCCAACCACTATCCTAATTATATGAGTCAGGGAATTCCTTCCCCCGTGTCGAGATATTATCCGATTTAGGCGGAACTGACTCAACTGCATGGGTTTAATCGAATCCACATTAATGCGTCTAGATTAGGGATTAGGTCATCCTCTCCCCACATGATAGGACTCTTCACAAACATTTAAAGGAAAGAGGGAAAAACTTAGCATTATAGAGTCCTGAAAAACAAGGTCCAGGCCCAAGAATGGGAAAGAATGAGTTTCAACAAAGGATTGTGATGCTCCTGAATTTAAAAAACACATAACTGAGGTCATTTAAGTAAAACTAAAAAATAATCTCTCTCGATCTCTAGACTTGATAGGGTTGCTGCTTCTGTTGTGTGAAACTATTTGTGTCCCACTCCACTGCCTTTCTGTTGATGTCTCAGTGCCATAGCTGTTTGGCAAATAAGGAACGCTTAAGCCAAAGTAGTAAGCAAATTTTCTCCAGGTTTCACTTTATCATTTTATTTCGATTTCTTTCCCAGAACACCCAAATCATGTAAAACACAAATCATCATGATGCATGTATCTTTCCTAGGGTCTCTACCCTATAATCAATGTAGTCTTACTTGGTCATTCGGTAAGCTCAGAGTCCCTGCATCATATCACGGGGGGCCCTAAAATCCCATGTCCTTGCCGGTCTTCCCTGGCCTATGTCATGCACCAAGATCAACCGACACTATTTCCCTACCATCCCATGAAATCCTCACTGTTCCTAACTCCAAAATCCATCCAATCTCTCAACCATCACCTTTGATACCATTCTGTCACGACCCCCTCCCACCAAAGATTCCCCTCCTGAGTTGGCAATGGTGGAAGGGAGATAATGACCCCCGAGTCCCGCCTCTACTAGGCCCTGGAGTGGCGACTATCACCAAGGGTATGAGCTTTTCATTTATATGGGAGGCATTACTCTTTTTATAAATTTAAGATCGGGAAATAGGATGGGTCAAACACCAAGATGAAGAAAAGGAACAAGTATAGAAATATCCCAAAACCAATCCCATATGCATGATTTATACAATAGTTAAACAAAAGTACAAGTATCGAAAAGCTCCAAAGTACTATACCAAAAGGTAAAGGAAAAAAACAGAAGCAAACAGCAGAAACTGCCCCTGCCTGACTAGTAAGGCTTTGCATAGTCCCTATAGTCCTCCTGCAAACCTGAAAGCAAACGTAGGGTGAGCATACAAGTATACTCAGTAGGGAACCCTAAAACTCTCATGCACAAGTGGGGAGACATCCTAATGATCTGTGAGAAAACAGAAGAACCAAAACCTAGCAAGGAATCTATCCACCCAGCCTCACAAGTCACACTCACCAAGTAACAAAAGTCAATAGAGTATAGTAGTAATGTTATAAAAGTATGCATACCCCGTACCACCTTCCCACTGGATACTGCTCAAGCCCTCACACCAAACTCTATGATGCTTTCCCCTCTTCCTGAGCTAGTGCCACAACTTGGCCATACCAAGCTCGAGCTAGTGCTGCAACCTGGCCATATGAAGCTCATAGTAACCCGCTGGCACACAATCCTTGGCCATCTCAAATCACATACTGCCGGCACACAATCATCGACCATAACCACATCTCATCCCAAAGACACCTAGGAACATATCACACCTCGTCCCAAAGATTCTAGGGAAACATCTGTCATAACCGACCTGAAGGAACATGGGCTATAGAACCTGGAAGAGGGAGCACAGGGAAGAACAGTAACCAGCCATCCTTTGGATGTTTGAGAATCTCACCCCCCGTACCACGGGTGATCGGCACGTAGTGCTCAAAATGGGTGGGGTGCGTAAAGAAACATAAAACGTACAGATTTATATAAGTATAACAACCACTCAATCCATCCTAAGGATTCTACACAAGAGCTGAGCACGTTCCTTGGAACTTCTACTTCGAGAGTATGCACACAACAATCAATCCCAAAACCCCATTTAATGTTTTCATGTTTCAACAGCTTTAGTTATCAGTTTCTCAACTACTGGGAAACTATCAACAACCAAACAGGATTAAGAATTCATAAAACATATCCCTTCTATCGACAAATCATGTTAGGAAAACACAAGCAACACAAACAAGTCCCTTATTATTAACCAACCAACCCCCCTTGATTATTATTCTCATTCCATTACCATGCCCCTCCATTCATTAAATCTTCCACTTTTATTTATTATTCACAACCCATAGTTCGTTCACATTCAAACCCATCCCTACAGCACTGCTTCCAACCACCATAACCACAAACACATCAGAATCAATACCCGTACCACATCATCATCCGTTTGATACCATTTACCGCTGCTCCACTGCGCATCACAACCATATCATACACGCCAACCCACAACCAAGCCAACTATAGCCCCGCTCCTCACCCGTTCCACAACAACCCAGAAAACACCCCTTCACATAATTAAACCCCAACCGGCATAAACAAAATACATTAATTCATTTAGTTTAACAGAGGTGATCATACAAGGGTTCTAGGTATTCATTTAATCAGTCAAAATTACATGATTAACCAATTTCCATATTCTATGAAATTTCAACCAAAAAACAATCCATTAAAATATGGAAACATTTAATTGCACAAGAAAAGGCCCCCAACAACCGTGATTTTTAGTAGGAATAATCCTTTTATGTTCACAACATAATCAAAGTTTAAGCATTGATGGAAATAAAACATCAATTTCAACAAAATTTTCCCAAACCCGTTCTTTAACCAGTTATTATCTTTATTTATCGGTTCAAACGTATCTCATGAAAACAAGAGGATACCCACCCCACACGATGCACAAAAGAGAGAGAGACGAAGGTAAGATCCCTACTTGAACAGGTTTTGATGTCCTTCTATGAGAACAACCACCACGAGGATTTCAATCACTCCACCCCATGATTACGTCCTCCCGTGGATGCTGCGGCACCACCACACTAACAACCAAGAGAGACTCCATTAAGGTTTAAGGTGTCACTTGTCATAGGATGGTAAGGAGGAACAGAAAGAGGAGATTGAGGATGGAATAAGAACGAGGTAGAACGTATCATTAAGATTACATTCGTCGAAGAGCATCATTCCCATCAAATATCATCAATCTCCTCGGTAGGAAACTACGAAGAGGAAGTAGATGAAGAGGGATTGGAATGAGGTGCACGATGTTCACCTCATCGACAGGATCCCGCAGCCAACGACAGATCGACGATCAGAGTTTGGATGAAGAAGATAGGAGGAAGGCTTCTGGTTCATCTAGGAGCATCGCCGTGTGGAGAAGAAGAGGGGTTCGTAAATAACAAGTGACCCTAACTTATATAGGAAACGAAAAGGTAAAATGGTACAAAGCATGTATTAATGAATACATGACGTGACCATACAATTATTATGTTGTTTAACTGGTCAACACATGACATGTCATACAGTTTCCATGCGTATAATGATAATAATAAATTCAATTAAAAAAAGGTGTTTTATTGACCAAAGACATGAGTCATAAAAAGGTATTCATCATTGGTCTTGAAATGACCGTCATAATTTCAGGGTTGCAACGTCACAAATGGTTCTCTGTTCCAACACCATATGAGGGAGATACATTGGATACAAGATCCTGTAATAATAACAATATTATTATTATTGGGTGTTTTGTGGACCCAAGAAATGAACCATAATTTAATATCCAACCTTAGACTTGAATCGATCATATTAATGACAGGATCACATCGCCATGGACGAGAAGTCAATCGGATGTTGCACGCGGGAGTTATGGCAGGTCGAAGACTTAATAATAATATTAAATCTATTAATTAACTAGCGTTTTGGGTACCTGATCCGAAAAACCGAAAAAATACATCCAATATTGGACTCATAATTTCCGTCTCAAAGTCAGGGTCACATTCCTGGTGATGGTTCTTAAAACCGATGCCGCAGTAAGTAGTTATGGACTAAACATGGTTTTCCCAAAAAAAATTAATAATTACATTACTATATTATGTAATTAATTTAATTCCATAAATTCTCACATTCTCTCTCCAATCTCCTTTGAGATTCACACACAAAGGCATCCCATTTGTTTAGGTGGGTTAGACATGGCGCCTCTCTCTTATATTAATTTTTTTATAAATTTTATTTCTATTTAATGTGTTTCTCTCTCCGATCTTCTTCATTTCTTCCACAATTTTTATCACACCCCAACCAAAGTGGCGCCTCCCCTTTTATTCCATACCCATCACGCCCCAAACTTCATTTTAAAGTAGTATCATTATTTTTTTAACACAATTATCATAAATAATTACAACTATCATCTATCCTCATATCTCAAATCTCATTGCACTGAATTCAAAATTTAAATCTCATTAAATATTTATTGATGGCTATTTCAAAATTTAAGCCGAAATTATTATTATATTTATTTAGTATAATAATAATAACAAATCCCCAATTAAAATTTCTTAACTCGTCACCAATTATTAATAATAATAATTATTAATATTGACGTTAGCCGTATTGACCATGTCTGACCCCCATTACGTCAATGACGAGCAGCCTCCCATTACACACATAATTTATTATTTATTAAAATATAAATAAATAAAAAAGAAATCATGCACCTCCCCTCATTGAATTAAATACATTCAATTTTATCTCTTTTATTTCACAATGATTTAATTAAAACCATTTAATCTAATTAACACCAAAAAACATTTCCCTCCACCATTATCAATTATTATTATCAAAAATTATTATTATAACACGTGTCGTGTTTTACCACATCAAATTTTACAAAGTAATGGACCGGATAGGTCCGGGCCATTACAGTGTATATCACAGCGATTCTCAGGAAGAGGATGAGGTATTTCTAAGGGGGAACCTTCCCCAGTGTCTAAAGTGATTGGTTTAGTTTATGATGATTTAGATGATTTGATTAGTCCCCTAAATATTGGGGGAACTACTATTTAAGTAAGATATAGGGAAAATTTAAAGGGATCCCTAGTTGGGAAAATTGACCATAATGGAGAGCTTCATTCTTTTAGTTCGTATGCTCTTTTTTCCCTAATAAGAGCATATAGAGACTTCTATGTTTCCATTTTCTCATGCACAAAATCCTTATGATAAAATATCTAAAGTAGATCATCAGTATTTAAGAGGGATTATCCTTATTTAATTTAGTAGGATATTGAGATCTCAAAAACCTCCAGTGACTAAACATAGTAAAAATTATGCGAGACATCAGTTCAATGTAGTTGTATGTTATGTCCATCCAAAGATAAACTTATATATTCCAGAAGTGTAGATTCAGATTTAACGGTTGTCTAGTGAGATAAGAACCACGAGTTCTATGATAGATAACATGAGAGCCTCATTTTATACTAGTTAGGCTAATATGATGGTGAGGTTGGAGTCTTTTCCTTCTCTTTCATCTACACCTAGTTCTCCATCTACATTAGTTTCATTTGATATTGAGCTAATCCAGTTTATAGTTTAATATGATCTTCATGTTGTTTTGGGAGGTGTTCATGAAACTAATTAGGAGTATTTGATAAAGATTCATCAACATGGTGAGAACATGTAAAAAATAGTAAGGGGATTTTTAAATGATGCTATAAGTGATATGTAAACCATCACTATGTCGATTAAATATTACCTTTCCAGGGTGTACGCCAATCCTGAGTTAAATTGATATTTAATGTCTTGATTGATAGTCTCATTATTCCACCTGTCACAAGGGAATTTAGGGAACATGTTAGACATTTTAACGTTTTGGAACCCTTTTCAAGGAATATATAATGTAAAATAAATATTTATTTAGTTATATGGAATTAGGGGGACATATTATTATATATCTTTTCAATATTATGATGCCCTTAATTTATGTATCCATTACATTATCAGTTTCTCTAGAAGCAATTACAATGAAAACCTTTACATATTCTCCTTCCTCATACAATATACCCCCTTAGTACTAACCCTTCATAATGTATCCCATGTAAGCCATCTAACATATCATGACAATGATTTTCAGAGAGATTTATCAAACTCCTTAAGTACCTACAACCTCTACCATAAGAGCCTCAACTTCTACATCTGAGCCTCCTACCTCTGACAAGGTAAAAGGTCATTCTAACCCTGTTATCCAATTTGAGAGTGACTCTGATTGAACAATAGTCTTTGATATTTATTTTTTTATTTTTTTGATCTATTTTTTGAGACATTATATCTTGACTCTATGTGATTAATGAAATTCATATCTCTATTATTATTCATATAATTTCATTAAATGATTTGTGTTTTAACTATTTTATTATCCCAAAATGGGTAGAAAGATGGATGGAATTTTGGAAGGAATTTACCTTTTAGAATGTTGGCTGGTATTTTGGATGGAATTCCCTTTTGAACTATAGATTTTTATTCGATACCTCAGTTATATATCCTTTGATATGATACCTTTGATACCAAGTTTATCATTGATACCTTAACCTTTTGGATGTATTTATAAAAAAAATTCCTTTGAAACTTGCTTTTTTTGGATATGATTTACATTACCTTTGACAACCATAATTATATTTATATTTTATACTATACTTCTCTTTTTAAATCTAAAGTTTTTGGATTTTATTCTATAATTTTTTGATAAAATTTATCCTTTAATATCACATTTATTTGATAATACATTTCTTAATATCTCTCATTTGGATTTTGAAATCTTAAACATCATTTTTCCTTTAAATTTATTTATGTATATATGTTTTTATCTTTTATATGGTTTATAAAAATTCAATGATTTGTGATTAAATGAAAGGGAGTTATTTTGGGAACCTACTTATTTCACAATTAATGTTTTTTACATTTCTAATTATATTACTATATTATGATAACATTTTCTTTTATAAGTAAAATCGATGAAAATTTGGATATGTGTTAGAATGATTCACTACCAGAAATTACTCCCCACCAGCTTGTGTCACCTCCAACATGGGTCAATATTAGTTAAAATATCTCATTGCATGAATGTATGACTTATAGAGTTAAGCTACATCCACAAATGTTTCACCCTCAAAATGTCTGATCGATAGAGTTAATCTACCGCTAGAAATGTCTCGCCTCTAAAATATATAACCACCAAAGTTAAGGTTCCACTAGAAATGTCTCATCTTCAAAACTGAGTCACCAACATGCATATGTCACTAGTTTATTTTCAATTAAATCGCCACTAGAATGATTCACCACCAGATTGACTATCTTCTAGAGATGAGTCACCGCTAGATATGTCTTACTACAAGAAGTGCCACCACAGAAGTTTTCAATATTGAATGAAATACTTGAAACATATATATTAATGAAATTAATACATAATGTTATTTTATGATTATTCTCTTAAAAATTTTATGTATTTATTAAAGACAATTTTAGTGTCATTCCATATATCTATAAGATCTGGATGATTATTTTTCAACGGGTGTATTCCGTGCCTTATATTTTCACCAGTCTTCCTCTTGTGTATGTGGTGCATAAGATAAAAAAGTGTTTATATTTTCTAAATGCAGGAAGGATCACCATGAGAGAGATTACATGTTTCATACCTGCTGACTATAAACTATGAAAGAGTGGAACCCATTAAATATCATGATCCTTTCTAATAAAAAAATATAACCTTTGTAACATTCTATTTTTATACAAATTTCAAAAAACTAGTTCAAGATCTGCACCAAGTGAAATTTTAGGACACTAAATCTCCTAAATAACTTTAGTCTGAGAAAAAATATTTTTTACATATATTATTTCATTCTCATTCTATTTTTTATTTTTTTTCTAGTAGTTTTTTGTTTATTCTATTTATCAATAGACACAATATCCTATTATAGAACTGACGAATAGTTGATATTATCGTCTATCTCTTTTCATCTTTATACCCACAATATTTGTGGAAGATTTCCTTTTGTGTCCTGTGATTTGTTTCTACACACACATAACTGTGGAAGAGGCATATGATCATAGATTGTTTGTAAGCTATTGTTTTTATACCTGATTTAGGATGTGGATCATATTATAGTTATATTATCTTCTTGGAAGCTTGTTATTTCCATGTGGAGGTGATTAGGTATCATCTTGAAACACAATACCTTTTTTATTCCACTATATGATTTTTTTTCTTCATTTGAAATATTTAATTTATAGTTGAATTAAAACTGTGAAAAACAGATACTTTGATAGTTAATATTTACTAATATTTATATAGTTTTTTGTTTGAGTAAATTGATTTGAATAATTAAATTAATTTTCAAAATTGTTTTATGTAATCACTAATAATGTATTGGAAAATATTTTAATAAATCAATCTTATACGAAATTACAGTTTTCAATAACTGGTCGATTTTGTTTCTTATTATGGAAATTAATTCCTATGTTTTGTAAAAAAATTATTGGGAGCTCAATTAACCACCATATTTATTTAATCACTCCAACAAACAATACCACTCAAAATTCACCCAATATTCCTAATTTATCCAAGAACACATGGAATCCCAATTTATGAAAATACATTGAACTTCAAAAATCATGATATATATACTCATGATCTTCCCATAATGGAGGTCATCAAGTGAAAAATTTATGAGAAGAAGTCTTACCCTCTTAAGAGTACTTACACATGGTGGTAATCGTACTTTGTTCCCCATAATATAAAATCACTCAGAACATAAGAATTGTTATTTGAGAGATATCATCATTCCCTATCATGGTTCTGATAAAAGTGCATAACTAATATGATTTATTTTTATTTTATAAATAATATAGGTCATTATTAAATTAATTTTACCTATAATAGTAATCCTTAATTGATAAGGTAATTATTAATATTCAAGTATTGAAATATTCAAGAAATGAAATGTACAATGTAGTTGGTTCTAGGGAACCAACTCAAATAGAATACCACATAAACTAGAGCTAAAAACTCACAAATTTGTTAGTTATCTCATGTTAGAAATGTATTTAATAACTATTTTTATATATATTAAGTATATTTCATTTCCATGGAAATTGTTTTTATTCCCACAAGCCAATATTGTGAATCTTATAAATATGACATTATTACACTAGTAATATACTCTAGTATCCACTTTTTGTTCACTTTTCATAAAAACAGAATCTTAGAAAATATTATATTAAAATATTTTCAAAACAATAATGACACTATTACTAGTTGGAATAACTTAAAATTGAAAAATGGTTGCTAAAATTCTTCTTAAGCTACCTTAAAAGAAAAAATGTAGTTTGTTATTATATATATAAAAACCATAAGATGTAATAAGTTTCTATAAGAAGAAAATTATTCCTTAATATGATCATAAAGAGTAAATGATTTGATGAAAGTATAGCGTTAAATCCCGTTAAAAACTAGAATTCACATTTGTCATTTTACTCTGAAGTCATCAAATTCTACTGTTTAATGTATCGTTGAATAGTTCTAACTATAATTTACTATCGTTCAACTTAATTTAATTTGATATTTCCTATAAATAAATAATTGATATTTAATATTAGAACATGACCTAGATTATTGGACAATCTCCTAGAACTCATTATTTTTAAATTATATCAATAATCTCTTCATGTTCTCATACACATTTTAGGGAGAGTCTCTATGCCACGTGACTTAGGAAAAAAATATATTTTCAATTATTCTATTTTTTATTTTAAAATCATCGTCAAATTATATACTATAACTATAATAAAAAACCTTATACATACATATATATAGATTATATTCCCTGGTATCAAGTTGTTATTTAAATTTATTCATGTATAAGAAATTTTTTCCATATCAAATTTGTAAGACTGACTATCTTTTTTCATTTGTTGTTAACTTATTTATCCATGAAAACATTAGTGCTCACACTAAAATCTTTTAGATAATTTTTTTATAAATTAGCATTATTTGATTCAAATGCTAACTTCTATCTATATATGGATGCATGAAACTTGCATAATTTATTATCTTCAACTTTTTTTCACTAGAATTTATTAGTAATATCATGTAGACATATTCCATAGGGTCTCCATTAATGAAACATTCCTTAAAACTGATGTTCCAAATATAATGATCATAAAACATTTTCATGACCAATACAATTAAAATAGATTTTATAACTACGATGTTTGTATTGTTTTCTTTATATAATATGTCTTACACCACCTTTAATAATAAATTAATCCTTATTAGAAATGACTTTTACCAACCATTTATCATTTATCTTGAATAATCACCAACAATATCAAGTCTAGAAAAATTAAAATAATGTGCCCCATAATTTTGCTACATGTCTTCCATTACTAAATCCATACATACTGGTAAGTATTAAAAAATTTCCATTTACTTATTCATTATTTGATTAATTATTAATGAAAAATAATATGTATATATAAACATATATTAAGAAACAGGGACAAGCCTCTGCATGCACGGGAATGCCTATCCAAACAGCTATGCGAAGGTGGAGAACTGATTTCATGATGAAGATACTAGGGAGGAGCAGTTCCAAGTAGTTATTCTAGGTTGTATGTAATGTTTGAAGCCTACCAGAAAATGAATTCCTCTAAGACCTATGTGTTGTGTAATACTTACACCTACGGGCCTTGTAAGAGTTCCAAATATCCCCTTGAAAGGTTGATTATCAAAAATCAATAAAAAATGAAGGCCTTTGGGCCATTAGATGAGGAAAATTAGGGTCAATATAAACCACTCATTTAGATTTCGTTTCCTAAACAATATGTGTCTCTAGAACAACTCCTCCCACTGAGCTTAGAAAAGTATGTGTTCCTATGACAACTAATGTGCATCCAGAGCCTATACCTCAATGAAGTATATCATGCACCCACAATCTGAAAATATATGTGCTTCCCTCTTATAGAAATAATGTTAATTAGGAAAAATAATGGAATATCCTTAGTGGCTATTAGATAAAAAATTGAGAGCCATTTAGTGTTTCTTAATACTATTTTTTATCTAAATTCTACTTTTAATACAAATATTGATTAAATACTAATAACCATTAATATTGGATTTTTTATCATATTATAGTTAATATGGTATAAAATTGTAACTTTAGTTGTCACATTGTTAGTGATTGTCTTTCTATTCAAAAAACATGTTATGGATGGAATTATGTAATAATTAAAATAAATATAACACATTTTTTATATACCATTTAATGACTGTAAATTGTTTATGTATAAGGTAATATTTTTTTTATTACTTTCACTCCACATTTTAATGATCAATGAATAAATAGATATGTTACACTTTGATAAGCCATTGGAATGATTCATGTATCATTTTCAAAGTATATTTGATTCATTATTGATAATTCTAAAATATTTTAGTGGAATCTCATGATGTATATGTTCTTACATTTTAGTTATGACTTTATAATATTTTGTGTAGTTTTTCTAAACCAGCTCAAGTAACTTTTTTCCGTTCCTTTATTTTATAACGTTTATTATAACCAATTTAATACTGATTCTGATATCATACCCACTGTCTTAGATCAAAAGATACTAGAACACTCTTATATAAATAAACTAGTTAACTACTATCCATTTAACTTGATAATGAATTATGTTTCAATAAAAATGAATTTTTAGTCTTATATTTACATTTATAATTGATTGGTGATTTAAAATATATATTATTTAAGAATTACATAACTATTAATTAATTATGAAAATATCATAGTAAAATCAGTTCCATTATGAAATAATGTCTCATTTCTTATAAATGGGCATTGATATAGATTTTTTTTGGTAATAATACTAAACAATAGTACAATTTGAATCAATTGGTAAATCAAGAATCCATGAACTATGTTATAATAATCTCGGAATCACCCCCTTTCAGCTTTTAGAGAACATGTAAATATTGTTTTAATAATTCTATACTTAATTGGTTCACATATTTAAATAAACATATAAAAAACACATTGTATTTAGTACATAATAATTAATATAGAATAATTATATTTGATGAATATATTGGATTTATAAATTTATACTTTATTTTATGTTCGTTTCTCTTCTAATGCAGTTTCTTACCATATGAGAAGAAAAAAACCTCAAGATACTTTATGTTCTCCTTGGTCCTCTTTTTATTTCTTCTATGTTTTGTAGAACAAATAAAATTGGATTTAGTCTTAGGTTATTTTCCTTTTCCTTACCTATGTTCAACAAAATGACAAATGACTTATCATTCTTCATGACTATATATTTTTGGCAAAGTTGAGTGAGGATATTTGGGAGTGAATTCCTAAAAGTTTTTATTTTGAAGTTGACAAAATATCTTGGGAATCTATGTTGGGGTGATTCAAGAATTATATTGATGTGAAATTAATTAGTAATTGGAAACACTATTATTTATATTTTCTCAATTTATTTAAACAATATTAATGCACGAGGACTAATTAACATATGTTCTCCAAGATTACTCATAAAGAGTGTATTATATATCTTAAACTATTTGTTTTTAATTCTCTAAATATAATTATCTAAAATGTGGTAAAGACTTCTATTGGAATCCATTCTCAATTTATACTTCATTAGATCATTGGAAATAGATTACAATGTCAAACACTAATCATCTAGAACATCAATTAAGTGTTTTCATAAACATATAATTCCCCATAATACACCTCCTTATCTGACTGTGTAGGGATTTGGGAATGTATCTTGTAAATATTTTATTCATGTAATAGTACAATTTGTAACCAATTTTACCATTCATTAAATCTACTTCCAGTAAATTAATAGTCTTTCATAAGAATCAATTGTAGGGATAAAGTGGTAGATGGAATTTCCATTTTAAAATAACAATATCAAACAATATAATTATTACTTCATTTGATTACCAATTACCAGAGACATTATAATTGTATTCTTATTCGAGAAATATTTTATCAATTCCCAACATCTTTCACCATTACCCTCATAATATCTTATCATGAGAATGTTAAATTAAAATAATCTATATTTCCCTTAGTATAATCATGGAGGAGTCCATTGAAATTATATGAATTTGATTTGGTAAGTGGTATTTATAACTATGGTATTGTAGTTCCTTGATCCATTGAATGGACTCCAAAATCAAGAAATACTTATTTCAGATTTTCTAAACACATTACACAATTTTTTTATTTGATATACCATGGCTAATAAACCCAATAAAAAATAGATTAATTTTACCAATTTTGTTTGGTAATATTTTAGGATAATTAAAGTGCTTTTATAGATGCCAAACTAACACTTTAGCAGTGGGTGAATCCTAACTCAAATGATGGAAGGAATAATCTGACTTAATATTTGATTGATAGATTTTTTTCGTAATACATATATTTTATTATTTTTTCATTTAGATATTTGTTAAAATTATGTTGATTTTACATAAGTTAATTAACATGTTACAAGTAAACATTTATGCATAATAAAATTATTTTAATTCCATCATTTCATGTCAATCCATTTATTTATATTGTTTTTTTATTGTTGAACTATAAAATAGACCATGAAAATAATATCATAAAATAAATAAATGACTCGATCATGAGCTTATCTATTGGTTTATTTATTTAGTGGATAATAATTGAACATATGGACCCGGGAGAAATCTCATTGTGGAAGTATTTTCATGAGTTATATCTTTCCGCCTATCTACCTATGGATCTCATGGGTGGGTTTCCCCCCAAATCCATCTTAAAATACCTTCATGTACTAGTATACTCCTTTAATTACATTTTTTATACAAAAAAAGTGATTGGAACCAATGTATTAGTTAATGGAGAGTTATATAAAACAACTTTGGACATGCATGTCCAATATAATAAAGGATGGAGGGATGACACACATGACCAAAAATTTATTTTAATAATAAATAATTTAAAAACACATGTTATTAATATTAAATTAAATTCAACCAACACATATATACATATTTTCTAGATTTTGGATGATCACATACATGAAAAGACTTTGAATTTAAAATAAATGGACAAAAGTAAATTCAATTCATTCTTCATTAAGATAAAATACATATGAATTAACATAATAAATTATCTGATTAATCAATAAATTTCATTTATCTTAATCTCTACCAATATTTCTTAGATATACCCATCCAAATTAATTATCAATAAACTAAATAAATATATTTTTTTAAATGTAATAATTTAAAAAAGATTTAACATTGAATGAACTTGGTGAGTACCTATTCTAACATCTTAAAATGGTCCTTGTTACATTTTTTGATCTCACACAACATATTAGATACACCACATGTGACAAAATTGCATGGAATTTAAATTCAAAAAATTAAAGAATGTATACATTAAAATAACACTATGTGTGCTGATTTAGTTTAGGTGGACTATGTAGTATGAAATATCCAAACAAGTATTGTAGTTATAAATATTAGGTTGAATAAAAATAATAATTTAATATCTTATAAAACCAATCATAAAGAGTGTACTACTAATAAATAATTGATAGATATATAAGGTTGAGGTTTAATAGATTAATTCATTAATTTTGTTTTTCCATATAAAAATATTGAACACATAATGTGTTCATCGAGATACACCATGTGACTAATATACAATTTGTCCATGATACATGAATAGAGAATAGGAATTTATATCTATGCATACATTTCTAAAGTAAATGGATTGCATAGTTTTTATACATCATGCAAACTTCTCGGTACATGACTATTGTTCCTCACCCATCATGTAATTTATAAACCATGAGTACTTGACTATGTATTTTACACTATAAAACATGTGGACAATATGGATTATAAAGTAGTTTCATAGAATGAAGTTCTCCATGCTATATACCATCAGGTTCTGTTAAATAATCGATGAGTATTTAATATACATATTTTTATTTTTTTTATTGATGACTTAGGGAATCAATGGTTTATTCCAGTTAAATGTATAGGGATAAATAGTGTGTAACTTTTGGAAAGACATAATTTAGTCTTGTATTATCCGATATGAATCACTAACACCTCTGAATAGTTTCTTTAAATTTTCCTTATTTATTATTCAATATGTCTCTATTATATGATAAATAAAAAAATTGGTGAAAAATAAATGTTAACAATCGAACTATAAGAAATGATTCATCGAAATGAAAAATAAATTTTAAATTCCTAAATGATAAATAATTAATAAATAATTATAAATATCAACATGATCTCATGATACCACTTGAGAGTTTTAGACCATTTTGAAACCACTATTAGATCACAATATAACTCATATTTTTAGATTAAATGGATACTTTTTAAGTACATGAGATGTAATTACATGACCAGTGAAATGTTTTAGATGAAATTAACCATGGTTTTCATAAACAAGATGATGTTTTCTTATTAAATTTAAAATTAATTTGAAACACTAAAAAGAAATATTACCTCCACCCAATGATCTTTCATTAGTGATCGTGTTGATATTTTGATCCTCATTTAGTGTATTTCCATTTATCCTTGAGTACTTAAAGAAGATACCCTCTAGAGGTGATCAAAACATATTCATTATATCTTTAAAAATATTCAATGAAACATTGGGTCCTTGTTCAACTAAATGAACATATTTCATAATTCACCTTGATCACTTCTCATTTCTTCAATATTGAAGGGATATAACTTTTTATTCATAGTATTGAGAGGATGAGTGTAAGAATGAAGAGTTTATATTGATCTTGATTGAAAAACAACAAGAAATTATTCAATGTGAAATGATTATATTTTCAGGAAATGTTGTGAAATATTTTTTTTATGAAAAGGATTGTATCTACAATATATTGAACTTACCATGGATTATATTTACAATGGTTTGTGTCTAAAACGATATGCATCTATATTAGTAAAAAGCCAAAATTTAGTATATATACAATAGATTATATATAAAATGGTTTTTATCAATTAGATTTTGTGTTAATAACGTCTTGTATATATAATAGTTTGTATCTACATCTATTTATATCAATAGTAGTTTGTATCTACAATGGTTTTTATATACAATAGTTTTAACAAGTTATTTATAATCCTGTGACTGGGGTTAAAATAATTATTAATTAGACAAAAGTCCTTAATAATATATTAAACCAATAAGGTTTCGGATACCATGTAAAATAAAAATATTGTTGTTCTTCTTAATGGAATGCACTAACTTATACAATGATAAATATTAGTTCAGTCTGGTAAAAGAATATTATTCACCACAATCAATATTAATTCCACTCATCATCCAATATATTTACTGAACCCATAATAAATATTCTAATAAATATAATTTATTAAAAAATAAATTAATAACTATTATATTCACTTTATGGTGGATAAATATTTATTTAATATTTATGATATATAAAATATTTAATAAACAATATTTTTTTGTTTGTAAAATTATATTTATCCCGATTTCTAAATATAAATGATATTTTACTAAGATCAATGGAAACACAAAATGTGTTACCCTCTATGTTTATTCTTCAGTGGAATTAGGCAAGTAATCCTAATGTCCAATATTAGTATCTAGAAACAAGAAAATACATGAAAGATTGAGAAATTAAGGTATCAAAAATGAAAACCAAAAATAAACAGTTAACATGAAATATTATCCATTGTCTCAATATCTCTTCAAGCAGGTTGTAGACCCAGTTCATCAACTAATGGGATTGATACATCTTTCTTTGAATTCATGAAATGTCCCCTTATACACACGTTGGATATGGAATATAGTTTGATAGTTTCATTTCAATTAACAATTTGAGATATCAACTTCTAGTAATACAGAAGAGAAAATAATTTCTCAAATTAATCATTAATATCATGCCACTCATGATGCACCCAACATACCCAAATTCACCATGAACATATGTCATAAATGTTTACTGGAGTATATATAAGTACACAACTCAGGATATGTATCAATGATAATCTTAAATTATAATATCATTATTCATGATTGTATATATGAAATAAAATGACACCCAAACTTGTGGGATTTCTATTGGCAGGTCCATGGTGATGATCATCCCACCATAGGGATTTCCATGTATGAACTTCTTGAGAAGAAGTCTCATTCACTTACCAGTAATTTCAATGGAAAACTAATATACAATGTGCACCATCATAGAATGTAATTGTGACTAAATGAATAGTTATTTATGAGATATTGTCATACCATATCTGGTTCTCATCAAAACAGGGAACTATTGTGGTTGATTTTGATGTGATGGATAGTGTTAAAAATTATCACATTAAATTTACGTATATGAATAATCATAACATGATAATGTATTTATTAATATTCATGTATTTCTATATTAATGAACTAAAAAGTATAAATTAGTTTGTTCTAGGAATCAATTAAAAAAATTAATGTATAAATGAATCCATTATCTCCCTAAAAATATATTAAAGTTGATTAGTTAATAAACCACCATAAAAATAGAGTTTGAAACAAGGTCCGGAAATTGGGCCATAAGTCTAATCATCTTTTGGGGTTTCTCACAAAAATGGTTTTAAATATAGATTTTTAGGATATAAGGATCTATTTTAGTTTACTTATATCATAAATAGTTGATATTCTATGCTATAATTAAGTTACTTCTGAAAACATAATTCCCCAAAACATGATGAATATTTAAAAAATAGATTTTATCTAGAACCTATAGGGTTTTGATGTTCCCATGTATAATATTTTATTGATCCTCTCATATTATTGATATAATTCCATGATAGTGAGTAGGAAATATTTTGGATTTTCAGTGTTAGCGATGGCCACATTGATTTAAAACTTTTATGGGTTAAAAAAGCCTCAATGAGGGGCTCCCTATTTTCATTGCATAGATGAAGAGTTAATATAATCAAAACCCTTATTATAACAAAATTTCTATAATCCAATACATACATTTTGTTTGCTAAGGTCATATTTTTTTTACCAAGTTGTTGTTATAATACTGGTGGATTAGAAAACCGAGTTTCCTATAATAGTAAAGATCACTTTCCTAAGTTAAAATTTTGCTGAATTATTTTTACAAGATTAGTTTAAGTAATTTTCCCACATATCTTGATTGACTATAATACTCTCTATCTTCCAATAAATCAACTAGTTTAATAGAAATGGAATGATTCCTAGATGAATTAACCTAATCTAGGTTTTCTCGCTAGGTTTATTAAAGTTACATTATTATGGTGTTGACCTCATGTATGATTTTATTTAGGATGGAACCCATACTATAGGTCTTTCCTTAAGAATGCATTTCAAGGCCACTATTGCATCCTCAACAACTACATCTAGAGAACTATATTTCATTGGAATCTTATTAATACTTTTATGTGTTAATAATATAGACAATGTTGATATATATTTATTAGTTTTTCCACATTATAATAAGTTTCTATTTAGTGTTTTGGTGATTTTATGTCTAATGATAGGTGAATGAATTTTATCAAAGTTTGGAATGGTTAGGCCTGTATTAGGGATCCTCTTCTTATTGTTTATTTCATCAATGATAATTGTTCTTTTTTAAGAATTTTGTGAAGAAATATATGTTATCACATATGTTAATATGGGAATTTGGATTGGGAGTGGTTAGTTTATTCGTTCCCTCATGATTAGATATGCTTGGTTTATGACTTTTGAATCTCCCAAATATCTAACTTTTGTGTTATTTTATTCAAGATTAACTTCCATTGAACTTTTTCTTCTAGAAAAGTAGCAAACACATATCTTACATGAGTCAAAGGATTATCCCAAAGTGAACCAATTTTTATCTACCATCCCTTGAATTAGAACCTTGATAATAAAGAAATCATGGATGGTATGATTCGACATACAATTATAAGAGAAATTATTATGGAATTTAATTATACTATCCATGTCAATAATCACTATATATGATGTTGCATTCAATTTTATTTCTGAGGATGAGATTAAAATCCCATGAACATGATAATTATTAAAGGAATAAACATTTTTCTTTCCTATTTACAATGTTTTGGATACTATGATCCTTATTCACATTCTTTTCATTTTTATTAGTTATTGGTTGTTTATTTTATTAAATATGATGAGGAAACTTGTTAAATATAATATTCTAAGGAATGGGAGATGGAATCAATGTTATTTTCCTAATGATGGTATAGGTTTCCTATTTTGTTTTAATTCTATACCAATGATAATTGTTTGTATCAAGATTTTTTTGGTATAATGGGTGGAATTGTTTAAATATTGGATTGTTTCTATTAGACCTTGAAACCTGCTAATATATATATATTTTATACTTACCATTTTCTCTATCTAATATTATATATTTTCCATAAATACATCTAACTACTATTCTTTTATTACATAAATATATTTATAATTATAAATACTCTTCCATATAGAAATGAAATAAGAGACTATCATTTTCATAGTTCTTTCAATTAGAGAGGCTATGAATTTTATTTGCCCTAAGTATTGAGCTGAATTGTTAAAGAAATTTCAATATAGTATATTACTAATTGGAAATAGATATAGTTTTTATATTATTATACTAGAAAAATGTAGAAAAGTTTTCTATCTATATGAAACTTGTGAGTTAAACTAAATCTTTTCATTCTAAAACTCTTTTATTTATGTCACACCCGGAGTCAATGTGTATTGTATTTTATAATACACTTTACAATACATAAAAGGATAAGATGTTCAGGTTTAAATTTTGTGTGGAGGTGTAGAAAAATCAATCAGTTTTGGATATTGTTTTCCTTCAAACCATATTGAAATATGATTGACTTTATTGGATTCCTTCTAAATAATGAGAAAATAAAGTATATTTACCCATGTTACTATCCTAGATGATAATTTCTAAGCTTGGATATCTTATTAAAAAAATATTATTCTATTACTTCAACTGGTGGTTGGTTATTTTCTTGAACCAGTGGTTCATGATTCCCCCATAGGGGGAAATCTTGAAAATTATCCAGAAATATTATTATATAAAGCTGTTGTGGTCTCAATGTGACATGGGTGATCAATTATACTCATTTAGGTTAAGTAAGAACCACATAATGAACAGGGTAGTTAGAAAACTAATGGTTTCTTTAGATTATAAGTAAAATTCAAGGGGTTTATTTCCCTGGAGAAGTAGAAAATTGATTTTTACTTGTTCATTTTTCTTGGACTCATACTAGGAATAATGATTTTTTTCATAGAGGTGTTCTCAATGTCTTTATATGGTGGGTTCATTATGGATGGGACCAATATTTTTCCCTAATCCTTTGCATTATCTCATTGGGTGAGTTATAATGGAATAGTTAGTGTAGTTACCTAATCTTAGGATTATCTATGATATCATGTATGTATGAACTCGATTCACTCATTTGTGTGAATAAATTTAACCATATATGCTTCCTAATATTCTTCCACATTCATCGAATAATTTCTTAATCCATTTATGAGATTAGTGTTTGTGATTTTAACTCTTGTTAACATCATAGTAGGAACCAAATCTCCAATTGTTTCAAATAAATATGACACCCTTTCATCATTTTAATAACATTCAAGATTATAGTCATAATGTTTCTTTACCTATTATTTACTAGATAATAATATAATATTTTTTCTTCTATGAAAATTGATTTCAATTTTTTATTATCCCATTGTGACAGATTCATAGATTTTTCATAGAGGGTGATTCTATGAAACAATCCTATAACATTAAATAAACATTATCCCAATGGAGGGGTTGATCCAGGACCGGTAATAGAGTCGGCCATGAGGTTATTTTCTATATAGGATCCCCCATCCTTAATAATACTATCTATGTTAGAGGATGTGAATTATCTAGATGGGGATCTCTTTGTAATATTGATGATACCAAGGGATATAGTTGGGGGTTAAAATGCACCCATTGGATAAAATCCTTCCATCATTACAGGCTAAGGTTGGACCTATTTTTTCACATTTGTTTTCACATACCTCATTTCCTTCTAATATTAAATTCTGGAATTTAACAAATAATGAATTTAAATTGATGGGGTTTTTTATAGAACCTTCATTAAAAAGGAATATTCTGATTACAATGAATGTTTTTCATTAATTGACTACATGTTTCATTTTAAAAAAATCCTGATCCAAAAGCCTATCAATTATTTATTCCCACTGAGTGTATGTTTTTCCTAATCTAAAAAAGATGGGGGTCCATTTTATTGAATAAAATAATATAAAATCTCTGTTCAGATTATAATTTGATGGAATGTCATTACCAATCTTGTTTTTAGAATGACCTGAATGACTAATGATGAGGTATCATGAGAAACCATGAATTCACATAAAACAGTGATGAAAACAAGGGGAAATCTAATTATATAAGGTAGAATATATTATTAACGACATTTAGCAAATCTATTTCGATACATTCACTTTTTAAAAAGGAATTGGGATTCTTGACTGCTAAGAGGTTTTCCTGGCTAGTTTTTTAGTGTTTTTTGTCTAATGTCATACATATTTAAATATTTGATTAATAAGTTAGATTTTTTGAACTTAATATATTTTTACTCCACCCACAGTTTATAGGGAAGTTTGTGTATTCGTTCCTCTTCATGATTCTGGTGAATAACATAATAGAAATTAGCCATGGTCTAGAACTAGATCGGTATTTTATCTTCCAATAACTCCTTCTATATGATGTGAGGTCCTTCATTATCATTGAAATGAAGTTCCCTAACTATATTTAACCATAATTTTTACATTAAAATTACATTATGGATTGAATTATAATATTTTAAGGGATTCATCCTCATCTAGGTTTTCATGATAAAATAGAGGTTACAATGTTGGTCATTTCCTTATCATATCTACTAGTCTGGATATAACAATATCAATTGATAGTTGGGTTCTTGGTATAACATTCATTTGAATGTACCACTAGATTTTATAGAATATTTAAAATTATTGTGATATGGGTTGTAAAATTGGATTAAGGAAATTTATTTTTTTGAATAAAACCATTAAGATAATAACCATGTAGAAGACTTTCATTTTTGATGTCTTATTTACTTTAAGAATGGAAAAGACCTATGTGTTGGTTGATTGTTTCATTTTATTTATGAAAAAAATGTATGGTTCCATGGGAAAGACCTATTTAGTTTTATTCATTATGTAAATGGGAAAACTTCTATAATGGTCATCCTGTATTATACTATCAAGATTAACGATTTTTTGATTTTCTAAACTATGAGGAAATTTGGGTCCCAAAACGGCTAATACCCTGATAGAGGGAGGGGAGGGTTGAATCAGGGTATTCCAATATTTAATTATACCTCTCCAACGATCATCATTAATAATTATTATGGACACCACTATATCCCTCATGGACAATATGATGAGATAAATTATTAAAAAAGGGAGCACAATATTTTACTTAGTTAAGCATAATAAGGATAACATAAGGATCAGGAAAAGGAAATCAATTATTTTAATAGAAAAACTAAATCACACTTATTTGTTAAAAGTTTGGAGATGATTCACTTACCCTCCCGATTTACAACCTTAATAGAGAAGAGGGCCCACTACTCTTATGTTCTTAGGGAATGAAATACTACTCCACTTTCTACTATCTCCAACTATTACAAAAATAGAATTATGAAACAATAATGGTAGAATATTAATTTTATCCACCATATTTGGAGTTATAAAATTCAAAAAAACCATCCAATGAGAAGTATCCTAAAATACCCTCCTCTACCAGTTTCTTCTTTCGAGTTCGGTTTTGGAATGCCTCCCCTTTATATCCAACTAATTTGTAAATCGTATCTCTTCTTTATGATTACCCTTCTTCAATTATTTCTCTTTTCAAAAACAACTACAACCAGAGTTTTTTATAATATTATTTTAATTAAACCCTTAATACAATTGTTTGGATTAATTATCATTTCCATAGAATATTTAGATTATTCTATGTTTACAATATATTATATGTGTTAATCACATGACAATCAATCCATGTCAACCCCTAGGAATTTTTACTAATTCATAATTTCATGAATTGATAATAAATACCTAGTTGTCTAGAAAATTACACTTCATGATGTAACATCAAGGAACATATCTAGTCATTTGGACAAAACCATATTGAGTAAATCCACTAAATATCTTATATTAAATTCCATGATGTTTGTGGAATGGATCCTCAAATCCCAATTAAACCTCAAACTATTCTTGGAGTGTGTAACCTTATACCCCTGCTCATTTTCTTGGGGAGTGAAGATGTATCTAATAAGTTGTTGGTGATATCCCCAATACACCAATGTTTAAAGATAAATTCCAAGTGCATAAATAACATTTTGGGGATGATTTTCCCTTTAAAAGATAAAAAATTCAAACCAAAAAATGAACAATAAAACCACTATATGACGCATGAATAAAATATACAACTAAAAACATAACCAAATCAACAAAAAAATATGAGTAAAAGATGAAAAAATACTTACTCAAGTAGATAAAAAATGAAAAACTCCAAAATCCATATTGAAAAAAATCATCAACACCCCACCAACCCAAACTCAATATTTAAATGAAAAGCCCAAAGTATCTAAAAGTATCATAAAATAACTGAGATACCTTACCTTTATGAGTGTCCAGATAAATGATATCAATAAATTCACTATAGTTCCCAATAAGGGGTGATTCTGAACTCATTATGATTTCCACAATTACTTAAACACACTCTGCAAGGACAAAAATTGTTAGTAAATTTATTGAAATAGTTTAAAATTATCTTTTATTATTTATATAAAAACTATAAAAGGGTTTTTTTCAAAGTAAATCATCAAAAAATCATTTAAAATAGTTGTCATTTGATTGAGATAATTATTTTTCAAGTCCAGACCCATAACCACGCATGCACAATCAATCTTGCTATCACTATTGATGGTGGAACTTCAAATACAGACTCTATCCCATTTTTAAGGTGGTACTTCATTAACATTATCCACCATATTCAAATCACGGACAACCATTTATGCCAACATCATTCCAAGTAATTTCAATCAATTTTTTTATTTAATAAGTTTAAAAAATACTTTACAAGAATCAAACTAAACTATAATTCTTAAATAATCATTTCAAAATTATAATCAATAGGAATTACTTTCCAAAATATCCAAGACAATACTGAAACATGATTTATATCAAGAATCACACCAATATTTCACAACAATTTTAATATGATATTTCAATTTAAACTGATCCTTCAAGTTATAATCAAGTAGAGTCTAGTGGGAAGCCACCGATATCTGAAACGTTGGTGAAAAATAAGAAAAAGTAATAAAACATCAAGATCGTATCATTAATCATGTTACCTCCATTGTATCCAACGAGATTTATACATAATAAATATATCTATCCATAATAGACTATATCTATGGTTATTAGAGAGATAAGAACCATGTATATAAGAAGAATGAATATGAAATTTCACTTACTGATGAATCTGGGCCTCCAATACACTTTTATTTTCCAAATGATCACTCCTAGTTCGAAGGAGATCATCTCTTACAAAATAGGAAAAATTTGAATTTATTTTATGGGAGGATTAAGGAAAAAAGGGGTAAAAAGATTAATTACGATTAGATATACATTTTAATTTGAAACAACTATACATCATAAGGCTGGGATTCACGGTTTGGAACACCATATGCCAACCCTGCGGGGATACTATCTTAAAGATATACCTTTCATGGATGGATCACAAAATTAGAAAAATCATGCACCAATTGTACATTTTCATCTTTTTTCAATATTAATAGTTTTTCTTGAGGATTCGCATGCTTTGGATAAACCATGTTCAAACTGTGTTCCAACCTAGTGATCATTATCTTACCTTTCATAATTTCATAGTGAACTTTTATAGTTTCTAATAACCATTCCCATCTAGAAAAGCCTCCAAAACCTAACCCCCCTAAAACCTCCCAAACATCACCCGACCATTATATATACTACAAATTAATAAATAATGGGACATGTAAATAAATCCAAAGTTGATAAATTATCACCTACATTGGACTTTCCATCCCCATAAATTAGAAAACCCCCACTTCGGACATTTCTCTACCATTTCCCTCTCATGATCCCATGCTTCTTTCTTAATATGAAAATCTTTACACAAAACCTACACTAGAATGATGATTTTCATGAAATATATTCTACTTTCTATCTATAATTTTCATTGACACATGTATCAATGTAGAATTAAGCTGATGGTCAACATGATCCCATTGAATTATATGGTTATGACTAGGTTGATACTTCTTAAACTGAGATATGTGAAACACATTACGTACTGAACTAAAACATGGTGGGAAAGAAATACAATACTATCCCTCACCAACATTATCAATTATCATAAAAGGGCCTATGTATCAAGGGGATAAATTACTCTTCTTAACAAAATGATAATTCCTATTCCTTTGAGTGATTCTCAACATTACATGACCACTCACCTGAAACTACAACGGTCATAGACAATGATCCACATATGATTTCTAATGACTATGAGCCGTCTCCATTCACTTTCTGATCAAATGAATCTACTCTATTGTCTCTTTCACAAGGATGGGTCCAATTAATTACGTCTCACCTATTTCACCCAAAAAGTGGAGAACGTCAAGGATACTTGTACAATTATTTAAAAGGATCGATTTGTATTGAGGACTCATAAAAATTGTTGTATAATAACTCTATTAACAGTAAATCTTCATCCCATTATCCATGAAAATCCAGCACATATGCCCTAAACTAGTCCTCCAACATTTTTATCATCCATCTAGACTGTCCATCCATTTTAGGATGATAATTTTTACTCATAGTAAACTATGTTATATGTTATTACTATAATTATTTCCAATAAATATATGTGAATCTATGGATTTTCTCCAATAAAATTGATATTATAATGTTGTTCATCTTTATAATTTCCCAAATATATTTTTAGATAGGTAATATACCAAATTAGTGTCATGAATTAGAATGAAGTGAGCTGACTATACTAGGTGAGCCACAATAATCCTTATGAAATCATTTTTCCAACCATCATTAGTAAACCATTTACAAAATCCTTGGATATCTACTTTCATTTACACAAGGGAATCTTTAAAGACATCAATATACCTTCTAATCATTCATTCTTAACCTTTACCTGCAAATAGGTGAAGCATTTTAAGATACACTATGCTACAACTCTATTGTTTATAAACCTCCAAAACTATGATTTCAATACATTGTAATTTTTATGAATCCCAACGTGAACAACCCATCTCAAATGGTGGAAGGTACTAAGAAGTTTTTTCTAACAAGAACAATGTTTGAAAATATGATTTCTAAACCACAACACTGAAATCCCATATAGATTCCAACCATTAATGGTCTCCCCATTCTTGATTTTTAACCTTAAAATGGCATATGTTGTATCATAATTTTCAGCAACTATTACTAGCTCAGCCAAATCAAGAACAAAAATAAACTATAATGAAAAATGTAACACTTACATGTTCCAAGTATTATATATTCATATATGATATGAGAGACATTAGTTTCAATTGTTCTGAAACCTCTCTATACAACTAATCATATTACATACTACTCAATGAATCCACTAAATAGGTTCATTTAACCAATGTATACATGATGTCGAAGTCAAACATTTGTATATAATATTTCTATCTGTAGTATCTTAAATTCAAATCTATTTGTGAAAAAATGTGTTTCAAACTCTTTTGATCCATAAACGCTGTTAATTTATCACCAAAAGTGAATGATTCTAGGTATTCACATAATGGACAACAATATATAATTACAAATGGTGCATTGGGTAGTTATACTCATGAAACCTTAACTTTCATGAACCATAAACAAAAACATGATCTCGTTGTCTAAGAAAACATCCCATCCTAGATCAAAATGCATTGAAACTGACTACATATCCCAGTCCACACTATGGAAACATGATGATAAGTGATAATATAATTGTAACATTAAGTTCTTTAATGGATTTATAACATTACCTATTTTATTTTAAAGGACTTAATTTTCTCATAAAATATATAATTGGTGATTCCAAACATGAAAAATCATGTACAAAATGTTTCTAGTATAGCACTATTTCAAGGAAACTATATATCTCGAAGTAATTTTTCATTAGGGTCCAATAGATAAGAGATTATTTCATTGTCAGATCTATATAAACACATTTTTCAGTAATGAAATGTCTAAGGAAATTTACCACTCGTATCAATAAATAAAACTTTGAAAACTTGTCATACAAACAATGTTCCAGAAATATAC
This sequence comes from Viscum album, assembly GCA_963277665.1. Classification (NCBI taxonomy): domain Eukaryota; kingdom Viridiplantae; phylum Streptophyta; class Magnoliopsida; order Santalales; family Viscaceae; genus Viscum; species Viscum album. Next base: position 20,034,727 of record OY728154.1, read on the forward strand.
CAAACACTATCATTAAGTGTTGTTCATGAACCTATTTTTTCATAGAATACATCAATATATCATCATTAAACAACACAAAAAAGGAATAATGATATATCTTAAATATTTGATTTATAAATTCCATAATGATGGATAGTGAATTCATAAGACCATAAGGAATAAAAATATATTCATCATGAACATGTCTACTTTTGAAATATTTATTTCGAATATCCTCCTTGAAAACTCATAATCAGTGATTTTATAAATGTACGTCAATTTTTGAGAACCACTAGGATCCCCTTAATTGAAAAAATATATCATCAATGCATAAAAAAAGATACCAATTTTTTTCACAACATGGTTAATCTTTTGATAATCTAAAAAAATTTATATATCGACATCCTCCTTTTTCACAAATAGAGCTAGTGCGACCTATATAGATGTACTCAGTCAAACAAACTCTTCAATTTCTAATCTTTCCAACTAGAAATTTTATTTCATCAATTATTTTGGTTTTCTCTGATAATATAAAAGTTATATAGGATTGTTCCCTGGTATGATATCAATTTCAAACTCCATTTATCTTTTGGGTGGAAACCCTGAGTAATTATATGGGAAAATTTTAGGAAATTGGCCATGAATATTTTGAAAATTTCCATTCCCAATATAATCCACAGATTAAAAGTTTAGTGCTACCAACTGATAATATATGGTTCCAACCACCTATGCCAGAATTCCTACATTACTCTCCCTTATACACCAATGTCCTCTAATGAGATTCTTAATTCCATCTAGATATTTGAAAATAAATATTTATCATTACATTTGTTGTGGTGAATGAACTATTTCAACCAATCCATACCCAAAATAAAAATCACATAAGTCCATCTCAGGAATAGATAAATCCAAAAGAAACCTAGATCCATCAATAGTTATAAAAAATTCTTTACATATTCAGGGTTGAAATTTTATTTTTATAAGAGGAGTTTATAGTTTTAAACCATAAGGTATTATCTCAGTACAAAAAACCACATTATCTATAAAACAAGAAGAAATAAATGAGTGGGATGCCTCCATTTGAAAAAAGCTTACATAATGTTAGAATAAAAAATAATCATACTTCACACTATTGAAGGAGATGATTGATCTTCCATGATCATTTTATAAACTACATACAAGTTCTTACTCATTTCTATTTTCTATTTTATACCTTGTAAATATTTTAATGGTTAGGAATCATGGTCTTCCTAGAATCACCTTAGATTTCTCTATTCTAATGATGAGAGTTATTCTACTGCAGTCGTCTCATTGAAGCATAAGATTCATAAGAAGCATGAGATGTGTGTATAAAACCTGACCTAAGAGAACTACTATAATAGTGGTAAATATGTCCCATGTTTTTGTAGATGTGACATTCTCTAGGAAGTGTTGTTTAATCTCGCTAAATCTGATCTAGTGAAACACACTAAAAAAATACTTGATTAATTTTTGGGTGATGCGGAGTATTTACTAATCCCATGGACTGATTTTTAAGTGTATCACCACTATATAAGTAGGTTTCTATCTTCCTCTAATTCCCAATATCAGATCTCCCACTTCTTCCCATAGGAATACACATGCTCCCTACAACTATTTTTCTTAATATATCCATTTATGCTATATTATCTCTATTAACTATCTATGTATAATCCATTGTACAAACTATGAATTTTTTTTGAGTAATTATCTTGTCACAATCCATACTAAAAATGAATCTGTTTAAGGAAACACCTGAAAAGAAATCTAGGGTAAAGCAGACTAATTTCAATAAAAAATCAGCATACTCTATCATCAAGTGAGATGTCCATTGTTCTAGAAATATGAAAGGTGTGAGGATATATTTTCATATTAAAAAATATTCAAAATATTCCCATATCATACTTTGGTCCAACTAAGAATGAAATGATAATTTCCACCATTAACCAATTAATTCCTCTAGAATATACCTTTCCAACTTCACTTTTATCTCAACTATTATCGTACGGTAATAAAATATTTTATTCATCTATTCAACTGGACTTATGTTTTTTTTCTCAGAATCCACTTGAATGAAAGATGGATTCTGCTTTTAGAACTGAATTGAATGGTCTATTTTCTATAGTTAAGCAGTTATATTACCCTTATCCATGGATTTGAAAGCATGTAAAATGCTCTAAACAAGCTATTAGTTCACCTATGGCTCAAATAAAACCTCATTTTTAGAATCCTCTTCTATTTGGTTTCTATAACACCTACATGGTTACAATTACTATAATTAGAACAAAACTCTAGTCAGCCGCACTCATTATCAACCAATGTCTTAGTATTTTTAATTTTACTCATAATAATTTATTACAACATTGATTTCTAAAATTTAATCATCGTTAGAATTTTAGCAATTTTAAAAATACTTCAATCATGCTTTTCAAAATCTATTGTTTTTATATGTTTAAAAATAAACACTTTTTTTCATTTAATAGACTGATTAAATAAAAATTAATAATGAATTCCTATTGTGATGTCATACTATCAATTCATGTCATGAAACAGTCATAAGCTAAACCCATGACATTGAGGTGACAAGTTATCTATAAGTTTCTTAAAACACCCATGTACCCAAACACCCTAGTAACTTGAAGATGAACTTAAATAGGTTAGATACACCTTTTATGATATAAATTTTATGTTTGAAAATCCGATCTCCATGGTACTATCCAAAGATATATATTGATCCTATTTTTACCTCTAAGAAGAAAAAAAAACTAAAACTATTTCCAATGTCAAGGAATGAACAATTGAATTATCATTTTTCCCAAAAATAGAAATAGACGGAATAATGAATATACCATTTTTTCAATAGGAATAATGGGTTGTACAATACTGATAGTAATTTTCCAAAAAGATATACAGACCAAATAAATATGACCCCACTATTAACATCCATCCCCTCCTCATTGGTTTGAGGAGTTATGGGGGAGTTACTATGCCTTAAATTACATCCATAAGACACCAAATTATGGGAATCAATTTTAAGGGCCTCAACAATCATTGGGGATCAATTTTACCTGTTAGAGATAAAACATCCAAAATGAAAAAAAGAAAAAAAACCTCTATATGATATAATAGTATCAAATAAAACTCAAAACATTAGCAAACCGACCAACCATGTAAAAGTACAAGTTTAAACTAAAATAGATACCCAAGAAGACTAAAAAGGTCCCAAAACTAAAAAACTCTAATGTGACAACAACCAACAACACGCCACCCACTCCATGATCCAACTCCACATCCCAAGACAATAGTATTGAGATTCACCAAAAATAAATTGAGATACATTTCCATTACCAATGTCTGAATAAATGATATCTACAAAAAAATAGATACAAAATTGGGAGTGAGTATAAACTTAATATAAGTTCCCCAATGGATTCCCAACTCACACCACTAGAAAAAATATTTTAGAATGTTAATTAAAATATTTTCAAATAAGTTTAAACAATTTAATTAAAAACTATAAATGTTTTTTTCCATAGAAAGAATCACTAAATACTTTAAACAATTTCTCAGTTAATTTTGCATATTATTTTCCATGTGTTCACAAAAAACCATATATGCAAACTCAAGATTATTTTCATAATTGGTGGTGGAACTTCACATCCATAATCTATCCCATTTTTAATGGGGTACTTCATGACCATTATCCATCCCATTTAACTCTTTCCCAACCATTTATTCCTAAATCATTCCAATTAATTTCAAGGAAAACATTTCATTAGTCAAAATTAAAAAAATTATAAAAAAAACTTTTATGGAAAAGTGATTAACCACATAAGTTCAACCTAGAAGATAAAAAACATTTGACATCACAAAATCGTTGAAAGAGTACTTGATACAACTTGAGAAATTATGGTTAAAAACTTTCTACTAGATAGTGTTTACACGTGTTTCTAGATCATCATTTATAAGGCCTCCAAATAGGTTTACCATCTTCTACCAAGTTTTAATGTACTACTCATTTTTTATCTTACCTTCATTAAGCCCCCTTACCTTTACAAGGTCTTAGCTATTAATTCATGCATGCTTCTCACGGTTAGTATCCAAAAGAAGTAGCCCTTCCATCATCTTGTCATCTTCCTCTATTGCGGCATTGATCATAACTAACTCCTCCACTATTTCATCCTCTGAGTGGATAACAAGCTCAAGTGTTTTATTTTTAATGAAATCCTCCACACATTTCCCCCACTGATGACCAGTCATGTCACCATTTACCATGATATCCACACCCTCACTAATATCAGGATCTGCTACATCACAATTTCCCTATATATTAAAAATATCAGTAGGCACACACTCTATATACTTTGGTTTTTTTTGTTTCTGAATGACCGAGTCTCCACTGGTTTTTGAAATTTAAAGTCACCCTTTCACCATTTTCATTCATTTCCTTTAGTTCTCCCAGAGTCCCGGTTAGTCATATTCCCCTCTTTATTCCTTGAGATGTATAATCATTTACTAATCCTTCCTCCTAAAATAAACTCATGGATATAATATTTAACTTCCTCATCATATTCTCCATATATACTTTGCCCTTCAATTTCATTCTCCTCCTATGGGGACCCTCTACAGTGTTGAGTTAATCCCACAATAACCAATGCTTCAAACCATTTACTAGGTTTGTGATCTCATCGTTCTACCTTAGACTAGCCCTTTTGGTTTCGACCCTTTAACCCACCAGGTCATTTTACATAGCCAGATTAGAAACTAAATATCATGGATCTACCCTCAATTATATCCATAACCATAACCCAGTTATCAATAAAACTACACTGTTGCACTGACTTAGTATGAACTAGAGATTACACGCTTTTGTACTCATTACCATGTACCCCCACCACCCCTTGGACCAGATTACTATTCAGTATACTTATTAACCCCTAGGTCACACTTCAAGTGATCAATGACATCCACAATCATTGGATCTTTCAAAGGACATTCCTCTTTCTGTGTGATATTATCAAGAACAATCCATGAAACCCTCTAGATCACTTTCATGGACAAAGAAATAATCTTTACCCAACTATTGTTAAAATACCCCATTACTAGATCCATGAAGACAATGAGAAGTTAGCAGATCTAGTCATCTACTGATTGAACACCAATAAAATCAGGATTCTAAGACAACAACTTGTTTCCACCTAAATATTTCTCCAACTACAATCCAAACCCACTCAACTGATGTCCTTGAAACATCCAATTCCACACAAATACGTGGATTTATTAGGTGACTCCCATAGATTATTCTTCTATAAAAACACATAAATCGACCTACCAAGTTTTCAAGCATATAGACAATTGAGGGGTTTTGGAAGAATAATGGATGTTTAGTAAATATTACCCAAATCATGATAGAAGGAGTATCCCAATTCATATGACAATCATATGAGCATTGAAATATATAGAAGCTACAACCATTACATTTTTAGGGAGAGAGAATAACCTTGGATGTAATAAAAATGAATAACATAGAGCACTTACTGACAATTATAGGCATCCAATGCACTTTTATTCTCTTGAGGATCACCCCCATATCAAAGGGAATTGTCTCTCAAGTGATGGGAAAAAAGTAATTTGAGTTATGAGAGGATTAAGGAAACAATGAGGGTCTAAAGGCTTAATTCTAATTATATCCACAATTTATGGAGGTAAAACTATATGATGGATGGTTAGACCACATGGTTTGGATAACCATGCACCAACTATTTGGTGATACTATCTAAAGGCTACATCTCACAAGGTTGACTTTCATAGCTAGAAGAATCGTGCAACAATTGTGCATTTAACCCTATTTTTAGATACATTTGTTTCTTTTTTCCATTCACATAGTTTGGCCAAACATTGTTCCATACATTCCTATAAATAGTTTCCACTATCCTTCCATTCACAGTTTCTTAAATATTCTTCAAAATTTCTACTAAACATGCACAAACTGTGAACTTCAAAAAAAAAGCCTCCAAAATGTGACAAAACCACTCAAAACCTCACAAAACGTAATATGAAAATTACATATACTCCCAATTCAAGAATAAGGGGTCATGTAACTAAAAATATAGTGGTCTATACAGTGAGACCCTCTTCTTAATGGAGAAAGCCTCGACCAGATAGAATAGTCATAATCTACCTAGATCTATTTGTGGTATCATCCTCTACTTTATAGAGCGATTACATATATACTATAATCATATAATATTTCACTAAAAACTATTATGGTGTGGAAATTATTTATTTGATTCAAAAATCACATAGACAGTACCACTAAATTCTTCTTGAATCAACTTAACTGCATTGTAATTTTTTCATTATGTGACTATTGTTATAAAAGTGAGCTATAATAAATCATTACAAAACTCCAACTAGCTCTCCAATATTCTATTTATCTCATTTGAATGTATTATCAAAATCCATTATGAACTATCATAACCAAAGAATACCTCCAAAGTTATTTTTTCCAATATTAACCCCTATTAGGTTTGTTGAAGATTTCAATACAGATTTGATAGTTATTTTCTTTAAAAACATCATAACAAATGAGATCATTATGACAAAACTACATTAAACTATTATATTCATTTTTGTGTCAATCATTTTCAAATAACAATATAAAAAAATCATATGAAACAATATTGGTGTGATAAGTATAAGTTAAATGAAAAAATCCTTATGATAAAACTTTTTTGAACATTATAATATTTAATACCAATAATTAATTATTTTATCACTCCCCCTTTACTGAATCATTAGAATTGGTTTTCTCTACTTTTTAAACTAAACGATCACTCCTAGATTATAGCTTTTCATAACCTCTCCCATATAAATGAATTTTAAATATTCTCCCTCATTATCAAAGAACACAAACGGAATATCTCTAAATGTTCAGAAATGAAATTTATAAATTAATTCATCCAATTTATTAGAGAAATCATACATTATTATAAATATTAATTTCCATGAAAGAGAAAAAGTCCCTTGTCTAAAATAATCCAGTTAAAGAGAGTTAGTTGGACTCCAAAATCTAACATATGCCTCTAAAACAATATTTGGTTATTTTCTTTCTCATAATATCAACAATTTGATCTTATATAAATTCATTCTACAACTTCCAAATACCTTATTCGACCATATCCTTGATAATTTGACGTGTTATCTTAATATTTTGTTCTTTGAAAAATGGATAAAATTTTTAATAATTAATAGCTCTCAGTTTATAAAATTGGATGGAAAATGGAGATCTCAACTCAACTCACATATACTCATAATAATTATTCATCCATAGATTTTGAGTGCATGATCGAGTAGCGTCTCTATTATGAGCTTCTAGGGTGCCAAAAATAATTGTAGTTTTGATCCTTACATATCCTAAAAGTATATGAATCTCCATGATAAAACACTCCACCTGTTGTTGGATTTTATTTATTGAATACACCTACCCAAGTTGCATTTGTAAATCCTAATAAATTATTCTTCAATGTTTTGTTATAAAATAATATAAAATAAAATGTAATATTGATATGTTGTACTATCCAATTAACAAATAGCATAAAAAAATACTTTGAAAACCTATGGTAATGTGTTTTTTTGGAATGTTGAAGAAAATATATCAGTTTGTGTGATATCAAATAGAGATTAATTCTAATAATTTTCATATACTTTATCACACTAACATATTTTCCTCCATCATACAAAGAAAAATTCAAGTGGGTAACCACTAGAGTTGTCATTGGTAGGGAATATTTCATTTCAATCCTTTTTATAAATTCAATGATATATTTCTTTTATGATATAAATTATTCATTCCTTGGTTGAGACACTTGTAATCCATGTAATTATATTATCCTTCAAATTAAGGTCTTTTCAAAATCACACATCATATATTCTAAAAAAAACTTTCATTGTATATTATCAAAGCCTCAAAAAAAATTTATTATATACAAAGAGGAGCACTAACATCTTTAATCATGTTCCATTTTATGTAAATTTTAGGATTATGACATCCCATTTTATGTCTAAGCATCATTAAATATTGATCATTTTGGGATTAAAATGTCCTTTTTAAATGTTTAAGGCCCTAAAACTATATATTTAACTAGAATAACTTGTCTACGCCTTTATCCAAAATATATTGATATGATTGTTAAATTCTTACTTCCCCCCATTTTTTCTATTTAATAAAGATGATTTTTCTTATATTTAAAATAATTTTATTTTTTTAAGTTCTATAGATAAAAATAATCAATTACTATCAAATAAATCCACTAGTAAAACTTATACACCAAAATAAATATCTTCAATTTTTCAATATCCCTTACACACAATCTAGGCTTTGTCCCATGTTACCTTTCCATCTTCATTAGGTTTATTCTAGAACTCCTATGATGATGTTAATTTTTTTCTAACCATGGAATAACTTTTCAATTTTGATTATTTTCTATATGTTCAGGCTCTTCATGCATATCCTTAACCAAATTATATCCTTTAGAATTTTTTAATGAAATACGCAAACTTATGATATGAGTGAAGTTCGTTAATAGTATTTTATTCAATAATTTTTAACTTGATATATCTGGTTCCAAACTATATTTCCATCACTAATTTTAGTTATGTTAGTTGTTCACATTTCTTATAGTGAACTAGTGATGTTTTCTTTAGTGTATATATTTTTTTGAGCCTTCTCTAGCCCCATGAGAAACTCTCAAACTGTTCAACTCAATATCACTTTCGAGCTCTATTTCATCACCACACTACTATGAATTTTTCATGCTATTTTTTGAATCCTTCATTATCTCTAAAAAATAAATTTCTTGGATTTTTAAAAATTTCTATTTTTTTAATATAATATTAGTTTTTGTTGATTTTAGATGAATATCCATGGACTATATATTAATCCCAATGAGTGTAAAAAATACAATTCTACTCTTTATTGAAAACAAAATAATTTCTTCCAAACACTCAAAGGATCTTAAATTCTATATTCTTTCCATAACTCATCTTATATGGGAAATTTTATTCATTTGGAGATATCAATGCTCTTTAAGATAAAATTGAAGATATATTCATCGTCTCTATCCAATAAATATCTAGGATATTATTCATGATGAGAATTTTTAAGCCACAATGTTCATAGTTAGGTTACTCCTCTAAAAAACTTCATTTTTTTAAGATCCCTCACCACTAAAACTGGATACCAAATTCCATGCTTCTCAATATACTCATGAACATGTTTATTAGTGATGTTCATATCATTATCTAGTTAGAAGAACTTTATTTTCACTCTAATAAAATTATTTCTCTCCTTCGTTATCGAGTAACGAGTATAAAATAATATATTTTTTTGTTCTAATGAAAACCATTTTCATACAACTATAATCATTAATGAATGAGATATAATATCTTTTACTAGCCTTGTATTTAGGTGTCATTGGCACAAACTTGTCAAAGTGAACCAACTCTAGAATTTTTTTTACTTCGTCTTAATTATATTGTATATTTTACAAATATTTTCCCACATGAGATACCACTATTTTTGGTCGGTTCTAAGACTCATTAGTTTTTTACCGTGTGGAAGATTTCAGATGAGATCAATGGATGATATATAGTAAAATGATGGTAAATATTTATGAGATTATATTTTTGAGCAAGAATAGAAAGTGTGTGTAGACCATTGATGTTATGATGTATGATGTTCAAAGAAAAATATAATCTTGGATATAACCTCATATATTTTATTCCAAGAAGTGGTTATATCTCGGTATGAAGAATAATGCAATGTGGTATCTATAAGTGAGGATGTCCTGACCAAAGGTTCATGAGGTTTTTGGAGATTTAGAGATAGTCCACATTTATAGAGTATGATATGTGAACTTTTTTTAAAAGTGATAACTGGTGTGATAACCTTAGAGTAATGCGGTACGTTGAGTCACATAGGGAGATGACTTTTGTATTTGAGGGTGTTTAAAATATTTTGTTTTTTGAATCGATGTGGTAACAAGATATTGGGAGGTCTATGTAAAATCCATGTAAGGAAAAAAAATAGAATCAGATGATCATAAGAAAGGTTATGGAGCATAATATCTAACTTTTAGGACATGGTGTATGGGGAAGATTGTTTGTGGAATTGGAAAGAGGTTGTGTGATGCACTAGAGTGTTAATAAATTCTTGAGAATAGATTTATCTGAGGACTAATTTAGGTTACATGTGTATGGATTGAGAGATCCAATGTAACTAATGATGGTTATTAGGAATGATTGTGTAGGTAGTATGATGATAAGAAACTCCTATGATTGGGGTCCCACCATGAGAAATTGAATGAATCTTTCTTTTTTAAAGTTTCTAGAAAATTTCAGATATGTTGTTTTCATGAAACCCACTGAAGGAGGTTGATGATTTTGAATTCACTTGAGTATACATAGCAGATTTAGATGTAGGAAATGGAAAACATCATAGTGGAAGAGTCAGTTTATGAATTTTATTGAGTTGGTGAAATATGGGATTGAAAAACAATAGATATTGTATAAAAGTAAAGTGGTATTCCTGGGGGTGAATATTAGTAAGATGGATTGTAAGGATACTAGTTCTATGGGATTTCAGTGATTAGGTACAACCTGTAGTGGTGGATTATGAGGTGATTACTTTTGTTATAACTGTCTATAGAGTGAGACAATGGATTCAAATGAAATGGTTGGATATGAAATAAACTGGTGTAGACCGACGACATCCACTTTCGAGGTGTGATGTTGGTGTTTTGGGAATTCATTAATTCCACTATGTGGGCTGTCATAACAACATTATTTGGGATAATTGTAATCACAATGCATGGGATAGAGATGTTTTGTGTAGTGTAAATAGTTTGGGTGTAATGTTTGAGTGACCCTAACAGGTGAGAGGAAAACTACATGTCCATATATCAGGTTGAATGACTGTGAAATTCTATGAAGATAGTTCAGATCTTATCATGCATGTTAAGATAATGTAACATAGATTTTATTAGTTCTTGGGAGAAACACATGGAATTAGTAGTGTTCACCTATGTATTGGTTAGATTTCAATGACATGAAATTATTGGGATGAGTCCCTTGATTCATAGTTTATATAATTTTTTATCACGAAATGGTTGGATACTACCCATATGATTTTAAAATGTTATTAAGGGGTTGAATCATTATTTTCTAACCTAATTTATTGGATTTACCCAAGATCGTTTTTTGATTTAGGGGATGAAATTCCATTTCACTGCATGATTTATTTTGGGAATCATGTGATTCAAATAAGTGATTTCACATTTTTGTTCATATATATTTGGGGAATATTGTCAGGTTTTTTCATATATTGAGAGTATGTGTGCGACCAGATAGGTGGGTCGTTAGTAAGATGTTGTGCTTGGGGACGACACATCCTTTGAGGAGAATCAATTTTGTATGATTTAACAGAGTGAAAAGGATCCCAATGGTAGGATATTTCCTATGATATGAGTGTTTTGGTAGCATGGATACATACAGGTTGAGACATGAGAGTGGGAGTTGGTATTGTGGGATCATTGGTTGGTGTTGTTGGCTAGTTAGGTTATGTGTTTATGGAGAGGACAACTCGATTAAGAACTGCGTAAGGTGGGGATTTTGAAAAACCTCAACCCTTTATTACCTAATTATAATTTTTTATTTTTCCACAGATCTTTTATTCTGGTTATTTTGCAGTGGTTGATATTGGACGGACATTGGTTTGGGTGAAAATTGGAGGTTCTTCAGGTATCAAATGTAAAATGTCGAGAATTCACAGAGTGAATCATTGCTTCACTATGTGAAAAGGTATAGATAGGGTTTAGGGGCCCCTTTCCACAAATACTTTTGTAAGTAAAATTTAGGTTCTATATTGAAACACACAAGGAATGGTTTTTAATGCTTTTAATGTTTAAAAAAGGGTAGGATTTTGTTGAAATAGGGAGAGGAATTTACCCTTTGACAATAGTGCACAAAGAGGCTCTACTTATTTCTCCTTACCTAAAATATTTATTTATTCCTTGTTCATCCACATAATCATGTCTCATTAGTTGTGAATAGGATTTACTAGTGATTCCATCATTCCACCTTTGTCTCTTTTTAATTTCATCCACTATCATGTGTTTTCTGGTCGTTTAGGTGTGTTTTACCCAATATTCAAGGTATTCATCAACATTTTCAATTTATACCATATTAACTTTATGAAAATGATGATATAGGATGTGTGGTAATCTATGAGTATGAGTTTCTTGGTTTACAAGATATCCTATATGCTTGTTCCGTTTTATTTATTATTGTATTGTGTGGTCATGCTGACACTAATATGTGTTCAAACTAAAATTATAAAGTAGATATTGAGGAAACAATTAATTGAACTGGAACTCTCAATTGGGAAGAAACAACATATTAAAATGAAGTCTGGGATTTTAACCACCTACGGGTGGTATGTGACAATGGTAATATTAAAGAGGCCAAGCAATGGCTGCCTTAGACTTAAGATAATATTGCTTACATCTGACTAGGACCTTAACTACCATGTTAGGTGCGATTGAATTGGAGAATAAATTGGGTGATTAAATAGGAGACACACAAGTTCCCTCATACTTTATATCTAACCATGGGTTTGTAATTGAAGATTCCTAATATCTTCTCTAGTATTTGGGGCATATAACTATTTATGAAGTCTTTGTGTTTTGGAATTATATTTAAATTTAAATTAAATTAATTTATGGGGTTTCCCTTGTGAATGTAATGATAAATGATAGGGGTGACATTTGGAGTGATCGAGGATGATACATTATGTGTATTGAATTAAATGAATCTATTTTTGATATGCTTGTGTAATTTTATTAAAATAATTTTCTAGAATGCCAAGGGTGACACCCCTCCGGTTTGGTGATAACACATAGGATTCTAGACTTACAGGGGTAATATCACCTGACATAGATGATAATGTCTAATTACTTGATGACCTAGGATCATAGTCCTTGTAAATAGTAGTATTTCCTGTTGGATTTAAATTCCAAGGTTGATACCCTTTAAATTTTTGGATCCCTCATGTTTTGATTGAATGAATTTAGGTGATTTCCCCTAGGGTTTGAGGATGATTATTGAAAACATGGAATGATTTGGGTCATCCCCTTAGGTTCATATGTAGTACATTATTACATGGAATGCCTTGGGGTAAAACCCATTGAGTTAGACTTTTATACATAATATCATATTATAGACAGAGATATTTATCTTAGGTTGAAGCAATTATATTCAATCCCAGGTTTCAATTTAGAGGTCTAGGATTAACATTGGGTTATTTATTTGTTTTTAAATTTATTTAATTACACACATCATCATATGATATATCTTCCCAGACTAGATATGATTATAGAATCCATTATTGTTTTCCTACTGAGTTGTACTCACAACCTTGTTGGGATGAATTTTGGTACCTGATCAGAAAATCATTTTTGGAAGATAGGATATGGGTAAGATCCATGTAGTTGACAATTGATTAGACTCCTAAGACAGATCATGGTAGTTTGGGGATATTCTAGTACTCGAAATAATTTATTATGGAGATGATTAACTATTTATTTTGGTCATTTGGGAATTATTTTTATGTTTTTTTCTGATGTAAAGGTACCTCACATTGTATATAGTCTTATTTCATATGGAATAGGTTATGTTTGATTATTTTTTTCACTTTATAAAATGATATTTTCCTTCTTTATGATAATGAATTTATTTATTATATTCAGTATTTCCAATGATTTTTACTCTAATATACAGATATATTATTGCAAATATATGTCCTTAGACCTGATTTTATAGTTAGAAAACATTGAAATATGGGGAGTCAATCCTGACGTACATTAGAGACCACCTGTCTGGGTACCGATTAGTTGTATAGAACATGGGATGTTATAAAGTGGTATCGGAGAACTTTCTATTTTTTGGATATTTTGGTAAGGTATAGATTATGTAGAGAATTGTTAGGACTTTTTATGGAACATGTTCCTAGGAGTATCTTACCCTTGTATTAGTGAAGTCTATATTTCTAGTGATGGGATTGTTGTTCTTATTGTTTTCTCTTACAAATTATATATTTCCTCTTGACTGGTGCACATGATTATGAGGTTGTTGATTTATAGTATTTTTTCACTTAGAAAGTATACTAAATGGAATGTTTCTATATATTATATCAAGAAAATAATATTCACATGGCATTTTCATGATTACTGGTGATTGATTACTTATACTATGACATTGGTTAGTTATTTAAAGTTTCCAAATCCATTTATATTGTGGTAAATATATAAGTGTATGTTTTATTCTTACTTAAATAACTTTAAAAATGAATAAAAGTATTTTATTCAATAATTATCTTTTATTATTATACATAATTAGATAAATTAGAAACCAATTACAACATATGATGTGTTCTACTTTTTAACATGGAATTAGAATTTCATTTAACTAAGACTTAGTTGTTACATCTTCACATTAAAGTAAGTGGTTAAAATTGTATCACATGATCACATATCAGGAATATTATTTAGAGTCATCTAAATAAATTTTCAATTACAACTTATAATATTTATTCCTTTCTAGCTTATAATTGAAAATTTATTTAAATGATCCCCTTGTAATGAAATTTCAGTTAAAGTGAAATTAAAAGTGTAAAATTTTGAACCACATATATATATATATATATATTATGTGGATGTTATGTGTGTAAGATATTGAACCTATGTATTATTATTTAGTGCAAATGAGAGCACTTGAGGAATATGATTCTTGAGGTATGATATATAGGGAATAATGGGTCGTTGTGCCTATTATTAATTTCCACTCTTCTATGATATTTTAGATTTTTTTGGAATGTGATCTAATGCAGTTCATAGAGTATATGAACCAATTTTGGGAATGGGTAGTATGGATATTGAGAGAGACTAGGTCGTGAGGGATTTATGATGTCAGTTATAGAGGATAGTAGAATGTTATACCTATTTTGAATTTAATTTTGAATAATGATTCATGAATTGGGTTATCACTTCACTATCAATGTTCCTTTTGGGATAATACCTTACTTTATAGTGGTTAGGGTAAGCCATATTTTATCTTGTATATGAGACCCTTTTATATTAGGTATTAAGAAGAGTAATGAGGTGTTTTGTCTACCATTCATTTTCCACTATTGTGTTTGATTATGAGTTTCAAATAACCTTGAAGTGGGTAATTGGCTTAATATGGACTTCTTAACATACATGTGTTTTAGTAATATAGATATGGTGTGTTGATTTATATGTTTTATTATGATATTTAGTTGTGGATTAGTCTATAGGTGAGCCCAACGTTGTGACTCAGTAGCCGGACTTTTCCCTATTATTGTGGGGATAGATGTAATATATGAGGGTAACTAAATTTATGTGTTAACCTATACTTGAGGATTCATTATAGATAAGAAGAATAACATATACATTACATTGATTTTTATACATGTTAAATTAAAACTAATTTATAAAATAGGCATATAGGTTACTTATGTGTTATGGGTGAACATACCTAGACTTTATATGATGTGATGTGTCTAGTTTTAAAATTGGTTGGTTCTATTGGTTTTTAAACCCCATTTTCAATGTTATCATAGAATTTTAGACCCATAATAGGTAGAAAATTGGAGGACTCTTTCTAGTTCCATGGAAATGTCGAGATGGATGGTTATCATGTAGTTGTCCTTGGCATGAATGAGATTCCATTGGCTTTTTGGAGAGAAAGAATTGAGTTTGATTCTTTCAGCTTGATTAAACAAATATACAGTGAGGATAGTGAAGTCGGTGATTAGTAGTGTGAGCATCGAAATGATAGGTTATGACTCGAGTTGGCTGAGTCAGGTTGTGTATGAGAGAAGCACTCGGAGGTGTTCTAATTGGGTATACCTAGTTGGAAACTTGAATTATTGAGAACCATTACAAAAGGTTAAACTATAAACTCTATTTCCATGGATAAAGTGAGTGGATTTAGTTTAATGCACTAGGTATGTGGTTCTATGTAGCCAATTCTTAACTGTACATAGGTATTATAGGTGTTTTTTTCATGTGATAAGTCTTGAATAGCATGTGAGACATGTTAATGGGTGTTTGTTGAAAAATCTCTTAGATTAGGAGATTGAGATGGTAATATGTGTGATAACTAAGGCAACTTAATAATATCAGACATAAATATTACATCATTTTAGATGAATATTCATCACATATCATTATAATACATTCCCAAGGCCTGTAATGGTTTAGTGTATTTAGAAACTAGATATATATTCATCTTATTTCTTTAAATATCTTCAACATATCTAACCATGATCTTCTCAAATATTAAATTTATTAGATATACCATAATTAAAACCTTTTTTTATAACATGGGTAAAGGAAACATAAGAAAGTATGAGCTCAGATACTTAGTTTGGGAAATCATAAGAGATATGAATCAATGATCATAGGTGAATATAAGATAAGTATATACGTAATAGAATGTGATGATAATCTATAATAATCATACCCAATAGGTCAAAAACCATTGATTATAAATCATAGATTAGGGAATTTTCACTAAAAAGTTTGTAAGTATTTAGTGTCTGGAATACTCAATAATCAACTGTAATCCTTGAGAACTTATCATAAGTATAATACATAAGTATTTTTAATGCTCACAATCAATGAAAATCATTTTCATATTCAAGTATCACTAACAAAACTATCAAAATAGATGGGGTTCAATTCCCATTCCATAATTTCATTATTCATGGTTTTCTCCCTAGACCATGACAGAGGATAACATCCCTTACAACTAAGTTCACTCAACTTTCCAGTTTTTATAACTCATGATATATTCGTCCTTACATAATGAATTGGTGGTATATAGAGATAATGTCCCACCTGTCACAAAATGAAATCCATACATATGCATGCCACAAGTGCATAAAACATTTATCATATAATCATATCATAACCTAGTTAAAGGAAATTGGTTTCATAAAAATGTTATAATTTCATCAATTCATAACACATGGAAATTTAACATGTTTCAAAAAGTCTTAATAATAACTTAATTAACTATTGTGAAAGAAATTATTTTCATATAATCATACTTATTCCGAAAAAATTAAAATCCATATAGTGAAAAAATTGTTGGTATCAAAAACTAATATCCATAGTGAATAATAAATACCCTTAATGTATATTTAAATAGATTAAAAATTCCTTTAAATGAACATTCGAACCATTATTTGAATATATGAAAAAACTATCATTTTCTTTTGCTAAAAGTTTTACAAAAAAATACTATAATTTTTATAAATAGATTTTAATTGAAAATAACCATGAAAACTGGTAAAGGAATATTCAAATCAATTAATGGTAATGAATCTTCTAATATCCATTCAAACTATATAGGTTACAAGAGAACATTATTTTCATAAATTTTAAAAAATTCCAAAAATGAGATGTTTAGAAAATGTTTCATTAAAATGATTAATTTTTAAACCTTGTAAATAAATTTAATGGTAATGAATATGAATTTTAAAAAAAATTGGAATATTTAGAAACTTTTCTAATATAATTTTAAAGGTCATTTACATGGAAGAATATGTTCATCAGCCAAAAAGTAATTAAGGTCAACTTTTCTTTTAAAACACTTTATCAATTAGTTTAATTACCAAAGAGTGGTAAATGGTACAGATACATAAATGTTATAAGAATAATTGGTGTATAATAATATATACTAGTTTTAATATATAAGATCAACAAAATTTCCCTCAATTTAAATTTTCCAAAGATAGACTCTAAAATGAATGGGAATGTAACATAAACCCCTTACCTCAGGAATCAAATTTTTTCATACAGATTCAATATCCAATATAAATATTGTGTGTATATATTTTATAAATATATTCTATATCTATATTCATACATATTTTACTATTTATCATTCCTTTTTAGTTTCCAATTATGGTTTTATGAATAATTTCATTATTAAAATAACATTAATGTAAAAACTTGAATGTTTCTAACTCATGTTTTGGTTTGATTCTCATGGTACTCACACCTTAGTAATGGTTTATTTATATATATAATTTAAATAATAAATTATCATATTTGATCATGATAAAATATTTTATAATCATATATATAGTGGTGATCAAAAATTAATTACATCACTTCTTAGAGGTGGTAGTCTATACATACACACGAGTGATGTTTCCACTTTTCAGTGGATGTAATGGATTAAATGAATGTAATTATTTACATTTAAAGGGACATTATTATATAATAAATATGATATATATTGTTTAAAACTATTCTTATTACCAACCATGGAAAGTAAAAATTAAAAATTAATCACATCAGTTCCTGGATATAGTGGTCCATAGGTGCGCATGATCGACATTATCATTTCCAAACATATGGAAAGGTAAGAATATAGAAAATATATTATTATTTTAAAAGTCTAATTATGTCTGGAATATCATATTTTATCCTTATATCAATCATAATAACCATCCTTTAATGGTATGGATTAATATTAAAATGCAATGGTTTGTGAGGCTATAGTCTGTATATACGCACAAACAATGTATTCAATTCACATTTTATGGAGAAAGAGTTGAATAAGTATTTTTCGTTAGAATAATAAAATATTTTTATAGCATATTGATTTTATTATATTATCATGATTAAAAAATAACTGAAGGTTTTATAAGAAAAAATAAAATGAAAAAACTTAATTAGTAGCTATACCTATTCTTTGGACAACCTAATTTGTCTTACACCACTATCCTTATATGGGTTGTATTTTGATCAATCTAGAAATGATAGATAATTTTTGGGGATATAATGATGGGATGTGGGTTGGTTTTTTCCAATCTATAAGTCTCATTAAGAGTGATTAACATACGTGTGGTGGTGTCATTCGATATGGTAGGGAGAAGAAAATTTTTTAATTTTTCAAAAGATTAAAATATATTGATGAATTACACAATATAAATGAATAAAAAACAAATCATGCTGAAATTATAGATGATTTAGGGTATAAATATGAACATAAACTATGATTTCTAAAATAATACTTTTTAACCCTTATCAATTTAGTTTAATCCATGATTAACCACTTTTAACTTTTACCACAATAATGAATTTTGAGATTGGTTACTATTAATAATGTTAAAAAATTGAGTTGAAATTATTTATTAATATTATTTATATTCATTCAAAAAATTATATCCATTTTATAATATTCAAATTCTATACGTGGTAAAAATACTTTTTAAATAAGTGCGCAAAATGAAACAAATCCGTTTTAACACAAATACATTTTTAATACTAAAAATAAGAATACGTTTCTTCATTTCCAAGTAAAAACTTTTAAATAAATATTACAATATTTTATTTAATATATTGTTTAATAATTTAATTAAAATTATTCATAAATAGGTATTAATTTAATTTATAAATATAAAAACATTTTGTGCACATAAAAACTATTGTTTAGAAAAAACATCTCTCTATTAACATCGAATGTATTTATTTTAATTTCAACCCAATTGGTAACTAATGAATTAATTTATAAATCTGTAAATAATAATTTTTATTAATTTTTTTAGACTTATTCATTCTCAAAAATGAAACTTATATGCTATAACAATCACATTAAATAATAATTATCCAATAGTATATCATGGCTTGATTAAAGTCATTGTTTAATATAAAGTAATATATTGAACACTTAAACTTTATTAATGATAAATATGTCTTGATATATTGGGGTGTTACATTATACAACATTATAATAATTTTTCCTGAAAATTATTTCACTCTGATACAAATAACTGAGGATACATTAGCCTTATTATATCGCCGGGTTCCCACATAGCTTCCATGTATTTATGGATTCTCCACAAAACAATGACAATGTGAGTAATATTATTCCCAAAAATATTATCTCTTTAATATATAATCTCGATTGTTTTATCCTCATAAGAGAGATAACTATCTATTGGTTTGTCCTTAGAGGTCAGTACATGTGAATGATCAATCATGTAATTCCTAAAGAGATATAAATGGAACACATCATGAACCTAGGAGAGAATTAGTAGAAAAAGAAATAGATAAGCAACCATCTTGATACGTTAAATAATTTTAAACAGACCAATATATACAAGGATTAACATTAATTTTTTTTTACCTAAAAAAACTTCTTCTAGGTAGATATTCATATGAATACATTATCACCCACAACAAACTCTATATATCACCGATGATTTTCAACCTTAATTGTATATTGAATATGACATTACCTAATGGTCTACAAAATGGATATAATTTTCTATATCATTTACTCAGTTATGTCATGTCATAATAGATTTATTTGTCAAAATTCATCCTATAATGATAGATTTATTCACTTCCAGTCATAGTGGGATTCATAAGGAAACATCCAAATGCTTTAGTGAAAGAAACTATTATAAGAAATATGAAAAAAAATGGTATCGATCGAAACAACTCTTTGATACATAGAACTTTAACTCAACATATCCTTTAATGTTTAAATGGTCCTATTAGACTGACCATCTATCTAGGGATTCAATGTATTGTTAAATTTTTACTCCATATTCAAGAAATGTTAAAGACTTCTCCAGAAAATCAAGGGAAACTTGGATCTTGATTAGATAAAATAGAATGTGGTACTTCATGAAACCCCAAAAACTCTTTAATACATATCCAGGAAATCTAATAAAATGTTAAATATTATCTTATGGCTGTCAAATGTGCTGATTTGTTTAATGTTTTCAAATAAAACCCAAATTTCATTATTCCATTTAGATGTTTTGGAGAGTCTGATGAAGAAATCCATGACAATGTTTTCCCATTTCAAGTATCGTATGGTTAATGGTTGTTACGACTTCATAAATTTCTATATCTTAGTATTATCTTGTTCACATGTTATAAAAATAGATACATACTCTTCAATATATCTTTTTTATGTTATCTCACCAAAAATATTCTTTCAGATATGTTAACAAGATCATACTTCCAGGATAAATAACGAATGATGAGATATAATCTGCATTCAATAAATACTTCTTAAAATATTTTATTAAAGGTAAACATACTAGGTTAATGAACATTATGTTTCTAAAATAATTATGTTTTTCATTATAAATATTCTCACATTTATCTACAGTTCCACATCCTCCTTATGTTTCTATATAATCATCACATGGATGGATGGTTGAGCATTTATTTGAGAAAGTTATGATATATACCAATTCATCTTGATTTCAGTATCCATATTTTTAAAATCCAAAATTATTGTGTCTCTTTTAATCCACATCTTAATGAAACAGTATGGACTTTCTAACTCAGTGCATCAATCACCTTGTTTATGTTCCAAGTGTTGTACTATATTGATACTTCGTAATCATTAACCTATTCTAACCATATCTTTTTGTGCAAATTCAACTATTTCTATATTAATATATACTTCAATATTTTATTATCATTATATATATCCAATCTTTCACTATGAATATAATGCATTCTTATTTTTAATTAAAATATTACTTCTACTAACTCCAAATCATTATTTTGGTTAATTTTATCCTGATTATTCACTTAGCAAGAGGAATAATCTATGAATAATTCGTTCTATATGAGGATTAATGAAAATACATTCATTTTTGCATCATTATACATCCTAAAAAATTCCCCACTATAGGGTTGTGTAAGTAGAGGGGCACTAAACAACCTTCATTTCACCTCCGTGAAATGTCCCTCATATTCATCTATCCAAATGAACTTGGCTCCATTCCATCTCAACTTGGTTATTAGATTATATATCCATGTGAAATACCTGAAAAAGCACTGATACTCTTCAAAAAACTTATGAAAACTTTGTTTCATAATTACCATGGTCAGTCTGGGCCATTGTTCAATAAGATACTTTTTTTTAGAATCTACTAATATACACTCACTTGAGATTTTAAGACGGAAAAAATGAAACATTTTGTAACCAATGTTCATAATTAGTAATTTTTCATGAAATTTCTCTTTCTCCAAGGTTATCAACATAATATTAAAATTATATTCATTCTCTTACTTAATCTATAAATATACATAAGAATATCATTTATAAATAATACCAAAAAAATCTAGGTGGTGTCTAAATTATCTATTGATTGGATCCTTGATGATAGTAGGGACATGAGTAATTCCAAATAGAATCACTATAAACTAATAATTAACATACCATTTATGGAAGGATTTATTGAAAAATATCCCCTTTTTGACCCACCATTAAAAATATCTAGAGTATAGTTCAACATTGGAAGAATATTTTTCTCCAGGGAGTTAATCATACAAGTCATCCATATTGGGTAGAGGATACTTTTTCTTGATAGAAATCTTTCTGTATTCTCGATAGTTGATCCAATTATCCATTGAATAATATTTATTCTAAATTAAATGAATAGGTGTTATTTATAACAATTTACTTGAGAATATATATTATTTATCAAGACTCTCATTGAGTTTTCTCAGTTCTTGAAACTCAATTCGGGTAATTGTATATGGAGTCTTTGAAATATATGCAACATTAGGTATGAGTTGTATAGAAAAATCAAAATAAATATTTTTTGGAATACTAGGAAAACCTTCATGAAATACATAATCATAATCCCAAACAATAGTCATATCATTGATGGTGATTATATCCCCATGTTAGTAAGATAAATATACCTCATGAATAGGTAGTAAGAACCATATAATGAATGTAACTTCTATTGTACATTCTTAATCATAATATCAACAAATAATGATCATATGGTGATTCAAAATATTAAATGTGACATAAATTACTCATCAATTTTCATAGAATATATATAGGGAACATATTCATTCCACAAATAATGTCACGTTCAATTAGTGAGAGGATAAAAATATTTTTAGGTCAAAAATTATAAGAAAATTCTATCTGAGATGATCTATAGACTTGAGATTAAATCATCATAACATTAGGATTTTTTATTAGTAAATCAATATATAATACTTGAGGTAGTTGTTTGATCGAAAAAATATACTTAAATATAAGAAGGTGGAAAATATAGAAACAAATATAATAGTTTTATTTATAAAGTAGATGGTAAGTGTAATTTCCACCATATAGTTCTGATGACACAATTAAATAGTTGTGATCACATGAGATTTACCTTTTTCTCTTATATTAAGAGGTTTTTTATGCTTTTTTATGATTAAAAGATAAATTCATTCATTGATTATCATAATTTCCATACTCCTAGAAATTATTTCAGTAGAGTGTGAGTGGTTCATGTGTTTGATATTTTTCATTGTTCCTTTAATTGAATTCGCTCTTCACATCACTTCGATATTCTTTTTCTCGAAGGCCTGATATTTTTTAATATAAAATTTTTACCAAACCTTAAAATGAAATTTTTTATATGTTTTCCTCCACACTCCTTACACAATGAAAGTTTAATTTTATTTCATCCCTGGATTTTATTATTATAATTTCCCAAAATTTCAATATTTATAATTTTGTACCCAAATTAACGGGAACAGTGTAAGACAATAATTCCATTTCCATATTTAAATCACATCAAAAAATTTATTTATATATGTAAATGTATATTATATCCAATTCCTTTAGATTCATTCTCTCAAACCACTAAAGAATCGATCTATTTTTCTTTTAGGGTCGATAATAAATCCTAAAGCATACCTTGTAGGTCTTGTTAAATTTTCCCCATAGGTATTGATGGATTCATCATCCATCTATTTTAGTTTCATTAATTCCATTTCCATTTTCATTGTCAAGACCCATCCCCCGGGGCCCATGTCATGACTACACCACATCCACCTTCCACAGGCAAGGGGCTTGTGACTAGCACCAGAAAGGTGTATCCCTTAACGGGAAGGCATTGCCTTGCAACCATTACAAACACACAATCCAAGAACACAACAATAAGAAACCAAGAAGTAAACTGTTGTAGTAAAAAGAGTACTAAAATAAAAAGGGGCCAGATTACAGACCAACTACCAACTACAAGAACAACTGGAAAAGGAAAAACAACTCTTGGGATGTCGACTGAGGATCCTACCTGAAGGGTAGGTACAGCTCACGATCAGTAGTCCTATGTCACGTCACGTCAAATGGTCGACCTATAAGAACCGACTATTCTGGACTCCCTAAGCCTCGATCAACGTTGTCCTTCGTCAGGAAAAGACACAACATGGTGCAGGTGAAGCCCTTTCAAGGGTGAGTATAATAATACTCACTATAGACCCCGAGACCCCCGAAGGTCACCCAGAGTTCCAAAAAGGAAAACCCACAAAGAAAGACGTCAATAACAATGCACAAAGCAATCATCATCTCTACTTAGGTATATTCCTATACATATAACTATGTTATTAAGATATACTCGTCACATACAAGAGGGAAGAATACCAAAAATGCAACACAATGAAGGTAAAAGTCTGAAAAAAGTAACACCATAAAGGTAACACCATGAAGGTAAAAGTACCACATAGGTAACACCATGAAGATAACACCACAAAGGTATAAGTACCACATAGGTAACACCCTGAAGATAACACTACAAAGGTGAAGGTACCACAAAGGTAACAACATAAATGTAAAAGACTCATCTCACACCAGGTATAAGTGAAGTATAGAAGTACATATGATTATATGTGAATCTAGATCGCCTTATTCTGTCTAGAATCACTACTGATGTCCATTTGGAGTCTCACCAACATAGGATTGATAGGTACTAACCACCGCAACAATCCACATAGGATCTGACCCTACTGGAGTCGATAGGTTCTAACCCCCATAATCACCTACACATGATCTAACCCAC
Organism: Viscum album; assembly: GCA_963277665.1. NCBI lineage: Eukaryota > Viridiplantae > Streptophyta > Magnoliopsida > Santalales > Viscaceae > Viscum > Viscum album. The sequence continues at coordinate 20,059,700 of OY728154.1, forward strand.
ACAGGATCGGTATGTGCGAACCCACACAAGATTGCTAAGCTCTGACCCACATAGTATCTGACCCACATATGATTGGTATGTGCTGACCCACACATGATCGTTGAGCGCTGACCCACACAAGATCTGGCCCAAATAGGATTGGTGCTTACCTACATAGGATCTCTCGATACTAACATCTATATAACCTGTCTCCAACATCCGCCTCACTGACATGCACTAGATTCCTTCTCATAGCACGTTTGGGAGAATCGATCCTCAAGACATCGGTCATACCTCAACCACCACGATGTTCCATGAAGAAGTATCTTAAAGTACTAGCATGTTGTAATGGTTCCAATGAGATAGACGATGCGATAATCGGACACCAGATCTGCGACTTATAAGAGTTTTAGTTTCAAGGTCCCTGTTGGATTTAGGATCGATCCCACTATGCCACAATCCATCTTTCTCCAAAACTCAAGTGAAGTATACCAAAAGGACCACCTCTCTCTTAGGGTCCCAGTACCATAGATAGGTCATCAAAAAGATGCCCGAATTTTAGGTTATGGCTCTTAAAGAAACCGGGCTTGGAAGGGTCCGAGTCTGGTCTGACCCGGTCTGGTCCGACCTGACCCGGTTCAGGTCAACCGAAACCTGTATGGGTCCGACCTGGCTTGGATGTGTTGGGGAAAGCTCGGCCCACTGGGCCGTGGTCCGGCTTAGCCTGCAGGTTGCACGGCCCACAGGTCTCGTTTGCCCCAGCCCACGGAGGGGCGGCCCGCTGGAATCTCACGACCCGACCAGTGGAGGCGAGGCCCGCTGGGCTTGCGTGGACCAGCCCACGAAGGTAGGACCCGCTTTCCTTGTGTGTCCTGGCTTGCGGAGGTGTGGCCCGCTAGGCACACGTGGCCCGCTAGCATGTGGCCCGCCCTAACCTACACAAGGGGATTCCCCCCTGTTTTCCCGATTGTCCAAACGTCCATTCGGTTTGTGAAGCAGTGGCGCCACGTAGTGTCGCCCAATCACCATGGGACCCACAGGGCGACGGGTCCCTCCAGCTTTGTGGCTCCGAGCCATGGCCTCCCACAACGGTGCATGACAGCGTGCCGCTCTGCCTCTTCCTTCCGTAGCCAGCTTTAGATGTCTTCCATCTTCACCCACTTTGGATTCGGTCGTGGCCCTTGCCAACCACTAGCACGGGATGACACACGGCCCACCTCCATAGATGGCTAGTGCATCCCCTCTATTTACTGTTGCGACTTAGTTCTATAGAATCCTTTTGCTGTTCGCAACAGAACTCCACCTCCATCGGGGTCGGCCAGTGTTGCCGCACTGGCTGTCTTTCAGAGAGAAAGAAAGGGTAAACAAGGTAGTGGAGGGTCTGGGCCATGTTTGTTTGGCCCACGCCCTCTTCATAAGTTTGAAAACATGATGTCGGAAATATGATTCAACAATCACTTCAAATTATAAAAAAATAAATCCCTACCTCATGATCGATGGTGAACTCCCACGATTGAGGAAGAGTTGATGTTTGTTATCCCCGAAACAAGATGAAAACTGTGCCACTCAAACGTCGTCCTTCAGTTCATGATTAAGTGTCGCTCGTCACCGCCCGTTGGAACCGTCTCTCTCCTCCATGTCATTTGCGCTATGGCACTTAATCTGAACTTCATTACTTGGTTAAGTCATACCAATACCCCTCTCTAAGCTCCATATATATAGGATAGGGGGAGGGTGAGTAATTCCTGTTGAACTAATGGAAGTTCATTTAATTGGAACCTTCATAATTCCAATAGCACTATTACAAAGGACTTGAGGATTGAAGCCATTTAATGGATTGACACGTCGTTGGTCTTTCCACTTCCACTTGTCGGTTGGATGAAAAGATAAAAAGAAATAATATAACAAATTTATTTTATTATTCTTTTAAAAATTAAAAAATCTAACCTTTTCTCCATACATACTATTGTCCAAGTAAATCCTCCCTTAAGTGAATCCATGCACTGCGGATTCAATGGTGCCCTCATATTTTTATTCCGAGCACAAGTTCAAGAGATAGAAAACTCCACCCTCTCGGTTATTGAACATACCTTAAAAAATTCAGAAATTCATTCCAAGCACACCGGGCCTCAGAATCACGCACCACCAATTTTCACAGACTTGTAATAATTTCATACAATTAAAAAAATACATGTAAAATACGGGTCTTTAGATTCTCCCCACATTAGGTATCTTCATCCCCGAAATCCACAACATAGACTAAATAAACAAATGGGGGTACTGAGCATGAATCTGAGCCTCCCACACCCATGTGCTATCTTGGAGGTTCATGTGATGCCAGTGAATTCTCACCAGGGGTATCGATCATCCATGAAGTATCCGCTCTTATTGATCCTCAATCTCTAGTGGAACCTACGTAAACATCGGACCATCATCAAAGTATAGATCACCAAGGTCGATGATGTGAGATGGGTAATGCACATATCTCCTCAACTGGGATACGTGGAAGCCATCGTGCATCCTCTCCAACATTGGTGGTAGTTCCAAGTGGTATTCTACGTCTCTAATCCTCTGAAGTATCAAAAAAGGTCTGATAAAACTCGGTGAGAGTTTTTTTACTTGGATAAATCTCTACAGACCTCGTCAAGGTGAGACCCGTAGGAATACATGGTCTCCCTCCTCGAACTCCAAGGACCTTTATCTCCTATCAGCATAAGACTTATGTCTACTCAATGTAGTCTTGATCCTATCATGGATGATCTGTAACTTCTTAGTGGTATCCCATTCCAAATCTGGACCCATAAGTGCTGACTCCCCATGGTCTATCCACCATAGAGGTGATCTTCTAGGTCGACCATATAAGGCCTAGAATGGTTCCATATCAATGGTGGAGTGATCGCTGTTGTTGTATACGAACCCCACTAAGGGTAAGTGATCCTCCAAACTGCTTCCGAAATCTAGGATGCAAGCATGTAGTATTACCTCTAGTATCTAAATGGTTTGCTCCATCTGACCATCTGTCTGAGGATGAAAGGCGATGCTAAAACATAGCTGAGTCCTGAACTCCTCTTGTAATCCCTTACCCAACTAGGATATAAAACATGTGTCACAGTCAGAGATGATTGTTGATGTCACCCTATGAAGTCATACAATATCTTGTACATAGTGGTGTCCCAAGCCCTCTACTGATCCCTGCTCTCAGATATGGAGGAAGTGGTCCAATATGGTGAGTTGGTCAATGATCACCTAGATCAAATCATGTCCCTTGGATGTTTTTGGTAGCCTTATCACAAATTCCATGGAGATACCATACCGCTTCCACTCCAGTACCTCCAGTGGCTAAGATTAGCCTACTTGAACCTGATGCTTGGCCTTCACTTGCTTGAAAGTGAGGCATCATGAAACAAACTCTGCCACTATTTTCTTCATCCCTATCCACTAGTGCTGACACCAGAGGTCCTAGTACATCTTTTCCACACTAGGATACACCACTGGAGGTGATGTATGGAACTCCCTCAACACATCCTCCTGTAGAGCTACAAGTATAATGGTGTGTCCTATGAAGAGGATGATGTGATACCCACCTTCATAAAATCCACCACGTGTCTATCCTGAGGATATCAGAGCATGTTGATCATCATAGTCAATGTCCCTAATACATGCCTCCCAAACTCACTAATAATGTGGGGGAGTGATAGTCATAGACTGGAGGTAAGCTTATCCATATTTATCCACTAAGGATATCTTTATCATGACTAGCTTATCAATATCCTCACTCAGAAACTGTAGACCATTCCTTCTACTAAGTGAATATGCCACTACGTTCCCCTCCCTAGGTGTATAGACTATCTCAAAGTCATTTTCCTAGAGTATCTCTAGCCATTGTCGCACTATCAGGTTTAGGTCCTTTTGTGAGAAGATATACCCGAGAATCTTGTTATTAGAGTATACTGTAAAATGTTCCCCATCAATTAATTTCGCCACATCTTCAAGGAAAAGACCACTGTTGCTAACTCCAGGTCATGGGTAGCGTAGTTCTTCCCATGTCATCTTAGCTGCTGAGAGCCATACGTCATCACTTCTCGTTCATGTATCAGGGCACATCCAAGTCTGTCCCCTGATGTGTCGCAATAGATTACATACCCAACACCCTCTTCTGGTAACCTCAAGATGGGGGAACTCTTCATTCTCTAATTCAGCTTCTAAAAACTCTACTGGCATCTCTCCGTCCACATGAAGGGATGTCCCTTCTTCGTCAACACTAACAAGGGTGATGAAAATCTGGAAAAGTTGAGTACAAATATCCGGTAGTACCCAGCCAACCTCAGAAAACTACCCACCTCAGTCACACTCCTGGGTGGATCCCAACCCACCACATCCTCTATCTTCGCCAGATCTACTGCAACTCTAGCCTCTCAGATAATGTGTCCCAAATAGTGAACCTATTGTATCCAGAACTGGAACTTCAGGATCTTACCATAATGATGGTGCTCTTGGAGTGTATCCAGAATTATCTATAGATGATTGTCATGCTCCTCCTCCATCACTGAGTACACCAAGATGTCGTCGATGAAGACCACCACAAAGTGATCGAGGTACGGATCCTGTTCATGAGTCTGATGAACACTATAGGGGAGTTGATCGTGTCGAAAGGCATAACCATGAATTCATAGAGCCCATACCAAAATCTAAAGATAATTTTCGTCACATCCTCATCTCGTACCCTGAGCTGATGATAGCCTGATCTGAGGTCTATCTTCGAAAACCAACGATCTCCCTTCAACTAATCAAAGAGATCATCAATATTAGAAAGGTGATAATAGTTCTTCCTGGTCACCTAGTTCAGGTGCTGATAATCCACACAGAGTCTCAAACTCCCATATTCCTTCTTGGAGAACAAAATCGGGTCTGCCCATGGAGAAACACTGGGACTTAAAATCCCCTTCATTTTCAAGTCCTCTAACTATACCCGTAACTCACGAAGCTCCGTGGGAGCCATCCGATATGATGGTGTAGATATCGGTACCGTCCCGGGGTACATGTCAATGTAGAAGTCTACCTCTCTGCGTGGAGGTAGTCCCAATATATCATTAGGAAAGACATCGAAATACTGGTCCACTGCTATAGGATAGCTCAGAATATCAACAACAACTGCTCTGAGGGTAAGGCTAGCCAACTGATGTGTGATCAGCTGCACCCTTCTCTAGGTAAGTCCATTCTGTGCTTCAAAGGTTCCCTTCTCACCGGTAAAATAAAACTTGGTCCCATCCAAGCAGACACACTACACTTTATGTTTAATACTATCAATCTGAGCATGGACTGTGGATAACTAGTCCATACCCAAGATGACGTCGTATGGAATCGACGCCGCTACTAGAAGACCCCAGAAAAAGCTCTCGCCTCCTAGAGTAAACTCAAACTACTGTCACCAGTGTTTAATCATTGAATCCCCTACCGTGGGAGTCTCTATCCCTAAGGATAGAGCCATCTTCTCCATTGGAATCTATGACCTCCCAATGAGTTCCATGGAAATAAATGAGTGGCTGACACCTATGTCTATAAGTACTGCATCTAGGGTAGAGTAGACATAGATATTACCTCTAATCATATCCGGAGCATCATGGTTGTAGGCCTCAGCTACCTGAGGATGAGCTTGCCCCTGTCCTCCTGCTCCCTATGGTCGGGGTGGAACACCTAGAGGTTGTGGCAGTAGAACCTCGAATCGCCGCCCCCTGCCTGCTGCATATCCATCTCCTCTACAATGTCTACCGCCCTACGGACCTCCTCTATCAAACATCTTCTTCTGCCTCGACACTCCCTAGACCGTTAGCTAGTCGTCCATATGATGGGTCGATCAGTCACGTGCCATGTGACCCTACCCGCCACATGAGTAGAACTACCTGATCATCAACTATCACCCTATGTCTCGTGATCCCCTCACCACTGAGCTTGTATCCTGAGGTCATCCACCAGAAGGTCTGGCCTACTTGGGCTGTTGCGTCGTACATCTACATCCTACTATGGATTAATCTACTACCTGACGTGTGATAGTGGCTCTCACTGTCGGTTCATGCTTAGCTATAAATCCCTCCATGAAGAGTGATCACTATAGCACCCCATCCTTCATCAGAATGCTAAGCGATATCATCGATGTTCTAATCATCTGTTGAAGACCCTTCTAAATATATGGTCCCATATGAAAGGGTCTTGTACCATGCTTGTGGAGTAGTGGGAGAGATCAGTGAACCTTGCCGAGTACTTGGCCATGGTCATGATGCCCTACAATAAGTGAAGCAGCTCGTATATACGCACTGAGTGTAGAGTAGCTAGGACAAACTCTACCTTGAAAATTACTTGGAAGTCTGCCTAGGTGAGGGTAACCTCATCGTCTAACTGGAGTGTTATACTCCACCATCTCCCAGATTCTCCCTGGAATAGATAGGCAGCTAGGATCACCATCATATCAGCTAGTTTCCCCACTAAGTGGAAAACTCTGGCCACAACCTCCATCCAGTTCTTAGCCGCCTGCGGATCCATCTCACCTCGAAACCTCAGAGGCCTCAGACACTGGAAATCGTGCAACACGCTCCTTCAGCGTGCACCCTCTTCTAGTGGGGATGGTGGCCACACCTACCAAATGGGTAGTGGTGCTGCTGGTACACCACCCGAAGGTGCTAACACCCTAAGAGTACCTTACACCGAGGCCTCATTGCTCAGTGGGCCATCATCATGTACTCTCTCAGAAATCCTAGATGGTTGTCTACATAAAGTCATACTGAAATAAAAAAGGTGTACCACTATCAAAATTTATACCTGGTGAGCTGACTCAAGAGATGAAAAGAAAAACTATTCAAAACAAACGAAATCAGTGTTTTCATACACTATGTCAGATATTAGAATTCAGGGTCCAAGTGTATGGATACGTTAGCCACCACACCAACACTGGATTACCCAAATTGGAAAAAATCACTCAAAACACTTAACACTATTTCCACATAGAAAATATCGGAGTCCTAGTTCTTCAGTTGAACTGACTCCTCTGATACCACTTTGTCACGACCCATCCCCCGGGGCCCATGTCGTGACTACCCCAAGCCCGCCTTCCATATGCCAGGGGCTAGAGACTAGTACCGGAATGTTGTTTCCCTTAATGTGAAATCATTGCCTTTAAACCTGTACAGACACACAATCCAAGAACACAACAAGAAGCAACCACGAAGTAAAATGCTATAGTAAAAAGTTTGCTAAAAGCAAAACATGCTGGAATACAAGACCAACTAGAAATTATAAGTGTAAATGGAAAAGGAAAAACGGCTCCTAGGATGTCCACTGAGGATCCTAACTAAAGGGTAAGTACAACTCATGATTAGTATCCATTCATCACGTCATGTCAAGTGGTCCACCTCTGAACACCGTCCAGTCCTGATTCCCTCATCCTTGTTCTACGATGTCTATCATCTGCCAAAGACACAATAAGGAACGAGCGAAGCTCCAGCTTGGGTGAGTATAAAAATACTCAGTAGGGACTCCGATACTTTCAAAAGTCTCCCAAAATCTACAAATAAAAGAACAAAAATCAAGGCCTCAATGACAAAGCACGAAGCAGTCATAAACTCTACTTAATTATATAACCTCATATATACATAAGGTATCAAAATATACTCATCTCATACATGAGGGAATAATACCACAAAGGGAACACCACAATGCTAAAAGTACCACAAAGGTAACACCATGAAGGTAACACCAAAAACGTAAAATTAAAGCATTGGTAACACCATGATGCTAACACCACGAAGATAAAATTACCACATACGTAACACCACGAAGATAACACCACGAAGGAGAAGGTACCACAAAGGTAACACCACAATGGTTAAAGACTTAACTCACCCCAGGTATAAGTGATGTATAGAAGTACAGATAATTATTCACAAAGCTAGATCATCTTATTATATCAAGAGGGACCACTACTGACCATTGGGAGTCTGACCCACACAGGATAGATAGGTACTAATCCCCAAAATGATACTCACATGATCTGACCCACCAGAGTTGATAGATACTTACCCCTATAATGTCCCACACCGGATCTGACCCAAACAGGATCGGTATGCGCTGACCCACACAGGATCACTAAGCGTGGACCCACACATGATCCAACCCACATAGGATCAATATGAACAGACCCACACAGTATCACTGAACAATAACCCACACTGGATCAGTGCTGACCCCCACAGGATCACTCGGTACTAATCTCCGTATGATCTGTCTCCAAACTCTGCCTCACTGCCAGCCACTGGATTCCTGCTCATAGAATGTTTGGGAGATATTTTTTTCAGACATCAGTTGTATATCAACTGCCACAAAGTTCCACAAAGTGGTATCCCGATGTACTGCCCTGTTATATGGGTTCCAACGTGAATGACGACACGTCTATCAAACGCTGGGTTTGCGACTTATAAGAATTTTAGTTCCGATGGCCCGGTTGGATTCGGGTTCAATCCAATCCAGATACACTCCAACTTTCTCCAAAAATCATGTGGGGTATAAAAAAGAACCTCCTCACTCTTAGGGTCCCAACACCATAGACGATTCATCAAACAGATGCTCGGATTTCATGTTAGGGATTTTTTAACGAAACTGGGCCTGGAAGGGTCTAGGTCCAGGTCGACTAGGTCCAGGCCGACTTGACACGGTTCAAATCGACCAGACCCTGTTTGGGTCCGAACCAGATGGGAGGGTCCATAGCGGGCTCGGCCCGGTTGGCCGCGGTCTGGCTTGACCAGCAGGGGGTGTCGTCCAGCCCTTAAGGGCACGACTTTCTGTTCTCGCACAGCCCAGCCCGCGGAGGTACGACCCACTGGTCATGCGTGACCTGACCAGTGGAGGGGCAGCCAGCTGGCCTTGCGCGGCCCTTTCCATGGAGGTGAGGCCTCCTGGGCATGCACAGCCCACTAGAGCGGGGCCCACCCAAGACGACACAGGGGGGAGTCCCCCCTATTTTCCCAAAAGGCCGAGCGGTCATTTGGTTTGTGAATCGTCATCGCACAGTAGTCGCGGGACCCAAAGGAAGGCGTGTCCCTCCACTACAGCAATTTTGAGCTGTGGCCTCTCCCATTAGTGCGCTATGGAGTTACACTTCGCCTATGAATTCCATGGACGACTAGAGTTGGCCGACGTCTTCAACCGTCGCGGCTTCGGCCACAACCCTTGCCCATCGGCGGAGCATGACGGCACGTTGTACCACCTCCACGGCTGGCTGGTGCCAGCCGCACTGCTAACCACCATGGATAAGTGATGGAACCTCCTCTTACAACATGCGATGGCATGCCACCTTCATCCTGGTCAGCCGGTGCAACTACTCTGATGGACTTTCATGGATAAATCAAGGGTAAACAAGGTTGTAGAGGGTCCGGGCCATGTTTGATTGGACCGAACCCTCCGCATTAGCTTGAAAACATGATGTAGGAAATAACATTCAACAATCACTTGAAATTATAAAAAAATAAATCCCTACATCACGATTGAATGGGAATGCCTGTGATTGAGGAAGAGTCGGTTTTTTTCATCCCCACAACTATCCGTTAACGATGCCGCTCAAACGTTGTCCTCTGGTTCGTGATTCACTTCCCCTCATCGCCACCCGCTGGAACCGTCTCCATACTCCATGTGATTGGTGTTGTGGCACTTTATCATAACTTCCTCGCATGTGGAATTCATGCTAATTCCTCTTCCCAAGATCCATATAAATAGGAGACAGGGAGGGTGTGTATTGCCCATGGAATTAATGGGGGTTCATTTAATAGGAACCTTCCTAATTCCATCAGCGTTGTAACAAATTATTTGAGGAGTCAAGCCATTTAATGGATTGAAATATCATTGTTCCCGCCACTACCACTTGTCCGTTGGATGAAAATATAGAAATAAATAAAATAAAAAATTTATTTTATTATTCTTTTAAAAATCCCATAATCTATCTTTTTCTCCAAACTCAATGTGGTCGCAGTGAATCCTCTCTTAAGCGAATCCCAACACCGTGGATTCAACGTTTCCCTAGGATTTTTAATCCGAGCACCAGTTCAAGAGATAGAAAACACCTCCTGAACATTTACTAAACGTACCTTAAAAAAAGTTTAGAAATCTATTCCGGGCACACCAGGCCTCATAATCATGCGCCATAAATTTTTTCATAATCGTAATAATGATAAATAATTAAAAACAATTACATGAAAAATACGGGTCTTTACATTCATATAAATAAACTAAGGAAAATACTTATTAAAAAATACCTTCTTAAACTCTTCATATATCTTGGAGTCAATTTCCTCTTATATCCATATATTTTTGATAAGATACCACCATTTTCTCCTTCACCTTTTAATTATACAGGATCGAAATAGCCTTCTCATGGTATGAGAATTAGAGAAAAGATAATATATATTCTATAACATCAATATATTTCTAAAACATAAGTATATCAACGGAATCACTGAAGGAATCTGGTGATTTTTTCATATAAGTCACAATAGTGAGTTGTTCCTTCCTTTAGTCATTTCTATGATCAAAATGAATCATATTACTATTCATTTATTGGGAGTGTAGAGTGAGTATAACTATAAGATTTCACATCCCAACTCTCATTTTATTTTGTTTCTATTACGGATTATAGTTTCATTGATCCTCAAATACATATTTAAAATGATTCCTCTAGGGTATAGACATTAACTAAGACCAAAAAGCATAGATTGAGAAACATTAATTATAGCGAGTGTTGGCACCAAAAATGTGGCCCGAGAGAAAGGAACGAGAAAGGCCGGTGCGCTGCCTCACGAAGCTCCGCCGCGGAGCGCCGCCGCGAAGCCCCGCCGCGAAGTGCCCCAAACATAGCGCCGCCGCGAAGCTCCAGAGGCGGTAATCCTCCGCGAACCCCTTTGACGTTCACGAGCCGCCGCGAATCACCAGAGGCGGTAATCCTCCGCGAACCTGTTTGACATTCGCGAGCCGCCGCGAAGCACCAGAGGCGGTAATCCTCCGCGAACCCCTTTGGCGTTCGCGAGCCGCCGCGAAGCACCAGAGGCGGTAATCCTCCGCGAACGCCTTTGACGTTCGCGAGCTACCGTGAAGCACCAGAGGCGGTAATCCTCCGCGAACCCCTTTGACGTTCGCGAGCCGCCGCGAAGCACCATAGGAGGTAATCCTCCGCGAACCCCTTTGACGTTCGCGAGCCGCCGCGAAGCACCAGAGGTGGTAATCCTCCACGAACTCGTTTGACGTTCGCGAGCCGCCGCGAAGCACCAGAGGCGGCGCACGAGCCCTGCTTCGCGGCGCCCCTTCCCTATAAATACTGGACTCCCCCTGAGTCCCACGGATGGACAATCCGACCTTTCGGCTTCTCCTCTCCCGAATTGCGAAGCACGCTTTGCCCCGGGAATCATAAGCTCCGCGAGGTATTTCTACATCGCGAGACGACTCTGCTTTGTCTCGTTTTGAGCCCCTCTTCCGGGAGGGATGCCCTTCGTGAAGCTCAAGGGCGTTCCCGGAGGAAGGGGATTCCCAAGGGAACCCAGGCAGCCGCGGAGCACTTGTGCTTCGCGAAACACCCAACCCATACGAGTGATCCCTATGCTAAGGCAGGACCGCTCCACTTCGCGAACCACTCTTCTTCGCAGGACTCTGCCTCGCGAGGCACCCCTTCTTCGCGAGGCAGTGCTCCGCGAACACTGCTCCACTTCGCGAAGCACCTCCCACTCACACCAATGCCCCATGCTAAGGCCAAGGCACCCCACTTCGCGAAGCACACTCCTTTGCTTAGCGATTCCTTTTTCCGTGCGACCCTCCAGGTTTGCACGATGTGATTTCAAAGTCCCATGGGCAATACCTCCCGTAGCGTTGCTTCGCCTAATGCTTCTTCGCATAGGCATGCTAATGGCTATTGCTTCTTCGCATAGCCACGCTAACGTGGACCCCTCGATGATTCGCTCCACAACCCCCCATGACCATGGCCTTACCGGCACCTTCCCTTCCCCAAGGACCAGAGGGTACCGGTTATGTAAGTCCTAGGGGTGTGGAGTGAACCCACCTCGTCCGAGCTGCAGGACGTTAAACTGCCAAGCACCACGTCCTCAACACATGACATTAAACTGTGACCCAACCTCGTCTCCCTCACGAAGGGCCCCCCCAACTCGAACATTTTTTACACCACTCGTCTCCACGGGAATGGAACTCTTCCGCACATGGAATGAGATCCTCCTTGTCGGAGTGGTGTATGTTCGCAGGGGAAGGGCTGCCTCAGAGCGTAAGCCCCTAGCCCTTGGTACGGATGATTGCACCCGTGCATCTCTGTACTTCCCCACTACCAAGGTCAGTGGAGGACATGATAGGGAACGAGGCACCCCCCCCCCTATGGGCCTCCATCCTGGAGTAAGTCCCAACACCATGGGCCGCCCAACGCGTAAGCCCCTCTTCACTTCTCACGGACGCACCCTTCGCGACGTGATCGTCAGGTCCTTGCAACCTCTTGTTTCTCACACCGAGCATGACTCACGTGGGCTTAGAGTGAACACCGACCCTGACCCATCCATTGTCTGAACTACGAGGACTTTGATCCATGTCAAGGCATGGTACGTACGAAGCCTCCACGAGGTTCAAGCCCACCGATAGTGGACCAAGGTCTACTTTCACGTCGGTTCACCGGCGAACCCCATCCAAACTACGAGGACTTTGATCCATGTCAAGGCATGGTACGTAGGAAGCCTCTATGAGGTTCAAGCCCACCCGTCTTTCACGTCGGGTTTCACCCTCATCCAGCATGACGTTAAACTGTACTCCGGTCCAGTGGTATGCCATTGCAACCCACCCGTCATTTCACGTCGGGTTTTACCCCCGTCCAGCACGACGTTAAACTGTACTCTGGTCCAGTGGTAAGCCATTGCGACCCACCCGTCGCTCATTCACGTCAGGTCCCATTCCGGTCTAATGGTAAGCCATTGTGACACATTCCCACCTAAACTACGAGGTCTTTGATCCATGTCAAGGCATGGTACGTAGGAAGCCTCCACGAGGTTCATGCCCACCGATAGTGGACCAAGGTCTACTTTCACGTCGGTTCACCGACACATTTCCAACTGAACTATGAGGACTTTGATCCATGTCAAGGCATGGTACGTAGGAAGCCTCCACGAGGTTCAATCCCACCAATAGTGGACCAAGGTCCCTCATTTACGTCGGTTCGCCGACACCCATTGCCCGTCGTTTATTCACGTCAGGGTTCGCTATCGTCCCGCATGACGTTAAACTGTATTCCCTGAACTATGAGGTCTTTGATCCATGTCAAGGAATGGTACGTAGGAAGCCTCTACGAGGTTCAAGCCCACCACTAGTGGACTCACGAGTCTAATTTGACGTCGGGTCACACCCGCATCCAACATGACGTTAAACTGCACACTCCCGTCCAGCACGACGCTAAACTGCAATTCCCGTCTGACGGCAAGCCGTTGTGACCACCCCGAACTATGAGGTCTTTGATCCATGTCAAGGCATGGTACGTAGGAATCCTCCCAGAGGTTCAAGCCCAACTCCCATCGGACCAAGGTCCACCTTCACGTCGGTACGCTGACAACATTCATCGGGCCAAGGTCCAGCTTCACGTCGGTTTACCGGCACCACCCCGAACTACGTGGACTTTGATTCCCTGCCACGGGGATACGTAGGAGGCCTTGTCAAGGTTCAAGCCCAACTTCACTGTCGCCCCCTGTGATGTTTCCATTTCACTCTCCTTCCACTCCATTCATCAACCCACCACCCGTTCTGATTCTCGCCCGGACCGTCTCATCCTGGTGAGACCATGTCGGTACGCTCTTCTTCACAGTCGCCCGTAGGCTGGCCCCGGTATCGATATCCCTTCCAGGAGGATCCCTCGATCCGATCTATCCTAGCTAATGCTCTGGTTGGGTGGATCCGTCCCCACTAGACGTTAAACTCATGGCATACCCTATGTTGAACACGGGAAGCTGAGGAAAACCTCAGATATGTGTCTATGACATGTAATTCCCCGCGCTCGATGTGGGATGCCTCGGGCTTCCACGCCCTCGAGAAGCCTTGTGATCAAGGATAACAGACAGACATGCCAGGTACCCCATTATCCAGACACGCTACTGATGCCTCAACGTGACTACTCCCCTGACCGAAGGTTGCTGCCCTGACTGGACCCTTTGGAATGTCCCGACAGAAGTAGTGTAATTAACCGGCGTCCATGGAAACATGGCACTGGGAAGAGTTTCACGAACTACGTATTAAATCTATAAGGGATACCCGGACTAGGTGATGAGTTCTGAGGAGGAATCCACAGGAGGAAGAACCGACATCCCATCATCCTGTTTCGATCAAGGAGCAGACGTCCCTGAATAAAGAGTGAATGCCGCCCGCCTTTGGAAAGCGGGAATACGGGGCAACAAGCAGCGCGTCCTCCGCAGACGGATGCGCGCGCCCCGGCGAAAGCGTCGGAAACAGAAATGGTGAACCCGACGTGAAATTCTTCTCCTCAGCATGGAGATTAGTAGCGTTCGAGACACCAGTATATTGACGTGTCACCGGATCCAGATATCCGGTGCCTGGTCCCGCCAAGCAAATAGCGGGCCTGTCGTGAAACTCAACGGAAGTCGGGGTAGTAGAACGTGGGGCACTCCACTCTGCAGCATGTTGGCATTGATCCTTCCCACAGACATGGAGAATGGAAGAACGCCGGGGCACTGGTTGTCAATCCTTTTCCTCTCAGTACTGATGAGTTGATCCCTTCGTTTCCCAGGAACCAGGTTGCTATTTCGGAGATGCGGTCACCATCCGCTCCTCGCCCGCGCAGGGGCAGGGGCAACACCACGACGACCACCCCCCGTAGCGCCACTACCGCCATGACGGCTGCCATGTCACGGAATACGGGACGCCCACGTCCCCTTTCCCCGTCATAGGTCATCCAACGAAGGGTGATCAACAGCCTCGTGCGCAGGTATGAGGAAGAAGGGGTCATCCCAACCCGGGATATGGCCCTCCTGGACCTGGAGGCCTCCAGGCCCCGCCGTCAACGCCGCCCTAACAGGCCGCGCAGGGAGCCCCTGCTCCCCACCCCGACATTCAACCGTTTCAGGAGCCTATCCCCGGAACGCCTTGACGACTCTCACCTTACGCTGAAGAGGCAGGCACTGTCCGGCTCAGTCCGCTCAGGGCCCCGACCCGGGGCCCCCATGCGAGAGCTCCCGTCCAGCCGCGTCAGCGCCACCGTCCGGCCCCGCAGGAAGAGCAGGCAGACTACGTCCCTGCACCACCTACACTGGCTCGCCTGACCCGACGTCAGCGCCGGGCCCGGGCTGAGGACGCTCGCTCAGTCGCGTCCACGTCGACAGCTACAGTGGCCCGAGCCACCGCCGACGTGCATTACGAAGCCCCCGCGTATGTTGAGCAGGGGAACCCATTTTCCCAACCAAGATTGAGACCCCAACCGCCCCATGGGCAGGCTGGGTTGACTCTCCGGGTTGCAGGCCCAAGTGGTGATCGCCGCGAGCTAACCCGCGGTGATGCCACCCCGTACGGAGGTCCTCCTCGTACCACTACTCCACAGAGCGTGGGCCTTCCCCGCTCTGAGGTTCGTCATGGAGGCGTGCCTCGTGCTACCCCATCCTACAGGAAGACCTGCCCCGCGGTAGTGACGCTCAGCGCGGAAACATTTCCCGCGCCCGCTGTGCAGGGTATGGAGTCCATCCTTCTAAAGGCACCGTCTATCCGGTCCTTCTCCAACGTGGGTGGCCTCCCTACGTCCTCTCTGCAACCGGCGAAGGTCCTCCTCGCCCCAGCAACTCGAGGAGTGAAGGTCGGCCTCGCTCCACTTGCATCGACCATGGAGGTCTTCCCCATGCTCCTGCCAGTTCCAACAGAGGCCCCGCCTGTTGTACCTCTCGTACCCCTCGAGGTTTAATTTTCATGATCACAATCACTCTCTTCTTTATCTAATCCCGTTTTAAGTGTTTTTGTTGATAGGCAAAAGGTTTCCAAGGAATTGGGCCAAGAAAAGAGAATGTGGACTGATTTCAGTCCTACCGGCCAAACGGTGGAAGACCACCGGCCAGCCGATGGAGGCCTGGACAGAAGGCATCCCTCTGTCCAGACCACCGGCCAACCGGTGTCCCACCACCGGCCAGCCGGTGGAACCCAGACAAACAGTGTTTGCTACTGCCTCAGCACCGGCCAACCGGTGGCCTCCTCATCGGCCAACCGGTGGTGCCTGAGCCCGAAGGCCTCTCCTTTTTCAAAGCACCGGCTAACCGGTGGCCTAACACCGGTCAGCTGGTGGAGCCTGTCAAACTAGCCGTTGGGCTTTGACCAGGCTTGTCCACTTGACTCCCAATGGCTCCGAAGGCCTCTCCAACGGCTCCAAAGACCCCCAAAGGCCATTTGAGGGTTCCCCCTATATAAATAAAGTACTAGGAAGCCCCGGAACACTAACCAAGCCAACGGAAGCCCACGGGAACATTTTTGATCATTTGGCGAACCTCCGGCGCATTCCTCCAAGGAACCCCCATTTGCTCCAACTCACTTCCACATCCAAGGAGCACCACCATAGAAGCTTGGGAGCGCTCTTCATCAACTCCAATCAATCCTTCGGCGCCCAAGACTTCTCCTCTTATGGTTTTTTCATTGCTTTATCTATTTTGAGCATCAATTTGGGTTTGTGCCTACAAACCCCTCTTTCTCTCATCTTCCTTCTATTTGGGTTTTCACACCACCTTCAAGGTGTGAAGAGGTTAGTCAAGCCTTCCCTTTTAAAAGGCTTGAATCAAAGGTGAGCTAGCCTTCACCTGTAAGAATGCTAGTGGGTTCTTGCTCAACCAACAAAAGCAAGTAGGTTCTTACTCAACCAATAAAAGAAAGCTGTAATAGGTCCTAGACTACATTAAAGTCTAGTGGGTTTCTTGCTAAAACCATTGAAAAGCAAGCGGTAGTAAATCTCTCAACGGTTGAGTTGGGAGCGGAGACGTAGGCTTGGGTTTAAGCCGAACTCCGTTATCATGATTTGTTTCTTGCCTCTTTTATTTCCTCTACACTTTGATAATTGATTTAAATTGTTAATTATTTTTTAAAAGGCAATTCACCCCCCCTCTTGCCATCAGTCCTTTCTCCGCCCAACAATTGGTATCAGAGGAAAATTTGAGTAATACCCTAACCGGTTTCAAATTCATGATCCTTTATGATGGCTTCAACTTCTTTCGCCCCCGAAGGCTATTCTTTGGGCCGTGCTCCATTTTTTGATGGAACCGACTATAACTATTGGAAAACCCGCATGACCACTTTTCTTAGAAGTATAGGTTATCCTATTTATAAAATTGTCATGCATGGTTATTCTCTTTCTTCTCCCGATGAATCCAAATGGACCCAAGCCGATATTAAAAATTTCGAGCTAGATGGAAAAGCCAAGAGCGCTCTACATTGCGGCCTTGATCGTAATGAGTTCAATCGAGTTTCCACATGCACCTCATCACATGAAATCTGGAAACTTTTGGAGGTTACCCATGTGGGGACCAACAAATTCAAGGATACACGATTGGACATGTACCGTCAAGATTTTGAGTCTTTTACCATGCATCCATCTGAAAATATTACTGAAATGTTTACTCGTTTTACTGACGTTTGCAATGGTAGAAAATCTCTTGGAGATGATGTGTCTACAGAAACGATGGTAAAGAAGATCCTTTGGATCCTACCAAGCACATGGGCACCAAAGGTCACGGCAATTCAAGAAGCAAAAGACATCAAGAACATGTCGGTCGAAGAACTCATTGGATCACTCATGACCTATGAGATCACCATGAGGAGGCAAGCTGAAAAGGAAGGCAAACCGATCAAAGTTCCAAAGAACATCGCCTTCAAAGTTCAACAAGAAGAAAGCTCCTCCTCCTCATCGTCTTCCTCTTCAAGCGGCGATTCCGAAATGGAGAATCTTGCCCACAAAATGCACAACTTCATGAAGAAGCACAAGAAGAATAAATCCCGCAAGGCTCGAAAGGAAAAACACGACGAAAAATCCGAGCCCGAGGTAACATGCTATGGGTGTGGCAAGAAAGGCCATTACAAGCCCAATTTTCCACTCAACAAGAAAAAGGCCAAACAAAAGGAAAAGAAGAAGGCTTTCAAGGCCACATGGAGTGATAGATCCACATCCTCCTCCTCCTCCTCCTCAAGCGACAACGGTAAAAAATGCCTAATGGCATTTCATGAGGTAACATCTTCCGACTCCTCATCCTCTTGTTCTTCTAATTATTTTAATCACTTATCTTATGAGGATCTCCAATATGCGAGAGATCAATTGGAGGAAGGTTTTCACGAACTTTCTTCCAAATTTTTTGCTTTAAAAAATAATTTCAAAAAACTCTCTTTCGAAAACGAACAACTTCTCAAAGAAAAGGAGGAGTTGTCCCTCAATATCCAAAACCTTCCCAATGTTGATTCTATGGAATCAACAATCAAGGATTTAAGGGAATCCCTAGCTAAGTTCACCTAAGGTGAACATAACCTTTCGAATATCCTTGGTTCCCAATGCATATCTAGAACCACCCAAGGGCTTGGCTATTCCAAGCAAGCTTCCTCTTCCCATGCTCCAACTATTTTTGTAAGGGGGAGCTCCCAATATAAATTTTGCAATTATTGTAAAAAACCCGGGCACTTAATTTATGAGTGCGATTGCAAAAATGCCCGGTATGGAAGGCCCAAAACTATTTTCTTTAATGATGAATTTTATAGTAGAATACCCGCCACAAGACAAGTGTGGATTGAAAAATCCCTTTTAGCGAGTCTCACCGGACCAAAATTTGTCTCGGTTTCACAAACCACTCCCCGGTGATTTGTTGTTTTTATTTAGGGGGAGTTAGGATTGTTTAAGCCTTTTTGCTTTAATTTCAAAACTTTCAATTCAAATTTCAAAACATTCAATTCAAAATTTTCATTCAAAATCTTTCAATTCAAAACTTTCAATTCAAATTTCAAAAATTTCAATTGGTTTTAAAATCTCTATCTTGTTTTTTCATCCATTCCCTCAATCAAGTTTTATGCCCCGTGCTATTTTGATAATCACAAAGGGGGAGAAATTCTTGGTTGATTGGGGGAGAAATCTTTTTCTCATGCTTTGCTTTACTTTTCAATTTATTCTTTAAAGCATGCCTCTCATTTCAATATTTTACATTGCTTGTTTTGGTGATTGTGATCATAAAAATAGGGGGAGATTGTTGTACCTCTCGTACCCCTCGAGGTTTAATTTTCATGATCAAAATCACTATCTTCTTTATCTAATCCTGTTTTAAGTGTTTTTGTTGATAGGCAAAAGGTTGCCAAGGAATTGGGCCAAGAAAAGCGAAAGTGGACTGATTTCAGTCCTACCGGCCAACCGGTGGAAGACCACCGGCCAGCCGATGGAGGCCTGGACAGAAGGCATCCCTCTTTCCAGACCACTGGCCAACCGGTGTCCAACCACCGGCCAGCCGGTGGAACCCAGACAAACAGTGTTTTCTACTGCCTCAGCAACAGCCAACCGGTGGCCTCCTCACCGGCCAACCGGTGGTGCCTGAGCCCGAAGGCCTCTCCTTTTTCAAAGCACCGGCCAACCGGTGGCCTAGCACAGGTCAGCCGGTGGAGCCAGTCAAACTAGTCGTTGAGCTTTGACCAGGCTTGTCCACTTGACTCCCAATAGATCCGAAGGCCTCTCCAACGGCTCCGAAGACCCCCAAAGTCCATTTGAGGGTTCCCCCTCTATAAATAAAGGACTAGGAAGCCCCGGAACACTAACCAAGCCAACGGAAGCCCACGGTAACCTTTTTGATCATTTGGAGAACCTCCGGCGCATTCCTCCAAGGAACCCCCAATTGCTCCAACTCACTTCCACATCCAAGGAGCACCACCATAGAAGCTTGGGAGTGCTCTTCATCAACTCCAATAAATCCTTTGGCGCCCAAGACTTCTCCTCTTACGGTTTTTTCATTGCTTTATCTATTTTGAGCATCAATTTGGGTTTGTGCCTACAAACCCCTCTTTCTCTCATCTTCCTTCTATTTGGGTTTTCACACCACCTTCAAGGTGTGAAGAGGTTAGTCAAGCCTTCCCTTTTAAAAGGCTTGAATCAAAGGTGAGCTAGCCTTCACCTGTAAGAAGGCTAGTGGGTTCTTGCTCAACCAAGAAAAGCAAGTGGGTTCTTGCTCAACCAATAAAAGCAAGGTCTAATAGGTCCTAGACTACCTTAAAGTCTAGTGGGTTTCTTGATAAAACCATTGAAAAGCAAGCGGTAGTAAATCTCTCAACGGTTGAGTTGGGAGCGGAGACGTAGGCTTGGGTTTAAGCCAAACTCCGTTATCAAGCTTTGTGTCTTGCCTCTTTTATTTCCGCTGCACTTTGATAATTGTTTTAAATTGTTAATTATTTTTTAAAAGGTAATTCACCCCCCCACTTGCCATCACTCCTTTCTCCGCCCAACACCGCCCACATGGGTACTGTTCATGGAGGTCCTCCCCATGTACCCTTCGACATTTTCCCTGGTGCCCCTCGCACCCCGGCTGTCTCGAGTGGGGGCCCTCTCCGCCATGGCGCCAGCGCCGCCCCGAGGTTTTCTGATAGGGGTCAACCCTGTCCTGAAGAGCCACCCAGGGGCAGAAGAGCGGGTCGTCACCGCCACAAGAAGAATCCTGGGAAGGCCCAGGTGGAGATCAAACCTGCCCGCTTCTCCGATTCGGAAGAGGAATGCGATTCAGTGATGGAACCTTCTCCCCGCTCCTCTGTATCAAGGACTGGGGCAGGAACCAGACACGTTAGCCTCGTTCTCCCAGAATTTGAGGTCCACCGGATTCCCGTCTCTCTCCGCAGGTACATCCAGGAGGAAGAAATCCTGGGAATTCTGCAGGTCTCGACCACGCAATCACCGCCTCTGTCACCAGAAGAGCCCTCTACCTCTACCAGGGATCACGTAGAGTTATTTTGGGGGCCCATGACGGTAGAGCGACGACACGACCTGTCGCCGTTAGCCGTGGCTCCTGTTCCGGAAGCTGTTATTATCAGCCTGTCATATCGTGACATCGTGGCCAGGTCACCTCACTCTTCGGAGGATGGCCCGGAATTCGGCGGCCAGTCAGCTCGTTTGCCGTATTCTCCACCGCCGAGCTTATTATCCCAAAGGTCCGCCTCGGTACCTATTCCGGTTCCTCAGCCGCCCCCGGTTGACGAGTGGGGCAACACAGGGCCAGACCCTGAGTCCGAGCCTAGGATCTTCTGGAGCATCCTTGCAGCGGATTACTTCCCGGAGAAGTTCTGGCCGACGAAGGCACTGAATTTCCGCATACCAGAGTCTCTTACCCCTGAAGAAGTGGGATGCTTTTGTCGAACCCTGTGGGCGACACACTTCCGCCTCCGTTATGAATGGGTGGTGTACCCCAGAAGTCGTGAGCACTTCGAAGAGATTGGCGAACATTGCCGCCTGATCGATGCGGTTGCGCTCCTTGTGGCCCAGCACCCCGAGTCGCCAGGCCACCAGAGTGCCCTCCAACGAAAATGCGTTCAGAGTTTCAAAGCACTCCGCAAGATCGTCAGGGAAGCCACCCCCATGTGCAAGTCCGTGGTTGGGGACACTATGCTGCCCTTCTGTTCGATCCTATTCGACGACAACCCGATTCTCTATGCGACATCGAGGACATGCCCTCGAGAGGAATCGCGGTCCACATGGCCGACATTGTGGACAGGGAAGACGAACGGGAACTCCTTGATGGAGACTTCCCCCCAGAGGGCGCACCGCCACAACTCGACCCATCAGGGAGAGTTACCCGTCAGCAGAGGAACCTGCTAGGCCTACCCGTGCCCACAGAGTCGCTGGTACTCAGTCAAAACGCCCGCAAGGGTAAGGAGAACGTCGGGACAGTCAAGCACTCCGACCCGTCCGCCTCTGTGCAGAAAATGGACGAAGATCCTGAGAAGGCCGCGTTACGCCAGTAGCTTGCTGAGCAGAAGAGGCTGGTTGACGAACTCTTGGCTGAACGCGCCGCAGAGCGACGACCCGACTATGGTAATCCCAGGCCGGGGCAGAAGGGGCAGGAACATTTTCCCCCCAGTGAGATGCCTCAGGGCAACCCTGATCATGCTACTACCGCAGATAGGGCGGAAGCCGGAACATACGGTAAGAGGGTACAATACGTCTCACCAACCCCCCCGAGCGACGGGGCAATCTGAAGAATCCAACCCGGGTTCCCCCAGTCGCCCCCCAGGTCGTCCAGCCAGTTGACCCACGAGCGGCCGAAGCCGTCTACCGTGTTGAAGAACCTGGCAATTCACTTGTGGTTAGGGATCCCCACCAAGACAGGGACCCCCACCCGGAGGACCTTATTGCGGCACTCACAGCCCGCCTCGAGGCGTTGGAAACGCGGCAGGTGGCGGTCCCACCTGATGGCAAGCCTTACCCCGCGTGGGTGGACGATATGCCCGCGCCTCCGGGTTTTGGGAACCCCACTTTCTTGCCTTTTAACGGGACAGGGGACCCGCCCCAGCACTTGGCTCATTTCTCTTCCAGGTGTGGCCCCGTGTTGGGGACCCCGGCTCAGCAAGAAGCCGCCAAGTTCCAATGTTTCGTACAGACATTGGAAGGTCCGGCATTCATCTGGTACAGCCAGTTCCCTATCAGATCGGTGACCGGTTGGGAGGATCTTTGCCTACAGTTCTTATACCAGTTCAGCTCCACCACGTGAAAGACCAGCATTGCAGACCTCTTCAAGTGCAAACAGAGGCCTGATGAGCGGGTTGCAGACTTCATCGCCCGGTGGAAAGGACTTACGTATTCCCTCGATATGCCACTGACTCAGGAGAAATTACTGAAGATGTGTGTGGGGAACGTCAAGACAGAGCTGGTACCCTCCTTGATTACCCAGAACTACCCTGGAGGCTTCAGAGATTTCTCGGATAAGGCCCAGCGCCTCGAGGAAGCCCTGCAACAGGCTAGTCAGGCACGTTTGTTGTCCCCTATGATCCCAGCCAGGAGGACCGCCAGGGCTGAGCCCGCCGCGGTGGCTCAAATAGAAGCCCTGAGGTGGCTGGAATTGCTGCCGGCGGCACGACCCCCGCAACCCCACAGAGGTCCTCCACCTCAAGCACAGGCTCTTGCCCAGTAGCGACCGCCTCAGAACCGACAGGTTCCCCCACGTAACGCGCCACCGCCACCTAGGAGAGACAACCAGGCGCCGCCTCCTCGGCAGGCCCCTCCGGTCCCTCGACAGGACCAGGCCCCCAGGGCCCCCTATCCGGAAAGAAGGTACCAGACCTATTCGTTCAACGAAAATCAGGTCCCTGGCTACTTCCGGAGTGCTCTAGAGTAAGGGATTGTGCGTCTGCCTGAGTGCAGAAGGCCGACAGAGGCGCATCTCACCGATCACCCCAACTACTGCCCTTATCATCGGATCCTGGGGCACACCCTCAAGCGATGCTATGTGTTTAAAGACTGGCTTCAGGACCAGGTCAACAACAACATAGTCAAGTTGGGCCAAGCACCAGCGCAAGTGGCTGGCATCTTTGCAGGATCAGAAATCGGCAGCGACAGCGAAGGTGAGTGGCAGCAGGTCCCTAGCCGCGGATCCCAGAAATATGACGACTGGATGGCTCGAAAAACCGTCGTCCATGCCCAGGGTATCATCCGGGCGCACCTGAAGCAGTCGGAACCTTCAGAAGAAGTAGTCAGTGCCTCCGCGTCGTCTTCATAGTCGACCTCTGCCCAAAAGGGCAAACAGCGGCGACGCAAGAAGAAGCAACGTGCACCGCCAGTGCCGTCGTCGTCCCGCACTCTCGGCGACTTTATGCCCCCCGAAATGGGGATTCCTCCCAGAATCCGCCCAGGGGTGGATGACTCTTCGAGTGATAGTCAAGGGTACGCTTCGGTTAACACCGTGGAGCTGGTAAAGCCCTATATGACCCCCGACGAGGGGGAACCCCAGGTAGACCTACCCAACGTTTCCAGCCGACGTCAACGTCAGCGGAATCGCAATCGCGCCGGTCATCGAGGCACGCTAGCAGGCACTTGTGGCCAAGCCGTGCACGCTACCAAGACTAGGCATCAGGCTCAGCGCAGATCTCAGCATGCGCAGACCCATCCAACATCCTCGGCTCTACCTCCACCGCCGTTCGTGCTACTGGATCGGGGGGAGCCGCCTCGTCCGTATCACATTCAGTCTTTCCCGGCTACAGGCCAGCCTCCGCTGTCTGATCCTAGTCCGGCAATTACTCTCCAGGCTTCTACTAGCAGGCAGCAGGACGTACCCAGTGCTAGCCGACCGCCAGTTCAACCGACAGGACCCGTTGTGCATCCAAATGCCAAACGACCTCCTGTAAGAAGAGGTTCGCATTTGGCACGAAAGTACGATGTTCTGAAGCACCTGGCCGGCATCCCAGCGAGGCTTTCCATCCTTGAGGCCCTGCGTCTGTCATCTGAAATGCGCGAGGCACTTGCCGAGGCCCTAAGGAGCCCCATCTAGTTCGAGACGGAAGTAGCAGCTGCGGAAGCCTTCCATACCGAGACGATTGAAAACGCCGAATGTCAGGCGGTTATCTCGTTCTCCTGTGAAGATGAGGACCCTCCCATACAGGGGCACATTCACCCACTGTATATCACTGGCCACTTCAACGGCGTGGATGTCCACCGCTGCCTCGTTGACACGGTTTCTGGAATCAACCTAATTCCGACCCGGACGCTGCGAAAGCTGGGTCTGTCCGAAGGTGATTTGACTCCCTCTGACCTCAGGATCCAGGGGTACGACAGGACAGAGCAAACCCCAGTCGGCAAGATCTGCCTGAAGACTCAGTTCGGTGGCTTAATTTCCAGCACCGAGTTCATGGTTGTTTCTCAGGACACCGCCTACAACGCATTGATGGGTAGGCCATGGCTCCATCTGCATGCAGCGGTCCCCTCGTCGTATCACCAGTGCCTCAAGTACTCACTCAACGGTCGAGTAGGCGTGCTCCAAGGAGACGCGTCCCCTTTCGCTTCTTGTGAGGCCCACTATCTGGATGCGGGTTATTACAAAAGTAAGGACAAGCAAATCCTGGTAAGCGAGGATGAGCCCATCCCGATCACAAGTGATCCCTGGGAAAGCATGGACGACGCCTACATCCTCCCGATCCACCGGTTGGAGGCCACGACCACCGACATGGGGCAATGTTGTGTTGTTTTGGGTACGCAAGGAAGGCATGTTCCCGTGTCCAAGCGACGGCGGAAAATCACCTCGTACTCTTACATCAACCAGGATCGGGTCATCCTGGAACCTCCTACCCTTGTACGGTACCGGGACGTCAAGCTGATGACAACGGCGGTGCGCCATACGTGTCTCTTCCGCCGGGCAGGAATTAACCGACTCAGGCCGACACGTCACCAATGCTTTGATATCATCAAACGTAGCCCCTTAGGCCGAACGCCAGATTGGATAGGATCAAATGCATTCATTGCTATGGTCTCAACGACAAGTGAGTCTTCTGATGTGATGACCGCTGCTGCCCAAGCCGGCACCAGCTGCCCCTCGGGTTTCGAGAGCCCAGAAGTATCTTCCGTCGCGGGAAGTCCCCCCACGGCTGGGGAGGAAGACTTGGAGGATGCTCCCCCAGCCTTTGAAGAAGGCGTCTCTACCACGGTTGATGAACTAGTACAGGTGAACCTTGGTAGTGAGGCAGATCCGAGACCCACATTGATCAGTGCGGCCATGTCCCTCGAGGAGCGGCAGCAGTATGTGGACTTCCTCAAACAGCACCGTGATGAGTTTACCTGGAGTTACGATAAGATTCCAGGGCTGGATCCCCAAGTGGTCGTCCACCGTCTGGGCCTCCCGGAAAAACATCGTGGGTTCAAGCAACCTCCAAGGAAAATGCACCCTTCTCATGGTGCTATGGTTGAGGCCGAAGTTGACAAGCTTATCAAAGCTAACTTCATTAAGGAGGTCCAGTACCCCAAATGGCTCGCCAACATTGTGCCGAACAGGAAGAAGAATGGGCAGATCATAGTCTGCATCGACTTCCGTGATCTCAATCGCCACTGCCCGAAGGACGACTTCCCGCTCCCAATGACGGAGTTGTTGATTAACGCCATGGCCGGGTTCCAATCCCTCTCTTTCATGGATGGGTATTCCGGGTATAACCAGATCCGGATGGCCCCCGAAGACGAGGAGTCCACTGCCTTCAGGGCTCCCCAGGGTACCTTTTGCTACCAGGTAATGCCATTCGGTTTGAAAAATGCAGGTGCCACATATCAGAGGGCCATGCATCGCATATTCAAACCGATTATCGGGACATTGGTGGAATGCTACGTGGATGACCTTGTGGTCAAATCATTCCAGCGCCAGGACCATCTCAAAGACCTTGAGAAAGTGTTCGGTTTTCGTCTATTCCCGTCACCTGAAGATGAACCCGCTGAAGTGTGCCTTCGGAGTCACCTCCAGGAAGTTTCTGGGTTTTGTTGTCAGATATCGAGGTATCGAGATCGACCCAGAGAAGATCAAGGCCATCAGCCAAATGCCTCCCCCGAGCAACATTCGAGAGCTCTGAGGCCTTCAAGGCCACATAGACTATATACGCCGATTCATCACGAATATGGCCGGCAAGTGTATGCCCTTTTCCCGACACATGAAGAAAGGCGCTGCCTACGAATGTTATGAGGAGTGCCGGATCGCCTTCGAGGAAATCAAGCAGTATCTGCTCCAACCTCCAGTCTTGATGCCACCCGTCTCCGGAAAGCCACTGGTCCTTTACGTGACTGCCCTGGAGAGATCCCTCGGCGCACTGCTCGCCCAGAAGAATAATGAGGGCACTGAGAACAGTCTCTACTATCTCAGCCGCATGCTTCTCGATACGGAGGTCAGATACTCCCCTATCGAAAAGAGCTGCCTTGCGCTCGTCTTCGCCGTGCAGAAGTTGTGACACTACCTGCAACACCACGAGGTGCAATTGATCTCTCGGGTAGATCCGTTGAAGTATATCCTGAACCTCCCCATGCTGACTGGCAGACTAGCACGGTGGGCGGTGATTCTCCAGCAGTTTGATATCAAGTTTATACCTCAGAAGGCCATTAAGGGACAGGCATTGGCAGAATTTTTGGCTGCCCATCCAACCTCCGCGGATCAATCCCTGGACCTGGATTTCCCCGACGAGACGATCCTCTCAGTCGATCATGTTGTCCCGTGTTGGCAAATGCATTTCGACGGTGCCTCCCGGAGCCCCACCGGTAGAAGGCTCAACGACCCCAAGCTCAACAGAGTGGGTCTGGGTATTGTTTTCATTACCCCGGCACAAGCCGTCCTTCCGTACTCATTCCTGTTATCAGAAGGCTGTACGAACAATGAGGCAGAGTACCAAGCTCTCATCACCGGCCTCGAGTTGGCCCTTGAGATCCATCTTCCCCACCTACATGTGAAGGGAGATTCCGAGCTGGTAATCAAACAGGTTAATGGCGACTACGTCGTCAGGAACCCAGAGCTTGCACTGTTGCTGGAGTAAACCCTCCTCCTAATGTCCCAGTTCTCTTCTCGACCAGAGGTGACCCATGTCCCACGGTCGCAGAACGGTCAAGCAGACGCCTTGGCTGGCTTGGCCGCGTCGCTCGCAGAACCCGAGCAAGATGATTTGGTCATACACGTGGCCCACCGGAGAGTCATTGCTCCCGTCACCCAAGAGGACCGTGATAGCCTGCGGGTAAGTCATCTCACCGCCGGACCCTCCCTACCGGGAGTCCCGGGTTCATTAGACGCAGTGGTTGAAACCACCCCCGACTGGAGAGCACCTTTTGTCGAGTATCTCCAAAGTGGTCATCTCCCGGACGACCGGGCCGAGCGCGAGCGAATCCGACATCGCGCACTTCAATTTACCCTCTGGAGCGGCCCCAGTCTGGAACAGATCCTTTATAAGCGGAGTTTCGATGGTTTCCTTCTCTGTTGCCTCCAAGGAGGGGAGATACCTCAAGTTATGCAAGAGGTTCACGCCGGTTCCTGTGGCGCCCATCAAGCTGGGCCGAAGCTGTCCCATCAATTCCGGAGGTTAGGGTACTTCTGGACCTCCATTATCCACGATTGCATTGGGTATGCCAAGAGATGCCAAACATTCCAAGTACACTCCAACTTCTTGCACCGGCCGCCAGAACCCCTCCACCCCACCAAGTACTCTTGGCCATTTGCGGAATGGGGACTTGATGTAGTGGGACCGTATCCGCCGGCAACAACCCGCCAGTGTAGGTTCATCCTGACTGCTACAGATTTCTTCTCCAAGTGGGCAGAAGCAGTTTCGCTCAAAGAGGTCAAGGCCCGTTCCATCGTTGACTTTGTGAGCTCCAACATTATCCACCGGTTTGGAGTCCCTCACGCCGTCCTCACCGATAACGGCACCAACTTCCGAGAAGCTGAATTGAAGAAATTGTATGCTAAGTACGACATCCGGTCGAACCATACCTCCCTGTACCACGTGCAGGCGAATGGACAGATCGAGGCGTTCAACAAGACCCTCTCTAACATTCTGCAGAAGATGGTTGGTCAGAACAAGAAGAGTTGGCCGGACAAGCTCCCCAACGCCCTCTGGGCTTACCGGACGACGACTCGCAACTCTACCCAGGTGACCCCATATTCCCTGGTGTATGGAGCTGAGGCCGTCCTACCCATTGAGATCTAGCTTCCATCGCTACGCACTGCAGTTTATGATCACCAAACATCAGATGAGGTAGCCGAGATCCATCTAGCTGAATTAGAGGCACTGGATGAGAACCGGCTTCGTGCCCTGCACAATCTGGAAAGGCATGAGGACAAGATAACAAGAGCTTTTGACAAGAAGGTTCGTCTCCGCTCTTTTCTACAGGGTGACCTGGTACTGGCCCTTTGAGCGCCAATGATTCCCGGTAGGAAACCGCCCAAATTAGAACCTAAATGGGAAGGTCCTTATATCATCCATAAGGTTTACCCCAAAGGAGCATACTCCTTGGTGACCACAGATGGAGAGCGTATAACCCCTCCCACTAATGCCAAGTTCCTCAAGCGATACTTTTCCTAGGGCAAAAGTGGTCCTGCACGACCCTAAACTGCGAGGTGGTCCTGCACGACCCTAAACTGCGAGGTGGTCCTGCACGACCCTAAACTGCGAGGTGGTCCTGCACGACCCTAAACTGCGAGGTGGTCCTGCACGACCCTAAACTGCGAGGTGGTCCTGCACGACCCTAAACTGCGAGGTGGTCCTGCACGACCCTAAACTACGAGGTGGTCCTGCACGACCCTAAACTGCGAGGTGGTCCTGCACGACCCTAAACTGCGAGGTGGTCCTGCACGACCCTAAACTGCGAGGTGGTCCTGCACGACCCTAAACTGCGAGGTGGTCCTGCACAACCCTAAACTGCGAGGTGGTCCTGCACAATCCTAAACTATGACTTGGTCCCGCACGACCTTAAACTGCCTCTCCGTCCTCACTCCAAGACGTTAAACTGCAAGCCAGTCAGGTCTTCCTGACCAAGGCCTAGCCTCAGGCCCCTTGGCCTCCTTAGGCCCCTAGCCCCGTCTCCACCGCAGTTTGGCCCCTTGTTGTTTTTTCCCATCTTACCCTCTTGTGGGATTGCACGGTATGGTGTAGGACCATGTCCTCATTCATGCCGGGTTACTTGTTGTACCGTACATATCCCCAAACGAGGTGTTTCTCATCGTCCCGCATGACGTTAAACTGCATCTCAAGAACTACGTATGGCTTGATTCCCATCTTCATGGGATACGTAGGAACGCTCGGACGCCTCGTCTTGAGCCCAGCCCAAGCTTTTCTCTTCCGCTATTCCCCCTGGGAATAGTCTCCTTGGAGGATCTTTGTGTAGCAGGGAGTAGACATTCTTGGCCCCGGCAACCCCACTCGTGCAAAGATTGTAAGGGTCGCACCATGCGCCCACTCCCGTTCTTCTATCCTCCCACGTCCTCACCACATGACGCTAAACTGCATGGCCTTAAAGAACTACGTATGGCTTGATTCTCATCCTTATGAGATATGTAGGAACGCCCGGACATTTCGTCTGTTGGCCCAGCCCAAAAGCCAAAATCTTCCCCTCGGGTCAAGACATGGCAGGGTGCACACGTTTACCCCGACCCATGTCGAGCAAGCCTCGACTCGGCTGCACATCCCCCTGGAGGTGTTTTCCCCTTTTGTGGATGGATAGAACTATGCTTCACCCACTACTTGACTGGGATTCCGTCATTTTTCACACCCAGAGGGACCCCCAAGAACGGCCTGGATACAATGCCCAAGGGCTCTCCTACCGATACGGGCCAACGCCCCCGAGGGTTTTCAAGCAACAAATCGATACGAGTCCCGCGTTGCGAATTTGGCCGGTGGTCGACGCTCATTTGTTTCCCCCATACGGGTCACCATAGGAGCGCTGTGTCTCGAACATGGTCAACAGCGTCCTGGATCTTCGGGTCCACCCCGAGATTCCCCAGGCATCGAGAACAGTGATTCATTCTGCCCCATCCCGAAGTGACAAACTTCCCCCAGGTGGTGCTAGCGATCCGGGCCACGGCCCAGGATTCCTCATAAGGGTGTACGGTGTGATGTGGGACCATGTCCTTGCTCACGTCGGGATCATGTACCATGTCGTACGCCCTCCCTTTATGAGGCCCAGCCTCAGGCCCCTTGGCCTTTTCGGGTCCCCGACCCTCGTCCTCATGTAAGACGTTAAACTGCAAACTAGTCAGGCCTTTCTGACTGATAACTTCCCCTTTTCTCCAGGCCACGACCCAGGATTCCTCATAAGAGTGTACGGTGTGGTGTAGGACTACGTCCTCATTCACGTCGGGATCATGTACCATGTCGTACGACTCCCCTTACGAGGCCCAGCCTCAGGCCCCTTGGCCTCCTTGGGTCTCTGGCCCCCCTTCCTCATGTAAGACGTTAAACTGCAAGCCAGTCAGGCCTTCCTGACTGATGCATGACCTTAGGACCCTTGGCCTTTCCGGGACACGGCCCAGGTCCCCTCTTACCCAGGGTGTATGGTGTGGTGTAGGACTACGTCCTCATTCACGTCGGCTCCTTCGCCATACCGCACACCTCCCTTGTTTCGGAGTATATTACTCCCCTCCTCGTCCAATATGACGTTAAACTGCATTTCAAGAATTACGTGTGGCTTGATTCTCATCCTAATGGGATACGTAGGACCACCTGGATGTCCAAGATTCGGGTCCAGCCCCATCTCTCGGGAATCCTCATCCCATCTTGGCCCCTTGGCCTATCCTTCCCCTATGAGAGGATCATATGGTGTGGTGTGGGATTATGTCCTCATTCACGACGGTCTCGTAATTACCACACCATGCTCCCTCCCCTACTGAGCTGTTTCGTCGATCCCTTTTTTCGGCGGTTCGCCAATGTGCTTAAGAGTACTCTGGTTTATTGCCTGGAATGCCAAGATTTACTCGGACACGTCCGCACCCGCTTTCCAGGATTTGCGTATCCCTGCATCAGGGCTTTCATCATCTTTCACACCCGGAGGGACCCCCAAGAATGGCTTGGATACAATGCCCAAGGGCTCTCCTACCGATACGGGCCAACACCCCCCAGGGTTTCGGACAACAAATCGATAAAATCCTGCGTTGCGAATATGGTGAGCGGTCGATGCTCGTTTGTTGTTCCCACCTCAGGATAACGCGATATGGACGCTGTGTTTCCACCATGGTTAACAGTTTTCCTCTATCGCCACGCCAACCCATTAAGCCCAAATGTCGGGTACACAATTCACACCCTTCATCATTTCATCATGTCCAAGTAGAGTCTCGGAACTCTTGGTACTTTTCCCCCATGCACGTCTGCGCATTGGAGGAACAAGCTACATCAAAATTGTCCTTCGGAACTCTCTGCTGACTCCCCATTAGTGGACGCCCCAAGTATTGCGATGAGGATACCCCTCTTGTTTCCCACACCGAGTTTATCTCACGTGGGCTTAGGGATTGGGTTGACATCTGTGCTTACTCGGGAGTTGTCACCATCCACGGTCCGAGCTCTAAGACCATACACTAAGATTCTCATCTGGAACTACATTCAGCGTGATTCCTATCTCGATAGGATATGTAGGAATGCTCGGACCCCTTGTCTCCGGGCCCAGCTTGAGTTCAGAAAATTTACCTCTCTAATCCTGCCTTCAGGACCCTGATCACAGGGCTGCGTGGCGCAGTGTGGGACTACGTCCTCATTCACGTCGGGTTTGCAATAGCTGCACCACGTACGCCCCCATTCCAAAGTTCAGTCCTCCTATTCCCTCTCCTGCACAACGTTAAAAGGCACCCTTCAGAACTACGTGTGGCTTGATTCCCGTCCTAATGGGATACTTAGGACCACCTGGATGTCCAAGATTCAGGTCCAGCCCCATCTCTCGATCTCCCCCAAAGTTGAGTCCCTTGACTCCTTGCAGTGGTTCACCCATGTATTAAGAGCACTCTGGTCTAGGACCAAGAGTGTCAGATTCAACTTGATCAAGTTCCCTCCACTTGTCAAGCTTCATGTTCCCCTCTATTCGGTCTTTCATCATCTTTCGCACCCGGAGGGACCCCCAAGAACGGCCTGGATACAATGCCCAAGGGCTCTCCTACCGATACGGGCCAACGCCCCCCAGGGTTTCGGACAACAAATCGATAAAATCCCGCGTTGCGAATATGGTCAGCGGTC
The DNA here is from genome assembly GCA_963277665.1 of Viscum album. NCBI lineage: Eukaryota > Viridiplantae > Streptophyta > Magnoliopsida > Santalales > Viscaceae > Viscum > Viscum album. The sequence continues at coordinate 20,092,385 of OY728154.1, forward strand.
GATGCTCATTTGTTGGTCCTCATTTCAGGCTAACGCGACAGGATGCTGTGTTGCGAACATGGTCATCAGTAATCCTCTGTCGTCACGCCAGCCCCTTCAGTCCTTGAATGTTGGTTTCATGATTCACATCATTTTCCACCCCATCATGTCCAGGTGGAATCTCGACACTTTTGGCGCTATCTCGCAGTGAACCTTTGCATGCTAGGGGGACAAAGCTGCAATCTGGCGCCCTATGGGGCTCCCGTGGTCCGAGTTCTAAGACCATAAACTAAGATCCATTCGGGACTACGTTCAACTTGATTCCCATCCTCATGGGAAACGTAGGACCGCCCAGATGCCCTGTCTCCGGGTACAACCCATTCAGGAAGCCAGTCTCTCTCCCTGTTTCACCTCTGTGTAGGCCCCTCGGCCTAAGGTTTCCCTCTCCGGATGGCGTACAATTTGATATGGGATCATGTCTCTGTCAATTGTGTTTTATAACACTGCGCACATTTCCCGCCTAGCATCGTCTCTGCTACGTCCGCGCTGCATGACGATAAAATGCATGCTTGGTCCTATCATATGACCCTAAACTGTGACATTATCATCCAGGCCGCACGACGAAAAACGGCACCGCATTGTGGTGACCTCGTTGTGGAGGACATCACGCTGGGTATTGGTCATGTGCCATGCCATTTTTCAACGCCCATCACGGCTTGATTCTTGTGGCGACATCACGACCTACTGTTCTAGGCTGGTCGATTCACAAAAAAAACCCATTCACCTTAAAGAACAAACAAGATACATAAAATTCCGCTTCTTTTAGTGCAAGGGCCGCGTCCGCACTCCCCTTTTCCTGTGGCACTGGTATCCTACCATGTCACTTCCAGAACGACGTATGGCTCGATTCTCATCCTTATTAGATACGTAGGAGCGCCCGGGTGCTTCCCTGCGGGCTTAGCCTAACCCTTGTGTTCGGTCCCTCGACTCGAGCATTTCCCCAGAGAATGCATGGTAAGTAGGACTATGTCCTCATTCACGTCAGGTTTTGATTCCATGCGTCCCCTGATCCCTTTACCCATCTACGGTCCGAATTCTATGACCCTAAACTAAGATCTCCCCAAGGGAAAGGAATCTGCTCCCTCTCTCTAATACGTTTAGTTGACGTATTCAGATGTGTTTTGACAAAGAGCCCGAAGCGTGGGATTCTCACAGGGACATTCCCCTCATCTCATGACCAAGCTTCGTGAGCTTGCTATTTGGATCCTCATCCTCTTCCACATCCAAAAGGACCCTCGGATGATGTGGATACTAAGCTTAAGGGCTCTCCATGAATGATGGACCTAAGGGCCCTTCAATCGTTTTGGGCCAACGTCCCTACGGATATCTGACAACATTTGTGACATGGTCCCGTGTTTCGAACATGGTCAACGGTCGACCCTCATTTGTATGTCCCCATTCTAGGCTAACGCGACAGGGTGCTGTGTTGCGAATACGGTCAGCAGTTACCCTCTGTCGTCACGCCGCCATCATTGTGATCTGAATCTCGAGCACCATGATTCACACATTTCCACTTCCTCATGTTCAAGTGGAATTCCATCATACTCGGCTCTTTCTCTTAGCGCATCTAGGTGCGCTAAATGATCGTGTTAGTGTCATTGGGCCGGTAGTCACCGAGTGTCCCTTTTCCCTAACCTGCCCCCTTTGTGTCGGGAAATTCCCACCACTACTGCTTGTTTCCCACACCGAGCACGACTCACGTGGGCTTAGAAGTTTTGGTAGGATGTGTGCCAACATAGTCGGGCTGTTCCCTGTCCCGCATGACGTTAAACTGCGCTTCCAGAACTACGTGTGGCTTGATTCCCGTCATCACGTGGGATACGTAGAGACACCCAGGCATTTCGCCTAGGGTTCAGCCCCTGGAATCACGAAATCTTGTTCCTCCCCATTTCCTGCCCTCGCCAGAGAGGCCCTATCTGGAAGAAAGAATGATCCGTGATCAGGCCGATGCGCCCATCTGGCGTACTCCCACCACGGTGGTGCAACTACCGAAGTGTTGGATTCTGTTTGAACAAACCACCACTCCATGTTCCACGCTTTGTGTGCCCCTTATTCGGACCCTCGTCCTCTTTCATGTCTGAAGGAACCCCCTAACAGTCTGGTCTCATGCCGCATCAGCTCACCTACCGTCCTGGGCCAACATTCCGGAAGACTGGTCATGTTTGGAGGGACCCCCAATAACGGCCTGGATATCACGCCCAAGGGCTCTCCTACCGTTACGGGCCAATGTCCCGAAGGATTGATCAACAACAAATTGACAAAATCCCGCGTTGCGAATATGGTCAGCGGTCGATGCTCATTTGTTGTCCCCATTTCAGGCTAACGCAGTAAGGATACCGTTTTTCTGCCACGGTTAACAGTTGTCCTTTATTGTCATTCCATCCCCACAGTGTTCCTAATTTGGGTATCATGATTCAAACTTCCCATTTTCATCAGTTTGAACCGATTTCAGCGCCCCTGGTGTTGCCCCGTTCGTGCATAAGAGCACGTTGAAGAAATGGTAATTCGACTATCCTGGAAGTTCGTCCTCCGATCAAGCCTTCCCCATCTTTCGGGAATCTGGACTGGCTTGGGGAATTGTCGTCAAACGTCCCGCAAAAATTGTAGGGATGTAACAAGGAAATTCAACAGTGGAAGTCGTGCGTGCCACGACACTCAAAACAAAGGAGAAAGAAAGAGTTGAAGCACAAAAGTGTTAATAAAAGTTTCTTTCGGGGTTGTTACAATACTCGGGGGTTGACTTCCCCCATGGACGGGTTGACCCCGTCAAAAGAGCGTTGCAGCTCTGCCACCCGCTGACTCGCAGCGTCCAAAGCCTGTTGCCGCTGATTCAACTCCCGCTCCTCTTCAGCAGCGGCGGGGCGTAATTCGTCAACTCTGGCCCTGGCCCTTTCTACCTCGGCCTGGACGGTAGCCATCCTTCCAGAGGTCTGCCCCATATGCTCCTCAGCCTCTGCCAGCTGGGCCTTCAACCGTGAGACCAGCTCAGACTGCGCATCAAGAGTGGCTGAAAGCTCATTGGCCCAGATCTACATCTGTTGGACCTCGCCTTCAGCCTCCTGGAGCTTCCTAATGCTGTTCGCCTTCCTCCACTTCCATCCCACGCTCAGCCCACGATCATGCTCCCGGATCTTCTCAGCCATGAGGTCTCGGATGAGCGCGTGAGGGCGTTGGGCATCCACTCCCCCAACACACAGTTCGCGCAGCCGCGAGCGGAGCCTATCCATTTCGACCAGCCATTGCGCTTGGGGAGTGTCCCTGATAAAGCGCGTGATCAGCTTCCATGACCGGCGACGAACTATGCTGTTGTCTTCCTCATCGGAGGCCATTTCGTCCCAATCCACGCGGTTGGAAGGCTCGTACGCAGGATATTCCTACAGGAATTCCTCAGCAGGATCTGCATCTGGTGTTGAGTCTGGTACGACACCTGACACCGACGCAGGCACGACAGGACTGGGACCAACCGGTTGATCCTCTTCCTCGGAGTCCACCTCAATGATTTCGGGTACGACCCTGCTGGCGGACCCGCCAGTGATGATCTGCGTCGCAGCTTGAGGAGGTGGGGGGACTATCGCCACCATCACCGGCATGCCCCTAGGAGGGACGCCGCCAGACATCCCGACCAGCCTCGCCGCAGCGGCCCACGCCACCCGAAGAACTGTACAATAGAGAGATATAAACGTTAGTTGGCATGGCCTACATGTGACAACGAGGAGACCGGTGGGGGAGACTTATGAAGATCGACCTCTGAGCGTTGCTCCTGATCCGGTACTGATGGGACTCCGAGACGAGGCCCCCCGTATACTGTTGGAAGATCTGGGGAGTCCAGAGGAGCCACCTCAGGCCCCCTGGTCCCACCAGACGCAGAACTGGACGCAGCCATAGGCGCGGGTTCTGAAGGTCCCGCATCGTCACCCGCCAAGGAGCGAGAACAAGGCCTATGAACAAGTTCCTCCTGCATGGCTCAAACATTGGTGAGAAGTCCATAGGGACCCAAAAACAGGTCGTAAGGAGAGAAGTTCGGAATGCTACCTCGAGACCCTCCGCGAAATCGTCGGATTCTAAGCTTCGGTCTCCGACCTCGCCCTCCTCCAATGGGCTCCCTCCTCTAGCCTCATCCCCCCGAGAAGAGTCCCCTGATCCCTCCGGCAAGGGGAAGCGCTCCCTCAAATCGGCAGCCGATAACTGTGGGGGCACCGTCTGATTCAACAGTAACCTCACCCGATCCGTCATTGGGCGAGGAACACCGCTGGAGTGGACGTAATCATCCAGTTCGTCCAGGTATTGCTCCGCCTCCACCGGAGACACCATGAATCCAGCCTGAACTGGGCCTATGCCTGGCAATTCCATCCCGAGGCGATTCAGGTGGGCCCACATCTCAGGTGGGCTGAGGAATTTCCGGTTGACATCCCAAATGTCCCAAGCTTCCGGAAAGATAGCATCTTCTGCCATGTCAATGTGACGCAGCCGCTTCCCCGGAGCCTGAGTGGATATTCTACAGAATCCCTTTGGTGGCCGCCCCTCCGAATGGCCCTGGTCTTCCGGAATCACCGGATCCGCCGCTGCTGCCATACCCTCGGCCGGTGCGGGTCTCGCCGCCATGGCAGCCCCGCTACCGCGAGCGGCCCTAGCTGCCCTCCGACCCCGACCTCGAGATAGAGGAGGCCCACCGTCACCAACTCGGATCGTTGGCTGCTTCAGCATCTCCCCCGGATAAGCGGCCTCCCAACTGATGGCGTACTCCTTCACTAATCCGAAGGCGGCGGTGGCTGGAGGCAACACAATCCGCATATTTCCATCTTCGCGTGTGAACATGAGCCACAACTGCCTCATCACACGCGGGTGCTCCTCAAGGCGCACCTCCCAGTAGACCTGCGGGGTCAGCCGCTGGAGGCACCGGAACTGCCTCGCGAAACGATGCGGGGTGTACGGTTCGCAGATTGGCTCACGATCTATCCGAGCCACCAAAACTCCACCTCGGAGGGCCAGAAGGTAAGCCCGATGTTCTTCCGTTCCTCTCCCGTCGTCAGAGAGTATTCCCGTCGGCAACGGGAAGGGGTGGAAATTAATCTCATCCGCCTCCACACCCGATTCAGCACCATTGGAACGGCCAGTTTGAACGGGAATCTCCCAACTGCGTTCAGAATGGAGGGGCGAAAGTCTGATCCCGGCGGCGAAATGGGGTTTGGATACTCGTAAATCCCCCTGATATGTGCTGCGATCCACCCATACAAGAGGTGGAAGGGCCCGCATATTCTTGGCGGCTTCTTTCCCTCACTAATGTGCCGCAGCATTCTGTACATTTTGGTGAGCATCGGGATCCCCAGGTTGATTCGCTGCCCCATGGCCAACATCGACGCCATGATGAACGAGCTGGGTCGCACCCCCATGCTTGTGTCTCTCACCGGTAGGATCCAGCCACAGATGAGAGCCGCGATGAACGCCGCCAGCCTGACTATTGGCTGTTGTTCAGTGCTAACACTGAAACCCCAAGTCTTCCATTGGCTGTCCTCCAAGACCGGCCAATACGAGTGCCCTTTTCCCCGTTGGGCTGCCCTTGGACAAGTTCGAGGCCTTGGACTAAACTCTCGATCCTCTGGGAAATTCAGGAAGCATTTGAACCATCTTCTGACGTGGACATCCCTCACTGCCTCCTTGTCCTCTCTAGGGACGAGCGCCATCAGCGCTGACGCTAGTCGCGGCATTTGCTCCGGATCCCCCCACGTGCTGGCAAGGGGCAGGAACTCGTCATACATGGCTCCAAAGATTGGGACCCCAGAAACCTGGTAGACATCCCACAGGCTGATGCCCACCTCCCCGTGATGAAAGTGAAAAGTGTTGGTCCTAGATGACCATCTACTCAGCAACTCCGGCATTAGCTACTTTGGTTGGTAAATGTGGAACTGGGAGGCCCATGTCGCCTCATACAATCCCACTCTCCTCAGCTCGGCCCCGAACTCCTCGCATGAGGCGCCTACCCAGTAGGCCCAGGCCCAGTCGTCGGTGAAGTTGCCGCCCTGGCGCAGGTCCCACTCATCGGACCATCCCTTCTTCGGATCCTGCAGAGCCGCCTTCAGCATGGTGCAGTAGAGAGGAGGGGACGTCTCCGGTTGCAGTGGCTTCCCATCGATATCATTCACATGGTTGTAGAGACAGTCAGCGGTGACGGGTGTGATGTCCTCCCGCACGTGACCATCGGCCGCCCTGAACCATTGGTGCTGGCACGGTGTGCTCCTGAACCAGCAAGCTGGTTCATCCCTACTCGCCTCAGGGATGAAGTCGTCATCCCTCAGCCCGAAGCCGTACAACGGCAGTTTCTTGCACTGCGGATAATCCTTCTGACCTTCCGACAGCAGATCTGTCAAATAAGTGTGGTCCGAGTGGCTCCGAACCATTTCCCCCAAGCCTGGACGGTTGGCCATCTCATCTCGACGAGCAGCATCTGCGAGGACCCCCAAGACAGCTTCTTGATAGGCCATTTTAATTCTGGCCCTCAGAAAAGGAGTCTTCCGGATGGATCGTGAAGCTCGACCACGAAGCTCGATCGCGAAGACGGATCGTGAAGATCGGTCGTGAGACCAAGCCGCGAAGTCTGGCCAAGGCCGACAAGAAGTTCGTCTAGCGCGGACGCGGAGTCGGAGACCCGCGGTTCGCCGCGAAGCTCGATTCGCGGAGGGCTGTCGCGGAGTACGCAGAGCTTCGCGGAGTCGAGAGCACAAAAAGACAAGGAAGGAACGTAAAGACAAAAGAGGGCGGACCCCCTATTTATAGGTGGAGGCCCTGGAGCATCGCGGCGCACCTCACTCGTGCGAAGCATCGCGGCGCGTCCGGATCTGCAGCCCCGGCGAGCATCGCGGGGCCCCTTCGCGATGCTGCATCGCGAACCACCGACAATTTTGGCAATTATCCCTCAGATTTCGACCCTTAGCCCTCCGCGGCTCCATGTCTGAGGGGGGGAATTTGTTGGCGCCAAAAATGTGGCACGAGAGAAAGGAACGAAAAAGGCCGGTGCGCTGCCTCGCGAAGCTCCGCCGCGAAGCCCCGCCGCGAAGCGCCCCAACCATAGCGCCGCCGCGAAGCTCCAGAGGCGGTAATCCTCCGCGAACCCCTTTGACGTTCGCGAGTCGCCGCGATGCACCAGAGGCGGTAATCCTCCGCGAACCCGTTTGACGTTCGCGAGCCGCCGCGAAGCACCAGAGGCGGTAATCCTCCACGAACCCCTTTGACGTTCGCGAGCCGCCACGAAGCACTAGAGGCGGTAATCCTCCGCGAACGCCTTTGACGTTCGTGAGCCGCCGTGAAGCACCAGAGGCGGTAATCCTTCGCGAACCCCTTTGACGTTCACGAGCCGCCACGAAGCACCAGAGGCGGTAATCCTCCGCGAACCCGTTTGACGTTCGCGAGCCGCCGCGAAGCACCAGAGGCGGCGTGCGAGCCCTGCTTCGCGGTGCCCCTTCCCTATAAATACTGGACTCCCCCTGAGTCCCACAGACGGACAATCCGACCTTTCGGCTTCTCCTCTCCCGAATCGCGAAGAACGCTTTTCCCCGGGAATCATGAGCTCCGCGAGGTATTTCTACTTCGCGAGACGACTCTGCTTTGTCTCGTTTTGAGCCCCTCTTCCGGGAGGGATGCCCTTCGCGAAGCTCAAGGGCGTTCGCGGAGGAAGGGGATTCCCAAGGGAACCCGGGCAGCCGCGGAGCACTTGTGCTTCGCGAAACACCCATCCCATACGAGTGATCCCTATGCTAAGGCAGGACCTCTCCACTTCGCGAAGCACACTACTTCGCAGGACCCTGCTTCGCGAGGCACCCCTTCTTCGCGATGCAGTGCTCCGCGAACACTGCTCCACTTCGCAAAGAACCTCCCACTCACACCAATGCCCCATGCTAAGGCCAAGGCACCCCACTTCGCGAAGCACACTCCTTTGCTTAGCGATTCCTCTTTCTGTGCGACCCTCCATGTTTGCACGATGTGATTTCAAAGTCCCATGGGCAATACCCCCCGTAGCGTTGCTTCGCCTGATTCTTCTTCGCATAGGCACGCTAACGGCTATTGCTTCTTCGCATAGCCACGCTAACGTGGACCCCTCGATGGTTCGCTCCACAACCCCCCATGACCATGGCCTTACCGGCACCTTCCCTTCCCCAAGGACCAGAGGGTACCGGTTATGTAAGTCCTAGGGGTGTGGAGTGAACCCACCTCGTCCGAGCTGCAGGACGTTAAACTGCCAAGAACCACGTCCTTAACACATGACGTTAAACTGTGACCCAACCTCGTCTCCCTCACGAAGGGTCCCCCCAACTCGAACATTTTTTACACCACTCGTCTCCACGGGAATGGAACTCTTCCGCACATGGAATGAGATCCTCCTTGTTGGAGTGGTGTATGTTCGCAGGGGAAGGGCTGCCTCAGAGCGTAAGCCCCTAGCCCTTGGTACGGATGATTGCACCCGTGCATCTCTGTACTTCCCCACTACCAAGGTCGGTGGATGACGTGATAGGGAACGAGGAACCCCCCTATGGGCCTCCATCCTGGAGTAAGTCCCAACACCATGGGCCCCCAACGCGTAAGCCCCTCTTCGCTTCTCACAGACGCACCCTTCGCAACGTGATCGTCAGGTCCTTGCAACCTCTTGTTTCTCACACCGAGCATGACTCACGTGGGCTTAAAGTGAACACCGACCCTGACCCCTCCATTGTCCGAACTACGAGGACTTTGATCCATGTAAAGGCATGGTACGTAGGAAGCCTCCACGAGGTTCAAGCCCACCGATAGTGGACCAAGGTCTACTTTCACGTCGGTTCACCGGCGAACCCCATCCGAACTACGAGGACTTTCATCCATGTCAAGGCATGGTACGTAGGAAGCCTCTATGAGGTTCAATCCCACCCGTCTTTCACGTCGGGTTTCACCCCCGTCCAGCACGACGTTAAACTGTACTCCGGTCCAGTGGTAAGCCATTGCGACCCACCCGTCATTTCACGTCGGGTTTCACCCCCGTCCAGCACGACGTTAAACTGTACTCCGGTCCAGTGGTAAGCCATTGCGACCCACCCGTCGCTCATTCACGTCGGGTCCCATTCTGGTCTAATGGTAATCCATTGTGACACATTCCCACCTGAACTACGAGGTCTTTGATCCATGTCAAGGCATGGTACGTAGGAAGCCTCCATGAGGTTCAAGCCCACCGATAGTGGACCAAGGTCTACTTTCACGTCGGTTCATCGACACATTCCCACCTGAACTACGAGGACATTGATCCATGTCAAGGCATGGTACGTAGGAAGACTCTACGAGTTTCAAGCCCACCAATAGTGGACCAAGGTCCCTCATTTACGTCAGTTCGCCGACACCCATCGCCCGTCGTTTATTCACGTAAGGGTTAACTATCGTCCTGCATGACGTTAAACTGTATTCCCTGAACTACGAGGTCTTTGATCCATGTCAAGGCATGGTACATAGGAAGCCTTTACGAGGTTTAATCCCACCACTAGTGGACTCACGAGTCTACTTTCACGTCGGGTCACACCCGCATCCAGCATGACGTTAAACTGCACACTCCCGTCCAGCATGACGCTAAACTGCAATTCCCGTCCGACGGAAAGCCGTTGTGACCACCCCGAACTACGAGGTCTTTGATCCATGTCAAGGCATGGTACATAGGAATCCTCCCAGAGGTTCAAGCCCAACTCCCATCGGACCAAGGTCCACCTTCGCGTCGGTACGCTGATGATGCCCATCGGACCAAGGTCCATCTTCAAGTCGGTACGCTGACAACATTCATCGGGCCAAGGTCCAGCTTCACGTCGGTTTACCGGCACCACCCCGAACTACGCGGACTTTGATTCCCTGCCACGAGGATAAGTAGGAGGCCTTGTCAAGGTTCAAGCCCAACTTCACTGTCGCCCCATGCGATGGTCCCATTTCACTCTCCTTCTACTCCATTCATCAACCCACCACCCGTTCTGATTCTCGCCCGGACCGTCTCATCCTGGTGAGACCATGTCGGTACTCTCTTCTTCACAGTCGCCCGTAGGCTAGCCCCGGTATCGATATCCCTTCAAGGAGGATCCCTCGATCCGATCTATCCTAGATAATTCTCTGGTTGGGTGGATCCGTCCCCGCTGGACGTTAAACTCGCGACATACCCTGTGTTGAACACGGGAAGCTGAGGAAAACCTCAGATATGTGTCTATGACATGTAATTCCCCGCGCTCGATGTGGGATGCCTCGGGATTCCACGCCCTCGAGAAGCCTTGTGATCAAGGATAACAGACAGACATGCCAGGTACCCCAGCATACAGACACGCTACTGATGCCTCAACGTGACTACTCCCCTGACCGAAGGTTGCTGCCCTGACTGGACCCTTTGGAATGTCCCGACAGAAGCAGTGTAATTAACCGGCGTCCATGGAAACATGGAACTGGGAAGAGTTTCACGAACTACGTATTAAATCTATAAGGGAGACCCGGACTAGGTGATGAGTTTTGAGGAGGAATCCACAGGAGGAAGAACCGACATCCCATCATCCCGTTTCGATCAAGGAGCAGACGTCCCTGAATAAGGAGCAAATGCCGCCCGCCTTTGGAAAGCGGGAATGCGGGGCAACAAGCAGCGCGTCCTCTGCAGACGGATGCGCGCGCCCCGGCGAAAGCGTCGGAAACAGCGAGTAATCAAGTAATCATGAAAAATCATTCATTGTAATGGGGATTGATCCTAGTTCATTTTCCATGCATGTTTTAGTTTTATGGTTCAGGTACTAAGAAATATTTCAAGCTTTAATTATCTTCATAATATTAATACTGAAATAATTTTTATATTTATTCATTTTATACACTTATATAATCATTAATATAATGTTGTAGGGGTGTCCATGGGTTGAGTTGGGTCAAGTTGGAGATGGTTTGGACTCATCCCACCAAAACATTAATAGGTCGGGTTGAGTTTGGTCTAGTTAATCAAGTTATTAATGGATTATTGATCTACTTGACACAAAAAATGAGATATTACACCATTGGTTGGCATCAACACCCATGATATTTTCCATATAATATATCCATTATTTATCTGTTGTAAAATAATAACTATTTAAAAAATTACCACTTGGAACATAAATTATGGAAGAAATACACTTATATAATTGATAAAAAAGAACTTATTCACTAAGAAAGTTTTAATAACCTAAGAAAAAATCTATTTTGATTGTTAAATTCACTTTTCAATACGTATCATCAATCAGGGAATGCATTCTACGTATTTTTTTTCAAAAACAAACAAACAACATTTATTCGAACGACTTATAATAAGTGATAAATACTCTGGTCTTTTTTTAAAATGTGTTATTAATAGATTATAATAATATCCTAAAATTATATTTTAATAGCTACAAGTAGTATAATGGAAATTTGTGACATTTTAAGATGGACTATAATTTTAGATGACACAAAATAATTTATTATATGTTTGATAATAAAAATTGAAATCTTCATATAACACTCAACATATATAATAATTAAATTTGAATGAAATATGTGTTATTAATTATATTTTTGAAAAATTAGAAACTCATATATTTTATAAGAACATAACTTATGTGATAGAAAAAAATTTAGAAATATGGAAACACCTATAAATAAAAATTCATCATAAGTTATAACTAATGAGTGATAAGTTATAATATTTATAATAATTTCAAAAAATGTAATCAAAAAATATCCTTATAACGGTGACCATTCATAATTTAAATATTAAAAAAACTACTTGTATGGTGACCTTATATGTCAACAATATCCATAATACCTAATATCAAGTCATGATCGGGTTCCAAATATTAATTTAGATTAGTAAGAGACACTGATCATCATAAACATTTCAAACAATAGAAGCTCTAGAAAAAAAATTTTGGACTACAATTCTATCACATAGTAGTAGAAATAATTAATATAAGAATAAAATAAACATAATATATAATAAAAAAGGTGTAAAATCAATTATAAATGGATTCTTGTTCATTCAAAAAAGTAGCAACACAACAAGGGGGAAATTTTTATAACCTTAATAATGTTGAAATACCAAATTGTTTTAGGAATCATTCTACCCAGATTTGAGAAATCAATTTGACAGATGTTTAGGGGTTCAAGTATGATTATGTGATGCCCTAAATTTTTGTAAGAAATATGATTTTTTAGTCCATGTAGTATGGGTTTATACATATATTTTTTAATAATTAATCCAATAATCTGGTACACCTCTGAGATGTTAAGATAAATTATTCCATCATGGAAATTTAGAAAATTAGAATCACTTAACTAAGCTATAGGATGTGTTTATACCACATGGAATCCTACTAAATGAGGAGTGGATGGTTTTATTTAATAGATCCTAACCTTGTACTGTACCCAAAATTTCTATGCTATCTAACACACAAAGAAACACTAATGAAAATTTTATAAAAACTATCTCTGATCTATAAAAACACCTTGAAACATATATTGAGCTCTAATAAATATATTTTATCTGGATAATATATATGGAGTTTCTAAATTATATAAAAACCCTAAGATGAATGGGTGGATAAATTATTGAAATAATGAAATTGGAGAGATGATTAAATATATTAAATAATACATGGTCAAATTTATATGTAAAATTAAAAGTGAACCAAATATGAAAATATGTTTTTTGGATTCATAAAAAAGTGAGGTAATTATAGAAATTAATAAACCCTAAAATATATTTGAATAATGTAGAAGATATAAAATGATATATTTAATGGGAATTAATTTTCTTAGTGATCATAGAGAAGCATTTAAAAAATAAAATAGAATTAATATTTCTGATTTCCTGATTTTATGGATATTTGGGCCATATGTTTACATGTTTCAAGTATTCTAGAAATTATTTGATATGTAAAGTTGTGTAATTTTTTTTAAATAATGGTCTTAGAAATTACTTTTTTGTTGTCATGTGAAGATATGAGAGTATAAATGGGAATAATAAAGTGGATATAATTAACTTAGCATGGTGTTTTTGGTTGCAGAAGTTTTACTACGATTAAATAGATTCATGAACATGTTTGTGGAATTAACAATATGAATTAAATTTCAATAAAAAAATGTATGCCCAATGAATAAATTAATGTAATATCTAAATAATTAATAAAATAATACGAAAATTATACCTTAACTAAGAGTTCTCAATAATATTTTTAATGGTAACTAATTAAATAAATTAATCTTAATATAGTTTCATTCGAATTTTAATTGGTGTATAATTTATAAAGAAATTTTACGAATAAATTAACACCACAACGATATTGAGATTCAAATAAATATGAAATGTAGGAAATCATCATCCTATACTAAATGTTGAACCATAAGATACTGTAGATAATGGAATAACTAGAATATTTCTTTAAAATCATGAGTGGACTAGATAATTTATTATATTTCCATTTTGACACCTAAATATATCAAATCCACCAAAATAATCCTCACAATCATCAATATATATATATATATTTATAATTCATTCATTTTTTGTATCAGTTGAATCTTTTGTTTGACCTATATGCATGTTTATATTTATCATCATCCTCACTAAAACTACCATCATCCTGAAGATGGGAATCTTTATGAGGACATGATTCACATTGATCATGAAGGATGGTATATTTTCATTCATAAAACTCAAAGAGGTTACTCATATCTTCTATTAATTTAATAATGAAATCATTATTCTCTTTATAAAAAATATAATTTCATATCTATACTAAACCTAATATAATGTATATCAGGGATAAATAAGAACTACCACAAAAAGAGACCATTAAAACTAGATCCAGTAACCATTACTTATCCAACTTCACTATCATTGAAATATCCATTTCACTCATAGTAATATCATTACTTTTCATCCTTTTATCAGGTTTTATATATATTTCCCAAATCATATGAAATAAAGTGCGTTTTAACACATACATAGAACCAAAAAAATTCAATTTTGCTTACATTATTATTTTTTAATAACTTAAAAAATAGAAGATAACACTCCCAACCATATGATGGTAGAGGCCAACAATCATAGATAAGAGAACACTTAAAACATAAATCCTCCTCCTAAAAGTTCATAAATAATTTCGCATACTTCCCAGAAACATCCAACATAATTTAGAAAAAATTCATCTATGTATGAACATCATGAACAATGGTCTCTTTACTAGGTATTTTTAAAATCCCACGTAATTATCTTGAAATGAGCCAATTTGGAAGGTGAACTTCTCACAATCATTCAACAAATCATTCGAGAAATTGATGTTGACATTTATTTTAAACCATAACTAATAATAAGGTCTAAAATGTGTGAAAAATATATTATATTCCTATGACCTTATTTAATAATAGACTTTCTTCAAATCATTAACCATCCACATCAAATAATTGATCATTCTATTAGTAGAAATAGAATTTTCCCAAGTAATAGTATTAATCATTTCAATCTCCGATGTTTCACTATTTATTTTAATACTTAGCCAATTGTTTCACCTTTATCATCAAAAATAGTAAAATCCAGTTTTTTATTTATGATCCAATTATCATCAACAAAATATTAGTTCACACATATATAAATTATATTCTAAAATGAATTCCATGTTTCAGTAGTAAGACATAAGATATAAGATAATGTAGAAAAAATAAAATAAAATATTTCTTTCTCACTCAAATATAATTTCTAGAGAACTATAAAATATATTTTACTATATGAATCATAAAATTGAGGTTGAAAACATCAATAAATTATCTAAATCCTTCATTCTCAATAGATTAAAATTATAGCTCTAAATGATTATAATTTTAAATAGATCTATTAAATATTGTTCTTGACTAAAATGGTCTATTGAGATTTTAATCATTCCATCATCCTCATATTCACACTTCTTTCTAACACCAATATTTTTTTTGAATTTTCTCATGTTTTTTTAATTGAATTTTATTCCACCATATCAAATTACTATTCAAATTTCTAGTTACATGCTGTCCAAAAATTCAAGCATAATCGTTAACACAATATTTTAATATATCTCTTCCATATTTGTTCATATAAAAATTATCCCAATATTGAGAAGCTCTATAAGGATCATTATAAATTTTTACCTTCATAGGATACTTCTTACCCTTTGTTTATTCAATAATTTTTCTACTACTAAAACCCCTACTATTTCTTTTATTTTATTGGTAGTTGGAGTAGACCCCATTATCCCTTGGATTTTTTATAAAATTGGAAGAGTACAGAAACTTGTACCAACCTCAATGAATGAATATATAGAATGAGATTGTCTTTAATAGAAAACACTCCTTTCAACTTGTGAGGATTTGGTTGTGGAACATCCCTAGTAGTAGTATTTTTGGATGAATCCATGAGGGATTGGGTAATTAAAAAATCAATAGTGAAGATAAAATATAATAAGAATAATGGAGGTTATAGAATGATCTATGTAGATATTAGTTCATTCACAACTCTATGAGGGTGAGGGAGGGAACAATGGTAAATACAGATAATGATTGGGCTGGGGATTGATGAATGAGAAGGGATGGAGAGGGAGTGAAATGATGGATGTGTTAGAGTTGGTGTCCTAAGAACCAACTGTTTGTACTTTGATTACATGAATATACCCTTATTATATATTGTTCATTATTCTGCATGACTATAATATAATAATGTCCTGGAATATTTATTGCATTAATAAGGTCATAGAAGATTTACGCTATGATGAGAACCTTGAAATGCTATAACTATATTCTTAAATAAAGTTCTACAGTTGGATGACATACTATGATAGGACACATATTATACAGACCGTCATGTGCAAGTACTCATAATAAGACAAGACTCTCTCTCACGGAGTTCGCAGTTGGTAATCTCCAAGATGAGAGATTATGAGAATAGACCCGCCAATAGTAATTCTGCATGTCTTGGTGTGATCGTACATTGCTATCTACAAGCATGTGTAATGGTCCATATACTGGAAGATTATCATTAACTCATGTCATGACTCGCACACTTCGATTTGTGATGAAAACCATCACGAAGACAGTTGGCGGGAAGTAGGGTACATTGGGTGTGTCACGAATGACATGTTATTAATGGATAAGTTGAGTAAGGATTTGTTCCTTCCATATTTATGGAAGTAGATATCTCGGGCCCTTTTATTAAATATTATTATCACCCAAATTCCATGGCCATGGTGTCACAACGAGTTTATTTCTAGAAGTCAAAGAATGACAGATCAATCATATAGGTTTATGACACTACCATGAAACCCGCTTCGTGTGATATTGAGAAAAAGGGATTAAATTACATGGTAATCATTCGTACGAGGTGACACATCAAGGCGACGTCAAATTAATTATCTTGGGTGCCTTGACTCGTTGCTAGATAGTAATCCTGGATTTTTTCCTTGCCAGCCTAATGCCAACGAGAAATATCCCTAGAGGGTCACACACTAAGTGTATCCAAGTATCTCAAGTAGAATAATGATTATTCCCATACGTGTTTTAAAAATTATTCAAGGAATCCTAATTCATTTTAATGTTAGAAGAAGAATAAAATGATAACAAGTACACGCTATGTATTAATGATTACATGACCTGTAGTTTTCATTTAGGAAAGGAAATGAAAAAAATAACATGTCATGTATTAATGATTACACGTCGTGTAGTGTTATGAAAAACATGTACACACTGTGAATTAATGATTACATGCCGTATGGTTTTTCCAATCGATATTTTGAGGAAATAATACTGTTTTATGATATTTATTATAATCAGTGTGGGTGCATGTCAAGGAATTAATGATTTGACATGGGGGTTTTCAATAAGAGTTAATGAAATAAATATAATGTGTAACATGTTTATTTATTGCCATAAATCTATATCCTCAAAAACGATAATAAATATCCTCACAACCACAACAATTTTCCCTAATCATTGTGCCCAACAATTCTGGAGAATTCTCTCAAAGAGGAAAGAACTCCTTCCTCCATGAATTCTCTCAAGATCGAGAGAGATACTCCTCCATCAGATCAAGACGATCTAAGATAGATAACGCAAGAAAAGGTTTCTCCACACTAGCACCCAGAGACTCTTTTGGCGACGTCCAGAGATACGTGGTGCACGTGTGGATCACCGCTGGAGTAAGTCTACCCTTGGCTTCTGTGACACAATGATGAATCACATTAGAATGTGATTAGAAATAACTATGAAGAAAGAACACCAAAAAAGGTACTTCTTGTCAATTAATTAAATTAATTATAATCAACCTAGGATGATCCTATTTTACAGTTTAGGGACTATTCTTCTTACTTTTCTATTTCTGTGATTTGATCTATGGAGTCTGACATTTATCATCGTATTGATCCCAGATTGATCATTACTAATGACAAAAGGCCAAGGGGGCACATCCACCCATGAGATTTCATTGCGCCCAGAACCTTTAATTGGTATCAGAGTGTGGTAACAACGTTGATTATACTTATTTAATTTTCGTTGATAATTTACACATTTATATTTGATTAAATTCAAGATAAATTGTTCTATAAAAATGAATGAACAAAATTTGTTCTTCCTCCATTGTTTCTCGATTCACATAACAAAAAGGACCTTTTAATTTTAATTTTTATTAAAATTAAAACGAGGAACTCATCCGAAGGAGACTATCATTCTATCTGTACACCACAAGAATAATCGGCGTGTAGTAAAAACTAAATGACATGTACTTAGGTCTAACGAACCAATAATAGTCCACCAAAACCATGATGTGTGAATTAAGCATACCTAAGTCCTTATTAAACCGTGTGGACTAGCACTGAACGACACATGGAAACCGGAATACACAGAATGTATGTTGAATCAACACGATGTGTAGTCCGATCTGGCCCTTGTGAAACCATTTACAAGGTTAAGCCATGTACCGCGTACATAGGCTTTCCTGGATGGTAACCACGTAAAAAGGAAACACACACCGTGTTAGATTAATCAACACTATGTGAACTCCAAAATTTCCAAAGTACAGAAAACATGTCAAAGATCCCAGCGTGTACTTTGGATAAAGGGTGAAAAAATACACACCATGTAATATAGTATTCACGCTGTGTACATTCTAAAAATTTCATTTCACCAGGTTTCTTCCAAAGCACAAAGACCTATACAAGCAATATGGATGAGAAAAATCTCAAGGAAATTCAGAAAGGAATTTAAGATAAATAATTGATTAATTATAAGATCATAATTAATTGAATTCAATCATGACTTATCTTGTATAAAAGAATGATTAAAATAATTTTAATACTAAATATGCGTAAATTTTGTTGCATGGTATGGATGGTCATGATCTATACTAAAAACCCTTTGTGTGTGTATGATTTCATTTAAATTTATTTAATTTAAATTTGTTGTCCTGTGAGCTTTCTTCCAATAAAATGTTTGGAATGCGTTCCCATGGTTTCTATAATGTAAACCCCATGTAATGGATGATCTCCCAAGCCAGAGGAGACGGTTCAAAATCCGAATCTGAGGTAAAACCAACTCAAGAAAATACAAATAATGACTTGTGGGAGTTGTAAAAACAAAAAATATCGGGTTCAAGGTGTTATTCCCTACGTCAGGGATAACTTATCAAAACTACTTGATAAGATGACCAATAGAAGCTCATTATCATGCCATATTATTTTATTTCTGTCTGATTTCATGGTTTGTTTTTTATGTAGGTGTTGTCTCTATCACATAATTAATGAAATGGACATGCATATAAAGATGGAATAAAATAAAAATAGGACTACGCATAAACATTATCAGAACATGGTTAATCACATAAGCAAGCATCACTTAATATTAAAAAGCATGTGATAATGGGACAAAAAACATAAAGGATTAAAATCAATCAAATACCATATTAATAAAGACCAAGACTTCCATTATTTGATTAAGGGACATACTCAATAAAACTATTTGTTTGGCCAGCCCTTGTTTAGACACTTACTTTTATAAATGAAGCTTTAATGATAGTTTCATGTTGACTTAAACTTTTTACATCAAGAGAGTATCTCTTTATAGACTTGTTGTAAAATAGAGGCAAGTGTTGAGGAAATCCAAGTCATGATTTCAAGATTGGGGAGTCCACTCAATAGATCAAGGAACTGTAAGCTCACAGTTGGAAAAGACCTACCTACCCAAATACCTTTAAATAGCTCGACCAACCCTTGTTGGGGTTATGCGAAGGGGAATATGGATTCTTGCCACTAGAATTTCATCACAACTGGAAATTATGAGTTCAATGGTGAGGGTCATTGTGACATGATAAAATAGTTGTAGAATTAATAAATTCAGTTATTATTTTTTATAAAATGTAATCAAAGGGTACTGATATATCTTCTCTTTTAATTTGTAGAATCAATGTGACAAACTCGTCAACCACATTTTCTCTATGATAAATTCTGGATAAAGACAATATCCTCACCGGTAGTAACTTTTAGTAATGGTTTAGGCGCCTTCAGGTTATCTTACGCCATGAATGAAAGTTTTATGTGATGGAGTCCTCACTCCCTCATTCACCTTCTAAAGGGGAGAGCGATAAAGATTTCCTGGTCTTTGATCAATATTTGAGTGATGCACTCGACATTAAATGTTTTATGTTGTCATCAATGTATAGTGAGATCATGTTGTCTCATGAATACATGGATGCCTACATCATGCTCGATCACCTACATGGTCTATACAAGGAGATAGTATGACAAG
The DNA here is from genome assembly GCA_963277665.1 of Viscum album. Lineage (NCBI taxonomy): Eukaryota > Viridiplantae > Streptophyta > Magnoliopsida > Santalales > Viscaceae > Viscum > Viscum album. Next base: position 20,112,218 of record OY728154.1, read on the forward strand.
AAAGGTTTGATATCTCCAAGGCTCTATTTCAGAAAAATCTTAGAGATGGTGTCCCATTAGGGCCTCATGTTGTCATTATCATTGGATACATTGAGCGCTTGGTGGTTCTAGGGTTTAAAAACCCCGAAGAACAAGGTACCGATCTCATTTTTTAATCACTCCCCCAGGTATTCACTAAATTTGTTTTAAATTTCAAAATGAACAACATTGAGAAGTCTCAATCTGATCTTCTTATCCTCATTCTTCACGAGGACAATGATATGAAGTGTGAAAATCCGTCTATCCTTATGGTGAATAAAATGAAGGGGAAGGCGAAAATATTTAATCCTAATGATTGTTCAAGGCCTTCCAAGAAAATTATGATCAAAGGGGAGGAAAGAGAATAGGAGGATATTTGTTTGGAATGTGGCAAGAAGGTCCACTGGAAGAAAAACTGCACCCAACCAAGGAAGCAAGGGAAAGATTGGAGAGAATTTGTTATCGAATGCAATCTACATACTTCTACTAATTGGGTATTAGATACTACTTTTTGTTCTCACATCTATATCCAAATACATGAACCAAGTATATTTAGAAAGATTGAAATAGGTGAGGTGGATTTGTGAGTAGCCAACGGGGCCAGACTCACTGTTGTAGCTGCCAGAGACAACCACCTCACATTTCCTACAAGGATGGTCTTGGTATTAAAAGGATTTTATTATGTACCCTCTGTAACCAAAAACATTATTTTAGTATCCAGATTATATACTGTTGGATTCATCTTCATGTTTGGAAATGAATGTTGTTACTTTTATAAATATAAATTTTGTTTTGGAAGGGAAAATTTATATAACATCCTTTATGTGTTAGAGTACACAAACCAAGTAATGGAAATTGATGACAAAGTTAATTCACATGACTCATACCACACCCAACTTTGGAATCCCCGGTTAGGTCATGTCAATGAGAAACATTTGACAAAATTACATCAAGATGGGTATTTAGATTCTATTGAACTAAAACCAATTGGTGTTTGTCACGCGTGTCTCCAAGAAAAAATGACCAAAGCCCCATTTCGTGGGAAAGGTGAAAGTGATAAAGATCTTCGAGAATTTGTTCACAAAGATGTGTGTGGGCCATTTCCAGTTGAAGTAAGGGGTGGGTTATTATAATTCATAACTTTTACTAATGATTTTAATATATATGGAAATATTTACTTAATGTGGTATAAGTTATATTCTTTGGATCAGTTCAAAGAATACAAGAATGAAGTTAAGAACCAGCTTGGTAAGAAGATTAAGAAACTCCACTCAGAGAGAGGAGGAGAATATCTTAATCAGGACTTCATTGATTTCTTTCGAGTTTTTGGGATTCTATCACAACTCACTCCTCCATACATGCCTCATTGGAATGGTGTAAGTGAAAGGAGGAACTACACCCTGTTGGACATGGTGAGATCAATGATGAGTCATGCGAGTATTCCATTATCCTTTTGGGGATATGCATTACAAAGAGTATCATACCGAGTACGAACTAAATGGATAAGTGGTATTCCATATGAATTATGGAGTGGACGCAAAGGCATGTTATGAAATTTATATGTGTTGGGAAGGGAAAAATTTGTTAAGGCCTCTTTAGGTAACAAGCTTGCACCTTCGGACAAAAGGTGTACCTTTATAGGATATCCCAAGGAAACAAGGGGATATTACCAATACAACCCCTCAGATAAATGTTTTACAGTGGAAAGACATGCCATATTCTTTGAGAGGTAGCACATATCCAAAAGAGATAGTGGGAGCTAGAAAGACTTTGATGAAGTTGAGGCTTAAGGCACACAAGAGTCAGTACAAGAACAGATTCCACAAAGCCTCGGGGAAGAAAAATCTGTTCCAGAGACATAAGAACTGCGTAGGAGCATGAGAGAAGTTAGAGAAATATAATGATATGGTTCTCTTGTCACTAAGGATGTTGACTCGTTATTTGTTGACAACGATGATCCTCTTACCTTCAAGGAATCAGTTTATTGCACAGACGTTTCCAAGTGGCAAGAAGCCATGAACTCTAAAATGGATTCCATGTACCAAAACCAAGTCTGGATTTTGGTAGATCCCATAGTTGATGTAAATCCAGTTGGTAATAAATGGGTATTCAAGATGAAACTGGACATGGAGGGACAAGTCAACACCTATACGGCATGACTGGTTGCAAAAGGTTTTATACAGTGTCAAGGAATTGACTATGATGAAACATTTTCACCAGTTGTGATGCTGAAATCCATCAGAATCATAATGGCCATTACCGCTTACATTGAATATGAAATTTGGAAAATGGATGTAAAAACAACATTCCTTAACGGTATCTCTAGGAAGATGTCTACATGACTCAACATGAAGGGTTTGTGACTCCAAAGAATGACAACAAGGTATGATAGTTTCAGAAATCCATTTATGTATTAATGCAAGAATCAAGGTCATGGAACATTCATTTTGATAAAGCCGTAACAGAATTTGGATTTATTAAGAACAAATGTGAGCCATGTGTCTAAAAAAGTTTTATTGGGTGTGCAGTCATATTCATAATAGTATATGTTGATGACATATTAATAATTTGAAATGATGTAACTATCTTATAGTCTGTTAAGGTATGGTTCGATAAATGATACTATATGAAAGACTCGGGCGAGGCAACATATATTCTTGGGATAAAGATCTATCTTGGTAGATCAAAGAGAATGTTGGGCTGAGTCACAGTCCATACATTGACTAGATATTGAAGAGATTCAGCATGGAATAGTCCAAGAGGGGATTGTTTCCAGTGTCACACGACATTCATATTTGCAATAAAATGTGTCCTCAGACACATGAGGGATGAAATAAAATAGAAAGGATCCCTTATGGATCTGTGATTGGCTCAGTCATGTATGTTATGATATGTACAAGGATAGATGTTTCTTATGCATTATGTGTGGTAGGCAGATATCAAGCTGATCTAGGAGACCCCCATTTGATGGCAGTAAAGACCATCCTTAAGTATTTGAGGCATAATAAGGATATGTTCTGGGTTTATGGAGGAGATGAGTAACTATTCATTAGATGACATGTAAATAATAGTTTCTAGACTGATCAAGATGACATGAAGTCGCATACTGGACACATCTTCAGTTTGAATGGAGGTGCAGTGAGCTTGAAGTGCTCAAAGCAAGGTGTGGTCGCCGATTCTATAGTAGAGTCCGAGTATATCATAGCTTATGAGGCAGCTAAATAAGCAGTATGGATGTGAAGCTTCATCCAATATCTAGATATAGTACCGAGAATTAAAGATCCTATAACACTCTATTGTGATAATTCTGCAGCGGTGGAAATTACAAAAGAGCCAAGGTCACATCAATGGACAAAGCACATACTTAGGAAGTATCATATCTTGAGGGATTTTTCTAAGAGAGGTGAAGTTGCAGTGAGTAGTATTTCCATGGAAGACAACATGGCAGACACCTTGACTATAGCCTTGACTCAGCAGAAACATGATCATCATGTGAGGTCTAGCAGACTAAAGGTCGTAGGTAGGTGGCTTTAGTCCAAGTGGGAGTTTGTTAGAGTTGGAGTCCTGAGAACCAACTATTTGTACTTTGATTATTTGAAAATACCCTTATTATATATTGTTCATTATTTTGTATAACTATAATATAATAATGTACTGGAATATTTGTTTCCTTAATAAGGTCTTGGAAAATCCTTGCTATGGTGAGAACCTTGAAATTATATAACAATATTCCAAAATAAAGTTCTACGGTTGGATGACATACTATGATAGGACTCATAGTATACATACCATCATGTGCAAGTACTCGTAATAAGATGAGACTCTCTGTCATGGAGTTCTCACATGGTAATCTCCATGATATGAGATTATGAGAACAGACCCACCAGTAGTAATTCTACATGTCTTGGTGTCATTAGACATTGCAATCTACAAGCGGGTGTAATGGTCCTTAGACTAGAATATTATCATTAACTCATGTAATGTATCGTGCACTTATATTTTTTGATGAAAACCACAACAACGACAGTAGGGGGGAAGTAGGGTATGTTGGGTGCGTCACAAATGACATGTTATTAATTGATAATATGTGGAAGGATTTTTCCATTCCATATTTATAGAAGTAGATATCTCAGGCCTTTGATTGAAATAGAACTTTCGCCCAAATTCCATGGCCATGAGGTCATGAAGATTTTATTTCTGAAAGTCAAAGAATAACAGATCAAGCATATAGGTTTATGAAACTGCCATGAAAGTTTCTTGATGAGATATTGAGACAAAGAGATTAAATTACACTGTAAGCGTTAATATGATGTGACATGTCAATGTGACATCAACCTCTTTCTCCTAGGTGCCTTGATCCATTTCTAGACAGTAATCTTGGACATTAGGCAAGCCCGCCTAATTCCATCGAGAAAGAGGCTTAGAGGGTCACACACTAAGTGTATCCAAGTATCTCAAGTAGATACAGATTATTCCTGTATGTGGTTTAATAAATATTCAATGAAGCCTAAATCATTTTAATGTTGGAGGAAGAATAAAATGAAAACAAGTACACGCTGTGTATTAATGATTGCACACTGTGTAGTTTTCATTTTGGAAAGGAAATGAAAAACAAGTACACACCGTGTATTAATGATTACATGACATGTAGTTTTATGAAAAAAAGTACACTCCCTATATTAATGTTTACATGTCGTGTATTTTTTCTCGTCGGGAGTTTGGGGAAACAATATTGTTTTATGATATTTATTATAATCAGTGTGGTTTCATGTCAAGGAATTAATTATTCAACATGGGTGTTTTCAATAAGAGTTAATGAAATAAATGAAATGTGTAACGTATTTATTTCTTGTCATAACTCTATAAACTCAAACATGATTATAAATATCCTCACAACCCCAACACTTTTCCCAAATTGTTGTGCACAACAATTATAGTGAATTATCTCAAAGCCGAAAAAACTCCTTCCTCCAAGAACACTATCAATATCGAGAGGGATCCTCCTCCATCGGGTCAAGACGATCTAAGGCGGACAAATCAAGGAAAGGTTTCTCCATGATAACACCCAGAGAATCCTTTGGCGATGTCTAGAGATACATGGTGCACATGTGGATCAACAATAGAGGAAGTCTACCCATGGATTCTTCGATGACCCAATGAATCATATCGAAACGTGATCAGAAATATCAATGAATAAAGAATTCAAAAAAGGTACTTATTTTCAATTAATTAAATTAATTATAATCAACCTATGATGATCCTCCTTTATGGGTTCAGTAAAATTCTTCTTCTTTTTCTATTTCTCTGATTTGATCCATGGAGTCTGGAATTTATCATCATATTGATCCCGGATTGATCATTTCTAATGATAAAATCCAAGTGGGAACATCCACCCACGAGCTTCTACTGCCCCCGGAACCTTCAGGATGGACTAAAGAGATCTAATTGAATGGAGTCATGGTACAAAATAGAGTGATTGGGGTGGAAGATAAATAGGATTTGGGTTCTTCCAGATTATTAGTCAGGGGTGTTCGAGGGTCAATGAGGGAATCAAAGAGGTCGATGGGTCACTAGGTGGGTGTGCAGTGAGTGATGTGGGATTTTAATCAATCATTCTGGTTTGATGGGTCACTTAGGGACATTATTTAGAAAACCTGAGACTCGACATGATCCATAGATGGGTCAACCTAGAAAAAAACAACCCAAAATTATTTGTGCATTTCCCAAACTGGTCAGGTCAGGCCTGGTCTATTAGGTCGGGATAGGTCTGGACACCCCTATAAATTGATAATGAAAAATGAACTACATCACTTTCTGGTGAAGTTAGTCTGTATATATACATAAATGATATTTCATCTTTTTGAAGGATAGAATGAAAGAATGTAAAATAACAATTCACCTTTAAATAATCATTATTATATCATAAATACAATATAAATTATTTAAATATATCATTATTACCATCCATGTAATGTGGAAATTAAAAATAATCCACATCCCTTTGTGGAGTTGGTAATCCAGATGTATGCAGGAGTGAAATTATCATTTTTCAACAGATGGATAGGTGAGAAGGTAGAGATTATTTAATATTTTTTTGTATCATAATTATTTCATAATTAACATATAATATTATTCGTAATAACTATACATTAATGTTGCTGATGAGAAATTAAATACATCACTTTGCAAGGCGGTAGTCTGCAATACACATGAATGATGCTTTTGTGTCCCATTTGATGAATAAGGAGGTGAATAAAGGTCACGAAATCATCATAATAACATATCATTATATTGTTGATACTTATTCTATTATATCAATATGGTTGGTGTTATGATGAAAAATTCCCTCAATATTGTGTAAAGGGGTGTAATAAAGGTATTTGTGTAGGTATTGGCCAACCTAAGGGGCTCAGGAAGTGTGAGGAATAGAGGAATGATGGTTTTTTTATAAGGGAGGGAGAGGATACTCTAGAAAGTTTTCACAAGATAAAAATATATTAATATATTATTCATTTAAAGTGGCTAAAAACTGGATCATCATCAATAATGAGATGATTTATGGTTGAAATAGTGCTGTAAAATATGATTTAAGCTAGTTTCTATGCCATTTAACCATTATAATTTTTGTTTAACACCTCATAAACCCCATTTAACCTTTATGTAGTAATAAAGTATTACCTTGATTACACGTAATAATTACTAAAATATATAATAACCATATTAAATAATATTAATTACGATGATTCCAAATATGGGATCCATTTTGTAATATTCCTTTTCTATATGTGGTATAAATTCATTTTAAAATAGTTTCACAAAACATAACAAAATTGGTTTTCTCAAAAATGGAATTTTAAGAATAAAACTAAGTTTATGATCATTCATTTCCATGTAAATACTTTTAGATGAGCGTTAAAATATTTTACTGAATATATTATCTACACTTATATTTAAAATATATCATAAATAAAGATTAATTTAATGATTTATGATAAAACCAAATTTGAGATTCAAAAGGGTTTTTTTGAAAACATCACTTTTTACCTTCAAATAATTTTATTCTTAGTTTTATCCAATTAAGAAATAATGAATTAATTTATATAGAAATTTGAACAATAAAATTTCATAATTTATTTATTATTTTTCATACCCACCAATCCATCATTTATGTAATAACATTAAAAATAAATAATAATAATTAAATTGTATATCATGGTTAATTTAAACTCAGTGTTACATGTAAATAAAGATATCAATCACTTCAAATTTATTACATATAAATATATTATAAAATATCGAGGAGTTACAATACCTAAGGTGAGGTCATGTTAAAGGATGATAATTCATGGTTGTTTCATGTGATTCTTCTAGTGTGTGGTTAGATAATTCTTTGACACATGTGTTCTAGACCTAGAGACCCATTTGTGCAATGAGATTATTCTATTCCAATGTATTTGATGGTATATACAGAAAATCAGTTTTTATGACATTTTGGAGTGATTTTTTGGTTTTTCAACAGAATCAATGCATGATATTATATGGAATAATAGTAAAAAGGTATGAGTCACCTTTATTGATAGAGAAAATAAATAGGGTTGGGACCCTTGATGTTGTGATGTATGATGGTCAAAGAAAACAATGCTCAAGGGAATGAACAGTTTTAGTTAATTCTGAGAAGTGGGTGTATCGGGGAATGACTGATATATGAGATGATGCCTCTATAAGTGATGAAGAACTGTCTATGTGGTCTTGAGTTTTTAAAAATGTAGAGATTGTTAAATCATATAGAGTATGATTTATGATACTTTATGAAATGTTATATTTATTGTGATGACCATTGGGGATATCAATATGTCAATTCACTCAGTTAGATGATTCTTGGGTTAGAGGGCTCCAAAACTACGGTGAGATAGCCAAATATTTGGTAGGGAGCTACTAGCGGGTCTAGGTCCAGCTCATAGAGGGTTGAACCTGAGAGTCATGTGATGATAAAAAATGTTTTTTACCTTGATATAGAACCTTCAACATCACTTGTATAGTAATGGTAAGATGTGTAATTGGAAAAAGGTTGTGTGAGACACTGCAATATTAATAAAAGGTATTGAGTTGAAGATTTGTTTGGGATAAATGATCTTGAAAGAAAATTGATAATGTGAATGATGATTGTTGTCAAGATGCATATATACATATTCTGGTGTTAAAGAAATTTAATGCTTTGAATCCCACCATGAATAGTTGAGAATGATTTGTTTTCTTTTTATAGTTTCCAATAAATGTCGAACTCAGAATGTTATTGAATCCAACCGATAGATGTTGAGGATCATGACATTTCTTGAGAAATGGATTGGTTTTCACAAATTGCATAAACCATTGAGGTAACAAATTGGTGTTTTTAAAATTCATGAATGACACAAAACATGGAATAATTGTTGAGTTGGTTTGGATAATATATGATGTAGTGTGTGACACTCAGAGGGTTTGGGAAGTGGAGCTGGTTTGGGTGCAGTGTTGGAATGACCATAATCAATTAGGGGTATACAGTTTGTTGGTATATCATGCTTGGTGACTTTTAAAGCTTCAGTGTATGGTTGAGATCACAGTGGACATGATGAATGCACATTTCTTTGGTTTCAATGGTTATTTGGATAAATACTTATATTTCATATCATTTTAATATATTTTGGTTGGATGTGAATATGAATCAATGATTACGATGAGTCTCATGTGGGGGACTTTGGAGTATGTTCAGTAGATCTGGAAATTATTAAAGATTTCCTGACGTAGTGTATTATGTTTTTCTTGGGTGAAACCGTATTTATTAACTTGATTCAATGGGGAAATCTATTTCATTGAATGATTTTATTGGTGAAACACTATTTTGTCACATGATTAATTATATCTTGTGAAAATGCCTGGATAGTTTCTTTTATTGGATCATATTTATTTAGAAATAATGGTAGTTGGTGTCATGGATTATGGGAATGAAAGGGAACTAATGTGTGGGTCATTGGGGAGTTATTGAGATTTATTTTGATTTATTATTTTTGGAGAATCCAACTGGAATGACTAAACATAGTGAAAAGGATCCTCATGAAAGGACTAATCCTTTGGATTTTGTCATGTATTAGTATGGACAAGTATAAGTAGAGACATGAGAGTAGGAGTTGGGAATGTAGGATCAGTGGGTTTTTTTGTTGGATGGTGAGGTTTGATTTAGTTTGATATAGTAAATAAATTAATAACTACTTAGCATGGATATGTTTTGAAACAAAAAAACCATTCTAGTGTATGAAATTTTTTAATATTTAGATAACATGTGTATTTTATTCAATATTAAATGATTTGGTGTTTGGGAATGGCCCTAAAATTCTTAAAGTAAAAAATAAAATTTTTTGAATATTTCACAGGTAGAATGTAGATGATTCATAGTGTAAATCATTTCTTCATGCCACAAAAGTGGATAGAAAATGGGGAGGACCCCCATGCCCGGAATATTCTTGAAATGAAACCTTACAACCCCTAGTGAAACCCCCCAAGAAGGGTTTTAATCATATTTAATATGGGGATGGTGGGTTTTTAATTAGGTAGAGGGATATCCCCTTCTGTATTATCACACATTGGGCCCCCTTATTTATCTATATATTCAGTAAGGATTTATTTTCCTCTCTTATCAGAATTGTGTGTCTTATGTTTTCATCAACAACTATTTAGGATTCTATCCTTCCCCGTCTGTCACTTTTTTTATTCCACTATCAGGTTCTCTCCCACTGTTTTTCTGTATTTCCTCTACTTATTGGATATGCATCTTCTTTTCTAATTTCTACTAGAGTTGATCATTGAAAAGTCTAATATTGGACATGTGGGAATCTATGAGTATGTGGTACATGGATTATAAGTTAAACTACAAGTTTTTAACATCTTATTGATGTGTGGGTTCTTTATTCATGCTAACATTACTAAAAATTTGACCTAATAAGATAAATTATACATTGTATCCCTAATTCAATAAACCGAATGTCTCAACAAGAAACTAACAGTCTACTGTGGAGTAGAAAAGGATTTTATCCATGAACTAGGTGTGTATGACATTAGGAATATTGAAGAGGTGACTCTATTAGTTCCATTTATGTATATATGACCAGGACCATAGTCAGAACATTATATGTTCTTGAAATGTGTAATACATTGTTTAATTTAAAAGGGGACCCTTAAGGAACCTTATACTTTAGATTTAACCATAGGTGACTGATTGAGGATTTCTAGGACATGATCTAAGATCTGGGGTCCATAAGTATTATGGTAGGGACTAAAATTTATTTAAATTTAAATTTCAGGTGGATTTTCTCTTGAGAATTTAATTCTAAATGAAATGGGTGGACCTATGGTACCTAAGGATAAGACATAATGTATATTGACATAAATTTATCTTTTAATGATATGCTAGTTGTCATTGATTATAATAAATATTTGGAAAATTAAGGGTTACACCCCTTGAGTTTAATGATTATACCTACAACTTTAGAGTTCCAAAGGTGACATCCCTTGGGTTTTGTAGTGATTCTTACTAATTGATTTTCTTGGGCCATCATCCTTGGAATTGGACATGTTTCCTAATGTCCTATAATGTCAAGGATGATACCCATTTGGTTTAGAGATAATTCTTGTTTACTTATAACACCTTGGTGTGATTTCCCCGTAGGATTAGTGATAGTTGTCGATTACTTTTAACACCTTGGGTGATCCCATCATGTTTGAAATTATTACCTAATTATTGGGAAAACCTTAGGGTAAACACCCTTGGGTTCAAATTATATGACTGAAATCATAGTATGGATAGAGAAATTTGAATTGGGATGAATAAGGTATAGTTGAACCCATTTGTCATTGTATAACTTGTGTATTGATGGTGGGTTATTTATTTATTCTTTGAATTTTCTTTATTATGAACCACATCCTGATCTTTATCTACTAATTCTAAATATATAGATTTTATTAGTGGTATACTACTGATTTGTACTCACTCCCTACTCGAGATAATAGTTGGTGCTGGAGGATACCTGCAATATTATAGGATAGTATATTGATAAGCACCCTCTGGTTGATACTTGATTGGGATACTAGATCTTAGGAGTTGGGGATCAGGCTAAGTATCAAGACCATATTTATAGAGTCCCAAATATTTTGTTGTAGTTATTTTGGGATTTTGGTATATTAATAATATTGATGAATGAATTCATTTCATAGTATATAGTCTCATTTATTATGTAATGGGTTACATTGGATTATTTGTCAGCAGTAACTTGGATTCCCTTTTACTACTTTATCAGTATGGTTTCTTTGATTGTATGTATTGTTTCCTCTTTTTTTGAATCTTATATGTTGGTATATTCACCCAACCATACAACTGTAGACCAACACTTCTAGTTGATAGCCTCTCTCATATGGTGAGGTTCATGTGAGGTATAGTTGAAATTGCCAGTCTAGGAACCGATTAGTGATTCATGGTGTAGGGATACATTAGTGAAAATAGAAGAATCTTATATAAGTGGTATTCATGTGAGCAAATAAATCTTCAAAAATATTTTCAATTTTTAATTATAAAAACATCTAAAAATGGAAATAGGCTCAATATAAAAATGTTACCAAAATATAACAACAACTAGCACTATTTTTTTATAATTAAATTATTATTCAATAATACCTCCAAATCATATTTTAATAATATATTTAAAATATGGAAATCAGGAGACATACAATTTAGAAATATATTGAGAAAAAGTTTATGTTAGAAATTCAAAACAAAAAATCCACCAAAAATTATAATATTTCTTCAACAATTTCAGTTATATAGTATTAAACCTTTTTATTTTAGTGAATACCTTTTTTCGGTTAGTATTAGATCCTAGAAAATCACATATATAAACATATTACGCAAGTAGTTAAATATAAAAATAAAATACATATTTTTTTTAGTTAATATGAGTTTGATCTAGAATGATTCAGATAGTTTCTCCTCCCATCCTTAAAAAATTTGATAAAATTCTTATCATGTTGATAAATATATTACCAAGAGTGACTTGGTTTTACACGTCCTCACTAACCGAGGTGATCATTGATTTTCCAAACAAGAATACCCAATAATTTACCGCACCTAAACTATGCCATGAGACTACATGTAGAAATAAAAATCAACCATATTATGAAATATACCACAGGAAGGATATTGAACTAAAGAGGTAATCAACAATATTAAGAACTCACTAACCACACCAGGAAATTCTATAAGTAATAGACTAGCCACAACAACCATCTGTTCAGGAGTACCACGTATTTGGTCAATTGACTGTGAGGTTCGTACAATGGGTCAATCAAATATAAGAATAAAATATTGAAAGGACTAGGCTGATCATAATTGAAAAAATAAATAGTAATAAACAATATATCAATAAAATTTTATGCATTTTTGATAGACTATTATTATCAGAATACCACATATTGGAAAGGCATGATTGATACGAATTGAAACTAAAAATACACCTATGTGATAGAATAACTGCATTAATGGATCTACAGACCAAAAAAATACCCAATTGATAATGAGAGTAAATATGATGATAAGAAGGAAAGGGGTATGTTCAACCAAAAATAATAATAATTGAAAAATAATTGAAATTTTAACCAAGTCCCTGATCAACCGTACATAGAACTAGATTAGTAAGGGAAATGAAAAGATAATTTATTGTCAATATAGGATAATAAAATGGAATTAAGGAACATAGGTTTACTTTTATAAGTATGGATTTCAATTTCTTTAGTTAGAAATAATAAAAGATCATATTTAAAGAAAATATATAACAAATAGGACATTTATCTTCCCCTCAAACTAGTCTTTTATCCTTTCGTCATTAACCTGAGAGGGTTAATTCTCCTCTCCAACAAGCTCGATAACCCCCATTTATGATCACTCTCAATAGGGTAAAATTTCCAAACCACATGGTCTTGAGTTTCCATCAAAAAACCTTCAGTCTATAATGAAAAATAATTACCATTTATCCATCCTGAAACTCAATATTTTTAATGATAGAGACATTATAGGATTTTGTTTTTAACTTTTTAATTGTATAATTTTCATGGGATACTAATTTCATATAGTTCACTCTACTCTAACAGCCTTTTTTACTAGTTAATTCAAATTCAAAGTTTATGGAATTTATATCCTAAGAGGAAATGTTATATAATTCCTTGAAATAATGTCATGTTATACCAAAGAAATTTCTATAAGGATAAAAACCTATAATGGTCCCTATGAGAAATTTTATAGGCCAACAAAGACTCATCCAATTTAATAGACCAATATTGTATATATCTAGACACTATTTTCTTCAAAATTTTCTCATTATTTCTATTAAAGAATTAAAATTTTATAAAATACCATGGATGAAAAGATTCATCAAATTTTTTCATAAAATCATTCTTTTCCTTTATATAATTGAAATTCAAATTCTAATAATGTGTTCCATTTTTAGAACTAAATCCTTTTCACACTCTAATCCAAGGAAATGATATAGTTTTAAATGAATTTTATAACAATAATGTATAGGTCATTAAAAGTTTCCATGGCCTCAAACCACTTATGCACATACTATATAGCCATAAGACTGTATTTTATACTATTATATGTTAGATATGGTCCCATAGAGTTTAGGAACCAAATATCAAAAATATTTACTTCTAAATTTTGTTTTTTGGTAACTCATGATTATTATCCATATTTTTCAATCCTATGACACTTTTTAGGGCCTAAAAAATATTCCTAGAATAATTAAAGAGATTAAGATAATATAAATAATCATGAAAGTGTGTTTGAGATATCCTATCACTTCCATGGTGCCCACTCCACGTTGAAGAGTGAAAAATATCAAGAATTCAAAACATTTCTTCTTTTTGAACACATCTTCTAAGGGTTAAATTAATAAATATTCTAAAAATTAGGGATAATAACAAAAGTATTACTTTAACTCAGAAATTAATTTATTTCCTTGGTTTTTTAAAAGGACTTTTGGAATGACCCCTACAGATAGAAAATTAATATAATCTATGAACTGTGAACATTACTTCTCAAACATATAAAATTATTGTTTTTCTAGAAAGGAGTTTTTATATCTATAATTTAATTATCTTAGGTGTTGGGTATCCTTGAAAAGTGGTGATAAACCACATTATAAATTATCTTACTTTTCATTTATTTATATGAAAAAACCCTACAACTCAATATTCCATCTCATAATTCTTGTTTGGGATTATTTATTATCAAGAATAACTTTAGAGATGAATGATAAGTGAATATTATAACTTTAAAACCTATCAAATACTACCTAAACAATTATATAGATAATATAATATTATATTACTCATTTTTATAGTGGTGTCATTATTTTTGGAATCATCTAAATATTTTATATCATAATAAATGATCTGTAACGCATCTACTTTCATTTCCTCAGTACTTATCCCACAACCACATCACTACAATCACACATCAATTCAAAAGGATGTTTTAAAATAGGTGAAATAAATATTGATGAATTTATGAGTTTGAAGATAATAATAACTAATGAATATAATATTTTTTATCAAACTCAAGGTCCGTATCCTTGAATAGAATAGAGAAAAGGGGCTTTGTGATATTAGAAAAACATTGATAAAACTATTGCAGAAACTGAAATTTCCCTAGAAGCTTCTAATTACCATTTCATTTTTTGGAGGTGGTAGATCTTTGATCACTTATATTTTATAATTATAAACATAAATACCCCTAATAATTTTTTTCATAGAACAATTCCTTTAGTAAAGTAAATCATATATTTTTTCCATTTTAAAACAACATTTGTTTTTTGACTTCATTATAAAACAACATATATATTCTGTAAAATGTTTTTAAAATTGATTACAACTAATTAAAAATAATACTTGAATACATTAATTATAATTTATATCATATATAATAAAATACCCATCATACACCTCTGAAAGGAATAAGGGGAACCACACAATCTGAACGGAATTAACTAGTAGAAAAATGATCCAAATGGGAATATAGGGGTTATATTTTTATAATCTATAAGGACTAATAGAATATCGTTATTAATAATGTATAAATCATGAAAGTATAAAAAATATTTTCCAAAAAAAATCATTTGATACACAATTTGCATAAAATAATGGATTTTACTAGTGGAATAATTAACTTTTACAATCATTATTGAATTGCCACTTATTCACTATCCGGTTTTGAATTTTTTTTCAATTATTTCATTATTTAAAAATTTCACCCCACATTTTTTGGGGAAACGTGTACAAGGATGAACCATGTGTTATCTGAAATAGAAATTATTATTCAAGTATAAAGAAATATTATTTATTCCCCCTTAAATGCCTCTTTCATATTGGGTTTATGTCATATCTTTTGATCACCCCTTGTATTTTGGGTTAGCTCAATAGATATTTTATAGATACAGTATGACGGTTTTATTCCCATAATATTATTTATGTTTGATCCTATAATAGATTTTAACTTCCTAAAGATATTTAACATGATATCATCTTGAATTTATTCTAGCTTGGATGAGATGTTGAAATGTAATTTAGCACTCTAACCCATAAAATGAGTATTTTATATGAGATGTTATGGGTTTAAGCTTAAATGTGGATGATTTTTAACTAAAGGTAAAAAACATAGGCCTGTGAGGTAATAGTTATTAATGATTTCTCTTAAGGAAGGTATTTTAGAAATCTTCTTCGTTATTGATGGATTCCCCAAAAAACTAATACTAATATTCAAAATTTATTATTGGGTTTATAATATTTTCAAAGGGAAACATATGAAGGTGCTAAAATAACTCCCCCAGATACTCAGCTAAAGTTTATTCCTCTTTTAAGGAGAATATTATCATACATGTTTCGATAGGGATTGGTTTACTAATAATTTCCTAAATAATTCTTATAAAATCTTCTATTTCATCATCAAAAGGTTTTTTAAATTCTAGAGGCTCAATTTTTGAATTGATTTTACTTTGGATGAGTTCTTAAGTCCTTTTAAAAACATTTTGTTCCAACTTTTTTATTCTAAGTATAAAAAATTTATATTTAGACACATCTTTAAAAGTTCCTCCAATTGATATGAATGGATTAATAAAATTGATAGTAATTCCATTTTTATGATACATGTCTTAAAAATTCAATTAACATATATGTATACCTTCCCTAACTAAAATAAAAATTCATCATCCTTTCTAATAGATTGATAAATGGATCAATTTTCTAACTATATGAAAAATGTGGTGGTTTATGGAACAACTAATTTGAGGTTTTGAAAAAATAAAAAATCTAATGAAATTAATAGTCCCACAAAGGTCACACAAATAGTTATATAGGAAAATATCTCCCAAGGTAAATTAGATGAAAAAACTTATTAGATCTTATAGTTTATTAGGGATATTATTCCAAAGGTCAACACAACAACCCTCCATTAAATTTTATGGGTCACATTCCTGTAATTGTTTCCTATTTGAGTAAATTTTCTTTCGTCATTTAAAATATGACAAGCTTTTCACTAAGGATTTAATGAAATGAATATTTTTTTGATGCTTCTTAAATAACACAAGATATTTTTGAAATTATAGTTTATGAATATTTTTTCATATTAACTATGGAAATTGTATTGTTAGGATTAAATTAATCCAGATATTTGGAATTTCCTAAATATCTGCTTCAAAAAAAATTCCCCTATTTTTTTTATTTTAATGTCTTTATATTTTTAAATTTTCTACTAGAACAACAAGATAAAAATTGAATTCATTTTGTAACCTAATTTCAGGATTTTATGATGTTTTAATATTGGTTTTTATGTTCATAATGATTTTCCTTTTGAGAAGGTTTTAAACTATTTGATGTGTTTATATACCACTGATACTTGTAATATCAATAATATTCTCCCTTGGATCAAATTTATTAGTTCTTGGAAGTTTATCATTTTATTTTCATCTAAAATCTCTATCCTTTTAACTTATTTGAGTTTATAAATTCTTCATTTCATTTTTTTGAGTAATATTTTTGGATTCCACATGAGAATTATGTTTTCACTCCTAAGAGACAATTGTACTTATATTTTAAGTCATTGTTCCCCTAATATTCCATTGATAATTTGAATATTCATTCTATTATTTTTTAGAGTGGTTTCTTAGGCCATTGTTGAATGTTAGGGAGGGTAGGTGGTCTAAAAATCCATTTATTATTCTATGCATGATTTTTAAGGTTTTTAATATATATAGTTGTAATTATTAAATAAAGGTTCATCCTAAGGATTCATCCAAGGTTTATACCAAATAAAATTTAAATTTTCAGGTGGTTGGGATGGCATGTCAATGTTGGTGAATCAATAATGTCAATGACCAAACAAACCATTATGGTGGAAATGATGTTGATGTTATGTTTGATGGGTTACATTATAAAATAGAGTATCTTAAACCTCATATTTATGAAAAGAATTGTTTTATTTTCTAAATATGGTCTTATCCATGAACATTTATGTTTTGTGTTTTTTGAAGGACCATTGAATTTCTCAATCTATTTAGGCAGTTTATCTAAAAATTATCCACATGGGGACTAATAAACTTGAGTTTTATGGTATGGGGTGAAGTTATCAGAAAATGTTACCAAGAAAAATTATGAAGTACAATGATGACATAGAAGTTACCTAAGTAACCCTCTAAATCTTCCCCAAGCATCAAGGAATCTTTTACACTCATCTTTAATATTCCCAATGATTTTATGTATAATTTTAGCTATCATTATTGTTAGATAAAATTTAACTAAAAAATAGTTGAAAATCTGATCTAATATATTAAATATCATGTCATATAATTGTTGGAACCATGTTTTAGCATTCACCTTGAGGAAAAATGGTAAACCTATAAATTTTAATTCCTTCTCAATCATCCATCAAAGTGGTAACTATATCACCACAATATAGAAGTCCAAAATGATGTTAATAGATTCTTGGTTAGAAAATCCATTTTATAAGGGAAACATATAAAAATGGGGCTATTTTTTCACATAATTAAAAAAATGGTGTTTTCATAAAGGATAATGAATTAGTATAAACTATAATCAATTATAACTTGCAATGTATAACACTCTCTATCATTTTATTTCTTGGTGGTGATAGACTTAAATTTCCATTATTGTTATTATTCACACTCTCCATATTATCTCTCATTCCAACTTTCATTTTTTATTTTAGAGCACTTAAATTCATGTTAATCATGTGTATAAAAGGATATAATCTTAAAATATTTCCTAGTTTATATGTACCAACAATTTTAGAAATTTTGTCACAAGGAATCTCACCAATCTTTTTTTATTTTTAAATGTATATTCTGTTCACTGAAATATAGTTTTTGAAAATTTTATAGTTAATTTTTTTATCTTATATATTTTCTCACTTACCTTCCATTATAAAAGAAACCAAATTTTCATATATTTAATTATATATAATAAAATTAATTATTTATTTCCTACTAAAAACTAGTAATTCACTGATCGGGGTGGATCCCTCCTTGGAAGAGATTTTGAGTCTAAACCTAGGAACCAAGAAAAATATATCATGAATAGTAAACACAAAGTGATTTTAAAAATAAGAAATGGTAACTATATTTTTATTTAATGAATGAAATAAATTATTAGTAGGTATCATTTTTATTATTAACCAACCACATGATATCATGGAACAAAAGTCAAAGTTGTAGGGTTAATTGATTTTATAGTTTAAATGATGGTTTCTTTTATTCATAAACTAAGAGAATCACTCTGGAACTAAAATAATTGAGTCTTTCCAAATTATGTTATTTTATATCCTATGATTGAATGAATAATATGAGTTTTTTAACTATAGAAACCACTCATTCACAAATTTAATGCAACGTGCTTTCACCAGAATAATGTTTTTTCCCTTATAATTTTACTCTCACGAGTAAATCACTTGTTATACTGATTTTCAGATGATTAAGTATCATAAAATTAATTCTATCATGTTCAATTATCCTTATGTATTAATTTATTTTATCTTTGTTTCTAAATTTGATGAATTTGGTAACATCCTGGTCATATCCCACTTTTTGATCAGTTTCCCCCATCACAATGATCTTATAGTATGTATACACCTTTTCATAGAAAACTGGTTCAAATCCTCCAAGTAATATTACCCAATGCTCCTCACCCTAAGCTCATAGTCAACAAAATCATATTATTACCCCCCATATACCACAAGTTTTATTTTTTAAATGCATATCCAATACCTCACATGACTCAATAAAATATCTCCTATAGAAGCAAAATCCCCAACATGAATTCATTTACAACTCTAATTGTTATATTATTATTGAAGTTTCCAATATAGATTAATCATTAAGATTACTTTGAGAATATCCATAAGATTCTTTGAATTACTCACATAAATCCCTACTTTAATTCCCTATATAACCACATCATCAAGCTCGAGCCCCCATGATCATTAATTTTCTAATTATGGATGTCAAGGATCCATGATAAATTACCTAAAAACATAGATTTAAAAAATTAATATTAATTATAACAATTGAAATTAATATAAAAACCTTCATTTTAAATGAATTAAAATAAATATCAAAGAGTACTTAAAAATATAAATTCAATTAAATCTCCTCCAAATTGTAAAAATATTTGTTCTTGGAATATAATAAAGTTAATTGGTAAAACCTATAATAAATTGAATCTAAAAACACAATTTTAAACTAAGATATTCAATGAATGAAAATTTTAACACAAGACAAATAGAATACAATAAATTCCCATGAAAACAAAATCTCCAAATAAAAAATCAATTATTTCTTCGTTAAACATTAAAAGAAAGTATTGAAGATAGGATGTATCAATGGGACCAAGCCTAATTCACAATACATTAGACACATGTGCACTTATTTCTACTGGTTTTTTGATCATTGATCTTTTGTGCTCTATAAAAATTAAATTGAGAGCCTTAAAATGAACCTTCCATTTTATAAATAAGGAGAATTCAAGCAGGGGACACATGATTGATCCAACTTTTTTTGATTCTCTCACTCTCTCTAAAATTATAAGATATTTAATGTGTTAATAAAATTCATATAAGGTTTATTCCCACTTCTTTATCAGATATATTTAGTTTATTATATTTAGGTCTACACTGTTTAAATTTTCAAATAAATACTTAAAATATTTAAAACAAAACATTGAGTTTTAATGTCCTGAAAACTTTGTAAAATCATCATAATTACCATGAATATTACATGGAACAATTATGACACTGTAAAATTTCACATGATGAATTATGATCCATTTACTCATCATGTTATTCTAAAATGTGTTTAACAATCATTGGTTAAATAATATTCACATGAAAAATAATTTTATTTTACCAAATTAATTTAACATAAATAATTCATGAATTCCTTGTGCAATAAATTCAATTATTATCACTCTAAATAAGAATAAAATTATAAAATTAATTCACTCTTAATCATTCGAAATCAAACAATCACCATACCCTAAAGTGGGTCCCACCTAATCATTATATCCAATTTATCTGAGTCTATGGAAAATGTACATATACATTGTGTGTCACTATTTATGATCTTATCTCAAATTAAGTGAATAATATTCAAATATTTATTCTTCCTTTTTAATGTGAAAAATATTTTAATGATTATTCAATCAATACCATACCACTATTGATGAACATGGATAAAGATATATCACTACATACAAAAGTTCCATGGTTGTAATTTACCATCAAAGCACATGATAAATGTATAAATGAAGGAAAGATACCAATTTACATGCTCTAAGATAGGAACAAGTAAGGATATTCAAAATTTAAATATTTTGGTGGATTTGATATAGAAATTAAATTTTTTGTTATCATAAGCATCACAGTGAATGTGTTGTATATACCAATTTTCCTTTTTAATTATTTTGATGTTAGAGGTTGCTTTTTCTTGCATGCATCATCAATAACATGAGACCACCCCATCTAATGTTGTGGTACTCATCTCTTTCTTACATTCCCTTTTTATTGTGGACCCCCTGATCCCTCATTTCATATTTTGCCCCTTCCTCTTTTAATTAGGTTGCTTATTTTTAGTGTTTCAATCTCCAATGATCTAATGGGAATATAAATATATTAAAAAGTTATTTCATCGCATATAAAACATCTTGATATGTCTCTGCCCCTAATATGGCTCTCAAATATTTGCTCATAGGTAGAAATATTTCTCTCTATAGTGCTGCATGTTTTTCGATTCCATTGATTTTATTGGACATGATGAAATGGGAGTCCATCGTGTGTATTTTGGTGTTGAATTTATAAATGTACATGCTTGAAATTGTATTAGAATATTATAATTGGTCTCTTACACCAATGCCTTTTTTTATCATCCTTTTTATATGATATTTGAGTGTTTTTTCAGATATTTGAACCTTTGTCATCCTTTCACCATATTGTTTCTGACTTGAAAATCATTCAACATCTATATATTATTTATGATTGACTACATCAGAGCCTTGGACATAGAGTCCCATTTCTAAAACACGATGTTTCTTTTTTGTATACTCATGAAGTTCACAGGGATCGAGACTATCCTCATACTTGATATGAATCTACCTCCCCAATCTCCGTCTACCTTTCCACATCCCAATGATCCTAAAGTGGATTGAAAATGACTTTAGAAAATTTATTTCATTGGAATAAGATACCCTATGGATGGAACATACTATAGTTGTGTGTATATATATGTAAATGTATTTATCTTCTCATTTACTGTACTGAATTCTCCATTATGTTGTTCGGGATATATCTTTATAGAATAATCTTTTCTACCCTAGTCACATGGGATTTTTCCGTCATTATCATCTCCATGTACATGAAGAGTCAACATAAAGAATAAAAAGTAATTTTAAATCCTCATTTTCTGTGTAAAAGGTTTTTATTTCTCCTCTTAAGAGAAAATTCTCCATTCTTTGAATAAATAATGGGGGCTTTCATGCATCCGGTGAGATATTACAACATCTTGTAACATATGTAGGATAAACATAAGGTTATTAAAACTCAAAGGATTCTACTCATTTAAGTCCCACATCATCAAATCCAAACCCATTTGAGGTAAACATTATATTTACATTGGTTCCAATGGACTTTCATGACATCATGTGTGATATTCTGGTCAATTTTGAACCATACACTATTGGTCATGATTTATGATTTCCTCCTATATATTCATGAGACATAGCTTTTCATCCAATGTATTCTATCACAGTTGAGGCTATCTATGCCAAATATTCTAATTTAATTACCTACCAAGTGGTAGATACATCTACTATGAAATATAGTTATACATAATTCCAATTACTTATTCACATGGATATTCTACTAGTCAAATAAACACATGTAATATCAATATCCAATTTCATAATGATGAAATGTATAATGTCAGACATCATAACCACATGTTCAAGGCCTCATGCCAAGCCTAAAAATAAGATTTTGTTATGTAATTGTTCCCTGACACTAGTTTGTCTCATGAGACCTACAAAGGCATTGAGGAGAAATATCGGGTTCTACCCATCACTTACTAAGTCCAATTCTTTCCTCATATGAAAATGTTGAAACATAACATAAAAATTCATATTAAAAATAGAATATGAAATGATAATAATTTAACCCTAATCCAAGAATGGTATAAAAATAACACATCCACATTCAAACATATCACAAAATGTTATATACAATATGGAAGTTTGTATCATAATAAATCAAATTCAAACAAGTGTAAAATCCTTCAAAGGATGTTGAAATAGATGAAATCAAAAATATTTAAGAGAAATATATATCGTTCTAATTTGAAATAATTTAAAAGTCATACAATTATAAAAAAAATTATTCTGAAAATATTCTTATAATATTGTAAGGGAAGATTCGAATATGTTATAATGGCATAAAATATACTCACTCTTGGTATAAGTTAAAAAAATATTCTTTCCTTAATTTTGTCAAAAAGACCTTGTTGGGAAAATGAATAAAATAATCCTTTATAAAAATTCTATAAAAATTCAAACAAGGGTATAAATTAATTTAAGCCATAATCTAGGAAATAGTACTTTTTTTGAAATATATTTTTTAGAAACACTAATGTGGATGATAAAGAGGTCCCCATAGATACTCACATATAAACAACCTCGGATAATGAAGAGATTGTAGAATTAACCTTTACCTTATACTTTTACTTGATTTAGGGTACATAAAAATCCTATAAAATTATTAAATAATTTTTATTAAATTATACAAGAACCACATACATAAATATGATATCATATATGATCTTCTAATATTTATTTTTTAATAATATTTCAGTAGTATCATTGTTTTGGGTGTTAAAATATTTGTTTCCCTTTATATGTTTTGTTACATAAGTAATGTTTTTAATGGATTTGATGTATTTGATTCATATCCCGAATGATATTAAGTTCTTCTACATTATTTGTAATAATAAATTGAAAATTATTATTGAATGGTTGCGATGGGGAAATGAATCTTATCGTGTTTGTGGAGACTGTAATTCGTACGTACGCACAAGCAACAATATCATTCTATTGGTGGTTAAATGGTATGTAATTGGATGTTATATCATATATAAATAATCATTAAAATGTTATATTTATTATTTACATCAATTATACTCATTATTATACCCATCCAAATAATGGATTGTTGAATAACAAACTGCACAACGATGTGGAGACGGTAATCCGTACGTACGCACGTATGGTGAATTTTTCATTAATAGGATGAATAGAATAATGAATAGGGTTTTACCATATTCATAATAATATCCCAGTATGTAGAAGTTATTGGATTTATTATTTTGGTATGGAAACAACAAATAAATAGGAAGTGTAATAAGAAATTGTTTTTGAAAGAGGTGGTCAAATTATTACCTCTTCTTTGGGTGCTTCCTTTGGTTTGATCAATAGAGATCTTTAATTTGTCTTCTGATCAAAGTAATGCATCTAGGATGAAGTGAAAGAAGTTGGGAGGATATTTGAGCAGGTTTTGGCTGAGTCAAATGGCTTTGGCGGTGTGATTTTAGAGAAGGGGAAGTGCCCTTTTATAAGAGAGGTGAGGGTTACATTAAGAAATGATTAAAATATTATTTTATTATACAATAATATTCCATTTATAATGGCTCCAAAAATGATTTATTTCACGGATAAGGAGGGGTGAGGTCAAAAACCTCTCAACCAATAGGTTTTAGGAAGGTTCAGGTCACCATATTAACCTTAACATTTATATTTAACTCTTAGTTAAATAGTTGAATTTTTACCATATATTCTTGTATTATTAAAATAAATGGTTCATTAACTTACTATAAAAAGTCAAGAGAAGCCCAAGTGGTTCATTATTGATATATACAACCTTATATAAGTCATTTGGCCAATTCTTAAATTTTTAGGAATATTATATCAATTAATAATATAGTATTTTTTTAAAAACTCATTTATGTCAATTTTGACAGTATTTAGTATTTGGTTTTTGTGAAAGTCATAAAAACATTATCACTCTAAAAAAAATTATTTAACATGCCATTTAACCTATAAAATTTATTTAGTACCTCAAATTTCTTAATTTAAAATTATATTATTATTTATAATGTCCATTATTTGAATCGTTCAATAATAATGTAATTACTACATCATCATTATATCATAAATAAATTTAATTATTTAATGTCTAAAAAGTATAAATAAAATACCATTTTGTGTAAATATTTTTATATTTATAATGAATAATTATTTTCGAATTTATCTTATGTATAACCCTATATTAAAAATGTGTTTGTTACTAATATTTTAATTTAACACTTTTAACTCTTCTTTAAATAAAATAATAATAAATGTCATAATCTAATCCTGGTAAACCAAAAGGATCATATTTTATTCCTACTGTTTATTTTGTTCGAAATAAACTCATCCAATAGAATTATTACATGTTTTAGGGTAATTATAATATCATTTTTACCTTTAATTTCCCTATTTACTTTTCACTGTTGTAATTAAAATTCAAAAGTTACTATTCACAAAAAATTATTTTCATCCAATTGAACTATATTTTACTTATTGTTTTGAAACATGTCACTCAGATTTTTGAAATTCAATTCACTTAAGAGATAAAAGTATAACTTATGAAAATTTTCAAATGTTCCTTGAGGGTGGGTAAAAGACCTTAAAAGTTCAATAAATTTTTATATATCGAATCTTATTATAAAATTACTCCAATGAATTACATTAAACTTATATAGGTATTATTTATCTATTATGACCTAAATTTTTGTAAATAAAATAAATAATTATTTAAATAAAAAGTAGGTTTTAAATTATAACACAGTGCTTTTTCACTATTCATAAAAAATTTAATGTTTTCAGAAAAATACCAAATATTCACTGTAAGGTAATTTTGATTTTATGAATACAAAAATGAAGTCCATTTTGAAAAATAAAAGTTATAAAATTTCAAAAATTGGGTATTACTATTCATAACGGCTTGTTTGATTGGTCATGGTGTGCTAGAACTCGAAGTTGCATACATCTCAAGCTACTGTACTATTCAAAGAGAAACATATCGTGGAAGCATGGGGTTTTAAATTCTTCCCCTGGAATAATTTCATCCTCGAAATTTCAAGAATAATACAACATAAAAATATTTGAGTGGTTTTTCATCATAGGCTCCTTGGGTTCTTACATTGCATCTTCCATCTTATGGTTTCTCCATAGAACTTTTACCAGACAAGTCATCCAGTTTCTCAACACTTGTTCTCTGGTATCAAGAATCATTACATGCTATTCACAATAAGATAGATCAGGTTTCAGTTCTATTTCTTCATAGGTGAGTACATGTATTGGTTTAGACATTCATTTTCTTAACACTGATAAGTGGAACACATCATGAACTTTGGAGAGACTTGGCGGCATTCCCAAACCGTAAGCTACAACTCCAATTCATTCAAGAATTTCAAAAGGTCCGATGTACCTATGAATCAATTTACGCAGATTACTAAATCGTACAACACCCTTCCAGGGAGATACCTTCATGAAAACATGATCTCATACTTGAAATTCGAAATCCTTCCTTCGGTTATTTCCATAGCTATTTTCCTACTTTGAGCTACTTTGATGTGGGTTTGGATAATCTTTAAATTTTTCATTGTTTCCTTAACAAGCTATAGGCCTTTGAGTTTTGTTTCACCAACATCATCCCAAAAATTTGGTGTGTAAAATCCCTTTCCATATGTTGCTTCATATAGTTCCATCTAAATACTTGAATGGAAGCTACTGTTATAGGAAAATTCTACCAGAGGTAAATATGGACCCCACATACCTTGAGAGTTAAGAAAGAAAGATCTCAAAATGTCTTCTAAGGTTTGAATAGTCCATTCTAATTGTGTATCAGTTTGGGGGTGGTAGGAAGTGCTCAAATGAAGTTCAATATCAAGGTCCTTCTAAAGAATTTTCCAGAATATTGATGTAAAATGGGGATCACGATCGGAAACAATCCAAAGAGGAACTATATGAAGTCTTACAACTTCATTAATATATATTCTTGTTAAATATTCATGTGGTAAATATTTTCTTATAGAATGAGAATGTTCTAACATGGTAAGACAATCAATAATGACCCATATTGAATCATTCCTTTTAAGAGTCTTTGGTATCCCCGTGACAAAGTCCATCATAATATCATCCCATTTCCACCCATGTATGGGAATAGATTGCATGACTCCTCTAGGATGTTTTCTTCTAGAATTAACATGTTGACAAACCATAAATCTTGAAACATAATTTGCAATCTCCCTCTTCATGTTGTTCCACCAAAAATGTTCCTTCAAATATCTATACATCTTAGTGCTACTAGGGTGTATCGAGAAATTGGAGCTATGAGTATCATCCAACAATTCCATTTTTAGACTATGTATGTCAGGAACACAAAATCTCTTCCCAATTTTCAACATCCCATCTTCATATACGAATTCGATCAATCTCCCATCGTTCACAACATTAATTATTTTTTGAAACTCCTCATCATGAGTCTAAGAACTATTTATCCTTTCTAGTAAAGATGGTTTGGAAACCATTTGAAAAAGAATTGATGTTTCACCTTCCATGATTTTTACCATTTCCATATTTTCTAGATCCATGAAAATAGGATACCATTCAACACTCATCTAGTACAAAAATCCAGGATCCTTTCTTCTCAAAGCATCTTCCACCTCATTTGCCTTCCTCGAGTGGTAGTGTATAGTGAAATAATAATCCTTGAGTAGTTCAAGCCATCTTCTTTTCCTCATGTTGAGTTCTTTATATGATAAAATATACTTCAAACTCTTGTGATCAGTATATATCTCGCATTTTTTACCATAGAGACAGTGTCTCTATATCTTCAAAGGAAATATTACAGCTCCAAACTCATGATCATGAGTGAGATAGTTTTTTTCATTATTTTTTAGTTTTTGTGATGTATAGGAAATAACTCTATCATTCTTCACAAGGACACAGCCATGCATTTTCTTTGAAGAATCAGAATAAATAACAAACCCATAATTCCTCGATGGAAGAGTCAAGATAGAAGCATTTACTAATATTTTCTTCAGTTATTCAAAAAATTCTTCACACTATTTTTTTCAAACTAATTTACCCCCATTACGTGTAATCTTAATTAATGGGTTAGCCAATCTCGAGAAATCTTGGGAGAAATGACGATAATAACCTGCTAAACATATAAAACTATGTACCTCAGTTATACTCATCGGTGCTGGACATTATTGTATTTCTATTGTCTTAGAAGTATCAACAAAGATTCCATCCTTATAGAAAATATGGATAAGAAAATAAATCTCTTGAAGCCAGAATTCACACATGTTATACTTCCCATGTAATTCATTTCTTCTAAGAGTCTTTAGAATAGTTCGCAAGTGATTTTCATGATCTTCGTAGTATTTGGTGTATACAAAGATATCATAAATCAGTAACACTACAAAGTCATCAAGATATTCATTGAAAACTCTATTAATTAGATCTGTGAAGATAAAGGGTGAATTAGTTGGTTCAAAAGGCATTACTGTAAAATCATAATGCTCATACTTGGTATGAAATGATGTCTTTAGAATATATTCCTTCTTCACACAAAATTGATGATATCCATATCAATGGTCAATATTTGAAAAATATTGAGCTCCATGAATTTGATCAAATAAATCATCAATTCAAGGTAGGGGATAGTTGTTCTTTATTTTTATAGCATTGATCTCCCAGTAGTCAATGAAAAACCTCATAGATATATCTTTCTTATTAACAAACATAGTAGGGACTCCCGATTAAGAAACAATAAGGAAAATAAATCCTTTATTACTCTACTTATCTAGTTGTTTCTTTTGTACCACTAATTCCACAGTGGCCATTATATAAGGGGTCTTTGAATAGGCCTTGAACCAGGAATTATATCAATAGAAAACTCAATTTATCATTCTATAAGATGTCCAGGTAAATCCTCTAGAAACAAATCAACATATTTTTTTACAATAGGTACATACTCTATTTGAACATTCCTTTCCTCACACATAGTTATTTCATTCTCTTCCTCCCCAATAATTGAATTTAGTAGAGCTACTAGTGGTGGATATAGATAAGAATCAGATGGTGACGTTTCTGCTCTAAAGATAAGGTACACCTTATCATCATCGAAAAATGTAACCTCATTATTCTTACAATAAATTTTTACATCATGGTCTAAAATCCAATCCATACATAGTATTATATCCAATTCAATCATGGGCATGACAATGCGATCAGTAGATAAAGAATGTTTATATTCCCTAATGAGAACATATTCACAAAACATTATTACAATGATACTTCCTTTAATAGTTTTGACTAAAAACTCCCTTGTTAAATCGAATTGGAAATATCTAATTTGAATAGAGAAATGGGAAGATATGAAACAATGCGATGATCTATAATCAAATAAAGCATTAGATAAATTTTTGGAAACCATTAAATTACCTGCCACCTAGTCATTCGGAGCTTCAACCTTTGTTGTAGGGATTTCATAAGCTTGTCCTTGCTACCATGATCTTTTATAAGGTAAGTTTCTTTGGCGCTTAGGACATTAATTCTCATAATGCCCCATTTCTCTTAAATTGTAGCATTAAACATTGACAAACTCTTTATTTCCATTGTAATCATGATCTTGGTGGCCTTTTTCCCCCCAACTTGTAACAGTCACTGATTCCCTTCCGGCATGTACTGGGGTGTTTGTTCCCACATTTACTGTAGGATAGAAAATAAAATTTTCCCTTATTCTACTTATTTTTATTTCCAGAGTGTTCAGAAGATCTCTTTTTCTCTTTCTTTGCTTTAAAGTCGTAAAACTTAGAGAATTTCATTTTTGTCTTGATAGCACATAAGACAATATCTCCCTATGATGAGAAGGATTGTGAGACTAATGATCAACAGAGAAATGGTTTTAACCCATAAAAGAATTGATAAATCTTAATCTTTGGGCTATGTATATAATCTGCTGCATGAATTTATAACCTAGTAAAGTTATCCTCATACTTTGTGATATTCTCATCCAACTTTTTCCTAAGACTCAGAAATTGACTTTCCCTATCTTCTTGATGGTCACGAGGAAAGTATTTTTCTAAAAAAGTTATTTAAACTCCCTCCTTTCCATATTTGATACTTATTAATCCTTCTTTGTGTTTTGAACTAATGACCAGCATTTATCTGCATCTCTCATGAGGAGATAAACTACCATGACAACTTTTTCGCATTTGCTACTCCCCGAATCCTGAAATATTTTCTCTAAGGAATTTATCCATTGCATAACTACAAATGGATTTATAGTCCCATTTAATGTTGGTATTTTTTTCCTCATTAAGCGAAATAACAATGATCCATGGCGTTTTGGATCATGGTTCTCCAAATGGGTAATGTTGTTATTCATAACCTGAGTGAGTTGTTACGATATGGTTATAGTTGTTCTGCACCAGTCGCATCACCAGCTCTACTATAATTATCTTGAGTATGATGAAAATCCCTACATGGATTAAGTGTGTTGATAAGGTTTCCATTCCTTTAACTAAGACCCATTTATAATCAAAGCATACATTAGATTAGTTTATTAATTGAAATATATAATTCCAATATAGTAAAATACCTATCATAAATTGAACAATTTATGCATATAATCAATAATCATAAAAAAAATTATTATTTTAGGAGGAATTTACTAATAAATCCATCATAATGGTTCAAAAAGAAAACGTGAATTATCCTAAGCATATCCCCTGGGTGTGTCGTAACCAAGAGTGCAGAAAGACTCATTGTCGTATACCTGGATACCCTGGGTCAATCCCGAAACTCCTCAGAGTTTTCACTCCTAGGTATATATATTCCAGAGCTTCCTTTACCTACTCATATCTATAATGAGAAGTATTTCTTGGAAAATACACAAAATATCTACATTACCAAAATTCTAGGATGTTCTTCCACTCTTCCTCAATGTCTATATTAGGTTAATGTTCTCTAAATAGAGTTTTTTCAAAATCTAGTTTCAAAGGTTTGTAATAAATTTCCTCTGATACCAACTATAATTCCCCAACACTGGTTACCCAGATTTGGTGCATTATTACATAACAATATCATGATCACAATAGATCAATTCTAAAAGTACCGATTTGTTTAGTAGCCTTGGAACTACTAGATACATACATAAGTTTTACATTACATAATGAAATGAAAAAACAAAAACATTTTGTACTCTTTGATCACACTCATATCCCTTATCCTATTAATCTAGGTTAATCTTAATATACTTCTTCACATCCTGGGGAAAATAAAATATAGAAAGGGGTGAGTTCAGATTCTCAGTAAGGATAACAATATAGTGTAAACTATCATAAATAAGAATAAATATTTAATGCAATGTATAAGGCTAAAACAAAATACTTTTAAACATAAAATTCAGAATAATATGGTAAAGATAAATCAACTAATTCCATTTACTTATTCCAATGGATATTCTAGTTGTCAAATAACCACATGTAATATCAATAAGGAATTTCATAACGATGGAAGGCATAATGTATGATATCATAACCACATAGTCAAGGCCCCGTTCCATGACTACAAATAAGAATTTTTTCAAGGTCTTATGCCAAGACACTCCTTTGTCTCATGATACCTACCCATGCATTAAGGAGCTATAGCGGGAACCACCCATCACTTACTATGTCCAATACATTCCTCACATGAAAAGGTTGAAACATAACATAATCATTTGTATTAAAACTAGCATAACAAATGTCAATACTTAAACCATAAACCATTAATGGTATAAAAATAACACATCCATAGTCAAAAATATCACCAAACCTTCAATATAATATGTAATATTGTATCATAATAAATCAACTTCAACCAATTTTAAAATCCATCGATGGATGTTGACATAGATGAAATCAAAACTCTGAGAGAAATATCTCTTTATATTTTGAAATTATTTAAATGTCACATAGTTATAAAAGAAATAATTTATTTTGAAAATATTCTTATAATATTTTAAGGTATTCTTTGAAAATGTTATAATAGTTGAAAATATCCACACTCGCTGTATAAGTTAAAAAACATGTTTTCCTTAATTTTGTCGAAAAGGTCGTAAAAGACCTAGTTTGGAAAATGACAGAAAGATTGCTTTATAAATATTATATAAAAAGTAAAACAAGGGTATAAATTAATTTGACCCATAGTCTAGGAAATAGTAAAAATGTTTTGAAATACATTTTTATGAAACACGGATGTGGATGATAATGAGGTCCCAGAAGATACTAATGTATAAACAACCTCAGATAATGAAGAGATTGTAGAATTAACCCTTACCATATAATTTTCCTTGAGAGAGGGTAAATTAACCTCTTATATAATAGTCAAATAATTTCTATTAAATTATACAAGAACCACATACATAAAAATGATATCTTGTATCATGTTCTAATATTGTTTTGTTAATAATAGTTCAGTAGTATCATTGTCTTGGGTGTTAACTTATTCGTTTTCCATTATATGTTTTGTTATGGAAGTCATGTTTTTTATTGATATGATGTATTTTATTCATATATAGAATGATATTAAGTTCTTAAACATTATTTCTAATCATAAAATGAAAATTATTCTTGAATGGTTACGAAGGGGAAATGAATCATATCACGTTCATGGAGACGGTAATTCGTACGTACACCCGAGTGACAATATCATTATATTGGTGGTGAAATTGTATTAAATTGGTTAGTATATAGGATATAAAGAATAATTAATGTGTAATATTTATTATTTACATCAATTATACTCATTATTTTACCCATCCAAATAATTAAGTGTTGAATAACAAACTAAACCACGATGTGGAGATGGTAAGTCGTATGCATGCACGTATGGTGGATTTTTCATTCATAGGATGGATAGAATAATGAATATGAATGTAAAATATTAATAATAACATCACAATATATAGAAATTACTAGAGTTATTATTTTAGTATGGATATAACAATGAAGGAGGAAGTGGAAGAAGAAAATAATTTTGAAAGAGGTGGTGAAATTATTACTTCTTCTTTGGGTTATTCCTTTTTATTTGACCAAAAAGGATCCTTAGGGATGTCTTATAATCAAATTAAGGACTCTATGTTCAATTGATAGTATATGGGAGGATATTGGAGTAGGGGTTGGTGGAACCAAATGGCTTTTTAGGTCTGATTTTTAGAGAAGGGGAAGTACCCTTTTATAAGAGAGGTGAGGGTCACTTTAGGAAAATCATTATATATTATTTTATTATCAAATCATATTCGATTTATAATATCTCCAAAAGGATTTATTTAGATTATATGGTAGGTATGGGTCGAACAACTCTCAGAAAATAGTCTGTATATAGGTTTAGGTCACTATATTAACATTATCTTTTAGATTTAACTCTTTGTTAAATATTTTAACTTTTAACATGTATTTTTGTATTATTATAATAAACAGTTGATAAACATACTATAAAAGTAAAATAGAATCCCAAGTGGTTCCTTATTGATATATCTATCTTTATAAAAGTTATTTGGCTGAACCATATATTTTTAGGAATATTATATTAATTAATAATATAGTATTTGTTTTAAAAAAGCATTTATGTCAATGTTTACACTATTTAAAATTCAGTTTTTGTGAAAGTCATAAAATCTTTATCACTTCGAAAAAAAATTATTTAAAAAACCCTAACATGTATATTAAACTATAAAATACGTGGAATAAATAAAAAGTCTCAATTTATAATTATATTAATATTTATAATATCAATTATTTTAATCTTTCAATAATAATGTAATTACTCCATCAGCATTGTGTCACAAATAAATTTATTTATTTAATTTGTAAAAATTATAAATAAAATAACATTATTTAGGTAATAGTTTTAGATTTCTAATGAATATTTATAGCCTAATTTATCTTATGCATAACACTATATTACAAATGTTTTAGCTGTTAAACTTTGAATTTAACACTTTTAACTCTTTTTAAATAAAATAATAATAAATGTCCTAATATAATACAAGTAAACCAAACAGATCATATTTTATTCCTAAATTTTATTTTGGCCTAAATACACTTATACAATAGAATTAAGACATGTTTTAGGGTAATTATAATATTATTTTTTCCATTAATTACCGTATTTACTTTTAACCATGGTAAATAAAACTCAAAAGTTATTATTCACAAAAAATCATTTTCATCCTGTGGAACCACATTTTCCTTACTGATGTCAACCATGTCTCTCAGATTTTTGGAATTCAATTCACAGAAGTGGTAAGATTATATTTTATGCAAATTTGTAAATGTTCCTAGAAGGTGGGTAAAAGACGTTAAAAGTTCAATAAAATTTTATATATCTAAAATTATTATTAAATGACTCCAATGAATTGCATTAAACTAATATAGGTATTATGTATCTATTTTCCCCATAAATAAATATAAATAAAATAAAAAATTGTTTAAATAAAAAGTATGTTTTAAATAATAACGAATTGTTTTTCATTATTCATCAAAAATTGAATATTTTAAAAAAATACCAAAAACTCACCCTATGATAATTTTGATATTACGAATCTAAAAATGATATCCATTTTGAAAAATAAAACATATATAATTTCAAAAAGTGGGTATTACTTTTCATAACAGCTAGTTTGATTGGTTATGGTGTGCTAGAACTTGAAGTAGTGTAAAACGCAGGCTATTGTATTTTTTAAAGTGAAACGTACCGTAGAGGCATGGGGTTTTACATATATAATGTGTGGTATAAAATTGGGAAAATTTTCTATAGGAGAAACCATACTTCCACCCACGGTTATGGGCTGAGATCATATGATGTGACATGGCTATCATCTTAGTTCTATCAAAAAAATTATCAACATTTATTTGATCAAATAAATGGAAGAATTTAATGCATTTCTTACCCATAATAATCACATAGACATGAGATTCATTGGAGACTGATACACATGGCATAATGAAAAGATTGAAACAAGTGGAATCCGACGTTAATTGTATAGAAATTTGGCTATGCTACATGAAACGTCTTGATTATCACTCATGTTTTCCTCCAACCTAGATCAACTATTATTGAACTATTCTCCACTATTGTATTAGATCCATGGTTTACTGGTTCTAGACCACAAATTTATATTCTATTAATTATGGATTAAAGATAATTCTTTGAAGACTTTGGTCTTTAAATTGTGGAATTATACCATGAAAGGTCATGCATGTGTAACATTTCAAAAGGAAATATAATGATTAAAGGGGTATATTATTGAATGGAAGAAAAATTATCCAACCACCAGTCCATCCTTGGAATAACATCTGTTAGATATAAGTCATCTTGAAGGTCAGTAGAAGTAAAAAATTAAAGGATAGAATCATTATGATATTATTTATAAGTAAATGATTTTATCTGGAAGACATGAGGTTAGACAAGGATTGGAAGGTATTAGAAATATGTCTAATTTTATAGCTGGATTAAGGAGATAAAAATTTAGTTTATTTCCATGAATAAACTATGGAGAATTTTTTTTACAGAATATTAAGGATGACTCATTCACTAAGGATATTGACATTTTTGGTATATGTGCAGTCTCTCATATTATGGATCTACTCTGAGGCCGATATCATGGAGTGAGAGAGGATTCCTCACTGTAATATTCTCATTTACTAACAATCATGAACTCTGTCGAGGAGTGAGATAAGGAATTTCTAAAATTCATCTCAGAGAAAGAATAGATCTTAGAATCTATTATTAATCTTGGTCCTAATATCACCCATTGAACATATAACTTCCCTAACACAACTTACACTACAACTTGGGACTTTATGAATAAATATTTTAAAGTGGTTTTAGGGATTTTTACAAAGGCACTCCTCTCCCTTGCGTTACTACTGTGATTTTACTTGATCATTTCCACAAAGTTATCCAACCTCATAACTTTTTTCACATTTTGACACATTATTTTGGGTAACTTTTCTTACAATGATATATAAAAGATCATAAACCCATGGCTATATTTTTTTACCTAACTCTACTTAAGACTGTTTCGTAGTTCCTTTGAATGCGTGTTCTAGTTTAAGAATCACTACTTCTAGGCTGTTTCCACTAGATTTATTTGTGGAACTGGAAACATCCAACTGTTCTTTATCCAAAAGGTACGTGATTTAAAAAGGTAGGTGTTGGTTATGTTTGAAATTTATAATACTTATGAGCATGCATTGGTCAAGGGGATGGGAGGTTGAACTCATGACACGCTTTTGGGGGAAATTATTTTCTACTATGGGATTCTCTTTATAAAATTAATATATCTTCATGAATCCTTATTAATTCCTAAATTACATCATAGGTTTCCATTAGAATTTACAATCACTTATTAACATGTGTGAAATTTAGAATCATCCATATGTATTTGAGGTTCTTCATAAATGGAGATATCTGTATGTATTTGAGGTTCTCCATCAATGGTATACTATCATTTAATATTTAGATATTCCTTTAATCATAATTATGATGATAGTGGTTTTTAATCTACTCAGTGGGGCACTTTGAAATTTATTGTCATCCAGGTAAAGGAAGGATTGTTTTGATCTTGGGATCATGCCCATAAAATGGGCTAACTATCTATCCTTGTGAAAGGAATCTAAACCCTCATAGTTTAGTGCTTCTTAATGGGACACATCATACCTTTTATGGTCATGTGATAAGGAAATAACCATACAGTTTAATTTCATGTGGTTAACACATCTAAGCAAAAGGTGTTAAGTCATAGGTGGGTGTTGGACTTATGCCTAAGCAGCCGAAATTACTTTGAAAGAATATGGGTTTCCACATAAGATTAGAGCCTATTGGGAATATGGCCCAAGGATAAGAGGGTTGATTTGAAGTGTTGGTTATGAAACTCAAGGAGAATTCTTACGTATCCCATTTAGATGGGAATCAATTCCCATGTAGTTTGATAAATCTCATAGGAGAGTGTAGTCGAAATGAGTTTGTTCTTAATACTTGAAAAGTATGCCTTGATAATTTGGGGGTTTAATTTGGGGATTATTTCTAAGGTGGATTCCCAGATTAAATGAATTATGGTCGGATCCCTAAAAAGGATATCCAATGAGCTTGGGTCCTAAGAAGGCTTCCTATGAATCCCAATTATGGATGGAATCACGGTTCTTGTGGTTCATTCAGGATGGGGATTATGCATGGAAAATTCCCATATGAGATGACGTGATTGGGTGAACCCTTTTAGAAGGGTACCCTTTTGATCTTAGACATTCAAATAGTCATCCTACTTATCCTTGTTCGAACCAGAATCATAGTTCTTGTAGTTCAATATATCCTTGTTCAAATGTTATGATCATGAAAAATCTCTAAGCCCATGTGAGTCATTATCAGTGTGAGAAACTGGTGGATGTAAAAGATTCAACAAAGGTACACACACTTTTCCTCACCTGCTTATGGAATAGGGCACACCTATGGGGTCAGAGTGGATGAGGGAGAGGCAACCATGGAAGAGGGCGAGGTGACAAGCCTTTTCTCTATTCTCATTACATTATACAAGGGTCCAATGCAAGGGATGAGTGAAGGTGAAGGAAGTATAGGGGAGCAAGAATTTAACCCTCTACATCAAAGGTTTAGGGTGCTAACACTAGGATGGATTCTCTAGTGGATTTGGGTAGGGGAGGGAGACTTCTCCTTTGCTTGAATGGAAAATCAATTTTGAACCGTACCTTCCCTACTAGAGACTTGAGGTTTCTAGTTTTACAGAAGTGAAGGGGAGTTCAGAACCCAATCCCTAATCCTCCAAACCGGGAACTTCCGAGAACTGTTCTTGGGAGAGAGTTCCATATGAATATGGATATACATACCAATAAACATTCCATGAATCCTAACCCCATTTTGAAACAAATGTTGGAAACCTATGACTGTAGATATACAAAAACAAATATGAGACACATTGATATGTCTTTTCCAAAGTTTTGATGAGACATGAGGTTTTGGAGGAGGCTTCAACTTAGTTACTTTGAGATAAGGTAACCAAATAAGGAGATAACTTTCCATGCATGGCCTTAAAGAGGGTACATAAGTTGATATGCATGCCCTGTACACAACACTTTTGCATAGGTACCCCATGTAGGTGTGCCACATTGGTATACCATGAAGGTGTGGCATAGAGGTGTGCTACACATGTGTAAAATGCAGGTGTGTCACATAGGTGTTCTGTATAGGTGTAAAGAATAGACCTGAGCAAAGACTAAAGGTGAAGATTTACATAGAAGATCCAAGCCTATATAAAATTCGAATTGTGAAATGATTTTCAAAACATGTGTATCCTTTCTAATTATATCTTCTATCGTGTTTTTAGAGAGCTACATGAGACAATTTGAGGGATATAGGTGAAAGAGCTACAGAATAGGAGCTTTAGGAAGTCTTTCAAGATTTTTCAGTCTTTAAAATGGGGATCCCAGGGGTCCTATTTATAATCAAGGAGGGGGAAAGTCGATGTCCATTCATCGATGGAGGTCCATCGTACAGTCACTCCATATTGGTCTATTGCGTAGGGGTCCAAGAAATTTTACCGTCGTGGAGGGACCCATGGTAGGTCGATAGCACAGGTTCAATACGCAGGCTTTGGAAGATTTCGAATTATTTTTAATTATTCGAAAATTATCTTGGGATTTATAAAATATCATGGGGCCTCATTCATATTAATTATTGTAAAAAAATCCCCACCCCCCATTAAGATTGGTTCCGATTTGAAAGTGGGTTGAGTCTGGTGGTAAAATTGTGGGGAAAATACTATGGATTAATTACTGAACCACGTAGGGTTGTTGTAGAGATACTTCTCGTAGGTATACCATGTAGAGTTTTTTGCGCAGAAAAATCGCATAGATCGGTGGCTG
Source organism: Viscum album (assembly GCA_963277665.1). Classification (NCBI taxonomy): domain Eukaryota; kingdom Viridiplantae; phylum Streptophyta; class Magnoliopsida; order Santalales; family Viscaceae; genus Viscum; species Viscum album. Next base: position 20,150,896 of record OY728154.1, read on the forward strand.
CCTATAAATAGGCCATATCCTTTGTATTTTTTTCCTTCACCCATGCTTCTAGATTTTGTGGCTCTCATTGTGTAGCTCGTTCTTCCAGCCTCAATTCATTTTTCTCTCATTTAATTTCCATGAAAATTTTCTCAAGGTAAAACTACATTAGTGATAGAGCTAAATGGAAGGATCTCATCAAAGGAGTTGCACTATGACCCTTGTCGAGGGATCTGCGCGATGGACGTTTTCAAGGGATTTATGTGATGGACATACGCAAAGAGTTTCCTTTGAAAAACTTTCAAATTATTTTAAGTTGAAATCTGAATTTTATTAAGTAAAAAATCCTACATAATAGGGAGAATTTGGTAATCTTTTTGAATGAAAAGGATCATTTGGTGACCATTACTAAGGAATCTAAGGCTCGTTAGAATGAGATGATGAAGATCATTTGGCTATACTTTTATGAAATTGTTGGAAGTACTCTTCCTAGACTATGGAATGGTTTAATTCCATATCAAGGAGAATATTCAAAATGTCACTACATGCCTCTGTATTTTCATGGGATTTTATAAGATTCTCATATTCCATCTATTAAGAAGTAATTTACAAATAATTGGTTTCTCCATAAATATAATTATCTGTGTATGAATATTACAGTGAGGGGTATGCTAGTTCATGAGGGAACAATCCCTATTGGTTGCATACTTCATCATAGTGGTTGTACTCATAACATGAAAGATCACGTTGTAGATCCAAGGAGACAATTCTATGATTCAACTTTTCGTGCTTCTCATATAGATCAGTGTAATGGTTGGAAGTGAGATTGGGATATTCATTATAGAGGAGGTGTTAAACCTGAATGGATGTGGGCATTTTGGGTGCGCTGAACTTGTACAAAATTCATAAAAGTGTTATTAGATGTTTATATTTATGAAGATGATTTAATAGGGAAAAACTAATGTTTACAAAAACGAATTAATTCTTAAATTACTGAGCCAATGGAGTCTACAAACGAATTCTTTCCATTTGACACACGGTGAAGTTGGCATTAGTTGATGAGATATATAACATATAGCTAGGGTTCCCGTCCTCGGGGAAATTTATGATGAGTTTATTCCGCCAGTTACAACATGGGGTGATGTTACTAGAACACCATAGTTGGTGCATGATCTATTCAAAAGATCAAAGAAATTACCCAAATACAAGAAAGATATTCATGCCAAAGTGTGTATGGAAGCCTTTTTAAAACAAACAATATAAGAAGGTCCCACCTGTGGACGTCCTACTATTTGTTCTTCTACAGATAAGAGAGGTAGTTCAGGGAAATATTGACCAACACTGGAGAGAGTTGACTATAATCACTGGGGATATAAATCCAAATCTGATATAGATGTTAATATACACTTAGTTGGCTTTCTTTCCATGTGGCTAAGCACTTAAAAGCATCCAGTTTGCGATTCTATAGTCGGTGTTTGGACATGGAATTATTTTATTGTATATAAATTTGTAGAGGGAATGTATTTTGGATTCTAAACTCTTGTATTTTCCCAAATTTATCATTTTGTGCAACATTTATACAATGGGAAGGCTCTTTTTAGAATTTCAGGGCTGTTTAAAGTGTTACAGGGTGAGATTTCAGCACACTTTTCATCATACTCAGTGTTGAATTCAGTTAGAGTCTCTAATGGTCAATTCACCCAATTTTTATAGAAATTTTCTAGTATTTAACCTTAGAGCTTAAGACCAGATGTAGTTCTAAGGGAGTTGAATGCATCGGGATAATTCATCTTATTTCCTTTTGGTAATCCACCAACAGGAACATTTATTGATGATGGTAAGGAAGGAAATTATGAGATAAGGTTTCATTGGAAGGCATTTAGTGATATCGTATTATTGACCTAGATTGATGGTTGAATTATATGTGAATCTTACATCCCCTATAGTTTTGCTCGCCAATTCATATGTCTTCAACAATAAAACACATTCCCTCCAATGTATGTTATACATGAGAACCAGCTAATAGTAGTGAGATAATTATGGATTTTAATTTCTATAAAAACATCAAAATTTTCAATTACATTACCTCCATCAAATTCATTAATCAGGTTGGAAGATGAATATGCCAAAGCTTGATCTTCTTCATACCCTCAAGGGGATTTTACAAAAGTAATATATCAAGTGGCTGCCACAACAGCTTTTGTGTGTAGTAATCGTGGTAAGAAATCCAATGATAAAGATGATGAAAAAGCTTCAAAAGATTCAAATACATTATAACATCCTCAGAGAAGGTATATCAGGAATACTAGAGATAGAGAATTAATAACTCTGGAACTAAGGTGATTCATTCATCACCTTCAGAATTAAATTTGTCTCCCATCTGTTGACCTTTCTGAAGGATAAGGGTTGCATGAAGAGGCTCACCAATCAGAAGGTGTTTAATTTTCTCCACAATAAACCATACCAGGATCAAATTATGTGTGGCCTTAAGCCATTAAATTGTGGGAGAGATTGACCCGTGATCTTCAGGATGCATGGGAATTCTTACAACACGATCTTCAGATACGGGATGTGGGTGACATTAATGAACCTTCGGATTGTAATCTGGAGAATAACCTGGCCAAAGTACATGAGTATATTACTGAGTTGGAGGCTTTTATATATGAAACTGATGAACAAATCCCGACATCTAAATGAGTATCCCATATGATGGAATTAGGAATACATTAAGGCATAATTATTTACATTAAGGAGGAATGAGATATTTATGTTAATACTGATAATTTTTTCCCTTTTATTTTGTGTCAATTATTCCTTACCATTCACCGTAATTAATATTGATGAAATGGATTCTTCAGCTTGAATTCAGGGAAGTAACCTCTGGAAAGGTTCTTGGGTCACCAAGGTATGGGCCTACGAGTTCTCTTATAGACACATCAAATGATCCTCCCAAGTCTCTAGAACTTTATCCAGGTGTGGGGATCATGACTTGTGTAATGTCAACAAATAATATTTAGCCGTTACCGCAGGTTTCTCCTACCGAGAGTATTGTTTCTATCTTTACTAAATTTGATGAAAATAAATGAATGAAAGAAATGATATTAGTCCAAATTGTTCGCTAAATGCGTATGTATTTATACTTCCCTCAGGGAATTATGACATGATTGATACACTTAGGAAATCATGTTTATCTTCTTGTACGATCTGTATCTCTCTTATCTCTCAAGGAATTAAGAGTCGATTCTTCAAGACCAGAGAAAGAAACTCCACGAGAATCCCAGGTTCATGTTGATGAATCTGCTACCCTAAGAGATAAAACATCAAATGATTCATCTATACCTTCTCCTGGTTCTATAGAGAAATAGAAAATCCATTGTGATATCAAATTCATTTCTCTTTAATATCAAATTTATTTGATAATATTCTTATTTAAACATATCTCAGATCAATTGCCTTTGCAAATGGATCCTACAATAATCAATGATGATATTCCTAATTCGCTTGTTGAAAGGAATGAAGATTCAGGTCAGTCTGAAATATATACTGATACTGACCCAAACATGGAAAGATTTGATGATGTTGTACCCAATGACGAACCCACAGAACAAAATGTCAATGAATCCAATTTGGGTATAAACCAACATTTGTTGGATACATTAAATGGTGAGGATTCTATAACATGCCAAGCCGTATACACTAAAAATATGCATTCCCTTAATCCAAATATTGATATTCCAGGTTCCATAAAAGTGTTTTGGGACATTCATAAGGAATTTAAATGTATGTTCCCATTCTTTTATTTCCCATACATAATTGTTCTCATTTTACTTGATATTTAACATCAAAGTTCAGCTTATAAAGCTTTTTCTTCAAAAAATGTTTTAAAGGCTCTACAAGAATGGGGAATTCCACTCTATCCTTCTTCAGTTGAAGGTGGAGAAATATGTACAGAAGACCCCTCATTGAGAGAAATTTCCGAGCCTTCAATTATGACAACTGGGAAAGCCCAAGATAATTCTACTTCACAAGAAACATCTGCTCAAATTGCTAAAGCTAAGAATACGAGGGATGAATCCAATCAAGAATCCAACTTATTAGTGGGTAAATGTTATCATATGTCTGGATCATACTTGGTTTCTATAATTCTTATGAAACTGAAAATGATCTTGATTTATCATTTTGAGTTATCATCTACCATAGTTAGATTAGAAGGTATAGATTCTATGTTTGATCAGGCATCAATAGAAGGTGAAACCTATACTGTTCTGAGAGAAGCAGAACAAGGAAACTCTTTAATTGATCTATTTCTAGAGCAAATTTTATCTCATGGTAGTGACTCAGATTCATGATTTTCTATGAAATATGCTCTTGTCATGGAACATAAGAATACATGGAGAAATATATGGAGCATGATTGTCGAGAAGCCTTTGGATGAGATGATGTCTCATTTCAGAAAACTCCCAACATTATTCTATGTATTTGGATTTGGTTGATTTAATTATCAAATAATTTACGATGTGTTGAAAGAGAAATTTATTTGATAGGATCAGGAACATAAGCTACGAAAAGATCTTGACGAGGCTAAATGGAATATTAGTATTGAAAGTTTTCAAGCTACTATAGTTGAGGCAGAGGCCGATCATAAATAGAAGTCGATCAAAATTAGCCAATAAATTAAATAAGCTATGAAGGATTTGGTATATATTCAATAGTAACAGGATGTTGTTCATAACAAACTCGATATATTGAACCAAATGCTAGGATAAACCCTCCATTTCATCTTCTAAAGAAATACTTCATCAAACCGAGGAGGTAGGAGTTACTCAATTATCTCAACTTTAATCGGCAATTGATAGGGTTCATGAGGTCATTCAAAAATTGAGGAGTAATGGTGACAACGTATTTTAAATAATGATAGAGAGGATCCATTCTGTGGATGTTTTACTCATTTAATATAATTTAAAAGAATATTGTCTCCATTTATATATGTATTTTTTCTTGATTTATGTGATTGCAATATTAAAGGAAATTATGATGATTTCTTTTAAACAACATAACTTTATGTTAGATAATCATATTTACAATGAAAAGATTGGGGGTTCTCAGAATTTTTCTTATTAAGCCAATGGGATTAATTGGAAGAGTTAGATTTTTTACTAGGGATATATGATCAAACCCCACACGCTTTTTATATTTTTACTTTTTATTCCTCACTATTACCAAAACCATAAAAAATGTATGATTAGTGAGCTGAGACTCGTCCTTTATCCAGAGTGCCCTTTGTGGGTTTCCAATACAGTGAGTACCACATCTGTTGTTTTTGGAAGTTTAGATTCATTCATTTTGGAATAGAAATGGTTAATGTTTAAGGTCGAATAGTTTTGAAAATTAAATTTTGAAATTAGATCCCCAAAAAAGTTAGTGGCTAAAAATTTCTCAAATATTCATCAAATTTTTCCATAGTGAATCTGGAGTAATTAATTTTTCTTCATCACCAAATATAAAACTTGTATAAACATAAATGATGTTTCTTCCAAGAATGAAGTTACCATTATTTGAAAAACCCATTATGGGGGCTTTATTATGAAAGTCCAATAAGGGGATATTCTACATAGAAAAATAGTGGCATGTTTTGACTTAAAGGCCTGCTATGTGGGAAACTAATGCAAGGCCACCTAAAGGCATGCACTGCAAAGTAAGAAAAAAATATATCTTAAGAATTTATCATTTTATTATTAATAAACAAAAAAATAACATTTGGGTGACTAAAGACCATAGTGGGTGGCTTTTCCAAGGAAGGGATTTTAAAATTAAAGAGTCATCTATGCTGACATATATACTGAATAGGAAAACCACTTCTTTAGAATGATTAAAAATTTTCAGGAAGGATAATTTCTGATATCATGTTGTATAGTTTTAATTCATGCAGTGAGGACATGGTATTGTGCATTTTTAAGTCATGGAGTAAGAATATTGTACTGTGCAGTTTTGAGTCATGCAGTGAGGGCATTTGTTTCCGACGCTTTCACTAGGGCGTGTGCATTTGTCATTTGGAGGAGGAAAGGGCACTGTTTCTTTCCCCACATTCCTGCATTCCCAAGGCAGGCAACATCCATTCCTTATTCATATACGTTTTCTCCTTGATCGAAATGGGATGATGGGATGTCGGTTCTTCCTTCCGTGTATTCCTCCTTGAATTGTGTCACCTAGTCTGGGTCTCCCTTAGAGATTTAATACATCATTTGTGAAACTCATCCTAGTTCCATATCTTCATGGACACCAATTAATTATACTGCTTTTGGTGGGACATTCCAAGGGGTCCAGCTAGGGCGGCAACCTTCCTTTGGGGGAGTAGTAATGTTGGACATCACTGGCATTTCTGGATGCTGGAACACTGTCACGTATGGGTTTCTTCCACTTATTATAGGGCAACTTGAGGGTGCAGAATCCCAAGTCATCCCATGTCAAATGCAGGGAATTATATTCCATAATCATGTCTCTGAGGTTTTCCTAGTCATTTCATTTTTAACACAGGGTATGCCACGAGTTTAACGTCTAGCGGAGATGGATCAGACTAATCAGAACACAGACTAGAGTGGATCAGATAGACATATCCCCTTTAGGGAACACTGATGCAGGGGATAATGTGTGGTTAGTTACCCAGTTACTACTAGGAGTAGTGAAGAGGTGAATTGGCATGATCTCACTAGAATGTGGTCGCCCGACTAAGAATCAGGGTGGATGATGGGGGGTTAAGTGAATTGGAGGGTTAATGAGATGGGACAATCGCAAGGGCGACGGTGAAGTTAGGCTTGGGACTCTAAGAGACTTCTTACAGATCCCCGTGGTTGGGAATCAACGTCTGCGTAGTTTGGTGAGCATAGTTCATCATGATAATGGCTTACCGCTGGTTGGAGTTCCAATGGCTTACCACTGAAAGGGGTGAAAGTGGATTACCACTGAAAGGGGTGACAATGTCATACCCCTGAAAGGGGTGACAATGGATTACTACTGAAAGAGTCTGACAACGGCTTACCGCTGAGTGGGGATCACAACGGCTTACCACTGGATGAGGCACAAAAAGGGGAATACATTTTAACATCATGCAGTATAAGGGTGGAATGACATGAAGTGGTGGGAACCACCAGTTGTTGGGCATGAACCTCAGAAAGATTTCCTATGTTCCTTGCCTTGGCAAAGATCAAATTCCTCATCGTTCGGGATAGTATGAATGAACCAACGTGAAGGGGTTCGGAATGACAAGTTGTTGGGCTTGAACCTCAAGGAGGATTCCTAAATACCCTTCCTTGGCAATGATCAAAGTCCACGTAGTTTGGGTATGGGTTAGGAGTCGGTTAATAGACGTGAATAAGGACCTGGGGTCCAGGTGGATGGTGGACTTGAACCTCAATGAGGCTTCCTACATACCTTGCGTTGGAAAAGATCAAAGTCCTCAAAGTTCAAATGGGGCTCGGTACACCGATGTGAAGATGGTCGGGACCAATGATTGTTTGGAATGAACCTCATGGAGGATTCCTACTCACCTTACCATGGAAAAGGATCAATGTACATGTAGTTTAGGAGTGGGGTTGTTTAACATCATGCAAGATGAAAGGGGGGGCATGCAGTTTAACGTCATGTGGGAAGAGGTTGGCCAGAAGTGAAGGGGGGTCGGAACCAATAGATGTTGGGAATGAACCTTAGGGAGGCTTCATACGTACCTTTACTTGGAAAAAATCAATGTCCTCGTAGATCAGAAGTGGTGTGTGGGGGCTTACGCTTTGGGCTTCTTGGAAAGGATGTCGTGGTCTATGCTTACTCTAAGCTCACATGAGTCATGCTCCGTGTGAGAAACAAACCGAAACAAAGACCCAATGATCACGTCGTGAAAGGTACGTCCATGGGAATTATACTGGGTCCTACACATGGTTAGTGGCCCAGAGAGGAAACAAGGGGGCTTACATGTGGTTAACAGCCCAAATAGGAAACAGGGGCTTACACATGGTTAGCAGCCCAAAAAAGAAATAAGGTCTTATTCGTGGCTAGAATCCCAAAGAGGAAATAAGGGCTTATTCATGGTTAACATCCCAATGAGATAGAGATTGGGACTTACTCCAGTATGGAGTCTTCGATGGTGACAAATCCCAACAAGAGAGGTATTAGGGAAGGTAAAAGATAGGAGGGTACCGATGCCCATCCCTCCCACAGTCAACCTTTGGAAGAGAGGAGGAAGGATTCTACCGCCGGCAAGAAAAGCTAAGGGATTATGACAAGTTGGTTTTAATTTACTTATGGACAGACACCAATATGAGAAACCGGATCTCATTCCACGTGAGGAATGGTCAAATTCCCGTGGAGACCAGTGGGCATGCAGAATGTCCAAGGTGGGGGACCCCATGTAGGATGCATGGGGTGAAGGTCACAGTTTAATGTCATGTGCTGAGGAAGATGGATCTTGGTAGTTTAACGTCTTGCAAATCAAACGAGGTGGGTTCACTCTGCACCCCTAGGACTTACATGACCGGTACCCTCTACACCTTAGTGAAGAGAAGGGACAGGCAACGCCGTGACTAGGGGTGACGTGAGGTGATCCCATTGGGGGTCGACGTTAGTGTGGCTATGCGAAAAACCAATAGACATTAGTGTTCCTATTCTAAGAAGAATGAGGTGAAGCAACTCAATGTAAAAAATTGCCCAAGGGACTTTGAAGTTAATTCGTATGAGCCTAGAGGATCGTATGAGAAAAGGGTGTGTTAAGGGGATGTTGAGGGCGTAAGAGGGACCCGAAAATGATGTCGGGAAGAGGGACATCAAACAAATGCGAAAGTGCACACCCAAGGAGGTTGGGTTGCACACAAATGGAGTAATAGCAAGGCAAAGGCTGGGGTGAGGGGTCCTGGAGGATTTCACACAATTGTGGAGGTCTGTGCGCAATTGATGCGATTGGGCCGAAAACACTGGGTCAGTGAGAAATCGGGCCGGTTTGGCGTGAAAATGGGATCTGAGGATTTGCGTGCAATTGGAAAGGATTATGTGTAATTGAAAGGTATTGCATGTAAGTATCCAGGGTTGCGTGCAAGTAATACGATCTCTATGAAATTGGAAGTGATTGCACGTAGGTGTCCAAGGTTGTACGCATTTGAAAGTGATTGTGCACAGGTGGAAGGGATTGCACACAATCAGAAGGGTTTGGGTGCAATTTGAAGATATTGCACACAATTGGAAGGGATTGAGAACAATTGATGAGACTCAATGTGATTTGGGAGAGGTTTAAGCTCGAGTGGTCTCGTGCGAAGGCAGACCCATGGGAGACCTGTCGCAAAAATTCCCATGGAGACCAGTGGGTGTGTAGAATATCCAAGGTGGGGGACCCCTCATAGGATGCATGGGGGGAAGGTCACAGTTTAACGTAATGTGCTGAGGTCGATGGTGCTTGGTAATTTAACATCTTGCAGCTCGGACGAGGGGGGTTCACTCTGCTCCCGTAGGACTTATATGACTGTTACCCTATGCACCTTGGTGTTGAAAAGGGATAGGGAACGTCATAACAAGGTGGTGTCGTGAGGTGATCCCATAGGGGGTGCACGTTAGCGTGGCTATGAGAAAATTAATAGTCATTAGCGTGCCTATGCGAAGAAGAATGAGGTGAAGCAACGCAATGAGAAACACCACCCATGGGACTTTGATGTTACTTCGTACGAGCCTAGAGGGTCGTACGAGAAAAGGGTGTGTGACGGAGATGTTTAAGGTGTAAGAGGCACCCAAAAATGATTTCTGGAAGAGGTACATCAAACACATGCGAAAGTGCACACCCAAGGAGGGTGGGTTGGGCAAAATTGGAGCAGTAGCGTGGAAAAGTCTAAGGTGAGGGGTACCAGAGGATTATAGGCAACCGTGAAGGTTTTCGCACAATTGAGGCGATTGAGCGGGAAATACCAGGTTGGCATGAAATCGGGGTGGTTTGGCGCGCAAAGGGGAGCCAAGTATTTGCGTTTAACTGGAAGGTATTTCATGAAATTGGAAGTTATTGTTCTCAGATAGCCGGGGTTGCATGCAAGTAATAGGGGTTGTGCACAATTAGAAGTTATTGCACGTAGGTAGCTGGGGTTGCACACAATTGAAAGTGATTGCACGCAGATGGAAGGTATTGTGCGCAATTGGAAGGTTTTGTGTGAAATTGAAAGAGATTATGATCAATTGGAATGGATTGTGTGCAATGGATGAGACTCAAAGGTATTTGGACAAGGGTTAAGCCCGAGTGGTCTTACGCGAAGGTGGACCAATGGGCGACCTGTCGTGAAAATTCCCATACCTGAAAGCTGTGTTGTGCGTGTAGGAGAGGTTGATTTCACACAAGAGAGATAGTTGGGATTCTATCCATTAGATGTTGAAGGGGTGCCCTTCTATTTATAGGAACTCGGGGTCCTCAGATCCACACAGAAAATAGGCCTACGCGAAATATTGTGTGCCCGTGTTGGCTGCACGAATGGTCAACCAAGCGAGGGCGGTCATGCGAAATGTTCTGCGCCCCCAGTCGGTGTCGCAGAAGTTTCCACACTGGCGTGGAAAAATTATTCAGATCCGGTGGTTTTTTTGTGCAGGAGGTGTTTTTTTAGCGCACTTCCGAGATTTTTTCATGTCGCACTTCCAGGCCCCCTGGGACGGATCACCGGGTCAAAATATTTCTTCGCTTTGTCAAGCCAAAACCTCCATTAGTCTGTGAGCAGTTTTTGGCATCTACAAATTCCCCCCCTCAGAATTAGATTGGCAAGGGAATTCAATGTTATAATTCTAAGGGAAACATTGAGATGTAGAACTCCCTGGGATCCGCGTGTGCCCAAAATGGAAGCCGCACGTAAAACTGAGAAGTGGTGTGAAATCCACTTTTCATGTGCGTACGAGGACCCTGATCTGTGCCTATAAAAACCCTGATAGATCCCTCAACCATACTTATTTTTATTGCATGAAAAAGTCATGAGCTCTCATGTGCGAAAAACTTCTCTTTCTTGCACGAAATTCCCCAATTTTGGCTGTTGTTTTACAAGTAGACTAGGTTTTTTTTCGCGCCAGCTCCCAAATTTTCATTCCAAATCCGGCCTTTTCACACCAAATCCTACCTTTTCATGCAAAATCCTACCTTTTCATGACAACTCTTAATTTTTTGCGACATAGAATCCTTTTTTCACCAACTCCCTAAGACCTCATCGGAAGAAGATGGATGCTAATTAGGCTGGCACTGAGAGAGAGGTTGTGTTTGCCGCTCAAAGGGATGAGATGGTTTCCAAACCTGAGGTTCATGGTTCCTGAAGGATCATATCCAGCAACCATACTCTCTTAAACATGTTGACCCCAGCCCATAAGGAGTATTCAATGTCTGACAACTTGTCGATATGGGGCTTCTGTATTTTGAAGGAGATACCGGTGCCGAGATTTGAAGTCGACACACCGCGATAATGGGTGACTCGTAAGGATGACCTAACATGGTATGATATCTCAAAACATTACCATCCTTTAAGAGAAACTAGACATATAGACGTTTAAATCCAGAATCTCAGGACCAAGACCATTTTGGGGAGTGACCAGGTTGCGAAGAATTCTTTGGCCCTTTACGCAAGTACCTTTCGACAGAGTGTTACCGATGAAACTAATGTATGGCTGCAAGATTTGGACCTATGATCTAGAGGAAATTTCATTAGTGAATGGGCAGGTCATATTGGATATGCCAGACATGTGACTAGTTTGGGGCTGAACTGCGGCACATTGGTTTATTCAAGGCAGTGTGGACGTCGTAGTTTCATTTCTACCGTCCGCATGAGCTCGGTCCAGAGCTATTTACTCGATGGTCTCCTGATACCAATACTCATACCTTCACTATGGGGAAGTTGTTATCAACCTTTTAGACATTCATTGAATTAGAGGTATCCCTTTGGATGGGCACCGATACGATGAATTCCATCTGACGAGGAACATCTGGGGAGATAGATCATGAACTCTTATCCAAACATGGAATCTGTTGGAGCTCACTAAAGAGAGGTTGTGGGTCAAGTAATTTATGAAGGACATCGCCTACAAAAAATGTTTTAGCTTGTTTCTGCAAAGGGATATGGAAGTCAAGATGCTAGGGTGTGGGAGATGGTGATCGACCGCGGCATAGAGGAGAAAAAGCAGAATGTATTGGAGAATCCTGGAGGTGGGGAAATATCAATCATGGGACTTCAGTATAAATGAGAGTCAGGACCCGAATGTCTAGTATGATGGATTTCTGGAAACCTTCCTAAGTGGTTGGATCATATAAGTGAGGGACACAAGTATTGGAGTTCATCCAACGACATTGGCGATGGCTGGTATCGTGGCCTCTAATCAGACGTTCAATCTAGGAGTCCTCATGTTGGCCCATTTGTACACCATTCTGAGGATAATTTCAAGAGGGGGCACACTGAGGAGGATCTTTGGTCCCTTCTAGATCATTCATGGTTGGATCACAACTCACTGTGGCCGATATACCTTTCGGAATGCCATTTTTCCTCGAGGTGATGGCATGCGAACTTCCTTACTTAACATTGTCGGGGTCATACATCTGATGCTCAATGAGGAGGGGGTAAGGATCAAAATTAGCAATCATGCCAACTTCACTTTTAGCTCATTCCCCACCCCAATTGTCCTGATGATATTCAATGGGAAATTCTAACTAATGCAAAGGGAATACATCCAGAGCATCAGAGGTGGGGTGCTTGTGGCCCGGACTGATGGGAAGATCTTTTGTGAGCCCTACGTGCCGCCATATTTTTCAGGCAGTTTGGATGCCTCTAGAGGATGCCAAAGAAAGTGTACATAGATTTCTATGAGGAATGGAATCCCTAAGTTGTTTTCCAAATTTGACTGATGTTCACAACCAACAGCTTTGGCGACGTCATTACCTATCACCCCACCAGAGTTGACGCTATCCTCTCAATAGAATATGCCGAAAATTGGGCCATAGCATACCCTGAGGGACTTTTTCGGAAGTGAGTTCGGAAACTCAAGCTTTCCAGAGTAGAACTTGGGTGGAGAGAGAGAAGACAGGGTGTTTTAGGGGAAGAAAGGTCGAAATCATGTCGGGAAGCTGGCCCCACATATTCTGGGACTTCAGTAGCGAGGACGTCACATGGCTTGGCCATGCCCTCATCGCTTAGGGGGAGAGGATCTCACGGAGCGTCCATAGAACTTCCTGGAAAACAAGTAAGGTATCTGCATCAACCTTAGGATGATACAATATTCCCGGCTATGTGGTCAGCCTGGATGAACCTACTGGAGTGGATGGGTATAGAAGCCCTCTTGAAAAAGATTATACGAGACATAATCTAGCTACCAGAGGTTGGACTCATTCTGATTGTCGATAGTGTGAACTTCCATCATCGGCACGCGTATCTGATAGCCATGGATGCATATGCATGCCAATAGGGTCAGCGTGAGGAACCTCTTTTCTTGGTGAAGATAATGCTCGTCCAAGAGCATGATCCAGAAATGATGTCGTACGAGGATGATGACATTGACGAGGATCCAGAGGGTAGTTAAACATAAGAGGAGGAGGAAGAAGGAGAAGGTAAGGAGGGGGTAAGGAGAAGAGGGAATTGTTTTCTCATGGGAATAAAGGTGAAAATTGGGTTGGGCCCAAGATGGACCATGGATTGGTAAGGAATATAGGAGACACATGGTGAAGTAATTATGAATCCTGATGAGAATGAGGACCTGGAGTCCAGATTACTGTTTGTTCCTTGGGGAAGTGTTTAGGTCAAGGGACCGAACACAAAATTTAGGATGGGCCCATGGGGAGTTTCCTCGGCATTACTACGTATCTCATGAGAAAAATAATGAAGATAAATTATGTTCTGGGGGTGGAATGAGAAGTTACCACTGCCAGGGATAAAGGGGGCATGCGAGTGTGTCCCTCGCACCAAAAAGAAGCAGTATTTGATGTATCAAGTTTTTTCCTTTAAGATGAATGTTTTTTTTGTGAAGTGACATGCCTAGGATAGAATGTTCCAGTATCACCACAAGAATCAAGCCATATATAGATATAGAAAAATTTTATGTCATGTGATAGATACCAAACATGATGTCCCCTCAAGTGAGGACATCACGATGAAATTCCATTTTTCATCGTGTGACTAGGAAGATAATGTCACAATTTAGGGTCATGTGATGGGAACATGCAACATAGTTTTACATCTTATGACCTGGAAATATACAAGAGATATGAGGCTCCATAGGGGATTCTCACAGAATGATAAAGCATAACTGACGTGAATAAGGACAAATTCCACACCATATTGTGTACAATTTTGAGGAGGAAACCTCAATCTGAGAGGCTAGGATAGATTAGAGGATAAAAGGAAGGAGAAACTAGTTCACATTTGAGCTGGACCCGAAGGCGAGGTGTCTGGTCATTCCTACGTATCCCATGAGGATGTGAATAAAGCCAAACTTAGTTCTGTGGGTGGAGTTTATCATCATGCGGGACAAATCAATAGAGAGGCTATATCCTCGAGAGGGGCGTACATGGTGCGGTGTTAGGTCCACTAGGCTGGATACCCTGAGAGGGGGGGTGAATCAGGGTATGGATAATTGACAATTAATGCCCGTTCTGATCTTGTTTCACTGTTAAGCAAAACACCCTTCTCTCTTTTTCCTGCTGCACGATATAAACAGAAAGTAAAGAAAGCACAGGACACAGCAATTTTACTTGGTTCACCGCTAAGGGCTACGTCCAAGGAGCATACCCCGACAGGTTGCCGGTCATACCAAATTCCACTAATCTTCACTAGCTATGGATTACAAGGTTCAGGCTAGATCACTTCTATGCCCAGGCTCACTGCCTTTACAAAGTTTAGGGTCAGCTCACTGCTTTCCCAAGGGTCACTCCCTGTTTCTCTCTCTCTGGCTCACTGCCGGTGGAGAGGATCACCTTCTTCTGCTTCCTAAGCACACTGCTCTTGGAAGGAATCCTCTCAAAGTTTATAGACCTGTAGGTCTCTTCATTTTCATGAAGGAATGCATCTTCCTCTGTATGTAGATGCTCTGTTGAAGTCCAACTTTCACCCGCAGATGAATCTCACTTTGCACCGGATGTACCGGGCAACCTCAATTTTTACGCGCAACCCTTACGGTGTGTTGCGCGCAATTTCTTTGATTTGCGTGAAATTCCTTTTTTCGCGCAACATCCAAATATTACGCGTAGCCTGGAAACTGCCTTGCGCACAATTCACTGCTTTTGCGCGATATCCACTTTTCGCACAACCTTCCTTTTACGCGCCGACACCAACTTTCTGCGCAACCTTAGCTTTTCGCGCAACAGCTGACTTTACACGCAAACTCTAAGTTTACACGCAACACCCTTTCTAACTTTAATTTTGCGCACCAGAGCTCGAGTATTTTCTATGTCTTGAACTCTACCGAATGGAGGAGGGTCACTTCATATTTATAGGCAAAATCGACCCCGCGCGAAAAACCCTCCTTGAGCGCGTAATCCGCTTTGATCGCGAAATACAAATCTTCCGCGCACAACCATTTTCCACGTACTGCTCCATAATTTCGCGTACCTCATGCCTTTGCCATTTTCTGAGCTTTGGACCTCGAAACACCTCTTGCGCGAAAAACATCATCCCTTTATTTCGCGCAATCCGCACAAATTTCGCGCACCGCGTAATTAGTTCACGCAGGTCTCCAAAATTGTGCGCGCCTCATGCCTTTTCCGATTTTCAAGCTTTCGGACTTGAAACATCTTTTGCGCGAAATACAATTTCGCGCAACCCGCTGTTTTTCACGCCACACTTCAAGATTTCGCGCAACCCGCTAATTTTGCACGCCATGCTTAATTTTTCCGTGCACCTCTTTCATTTCTCTCTCCTCAACCTTTGCCAAAAACATATCACTCCATTTTCCATTGGCGATTTTCTGGCCCATAAATTTGGAAAACACTGGAAAAAGGCGCGACCTTGTATCAGCTCTTTTTGTACCGCCTCCAGATCATCCATTCCTTTGTCAAAGTTCTTCAATCAATCATGGATTGTTGAAAGCATCCCTTGAACCCGACAAATCACCATTTAAACCCCCTTTGTCAACACACTCATTCACCATGGTTTGCTTTGTCCACAAACACAACATAGATGTCTGCTTTGTCAACAAACACAACATAGATGTCTGCTTTGTCAACAAACACAATCACCTCAAAAATGCTTCAATGATACCTTGAGGGATTTTTTCCCAAAAATATCCCCCTTTGGGTTTGTTGAAAACTCTTCTATGGAATGATACATCATTAATTCTTCATCCACCATTCACCTCATTGCGATTCTGATAGCGATCAAGGATTTACTCAACACATACTCTAAGCCCACATGAGCAATGCTTGTCGTGAGAAACAAGAGTAAATGAGAAGTTCATCAATGAATCACTTCATCTCTGACATCCATTGTTGACACCACACTGATACCAATTTGTACTAAACTGATACCAATTGTCGATGGACTTGTTGGAAGACCAATGTTTGGTTTGGAAGTATTATTACCACTTTCCAACACCTCTCTTATGCTTTTATCACGATCCTCGGCTATCGTGATATCTATTCTTTGATCGATCACTTCTAGCATCGTCAGATTTAATACACTCCCCCTTTCTCATTGCTCCCCCTTTCTGGATACTCCACCTGTCAGCTTCTCCCCGTATCAATTAGGATATATCAAATCCCCACAATGTCTCCCCCTTGAACAATCACTTATTTTATCCTTATTTAACAAATTAAGAAACACTTTTCTCCCCCTTTGTCAACGAACCCAAAGGACACTCCTTTGTAGTCTGTAACATAGTAGAGAACACATATCCGCATATTAGGGAAAGACACATCATACCTCGGGGAGAGGGGGGGATTCCACATCCACACTATTTCAAGTGCGGGGAATCGAATGAACTCCCAGAGCCAGTCGATGCCTCTCAAAAGCTTCCTTGGGTAAGGCCTTTGTCAGAATGTCTGCAACCTGTAGCTCTGTAGGCATATACTCCAACTTCACGATTCCCTGCTCAACCTTCTCCTTGATGAAATGATACTTGATCTCAATGTTCTTTGTCCTTGAGTGATGGATGGGATTTTTGCTGAGATTTATAGCACTTGAGTTATCACAATGTATTACGATCGGAGACTTCACTTCAACTCCCATATCTTCAAGTTTCTGCTTCATCCACAAGAACTGTGTGCATGCTTGAGTGGCCGCAATATACTCAGCTTCTGCGGTGCTCAATGAAATGCAATCTTGTTTCTTGCTTAGCCAAGAAATACACAATCCACCAAGATAGAATGCACCACCTGACGTTTATTTTCTATCATCTGCTGAACCAGCCCAGTCTGCATCAGTATATCCCAATAACTCTATCTGAGATTTGTCATTGTATGTCAAGCCGAAGTCCACCGTGCCTTTGATATACCGAAGATTTCTTTTCACTGCAAGCATGTGACTTTCCTTGGGGTTACTTTGATATCTCGCTACTTGGCATGTGGCGAGAACAATATCAGGCCTTGTCGTGGTCAAGTAAAACAGACTTCCGATAATTTGCCTATATTCTGTGATATTAACTGCCTTGCCATCCTCATCTTTTGATAATCTCATCCGGGTAGCAACCAGAGTCTTCATCTCCTTGGAATTATCCATTCCAAACCTTCTAAGAACCTCCTTGGCATATTTGGATTGGGAAATAAAAGTTCCATTACTTCCTTGTGTCACCTGTAGACCAAGGAAAAATGTTATCTCTCCAATCATTGACATTTCAAACTCATTTTTCATGAATTCGGAAAACTGTCTGCACTGAGCTTCATCTGATCCGCCAAAAATTATGTCATAGACATACACTAGCACCATCATCCTTTGATTACTGTCATTGCTGAAATAGAGGTTGTAGTCAACTCCTCCACGCTGGAAACCAAGCTTCTTCAAGTACTGATCAAGCCTTGAGTACCATGCCCTTGGTGCTTATTTCAGCCCATACAACGCCTTCTTCAGCCTGAAAACTTTTTTCTCATCCTCATGAATGAGAAAACCATCTGGCTGCTCAATATACACCTCTTATTCCAGAACCCCATTCAAGAATGCGGATTTGACATCCATCTGGAACACTTTGAACTTTTTTTGCACTGTTATGGCCAAAAATAATCTGATTGTCTCCAGTCTTGCAACCGGTGCAAATGTCTTATCAACATCTATTCCCTCTATCTGGGAGTATCCCTTGCACACTAGTCATGCTTTGTTCTGAATCACTATGCCATCTTCATTCATCTTGTTTTGATAGACTCATTTAGTCCCGATGACATTCTTGTCTGATGGCCTCGAAACAATCTCCCATGTATGGTTCTTCTCAATATAATCAAGCTCTTCGTTCATGGCCTGAACCCAGTTTTCATCTTCAGCTGCATTAGAAAAACATTTCGGCTCCACTTGAGACAAAAACGATGCTTGCTGTGATGATTTCATTCTTCGAGTCTGAATTGGAGCTGTTTGATCACCAATGATATTCTGCCTATCAATTTCAGCTCGACTCTTTGGCTTTCTCGCAGACACCAACTTGACACTTTCTACTTCATCATCAGTATCTTCTTCTAAGTAATCTTCTGCCACTTATGCTCCCCCTGGGTTGCTTACCTCATCATCACTTTCATCCAGGAACTGTTCACTGGATCATTGAGTATTCTGCTCATTTTCAACTATAGTGACATCATTGCTTTCAATGATTTTTCCCAGACTTTTGTTGAAACATTTATACGGTTTTCTTTTCCCAGAATAGCCAAGGAATATCCCTTCATCTCCCCGTGCCTCAAACTTCCTATGATGTTCTTTGTTGAGAATGAAACACTTACTTCCAAATATTCGAAAGTACTTCAACGTTGGCTCTTTTCGTACCACAGTTCATATGGAGTCTTCCCTTGTTTCGGACATAACATGGACATGTTTGAAACATAGACCGATGTCAAAACTGCTTCCTTCGAAAATTTCTCTGGCAGGTCCTTATCAATAAGCATTGTTCTGGCTATGTTGTTGATGATCCGATTTCTCCTTTAAACTACTCCATTCTTTTGGGGAGTTCTTACTGATGAAACTTGATGCCTTATCCCATGTCTCTCTAGATAGTTTTCAACCTGACTGTTTGTAAATTCCGTACCGTTATCAGTACGAAACTTCAGAATTTTCTGCCCAAGCATCTTTTCTGATTCCCTCCTGTACTGCTTTATGCAACTGAACACCTCTATCTTATGGGTTATGATGAATACCCAGGCCATTCTGCTATGGTCATCAATGAAAAGAACATAGTACCTTTGCCCATTTATAACTCGTGGTGAGATAGGTCCACATACATCAGCATGCACCAATTCAAGTACTCTAGTTGATTTCTGTTCCTTCGGCATGTATGTCTTTCTGATGATTTTCCCTTGTTGAAAAGCATCACACGTATGAGTGTGATCACGTGATAGTTTGGGAAAGTCTCTAGCAGCATCACATTTAACGAGATCCTCCATAGATGGTTGGCATAGATGACCAAGTCGCTTATGCCACAGCTGGTTTTCTTCCTCTCTAGATAAAAGACAAGTATCTTCTTTCCCACCTACAAGATAGAGATTTCCCTTTGACCTTTTTCCCTGCAGAACAGATGCTACATCTTTTCCTTTCACAACACACATCTTCTTGGAAAATTGGATAGAGTGCCCAGAGTCACATAGTTGACTGACACTGAGTAGGTTATGACTGAGACCCTCTACTACCAAGACATCAGCACGTCTCATCTCTTTGCCCCCAAACATGGCTTTCCCTGAGCCAACAATCTTCATGCCTTCATCATTTCCAAATTTGACAACTCTTTCTTTGTCATATTTGATGTCTGTAACAAGATCCTTATTACCCGTCATGTGGGATGTGCAACCACTATCAAGGATCCCAACACCAGATCGATCTGATTCTTTAAGGGCAATCTCCGCCACCACAGCCTTTTCATTTTTCTTCTTCTTGGTCCATACTTTTTCTTTCACACTCGGCATGGATTGATGCTTCTGTTCTTTCTCAGAGTATGATGGACCACCCACATCTTGCAGAGCTGCAAATCTGTTCTGAACTTTTAACTCACTTGTTGGTTTATTGATCTGCTTCTTGCGAACATTTTGATTATTCTTTGACACATTTCTCTGAATGGTTGAAGTGAAATACCTAGCCATGTGTCCAAATCCTCCACACCAAAAACAGTGTCCTTCAAAATGTGTTCTGGAAAACCGTTCTCTGTTTGGCTGCCATCTCTGTTCATGTTCCCTTCTGTATCTCTTGGCTATGGAACACACATACTGTGAATGTCCCATTTTCCCACAGCAATAACACCTGATATAGGATGCATTCCCTCATGATATTTCATCACTATGATTTCCCCTTTGGGATCTCTGAATATTCTGATTCTGTTTTGTGCCCAAATCAACCTTCACTTTCGGGATGAGAGCTTGCGGTCTGACTGCAATTGTCGCAAATTTTTGTTCTTGACTAAGCCCAGAAAAAACCTTAACATCTGAGCTCAATTGCTGCTTCTTCCCTACTAAACTGCTAGGCTCCGCTTTCATCTTCTCTGTCTTCTGAATGGCCTGCTTTTCGGATATCACATTGGGGGTCAAGAGTTTATCTTGATCCTTAAGTTTTTGTCGCAGAATGACCACTTCTTCTTCAAGCTCTTTGATACATCTAACCTGCTCCTTTCCTGTGTTAGTCAAACAATCAATTTCCTTCTTTTGTTCCTCAATTTTAAGCTTATACTCAACAATATTTTCTGAGCTCTCTGGTGTTGAGGATTTTAGTCTTTCAATTTCTTCTAACAGCTCAGACTTTTCTTCATCATGTTGTTGCATATAGAGTTTGGCATCACGAACCACTTTATTGGATTTCTTCATTTTGTCTCTCCAAACATCTATCTCCTCAAGAGCTGCTTCCAATTCGGCTTCCATATCAATTCTCCCTTCAATTTCTTCTTCTTCTTTAGCATCATCTTATTCTACCTTTTGAGAACTACCAACAATTGCCACCAAGGCATTTACCCCACGATATCTGCAATTTTCTATTTCCTCAACTTCTTCATCCTCAGACTCATCTGAACTTTCAAATTCTTGTGAAAGAAGATTCTTTTTCTTGAAGAAATTTCTCTTGAATTGTTTCTTCCCTTTTAAAAAAGCTGAAGTCTTCTTTTTGGGAATTTCAACGTCATCATCATCATCATCTTCTTGAAACTTCATGGGGAATCTTGCCGCAAGATGAACAACCTTTCCACATCTAAAGCATGCTAGTGGAAGTTTACCTTTAAACTATCCTCTTCCTCTTTGTAGATTTGAAGAAAGGAATGACATCACCTCATCTGTCTCTTCTTCTTCATTAGAATCTTCAATGGTGAGCTTCTTCATGGCCTTAAATGACACCTCTTTAGACTTCCCCTTTTCCACAGCCTCATTATCATCGTTCCTCATTTCATATGCAACCAAGGTACTGTGCAAATTGTCCAATGTCAGCTCTTTTGGATCGTTATCTTCTAGTACTGAAACTTTCGGATTGAACCGAGGTGGAAGTTTCCTCAAGATGCGCTTTAAAATATTTATGTCTTCAATGACTTCTCCAAGAACTCGCATATCTTCCACAACAATGTTTACCCTGTCAAAGAATGCGTCAACAGACTCATTCAGGTTCATTTTCAGATCTTCATATTTGTTCCACAACACCTGCAGCTTTGCCTCTCTGACTTTTGGGTCCCCTTCATATATATTCAAAAGCGTTTCTCACATGGAATGTGACGTTTTACATGACATCACCTTTGTGTAGATAGGATTGGAAAGGGCTCCCCCTAAGGCATTGATTGCTTTGGAATCAGCATCCAACTCTCTATGCTCAGCTTTTGATAAAGCACCACTATTAATATCAGCTGTGATACTATGCATAGCTGCTGAAAACACATCCATTCCCAAGAATCGAAAATAGTGTGGCATCTGATTCTTCCATATCTGAAAATTATATCCGTCGAAGATCAGAATCCCTTTATGATTGGTTACCTCCATTTAAAGAAGAACAACTTTCAACCTTCCCTCTGATACCACTTGTTAGGTCCACTAGGCTGGATACCCTGAGAGGGGGGGTGAATCAGGGTATGGATAATTGAAAATTAATGCCCGTTCTGATCTTGTTTCGCTGTTAAGAAAAACACTCTTCTCTCTTTTTCCTGCTGCACGATATAAACAGAAAGTAAAGCAAGCACAGGACACAGCAATTTTACTTGGTTCACCGCTAAGGCCTACGTCCAAGGAGCATACGCCGACAGGTTTCCGGTCGTACCAAATTCCACTAATCTTCACTAGGTGTGGATTACAAGGTTCGGGCTAGATCAATTTTATGCCCAGGATCACTGCCTTTACAAAGTTTAGGGTCAGCTCACTGGTTTCCCAAGGGTCACTCCTTGTTTCTCTCTCTCTGGCTCACTGCCGGTGGAGAGGATCACCTTCTTCTGCTTCCTAAGCACACTGCTCTTGGAAGGAATCCACTCACAGTTTATAGACCTATAGGTCTCTTCATTTTCATGAAGGAATGCATCTTTCTCTGTATGTAGATGCTCTGTTGATGTCTAACTTTCACCCACAGATGAATCTCACTTTGCACCGGATGTACCGGGCAACCTCAATTTTTACGCGCAACCCTTACGGTGTGTTGCGCGCAATTTCTATGATTTGCGCGAAATTCCTTTTTCGCGCAACCTCTAAATATTACACGCAGCCTAGAAACTGCCTTGCGCGCAATTCACTGCTTTTGCGTGATATCCACTTTTCGCACAACCTTCCTTTTACGCGCCAACACCAACTTTCTGCGTAGCCTTAGCTTTTCTTGCAACAGCTGACTTTACGCGCAAACTCTAAGTTTACGCGCAACACCCTTTCTAACTTCAATTTCGCGCACCAGAGCTCGGGTATTTTCTATGTCTTGAACTCTACCGAATGGAGGAGGGTCACTTCATATTTATAGGCAAAATCGACCCCGCGCAAAAAACCCCCCTTGAGCGCGTAATCCGCTTTGATCGCGAAATACAAATCTTCCGTGCACAACCATTTTCCGCGCACTACTCCATAATTTCGCGCACCTCATGCCTTTTCCATTTTCCGAGCTTCGGACCTCGAAACACCTCTTGTGCGAAAAACTTCATCCCTTTATATCGCGCAATCCGCACAAATTTCGCGCACTGCGTAATTATTTCGCGCAGGTCTCCACAATTGCGCGCGCCTCATGCCTTTACCGATTTTCAAGCTTTCGGCCTTGAAACATCTTTTGCGCGAAATACAATTTCGCGCAACCCGCTGTTTTGCGCCCCACACTTCAAGATTTCGCGCAACCCGCTAATTTTGCGCGCCACGCTTAATTTTTCCGCCCACCTCTTTCATTTCTCTCTCCTCAACCTTTTCCAAAAACTTATCACTCCATTTTCCATTGGCGATTTTCAGGCCCATAAATTTGGAAAACACTGGAAAACGGCGCCACCTTGTATCAGCTCTTTTTGTACCGCCTCCAGATCATCCATTCCTTTATCAAGGTTCTTCAATCAATCATGGATTGTTGAAAGCATCCCTTGAACCCGAAAAATCACCATTTAAACCCCCTTTGTCAACACACTCATTCACCATGGATTGCTTTGTCAACAAACACAACATAGATGTCTGCTTTGTCAACAAACACAATCACCTCAAAATGCTTCAATGATACCTTGAGGGATTTTTTCCCAACATGCGGCCATTTCAAACTCTACATGAAATTAGGGAACAAACCCACATACACCACACCATGTATTTCTGTAGCAGAGTCCTCAATCCAATCCCAAATCCCACATGAGTCGAACTCGGTGTGGGAAACAAGGGCGGAAGAGACCTTTTCAATACATGGAATGCACGAATAGTGGAAGTCGGTGCGGAGACACAATGAAGGCTACCGAGCCTTTGTTCTCCTAACATGCAGATGCACACTAAGGGATAGCGCCAAGAGTTTCAATGTTCTACTTGGACATGATGAAGTGGAAAAGGATTTGAATCTTGTAACCGATATTTTGGTCTTAATGGGGTTGGTGTGATGATGGAGGATAACTATTGACCATGTTTGAAACATAGCATCCATATCGTACTACCTGATATAAGAACAAGAAATAAGCATCGACCGCTTATAGTATTCACAACATGAGATTTGTATCAATTTTATTCTTGAAACCCTTGAGGATGTTGTCCTGTAATTATAGGAGGGCCCTTGGGCTACACATCAATGCCATTTGTGGGTCCCTTTGGATGTAAAAGTTGATGTATTTCTTAATGAAGAGGAACATGAAGCTTCAGAAATGGGTGAAAGCATGTCCGGGTAGAATCTGACATTCTAGGAGGTAAACAAGAGTTCCCTTGGGCACATTAGTGAGTCACCGAAGAGGATCTAGGGGCTCATCTTGAGAGAAACTGATTTGAAATGACGATTATAGAACAAGGGGATAGAGAACTCTTGGGAGAATGAGGTACATAGATTGGTTGTTACAAAAACTGATGTGAATGAGGACATAATCCCATAGCACAGCATATAATCCTCTCCCTGGGGGAATGAAGGCCATGGGGCCAATATGAGGTTGGACATGAAGACTAAACTTCTGTTCGGTACTACGTATCCCATAAAGATTGGAATCAAGCCATTCATAGTTCTAGATGAGATAAAGATAGGGGTAGGATACCCCAATGAGGGGGGTGTACGGTACGACTACTAACCTGATGTGAAAGGTGGTTTAATCCCATACCACACCGTCCAATACCATGTGAGAACTTGGGAGAGAGACCTGAGAAGGATGAGGGACCTGAGATTGGGTGTCCCAACCAACTGTTGTCATATTTCCTCTTATGCGGGTGCTGCCTCATCATAGCTCCTATGCCCAGATGAGCAATGTTCGGGCATGGGAAACAGGGAGTAGGGGTTGGCTCTCCCCATAATATAATGTTTGGATAGCTAGCATCACCAGATGGAGATCACAACTCTATGGTGTGACAGGGAAGTATGAACCACTACACTCGTTATTTGGGACTTATGGGGGAAGAGGTAATGATAAAGTATAGCTGTTGACCATTCTCAAAATGCAATGTCCATATTGGGTGACCTAGAATGGGAACAACAAATGAGGATCGACTGATGACCGTATTCGCAACGCGTGACTTGTGTCAATTTGTTGTTCGAAATCCTCGAGGACATTGGCCCAAGATGGTTGGAGGGCCCTTGGGCCAAGTGTCCATGCCATTCGGGGGTCCCTTTGGACATGAAAGATTATATATTCCCATGTAAAAAGTGTGAGTGAAGCATAATCATGCTTGTGCATTTCAATGTTATGTAGGACTATAAAAGAGGTGTAAGTATCCGAGGAATGGGATGCAGGGAGGGGTTTTGATGAACGCAACATGAATTGAAGAAATAGATTGTACCACACCTTATGTCTCGACCCGAGGGGAGATTCTTGCGTTTTGGGCTGGGCCAATAGACAAACTTTCTGGGCGGTCCTACGTATCTTATGAGGATGGGAATCACGCCAAACGTAGTTCTGGTAAGCCATGCAGTTTGGCATCGTGCAGGGAGGACGTGGGATAATAGAATAATGATAAGATAGCACAAGGTGCGACCGTCATACTCCTGGCATGAGTGGGGGTTAAAGAAGCCATGTACTACACTATGGTCCTCTAGGAGAACTATTCCTAGGGGGGTAGTCAAAGAAAAGATTTTGGGGGTTGGACACAGGATGTGACATCTGAGAATTGCTATGTATCCCATGAAAATGGGAATCAAACCAAACATAGTTCTAAAAAGGTGCATTTTAGCATCTTACAGGACGATTTATAGTTTAATGTCGTGCGGGACATGGTAATTTATGGTCTTGTGGGACAATAATTTTAGGGTCATGAAGGACCATGCTGTGTAGTTTAAGGTCATGCGGGACCGGTGGGCTCTGGAAAAGTATTTTTTGAGGATCTTGGGGTTGGATGGAGGAGTTATACACTCACCATCCATGGTGACCAGTGAGTAATCACCCTTGGGATAATCCTTGTGAACTAAAAAAGGTCCTTCCCATTTGGCCTAAAAGTTTGGTGGCTTCCTGCCATGTATCATCGGTGTTCTGTGAGCCAATACCAAGTTACCATACAAGAAGGAGTAGAGGTGAACTTTATTGTTGAAAGCTCTAGCCATCTTATTCTGATGCCTTTCCAAATTCTGCAGGGCACTAAGCCTGTTCTCGTTGATTACTTCCAATTAGTCCAGATGGATTTCAACGACCTTATCTGGCATTTTCTGGTCATAGACCGATGTGCGTAATGAATGAAATTAAATCTCGATGGTCAGTACGACCTCTATTCCACACACCAGGGAATATAGTGTCACCTGAGTAAAATTACGAGTCATCATCCGATAATCCGATAGGGAATTGGGGAGATTTTCTGGCCAACTCTTCTTGTTTTGAACAATAATTTTCTGCAAAATTTTAGAGAGGTTTTTGTTGAATTCCTCAATCTACCCATTTGATTGTGCATGATAATCGGAGGTATGGTTAAAACAGATGTTTTACTTGTAGTAAAATTTCTTCAACTCTTCCACAAAGCAGTTGGTGTTTTTTTAATGAGGACAGCGTGAGGGACTCCAAACTGGTAGATGATATTGGAGCTCACAAATTCTATGATGAAACGGTCCTTGTCCTCCTTGAGTGGAACTGCTTCGGCCCACATGGAAAAGAAGTGTGTAGCGGTCAGGATGAAATGGAAGTGGTGAGCTGTCGCTGGTGGATATGGCCCCACAACATCTAGTCCTCAGACTGCAAAGGTCCAAGTGTACATGGTAAAATAGAGGGGCTCTGGTGGCCGATGCACAAAGTTGGTGTGAATTTTTCATGCATGGAATTTTTTGGAGAACTCGATGCAGTCATGGATCAGGGAGGGCCAAAAATACACTTGTCTTCGGGTGTGATGGGATAGCTTCAGTCCAGTCTGGTGGGGACCAAAGAAACTAGCATGAACCTCCTGCATGACCTCATAAATCTCGACTCCTTGGATGAAACAGAGGATAACACCATCAAACCCGCACTTGTAATGGATCTGCTCATGGCTCGGGTCATCCAGGATGGTAAAATTCAATGCACGATGTTAGATTAACTCGCACTCGACTTGATCTACCAAGAGATTATCATGTTGGATATATTCAAACAAGGGTATCCTCCAATTAGGATTCACTAAAATCACTACATCATGGGGACCTGGGGGTCGTGACGTAGAGGCGCTAGCGGTAAGGTTGCTTACTTGCGGGCGGTCATCGTCATATGGGGTGATGGTAGAAATGATTCTCCGGTGCGCCACATGGATAATCAGGTCATCCTGCTCGGGCTCTACAACTGATGCATCTAGGCCGGCCAAGGAATCCACCTGACCGTTTTGAGATTGAGGGATATGGGTAACCTCTGGCCAAGAAGGGAACTGGGCCATTAGCTGGAGAGTGCGCTCCAACAATGGTATGAGCTCTGGCTTCTTGATGATATAATCACCGTTGATTTTCTTGATGACTAATTCAGAGTCCCCTATCACATGAAAATTGGGCACATCAATCTCAAGGGCTAGCACGAGGCCAGCAATGAGGGCCCGATACTCTGCCTCATTGTTGGTGCAACCTTCTGATAAAAGGAATGAGTATAGTAGAATGACCTGGGCTGGGGTAAAGAAGACAATACCCAGGCCTACTCTGTTGAGTTTGGGTTCATTGATCCTTCTACTGGTGGGGCTCTAGGAGGCACCATCGAAGTACATTTTCCAACATGGGGTGGCATGATCCACCGAGAGGAATTCCTCATTGGGAAACTCCTTGTCCAAAGACTGGTCCGTGGGGGTTGGATGCCAAGAAAGGAAATATGCCAATGTATGTACATTAATAGCCTTTTGAGGCATGAAACTGATATCAAACTTCTGTAGGATTACTGCCCACCGAGCTAGATGACCCATCAACAGGGGGTAGTTCAAGATGTACTTCATTGGATCTACTCGGGACACCAGCTGTACCTCATGGTGCTGCTGGTAATATAGTAACTTTTTTACTATGAATACCAGCGTGAGGCAGATCTTCTCGATAGGGTAGTATATTGTCTCTATATCGAGGAGAATGTGGATGAGGTAGTAAAGGTTGTTTTTTGTCCTCTAATTGTTCTTCTGGGCGAGAAGGGTGCCGATAGATCATTCCAGGGTAGTCACATAAAGAACCAGCAGCTTTTCGGCAATGGGTGGCATCAAGACCGAAGGCTGGAGTAGGTACTACTTGATTTCCTTGAATGCAGTCAGGCACTCTTTGTCCCATTCATAGGCAGTGCCTTTCTTCATGAGACGTGAAAAGGGCTTACACTTTCCATCCAGATTCATGATGAATTTGTGTATGTAGGCCAAGTGGTCTTAGAAGCCCCAAAGTCCCCGAATGTTGCTTGGGGGAGACATCTGGAAGATGTCCTTGATCTTCTTTAGGTCGATCTCGATGCCCCAGTATCTAACAAATAAGTCGAGGAACATCACAGAGGTGACCCCGAAGTCACACTTCAATGGGTTCATCTTCAGGTGACGGGGATGGAGGAAGCTGAACACTTTCTCAAGGTCATTGAGATGGTCCTGTAACTCGAGTGATTGGACCACCAGATCATCCACATAGCATTCCCCAAATGTCCTGAGGATTGGTTTAAATATGCGATGCATGGCCTTCTGTTAGGTGGCACCTGCATTCATTAAACTAAAAGGCATGACATGATAACAGAAGGTACCATGTGTTTCCCTAAAGTCTATAGACTCCTCATCCTCATCAGACATTTGGATCTGGTTGTACCTAGAGTACCCATCCATGAAGGAGAGACCTTGGAACCCAATCGTGGCCTCAATCAAGAGTTCGGTCACAGGAAGGGGAAAATCATCTTTCAGACAGTGGCAGTTGAGATCTCGGAAGTCAATGCAGACTCTGATCTATATGTTCTTCTTCTTGACCGGTATGATATTGGCCAGCCATTTGGGGTATTGGACCTCCTTAATGAAATTGTACTTGAAAATCTTGTCAACATTGGCTGCGACCATGGCACCGTGAAAAGGGTGCATCTTTCTGAGAAGCTACTTGAACCCGTGGTGATTTCTCAGGTGACCAAGGTGGTAGACGGAGACCTAAAGATCTAGTCCTAAAATCTCTTTATAAATATAGGCGAACACATCACGGTGCTACTTAAGGGAGTCTATATACCATTTTTTCTCCTTGGGGTCATAGAGACACTGATCAACGTGGGCCTCGGGTCCACTTCTCTACCGAGGTTCACCTGTACAAATTCGTCGACTATGGAGAAGACACCCTCTTCAATGGAAGGGTAGCATCCTCTAAATCCTCTACTCCTCTTATGGTGGAGGGATCCTTGGTGGGAGGAGTTGCTTCAGAGTTGACAGGCCCAGATGGGAGGTTGGTACTAGCCTGATCGGCAATGGATACTATATCAGAGGACTCCTGTGCAACTACAACCATAGCGATGAAGGTTGTTGATCTGATCCAATCTGGTCTTCGTCCCAAGGGGCCATACTTGATGATGTCAAAACAGTAATGACATGTCATCTTGAGAGAATTTATCCCATCGTAGTAGAAACAAGAAATTATGATGTATTGTCGTTTCCATGGGGCATACATCCTGATATCTTATGGGAGTGGGAGGCTCCGGGATCAGCTGAGCCTGATTTGTATAGGAATATGAGGTTATAGTCCCCCATCGCTTAGACTTGGGAATGTGTTCCCCCTCGTTCCAGATAAAAAAAATCATTTTCCCATGTCCGGGGTTGTAGCATCCAATCATTGGATTAGAGAGACATAGGCATCATCCAGATCTATCCACAGGTTGGTTTCGGTAATGGCATGCTTGACCTCATTGGTCTGAATCTGCTTTTCCTTTCCCTTGTATTATTTAGCATCTAGATAAAGAGCTTCACAAGAGGCAACGAGAGATGTTTCACCATGAAACACACCCACTGTACCATTTATGGAGTACTTGAGGCACTGGTAATATGATGACGGGACCACCACATGTAGTTGGATGCATATTCTTCCCATCAATGCATTATAGGTAGTGTACTAAGAGATAACCATAATATCAGTGCTGGCAACTAGGCCACCGAACTGGGTCTGTAAGTGGATCTTTTCGATATTTGTCTACTATGTCCTATCATAACTCAGGATTCTTAGGTCGGAGGGGCTCAGATCATCTTCAGAAAATCCCAGTTTTTGCAGTGGACGAGTCGGGATTAGATTGATCGCAGAACCCATATCAACAAGAAAACGGTGGTCCTACATGCAATTGAACTGGACGGTGATATACTGCAGGAGAATGTGCCCTATTATGGGAGATCCATCATCTTCTCTAAAGAATGAGATAATGGTTTGGCATTCTGCTTTCTCAATTTCCTTAGCATGGGAGGATTTTTCTGTTGCTACTTCTATCTCAAACTGGAGGGGGATTCTTAAAGACTTGGTGAGGGCCTAAGACATGTCTGACTACAGATGAAGATCCTAGAGGATGGAAAGTCTTGTTGGAATGCTGAAAATATGCTTAATAACATCGTACGTCCGTTCCAGGCATGAACTACTGCTTACAGGAGGCTATTCTATGAAAGGAGGCACAACTAGACCGACGACAGGATGGTGCTGGGAATGTCCTGCTAATCCCTATTTGAAGCATGTAGGGAACTTGCTGTACTGTGGAAAGCTGACTAGGACCAGTTAAGGGTGGGGAATTTTTGTTCAAGGTGAGGCCTAGGTGACTCTTCTTGGTCAAGTAGCACAAAAGGTTGTGGAGGCAGGCCTGAAGACTCTGGATAAGGAGGCTACATGAGTTGAGCTCTACGTTGGGCCTGCTGTCTGGTTTCGATGGCATGCATGGAAAGGTTGTAAGTGCCAACTAATGTGCCTCGACGAACCATATTGTTGCAGCTCCACCAATGTTGGGGTCAGCAAGGGACATTGGGGAGATCCGCCTGGCGCTCCCTGTCATCAAGAATCATGTAAGGATTTACTAGCTCTACGGTGTTCACTAAGGCATACCCTTGACTATCACGTGAAGAGTTGTCCACTACTAGGAGAATTCAGGGAGGAATCTCCATTTCTGGGGGCATAAAGTCGCCGAGAGTACGGGATGATGAGGGAATAAGTGGGGGGATTTTTTTCCTTTGCGCTATCGACACTTGCTCTTCTGGGAAGAGGACGACCGAGTTGACGATGCTGAAGTAGTGGATGCGGCTTCTGAAGGCTCTGGCAGATTCTGGCATGCACGGACGAAACCATGGGCATAGTGAACTATTTTGTGAGCCACCTAGTCGTTATAATTCTGGGATCCGTGGCTAGAAACCTGCTGCCACTCGCCCTCGTTGTCACTGCTGTTGTCTGGAATCACGAAGATTCACGCCACTTGTGACGGGGCAGGGCCCAAACGAACTATGTTGTTATGTACCTAGTCTTGTAGGAATTCCTTGAACACATAGCACTATTTGAGAGTGTTCCCCAGGATCTGGTGATAATGGAATTAGTTTGGCCGATCAGTGATTTTTTCCTCTTCTAGTCTTCTACAATTAGGAAAACACATGATCCCCTGCTCTAAGGCGCTGCAGAAGTAACCGGGGACCTGAGCCACATTGAACGAGTAGGTCTGGATTATACTATCCGGAAAGGGTTCCCATGGAGCATGAACCTGATGAGGAGATGGAGGAGCATGTCGTGGTGGTGGATCCTAGTTATCTCTCCTAGGCTATAGTGGTGCATTACACGGGGGAATCCGTCGATTCTACGATAGGCGGTGCTAGGCTGAAGGTTGTGCCTGAGGTGGGGGCCTTTGCGAGGCAACATAGACGATTCCACTGGAGAAATTATGGTTTCTTGGGGGCCTCTATTTGGGACACTGTGTTGGGCTTGGCTCGGGCATCCCTTCTCGCAAGAATTACATGAGGCAACAGACTAGCCTAGTTAGTCTGTTGTAGTGCTTCCTCTAGGAACTGGGTGTAACACCCGAGATTTTTATGAGTAATATTTTGTATTTATGTTATATATATATAATCAAAGGAATATTTCACTACACACTAGCTTGGCTTACTTTACATGCAATCGCGACCTTCCTCGATAGCTTGCGTCGTACGCAATACCGAGTTTCACTAAACAACGATATGCTATTAAAATATTATTAAAACTAGCTGTTATGAATAGTAATAACCACTTTTTCAAATTTTATAAATTTTATTTTTCAAAATGGACTTCATTTTTGGATTCGGAATATCGAAATTAGCCTAGGGTGAAATTTTGGTATTTTTCTGAAAACTTTCAATTTTTGATAAATAGTGAAACCACTAAGTGGTAGGTTAAAAACTGAATTTTGCATAAAACATAATTTTACCACTTCTGTGAATGGAATTTCAAAAATCCGACAGACACGGTTGATATCAGTATGTAAAATGTGGTTCAGTGAGATAAAAATAATTTTTTGGTGAATAGTAACTTTTTACTTTTTTTTACCGCGGTTAATAGTAAATAGGGTAACTAAGGGTAAATATGATATTACTATTACCCTAACACATGTCCTAATTCTATTGGATAAGTGTAATTCGACCAAAAACAACCTTATGAATATAATATGACCATTTAGGTCCACTTGGATTAGATTATGACTTTTAATATTATTTTATTTAATGAATAGTTAAAATAGTTAAAATCAATGTTTAATAACTAAAACATTTTTAATATAGGTTTATACATAAGATAAATTCGATTATAAATGTTAATTAGAAAGATAAAAATATTTCCTACATAATTATATTTTATTTATAATTTTTAGACTTTAAATAAATTAACTTATTTATGACACAATGATGATGCAGTAATTACCCTTTTAAGGAAATGTTAACATAATTGATGTTATAAATTCCCAAATAAATGTAATTTGAGATTTTTTATGAATTCAAATAATTTTCTAGGTTACTATTATATATTATTGTTTATTTAATCAACTTGGTTCGAACATATAATTCTGTTATGACTTTCACAAAAAGCATATATCAAATAGTGACAAAATTGACACAAAATAGTTTTTAAATCAAATATTATATTATTAATTGTTATTTTATTCCTCAAAATCTATGGTTCGGCCAAATTACTTAGATAAGGATATATATATTAATAATAAACATCTTGGGGTTCATTTGGCATGTTATAGTAAGTTTATTAACCATATAGTGTAAGAAAACAAAAAGACACGGTAAAAGTTAAATTATTTAACTTAGAGTTAAATCTAATTGATAAGGTTAAAATAATGACCTAGACTTGTCTAAATACTATTGGTTGATAGGATTTCGACCCATCCCCACTTTAACTTCGAAATAAGACCCTTTGTAACCATTATAAACCGATTTTGACTTTAATATAAAATAATATTTTCAGATATTCCTAAGGTGCCCCTCTCCTCCCTTATAAAAGGGGACCTCCTCCCCCTACTCCTCACACCAATTTGAGAACTCAAGCTCGGCAAAACCCTGCCAAAATCCCTTCTCCACTTCCCTAGAATAATACTAGAGGTCCTGGTCTTCTTCAAAGACAAATCTTAGTTCCCTAAGTGGACGATTCAAAGAGGCGTTTCAAAGAAGAGGTAATATCCATTACCGATCTTTTCAATTTCTTTCTTCTTCAAATTCTTCTTCTTTAGTTGTTTCATGATAAAGTAATAACATAAGTATTACTTACATACTGATATGTTATTATAAATATGAAACAACCCTATTTCACCTTCTATCCATCCTACGGAAAAATGAAATCACCGCACGTGCGTACGTACGGAATACCATCTCAACGCCGTGGTGTAATCTATTTTACACCACCACCTTACTAGGATGGGTATAATGGTGTAAATAATGATTATATATGACTATTATAAAGTGATATTGATTCTGAAATAGTATACATATACTCCAATATAATTCCACGATCATAGGAATGATATCATCACTCGTGCGTACGTACGGAATACCGTCTCCACGATGTGATGCGACTCGTTCTACATGATCTTCATTTCATAATGATTATATAAATGAATTGAATTAATGAATATGATATATATATTACACTAATACCATTCTGGAAATGAGGTATCTATAACCTGAATAAATTAAAAAGAATTTATTCGACAAAACACGCATAAGAACAAAAAGTTATAAACACCCGAATAAGAAGTAGCAAGGAAATATTATTACTAAGAAGCTAAGAATATTACCATATATGATATCATAAAAATAAGTATGATTCTGGAATAAGTCAATAACATTCTTTAAATCATTATACAGGAGGTTCGAACACTTACAAAGCAAGTCGTACCTAAGGTAAGGGAAATATCACAATCTCATTTTTATCCGAGATTGTTTATACTTTGGTATTTACTAGGGTGTATTTTATCACCCACATCGATGTTTTCTCAATATGTAATATTATTTTCATCCACCTACAATAGTTTATATCCAATTTTACCCCTCGGTGAGTTTTTAGTAAAAGATATCAAAGGAATATTTTGTCGTTTTTCGTACGAGGTACTTTTTGACTTTTCCGACAAAAGTACGACGAATGTTTTTTTAACTTATACGGCATGAATGGATTTTTAAAACATTATTTCCAAGAAGATTCCTTTACAAGTTTTCACGTTTATTTTTAATCAACTTCTTTTAGTTTAAAATTTTATGACATGTTAAGAAAGGAAAATGTTTTTGTAGTAGAAAGGATATTTTCCTCAAGAATTGAGTTCAAATGTTTTATCAAAATTATTTTCAATCTAAGATAATATAGGGTTCAGTTTTATACCTATTATTACATTGATTTGATTATGTTGTTAGGGAATTATTTTTATGAAGTCATTTACCTTATATGATTTGTTTTATGATGTCATGATGTTTCAAGAATCCCATTTTTGTTACATGTGTTATGCGATGATGTATGATTTATGATTATGTGGCACACATAAGAAAGGATTCATTATAAGATGGGTGGGACCTATATCTCCCTCCAATGCATTGGGTAAAGATTTATATCTCATGAGATAGACATGGCTGGAACGGAAGGTTATTTCGGTTCAGTGATACATGACTGAAACGAGGAGTGAACTCAGTTCAGAAATGGACTTTGTCCGCTAAGATAGTCTTGGAAATGAGTCATGACTAACAAGAAATGATTTTCCATGATTATGTGTGCATGACACAAAGTTTCAAGTTTTATGTTATGATTATGGGGATCTCATTTTCACTTCTATGATTTATTCCATGTTAGCATATTATGATCTCTTTTGCAGGTTATGATTTTCAAAAAGATATGATATGATTTTTATTTCCTTTATTTTCCCTTGCTGAGCATTTGAGCTCACCCTTTTTTGTATGTTTTCTTTTCCCTAGGTCAGGAAGATGGATATTAAGTAGAATATGCAAAAAGGGACTCTAGATATGATGAAATAAATGGGAGGCAAAGTAGATGCTTTATGAACCAGTTTTTTATGTTTCCCAGTTTCTAAAGACATTATACCTATATGGTCCTTTGTGGTTTTGTCATATGTTGTAATGAGTGTGCTTCAATTTTGAAGTATTAAAAATGTATGTAAAGTATGGGTCGTTATTGTTGGTATCAGAGGAAAGGTATAGTCAACCTTTGGAAACTAGGATGTGAAAGCCTTAGTAAGAACCCTAAGGATATGTCTAAGCATAGAACACAATCGTAGTGTTTTAGAAATGGCCCTGAATAACCTAGGATAAGACCTTAAGCGTGAAAATTTTATTCTTTAATTATGTGGTTTTCCTATTATAATTAGTGTTGCTCACACTATTCTTCTTGGTTTTAGTCAATGGCTGGAACCTGAAGGAACCGTGTTAATGCGGAATGCGATGGGAAATGAAATGATTGTCCCCCTGAGCAACCAAACGACATGGGAGCTGGAATGTAAAATCTTGTAGCCATGCTCACACAACTTTCTCAAGCTATGAATCATGCAGGACTTCCAAACAAGAAAAGGAAGGAGCAACATTCTGTTGAATACTTCATGAGGCAGCGTCCACCTTCTTTAAGCGGGTCTACTGATCCATTAGTTTCTGAACAACGGATTAGTACTACTGAAAAGATATTTTCAGTTCTTCAATGTTCTGAACATGATAAAGTCATCCTAGCAGTGTATCGTTTGGAAGGAGATGCTGACCAATGGTGGAATCTTATTAAGAATACGAGGAAAATGGATGAAATTGAGTCCATGGAATGGGACGAGTTCAAGAACTTATTTTTCAATAAGTACTTCCCTCGTATTCTCCGAACAATGATGGAGAAAGAGTTTCTTGAACTGAACCAAAGGGATGATGAATCTGTTGGTACCTATGAAGCAAATTTTACAAGACATACAAGGTACGTGTCTGGTATTATTATCCAACCTGAGAGTAAGATCGATCGATTCTTTAGTGGCTTAAAACCAGGTCTTCGAAGGGCGTTAGCCATAAGGGACTTCAATAGCTATGCGGAAATCGTTCGATGTGATCTCAAAGTCGAGATGGAGATTGGAGTAACCCATCAGTCATATTGGTTTGATAAGAAGAGGAAAATGGAATTCAAAGGAAAATCTAAAGAGCACACTGAAAAGAAGATGAGCTTTCCCTTATGCTCAAAGTGTGGAAAGAAACATTGAGGGATTTGTCTTAAAGGGACAAGTAAATGTTTCAAATGTGGAAAGGAAGGTCATCGGGAATTTGAATGCCGTGATAATGGGAAGAAGATGTCTAATGATGCAAACAAAGGAAGGGATACACAGAATAAACCTACTACACTTTAATGTTTCAAGTGCAAGGAGATGGGGCATTATGCCAATCAATGCCCAAATCCAAGGGTTGATGATGATGGTCGACGTCAACAAAATCTTAAGGCTAAAGGAAAAGGAAAGTCACATGCAATTTCTATCAGCGATGTGGAGTACGATAACGAAGTGGTGAAAGGTACACTTACCATCCACTCTAAAGTAGCAAATGTTTTATTTGATTCTGGATCCACCCACTCTTTTATTTCTGAAGAATTTTCTATGGGTATGACCATATTACCTCCAAAATTAGATGTTGAGTTAGCTGTGACAACACCTAATGGCACAACAGTCACATCAAAAGTTTATAATTCTTCTCCAATCGAAGATTGTGGGAAAGCGCTTCCTGAAAATCTGGTGATCCTTCCTATAGTGGAATTTGATGTGATTCTTGGCATGGATTGGCTTTCATTATATGGAGCTCATATCAATTTCCAAAGAAGGGAAGTCACATTTCATATTCCAGATCAATCTATGATCGTCTATCAATGCAAGGATGAACATAACCTTCCAGTGGAAATTTCTTCCATTTTATGGGTATTGATTCCACTAAATGAAGGTTATTTATCTCAAATGGTTGGTGAGAAACTAATGATTAAGAATATGCCCATCGTATGGGAGTTTGATGATTCCTTTCCGGAGGAATTACCGGGTCTTCCACCAAATCGTGAAGTTGAGTTTTCAATAGAACTCGTACCAGGTGTTTTGCCTATTTCAAAGACACCTTACAGAATGGCCCCAATTGAGTTGCAGGAATTGAAGAAGCAACTCCAAGAGAATCTTGATAAGGGATTCATACGCCCTAGTGCATCACCTTGGGGAGCACCTGTTCTATTTGTTAAGAAGAAAGATGGATCAATGAGACTCTGCATTGATTATCGAGAACTTAACAAGATCACTATCAAGAACAACTATCCTCTCCCACGCATTGATGACTTATTTGACCAACTACGCGGAGCTCAATACTTTTCCAAGATTGATTTTAGTTCAGGGTATCATCAATTAAGGGTCAAAAGGGAGGATATACCAAATACGGCTTTCCAAACAAGGTATGGACACTATGAATTTATAGTCATGCCATTTGGTCTTACTAATGCCCCTGCTATCTTCATGGATCTAATGAATAGAGTCTTTAGAGACTATCTTGATCAATTTGTGGTAGTCTTTATAGATGATATTCTTGTCTATTCAGAGAGCAAGGAAGATCATGAAGATCACTTGAGAATTGTATTGAAGACCCTAAGAAAGTAGAAGCTTTATACCAAATTTACCAAGTGTGAATTTTGGCTTTAAAAAGTTTCATTTTTGGGTCACATAATCTCAAAAGAGGGGATATCTGTGGATCCAGCAAAAACAGAGGTTATCGAAAGATGGTCGAGACCAACAACAGTAACTGAGATCTGAAGTTTTCTTGGTTTGGATGGATATTATCGACGTTTTGTGAACGATTTCTCACAATTATCTAATCCACTCACCATGTTGACTCGGAAAGGAGTTAAGTTTGTTTGGACAGAGGAATGTGAAGAGAATTTCAAGGAGTTTTAAAGAAGGTTATCCAGTGCACCTGTGCTCACACTGCCTTGTAGTGGAGAAAGGTTTGTGATCTACAATGATGCATCCAAGAAGGGATTGGGGTGTGTTCTTATGCAAAATGATATGGTGATAGCTTATGCCTCACGACAGTTGAAAATACATGAGCAAAATTACCCAACTCATGATTTGGAGTTAGCTACAGTAATCTTTGCATTAAGGATTTGGAGGTATTACCTTTATGGTGAAAGGTGTGATATTTATACTAATCATAAAAGTTTAAAGTATATTTTCACATAAAAGGAGCTGAATATGCGTCAAAGAAGATGGTTGGAGCTGATTAAGGATTATGACTGCTCAATCCATTACCACCCTGGGAAAGCAAAAAAGGTGGAAGATGCATTAAGTTGACAAGACCATGCTAGTTTATCCATGTTGAGGATCACAAAAGATCCCATATTCATGGATTTACAAAGGATGGATCTTGGAATTATAATGGAAGGGGAAAAATCTTATCTTTCTCAAATGAATGTTCAACCATCTATACATGTGAAGATTAAAGAGGCACAGAAAGAAGATGTAGAGTTACAAAAGAAGGTGAGAAATGTTCCTGAATTCAACCTTGATTGTGATGGGATAATAAAGTTCAGGAATCGAGTTTGTGTTCCTCCCATCCCCGAATTAAAGAAGGAGCTACTGTATGAGGCTCATAGTTCTTCATTATCTATTCATCCTGGAAGCATGAAGATGTATAGGGACCTGAAAGAGTACTTCTGGTGGGATGTCATGAAAAGAGATGTTGCTGAATATGTCTCTCGATGCTTGTTTTGTCAACAAGTTAAAGCTGAGAGACAGAAGTCTAAGGGGTTGTTACAACCATTACCCATACCCGAATAAAAATGGGAGAATATCACCATGGAATTTTTCACAGGACTTCCTAAAACATCCAAAGGCAATAATGCTATCTGGGTCATAGTTGATCGTCTTACAAAGTCTGCACACTTCATTGCTATTAGAGAGGATTTCTCTCTAGATCAGCATTCCAAGATATATGTAAAGGAAGTGGTAAGATTGCATGGAGTACCACTTTCTATTATATCTGATCGGGATCCGAGATTTACCTTGAAGTTCTGGTGAAGTCTTCAGCATACTCTGGATACAGAGTTGAGTTTCAGCACTGCTTATCATCCTCAGACAGACGGTCAGTCTGAGAGAACAATTCAATCCCTAGAAGATATGTTGAGAGCTTGCTCTATGGATTTCAAAGGAGGTTGGGATCAACACCTACCTTTGGTGGAATTTTCTTATAATAATAGCTTTAACTCCAGTATTCAGATGGCTCCTTATGAAGCTCTCTATGGAAAGAAATTCAGGACTCCAACTTGCTGGGATGAAGTTGGGGAAAGAAAGCTATTAGGACCTGATCTCGTTGATGAAATGGCAGAAAAGGTCAGATCTATTCAACAACACATAAGAGCAGCTCAGAGTGGACAGAAAAGTTATGCTGACAACCGAAAAAAAGACCTAGAGTTTGAAGTGGGTGATAAGGTGTTCTTACAGATATCTCCCTGGAAGAGAGTCATGAGATTTGGAAAGAAGGGGAAGTTGAGCCCTAGATATATCGGTCCTTTCGAAATACTGGATCGTGTTGGGAAGGTAGCTTACCGATTGGCGCTTCCACCGAATCTCTCTTAAGTTCACGATGTGTTCCATGTATCTCTCATGAGAAAGTACATACCTGATCCTTCACATGTACTCAGCTCAGAAGTTGTACTGCTGGAGCAAGATCTTTCTTATGAAGAACAACCGATAGAGATTCTGGATCGTAGCGAAATATTCCTATGAAACATGACCACTCGATTGGTGAAAGTTTTATGGAGGAACCACCAACTAGAAGAAGCTACATTGGAACTTGAGGATATAATGAGGGAGCAGTATCCTCATCTGTTTGTTACAAAGTGACGAATTTCGAGGGCAAAATTCTTTTTAAGGGGGGTAGAATGTAACACCCGAGATTTTTATGAGTAATATTTTGTTTTTATGTTATATATATATCATCAAAGGAATCTTTCACTACACACTAGCTTGGCTTACTTTACACGCAATCGCGACCTTCCTCGATAGCTTGCGTCGTACGCAATACCGAGTTTCACTAAACAACGATATGCTATTAAAATATTATTAAAACTAGCCGTTATGAATAGTAATAACCACTTTTTGAAATTTTATAAATTTTATTTTTCAAAATGGACTTTATTTTTGCATTCGGAATATTGAAATTAGCCTAGGGTGAAATTTTGATATTTTTCTGAAAACTTTCAATTTTTGATGAATAGTGAAACCACTAAGTGGTAGGTTAAAAACTGAATTTTGCATAAAACTTAATTTTACCACTTCTGTGAATGGAATTTCGAAAATCTGATAGACACGGTTGATATCAGTAAGTAAAATGTGGTTCAATGAGATAAAAATAATTTTTTGGTGAATAGTAACTTTTTATTTTTTTTACCGCGGTTAATAGTAAATAGGGTAACTAAGGGTAAATATGATATTACTATTACCCTAACACATGTCCTAATTCTATTGGATAAGTGTAATTCGACCAAAAACAACCTTATGAATATAATATGACCATTTAGGTCCACTTGGATTAGATTATGACATTTAATATTATTTTATTTAATGAAGAGTTAAAATAGTTAAAATCAAAGATTAATAACTAAAACATTTTTAATATGGGTTTATACATAAGATAAGTTCGATTATAAATATTAATTAGAAAGCTAAAAAGATTTCATACATAATAATATTTTTTTTATAATTTTTAGACTTTAAATAAATTTATTTATTTATGACACAACGATGATGCAGTAATTACCCTTTTAAGGAAATGTTAACATAATTGATGTTATAAATGCCCAAATAA
Organism: Viscum album; assembly: GCA_963277665.1. NCBI lineage: Eukaryota > Viridiplantae > Streptophyta > Magnoliopsida > Santalales > Viscaceae > Viscum > Viscum album. The sequence goes on from OY728154.1 coordinate 20,192,291, forward strand.
ATGTAATTTGATATTTTTTATGAATTCCAATATTTTTCTAGGTTACTATGATCTATTAGTGTTGATTTAATCAACATGGTTCGAACATATAATTCTGTTATGACTTTCAAAAAAATCATATATCAAATAGTGACAAAATTGACACAAAATAGTTTTTAAATCAAATATTATATTATTAATTGTTATTTTATTCCTAAAAATATATGGATCGGCCAAATTACTTAGATAAGGATATATATATTAATAATAAAAAACTTGGGGTTCGTTTGGCATGTTATAGTAAGTGTATTAACCATATAGTGTAAGAAAACAAAAAGACACGGTAAAAGTTAAATTTTTTAACTTAGAGTTAAATCTAATTTATAAGGTTAACATAATAACCTAAACTTGTCTAAATCCTATTGGTTGATAGGATTTCGACCCATCCCCACTTTAACTTCGAAATAATACCCTTTGGAACCATTATAAACCGATTTTGACTTTAATATAAAATAATATTTTGAGATATTCTTAAGGTGCCCCTCTCCTCCCTTATAAAAGGGGACCTCCTCCCCCTCCTCCTCACACCAATTTGAGCACTCAAGCTCGTCCAACCCCTGCCAAAATCCCTTCTCCGCTTCCCTAGAATAATCCTAGAGGTCCTGGTCTTCTTCAAAGACCAATCTTAGTTTCCTAAGTGGAGGATTCAAAGAGGCGTTTCAAAGAAGTGGTAATATCCATTACCGATCTTTTCAATTTCTTTCTTCTTCAACTTCTTCTTCTTTAGTTGTTTCATGATAAAGTAATAACATCAGTATTAATTAAATACTTATATGTTATTATAAATATGAAACAACCCTAATTCACCTTCTATCCATCCTACGGAAAAATGAAATCACCGCGCGTGCGTACGTACGAAATACTGTCTCCACGCCGTGGTGTAATCTATTTTCCACCACCACCTTACTTGGATGGGTATAATGGTGTAAATAATGACTATATATGACTATTATAAATTGATATTTATTCTTAAATAGTATACATATACTCCAATACAATTCCACGATCATAGGAATGATATCATCACTCGTGCGTACGTACGGAATACCGTCTCCACAATGTGATGCGACTCATTCTACATGATATTCATTTCATAATGATTATATAAATGAATTGAATAAATTAATATGATATATATTACACTAATACCATTCTGGAAATTAGGTATCTATAACCTAAAGAATAGAATAAGAATTTATTCGAAAAAACACGCATAAGAACAAAAAGTTATAAACACCCGAATAACAAGTAGCAATGAAATATTATTACTAAGAAGCTAAGAATATGACCATATATGATATCATAAAAATAATTATGATTCTGTAATAAGTCAATAACATTATTTAAATCATTATACAGGAGGTTCGGACACTTACAAAGCAAGTCGGACCTAAGGTAAGGGAAATATCACAATCTCATTTTTATCCGAGATTGTTTATACTTTGGTATTTACTGGGGTGTATTTTATCACCCACATCCATGTTTTCTCAATGTGTAATATTATTTCCATCCACCTACAATAGTTTATATCCAATTTTACCCTTCGGTGAGTTTTTAGTAAAAGATATCAAAGGAATCTTTTTTCATTTTTCGTACGAGGTACTTTTTGACTTTTCCGAGAAAAGTACGAAGAATGTTTTTTTAACTTATACGGCATGAATGGATTTTTAAAACATTATTTCCATGAAGATTCCTTTACAAGTTTTCACATTTATTTTTAATCAACTTCTTTTAGTTTAAAATTGTATGACATGTTAAGAAAGGAAAAATGTTTTTGAAGTAGAAAGAATATTTTCCTCAAGAATTGAGTTCAAATGTTTTATCAAAATTATTTTCCATCTAAGATAATATAGGGTTCGGTTTTTATCCCTATTATTACATTGATTTGATTATTTTGTGAGGGAATTATTTTTATGAATTCATTTACCTTATATGATTTGTTTTATGATGTCATGATGTTTCAAGAATCCCATTTTTGTTACATGTGTTATGCGATGATGTATGATTTATGATTATGTGGCACACATAAGAAAGGATTCATTATAAGATTGGTGGGACCTATATCTCCCTCCAATTCATTAGGTAAAGATTTATATCTCATGAGATAGACATGGCTGGAACAGAAGGTTATTTCGGTTCAGTGATACAGGACTGAAACGAGGAGTGAACTCGGTTCAGAAATGGACTTTGTCCGCTAAGATAGTCTTGGCAATGAGTCATGACTAACAAGAAATGTTTTTACATGATTATGTGTGCATGCCACAAAGTTTCAAGTTTTATGTTATGATTATGGGGATATCATTTTCACTTCTATGATTTATTCCATGCTAAGATATTATGATCTCTTTTGCAGGTTATGATTTTCAAAAAGATATGATATGATTTTTATTTCCTTTATTTTCCCTTACTGAGCATTTGAGATCACCCTTTTTTGTATGTTTTCTTTTCCCCAGGTCAGGAAGATGGATATTAAGTAGAATATTCAAAAAGGGACTCTAGATATGATGAAATAAATGGGAGGCAGAGTAGATGCTTTATGAACCAGTTGTTTATGTTTCCCAGTTTCTAAAGACACTATACCTATACGGTCCTTTGTGGTTTTGTCATATGTTGTAATAAGTGTGCTTCAATTTTGAAGTATTAAAAATGTATGTAAATATGGGTCGTTATAGTGGGCCTTGTCAGATAAGTCACAAAATATCTCAAGGTAGTTATGGGTAATCAAGGAGGGGACCATTTCAGTCTTGAAATTTTCTACGCACATCGTCAGTAGTTTCTCCTGGTTTAGTGGCATGTCAAGAGAGTAAGTGGTCCCTTTTCCAATGGGGGACAAAGTCTGCGATGAGCTCATCAGGCCTATGTTTGCAATTGAATAGGTTTGAGATACTCATATTTCAAGTGGTAGAACTGAAATGGTAGAGGAATTTCCTTCTGAGGTCTTCCCAATTGGCTATTGATCCGATGGGGAGCCAGCTGTACTAGACAAACACTGATCCCTCTAATTTTTCCACAAAACACCGAAGTTTAGCGGCTTCCTGCTGTGCTGGAGTCCCCAACATGGGTCCACACCTTGATATGAAGTGAGAAATGTGTTGTGGAAGTTCCCCAGTCCCATTGAAGGGGGAAAAGGTGGGATTCCCAAAAACTAGGGGTGCTGGCATATAATCCACCCATGCTGGATATGACTTTTCATCGGGTGGGAGTGCCAACTTTGGTGTCTCGAATGCCTCGAGGTAGGAAATGAGTGCCACCATCGGGTCATCTAGGTAGGGTTCCCTGTCTTGACGGGGATCCCTAACGACCAGTGGGTTGCTGGGTTCTTCAACATGGTAAGTTGGCCCATTGGTTCGTGGAGGGGTTGGAAAAATGACTTGTAGGGCAACTGGGGGAACATGAGATGGGTTCTGAGGGTTGTTACGTTGTTCAGGAGGATTTCGTGATATATACCACAACCTCTTCCCTTGAGCTCCGGCTTCAACCTTGTCTACATGAGTAGGGTGATTAGGATCACCCGAGGGTAGCTCACTAAGGAGAAGTTGTGCCTGCCCTTGTTGTCCTGGCCGACGATCACCGTTGTTTGGTCATTTCTCCATAGCGCGCTCAGCCTGGAGGTTGTAGACCACCTTTTTCTTTTCAAGAACCTACTTACACAATGCGGCCTTTTTGGACTCTTCATCCGTCTTCTGCACTAAGGTGGATGGGTCGGAGTGTTTGGAAGCTCCATGGTGTTCATTATCCTTAACGAAATTCAGGCTGACAACTAATGGCTCAGTGGGAATAAGGAGACCGAACAGATTTCTCTGCTGGAAAGTAACCCTTCCCGATGGATCTAATAGAGGTGGTATGCCCTCAGGGGGAAGGTCCCTATCAAAGAGCTCTATCTCATTCTCTCCTTCTGATAGGCTTTCCAAGTTGATCATGACTCGACCTGGGGGCATGTCCTCAAAATCACATGGAAGGTCAGGATTCCACCGAATAGGATTGAAGAGGAGGGAAGCGTATTTCCTCCAACCATGGATCTACATGTGGGGGGAATCCTCATTGACAATCTAGTGGAGTACATTGAAACTCTAGATGCATCTTTGCTGGATGGCCTTATAGAGACCTGGTGACTCGGGGCGCTTGACCACGGGGAGTATGACCAGATCAACCAGGCGGCATTGTTCACCAATGTCCTCAAAGTGTTCTCGGATATTTGGATAAGAAACTTTGTGATGAAAAAGATGTAAATGAGTAGCCTAGAGGGTCCAGCGGAAACACTCGACTTCCTCTTGAGTGAGCGATTATGGTGCACAAAATTTCAGCATTGTAACCGGCCAAAACATCTCAGGGAAGTGTTCTTCTATTTTGATATTCCATAAGCACCTTGGCTCGGATTTATGGTCTGGCCCTTCATTTCCCCGCTCATCAACCAGAGGGGGATGGGGAACTAGCAGCGGTACTGATGCAGACAGCTGGGATGGTAGGCTAGCCATTGGAGATATGGCGAGCGAGCTGACAGACTGCCATATCTTGGACTATCTTCTAAAGAGATTAGCGACTTAGCCACCACATTGTGGTAGGATGGGATAACATCCACAGTTAATGTTGTAGGGACTAGGGCTACTGGCGATGGACCATGCTGCTAATCGTCCACCATTGGTCCCCAGAATAGCTCTTTGTGATCTCTATTCACGGTAGAGAGTGCTTCGGGTGATGATGGTGGTGATTGCATGACCATGACCTATGGGATTTCCAAGTTTTCTTCCTCCAGGATATACCTGTAGAGGGAGGAGGGAATCCGGTGGACTTCGTTTTCTAGGAGTACGAGGCTGATGAAACCTCTTTCCTACCCCATCCCTTGACACAGAGGACGGAGTGGAAGGTTCCATCGTTGAGTCGTACTCTACTTCAGAATTTGAGAAGTGGACAGGCTTGATCTCATTCTGAATCTTCTTAGTGATATTTTTGTTGTGGAAACAGCCCACCCTCCTTCCCCAGGATGGCTCTTAGGGACATGATAGATTTTCGGCACGGGGAGGACCTTCAGCCATACTGGTGCTGGGCGGAGTGGATTTCCACCTGATTAAGCCATGGTGTGAGGAGAACCAGGGAAAATATCGAAGGGGACATGGGGAAGACCTCTGTGGTATGTTCTGGAGTAGGTGGGACCTCTACTGGGGCATACAAGAGCACAGGTAGGACCTTCATGTTTATTTCCCCTGGTTACTTTAGTGTGAGGAAGGACCTCATACTGGTCAAGCTGAACACAGGTAGGACCTTCATGCTTGATGCTAATGAAGTGAAGTTGGCCTCTAATCCTCTCATCCCTGGGGCAAGGAGGACTTTCTCCAGGTGATACAAGGACATGGGTAGGATCTCCACATTGGAGAGTGATCGGATGTGCAACGTCTACATACATATGGTCTGCAACAGGATGAATAACTCAATACCTGGTGTAGTCAGCATGGGAGAGACTCCCATACTGACTTTTTATATAGTGAGGAGGACCCACATCTAGGTTAAAGGTGTCATGGGATAGACCTCCATTCCGAGGCAAGAAGCAGTGAAGACCAGCTTTCTTCATGGTATTGGTAGGAGGTGGGCCTCAGAACTAGGTGGCATCGCTGTGGGTTAGTCCGCATCGGCCACTGCCGGTGTCGGCGACCGATAGTGTCAACCCAGCCTACCCATGAAGCGGTTGGGGCATCGTTCTAGGTCAGACATATAACTACCCCTGCTCAGTGTATATAGGGAGTTAGTGATATGAATCAGTGGTGGCTCATGTCACAGTATCCGCTGACATTGACGCCCCTTGGCAGGCATCCTCTTCAACATTCCCTCTAACGTAGGTGTCGGGTCAGATGGACTGGTTCCAGTGGTGAAGGTAGGTGGATCACCTACTTCTCAGCCCGTAAGACTGGGTAGTAGTGTTGATGTAGCCTAGTAAGAGCCCTCGTTAGGATCCCCTGGAATGGGACTCTAATTGGATGACCCGAATGTCCCCTGCCATGTCGGCATATGACAGGGAGTCGTCGAGGAGTTCTAGGGAAAGGCTCCTGAAATGATTATATTTTGGGGTGGGTAGTAGTGGTTCCCTATGTGGCCCTTGTGGGAGGCATTTTCGGTGAGGTGAAAACACCTCTAAATCCAGGCGGGCCATGTCCCACGTAGTGATGATCCCCTCCTCCTCATACTGGCGTATGAGGTCGTTAATCACCCTTTGTTGGATAACTTATGATGGGGAGATGGGGCGTGGGTTCTCAGTGTTCATGGACATTGAGACCATCGTGGAAGAGGTAGAACCGTGTGTGATCTACACATTGGCATTTCCCCTTCCCCTGCGTCAGTGGGTGGGTGGTGATCAATTTCTGGATATAACCACTTGGTTCATGAAAGAAGGGAGATTAACTCAAGAGTGATGAAAGAAAAAGTATCGATGACCAATGCCCCATCACCATTTAGTCATCCATGAACGGTAAGATGGATCCATGCAAACAACGTTGCAGATCGGGGGGACCAACATTTTGACTTCCCCAACTTCCGGTGAGTTTCACGCCAGGCCTGCTATTTACATAGTGGGATCGGGCACCAGATAACTTGATCTGGTGACACACTAATCCATTGAAGTGTTGAACACTACTAGTCTCCATGTAAAGGATAATAAATTCACATCGGTTTCACCATTTCTATTTCTGATGCTATCACTAGGGTGCACACGTTCGTCATTTGGAGGACGAAATGGCGATGTTTGTTTCCCCACATTCCCACTTTCCAATGGCGGGAAACATTCGTTCCTTGTTCAGGGATGTCTTCTCCTTGATCGAAATAGGATGATGGGATGTCAGTTCTTCCATTCGTGGATTACTCGTTGAAAAGATTCACCTAGTATGGGTATTCCGTATATATTTAATATGTTTTTCGTGAAACTCTTCCCAGTCCCATATCTTCATGGACGCTGGTTAATTGCACTGCTTCTGGTGGGACATTTCTAGGGGTCAAGCTAGGGCAACAACCTTCAGTCAGGGGAGTAGTCAAGTTGGACATCAATGGCGTGTCTGGATGCTGGAACACTGGCGTGTCTGGGTTTCTTCCCCTTTATTATAAGGCTTCTCAAGGGTGTAGAAGCCCGAGTAATCCCTCGTTGAATGTGGGGAATTATATGCCATGGGCATTTCTCTAAGGTTTTCCTCATCTTCCCATGTTTAACATTGGGTATGTCGTGAGTTTAACATCTAGAAAAAACGGATCAGACTAATCGAAACACTAACTAGAGTGGATCAGATAGGCGTAACCCCTTGAGGGAACACTGATTTCGGGGCTAATGCGTGGTTAGTTACCCAGTTTCTACTAGGAGTTGTGGAGAGGTGATTTGGCATGATCTCACCAGAATGTGGCAGCCCGAGTAAGAATCAGGATGGATGATGGGTGGTTTTTTGAAGTGGAGGGGAATGAGATGGGACCATCAGAATGGTGACAGTGAAGTTGGTATTGAGCCTCGAATAGACTTCCTATGTATCCCTGTGGTAGGGAATCAAAGTCCGAGTAGTTCGGTGAACATAGTTCATCTTGAAATAGGCTTACTACTGGTTGGAGTTCCAACAGCTTACCACTGAAAGGGGTGACAACAGCTTACCACTGAAAGGGGTGACAATGGATTACCACAGAAAGGGGTAAAATCGGCTTACCACTGAAAGAGGCTGACAACAGCTTACCGCTGAGTAACAATCACAATGGCTTACCGCTGTATGGGGCCCAAAAAGGGGAATACTGTTTAATGTCATGTAGGATAGGGGTGGACTGACATGAAGTGGTCGGGACCACTGGTTGTGGGGCTTGAAACTTAGGAAGGATTCCTATGTACCTTACCTTGGCAAAGATCAAAGTCCTCATAGTTCGGGGTGGTATGGATGAACCAACGTGAAGGCGGTCGAAACGACTGGGTGTTGGGTTTGAACCTCAGAAAGGCTTCCTACGTACATTGCCTTGGAAAAGATGAATGTCTGCATAGTTTGAGTATGGGGCAGGAGTCGGTGATCCGACATGAATAAGGACGTGGGGTCCAGGTCGATGGCGGACTTGAACCTTATAGAGGCTTCCTACATACCTTGCCTTGGGAAAGATCAAGGTCCGCATAGTTCGTATGGGGCATGGTACACCGACGTCAAGATGGTCGGGACCAATGGTTATTGGACTTGAACCTTAGGGAGTATTCCTACGTACCTTGTCCTAGAAAGGATCAAAGTCCACGTAGTTCAAGAGTGGGGTATTTTAATGTCATGCAATATGAAAAAGGGGGGGCATGCAGTTTAACGTCATGCAGGACAAAGGTGGCCCGACTTGAAGGGGGGTCAGAACGAATGGATGTTGGGCCTAAACCTCAGGGAGGATTCCTAAGTACCTTGTCTTGTCAAAGATCAAGGTCCTCATTGTTCAGGAGTGGTGATTGGGGGCTTACGCTCTGGGCTACCAAGAAAGGATGTCATGGTAGATGCTTAATCTAAGCCCATGTGATCCATGCTCGGTGTGAGAAAACAACCGCAGCAAAAACCGGATGATCACATCGCAAAAGGTATATCCGTGAGAAGTAGATTAGGGATTACCCATGGTTATCAGACTAATGAGGAAATAGGGGGGCTGATGGTGGTCAGCATCCCAAAGAGGAAACATGGGTTTACTTGTGGTTAGCATCCCAAATAGGAAATAGGGTCTTATGTGTGGTTAGCAGCCCAAAGAGGAAACAGAGGCCTATTCATGGTTAATAGACCAAGGAGATATAGATTGGGACATACTCTAGGATGGAGACCTGGATGATGATAAAGTCCAATGAGAGAAGGATTTGGCAAGGAAGAAGATAGGAGGGTACTGATGCCCATCCCACCCATCGTTATCCTTTGGAAGAGAGGAGGAGGAGGGATTCGACCTCCTTTAAGAAAATCTATGGGCTTACAGCAAGGTGTTTACCCTTTCCCCATGGACAGACTCCACTCCAATAAGGAGGGTCTAATTCCATTTGAATAATGGTCACACTCCCATGGAGACCAGTGGGCATGAAGAATATCCAAGGTGGGTGACCCCATGTAGGATGCATGGGGGGAAGGTCACAGTTTAACTTCATGTTATGAGGACGATGTTGCTTGGTAGTTTAACATCCTATAGCTCAGATGAGGTCAGTTCACTCCACACCCCTAGAAATTACATGATCGGTACCCTCTGCACCTTGGTGAAGAGAAGGGACAGGAAAAACCGTGACTAGGGGGTGTCGTGAGGTGATACCATTGGGGGTCCACATTAGTGTGGCTATGAAAGAAGAAATAGATGTTTGAGTACCTATGAAAAGAAACATGAGGCAAAGAAACAAAATGCAAAATACCACCCAAGGGACATTGAAGTTACTTTGTACGATCCTAGAGGGTCATATGAGAATATGGTGTGTGACAGAGAGGTTTAGGTTGTAAGAGGCACCCAAAAATGATGTCCGGAAGAGGGACATCTAACCCAAGTGAAAGTGCACACCCAAGGAGGGTGGGATACACAGAAATGGAGCAGTAACATGGAAAAGGGTAGGTTGATGGGTCTTATGGGATTGCACGCAACCATGGAGGTTTGGGCATAATTGATGTGATTGCGTGGAAAACACCAGGTTGGCGCGAAATTGAGGTGGTTTGGCGTGAAAAGGGGAGAAGGGGATTTGAACGCTACTGGAAGGTATTTTGCGCAATTTGAAGGTATTTCATGCAGTTAGTCGGGTTTGCGCGCAAGTAATAAGGGATGAGTGCAATTGGAAGTGATTGCACATAGGTGGACAGGGTTGCACGCAATTGATAGTGATTGTGCGCAGGTGGAAGGGATGGCACACAAATGGAAGGGTTTGCGCTCAATTGGAAGGGATTTCACGTAATTGGAAGGGATTTCACCCAATTGGAAAATATTTCACGCAATTGGAAGGGACTAAGTTCAATCTAAGTGACTACAAGGGATTTGGGTGAGGGTTAAGCCCAAGTGGTATTGCGCGAAGGTGGACCCCTAGGTGACCTATCGCGAGAATTCTAGTGGAGACCTGTGGGTGTGCAGATTGTCCAGGGGGGGTGCATAGGATGCATGTGGGAAAGGTCAAAGTTTAACATCATGTGCTGAGGATGATGGTGCTTGGAATTTTAATGTCATGTAGCTCGGACGAGGTGGGTTCACTCCGCTCCCCTAGGACTTGCATGACTGGTACACTCTGCACCTTGGTGAAGAGAAGAGACAGACAACACCGTGATTAGGGGGTGTCGTGAGGTGATCCCATTGGGGGTCCACATTTTCGTGGCTATGAAAAGAAGAAATAGTCATTAGCATGCCTATGTGAAGAAGCATGACGCAAAGAAAAACAATGAGAAACACCACCCAAGGGGCATTGAAGTTACGTCGTACAAGCCTAGAGGGTCGTATGAGAAAAGGGTGTGTGACAGAGATGTTTAGGGCGTAAGAGGCACCTGAAAATGATATCCACAAGAGGAAAATCAAACTCATGTGATAGTGCACAACGAAGGAGGGTGGGCTGCCCGTAAATGGACTAGTAGCGTGGAAAAGGCCGAGGTGTGGGGTCTTGGAGGATTGCGCACAACAGTGGAGGTTTGCGCGAAATTGAGGCGATTGCATGAAAAATACCGAGTTGGCGTGAAATTGGGGCAGATTGGCACACAAAGGGGAGCCTAGTATTTCTATGTAACTTGAAGGGATTTCCTACAATTGGAAGGTATTGCGCTCAGGTAGCTGGGGTAGCACGCAAGTAATAAGGGCTGTGTGCAATTGGAAGTGATTGCACGCATGTGGTCAGGGTTGCACGCAATTGAATGTGATTGTGCACAGGTGGAAGGGTTTATGTGTAATTGGAAGGGTTTGTGTGAAATTGGAATGGATTGCTCACAATTTGAAGGGATTGTGCGCAGTCGACGAGACTCAAAGGGATTTCGGTGATGGTTATGCTCGATTGGTCTCACGCGAAGGTGTACCAATGGGAGACCTGTTGTAAAAATTATCGTACTTGAAATCCATATTTTACAAGAAGGAGAGGTGGATTTCAAGTAGGAGAGATGGTTCAGATTATATCCATTGGAAATTTTAAGGGTTCCCTTCTATTAATAGGTGATCGGGGTTGTCAGATCCTTGTGGAAAATATGCCTATGTGAATGATTGTGCACCCGTGTCAGCAGTGGGAATGCTCAACCATGCGAGGGTCGCCATGAAAAATGTTCTGCACCAGCGATCGATGGAGAGAATGTTTCCACGCCTGTGTGGCACAATTCTTCTGATCCAGTAGTTTTCCACACAGGAGAAGATTCTTTCGTGCGCTCTAGGGATTTTTTTGAGGAGCGCTTCTAGGCCCCCCGACACGGATAACTGGTTCACAATATGTCTTCTATTTGTCTCGCCAAAACCTCCTTCAATCCATTAGAATATTTCTAAATCTACAACATTGTATTGTAATGTTTTAGATCATGCAGTGAGGACATTGTGTGGATTTAATTTAATTTCTTTTTCTTTGACCAAAGATTTCAGACTATCCCAATTTCATGATAATTTGATTGGAAATATACTACCATATTCAGGTATGGAAGGAAAGAACTATAAACTGTGATTAAGAATTTCTTAATCTGAAGAATGATATGGGAAAAAGGGCTAAAGGAATTAGAGGTAGTCTTTTCCAATAACGAAGTTTCCATTATTTGACAAACCCGTTATGGTGGATGTATTATACAGAACCAACTAGGGCATATGATGTACAGCCAAATAGTGGAATCTTTTGAATGACAAGCTTGTTATATAGAAAAATTATGAAAGGCCACCTATGTGAGAGCACTATATAGTCATACAAAAGAGCTCTAAAACGTTTAACAATCTATTTCTAAAATCTGAAGAATGTTTATGAAGATTCATATTTTCCAAAGAACATAGTATGATTTATAACGAAACATACCTGAATATGGAAATGGTATTTCCAATCATGATTTCCAATGAATTATAGGAATGGTATTTCTACGGAGGTCTAACCCAAGTGAATAAACTACAGTGTCTGTACTTTTTTAGGTCATACGACTAGGACCAGAAATGGAAGTAGTATATGACATTTGGTCAAGTGATCCAAGGTTATTTTATACTGATTTGAACACATGAATAGGGAAATGTGTAAACCATGGTATTAAAGACTTTCAGATTGAGATAAAGGTAATGGTACAAATATAGATGAATGACTTCTTTAAAATAACGATTCTTGTATATTGTTATCCAAGTTTGAAGGGGAAAAAAGCACTTTAACCAAGAACCAAATTTCCATTATTGAAAAACCTGTTATGGGGGTTTTATTATCTACTTCCATCTAGGGAAAATAATGCATAGCCAAATAGTGGTATCTTTTTACTGACATGCCTATTATGAAGGAAACATATGCAAGGACACCTAGGGGCACATACTGCATTGAAAGGAAAAAAGAGTTCTCAAATATTAGAGACTTCATTACCAGAAACCCTAAGAAAGATTATAAAGATCTAAAAATATTCAATATTGAAAGTGTGAAAAATGGAAGGTGGGAATGATCAATTAATATGAGAAATATTTGAATCAATATTGGCCATGAATTTGGAGTCCTTTACATAGATCTGAATCAAATATAAAATGGAGGATTTCCTTGTTTCCTTTGAATTATGTTGTGTAGTTTAGAGTCATGCAACGAGGGCATAAAGTGATTCCAATGTAAAATAGGGAATATTTTTGTTGGACCAAATAAATTAAACCTAATTTTCACTACGTATCTCATATAGATGAGAATAAATCCATGCGTAGTTCTTTAAACATTCCCTATGTATGTTTGATTCATACATAGGGAATAAAGTGGTTTTTTATCTTGGATGGGCCCAAAATTGGAGATCTAGGAACCTCTACATATCTTATATAGATGAAAATCAATCCAAACATAGTTCTTGAACAATCATTTCCCACACCAATTGTGTTTAATATGGGAGAAATGGGATTTTAACACATTCTAGACAAATAGTTAAACCTAATACACAAAATGGTATGAAAATCAAACCATGTATCTTGGAAGAACACTCTGTATAGATCTGGTTCATATAAAGGAATAGAAAAGTAAATAAAATAAAATTGTGGTTGCGGTGGGGCCCATGGTAGGAGATCTAGGCGTCTCTACATATCTCACATAGACGAGAATCAAGCCATACATAGTTATTGAAATGACATCCTTATTTAGAATTGATTCACAGACAGGGAAGAAGGGGACTCATGTGCCACTAAGGAGTAACAATGAGGAAAATAATTCTTTAATATGGAATATCTCAACATCTAATAGAGAAGACGTTAACCGTATAGTTTAATGTAGTGTAATGAGGATGAAAGATGTCATGAAGTTTAACTTCGTGTGACAATGACAAAGATGCTATGCATTTTAAAGTCACGTAGCAGGGACACATATGTTTGTTATGTATTTTAGGGTCTTATTACTAGGAAATTGTACTATTTAGTATAGAGTAATGCAGCAAGGACATTGGGTGTAGTTACACAAAGTATTTCTTCAAGAATCTCTCATTGGTTGGAGTTTTAATAAGTTTTCCATCCATTGAGATTGGGGAATAAGATCCATTTGAGTATACCCTATGTATTGAATAATGTACTTCCCACATTGGCTCATGATTTGGAGGTTTCCTTCCTAGTATCATTGGAGTCCCGAGGAATAATACCAATTCTCCTTTAATAAATGAATAGAGGTGAACTTTCTTGTTAATGTCTCACGTTATTCAGTTCTAATATACTTCAAAATGATGAAAAGTATGGATTATTTTTTGTCTAACCCTTCCAGATCATCAAATAATTTCTTTGATCAAAGATTGCAACTCTGAGTGAAGGTAATTGAATTTCAATTGGAAAAACTAATTCTGTTTCATACACTAATGAATACATGGTTGCTTGAGTGGAATTGCGTGTAGTAGTCCTATAATCCCATAAATCATGTAAAAGTTCATCAGGCTATGATTTCTTATCTTTATCCACCGTTTTCTAGAGTATATTTGATAGGGTCTTTCTGAAAGCCTCTATTTGTCCATTAGTCACTGCATGATAGCAAGATGAATGGATGGATTTTATATTATGGTCCTGCTATAACTTCTTTACTTCAATAGAATAGAAATTGGTGTTGTTGTCTGTCAATAAAGTATGAGGGACATCAAATCTGGTGATGATGTTATTTTTTTAAAAACTAACAATGAATTTGGATCCATATTCATTGAGAGTTATTTCCTCATCCTATCTGGATATGAAATATGTAAGAGTAAGAATATACTTGAACTTAGCCATAGCTAGAGGATAAGGTCCTACTACAATCATTCCCATTGTGAAAAATGGTCAGGAGAATTTAGATGTATGTAACAACTTTGGGGGTTGATGAATGACGTTTTCATGCATTTTTTAGGGATGAAATGTCTTGGTAAAATCTGTGCAATCATGTTTCATTGAAGGCCAGAAGTACCCTAGCCATCATATTTGATCAGAAAGCCTATGCCCAGACTAGTGAGAACAATAAGCTCTTGCATGTACTTCCTTCATGATAGATGTTGCTTCTTCTCCATCCGTACACCTAAATAGGATTCCCTAAAATCCTCTTTTGTATAAGATATTTTGGTGATATGGACTATCATAAATTATAAAAATCTCCACCCGTTGTTGGATTTGTTCTTTCTCATCTCTATCTGGTGGATGTACATCATTTTGAAGGTACTCAATGATGGGTGTCATCCATCATATGGTATGACCATATGGCTCAAAAATAGGGATTATTTAATTATTTTCATCCATTCTAGTTTGAATGAAAGGTGAGACAATACGATTATTGGAAATACTAAGGATAATCTCATCCTGATTTGGATCTTCTAGGGTTGTAGCTATAGTAGCCAGTGCATCAGCTTGGGCATTTTGTAACCGCAGGACATAAGTCATTGTTGGATTTGAGGGAAATTCAACCATTAACCCTATGATGTAATCACTCAAAGGTATTAACTCTTTTCTTAAGAGAATAATCCCCAGTGATTTGTTTTATTACCAACTCTGAATCATGTTTCACTTTCATGTGGTTCACATGTACTAGGAGTTCCAATTCCAAGCTTGCGATGGGAGCATGATATTCTACCTCACTGTTGGTACCACCTTATAATAACACTATGGAATATGGAAACACATACTTTTCTTGGGAGATAAATACAATTCCTAACCCAAAATTGTTTTTTTAGGGTTTTCCATTCTCTTCCTCATTGGACTTTTGGAAGTACTGTCAAAGTACATTTCCCATGTTTGGGGATTATATTGAATAGAGAAAAATTCTTCATTAGGAAGTTCAATATTCAATGATGTATCTTCCACATATAGATTTTCAGTAGGTAAATCCTCCAAAGCATGGTCTTTTATTTTCTTCTGAGGCACAAAATGGATATCAAACTGTTGAAAAATAACTACCACCATGTCAAACGCCCAGTAAGAATAGGACGAAGGAGGAGAAATTTGATAATGTTATTGAGAGACACAAAATGGACCTCTTTATGTTGTAGGTAGTTCCTTAATTTATGAATTGCAAAGATTAATACTAGGCAGCACTTTTTAATACTTGAATATGGAGTTTCTATGTCAACCATAGTTCGACTAAGATAGTAAAGGCTATTTTCCTTCCCATCATCATTCTTTTGTGCAAGAAAGGCGCCAATTTATAGCTCTAAAGCTATCACATAGAGAATAAGTGTCCTTCTTTCAACATGTGGAATTAATACCGGTGGACTCAAGAGATATTTATTAAGGGTATCAAATTCCTCTTGGAAGTCTTCATTACTTTGATAAATGACTCCCTTCTTCATTAATCTGGTGAAGGTAAACACTTTCCTGCCAAACTGGTGATAAATCACACAATATTGGACAAGTTTACTTGAATTCTTTTTAATTATATCAAATTTTGAGGTTGTGACATGACAAGGATTGCTTTTGGATTCTCAGGATCAACATCGATTCCACTATAAAATACAACAAAGCTGAGTAAATTTCAGGAAGTTACCCCAAAATCACATTTAAAGGGGTTTATCTACAAACTATGTTGCTGAAGTTTATGGAATATGGTTTCCAAATTAGTTAAGTGATTGGAACATTATTTGGATTTAACAACTAGTTCATCCACATAACATTCGATAGATTCTCCTAAGTTGGGATTGATGATATGGTACATGTCACGTTGATACGTTGCACCAACATTCCATAAACCAAAGGGAATTACTTGATAGAAAAACACACCTCAGGGGGATCTAAAATTTGTAGACTCCGCATTCTATAGGGCCATATTGATTTGATTTCCCCCAGAGTATCCATCCATGAATGAAAGAGGTTCATATCCAGCTATTACATCATTTTAAAGATCCATGATTGGAAATTATAAGTCATTTTTAGGACAATTCTAGTTAAGATCTCTGAAATAAATGCAAAATATGATTTTTCCATTTTTTGTTTCATTGGGAAATTTTTTTCATACACTTGGGACATTGAAAATCCTTGAAAATGATATCCTTTATAATCTTATTGACGTGAGCTTCAATTTTAGAGGCATGAGTCGGGTGTGTTTTCTTTGATTCCTGCTTAAATCCTCGATACTCTAATGGAAAACCCAATTGATGAGTGGCTACATCAGAATTAAGGCCTGAAATTTCTGTATAGTTCCAAGAAAATATATCTCGATGTTTATTCAGAAAAGAAAGTATACATATCCGGTTCTTCATAAGTCATGGCCTCACTAATTAGTGTGGGGCACGAATCATCTTTTGTACCCAGATTTATTTCTCTAAGATCATCCACATTGGTAGATACACCTTCCTAAAATGTGGGAGGACTGTCCCTGAGATCTTATTCGTCTTCTTCCTTATGCATCACTTCTTCTGTTTCTATGTAGACAAGAGGAGATGGGAAAAAACATTCAGATCTAAGAGAGGAGTCAGTCTTTGAACATCCTGAAGAAGGGGCCACCATTTCTAACCCTACTGGTGATGAAGGGTTTTCCTAGAACATTGCAATGGATATGATGGGTTGGAAATCAATATCATTTTATTCCTCCAGTGATGACTACTTATTCTAATCTTATTGATGATATGGATACTTTTTTATGTTTAGTGGATGAAATGAAAACATCTCCATTTAAACATTCATCACTGTTTGGTAAATCAACAATTTCTCCAATGCTGTCAGGCTCGATTGCCGCAATTGACATTATGGAACTAATCAGATGAGATCTCATATTTGAGTTTATCCTTTAAATTTGATTGATAGGAAACATATAATATGTACTCAAATATTTGAATGGATTTACTAGAATCTTTTCCAAGCCATTCCGATCATTGATTTTGGTTACCTCCTTTTTCACTGACCTCGTTCTCTTCGTGTTATAAAATTATGCCTTAATATACAATGATTCACATGTTTTGAAAGGAGCCTTGTCACCATACACTGTCCCGATTTTACCATTTAATAAATACTTGATACATTGGTGGTATGATGAATGAATGGATGCATGTTGATGTACCCAAGGACTTCCAAGAAGAATGTTGAAGGTTGTGTCCGAACGAACGACCATAAAATCTGAATTAGACCCAAGATCCCCAAACTAAGTTCTGAGTGTAATCTTGCCTAGAGGTTCTTGTTCATTTTTCTCATAACTTTGTAACATTAAAGTGGAAGGATACAATTCAGATTCAATGACGCCTAATCAATGAAGTGTATGAATATGAATGAGGTTGACTCCTGAGGCATTATCAATGTAGGATCATTTGATGTCTAGGTTATTGACCATGCTGGATAGATAAAAAGGCCATAGATGTCCATGTACAACATCATCTTCATCAACATCCGTAAAGTATATAACAGGATGACATTCTGTAAGATAATTCTCTACATGGTAAACCTCAACAGTGGAAACTTCAGTTTCAAACTATTAAGGACTTGACAAAGCCTCAATTTGTGATTCTCGAAGATATTTTTACGGGATTAAGGCATCCAAAATTGAAAAATTGGCTGGTACATGGTCCAACTGCTTAAAAAAATCAAACTTTTGGTCCAGAGGATTGTGTTTTCCAGAATAGAGATGTGGTTTTGCAGGTTCCTTAGAAGTTGATGCTCCAGATGTGGATATACCCTATGTCAGAGTAGAAGTGAAAAATACTCAAGGATTTGGTATATTAGGCTAACTAGGTCTATCCACTTACTAAGAAAAAGATAGTTTAACCTATAATCAGTAGTCCAAAATAATCATGTCAGGACCAAACCTATTATGCGTGGAAGAATCTCCTTGTTCTTGTTGAGCTCACTAATGAGCTCTCCCACGTGTTTCTGCCGCATATACAGTTTGAGTAGGGGTAGAGATAAAATAGAGTTTTCTAGAATAACCTCTTCTTCCCATGTATCCTCGATCTTGGATTCTTCCTCTAGTTCCTCATTTAGGTATAGGGAACTCAGGATCATCACAACCATAATCATCGTTCGCATAAGGATCTGTTAAATGGATAACGTTGATGGAACCAAAGATCAATTCTTCATCTGATGAAGATTATTCTTGACCAGACTATTCTAGTTGTTCCATTGGGTGGGGAAGTGCCCATTATTTTGGATCATATGGAATGAAATCTACCAGATTCAAGGAAAACTTTGTCCTTGACATAAGTTTGTCTTATTTTGAGATCTATTTCTTCCTTCTGATCAAGTCACTTCTTTAAAGATTGACCTTTGGAGGAATGACCTTTTGATTAAGGTGGGTTTACTATGGTAGGAGTGGAAGAAGACATAATAAGTTTCATAAAATGTGTTTGTAAAATGGAATGATTTTGGTTGATCATTTTCTTGATCTTTCAATCATTATATTTATTCACATTTTTACTTTTGACTTAGTTCCACCCCCTTCTTCCTCCTGATCAGTAGCAGTAACCCATGATACCTGGGCTGATGAACTTTTTAGTTTCACTTGTCCAGTGTCCACCATTTGTTTTGAGGTCCTTAACAACAAAGCACACCTAAATGGGATGCCCCAACTCTGGTGAAAGGGACAATAATTCAGAAGATATTAATCTCCTTCTTTGTTTAGTTTCTTTAGCCTTGGAAACTGATCCAAATTGTTTTCCAAAGTTGATATGAAGTATCTAGGAACCTATTAATTTAGAAAAAAAAATCTACAACTCCTCATAATATTTCTTCTTTTGATCTAATTGATCATATTGGCGAGAAAATCATTACTGTTGATGCTCTGGGGGTGGAACCCTTCGATATGATGATGGTTTTGAAGTGGAAGTAGGTAGAGGTTCTTGCTTGAGTGTGACTATAGCAGCCTCTTCTTTCCCTGTTCACCTTCTTGAAGATAATGGAATTAAATGAGATTTATCTTTAGTTTCCACAATTTAATACTCCAGCTATTGGGAAATTGAGGTAAGGTTTCAAAAATCTCCTATGTATTTCACAAGGATCAGTGGTGTTTGTAACTCATCACATTGATTTTCTTCACAAATTGGCAGCAAATTTTCATGAGGGAGTGCCATATTTTAGGAATATGTTAATAATTTCCATCGAGAAATGAAATCTAAAACTTCTTTAGTTTCCCTTTGCATACAATTTTTAAGAACACAAATTGTTGTCTTCCGTAGCGATGTGCTAAATTGAAAAAGGAATTTCTAATGGAGATCTACACATCCAACAATTGATCTTGATTGCAGGCTTGTATACTAGAAAAAGCTGGTCCCTGTAATGACTGCACAAAGCACTTATGATTTACTACTTCTTGTTGTTGTGGAGTCCCCATCATGGGATCACAATGAGAAACTAAATGCATTAAGTGTTCCTCGGGATCTCTGGAACCATTAATGATTGGAAATGTTGTATTCACATAATTTGGTGGGGGGGGATCAGATCCCCCCATTTAGGGTGATCTCTCTTTTCTGTCTGAATTTTATCACACCATTCATTCATCACTTCTAATTAATTTGTTAATCCCTCAATTGTGTTTATAAGTATTTGGGAAATATCTAGATGATATGAGACCTGTAAAAGTACAGTAGATAGAGTTTGAACTTGCACAATTATCGGAAAATCCACTACTGGTGGTGCTGCAGGTATTTGTCTTGGATTACCCATTAGAATAGGCCTATAAGGATGTTTTTTATTCTACCCTAGCTATGTACCCAATGGAGGGAATTTGTTTACCGCATCTGTAGGTACCACAAATTCTCTTTGTTGAGGAGATCCTACAGGATGTGAAAGTAGGGGATCTGCCTAAAGAATATATCTAGCAGAAATGATACTTCTATGTAACTTTTAATTGAGTCTTTTCAATTCTTTCATATATTCTTCTTGATGGGAAAATCATTTTTCAAGTAATAGAGATTGACCTTATCTAGTGGCAAAGTGATACATAATCTGACTTTCACCTTTCCCCTTATAATAATCCTTTCAAAGGGGTGGGAGTGAATTACTTGAGAGCATACCCAGATTCTGGGTAAGCCTCTGATTTTTTGTAAGCACACCTCCTTAATTTTATTTAGTGTGTACCATGTTATGGATAAGAACATTATCTTTTGATTCCCCTGAATTGGACTCATTTTATGGATGATCTTCTGCAATGGTGTTAATAACATCCAATGATGCTTAATGCATTGATGGTATTATGTTAGTATCTTGGTAAGATCATCTCCTTCTATATATTCCATGATCATCCATTATCCAATATGGTGAATTCCTGGAAAAAATTTGATAGGAAATAACATGAACAGAATTCTTGGATAGTTCTATTGTGCATTTTTTGTGGCTTCTTCCCTAATTGGGAGAAAAATGACTTCCATTGAGGAGGGGATTATAGAAGTGAAAAATACCTCGGTCCTTATGTTGGGGATGATTCTATTCTTGTTCTTCAAACATTTGAATTTTATTTATTGAATTCGATGGTCAAATTAAAAAATTCCTGAGAACTATAATTTGGGTTGAATATTGAACTTCCATGGCTAAGATTCGTGCATCTTCTCTTCTGATTTTGTGAATTCTGGTTCGAACATTAGTTGGGTGCATTATCCGACAACCACTCAAATTGCTTATTTCGCAAGATCTATATGATATTTCAGATATTTTCATTATCTTATGGCTGAAATATTCTAAGAGGTATGACTACTCAAGATTCTCAAATGCTTAATGAAAAAGTAACTCACTAACTTTCTTTCTTTTGGCCTGACTCTAATGATTTCTAGTTGTGGACAATTCTTGACCGTACATTTGAATACGTACAAAATATGTTGATTGTAGCCAATGGTGGG
The DNA here is from genome assembly GCA_963277665.1 of Viscum album. Lineage (NCBI taxonomy): Eukaryota > Viridiplantae > Streptophyta > Magnoliopsida > Santalales > Viscaceae > Viscum > Viscum album. Next base: position 20,213,665 of record OY728154.1, read on the forward strand.
AGATAACATTTCATGAGACATCTTTTAGAGGACTTTGCTGATTCTGAAGTGCAGTGAAATGCAATGCTCCATGTGTACCCCATCCTATGATACGAACACTATATGGGGAATCCTAAATGAAGTGGCATAGCCTCTTTAGTGCATCAAATCATGTAAGGTAATGGGTTATTTGTTTCTTCTCAAACATTGGATTTTAGGAAAATGAGAGAGATTCCAAGTCAGTTTGTAATTTCAACTCTTCTATTACATTTTCATGATTTTGATATTCATCATATGTTAATACTTTAGTTTTCAAATGATAAAGATTTTTCCATAAATTGAGGCGGACATAATGAATTCAATTTTCTACTATCAATTCTATAATATTGTATTGATAATTATCCAAAGGCAATAGTAGGATTGGTACTCCTCCTTTATCCAACTTTTTTTCTCACGTTCCACATATCTTCATCATATTATTTTAGAAGTTTCCACTTGGTCTGACCAAAGTGGAAGCTTCTTGAGGGTTTTATTAAAAATAATGGAATGGGTTTCTTTTTTCCTCTACTGTATTAAAAGATAAGTGACCCAATGTGTAACACCCGAGAATTTTATTTTATATAAATCATTAAAGGAATCTTTTTCTACACAACACTAGCTTGGCTTACTTTACACGCAATCACGACCTTCCTCGATAGCTTGCGTTGTACGCAATACCGAGTTTCACTAAACGATGATATGCTATTAAAATATTATTTAAAATAGCCGTTATGAATAGTAATAACCACTTTTTGAAATTTTATCTTTCAAAATGGACTTCATTCATGGATTTGGAATACCGAAATTATCCTAGGGTAAAATTTTGGTATTTTTCTGAAAACATTCAATTTTTGATGAATAGTGAAACCACTAAGTGGTAGGTTAAAAACTGAATTTTGCATAAAACGTAATTTTACCGCTTCTGTGAATGGAATTTCGAAAATCCGACAGACACGGTTGATATCAGTAAGTAAAATGTAGTTCAATGAGATAAAAATAATTTTTTGGTGAATAGTAACTTTTTACTTTTTTTACCGCGGTTAATAGTAAATAGGGTAACTAAGGGTAAATATGATATTACTATTACCCTAACACATGTCATAATTCTATTTGATAAGTGTAATTCGACCAAAAACAACCTTATGAATATAATATGACCATTTAGGTCCACTTGGATTAGATTATGACATTTAATATTATTTTATTTAATGAATAGTTAAAATAGTTAAAATCAAAGTTTAATAACTAAAACATTTTTAATATAGGGTTATACATAAGATAAATTCGTCTACAAATATTCATTAGAAATATAAAAATATTTCCTACATAATGATATTTTATTTATAATTTTTAGACATTAAATAAATTAATTTATTTACGACACAATGATGATGCAGTAATTACCCTTTTAAGGAAATGTTAACATAATTGATTTTATAAATGCTCAAATAAATGTAATTTGAGACATTTTCTGTATTAAAATAATTTTCTAGGTTACTATGATATATTAGTGTTGATTTAATCAACTTTTTTTGAACATATAATTCTGTTATGACTTTCAAAAAAATCATATATCAAATAGTGACAAAATTGACACAAAATAGTTTTTAAATCAAATATTATATTATTAATTGTTATTTTATTCCTAAAAATCTAAGGATCGGCCAAATGACTTAGATAAGGATATATATATTAATAATAAACAACTTGGGGTTCGTTTGGAAAGTTATAGTAAGTGTATTAACCATATATTGTAAGAAAACAAAAAGACACGGTAAAAGTTAAATTATTTAACTTAGAGTTAAATCCAATTGATAAGGTTAAAATAATAACCTAAACTTGTCTAAATCCTATTGGTTGATAGGATTTCGACCCATACCCACTTTACCTTCAAAATAATACCCTTTGGAACCGTTATAAACCGATTTTGACTTTAATATAAAATAATATTTTGAGATATTTCTAAGGTGCCCCTCTCCTCCCTTATAAAAGGGGACCTCCTCCCCCTCCTCCTCACACCAATTTGAGCACTCAAGCTCGGCCAAACCCTGAAAAAATCCCTTCTCCACTTCCCTAGAATAATCCTAGAGGTCCTGGTCTTTTTCAAAGACCAATCTTAGTTCCCTAAGTGGAGGATTCAAAGAGGCGTTTCAAAGAAGAGGTAATATCCATTACGGATCTTTTAAATTTCTTTCTTCTTCAACTTCTTCTTCTTTAGTTGTTTCATGATAAAGTAATAACATTAGTATTACTTACATACTGATATGTTATTATAAATATGAAACAACCCTAATTCACCTTCTATCCATCCAACGGAAAAATGAAATCACCGCACGTGCGTACGTACAGAATACCGTCTCCACGCCTTGGTGTAATCTATTTTCCACCATCACCTTACAAGGATGGGTATAATTGTGTAATGAGTAACTATATATGATTATTATAAAGTTATATTGATACTGAAATAGTATTAATACACTTAAATACAATTCCACGATCATGGGAACAATATCATCGCTCGTGCGTACGTACGGAATGCCGTCTCCACGATGTGATGCGACTAGTTCTACATGATCATCATTACATAGTAATTATATAAATGAATTGAATGAATAAATATGATATATGTTAAACTAATACCATTCTGGATATAAGGTATCTATAACCTTAAAAGAAGAATAAGAATTTATTCGGCAAAACACGCATAAGAACAAAAGGCAATAAAGACCTGAGTAACAAGTAACAATGAAATATTACTAATAAGAAGCTAAGAATATGACCATATATGATATCATATCAATATGTATGATTCTGGAATAAGTCAATAACATTATTTAAACCATTATACAGGAGCTTCGGACACGTACAAAGAAAATCGTACCTAAGGTAATGGAAATATCACAATCTCATTTTTATCCGAGATTGTTTATACTTTGGAATTTACCGAGGTGTATTTTATCATCCACATACATTTTTCCTCAATATGTAATATTACTTCCATCCACGTACAATTTTTTAAATCCAATTTTACCCTTTGGTGAGTTTTTAGTAAAAGATATGAAAGGAATCTTTTGTCGTTTTTCGTACGAGGTACTTTTTGACTTTTCTGACAAAAGTATGTGAAGAATGTTTTTTTACTTATACGACAAGAATGGATTTTTAAAACATTATTTTCAAGAATCTTACTTTATTAGTTTTGAAGTTTATTTTTAATCAACTTCTTTTAGTTTATAATTGTATGACATGTTAAGAAAAGAAAAGTGTTTTTGAAGTAGAAAGAATATTTTCCTCAAGAATGGAGTTCAAATGTTTTATCAAAATTATTTTCCACCAAAGATAATATAGGGTTCTGTTTTTATCCCTATTATTACATTGATTTGATTATGTTGTGAGGGAATTATTTTTATGAAGTCATTTACCTTATATGATTTGTTTTATGATGTCATGATGTTTCGAGAATCCCATTTTTTTTACATGTGTTATGCGATGATGTATGATTTATGATTATGTGGCACACATAAGAAAGGATTCATTATAAGATGGGTGGGACCTATATCTCCCTCCAATGCATTGGGTAAAGATTGTATATCTCATGAGATAGATAGGGCTGTAACGGTAGGTTATACCGGTTCAGTGAAATATGACTGGAATGAGGGTGACTCAGTTCAGAAAGGGACTTTGTACACTAAGATAGTCTTGGAAATGAGTCATGGCTAACAAGAAATGATTTTCCATGACTATGTGTGCATGCCAAAAAGTTTCAAGTTTTATGTTATGATTATGGGGATCTCATTTTCACTTTTATAATTTATTCCATGTTAAGATATTATGATCTCTTTTGCAGGTTATGATTTTCAAAAAGATATGATATGATTTTTATTTCCTTTATTTTCCCTTGCTGAGCAATTGAGCTCACCCTTTTTTGTATGTTTTTTTCCCAGGTCAGGAAGATGGATATTAAGTAGAATATGCTAAAAGGGACCCTAGATATGATGAAATAAATGGGAGACACTGTAGAAGATTTATGAACCAGTTTTTTATGTTTCCCAGTTTCTAAAGACACTATACCTATACGGTCCTTTGTGGCTTTGTCATATGTTGTAATAAGTGTGCTTTAATTTTGAAGTATTAAAAATGTATGTAAAGTATGGGTCGTTATACAATGGAGGTTAATAGAATGATCATTCCCTTAATATATTTTCTGGTTGATAAATTATTTCATTTTTTAATGACAAGGTATCAGACATTACTGGCCTTGTGTTGGAAAGTGCCCCGAGATTAATGGGTTTTCTCATCACTACAATGTCAATTATAGAATTATATTGACAATGAGAAACAATACTGTGGAGAGAACATTCATAGTGAGTTCCATCATGTGGAGTACCACTATGGTATATTACAACATGTGATAAATCCACTTGCTACTAGGACTTCTAGCCACACGGAGGGTTGTCGTGTATCTCATCCGAAGATATTCACTCTTGATTGACGAAATTTTAATGAAGGAAGTCATCTTGAATAATTTCCCAATGGAGAACTTCATAATTACTACTACCACACCCATAATTTGGTAATGAATGGGTATGATCTTGAGCTGCAATAGATAATTGTCTATGGGCTTCAAGAACTCCAGCATTAAGAGGAGTCAGATCGTAGATTGGAACTTGATTTTAGAACTGTGTTTGGTGAGACTTCTTCATGGATTCTCTTTTACACATAGTTGGGACCACTTACTAGGAGAAGTGGTTATCATGTGCAAGTGTATGTGATTTCCCTAGAGTAGTCATTAGAATGGGATAATTACCTCCAATTTGCAATGGTGTCTGTTCCCGATCCTTTTGTTTGTATAATAAGAGGGAGTATGCCCCATAACCCTCATGGGATGAAACAAAGGTATCTATCTACTCCGGGATGGAATGCCGATGTGTCATCATAGGTGTGGGGACAAATATATGTGTCTATTCCCCTAGTACTGATGAATTTGTTATTATGATATTTTGGCATGCTTCTAGAATATGGATAAGAATTTTTTTCTGCCCTTTAATCATTGCTAAGATGTTTTTGGTGACTTTAGAACCCAGAACATTAATATACTTCCATTTAATATCTGGAGTAGATGTATGTGCCTTCTCCTGTCCTCTTTTTCTTATAATTTGATACTACTAGAATTCATGTATGGGGTCAGAGAATTGAGTCTTCCCTTGGTTTTTCGTTGGAGCATTCCGACTGAATTATCCCAGTGCGGCCAACAAAACTATTGGAAGGCTTGATTAATGATAGAAGTTGTATGTGTCTGCTGAATATTTTCTATAAAAAATGGTTTACTATATTCTTTCAATACTGGTATATGACATTGCTCGAAGAATTGGTGTGTGTAAGAAGGTGTATGTTCCTATTTACCAGTTTCCACCACATTTAACTGGCGGGTTTTCTTAAGTGCAGTCAAACAAGCCTGCTGGTTGGATTATAATTTGTAAAAAGGTTTGTGTTACTATTCCTGGTACTTCACTAGATTTTCTTGGTGGGATTGGTGTGTTGGTTCCATACGAGTCTTCTAGGAAATAATATTAAGGCGGATGGATGTATGTTCCTGCTCATTGTTTTCCATCAAGATAGGTTGATGGACTTCTCTGGAGGGGGGAAAAGGTATGAACCTACTCTCTATTGGCCATAAATTTTCCCGAATGGTTTTTATTGAGTGCCCAGATTTGAGGGATTTGGGACAAACATCCAGAGGCAACACCACCATCATGTTGGGGGGTTTACTACCGTGCAATTCTGATGGTGGTGATTGTTGGTGGGAGTCCTCAGGAAGGACCCCCATATCTTTGAATTGGGGCTATGAGTGACCTATTGATAGAAATGAAATTGGTAAGGGAGGTAATGGTAGTTACATTCTGGGGATAAGGACCTGAAATGGTTAAAGATGGATGTTGGCACCATCTACTTCTTGACCATCAGTCATCACTGTCCAGATAATCGAGGGTTGTTGTTAACCTAGAGAGCCTTTTGGGAAGCCTCCAAGGTAGGTATAGTACCGTGCTGACGGTACTCCCTTACCAGCACATTGGAGACCCAGTTTTGAAGAAACTAAGTGGGTGATGACATCCTTCCAGTAGATTAAGATCTATCTTGAGCAGCAGCCATGACATTCACGGGTGCGAGTTTGAAGGAATCCATTTGGAATGAAGATATTTCTGAGAAAACTATGAACAATAATAAACTCCATTAAAGAAATTTCTACTATATAGATATATACGTGATTGATTCCATCGTATGGGCTTCTTTTATCAATTGATAGGGTCCTAGTAGGTGGGTAACAATATTCACTTTGTTAAGGATTCATGTTGGGTTCACCATTTTTATTTCGTAGTTCCTTGGAATGTGTGTTCTATTTTAAGAATCACTATTCTATGAAGTTTCAATTGGATTTATTCATGGAATCTAAAAAACCCAACAATTATTTATCCCAATGGGAGCTGCTTTACAAAGGTAGGCATTCGTTAAGTTTGACCTTTACGATACTTAATAAAGTGCATTGGTTGAGAGGATGGGAGGTCAGACTCATGACACCCTTTTTGGTCGAATTATTGTCTACTCTGGGACTCTCTTTATAAAATTAATATATTTTCATGAATCCTTATTAATTCACCAAGTACGACATGGGTTTCCATTGGAATTTACAATCCCTTATTAACATGTGTAAAATTTAGAATCATCTATATGTATTTGAGGTTCTTCATAAATGAATATATCTATATGTATTAAAGATTCTCCATCAATGATATCCTCTCATATACTATTTAGAAATTCATTTAAACATCATTATGATGATGCTGGTTTTTAAGCCACTCAGTGGGGAAATATGGAATTTATTGACTTCTAGGGAGACAAAGGTTTTTTCTGATCATGGTATTCGGCCCATAAAATGGCTTACCTAAATATCCTTGTGAAAGAAATCACAACCATTTTAGTTCATTGCCTTTTAATGGGACACATCATACCTTTTATGTTCATGTGATAAGGACCTCACCATACAGTTTAATGTCATTTAGTAATTTTATATAAGAGAAATGTTCTTATTCAAATTTTGGTGTAGCACTTATGCCTACTAATCCCAAAGTACATGGAAAGAATATGGGTTTCAAATTAAGATTAGACCCTATTGGGAATATTTCCCAAGGAGAACCGGGTTGATTTTAAGTGTTGGGTTTGAACCTCAAGGAGTTTTCCTACGTATACCATTTAGATAGGAATAAAATCCCAAGTAGTTACATAAATCTCATTGGAGAGTGTAGTCCTTTTAGAGATATGAGTATAGTCTTAATTCATGAATATGATTCCTTGATAATTTGGGGATTTAATTTGGGGATTATTCTAAAGGAGGATGCCCGGATTAAAGGAATTAAGGTTGTATTCATCAAAAGGATATCCAGTAAGCTCAGGCCCTGAGAAGGATTCCTACATATCCCTATTATGTTTTGAATCAGAGTTCTCATAGTTCATTTATGATGCTAATTATGCATGAAAATTTCCCATTTGAGAAGACATTATTGGGTGAATCCTTTTGGGAGGGTACCCTTTTGATCTCGGGCCTTCAAGAAGGCATCCTTTGTATCTTAATTTGAATCAGAATCCAAGTTCTCATTGTTCAAAACAGCATTCTGAAAATGTTATGATCATGACAAAGCTCTAATCCCACGTGAGTCATGCTCAGTGTGAGAAACAAGAGGATGTACAAGATTCAATAAAGGTACACACACTTTTCCTTCCCCACTGATGGAAGAGGGGGAACCTATGGCAGCCAGAGTGGATGAGTGGGAGGCGACCGTGGAAGAGGGTGAGGTGAAAAGACTTCCCTCAATTATCATTAAATTGGAAAAGGGTCCAAGGCAAGGAAGGAGTGAAGGTGAAATAATTAGAGAGGATAAAGACTGAAACCCTCTACTTTGAAGGTTTTGGGAGTTTACACAGGGATGACTGCCTTAGTGTATCTCGGTAGGGGATGGAGACTTATCCTTTTGTTGAATAAAAATAGTGTGTGAACCATACCTTCTCTGCCAATGAAATGAGGTTTTAGGTTTCAGAGATGATATGGTGAGGTTAGAACCCAAACCCTAATTCTCCAAATCGGGAACTTCCCAGCACTGTTCCTAGGATAAAGGTCTATGTGACTGCGAATATACAAACCCACATACATTCCACGAATCCTAACCCCATTGTGAAACAAAAGTGGGAATACTATGACTGTGGATATGCAAACCCAAATTTGAGACATGATGATGTATCTTTCCCAAAGGTTTTATGAGTCAGGAGGTTTTGGTGGAGGCTTCAACATAGTCCATTTCAGATAAGGGAACCAAGGAAGGAGATACCCTGCCATGGGTGGCCTTAAAGAGGGTACTTAAGTTGATATTAATGCCTTGTGAAAATATCTTCTGTGTTGGGGTTCAGAATAGGTATACCACGGAGGTTTGGTGCATAGGTGTGCTATATAGGTGTCACACACAGGTGTGCCACATAGGTGTAGCAGGAAGGCTTGTTCAATGACTGAAGGAGAAGCTTTACACAGGGGAACCAATCCTATGAAAACATCTAATAGTGAAAAGACATTCAAAACATGCTTATCCCATCTAATTATCTCTTATCTTGTGTCTTTAGTGAGCTACACGAGACAATTTAATGAATCTGGGTGAATGATATATGCAAGAGGAGCTTCAGGAAGTCTTCCAACTTTTTCATTCCATTAAATGCGGAGCCCAAGGGTCCTATTTATAGGTAAGGAGGGGGGATAGTAGATTTCCATTCGTCTACATAGGTCCACTGTGCAGTCCCTCCACACAGGTCTGCCGCGTAGGGGTCCATAAATTTTATGTCCATGGAGGGTCCTCATGTATTTCGAGCGTGCAGGTTGGGCACATAGGTCAAATACACAGGCTTTAGAAACCTTGGATTTCATTTTAATTCTTTGAACTTTGGCTTGGTATTTTTAAAATATCAGGGGACCTCATTCCTAGTTATTTTTATGCTTAATTAGTGTCAACAGAGATGACCAATATAGCTTCCTCAAAGGTAGGTGAATTCTAGGATTGATTGACCTAGCTTAATATATTATAGTGTAATTTTTACATAAAATTGGAAAGATCCTACATGATGATCAAAATTGATATAAACAAATATTATCATATAGTTGGATGTAATTTCACTTTGAAATTTATTATATAGTGTGGCTTCTTAGAGTGGGTATTTGACAAAATATTTTACTATTTTCCCTCTTTATGGATTATAGTATCCCTTATGGGGAACCTTTTTGGGTTCTTTAAGTTGTTTTTGGGTATTTGACATGAATTTCCACTCTATCCAAGATTATTTATCCTAGATAATTATGATTTAAGTTGGATAATTAAATCAATAAATTCACAAGGGATGGTGAATCCATTTATTTATTAGTAAATATTATACAAAATATCTAATTTATTATTTTTTGGATGAAAACTATTCTTCATCATGAACATAAGTAATTATGTTAAAATAATTAAATAGATTTTAATTATTGTAATATAAGGACTGAGAAATGTATCAATATAGAGAAGAGAAGAGTTTATATTTCAAGAATATTTATGGGAAGGAAAGACAAAGTTATTGAATATTAACTTGGTGTCATTAGAAGAATCATATTTATGAATTTCTAGGGTTCTACCCCATTGAATAAAAGAGTTTTCATTAACTCTTTTGATGGAATTCTAATGAGATTTATTGGAAAAATAACCAGGTAAAATAGTTTTTATCTCCCATTTGGAAGTAGGATCACTATTATCAATAGTTTTATTTTATCCATCTCAATGATAATTTTATTTTTCATTTGATAACCAAAGTCTATAATCAGAATAATAGAGATTATTACCCAAATTTTCATATGGGATTCATAGAGGGAGGGTAGAAACTACCTGTAACATCAGTTAGGATAGAAAATCCCATCGTGGAATGTGGTTTTAAACATAGAAAAATCTATGAGAATATGTAATGAATGCATGTAAAATTATCATGGAAATTTTATTCCATACAATGTCTTTAGGAAATATTCATTCATAAAAAATAAGGGAACTCACCATAATATTGAATTGATCTGAATGTAATGGGTTCACCTCTATGAAATAGAATTAGTGACCCCATGTCCACTATCTATATAAATTCTTAATGAATAATTTATAAAGATACATCACTTTATAGATATAAAACTATTCCATAAATTCCACTCTAATCCTAAGGAAACTAGTTATAAATGTCGGTTTCATACAGGCTAGTGATCATATGGATTTCATTGATGCTATTCTGGATTCTAATCAAATGTCATTGTATTCCTCCACTTAGTTGGTTGAGGATATATATGTGTGTGTTCTTATTCACTTTTTTTTGTATGTTATTTAATTTATACATTTTCATAACTAAAATCATGTGAAAACCAATGAGGATGATGGGTCCGGTACTATTTTGTAAACATATACACCTATCAAGATGAAATTACATATATGATATATATGGAATCAATAAATTCCTATGGGAAATGATTTAAAGAATAAATGTTTCCATATAGCCTCAAATTTTATGCATTTAATTAGTGAAAAATGTAATTTATCATGCAGTTGCTTATCAAAGGGGGGTGACTGAGATATATATGATTATACAATGGATAATGAAAATGGGATTACATAAACTTAAAATATATAGACCAATTAATTGATTCATGTTTTCATAAAAATTTACATGGGTATATGGAATGATATACAATTGTATTATGCCCAAATGGACCGAAGTCCTTGTTTTTTATTGATTTTTGATAAACCACACCTCAAATTGCAATTATATTCCATGTTTGTGGCCCTTAATCCACTTTAAAGGAATATTTTTATTCCCCATCACATAAATAGAAATATATCATGTTTTAAACAATCAAATTCATCTTTTAGTAGTAAATAACAAGGACCTTGGGTGTGTTTGAAAGCACCTTGACAGGGCCTCAACCTCAACATGAACTGATTGTGTGTTTAAGGAATAATTCATGTACGATGTATTATTTAGGACCAATGGGATTCAATGATTATGTATTTATCATAATATGATAGAATATATAATTATCTCAATGATGGAGAAAATGTTTTTTAACTCTCCTTACACAATGTGTTGTCAATAATATTTTTCTCTTGATAATTGAATTGGATTCATCATTTCTTATCATGTGATTTTTTGGTATCTCCCACTATCAATGAAGCATGTTCCATAAAATTATGGCCAATAGAGGTATTACCCAAGAATTAGCGGGGATACTACACACCTAACAAAATGTAAATTTTTCATTAATTTGTTTTCTTCCAAAGGAGACCTAGATGTGGCGTTGATAATATGTTTGTGTAATGGTTAATATTCTTTATATTTTATGGTAATTATACACGGTGAACCCCTTTCGCTTCAACACTTCAGACCTGAATTTTGTTTCTACAATTTTTCCTTTTTTTCCTTTTTTTTTCAAATTTCCAGTCAGTCAAGTGCGTTGTGTTTGTTGGGTGGGTTAGTTCTTAAGATATTCTATACTCAAGATATCCTTTGGAAAACATAAAGAGAATTTTTTTAGTGATTATAACCCCCCAATAATTTATTGTTATACATCATTCACATCCCATCAATATAATATATCTTGAAAATTATAAATATGTTTAAAATGATTTTGATAATATCCCAAGATTCCCATTATAGCATAGAACTACAATAATTATTTTATGTAATATATAATATATTGAAAAATCCATGTTAATAGTTTACACATCCACAATAACACTATCATTGTAAAAAACATAATTCATAACTATCAACATAAATGAAATGTTAATAAAAATGTAATACTAAAGTTGTGTCTAGGTCACTAACATTCAAAATAGATAATTTATAATGGAAACTATATTATCATATTAAACTGATCATGATTATTAGACTAGTTTAAAAATTTATGAAATTGGTTTATTTTATTTAATATTTTAAAAAATTAAACTGTATTATAATTATAATCATTATGATTAAATAATAGTTTATTGAATTTTAAAGAGATGAATGATTTAATAAGAAGAATGTAATTTCAATTTTTTAATGAAAGTCTTAGCATCTTCTTTGAGGTGAATACTTTGGAAAAGTCAATAGATATTTATTTAATAGTCTTTTGGTTAAACCATGTCTTACCAAACATTTATAAGAGGGTTCATGGAGTTAGTTTGTTAGATATTCAAAATTGTAATTATTTTTAAAAGTGATGAGAAATGAGTGGATTAGGGTTGTATTTATAGGAAATGAGGTGGGTTTATTTATTAAAATAATGTGTAAATTGTCACTATTAAAGAAAAATAATGAATAGTATTTATTATTGTGAAAAATTATGGTGATTTATTCATATAATGAAAAAATTAATTCATTAAAAAGTCATCTATGTTGAAACCACTAGTTTTAATGTAGTATTTTATATCAATTGTAAATATAGATTTTATTTTGGAATAGAATTTGGTATGTTCTACTAGGGATGGAGTTGGTTTAGTTTTCATTATAGAAGAGCTGTTGTCTTTATACTTATTCTTGGAAGTTAATATTTTAAGTATTTATTGTTTCAAATGTCCAACAGTTTTTTTAAAAGATATTTTCGAATCTGTTTAGTTATTTTTAAGGGTTTGGATGATGAATAATTGGATTTCCTAGAAGTTATTTCAAATTTTAGTTGCTGATTTGTGTTTTCTATGAAAACTCATATTTGTAATAAATTAAAAAATTCCAAAACATAAAATAAATCCAATTTGATATGTAAATGTACTCTAAATTTTTGAGATGATACATAATATTAAATATTAAAAATACATATGGGTAACATTTAGTAATCAATACAAAATGTGGAAAAGTCCTTAATTCAGATAGTAACGTCACCCAATACATACTGGTAAATCTATGAAAATAGTCTAAATAATAGAATAATGATCAATATATAATTGTAAATTTATTTATCTGTAATATTAACTATTTGTATATGGTGTAAAAAATGGAAAAGTTTTTGGAATATTAATGTAATAAAGTTCTAGTGAATGTATTTTAATTATTGAAAATAAGGAGGGTTAATGATATCTTTTAGGGAATTGTGTATGTATTTAAGGGGTTATTCCATTTCAAATGATCAGAAATGTTTGAAGAAGAAGGTGTGATATTCTAACATGGAATAGTCTTGAGAAAGCTGGAATATTTGGGAAAAAAATTTAGAAGATAACATGCTTCCTTAAAAAATGTCCATTGATAGATTGAAGGAGTAAAAAATAAAAAATTTAATAATTTATGTGCTGATAATTAAGTAAATTTCAAGGTATTAATTAATGATAAATTTTACAATAAAGTAAAATTTTCATAGAGTATGGATGACACTAAATATATGGGAGACTGGACAATTGATTTCAAGGAAGAAAGTTTCCTACAAATGTTGTAAGAAGTTTAAAAATACATATTTGGAAAAACAATGTATGTGAACTATTTTATTATTTGATGAGGATTATTTAGATGATTATTTATAAAATATATGCTGGACTTGGTTCCCTAGATCCAAATTATTTGTACTTTATGATAAATATATATTTATTGGATGGATATCAATAAACTCCTTATCACATCATTATTGTTCATCTGTGTGACATTGCATGTGATAATGTCCCAAGAGTACCGGTCATGCAAAAAGATCATAGTAGTTACCCTCCATGATGAGAACACAAAATTTCTTGGAATCTATTCTTAGATATATGTTCATTAGCAAGATGATATCATTTGAGGGACACAAATGATATAGGCTATTAGAGGTGGGGACTCATAGGACTTTTAGACACATTCTTATGTTGTGTTCCTTGGTGATATCTGATAGGACATTATGAGAACAAGAACAAACCATAGTAAATTAACATTTATATGTTTCATTGGATGTACAAATAAGCGGAGGTGTGTATTGGTCCTTAGACATTAAGGTTACTATTCATGTGTACCATGACTCACACACTTAGATATATTAGAAAAAACAACAATGAAATATATTCACGATGAGGTATGATATATTGGGTGTTTCACAAGTAATACCACATTAATGAATAATGTGATAAAGGATATGTACCTCTTATTCCATGATTAATTTTGATATTTCAGGCCCTTTAATAGAAATTATATAGCCTAAATAAATCTATGGATATGATTTTCTATAAGAAATTTAAATTTCAAGAATATATAAGAATGAGAAATCGATCACATAGCTTGATGGAACTCGCATGCAACACTTTTGATTAGTGATATAATGATAGAGGGATTATATTAAATGGTAAGAATTCGTATGAGGTAACATGTTTTTGCAACATTAAATTATTTCTATATGGGTTCCTTGACATGATACTAGATGCTATCCTTATACTTTAGGCTGCTTCACATATTTCCACTGAGAAATAGGCCTAGAGGGTCACAAACTAAGTGTATTCCTTATCTCAGTTAAATAGTATATTATTTATTATTTAAAAAGTTTAATAAAGATTATTCCTGGTTGTGGTTTAATAATTATTCATGAATGTATGATCACATTTATTTCAACACTAGTTATTTGAGAGAATATAATTTGGGCCGAATAATTAATATTCACTCGTTTTCTATTTATTTAATATAATATTTATATATTCATTGGAAAATAATGTAGTGATATTTATTTATAAAATAAATAGTGATTATTAATGTTCAATAAACATGGTAGAGGATTGGATGACCGAGTTTAATATCTGGTGAGAAATAATGATAATTGATATTATTTTATTAAATAATATTTATTTTTAAATCCATGTTACGTGCATGTCTGGAAATGATAGCGTTTCTATTATTATTTGACATGGGGGTTTTTTAGGATTAATAATATAATTGTGGAACTTGTGAAAATTATTTATTGTTTACCAAGAGAATTAAATGCCATATTGTATTAATCACTTATTAGCCAAGTGGTAGGAATGTGATGATTATTATTTTTGTGCACAATGAATTTGAGAAAATATATGAAGATTTGATAGTTATTCCCTTTCCAAGAAGACTCTCAATAACAAGAGCTATTCTCCTCCATCGGATCAAGGATAGAGCTCTAGAAGAGGTTCTCAAGGAGATCAAATATGGACATCACAAGTGCAAGGATCCTTCATGATATCACATAGATAATCCTCTGGAAATTTCCATAGATATGTGGAACATGTGTGGATCAATGCTAGAGGAGATCTATCATTTATCTCTACAACACAATTAAGGTGCACTGTAGATCTGTGGTCAAACGCATCAATGATGAAAGAATCACCTTGAAGGTAATTTTTTTATTTAATTAAATTAATTATAAACAAAATATGTTGATCCTCTCTCTTAGTTTCTGATTTCAATTAATTTCTCTAAATACTTAATGAAATTACATTAATGATGGCATTTATCATTATATTTATCCAATATTGATCATATATTATAGGAAAATTTAATGTTTGGCACCGTCCATCCCATGCTCCCCCTGCACCCGGAAACTACAATTGGTATCAGAGAGGGCATATTAATGTTTATAATTTTTTTAAACAATTCATTGATGATTTAATATTTAATAATTTAGTTTCTAAATTCATGTTTAATTATTTTATGAGATCTATTCTTCCTCTATCATTTCTCATAAATCTAAAAAAAGATGATTTTTTTTAAAATTAAATAGAGGAACTCGTCTAGAGGTGCCAAGGGTTATGTCCTGGTAACACAGTAGTACACACTCTATAGTCTGATCTACACGGTGTGTAGTTGTGTTCAATGCATCGGGATTAGTTTAGAAATTTATCACCCCATGTACATTAATGTTACACATTGTAGTTAATTATTACACCACTTTTTGGCCTGGATAGACTGACACATGATCAGTCAGACTACACGCTGTGTGGCCCACTAGATAGGGCATATAGTCCGTTTCAAGTCAGGGCTGGGCTGTGTATCCAATACATGGATTTAATGACCTATTACCTTGTAATGTGGAGTCAACCCAGTGTGTAGCCCACTAGACATGTCGTGTACTCTCGATATTTCCAAAGTACACCTCACATGTTGTTTACCTTGGAATGTACTTTAGATGAATAGTGAGGATGGTACACACCATGTAGTTAGATTTACACGTCGTGCACCTTTTCCATATTACAAATATTTAAATTTTTTTGTTATATATATAACTCTTGAGACATGTACCTTCTTTTGGGTGTAAATTTGGGACACAACATGTGATAGGTGTTTGATATATATATATACATACATACATATATATATATATAATTAAGATCTGTGTAATGTTCAATGATCTGCACATCATGTATGAGTTGTATTACAATTATAATTCTGTGTGCATGCCACATGTCACAAAGATTGAAGTGTATATGAGTATAATACATGTTGGGTAGTTCATGATGGGTATTCACTAGGATACCTCCATGGTATAAGTTATGTACATTTTATATTTTAAATGAATTCTAATTTGATTAAATTAATAATGGATGATAATCTCAAAGAAATTCCAAATAAGGTGTAAGATAAAAGTATTGATTAATTAAAGATAACATATTAATCAATTTGAGCATGATTTATCTTAAATAAGATTCATTAAATAATTGAATTCTGGTTTTTTTAATGCATAATTCTTTGCATGCATGTGGTTGATCATGATCTAGACTAGACCATTTTATGTGATTAGTATCCCTTTTAATATATTATTAAATTAAATTATTGGCCTCTACACATTCTATCCACATTAATATGTAGGGTCCACATTCCCATGGTTTTTTATGTAAACCCATTTTACCCCTCACCTTTATGTGAGTAAAAGCATATCTAATGGATGGATCTCTGAAGCTAGTGGAGGCAGTTCAATTTAGGAGACAAGGTGAAAATAATCCAAGGAGATACAGAGGTGGATAGGTGGAGAGCTGTAAAGAGGAACCTATTTGGTTCAAGGGGATTCATCCCTATATTGGAATTTAGTTTATCAACTACTAGATAAACTAACCATTAGAACTATCTCATGATCATAGCCTTTATTTTCTTTCTTTTAGTTGAATGGTTTATTTATTATTGATATATTATCGCGACCTCATAATTAATGTATTAAAAAAGAATGTAATATGGAACTAAAATATATTTGATTATTTATAAATATTATAAAATACATGGTTAATAACTTAATATTATTTCAATTAATATTAACAAGCTTGTGAAAATATAATAAATTATAATTAACACATAAGGTATAAAATCCCTCAATAAAATATTACGTTGGTATTTCCTTCCATTACTTCGGTTAGAACTGTATCGTAGTTCAAAGTTCATGACCAACCAACGTTAGAGTGTTTTAAATTATTGGGTTATTCTAATTTTAGGTTTTGGGTTGACAAGACATATTTTACATCAATGGTTCTATGGAAATGCATGATATAGTGTAACATAGAGGCCAAGTTTGAGGAAATCAAAAATCAAGGAATTCAGGATTGGGGAGACTACATAATAGATCAATGAGTTTCTAGTTAATGCATTTGGAATTTGTAATTCCAACCTAAAACCTTTTAAATTTCCTGGCAAGCCTTGGTTGGGGTAATGCAAAGGGAAATATAGAACCTTGATGCTAGAATGTCCAAGAAATAAGATATTCTGAATCCAATGGTGAGATCTATTAGGATATGATAAAAATGTGGGAGATTAATGAATATTTATTTATTTATTTGTCTTAATTTTATCAGATAAATTACTAAAACTCTATTCATCTTATTTATAGAAATGAAATTAGAAATGAAATCAAGATATCATTGTTTTCCATAGATGAGAAGAATAACCTTCTCACTGGAACTAATTTCTAAGAGTAGTAAAGGAATATTGGGGAATCCTTCACAATGAAATGAAACTATATGTGATGGAAGAACATTTTCTAGTTGTGTTGGGAAATTAGCTTAGTGATGAGAAGATCTATCTATACAAGTAACAACTAAATGATGCTAAAAATGTTCAATTCATGATGCTATCATCCATGACCAATGAGATCCTAAAGCCACATGATGGAATGGATGCTTATGTCATGATGTCTCACATTCTGGATCTCTATCAAGAGAAGGAGTGATAAGAGATGTATTAGATCTTCAATGCTTTTTTCACCACTAATCTTGGAGAGTCTATCCTATCTGAACCACATGTAGCCAAGCTTATTGGCTACATTGAGCATATAGACATCTTAGGGATTAAATTCGTAGATGTTTTTCATACAGATCTCAAACTATCATCACTACCCAATATATTATATTATTTAATTATGAAATATAATATGAGAAATAATTATAAGAGTATATCAGAACTTCTTACATTAATTCACCAAGTAGATAAGGATAGGGGGAATGAAAAACCCATGGTCCTTTTGGTGAATATGTAGAGGAAGGAAAAACCAAAGGGGACTAAGACTTATAAATAGTCTAAATCCCCCAAGCACCGTTCGAACAAGAATAAGAAGATCAAAAGGTTGGGTAATAAAAATGATGTAGTATACATTTCATGTGGCAAGTCAGGCCCATGGCAGAGGAACTGCACCTATAGGAAAGGCGGGGCCAAAAGTGTGTTTGTAATCAAGTGAAATCTTTCCATTTCTATACATTGGGTATTAGATATAGATTTTGGTGCTCAAATCTGTATTCAAATATAGGGACCAAGTAGATTCCATAAACGTTTAAGAGGAGAGGTTGGTCTATGAGCTTCCCATGGTTTGATACTGGATACTCTTTCCATTATTGACTTCCAACTTTCATTACCAACCAGGATGATTTTGGTTTTACAAGACTTTTATTATGAACCAAGTGTTACCCTAATCTTAATTTATATATAATGTTTAGATACATAAGTGTTTATTTTAAAATTGATGAATAGATATTTTTTATTTTATAAGGAAAATATATTTTATGGTTTGGAAGATTTAAATAATGGTATATATGTATTACATCACTAAAACCAATCTTTGAAAATTGATCACAAATAATGTTCACATGACTCATATAAGACCTAGTTGTGTCATCACCGTCTCATTCAGGTAAAAAGGATGCAGTTGAAAAATCATTGTCTAGATGGTTATGTAGACTCTTCTAAGATAAAACCACTTGATAGATGTCATGCTTCTTTACAAGGGTAAATGAACAGACCACCATTTGGTGGACATGGTGATAGAGCCATAGAGCTTCTAGTATTGGTACACACCGATGCATGTGGACCATTTCTAGTAGAAGCTAGAGGTTGATATTCTTATATAATACCTTTTGCTAATGACTTGAGTAGATATGGATATATTTACTTGATGAGGTATAAGTTTGAGTCCTTTTATAAATTAAATTAAGTCATGAATGATATAGATTATCAACTTGGTAAGAAGATATATAATCTTTGATCTGATTGAGGTAGATAATATCTTAACCAAGAGTTCATCAACTACTTGTGGGGGTTTTTTATTCTATCTCAACTCATTCATCCTTATACAAAACAATGGAATGGTGTTAGTGAATGGAGGAACTGTACCTTTTTGGACATGGTAAGGTCAATGATGATTCCAAAATATGTTCCATTATCCTTTTCAGGACATGAATTATAAACTGTGGCATATACATAAACTGAGTACCAACTAAAGGGGAAAATGAAATTCCATTCGAGTTTGGGAGTGGAAATGATCCCATTTTTTAGAATACACATTTATGGGGATGTGATGTATTTGTTAAGTATTTCATAGGCAACAAAATAATACCCTGGGGCATTAGGTGTATGTTTATCAGGTTTCCCAAGGAATCAAAGGGATACAACCTATACAACCCCTTGAACCAGACAGTAACTATCGAAAGACAAACATACTTTTTTAGAGGGAGCACATCCGCAAAAAGGATAGTAGGAGAAATATTTAATTCAATGAAATTGATGATAAACATTCACAAGAGGTTGTATAGGAAAAAGTTTCATAGGTCCCTGTGGATGAAGTAGTTCATGAAACACAAGTGTTTTGTAGGAGTGTAAGAGAGTTAAGGGAACAAGAGAAATAAAATTTTCTTATCACCAAGGATGGTGACGCATTATTTTTGGACAATGACGAACCTCTCTCCTTCACGGAGGTAGTATAGAGCTTAGAAGCTACATGATGGCTAGAATTTATGAATTATGAGATGAATTCCATGTATCTGAACCATGTTTTGGTTCTGGTTGATGTGCCAGTTAATGTAATGACTATTGGATGTAAATGGGAATTCTAGAGGAAACTGGACAAGGAAGTTAAAGTATGTACCTATAAAGAATGGCTAGTGGCTAAAACGTTTACAACACATCAAGTAATTGACTGTAATAAAACCTTCTCTCCAATTTACATGTTTAAATCCATCATAATCAAATTTTCCATATAATCTTACCATGATTATGAGGTTTGGAATATGGATTTCAATACTACATTCCATAATAGTATAGTTCAAAAATATGTATATATGAAACAACCAGAAGGTTTTTTACACTGGGTGACACTAAAAGGATTGTCAAGTTGTAGTGATCCATTTTTGGATTGAATCAATTATCTAGGTCATGGAAAATTAAAATTTATGAATCCATAAAAGAATCTGGTTTCTTTAAAATTAAATATGATCCATGAATTTACCAAAGGTTTAATGGTAATGCAGTCATTATCCTAGTTTTATATGTTGTTGAAATATTACTTAATGGAAATGACCTTCTAGTCTTATAGTCAATTAAAGACAGGTTGAATAAGTGCTTATCCATGAAGGAATTAAGTGAATAAGACAACATTCTAGGGATAAATATCATTCATGCTAGATCTTAGAGGCTACATGGACTATGCCAAGATACATATATTTACCAATACTAAAGAGATTAGGTATGAAAAAATAAATGAGGTTATTGGTTATAGGGTCACATGGTTTACATATTTCAATGAAAATGTGTCCCCAGACACTATAAAAGAAATATAGAATGAGTAAGATCATATATGCTTCAACAATAGGATATATCATGTATTCCATGTTATGTAAAACACATGATGTTTCCTATACATTGATAATGGTAAGAGGATATCAAAAATATCAATAAGAGCAATATTGGAATGATGTTAAGACTATTCATAAGTATTTTAGAATAACTAAATATATGTTCCTGGTGTATAGAGGAGATGAGGAGCATGTCAGTAGAGGGTATGCTAATACCGATTTTCATACAATTCAGAAGGATCTAAAGTTGTAATTAGGATATCTTTTCTATCTGAACAGTGGATCTGTGATCTAGAAGAGTTAACAGTAGTTAGTTTTCACTGATTCTACAGTGGAGTAAAAGTATATAACAGCTTCTGATTAATCCAAGTAATCCATATGGATTTATAATTTTGTCCAAGGTCTTGATGTGGTACATAGTATAAATAACCAATCACAGTGTTTTTTTATAATAATACAGTGGTGGATGTTCAAAAAGAGCCAAGGTCACATCAACAGGAAAAGTACATAATATGTAATTATCACCTCTTGAGGGATTTCTCTCAAAGGGGTGAAGTTACAGTGAGCAGAGTATCCACATAAGATAATGTGGAAATCCCCTTGACTAAAGGCCTATCTTAGCAGAAGCACTAATATCATGTGAGAGCTGGCAGACTGAATATTATTAGTAGTAGGATCTTGTGAAAGTGGGAGTCTATTGGAGTTGGTCCCTAGAACCAAATTCTTTTTACATTATGTTAAATCTATATTCATTGGATGGGTATCAATAAAATCATTATCACAATATGATTTTTCATATACATAACATTTCATGTGATAATGTCCCAAGAGTAGCTATCACACTAAAAGGTCATATCAGTTCCCCACAATGATGATAACCTCAAAGTTCCCTGAAATTATTAATAGATATATTTCATATATCCCTAGGATATCATTTTAGAGACACAAATGTAATAGGATATCACATGTGGAGATTCATAGGACTTTTAGACACCTTCGCATGGTGTACTCTCTTGGTGATATCCCATTGGATATTACGAGAACGAGTCCTAACCATAAGAAATCCGCATTTATAAGATTAATTGGAAGTTCCTATAAGCGGACATGTGTATTGGTCATGAGAAATTAAGATTATTATTAATGGGTATTATGACTCACACACTTAAATGTATTGGTAAAAACCTTGATGAAATATGTTTGCGATGAGGTAGGATATGTATGGTGTGTCACAAGTAATAATGATTTAATTAATAAAGTGACAAAGGATGTGTCCTTTCTATTCAATGAAAAAAGTTGATATCTTAGGCCCTTTGATGAAAATGATATAGCCTAAATAATTCAATGACCATGGTGTTCTATAGGCAAGTTCAATTTATAGAAAGTAAAAGAATGAGAAATTGATCATATAGGTTGATGTCACTTGAATGAAACCCACATGATTGGAGATATCGAGATAGGGGGATTATGTTACATGGTAAGAATTCGTATGAGGTGACATGTCATTGTGGTGTTTTCTATATGGGTGCCTTGTGATGTTTCTAGAATCTAACCTTGGACTTTTGAATGCTTTGCCTATTTCCACTGAGAAAGAGGCCTAGAGGGTCACACACTAAGTTTATTTCGTATATTAGTTAAATAATATATTATTTACTGTTTAATATGTTTAATAAATATTATTCCCAATTGTGGTTTAATAATTATTCATGGATTACTGATCGCATTTATTTCGACAATAGTTATTGGAGAGAATATAATATGGGTGGAAGAATTAATAATTAAATATTTTCTATTCAGTGAATTTAATATATATATATATATTGGATAATAATATATTGCTATTTATTTAATAAACAAATAGTCATTATTCATGGTTCCATTAATATGGTTGAGGATTGCCGGATAGATTTAAAGGTTCAGTGAGAAATAATAATATTTAATATTATTTTATTAAATAATATTTAATTATAACTCACATGTTAAGTCCATGTCAGGAAATAACAATGTTGATATTATTATGTGACATGGGGGTTTTTCTAGTATCCTTAATATAATTATGTGACTTGTGAAAATTATTTAGTATTACCCTGGTGAATTGAATTCCTGATTATGTTATTCTCTTATTAGCCAAGTTCTATCCATGTGATGATTATTATTGTTGAGCATAAAAGATTGGAGAAATGCTTTTAGCCCTGTAGATTTCTTCCCTCTCCAAGGACAATCTCAAGAATGAGATAGATCCTCCTCCATTGGATCAAGGAGAACGCTTTGAAAGCAGTTCTCAATTAGATCGAATGCGGACATCATAAGCACAATGATCTTTCATGATAGCACCCAGATACTACTTCAGTGAAATCCAAAGATACATAGAACATGTGTATATCGCTACTAGAAGATATATACCATTGATATCTACAACACAACGATGGCCAACTATAGATCTGTGGTCAAAAACATCAACGAATAAGGAATCACCTTAGAGGTTATTCTTTGATTTAATTAAACTAATTATATAAAAAAATATGTTGATACTTTATCTTGGTTCCAAGTTTCTATTCCTTTTTTTAATTCCTTGATTCAATTCCATGGATACTAGCATTCATAGTCATATTGATCATGGATTGATCATCAATTGTTGAAAAAATTAAAGATGGGCACTATCCCTCTCATGATCCTCATGCACTCAGTACCTACAACCTGTCCCATCCTAAAAATTATAAGGTTGTGACAACCAGTTCTGTTAGGTTGAGATAGTATGGTTATGTTGTGGTGACAAGTCTCCATAAGGTTGATACAACCATCATCATAATGTTTAGATAGGTCCTCATATAGCTAGTACACATGCACATATGTTTTGAACTAGACTTTAAGAAGAACCATAATAAATTACACATGAAACTTTTGGTGAAGAAATTATAAGTAAAAGGTATTAAACAATTATTGTCATTAATTGTAGAAAAATATCCAACTAGATTATATTTAATCAATAAAAATGTGATGAAATAAGGTTTCCACATAGAAAAGTGTGGTGTCACATAATAGTGCATGAATCCTTGCACTTGTGGAATAGGATTTTAAAATAAATTACAGTCAATGAAATTTACATAAATTTTGTGATTAAGACATTCAAATATCATTTGGATAATGATAATTGGACAAGTTGATTCTGTGACTAGATTCAAATGGGCTTCAAATGAGCATTAAATCAGAATTAAAAATAGGGAAAATCATCCATTTTGAAAAATAAGGATCTCCTACTGTTGAGATTTTTCATGTTTCCAAAATTAATTATTGGAAAAAAATATTCATGACAAAAATTTATGAATATAAATTTACAATAGATGTATAAGAATGAGAGAACATTAGTATTTTGATACTAATGTATTCTTGAAGAACATATACTATGTAAATAGGGAGAATAAAATTTATCATCTACGAGTGTAATTTTACATTAAAGAAGATAAATAAGAGGCCCATGATGAAATTATACCATGGAAGGTAGTTGAGGATAGGAAAATTTGATACTTCCATTACATCATATTCTTGGTGTGGAGACATTGATATATTTAGAAGGTAATAAGATTACAAATCATAGTTTGTCTGAATTTATATATAAGGGCAAAGAACATGAAGTGATGATGGATTTTTATAGTTGGTTTAAGACCAATTAATGTGTATGTTGGAAGGACATTAAACCCTAGTGGTACTAGTACAAACAATTTCATCATCTTTAGGTATCTTCAAAATATGGTATGTAGTATAAAGAACCTACCAGGAGGAATTTTTGGGAATTCTATTATTCATACCGAAAAAAAATATGGATGATAGATACTAAGCACTTGTATGGCCCTTGATTAGGCCCTTGTAATCAATTCAATATAATAGTGATATTCTATGTATAAATGGTAGTAAAACACAAAAAGGAGTGTGTTTTCAACTTATATTGAAACTCTATAAAAACCATGTGTGATGTTGTTATAATTTATTTATATCTTCCATCTTTTAGTGTGGATGAGTTCACATTTTTTGGTTCGTTAAAAATTTTCAAAGGAAATAAAATTATTCCTATGGATATGGAAAAGAGAGCAAAAAAATCGAAGGGAGAATTGAAGAAGAATGGTTGAAGAATCCAAAAATTTGTCAAAGGAAAGGGGGTGGGAATAATAATCCCTCATGGACCAATGATCTATATAGTGGCCCATTTTTCATGGAATCCATGAATTAAAAATTTTGTGGGGTGAAGATAGTAGGGCTGGTCTCCACAAATGCAATAATTTTCAAGATTAAGGTGGAGAAATCGACCCTATATATGACATCCACCACAAACTCAAATGGTTCTTAGGCAAGGAAAAACTATAAAATTCTTTCAAATTAATGAGGATGTTTGTGGGACTGACGAATTAATCCTCACTGCCATGGTCAACAACCTCATGCCCCCACTGACCAATTTGTCGGTAGTCTGGGTTACTTCCATGGACTTCGACAAAGGGTGCTCATGATCCAGCAACCCAATGCATCTACCTCTCAATAAAGAACCCTGAGGGGTGGGATTAAAATGAGATACTTTTAGAGAGATAGACTGATAAAGACAGAGATAAGAGATCACCACAAAAGACAGAATCTTTTCACGATTTCCTATAGGTAAAACCTCCCACGTAGCATTAAAGGGAAAAACTATGTTAGTTGGAGAGTCTGAGAACCTCAGATCCCTTGCAGAGGGATTCTCAAGAGATACATAACCAATGAAGCTTTTTTAAATTGGTGTCCCTCATAGAAAATTGCTATGTGGAAAATCCCTATACAGACATAACTCAGCATCATGTGGAAAATTTCTACGTGAATAGAACTTGACCCTAAGTAGAAATACGCTATGAAAACGGAACTTGGCCTCATGTAGAAAAACTCTACGTGGACCAAACTCTGGTCCATATACAACCATGGTATATTGGCTTATTCCTCACCAACACAACAACATGCTATGAAGAAGAAACCCCACCCCGCATACATAAATTCTATGTGGAATGTGGTGTCTCTAGTCATTCCACCTTCTTGGTCCAATAATTTCCATTCATTTAAATAGCATCATCTATAGCCCCTCTATGTGACAGTCTCTCACAATCATGCCAATGCCTCTTCCAAATCCACCAGATGACTACGATAAAATCATAGGGCACAAAAACATTTCTTTTTGAGTTTACATAAACATGGTAAGTGTTGTCATTTTGGTTATCCATATAATAAGGTGGACCCCTTTGCAATGTCCCTAAGTTTATGTTTTGATGATAAGAAGGGTTTCAAACTTGGGATAGACACATATAACTCCCCATTATATTAATTAAGGGAAACATCATGCCCTTCCATTCTATGAGGGATAGTGTTTAAATTTCTCTCCATTTCCCCTGAACCATTGTTAGTGAAATCCCACTAAGGTAAGCCCCTAGCATTTCTTGTGGGAGGTGGAGCCTTTCTCCTCTTCACATCACCCTGGGAAATATCCATATAGATCCCTAAATGTGATTACCCTTGATATGAAAACAAGGGAGGAAATGGAGAACTCCAATCCCCCCTCCCTGATCTCCCTTTAGGCTCCAGAATCATCCATCAGTGGGTGGGGAGGAATGTGAGATCATCATATTGATTAATTTATCTTGTTTATCACACTGAGCATGAATAATGTTTTCTTATAGGTTAGTACCGATCATGACATCTTCATGACCCTAAATATAAAAGTCCTTCTCTATAGATATAATCCCAACCACATGGGATGTTTCAATGTGTAAGCCCCATATTTCTGAACTATGTGGACATTTATTACCAATTATCTTGGATACGTAGGAAACATCCCAGATGATTAATCCTGACACTTTCATTTTTCATATTGGTCCACTCTTGCCCCGATTGCATGACGTTAAACTATATGGGTTACAAAACTATGTGGTTTATGATTCCTCTCATGGGGATACATTATAATCCCATATTATAGGTTCTATCCCAACATTAAATCAATTCATACCCCCTTAGATGATGAAAGAATCTAGAGAACATTGCACCTGACATGAGATGCATTCGAGTTCCCATCCCCTTGACCAATATGAGTTTTTAAGTGAAATTTCCAATATAATCCAATGAATTCCAACCATTGGAAAGAAGGTCCATGGATCATGTATGTGATATCTATTGGGTGTTTTTGGATCCAAGAATAAACCTGTTGGAGGTCATACAAGTACATTTCACCTGACGTGGATTGATTGCATAAAAACGTAACCCCATACAATCACTCAATAGGACCAATGTAATTGGAGTCAAAACAAATATAGTGAACACAACATGAACTACTTAATTATGGCACCCATTTCATAAGATAAAAGGGATATACTGATCAATCCCAATTGGACCATTTTATTTTTGGTACAACTTGTCTTCGGGTCAAAAAAATTGTGAGCCCTACCTGAATCCTTAACCAATATGGTGGTGTTACCCCGACTCATGCCACTTTCACATATAAAAGGGAAGAGGTCCAAGAATGGTCATAAATTATACATATGGTAATGATATGTTACTTTTATAGGGGTTTGTGGTCTATAATTTTTACATATATAATAGAAACTCTATAGAGCTTCCTTCAATCCAATGGCATCCCAAAAGTTTTCATTGACACACATGCAAACCAATGTACCGATCGGGCCCTCCATGAAGCAGAGGAATCTGTTTCCCACCCAACATCTCCAAATCTAGGATTCAAAAGGATTGATCCAATATTACCACCAAAATTGTACTCTCTAAACATTGGACGTAGTAATACATTCCCTCTAGTCGATGCAGTCATGCCATCCACCAACTCAGCAGCGGTCAGGGTCCGTAAACCAAACATCTCCACTAGTCATCTTTAATTGTTTTAGGTTCATGTCCCCGAAACAATAAAATGAGTTCCTAACTTATTCTAGGGAGGTGAATGAAGTCATCTCTAATGACTTTTCCTCTACTGCACATGTTCCTCACTCAAGGAACACTGCAGGAAGATGTCGCTACCAACACCATGTGGCACAACATCCTCATTCTGAAGAGTATATCATGCCGAGGGATCTTGATGAATTTAGAAAAACACATATCCCCCAGGATACATTTCAAGGATGAAGAATTTTTAATCAGAAAAAGATCATCACCTTAGTTCTTGAGGAAGATATCCTCCATAAAAATACCATAGAAAACAACAAGAATGGATACATTCTCTCTCCCTCTTTTTAAGCCCTCCATGAATATATTGAATTAGAAAGCAAAATAAAATAAGGTGATTAAACTATATTTAAAATATTTTAAGAACATTAATATTAAACTACATAAGGTATATGAGAATAAGAGATATTGAAGAAACAAATTGAATTAAAACAGAAATACAAAAACAAACACTTACAAGACTACAACAAAGAAGAACACAAATGTAAATGAAAACAAAGAGAGGAGGAAAGGTATCTCAATTAAGAAATTGAGTATGGAAGGTACTACCAATCCTTTTTCAAGGTTTTTTTCATTCCAAATGATGACAGTCTCTTTTGAAATGCCAACCCTTTTGAAATTAGTGGAGGGGATTTATTTATAGCCCAATGTTGTGGGTTGTTGGCATTCCAAAACTACCCCCCCCCCAATTTCATCACCACTTTGATAAATTATAAAGCTGCCTCTCAAGATATGATCTTATTACAAGTTGTAGATAAATATCCTCTCTGCCTACTCTGAATATTTGGAAGCCATTGGACTTAAGGAGCCAATGTTATGGTCGGTTGATTACACAAAGTTAATCTGTCCATTTCAATCCAAACTTTTTGAACTCTAAAATATGAATGGGTTTTTGAATAGGAACATTCCTTAAAGTCTGAATGATTCACTCAAAAAAGTCGTCCATATACATATCTTCTTTCACACTGCAAAATATGCGCTTGATTTGATGATTACCTCATGAAATATGTCATTAATAGTGTCTGGATTTTAATTTCTGGCCAGAATGGTGGTCTGGAATTCAAGGTAGTAGTTGGGCCCCTTTTTCATATATTTGTACCTTAAAATTTTTATCAATAATTTCTTAGTATAATCTTGAACATATGTTGGAGGTTTAAAAAATTTGGGCTTGCAATTAAGACCAGTAACTCAATCATCATGGCTGGTCCAGTTTCATCACAAATTATTTGGGTCTTCCTGTGTGGACCATAAGACCCTCAAAATGGACGATTTGTCCAATGGTTCCTTCTAATGATATGTTTTAAATTAAATAACGAATCCTATAAAATAATAATCACACAATGTTTATCAGTACGGTGATAGTTATAAATAAAATAGTAAACTGACTCTATTGGACTACATCTAAAAATGCCCAAAAATCATACTTATTATTAAAACATTAATATTTCACACTAATTAGGCACATTTAAAAAAATAATTAAAGGGAGTATATAATATGTCATGAAAATATTAATAAAATCTACTCACCCACACTTAGTCTTGTGCATGTAATCATGTGAAACACATAAAAAAAACATTACAAAATCATTTTCACTCACCAAAAAATATTAAAATTTTGTTTTCTCCAATTAGGGGAGGTTTAGACTATTTCAGTCATCCATGTCGAATTACACCTCAAATTTTTAAAGAGAGAAAATGATCCAAAATCAAATATTTTTTTCATTCTCAAATTTAGAAATGGAAAATGTGGATAATCAAAACTCACACCTCTCTGGATGATAAAATTCATTTGTGGAGGTTCACTCTTTCACCAACCAAATGTGAAAATATTAGAATCTGAAAGTGCTCTTAGATTATAATCTATATCCAAAGTGCACAAGAATAAAGAGGCCTTTTGAAGGGGTTTTCCTATGGCTATGGGACAATAGGAATATAATATCCAAGAGAGTGAAGAAGAGGGGTAAAACATTAACATTGACAAAGAAATGCACATTTGTTTTTTAAATGATACATGAAAGGAAATGGGAACACATAATTATTAGGGAATGAAAATGTGAAATAAGACACAAAAGTGGATGGAAATATGAAGGGAATAAGAAGATGGAATATTTACAAAACAAAAAACTTCTCCAAATGACATAAGAATATAATTCAAGTGTTATTTGTTTTTGTCATTTTTTTGAAAGTTGAACTTGAAACAGATATCACACTCATATCCCAACCCATGATTTATCTCCTCAAGACACTAATTGTAATAGTTATAACAAGATCTAAGGCTGATAAATAGTGATCTTTGACCAACCCAAGACACCAACCTAATTTTTTGATTGTTTTTTTATTTTATAAATTTGTTTTTCATAACACTTCTCAATAAAATTTGAACAATATTTAATAATCATATATACATTCCAAAACCACACTTAATGAAAACCTCTCCCCCACACTGAAATTGATGCTTTCCATCAAGAAGATGATAACATGGGGAAATCAACAAAGGGTACCCAAAATGAAATATATTCCCCCCACAATTAAATTTAAAAAAATTATGAAATGAAAATCCATGTTGATATTGGGTGTGAAAGGTATGGGGATTGTAATGTGGCTATCAATGAAATGGGTTTCATAGGCTCAAAGGGGATTTCAAAAGGTAGATTAATGTATGGATAATGGGAGGCTATTTAACTATTGTGATTCTCATGTGGTTCATAAAATACCTCACTTATATTAATTCACAATAAAGTAGGAAACTCCGCTCAAAGGTCCAAAAAATAATGATTCACAAATGGGGGTGAAAAAACACTCATTTTGAAAAGATGTCCATAGGTAGCCTTGGCATGAATTCCAATGTTTGTTCTCATGGTTGGGGAAAATCATTTTCCAAATCTGAAATTGAGCTTTCAAGATTTGTTGGCATTGACACAAAATTATTTATCCAAAGTCATGATGAAAATACAAATTTTTTGAGATGAAAACATGTCTATTGAATCCCCAAAAAGGTTAGACAAAGTTTCAAAACTCTATGGGGAGTAATCATGACTCATTTGTTTTTGTAATATTTTTGTCATGATGATTTTTTTTTGTTTTTTTAGGTTTTTTTAGTTTTTATTAAAGACACACCCACAAAAAAAGAAAGAGAAAAAGAAAGGTTTTGATAAAGAAAGTGGTAAAAAATTGAAATATAGAGGAAGAAGAAGAAATAGGTAGAGAAAGGAAGAGAGAAAGAGAGAGTTAAAGTGAAATAGGAAACCCCTGGTTTGGATGTGGTGGGTTGCTATCTCCATCCTGTGCTGGGTCGACTGCAGAAGTTGGGGATCCATTGGAAGTCAGTGTGGTTCCATGATTGTGGGATGTTACCTGAAATGGAAAAAACAATATTCATCTAATAAAAACTAAAAAGAAATTAAAATTGCATAAAATTAAAAGAAAACATGGGTTGCTGTAACACCCCGAGATTTTATGAAAAATATTCTTTTTAATTTCACTAATGTTTTTGTGTTGTACGCTACACCAAAAGGAGCTTGAAAAACACGCATCCTTGATTTTCCTTGCATTACACGCAATCACGACCTTCCTCGATAGCGTGTGTACTACGCAATAACGAGTTTCACTAAACAACAATATGCTATTAAAATATTATTAAAACTAGCCGTTATGAATAGTAATAACCACTTTTTGAAATTTTGTAATTTTATTTTTCAAAATGGAATTCATTTTTGGATTCGGAATATCGAAATTAGCTTAGGGTGAAATTTTGGTGATTTTCAGATAACTTTCATATTTTGATGAATAGTGAAAATTACTAAATTTTAATTAAAAACAACTTTTTCAATCAAAATAATTAATAGTGATAAATTTTTAATTTGAGTGGTTTTAAAGTGTATTTAGAATATATTTTTACAATTCAATACAATGTTGGTCATTGGATGTAATTTCACATTTAAACCAGTTATAAACAAGTGTCAATCTTTTGATAGTTATTATCTCTTTAAAACACGCCTTTTGTTTTGACGACGGGAATTAATTTTGAAATTAAATAATGCAAATGATATGTTTTGAATTTGGTAAAATAGAAATCATTTTTGAGTTTATAATATCAAATATAGCTTAGGCCTAATTTTTGGTATTTTTCTGAAAACTTTCAATTTTTGATGAATAGTGAAACCACTAAGTGGTAGTTAAAAAAACAGAATTTTTCATAAAACTTAATTTTACCGCTTCTATGAGTGGAATTTGAAAATTCCAAGAGACACGGTTGATTTCAGTAAGTAAAATGTGGTTCAATGAGATGAAAATAATTTTTGGTGAATAGTAACTTTTTACTTTTATTTACCACGGTTAAAAGTAAATAGGGTAATTAAGGGTAAAAATGATATTATTATTACCCTAAAACATGTCCAAATTCAATTGGATAAGTTTAATTCGACAAAAAACAAGCGTAGGAATAAAATATGACCATTTAGGCCCACTTGGATTAGATTAGGACATTTATTATTATTTAATTCAAAGAAGAGTTAAAAGAGTTAAAATCAAAGTTTATTTACTAAAACATTTTTAATATAGGGTTATACATAAGATAAATTTATTGTAAATATTAAATATAAAGATAAAACTATTTAATACATAATGGTATTTTATTTGTAATTGTTAGACATTAAATAATTTAATTTATTTATGACACAACGATGATGCAGTAATTATCTTATTAATAAAATATTGATATAATTGATGTTATAAATACTCAAATAAATATAATTTGAGACTTTTTATGACTTACACTAATTTTATAGGTTAATATGACATGTTATTGTTGATTAAATTAACTTTGTTCGAACTTATCATTCTGTTATGATTTTCAAAAAAATCAATTACTAAATAGTGTCAAAATTGTCATAAATTAGTTTTTAAAACAAATATTATATTATTAGTTGTTATTGTATTTCTAAAAATCTAAGGTTCGGCCAAATGACTTAGATAAGGTTATATATATTAATAATAAACAATTTGGGGTTATTTTGGCTTCTTATAGTAGGTTTATTAACCTTATAGTGTAAGAACACAAGAAGACACAGTAAAAGTAATATTATTTAACTTAATGTTAAATCTAAATGATAAGGTTAAAATTGGAACCTAAACTTGTCTAAATTATGTTGGATGAGAGGATTTCGACCCATCCCCATCTTAGCCTCGAAATAAATCAATTTTGAGATATTTAAAACCGAACTTGACTTTATAATAAAATAATATTTTTAGTTATTCCTAAGGTGCCCCTCTCCTCCCTTATAAAAGGACACCTCCTCCCCCTGCTCCTCACACCAATTTGAGCACTTAAGCTCGGCCAAACCCTGCCAAAATCCCTTCTCCACTTCCCTAGAATAATCCTAGATGTCCTGGGTTTCTTCAAAGACCAATCTTTGTTCCCTAAGTGGAGAATTCAAAGAGGCGTTTCAAAGAAGAGGTAATATCCATTACCGACCATTTCAATTTCATTCTTCTTCAACTTCTTCTTCTTTAGTTGTTTCGTGACAAAGTAATAACATCAGTATTACTTACATACTGATATGTTATTATAAATATGAAACAACCCTAATTCACCTTCTATCCATCCTACAGAAAAAAAGAAATCACCGCGCGTGCGTACGTACGGAATACCGTCTCCACGCCGTAGTGTAATCTATTTTCCACCACCACCTTACATGGATGGGTATAATGGTGTAAAGAATAACTATACATAGTTATTAGAAAATCATATTGATTCTGATATATTGTATAATCCACTCCAATTCAATTCAATAATTATGGAAATGATATCATCGCTCGTGCGTATGTACGGAATACCGTCTCCACGACGCGATGAGATTCATTCTCCACGTTAACCATTTAAGAATGATTATAAAGTATATATAAGAAATAATAATGAAATATATTAAATTATAAAGCTACTGGATTTATGTATATATATATATTTATGTCATCTACTTACTTCCATTCAAGACAATAAGGAAAGGAAAACAGCGTTCATGCGTACGTACGGACTACCGTCTCCATAAACGGTGCTTTTCATTTCATTTATCTATCTATTATATATATATATACTGAATATATATGATATATAAATCATATTTTATATTCTGGAAGTAAGTAAATCATGATATATGTAATAATAATTCTAAGAACAATAAGTCAAAACACCTACGATAAATGAAACGATTTTACCCAAAACGCTTCTTTAACATGGAATTTACAAAAGAACGGGTAATATAAAGTCATAAGTGAACCATATATGTATCATAACAATGAATATGATTCTGTAATAAGTCAATGACATTATTTAAATCATTATACAGGAGGTTCGGACACATACGAAGCAAATCGAACCTAAGGTAAGGGAAATATCACAATCTCATTTTTATCCGAGATTGTTTATACTTTAGTACTTACTGGGGTGTATTTTATCATCCACATCCATGTTTCCTCAATATGTAATATTTATATCCTTCTACAATATTTTATATCAAATTTTACCCTTCGGTGAGTTTTTAGTAAAAGATATGAGAGGAATCTTTTGTCGTTTTTCCTACGAGGTACTTTTTGACCTTTCTGACAAAAGTACGAAGAATGTTTTTTTAACTTATACGGCATGAATGGATTTTTAAAAAATTATTTCCAAGACGCTTCCTTTACAAGTTTTCAAGTTTATTTTTAATAAACTTCTTTTAGTTTTAAGTTGTATGACATGTTAAGAAAGGAAAAATGTTTTTGAAGAAGAAAGGATATTTTCCTTAAGAATGGAGTTCAAGTGTTTTTTTCAAAACTATTTTCCATCTAAGATGACGTTATTTGATATGTATGTTTCAAGTAAAATGTCTCTATGATTTAAATGTTTTCAATTTTCTTATGATGAAATTATATCAATTGTTTATGGATTATGATGGCATGATGTTTAAGAATCCCATTTTATTACATGGGTTATGCAATGATGTATGATTTATGATTTTGTGGCACACATAAGAATGGTATCATTATGAGATGGGTGGGACCTATATCTCCCTCCAATGCATTGGGTAAAGATTTTATATCTCATGAGATAGACATGGCTGGAATGCTAGGTTATACCGGTTCAGTGAAACAGGACTGAAACGAGGGTGACTCGGTTCAGAAAGGGAATTTGTCCACTAAGATTGTCTTGGAAATGAGTCTTGACTAACAAGAAATGATTCTCTATGATTATGTGTGTATGCCACAAAGTTTAATGTTTTAATTTATGACTATTGTGATTACATTTCACTGCCATGAGTTATTCCAGGTTATGAAATTATGATCTCTTTTACAGGTTAAGATTTCCAAAATTTATGTGCTTATATATATGATGTTATTGATATTTATTTTGTTTACCATTATTGAGAATTTGAGCTCACCCTTTTATGTTTTCTTTTCCCCAGGATATAAAGAAAGGTTTTAGGTATAAAAAAAAGAAGATCTTTATGGGAGATGTTGAAGATCTTTCACCAGGATTAGAAGATTATATTCTGAGTTTCCAAAGACACTAAACTATTAGGATCCTTGTGTGTGTTTTTGTTATGTACTAAGTATTCCCCAAATGTAATGTAATGTCAATGTACGTCAAGTTTCGGGCCTCTACAGTTGGTATCATAGGAAAGTTTTAGTCAACCTTTGGAAACTAGGATGCGCAAACATTAGTTAGATCCCTAGAGATATTTCTAAGGTATGTCTAGGGATGTCCCTAAGGATAAGTATACGTATAGGATACAGTCCTAGAACTACGGTAACAATCATAGAATTTAACCTAAGATGTTAGACATTGAAGGTACTCCCCCTTTATTATGTTGTTTTCCCTAGCATGATTTTTTCCTCTCACACTATTCTTTTTGGGTTTTAGATGACGGCTGGAACCCGAAGGAACCGTGTTGATCAATGCGATGGACAATGCAATGATTTCCCTCCTGAATAAACAAATGTTATGGGAGATGGAGTGTAAAATCTTATTGCAATACTTACACAAGCTATGAATCATTCTGGGATTCCAAATGAGCAGAGAAGGGAACAATATTCTATTGAGTCCTTCATGAGGCAATGTCCACCTTCTTTCAGTGGGTCTTCCGATCCACTTGTTGCTGAACAATGGATCAGTATCACTGAAAAGATATTTTCAGTTCTTCAATGTTCTGAGCATGATAAAGTCATCTTAGCAGTATATCGTTTGGAAGGAGATGTCGATCAATGGTGGAATCTTATTAAGAATACAAGGCAAAGGGATGAAATTGAGTCCATTGAATGGGACGAGTTCAAGAAATTATTTTTCAATAAGTACTTCCCTCGTATTCTCCGAAAAAAGATCGAGAAAGTGTTTCTTGAACTGAAGCAAAGGGATGATGAATCTGTTGGAACCTATGAAGCAAATTTTACAAGACTTGCAAGGTACGCTTCTGGTATTATTATCCAACCTGAGAGTAATATCGATCGATTCTTTAGTGGCTTAAAACCAAGTCTTCAATGGGAATTAGCTATAAGAGACTTTAGTAGCTATGAAGAAATTGTGTGTTGTGCTATAAAGGTAGAAATGGAAGTTGGTGTTACATATCCATCTCATGGTTTTGACAAGAAACGAAAGATGGAGTTCAAGGAGAAATCTAAAAATAATGGTGAATAGAAGATGAATGTTTCCTTATGCACAAAGTGTAGAAAAAAGCATGGTGGAGATTGTCTTAAAGGGACTAGAAAATGTTTTAAGTGTGGAAAAGAAGGTCATCGAGCAGCTGAGTGTCGAAGTAATGGAAAAAGGGTTTCTAATGATGTGAATAAAGAAAAGACTGTAGAGAACGCACCACCAACACTTCAATGTTTCAAGTGCAAGGATATGGGACATTATGCCAATAAATTCCCTAATCCAAGGGTTAGTGATGATCGACATGAGAAACCGCTTAAGGCAATGGACAAAAGGAAGTCACATGCGATCACTATTGGCGATGTTGAATATGACAATGATGTGGTGGAATGATTAAGTGTTTATGTAATGGGATTCCAAAATAGTGTTGTATATAGTATCATGGAATATTGGAATATTTATGTTTTGGTCTATTGTGGTTTTCAATAATTTTATGGTACTAGTAACCATGGAAAGTGATTGAGATATTTTTGGAAAAAAGAATGATATGCGCATAATGAAGGGAAACGAGAATATGAAATATTTGACAGTATTCATGAGCTCATGATTGATATAAGGACTATGTGATATCATGGTCTGAGTATAAATGTTTTTGAGGATTTTAGTATGTGGAAAGTGTTAACTTTTAACTACATTCATGTTTTCACTAAGGCTCAATGGGTATTCAAAAGAATACATGATTAATGACTTTGAATGTTTGTAATGTGACCAACAAAACATATCTTATGATATATGGGGATCAACGATGGTATTAAATCTCTGGTAATCGTTTTCACTATTTTATGAGAGTGGACTACAGTATTATGGATAAGCCTAAAGATTGGAATGGATTATGTTGGAAATAAGTTAGTATTGTTTAAGGATAGAAGTTTTTTCGATATTATTGATGGGATGTTATAGTTTTAGAAAAAGGACAACCTGCAGGACGGGAGACAACCCATCGCGTCGAACAAGGGTGTGGGAATCGAACCCACAACCGAAGTGCGACTGGCCTTTATCGCCTACCACTGACCTACAGGAAGTCCCTGTTTAGTAGAAACTAGTTTTATTATATTAAGCAGTATGATATATGAAGTATAAGTCCGTTTTAGGAACTATATATGATTAATATCACTATAGAATGACTTATGTATATTTAATAACTTTTGCTAACCTTTTGTTTGAGACAGATGGAATTACCCGTCATTCTATCACATGATCTGCTAACACTTCACGAATAACAAATTCAACTTCATTTATTTAAGAGATGAAGTGGAAATTGTTCAAGGCACGAACAACAGTGAGATTGTGCCAAAATAAAGTAAGTATTTATTCTAATTCAAATTCTTCGACTTTAGGGAAACGATCTTGAAAACCAAAAATGTTGTCCTAGTGCTCTTATATCTGATTAATCGGATGGTACCTTAGATCGTCACAAATTTATGGATTTGTGATTGTTGGCTTTTCCATAGCCATGTTCTCTACCACTCTCCATCAGAACATGACGGTTAGATTTTTCTTCCATATCCATATTTTCACCTATGTGGAAACCCAGTGATTAGTTTATTTGGGTAACCGTTACGTTTCATACTTTCGTTTTTAAAGATTGGTTTTGGTATTCCTTTTTATGATGTGGGTTTCTATTAAAGAAACTTTCTAATAGTAAACCATTTATAACCCCGACGAATTTCGAGGGTGAAATTCATTTTAAGGGGGGTAGAATGTAACACCCCGAGATTTTATGAAAAATATTCTTTTTAATTTCACTAATGTCTTGTGTTGTATGCTACACCAAAAGGATCTTGCACAACACTCATACTTGATTTTCCTTGAATTACACGCAATCACGACCTTACTCGATAGCGTGTGTAGTACGCAATAACGAGTTTCACTAAACAACAATATGCTATTAAAATATTATTAAAACTAGCCGTTATGAATAGTAATAACCACTTTTTGAAATTTTGTAATTTTATTTTTCAAAATGGAATTCATTTTTGGATTCGGAATATCGAAATTAGCTTAGGGTGAAATTTTCGTGATTTTCGGATAACTTTCATATTTTGATGAATAGTGAAAATTACTAAATTTTAATTAAAAACAACTTTTTCAATAGAAATAATTAATAGTGATAAATTATTAATTTGAGTGGTTTTAAAGTATATTTAGAATATATTTTTACAATTCAATACAATGTTGGCCATTGGATGTCATTTCACATTTAAACCAGTTATAAACAAGTGTCAATCTTTTGATAGTTATTATCTCTTAAAAACACGCCTTTTGTTTTGACGACGGGAATTAATTTTTAAATTAATTAATGCAACTGATATGTTTTGAATTTGGTAAAATAGAAATCATTTTTGAGTTTATAATATCAAATATAGATTAGGCCTAATTTTTGGTATTTTTCTGAAAACTTTCAATTTTTGATGAATAGTGAAACCACTAAGTGGTAGATAAAAAAACTGAATTTTTCATAAAACATA
The DNA here is from genome assembly GCA_963277665.1 of Viscum album. Taxonomy (NCBI): domain Eukaryota; kingdom Viridiplantae; phylum Streptophyta; class Magnoliopsida; order Santalales; family Viscaceae; genus Viscum; species Viscum album. The sequence goes on from OY728154.1 coordinate 20,252,874, forward strand.
ATTTTACCGCTTCTGTGAGCGGAATTTCAAAAATCTGAGAGACACGGTTGATGTCAGTAAGTAAAATGTGGTTCAATGAGATGAAAATAATTTTTGGTGAATAGTAACTTTTTAATTTTATTTACCATGGTTAAAAGTAAATAGGGTAATTAAGGGTAAAAATGATATTATTATTACCCTAACACATGTCCAAATTCTATTGGATAAGTGTAATTCGACCCGAAACAAGCTTAGGAATAAAATATGACCATTTAGGACCACTTGGATTAGATTAGGACATTTATTATTATTTAATTCAAAGAAGAGTTAAAAGAGTTAAAATCAAAGTTTATTTACTAAAACATTTTTAATATAGGGTTATACATAAGATAAATTTGATTGTAAATATTCATTAGAAAGATAAAAAGATTTACTAAATAATGGTATTTTACTTGTAATTTTTAGTCATTAAATAATTTAATTTATTTATGACACAACGATGATGCAGTAATTATCTTATTAATGAAATATTGATATAATTGATGTTATAAATACTCAAATAAATATAATTTGAGACTTTTTATGACTTACACTAATTTTCTAGGTTAATATGACATGTTATTGTTTATTTAATTAACTTTTTTCAAACTTATCATTCTGTTATGATTTTCACAAAAATCAATTACTAAATAGTGTCAAAATTGACATAAAATAGTTTTTAAAACAAATATTATATTATTAGTTGTTATTTTATTCCTAAAAAACTAAGGTTCGGCCAAATGACTTATATAAGGTTATATATATTAATAATAAATAATTTGGGGTTCGTTTGGCTTCTTATAGTATGTTTGTTCACCTTATAGTGTAAGAACACAAGAATACACGGTAAAAGTAAAATTATTTAACTTAATGTTAATTCTAAATGATAAGGTTAAAATAGGAACCTAAACTTGTCTAAATTCTCTTGGATGAGAGGATTTAGACCCATCCCCATCTTAGCCTCAAAATAAATCAATTTGGAGCTATTTAAATGTAACGACCCAATCTTTTTGAGTAGTATATTAACTTACTCTTATTTATTTAATAAGATGTTAATGATTAATGCAGAAAGAGGAGTTGATGGCTTCATCCAGTAGACTCAACCCTTACGAAGCCCACTTATCAGAGCTTGGGAAGGAGGTAGCATCTGTGGGCTTCGCTTTGGACCAAGCCCAAGCCGAGCTCCAGCGTGTCAAGCTTGAACGAAAACGCTTGCAGGAGAAGTTCAAGTTAGTGGAGATTGCTACTAGGGCAATGTTATCTGAGACTCCCTCAGATTCTCTCACCATAGCACACCTTACACTTAGGTCTTATGCCAGTGTTATAAGGGGCTATGTGATGAGACCCTAGTTTCCTTGTGTAATCCTTTCGGGTGAATAAATTGAGATTTCTTCCTTTAGTGATGTTTGTGAAATTTCAAATGTCTAGATAATTTTAGAATGTATTTTATTGATGAATTTTGAAAAAGGGATATTTTGAAATATTTATGTAAACCCTAAATAACTAATGATGTGTAATGATTTTCAAAAAATGGTCTTCTACAAAAGTGTTCATTAAGGAATTTGGAGTCTAATAAGATCAACTTAATTTTTGATGAATAGTAAATTATGAATAGTGATTTTACGCTTAGGATTAGTAATATGACCAAATGGATTAGTAATTTCACTCAAAGAAAGTTTTAATATAATTTAGACACCTAGATTAAGTAATGTGATTCAATAAAATGGTTAAATAACGGTTTCATAAATTATTATTCAAGTATTAGTTTTTTCGGATGAATAGTGTTTTTTAATTAAAAATTTAATTAAATATAATTAGAAAATTATTTTTATGAAAAGGACTTTATTTTTGAACTCAGAGCATCGATATTATGTTAAGTTAATTTTTGGGGATTTTTCTGAAAAAAATGAATTTTCGATGAATAGTGTTTTTATTTAAAAATTAAATTAAAAATATTTAGAAAATTATTTTTATAAAATGGATTTCATTTTTGAAATCAGAGCATTGATATTTGGTTATGGTGAAATTTTGGGATTATTCTGAGAAAGTTGAATTTTCAGTGAATAGTAAAAATACAGTTTTAGGGTTTCGGTATGTTTAATGACACCATAATGGTTTCATGATGATGTCATGAGATCTTTTGAGGGTTGGCCGGCCAAGGGTGATGAATTATTGTTTTGGGGGCCCCATGTGGCCTAACTCCATGATAAATGCCAAGGGAGAGCACATGGGTTTGAGAAAAGCACATGTGAGGTGTCCCTTGGCCATTAATGCTTTGTCCCCTCACTTTCCCTATAAATACCCACCCTTTCCTCCATTATTTTTCACTCCCAACTCTCCCCCAACGAAGTTATGGTCTTCTTACCTTCCAAAGAGTCCTCCCAAGGTGCCCCCAAGCCCTCAAGGTCCAATCCTTTGAGTTTCAAGAGTCACATTTTAAGGTAAGGGATCCGACCCCTCTCTTTCTTTTCATGTAATCTCTTTTATGTCATTCCTATTATGCTCCATGTTTTTATGTGAGAGGATGTTCTTTTATATTCCTCTTACTTCCCTTTCATGTTTATATGATGAGAGATCCCCTCTTACTCTCATCATTTCGTTTTATGAAAGTTTAAGTGACGCCGTTAGGCTGCCGAATTTTTAAGGGATTCTTTCACCCTTCTCATTTTTCAAGTTCGATTTTCATGTCAAGTATTTCAAGTTCCTTTTTATTATGTTGGGGTATGATCTCTATATCTATCATACTGATCTCTTATTATCATATGATGAGGGACCCTATTTGATCTTGTCAAATCATTTTCTTTTGAAGTTAAGTGACGCCGTAAGGCTGCCGAATTTTCATAAGAGAAATCTAATCTTTTTTTCCTTCCATGTTTTTCATTTCAAATGTTATGTCCCTAAAATTTCATTACCATGTCCATATGTCCTTCTTACTCTTTCACCCTACTGTTTTATGGATCATTTATGAGTGGGTGACCCATGTCCCCTCTCATTTCAATGTTTTCTAAAACCCCGAAACTTAGCCGTTATGCTGCAGAATTTTCCCCTCAAAATGCCTCTCTCGTTTCTCAAAAATTATTTTATGTTATAAAGTGAATACTCAAAGCTCTTATTTCTACAAGGGTATTCACATATATATCAAAATGTTCCATTTTAAATTCTGGGATTTACATACATGAGACCCGCTTTCCCTTTCCGTGGGTTTAAAGTGACGTAAAGATCATGTCTTTAAAGAAGTTTTTAAAATGTTATGATTATGAAAGGAAACCCATTTATTTTATGCTATGTGGGTTATTTATGAAATGTTTGATGATGATATATGTGGCTCACACGATAATAAAGGCAAATTTAAGGGTGCGCCCTGATAGCGTTCCAATGCATTGGGTAATGATGTAACCACTAGAGATTACAATTTTCACGATACCTTGGTGAATAACCTTGGTAATTTTCAAATGACACCTTGGGGATGGAACTTGGTGATATGTTCATGATTGTCTATGTTAAATGATGTAGCCACATCTTCAAGTTATGAAAAATGTTATTTTTATTATGAAATGCCTCATGATTTCTTTCTCATTCCTTAAAGTTCTTTTCATGTCCTTATTGAAGTATCTCAAGTTCACATGTAAAATGTTCCTCTTATTTCCCTTACTGGGCCTTCTGCTCACCCTTTATTTTGATGTATGTCCCCAGGTTATGAGATACAGTAATGAACCTAGAATGAACTTAAGGAGTCGCCTTTCAAGTGTTTAAGAAGAATGTTTTATGTTGTTTTCATGTATTATGTTCCTGGTTTCCAAGACACTAGACCTTAAAGATCCTCAGTTTTGTGTAATGTAATGAAAGTTTATGTTATAAAATGGCGGGATGCTATATTAAAACCGAACTTGAATTTATAATAAAATAATATATTTAGTTATTCCTAATTTGCCCCTCTCCTCCCTTATAAAAGGACTCCTCCTCCCCCTCCTCCTCACACCAATTTGAGCACTTAAGCTCGGCCAACCCCTGCCAAAATCCCTTCTCCAATTCCCTAGAATAATCCTAGAGGTCCTGGTTTTCTTCAAAGACCAATCTTTGTTCCCTAAGTGGAGGATTCAAAGAGGCGTTTCAAAGAAGAGGTAATATCCATTACCGACCTTTTCAATTTCTTTCTTCTTCAACTTCTTCTTCTTTAGTTGTTTCATGACAAAGTAATAAGATCAGTATTACTTACATACTGATATGTTATTATAAATATGAAACAACCCTAATTCACCTTCTATCCATCCTACGGAAAAAAAGAAATCACCGCGCTTGCGTACGTACGGAATACCGTCTCCAGGCCGTGGTGTAATCTATTTTCCACCACCACCTTATATGGATGGGTATAATGGTGTAAAGAATAACTATACATAGTTATTATAAAATCATATTGATTATGATATATTGTATAATCCACTCCAATTCAATTCAATAATTATGGAAATGATATCATCGCTCGTGCGTATGTACGGAATACAATCTCCACGACGCGATGAGATTCATTCTCCATGTTAACCATTTAAGAATGATTATAAAGTATATATAAGAAATAATAATGAAATATATGAAATTATAAAGCTACTGGATTTATGTATATATATATATTTATGTCATCTACTTACTTTCATTCAAGACAATAAGGAAAGGAAAACAGCGTTCATGCGTACGTACGGACTACTGTCTCCATGAACGGTGTTTTTCATTTCATTTATCTATCTATTATATATATATATATACTGAATATATATGATATATAAATCATATTTTATATTCTGGAAGTAAGTAAATCATGATATAAGTAATAATAATTCCAAGAACAACAAGTCAAAACACCTACGATAAATGAATCGATTTTACCCAAAACGCTTCTTTAACATGGAATTTACAAAAGAACGGGTAATATAAAGTCATAAGTGAACCATATATGATATCATAACAATTAATATGATTCTGTAATAAGTCAATGACATTATTTAAATCATTATACAGGAGGTTCGGACACATACGAAGCAAATCGGACCTAAGGTAAGGGAAATATCACAATCTCATTTTTATCCGAGATTGTTTATACTTTAGTACTTACTGGGGTGTATTTTATCATCCAAATCCATGTTTCCTCAAGAATGGAGTTCAAGTGTTTTTTTCAAAAATATTTTCCATCTAAGATGACGTTATTTGATATGTATGTTTCAAGTAAAATGTCTCTATGATTTAAATGTTTTCAATTTTCTTATGATTAAATGATATCAATTGTTTATAGATTATGATGGCATGATGTTTAAGAATCCCATTTTATTACATGGGTTATGCAATGATGTATGATTTATGATTTTGTGGAACACATAAGAATGGTATCATTATGAGATGGGTGGGACCTATATCTCCCTCCAATGCAGTGGGTAAAGATTTTATATCTCATGAGATAGACCTGGCTGGAATGGTAGGTTATACTGGTTCAGTGAAACAGGACTGAAACGAGGGTGACTCGGTTCAGAAAGGGACTTTGTCCACTACGATAGTCTTGGTAATGAGTCTTGACTAACAAGAAATGATTATCTATGATTATCTGTGTATGCCACAAAGTTTAATGTTTTATGTTATGACTATTGTGATTACATTTCACTGCCATGAGTTATTCCAGGTTATGAAATTATGATCTCTTTTACAGGTTAAGATTTCCAAAACTTATGTGCTTATATATATGATGTGATTGATAATTCTTTTGTTTACCTTTATGGAGCATTTGAGCTTACCCTTTTATGTTTTCTTTTCCACAGGATATAAAGAAATGTTTTAGGTATAAAAAAAATAAGATATTTATGGGAGATGTTGAAGATCTTTTACCAGGATTAGAAGATTATATTCCGAGTTTCCAAAGACACTAAAATATTACGATCCTTGTGTGTGTTTTTGTTATGTACTAAGTATTCCGAAAATGTAATGTAATGTCAATGTACGTCAAGCTTCGGGTCTCTACAGTTGCCTCCCAAGAAGCACTGCATTTATTTTTGTTTACAGCTGTACGGTTACAGTTGACTACCCATAGTCTGATGGTGGCCATCGTATTTTCTCAACTTCAGTGTGCTTCCATAAAAACTTCTCATTTTGGATGACAGATGATTAAATTGGATAATGTCTTCCCATCCTTGTTGATGTTCTTACAATTCAATGGGGGTATAAATAGAATAATTATATCCATAGTTTGGTCTTCAATGTGAGGAATGATTTTATCCACAAAGTGATAGTTTTCAATGCTTAGAAATTTAGGAAGATGTATCAATTAAGATGGTTCATTTCTGTAAGGATCAAATAACACAAAACATTAGTATGAGATCCCAATTGTTTTTGACTCGTTTATTTCGTCACATACCGATGTAGAGTAATGAGGATCAGTGGAGTCATAAGACTGAAAAAAAATTTCAATATCCTTTACATTAATGTTTTTCACCAAAGAGTGGTCAATTTCAACATAACCAATGATCACTTTATTAATTAGGGAACAAATATCACAAAATACACTACCATTGGTACAATATAAACACATTGGTTTAGGGTTCACCTCACAAATAACATAATTTTTAGAATCATGGATAGGAAATGATGAATGTTGGATAATATGATTTGAATCAACAAATGAGAATTCTAGTTCATTTTTTTATTACCATCCAGGTTGGGGAATTGGAGTTTAGAGGTGAGATGAGATTTCAAAGAGTTTTCAATATCCTTTATATCAATGGAGTCTACATTTGTAATGTCAAACTCGAATTCTCCATATATGATTGTGTTAATTAGGATACAATATTCAAAAAAACCTCTATTAGTAGAATAGAAAGAACACGATGGATTGGGATTAAACACACTCTCAAAGAGAGTTTCAGAAGAATGGATAGAGAATATAGATTCATTCTATGATGGGTATTGCATGGATTGAAAAATATTGAACTTGACCAGTTGGTCACCAAATTCCATGGATAAGATGCTAGCATGAACATCAATTTTGGTTTTATAAGTCATGAGGAATGGTCTTCCTAAAATCATTGGAGATTGGAAATAAGTTGTCTCACCTTCCATGTCAGGACATAGACGTCTGCTGGGAAGATAAGATCATTCACACAAACAAGTACATCCTCAATTATACCCTCATGACTAGCAGTGCTTTGGTTGGCCAATTGAATGACAACACCCGTTAGATGTAAGGGACCAAGTCCATGTTTGAAGAATATGGATTTTAGAATGACATTAATTGAGGATCCTAGTTCTATGAGTGCATCATCAAAGTTGGAACATCCAATTTTGCATGGAACTATAAAGGTCCCTGGATCTTTTCACTTTATGGGAATAGACTACTGGGTGGAAACATTTTCAAAGGTCCTAAGATCCCTCTTATGGGTGAATAATTCCTTAAGAAACCTAGAATACATAGGGATTAGTTTTATGGAATCTAAGATGGGAATGTTGACTTCAACACATCTAAACAAGTCGAGAATTTTAGGATCAGGTTCAAAGAACTTTTTTGGCTTTGAAATGGATTGAGGAAAAGGAATTGTGTTCCTAAGCGGAATGGAAGGAGGTGAGGGAATGGATTCAAGTTCATTTTCGAGTTTCATTTTCATTTCATTTTCTAGGTCAATATTCAAAGGGGGTCGGAGGACTTATCTTGAGGCATAGAAATTTGCTTCCCCGATCTAAGTGCAATTGAACATACATTACACTTGGGGTTGGGTAATGGTTGAATAGGAAGTTGTGAATAATTGGATGGTTGCTGCTGACTAATGTGGGATGCAAGTTGACCAATTTGGGTTTGAAATTTTTTGAGGCTGTAATGGGTGAAGGAGTCGAGATCTTCCACTGCACTTTCCCATGGTTTCTTGGAAGAAGATTCTTGTCCCAGATTGGGATAACCTAGATTTTGGTTCTTGGGAAAGGGATTGTATTTCTTTTGGAATTGGGAAGGCTCACTAGGATAACAGAATCTAGGAGGATGATTGTTCCTTTGAGGTTGAGGAATAAAAGGATAAGGTTGTTAGAAGTTACCAACACCTTGACCATATTGAAAGTAGTTTGGGTTTTTAAAAGGGGACTGAGGGTGGTGAAAGATGTAACTACCATACGTCAGGCCTTGGTAATATGAAGAAGAGAAGGGCTCAGAATGAGGATGGCTGAAGTTTCTAACACAATGACCTGATAGTTGAGGGTTGGTGTTCCACTGAAGATATAATGCATTGAGCTCCATTGGTCTAGTTGAATCAGATTGATCCTCTTGAAGTTGTGGACATGTGTCAGTTGTATGAGATGAAGAGTTGCAGATCCAGAGTTTTTGATAGGTCCAAGAAACATTGATTTTGGAGAAGATGAGGTTGGGGATTTGGTATCCATTGATAGTTATCACACAAGACCTGTAAGTTCACTCATAATCTTGGTCATCTTGTTCGGCTCTATGGATTGATTTTCTTGGACTTATTTTACTTGATATTGTGATCGTGTATGTAATTGTTGTGTGTTTTCAGCCATGTTGCTTATAAGATCTCTTACTTCTATAGGAGTTTTATAAACAACAACACCACCACATCCGGCATCAATGAGGGTTCTTTCCATAGCCAATAGCCCCTCATAGATGTATTGGATCATGATTTGGTTAGGGATTTGTTGTTGTGGGCAGGTTACAACAAGATTTTTGAACCTCTCCCAGTATTCATGGAGTTATTCACTTGGGAACTGAGGGATACCACTTATTTCCTTTCGGATAGATTCAGTACGAGAAGCCGAAACAAATTTCTCCAAGAAGAGTCACATCATGTCATTCCATGTGGTTATGGAACTAGGAGGTTGGTAGTAAATCCAAGATTTGGAGAAGTCAACTAGGGAGAAAGGGAAAGTTTAGATTTTGATTTTTTCCTCATAAACCCCTTGACTCTTCATGGTAGTGCATACTACTTGGATCTCATAAAGGTGGAGATGTGGATCCTCACTGGCTAGCCTATGGGAATGAGGTGGAAGATGAGTCAAGCCCAATTTGAGTTCGAATTAAGCCTCTATGTTTGGATATTGAATACCATGAGGTTGGTAATTCATATCAGGGGCAACAAGTTCTTTAAGTGTTTGTTCCCCAGGATTGGCCATATCTAATTCAATTAGTTGGACAATGAATGGTTCTTGAATTAGTTGATTATCCCTAATGTTACTCCTAATATGTAGAAGTGTTCGCTCAATTTCAGGGTCAAATAGATCCAACAGATAGTTTGGGAGTCTATGGGGCATTCAGAGAGATGTTTGAAGAAAAAGGAAGATGAGTTTTTCTTTGTGTTTTTTTCAATTTTTTTTAAAATTTTAGTTTTTTGCTTTGATTTTTAACAATAACTAGAAACTAATGGATACTTAATTGCACCATCACTGACAACCGTTCCATTTGAAAAGTGTGTCCGATTGTCACCTATCAATCAGTAAAAGTTCTGATGCTCTGCTAATGTGTATAGCAGCACTCAGTTCAAATCCTCGGTGTTGATACTTTTTAATAGTCATTTGTTTTTAGTTGATTGTATTATTATTGGGGGGGTAGTTTTCAGAGCTTATGAAATGACTGATTGATTAAGATTGATTTAAAAAAATTATAAATATTTGGGTGAATTCATTTTTAGGGAGTTATGCTTGTGATATCCTTGAGATTTGATTTATTTTTCATTTAAATTAACACCCACTTTACAAGATATTGTTGATTGGAATTCCTAAGTGTTAAGGCATTAATCCAAACCATAACATAACATAGGATTCTAATATCAATGATATATTTTTGATGGTAGTGTATTTATGGTTCCAATAATCCATGGAAACCACACATTAAACAAAACAAGTCATTAATCTGTGACATGTTATGTCCAACATACACAATGTCAATTTGAAGAATATTCATCGAGAAAATACTATCAATCCCATAACATCCCTAAATTTTTTATCAGCCCAATAATATACTTACTCGGAAATTGAGATATTTATTAATCTGTAAATATATCTTAATGGTGATGAATTATAAATAGAACAAAAATAAGGGGATATGAAAATATTTTTGCGTCGAACGCACGCACACACGAAGGGTGATCCAAATTAAAAACAAACATTAGATTGAATTAGAAAGAAAAGGAAGTGAAGGGGATTAAACTGTATTTAAACTATTTTAAGAAAATTTATATTAAAATACATAAGGTGGATGAGAATAAGAGATATTGAAGAAGAATCTTTCCTTAAAACAGAATTACAAAAACAAACACTTACAAGACTACAACAAAGAAGAACAGAAAAGTAAATGGAAACAAAGAGTGGAGGAAAGGTCTCTCAAATGAAACATTGAGTATGGAAGGTACTCTCTATCCTTGGAAAGGATTTGGTCATACTAAATGATTCTCCTTTTTTCTAAAATGCCAACCCTTTTGATAGGATAGGGGGGGATGTATTTGTATCCCAATGTTGTGGGAGGTTTTCATTAGAAAACTACCCCTCCAATTTCATCGCCACTTTGATAAATTAGAAATATGACTCTCGACATATGATCTTATTAAAATTGTTAGATAAATATCCCCTCTATCTACTATGAAAATTTGGCGGCCATTGGATTTAACGATCCAATGTTATGGCCGGTTGATTAAACAAAGTTAATCAGTCCATTTCAATCTAAAATTTATCTAGTGTAAAATATGAATCAGTTTTTGAATAGGAAGATGTCTTAGAATCCAAATGATTTATTAAAAAAAGTCGCCAGTCTATATATCTTATTCCACACTGCAAAATTTGAGCTTTATTTGATGAATACATCATGAAATATGTTATGAATAGTGTTCGGATTTTAATTTCCATCCATAATGGTGGGCTGGAATTCAAGGCATTATATGGGCCCCATTTTCTTGTTGTTGTACCTTAAAATTTTTATCAATAATTACTTTCTATAATCTAGATAATATTTTGGAGTTTTAGAGAATTTGGTCACCAGATTAAGACCAGTAACTCAATCATCATGGCTGGTCCAGTTTCATCATAAATTATTTGGGTCTTCCTGTGTGGACCATATGACTCTTAAAATAGATGATTTGTCTAAAGGTTCCTTATAATGATATGTTTTAAAGTGAATAAGGAATCATTCAAAATAGGAATAATTTTTTTTTATTATTATGGTGATATTTATAAACAAAATAGTAAACTGACTCAATTGGACTACTAAAAATGCTCCAAAATTAAACTAATTATTAAAACATTAATATTTCAGACAAATTAGGAACATTTCATATAAAATCATTAATGGGGGTATATAATAAGTCATGAAAATATTAATAAAATCAATACCTTCCAAGGATGATGAATTTTTAATCAGGAATAGGACATCACCTTAGTTCATGAGAAAGATATCCTCTATGAAAATACCACAGCAAACAACAAGCATGAATACATTATTTGTCCCTCTTTTTAAGCCCACCATGAAAATACTGTGGAAAATTATGAATAAGAACAACCTACCTATTATACTATCCAAGTTCACCCTATTAATAGTTTGGTGAAATATAAGGAGGTAAAAATCTTTACCAATGCACACTAAGCTCGTCATCTAGATAGGGTGGAAAACTATAGGCAGTCACATATCCCTACTAAGGATTATCAATCCCATCTGTAAAATATGTTGGAAATAGAATAATATTCAAATTACTATTGATGAAAATCAACGAACTTAAATAAATTCACCAGCAAAAAAGCAATGAAAATCCCTATTCTCATATACATATCCCATCAGTCAAATTAGATGGAAATTGGAGAAAATAGCTAGCATTTACCAGCTATAAATCAGGGGAAGTCTTATTCCTCTACCTTGAAAAAAGATAACATATAGTACCCATAAGAAATCACAGAGGACCAAATAATGAAAAAAATAATACTAAAACATTGAAATGAGAATATATCTCTATTCCATCCAAATATGTATCTCAACACAACCTAGAAATAAATTCTTGATCATATCTTCCATAACTGTGAAGACTTGATCATGTTAGTGGCCATATGAAGGAGTCAGGACCACAAACCCATCTCCCCATGTGGGGTGACTCATCCAAAAAATAATATGGTCACTTCATAGAATACCTTCATCCCTGGTCCTATCTAGGAGGGACTTCGACAATATTTTTCAATAAATGGACTACCCAAATAGGAAATAAATAACTGTTCCAACTGGAGGACACTAATCCACCATGGTAGTCACTCTAGGCCAGGAATATATTCATAGCAGAAATCAAGGTACCTATCGGTGTATCCTATATGCATCATAAGAATAACTAAAACATGAACTCCTATATGATGTCTATTAAAAATAACAGGAAGCCCCAGTCACCCTCAATAGACTACCGAAAAATAAATTGCGCCAAAGGCAATAGGAAAATGATAAAAATATTCATGACCCTGCTCTGCTGGAAGCTGGATTTCTTGATTCCTTGAAACACCCATCAAAAGAGGCTTAGTATCCTAAAAATCCATTACAAAATTAAAGAATTAGCATTAGCAATTGCGAAGGACTTCCATGCAATATTATTTCACGTAGCTCTGAAGGCCCTTCTCAGAGAACCCAGGAAGGTTAGTTCATGGGAAATATACAATCGATAATGAGATCCTATATCATGATGAGTTTCATGATAACCATTCTATTGTAAGGATTATCATACAACTAGAAGGGAATCCCCTTTCTGTTTTATGCCTTGATAGTCCTCCCCCAAATGACATAAGGTAGAAAGAAGTTCCTCCCCCTTTTTTAGTCCATCACGAAGGTCCTCCTTAGGATTCACACCATGGAAATTCTCCCCACGGAAAGATAATAAGCTGAAAAGGCATCCCTCACTATAAAAATATCAACTACAAAGGTAATCCCCATTGTGATGTCTCGATTCAGCAAGAATGACCTCCCCTTACTAAAATCAACCCAATTGTTCCTCCCCAGGGTATGCATTGCGAAAAATATCATGGAAGTTATATGTCAAATGATAATGGTAGTCCTCTCCATTATAGCACCAACTGCAAATGTCCTCCCCTTAGTCAAGTTTCATATCGGCAATAAGCTCCTCCGTTGGCTGAATAAAATACTACAAATCCCTTCTATGTTGAGGTTCTAGGAAGGAAGGGATCAAGCATGTCATAAAACGTTCCAATAAAAATTGATATCATTGCTCAATCAGGAGATGGCCTAGGGCCACACTCATTTCTAAGCCACCTATGGACTATTCACATGTTAATGAGACTCCTAAAAGCCATACTACATGGGAAAAAGTCATCAATAAATGCTTACGTTGTGACGATAAAGTAGATAAATAAATAGAGAAAGAACTAAATAATATGTTTGTCATGAAGAGATAGTTATCCAAGGATGACATAACAATTATGTTTTTCCCCACAACAACTTCTCAATTCAACATACTAGGAGAATTGTCAAAAAAATGCTTACATAACATTAAACTCAATCACTGGACAACCCTACTCCATATAAAAGAAGGATTTTCCCCTATGATGGGTACATAGTCCATGTCAATGCAGTATGAGCACTTCACTAGAAAATTGACTTAGAATCCTTTACATTTTTGAAGCATCCACAATAAAATATTCAGTAGAAGTATCCTGAACTAACTTGCCTTGATGCACTATAGAAGTTTCATTGAATTATCAAAAATTCCCCTTCTATTGTTCATATCCATGGTTGGGGAGAGCTTGAAGCATTATAATTCACCCCAATTTCCATCCATCAGAACCCATTAGCAATGACATCTTATAATCTCATTATTCCAAGATGGATATAAAATGAACCCCTTTTCAGGAAAGGCAACATTATCGACAAGAACCGACCTTCAGTAAGTCTCAAAAGTGTCAGTCCTGATGAGAGTGAGCCATTGGAAAACTCTTAATCTTGGTGACTGAGAGCCTTTAATAGGCTTCTTGCATGAGGTTATCCAATAAGAAAATATTTCTCAAATCCTCTAAAACAAATAATCCATTTGCATAACTAACACCATATTTGGCTCACAGTCGAATGAGAATGAGTAAGATCAAGAAAAGAATAAATTACCGCAATATGGAATGATCCCCACCCTATAGAGCTGGGATAATTTTTAACACAAACATCCCCCATAAGACTAGAAAATCTATTCCGAGGAATCCTACCAAAGGAGCTAGAGAAACCCCATCCTGCTGGGTTTGGGGAATTTTTACCACAACCACCTACCTAGAAGACATTGGTGTTTTTCCAATTATGGAGTACATTGAGTAATGATGTCCCCCATTTGGTCCCATATCTCGATTCATGTCCCTCATAAGGGAGGTGTATGGAAAGTCTATATAAAGGTTCCCTCCGAGTTACCCATCATTAATAAACTCAGTGAGGACTCCAAAATGGAAAGAGAAGATCTAAGAGTGGATGCAAAAATATCTCCTACCACTCAGCTACTAGTACGACACCTGCAATGTGTTATTTATCAATTAACATTGTGGATGTCAATCATAAGGACCACACATGAAATAATGCCATTGAAAATGAATAGAGAGAAGATAGTTCTGCTCAAAATATGATCCACATCGAACCTGTAGGATTGCATACCTAGAACCAGTGGTCTGCCCTAAATTTGGGACCTCCCTCAACAAATCCCTCATTACCTCCCTTGAGAATCACCAACAGATAGAAGAATAAAAACAAGGTCGCACATGACCCGCCTCATCCTTCTCTTGAGAATGATCCCCTCACACTTGAAGAAATTTTAAATTTATATGTGGAATAAATGAAGGAATTAAGGATAAGAAATATCAAGTTGTTCCAACGAACCCATCTTGTGGAGTATTCTCCTCAGGTTCCTCTGGTAGAGCCTCAATGTACACTTCTAGCAAGTGCACCTCTACCAAAAGGGATTCTTCAAACGAATAAGGTAAGGAAAAAATGCCCATATAAGACAGTTCTAAGACCATATATCTACCTAAATCCAACCTTATAAGTATTTTAATATTTCTATTCATTGAGGAAACAACCATAATAGATTCTAAAAAATCCAAAAAGGATACACCCATTTGGGTATGCACCTCAAGTACCAACAATGCCGACATGAAAAGTTTTCCCTCGTACTGAATCATCCCTTTCTCGTGTTAAACATGACATGAATCAAGGGCTCATTAACACCATTGAGTCATTGGAATATCAATTAGAGGTAATGGGGGGATGGAATGCTCTACTACAACTGAAACGTAAACCTTATCCCGACAATGTGAGTAATGTTCCACCACATCCAATAATCTAGAACCCCGTATTCCCGGTATTCAATGTCTCAGGTGACCCATAACAATATCTAATGAATTATGTGTCTTATTTTGAACCCATTATTAGAACCCCAGAGTAATGAGAAGCAGTGAAACTCAGACGATTCATGTATACCCTGCAAGGAAGAGCCTTTGTATGGTTTACTAGTATTATATCTCAATAAACAATAGATTGGGAGGATATCCAGTGATAATTCCTTTTCCAAATCATCTCAACGTTTCAAAATACAACCATTAGTGACCTCTTGAACTACACACAATGGGATAATGAGAGATTCTCATATGTCATTTCAATATAGAAAGCTTTGACCTACTCCTTGAACTGTCCATTCCCCCAAGATGAGATTATTTCTTTGTGCATCAATAACCTCCATTATGAGCAGTGAATGACACTCTTCACAGTGAAGTATATGAGTGGGTTTTAAGATTTCTCTGATATTTCCTAAAGAATATAAGATTCCTTACAACGGATGAACCTCAAGTCCTTGGTAGCCCCACCGGCCCCAAAAAAAGAGTGGGAAGAGATGGAGCAACCTATATTCTACTTAAGCCACCCCAAATAGTAACACTATCCACAAAAAATTGTACTGAATCATGTAAGGCCCCTAGACATCAATAGCTACCTCAACCTCAACAAGTTTACCGGATTGGTCCTAGGAGAAATCTACTCAATGAAGATTGAAATAACGTTTACACATTTCGAGATGACCACGTCCATATCTACTTTACAGCTACCATGAATTGAAATTTTCTCCATCTACTAGAGAAAAATAAGGATGATGAAGTTAGTCTTTATTACTAAACATATTAGTATCTCTTCCACTAGACACTGGGCAAACCATCCATGAGTTATTTGTCTTCATATACATCTTGTTAGGGATGATAGATACTAGTCAATTCAAACTAGAACCACATATAACACAAGTGGAAAATGTTTCCCCCATGAAATAGGTTAATATAAATGAGTGGAAGAATTTAATAGAAAAAGGGAGAAAATTTTAAACAGTTGGATTACATTATAATAGTCAACCAAGCTCATGGAAAACTTCAAGCCCAATTGAAGAAACCGACTACGCCCCCAACAGTCTCGAATACAGTACATCTGACATCCTCGGCCCTACAACCCTCTAATGGTCGGGTGTTTAAACATATTTTTGACCAGAATGGAAGACAAGAAGTGAAAGAAGATGAACACATTTCAAAGAACAATTTATATTTGACACTCTCAAATTTTAGTCCATCATATCTAAAAGCACGGTCACCGCCCCACCAAAGATAATTAATGAAAGAATTCAATCAGACATACTCATCATTAGGTGAGGAATTGATATTCGGATATATTAATGGATATAACATAGTGGATCCCTTCTACAATGAATAGTATGTATATGAATGAAAGTTCCCTATACCCAATCGGGTAACCGGAGGAAGAGGCTATATAATCCAAGGATACCTAGGAATATTTAGTTGTGGTAGAAACTAATTTTTTGGCTGCACCCCAGCTCAAATCATCAATATTTTGTAAACTCATGGAATATCCCTTTAGGAGACCTAATAAGAGCAATAAAATTACCCTACCCCTGATAGAAGACACTCAGGCCTGATCAACCTAGAATATCCATCAAAAGAAGGACCAATATCTAATTTCCCATGGCATGTAGGAAAGACCTACCTGGAAAAACTGATAAGGTACATAAGGACCTCCATATCCTATCCCAAGAGCAAGTTCATCCTCATTTGATACAAATATCCCTAATGCACATGTGAAAGAGAATCCATAAGTCGGGAAGTTCTAACCTTTAGAGATGAAGCATGATATTCAGAATAAATTGGCTTCAGTACTAGCTAAAATATCAATATTAGAGAACTTGAGTTTGTCAAAGGTTCTCGAGGAAGAACTTATAGAAGGTTTTTTAAGTCCCCTAGAGTTTGAAGATGAAGTGGCCACTATTGAAGTCTATGGGACCGAGGAAAATCCTACATAATTTCAAGTGGCTATCCCCTTTACCGGTCAAGATGAAGACACCATTATATCGGGACACATCAAAACTATATAAATGACTGACATGACAAATGAGGTTGATGTTTGAAAAGTATTAATTGAAAATGGATAGGGAGTTAATATCCTCCCATTGAAAACACATTGTTGACTGGGCTACAACAAATATAACTAGATGCCCCTGCCCACAAACCTATTGGGTAATGACAAAATTCAGTAGAAACTATTCGAATGAATCAAGATCCAAACTCAATTTGGTGACCTTGTAGCCAAATACAAATTTCTAGTTGTTCAGCAAAACATGCCCTTAAACATTAGGTTAGGAAGGCATTCGTTACAACAACATGAGGTGATTCTTCCATCCTACTACCAGTGTTTCAAATATTAGACTAATGGAAAAAATGGAACATTATACACCAACACGACCCCATTAGAGTCAGGCGAGTCACACTACATTTAGGCAATATTATATGATAATAATGGGAATCAACCCTCGGTCAATGGTATTGAATGGGTGACTAACCCAAACAGCTTGCAGATGGTACTTGATGACCCCTTCAAGTAACTAGGAGAAAAATAAGCACGTCCTATCAATTCTTTTGAGTATAATATTCCAAATTTCGACATGTATTCATTAGTTATCATGATTTTGTTCATATCCACTGATCCTAATAGTACATAAAAATCGAATGGTCCCTAAAATAATGGTGAATGGCCAAATGAAGATGCCCTCAATCCGTCATTAGAACTCCAGATAATCTTTTCCTTACTATCTAGGGTATAATATAAAGAATTCATTCTTATTTCCCTCACTCCATCATCTCCATGAATTACTTACTGTTAGTCGGGTTAGAAGAAGTCACTAAAGACTCTAAATGAAAAAATTGAAAATCATCTCATAACTCTAAAGAGCTCATCTCAAGAATTTTTTCCCCATCATAAGATGATAAAGATGAGTATTATGTGGAAGAGGAATAAGAAGAATACCTTGGGTATTCCCCACTTTCATTTGAGGAAGGTATCTCTTCCACCATTGATGAAATTAGGGAAATAAACATGGGTACCGAAGAAGACACACAACCCACGATAATTAGTTTTACCATGTCATCTGAGGGGAAAGTATTTTATACCACCTTCCAAAGGTAGGATCGAAGTATTTTCCAATAGAACTATACATAAATTTCATGCCTCGAAGCTGAAGTGTCCACTCACCACTTAGGTCTTCCATAAAATCATCATGGATCAGGCAAGTATCTAGAAGGACACACCCGACACATGGTTCCAAAATAGAGCCTCACATCAATAAGGTCATTAAAGAAAACATCATTAGAGAGATATAATATCCCATTAGTTTGGGCAATATTTTCCTCATTAATAAGAAGAAAGAAAAATCAGTTTTTTCATTGACTTTAGGTATCTCAATCAGCACTCGTCAAAATATAAATTCCCCTTCATGATCCTAGAATTTCTCATATCTACAAATATTAGATATTAGGACCTCTGTTTCATAGAAGAATATTCTAGATACAACCAAATCTAAATTTATTGAGAAGATGAAGAATCCACCAGCTTTAGGGCCCTGAGGGAGTAGTTTTCAACAAGGTAATTCCATTTAGTTTAAAATATACTAGCACCAAATATCAACATTCCATGTATCACATCTTCAGGACCACATTGGAAAAGTTTTTTGAATTACCCATTGATGATTTGGGGGTTAAATCATGACAATGATCATACCACCTTTTAGATATTGAATCGATCTTTAGTAAATTACAACAACAAAGCTTGAAAATGAACCACTTGAAATGTGAATTTGGAATTACCTTAGATAAATTCCTTAGCTTCATTTTACACCATCCTAGTGTTGAATTCGAACCAAAGAAAATAATTGATATCATTTTTAGGTCACCTCCTTACAATCTCACAAGGTTGAGAGGACTTCAAGGTCAGTGGGCATACATTTGACGCTTCATAGCTAGCCTTGCAGGAAAATGTTTAACCATAACCTGGTAGATGAAAAAGATGGTCAAATATCAATGGACTGATGATTTTTAAGAAGTATTTGACATCCTTAGTAAGTATCTCTTAACTATGCCAGTGCTATTTTTTCCCATCGAAGGAAAATAACTAATTTTGTACATGAAAACCATGGAGCGTTACATAGGCACCTTCCTTGCCCAGAAGAACAACATCAGCAACAAAAACAACCTTTAATATCTTATTCAAACCATGATCGATGATGAGAATCGGTATTAAAATATCAAGAAGAGATTTTTTGAAGTAATATTTGTGGTCCAAAAACTATGACACTCCCTAGAGAAGTATGAGGTCCATTTGATCTCATGAAACAACTCGCTCAAGTATATTCACAGTCATCCAATGGTGCCTAGATGTTGTTCACAGTGGGTGGTCATCATACAATAGATCAACATATGGTTTATACCTTAGAAAGACATCAAAGTCCAGGTGATAGTATATTTTATAATAGAGAATCCCACAGAAGAAATGAATTCATTGGATGATGAATTACTAGATGAGGAGGTTTTATCTATTCAATAGAACTCCTTAACTTGGGAGATTAATTTTGACGGTGCATCCTGTGTCTCTATTAAAATTTAATAGAATACCGTAAGCTCAAAAATGTGGGTTTGGGGTCATTCTAAAATATCCATAAAAGGTAGTCTTTCCTGAGTCATTCCTACTGTCAGAAGGGTGCACAAATAATGAGGTAGAAAATTAGGGTCTCATTGTAGGTATATTGTTGGAACATCAAACACAAGAAAAACACTTGAAGATAAAAGGTGACATAGAACTAGTCACAAAGAAATTTTACAATGTTTATGCTATTAAAAAGGAAGAGATAATACCTTTGTTTGACCATGTCTGGGGTTTATTGATAGAGTTCCCCTCAGATCCGACATGAACTCAATTACCCCAATCAAAAAATGAATAGTCTAATGAATTATAAAATACAGCCACTGCTCGGGATGATCTAGAATAGTATGAGATGGTCATAATCATTTCCCATCATCAAATTTTCTTATCATTCATTCATAACACACTATGGGAATTTGAGGTATTTGTGACAGGATCCCATCTCAAATAGCCCGTTGTAGAAAAAAGCATCTCAAATAGTATTTTTTGCAATGAGATGATTTCATATCACAAAATAGTTCCCTGTTTTTATATAAAAAACTTTTTGTGACAGGCCCATCACAAAAAAATCATTTTTGAGAGGCCTGTTTTCCTGTTGAAAATAGTTATTTAAAAAATATATAATATATTTGCGATGGGAACCCTTCACAGAAGGTCACATCACAAATACTTTATAAGTAAATAAATATATATATATATATTTAATAAAATTATGAAAAATTAATATTAGAAAATAATAATAATATTAATACTATTAATATAAATAATAAAATATTATATAATAATAATAATAATGATAATAATAGTATAAAAAATTATATTATTATCATATTAATAATAAAATCTTAAAAAAAATAAAAAAAATAAAAAAATTTAAATTATGCAATATTCACACCAATATAAAAGACATAAACTGTAAATAGATAATATTACAAAAACCATTGAATTCAAATATTTTTGACATGAAAAATAAATCAGTAAGGGGATGGTCTTATAGAGGTGTGGAGCTGTAGGAGATAGTGGAAGAAACTCCATCCCTAAACTACGAGTCAGACGTCACATGTACTCCATATGCTCATGCTGCTGGTGCTTCCATCGATGAATCTGCTCCTCATACTACTGCTGCTTTCGTCAACACTCCACCTCATGTTACTGCGGTTGCCGCATCCCCTCATACTCCTTACACAAACACTCTATAAGCTCACTCTGAGCTCGCAGTTTCACCTGATACTGTGAACCAGAAGATGATGCCTCTCTATAAGCTCCTCTCGAGATGGACTCTGACATCACATCAGTACCAAAAATAAGTCCTAAAATTAAATCAAGAGCTGATACCAACTACTCATCCCTTATTGAATGCATACTGGGTCGCCAACATCCATGCTACTTTATAGAAATGGTGGTCACTAGTTTGATTAGCCATCTCGGGCTAACTCTCAATTTCTGTCTGAGAGGTCGTGGAATCATATGACTCCTTCAGTTCCTATTTGAAATTAAAATTGTGAAAATACTATATGTAGTTTATTTTCAAACTAAAAAATAAATAATACTAAATGTTATATAACATTGGCGATTACATCTAATCACTCTAGTGGCTGGATCAATGTACATCCTTCGGTAAACAATGTACTCTGTAATATCTAGCTACTCGAATCCTTATATGAATATAAAATAATGTGTTTATATTTAATGTTATATAAAATATTTTTAAAAAATACTTACCAGATGCTCTCAATCCATACTGAATGTACGACTACCGGCTCAATGTGTCACCTCTTGTCTCCCCCAGTTCTGTTAGTGAAATGAAGATCTCCCCTGAAATCCACCATAAAACATGTGTGAACATAATCTATCCCAAAGGTGAGATGAATTGTACTCTGGTCGGTGGGATCTACATGACTCATCAAATACTTCCACTCATACTTTCTTCATGGCCATTCTTTTTAAATTTTTCATAAACTAATGAAAACGATCGTGCATCAACACCTCCCATGCCGTGTGGATACAGTCACGCATGTTATCATTGATGGGATAACACAAACACTACAAATAATTTATAATATAATGTTATTAATGAAATAAATTTCAAAATAAATATTATTTATTTACCTACCATCCAATGATCGAACATGATGAGCTGCACATCAACGTAAATCTATTCCCATGTGATCAATTTCTGAGAAAAATAGTTGTGCAAGCTAGTGCTCCCCTTTCCAACAGTTATACGCGCAAAATTGTGAAAAAGGAAAAAATAATCAAACAATTAGTATATAAATAAATTAATGAAAGATAACTAAAATACACTGGTTACCATACCTCAGTGTGCATGGATCAAAGCCAATACATGGACATAACTCGAGGATAGGTTCAGGAATCCTTAGTTGTGCAAGACCACGCCCCCTCTGCATACCCCCTAAACTACATGTTAGATGAGGGTCAGATGATTCCAAATCCTCTTCATATAAAGATATCTCAGACTCATGCAACTAATGAAATAGATCATATTCCATCTGAAACACAAAATTATTATTGTTAGAAAATAGTTTAAAATAAATATTATATATAGATATATATTAGTTATGATTATAACCATTATTTAATTGTGTCAAAGTTCACATTCATCTTTATCTTCATATCTAACGATATCAATGCCTTCATATTCCTCCTCACCATCATCAATATCCTTATGTGTTTTAGTTTTATCATCTCTTTTCATTTCAAATTCATTTATAACATCATCATCACCATCAGCCCTTAATTGAGGCATGTCATCATTATAATTCATGTCTCTTTGTGAAAAAGATGGATTTTGAGTAGTCTCTTGTAAATTTTCAATTCCTTTGACTTCAGTGAAACCACATTCCCATTGAGAAAAATGATTTCCCTAAATTTTTATTTTTATCATACTTCACAAATCACTCAGGTCTCTTGAAGTAGTACAGTACTTTATGTAATAAATTTTATGTGCCTATTTATGTAGTAAAAATGGATCATTTACAGTAAAAACACTTTTATATTAAATAGCATTGATTCCATGAGTCATATGAACATTCAAGAGTCTCAATGTATCCAACCACTAACATTTAAACATCATAATGTAATTTTTTCCGAGATAAAACAGTTGAATAATTTCATCCAACATGCCGTAAAAGTCAACTTCAGTTTCTCTATGATCATATTCTCTCAAGAAAACTCCACATTTCATTTTTTTTTGATTCCCCATATGCAATTGTATGAAATCGAAAACCATTCACCACATATGAAATATAAGATTTAACCATTTTGGATGGTGGGTTAATCAATATACACCGTCACTTATAAATTTTATCAACATGTTGAGAAACCTAAATTTTTTTAAACAATTATCAATATAATAAATAATAAACTAAAATGATATGCTAAACCATCAATTAATTATTTTACAAGTTTTCGAAACCGTTGAGAATTTTTTTCCACCATTATTGAAGAGCAGTTGCTGTAATTTGTGGAAGCTGTTTCTTGATATGATTATCCTATGAACTTCAAATAAATTAAGTTTACTTACTTTAAGATAAATTATAGAATAAAAGATTGAGGCACTCATAATACAAATGAGGTCATTTCTTCACAGTTGAGCAGAACATATGTATGAGCTCTGTAATGTCAAAATCTGAAATCCATCGTTCATGAACTCCACCGAAGCCAAGCTCTGGATGATTAAAAACTTATAATTGATTTCCCATTTCAATATCAACATTCCCCTCATTCCATCCCATGCGATTTTGTTTTGAGAGATATTAATATCAAAAATAATGAGAGTATAAAAAAGCAATTTCCTCTTATAAATAAGCTTCATCAAATGAGAGGCTGCTCTTTTGTCTGATGGATCATTTACTTGAAACTTTCTCACAATGAAATCACAATTAATAATCTTCTTAGAGGTACGTATATCCATTCTCGGGCATACGAGAATGAATAAGGGTACCTCTGACCAGATTATTCATTGTGATTTTAGTTTGAGAAAGATACAAGTAAATGAGTCGTTGGAAAAAAGAGCCCCTTTTGTCGATGAATCATCTTCGTGGAATTTTCACCACCTGAAAACATAATCTGGATAATGTGGTCCTAAGAATTCATATCCAATATCATGCATAAGGGATTGGTTATTCACACGTACGACCACATTTTCATAATGTTCTTAGTCGGTGAGAGATGAAAGGAGAAGAGGCATCGAGAAAAAGGAGTGCTACCAATTCAATGGAAATTGTTCCATGTTCTTATAATTTATTACAATTATCCATATCTATTACTAACTCTATCGATTTATTAATAATTCATTCAATTCATTACTAATTATTACTAATTATTTTTAATTATTAATAATTATTTCAAAATATTGCTAATTGTTGCTAATTATTAGTAATTATTGCTAATTATTACAATTTATTGCTAATTATTACTATTTATTAGTATTTATTTCTAATAATTTGTATTTATTACCAATTATTACCAATTATTACTAATTATTTCTAATTATCACTAGTTATTTCTATTTTTTACTAATTATTACAAATTATTGGTATTTATTACTAATTAATAGTATTTATTACTAATTATTAGTATTTGTTACTAATTATTAGTAATTATTATTATTTGTTACTAATTATTAGTAATTATTACAAATTATTAATATTTATTACTTATTATTATTTATTATTACTTTTTTAACAATTATTAATTTGTTTTACTAATTATTACTATTTTTATTAATTATTATTATTTATTACTAATTATTTGTATTTATTACAGTATTTTACTAATTATTAGTATTTATTACTAATTATTACTATTTATGACTATTTATGACTATTTATCACTAATTAATACTATTTATTAGTGTTTAGTACTAATTAATACTAATTAATACAAATTAATCGTAATTAATACTAATTAATACTAATTATTACTAATAATTAGTATTTTTTACTAATTATTGGTATATGTTACTAATTATTAGTATTTACTACTAATTATTAGTATTTTTTACTAATTATTAGTATTTATTTTAATTATTATAATTTAATACTAATTATTAGTATTTTTTACTAATTAGTATTTATTACAAATTGTTAGTATTTTTTAACTAGTTATTAGTATTCGCTACTAATTATTTGTATTTGTTACTATTTATTAGTATTTGTTACTAATTATTAGTATTTGTTAATAATTATTAGTATTTGTTAGTAATTATTAGTATTTGTTGCTAATTATTAGTATTTGATGCTAATTATTGATATTTGTTGCTAATTATTAGTGGGGTCCCAGATTTTCTTAAAGTATGTTTTCATTAAAGAGTTGGCTTAGATATCTCCTTTGCAGATAGATAAGTGTTTCCCAAGTTTAGGTGGGGGCTCGGGGGTGCCCAAGGGGCTCGGGCGCGAAGAGAGGAGCAACCAGGCCAAGCACTGCAAGGCGCACAATCCACGCACGGTTTGGGGAAATAGTGTGGGTAAACCGTGCAGACCACCATCCTTAGACAGTATCCTTTTCACGGTCTGTGAACGGTTAGGGAAACCATGTGGGATCCATAGGAAATCATACGGGCTAGCATAACGTAAAGAGTAGCTGTCGCACGGTTTGGAAAACCGTGGGAGTAAACCATGCAGCCCAGAAAGGTTGGAAAAAATTACAAAAATGCCACCCTTGGAATTTAAGACCCAACTTGGGTTTCCCTCCTCCTCCTCCCTTAGAACCCCCATAATGAACCAAAGTTTCCAAGAGCTCTCAAGTATGGCTCTCCTTCAATTCTTGGGAGTTTTGAGTGCTGTCAAGTGCAGATCGAAGATACAGGTATGCCTAATCTTCCTTTTACTTCTCATTTTTAGTTTAGGGTTTGTATCTTCATCTCTTCTCTATATGAAACCCTAAAACCATCATTCTAAGATGTGATATAGTTTGACGCTTCAAGGAGTGGTTGATTCCAAATATAAGGCAAAGATTAAGAGTTCATTCGTTAATGGGTATGAGGTAGGTGGTCTACAAGTATTATCTCATTGTTTTATTTTGAATTTGTGCATGGAAGTTGGTGTTCATGTTTTCCCCTTTTTGTGTTCTTGGTTCTATTAATGTTTTTGATAAAAATGGGTGTCTAAGTGACCAATTTAAACCCTCACGATCCCTGTGGGATGCATTGAGGATGATTTGAGTATTTTAGGGCCACCCATGGGGTGCACAAGAAATCTCGAACCTAGAGAGTGGTAAGGTTGAGTGAAGGATTTCTAAGTAATGTGTGAGGTCCATGTAGAACATGTTTAATGGATGATTAGTTTTTAAATTTAATTAAAATAAATATTACTAGGTTGATAAGAGGCATGAGATATTGTTGGAATGACATAAAAATGGGTAATTGAGTTGAAAGATATTATGTCGTTTGTTTCATGAATTTCAGTTAGAAATTCCTATGGGGATTATGGCATATTAAATGGTGAACATGTAATTTGGTAATGGAATGGGAAATGGGGAATATGTTAATGGGACATAAAAAGGGAATAAATGAATTTGTGGAATGGGATAATTCATAAGAATTAGGTGGTACACCTAAATGATTAAATGTAATAAAGGGGTTGTGTTATGTGATATGAGAATTTTATTTGAAATGCATAAGTGGGTAAATGATTGTGAAATGATAAATGGACTTAATGGGTTAATGAATGGTAAATGATTAATTTGGCTAAAGCATAGGGGTTGTTGAATATGCCGAATGGGTTAAGGAACTAGAATTGGAATTTGGGTAAATGAATAAGAATTGTTGATGGTAAATGTATTAATGGGTTATTACATAGTATTGATTACCATGTTGCTGTTATGAATTTTGATAACCAATGGAATTGAATATACTTGGTTTTGTTATGGTACTGTTGTGGTTATTTTATAAATAATCATGTGAACATGGCTCTGTAGTGTGGGGTATCGACTTGAGGTTCTATGCCCACTGGTCAAGTTAGACTGAGGCTCTAAACTCCACCCAAAAATGCATGGGTTAAGGAAGGGGACATATGCTCTATTCCCTCTAAAGGTTGCATTCCACCCGATCTGAGGCATCAAGGTTAGGATAACGTGTTGATGTGATATGTGGTTCCCTAGTGAGATAGGGAGTTTATTTGTTTACCCTATGCATTGTGATTGATTACCTTATACCCTTGTGTATATGATATTTATTCCTAACACAAGGAACAAGTAATTAAATTGACTAAGTCATGAAGATGGTACAAGGAATGTAATTGGGATAAATTCTAAGAATAAATTAACTGAACTTGATAACTTATGGCACCAATATTGTCCCTTGTTTACAAACCATTTATTTTTGTACTTTCATCCACTGTCTTTTTTAATGGATATTTTTTAGACACCGTTGATGGTGGCTTACTAAGTTTTGTACTCACACCTTGCAAGGGAAGCCGTTGGGTACCCGAGTAGATCTCTTGGTTTCTGGTCAGGACGAGGGAAATCTCCCTACACTAAGATGTTGAGTTTTATTTGGTATGTACATAGAGAAGTATCCAAACATAGATTCGGGATCTGTTTGGAGTTGTGGCTATTTCTTTTATTTTTTGGTTTTATTCACTTTCACTACTAGTGTGGCGTGGAATTGTTGTATTTGATTTTTGATATACCCCATTTGGGAAACACTTGTTTATGCATGTTTATTGGTTGTTTCAAATTTCTTATGTTATTTTCGTTGTGTTTTTTTGTGACTTACTCTGGTAAAGATGTTATAGACTCCCCATGAGACTTATTAGACCCTCACCGCTAGTCAGCAACCTCTGGCGTACGGAGAGGCGCATTTGAGGTCATGTAACTACTCAGCCCAGAGCACCTATTTATTGGATCCCAGGTCGAGGACATTACAAAGTGGTATCAGAGGAGTTCATTTCTCCTTCTTACTATTTGGGGATGGTAGATAAAATATTAGGATGTGTCAGGCCATGGTAATGAGCTCGTGCTTGGGATTAGCTAACCCATTTACAAGGTAAAACCCAATTCACCCTCAGTTGGAATAGTTGTTCTTGATGTTATTTGTTACAGTTGAATGATATTTCATCATTGGGTGATGCACATGTTGTGTGATTTGAATGATTTATGATATTTTTCTCATGGGAGGAATGGAATTAGGTTGTGCATTCATGCATCACTTTAGGCACCTAAGCGTATAAGTGGCATGCATCATTAAAGGCACACACATGGGATGGGTGTGTGGGGAATAGATATAAAATTTCATTTTACTCCCTTGAAAAACTTGAAGAAAATAATGCCTAATAATTTCAAATCATGTGGGTGAATGAAAATAATGCAATTTTATAGTCGGATAATTTTGGGTATAGAGAAATTATGTTACTGGGGTTAAAATTTTGGGTTGGGATAAATTGTAAAAGGCTAACTTAGTGTCTAAAGGAGAAATATCACACAATTATAGTACAATTTTTAACAAAGTTTTCCTAATGAAAGGTGTAAATGAGCTAAAATGATTATTTTAACAAGATGTGAAATAGGAAATGTGACTTAGGGGAAGGAATCGTGTCGTAGAAGATGAATGGGTTTGAATATGTGTTGAAAATTGAATTTTGATTAAGTAAATTCATTACCCCCCATGTTGACCATGATCCACTGTAGGTGTGGTAGAGGGTAGTGATTAAAGTGTGATGTTGACCGTTGGGGTAGATTATAAAGAATAATTTGTTCAAGGTTAGTAGCATGAGATATTTTCCATCTATAGTTAAATTCTATTAGTCATTCTTCTATGTGTCGGGTGAACGATAAATTTAAAATGAAAATGTTTGGGTTCAATGGTGGGTATCTTTTATGTTATTGTTTTGACCCTTGTATGTGTGTGTTGGGATTGTGAGAGTGCCCTAGTTGAGACTTTGGGTTTTGATTGAGAATCATTACTGGTTGTGATATGGCCTAGGTTCTCTGTTTATGGAACCCTTGTTGGGGTTTCTTCCTTCGGGTTGTGAGGAATTGTTCGATAATGTGGGTGAGGTAACCCTCGTGGTTCATGATAGTACAATGTGCATGATGGACCCTAAGGATGATTCCTCAGTCTTGGTGAACTTTTGAGTTAAGACCTAGAGAGTTGTGCCTTGAATCCCAGAGAGGATGTTTTTCTCGTAGTTCTGACAAATGTGTACACCTTTTGTGTGTAACCTTTAGTAAATGTTTGTTTTGTGCAGTAGGAACAGTGCACATCGAAACTGGGATGAGAGTTTCTTGAAAGAGAATTGCCTTGTTCGTGTCATGATAAGTATGGTTTGGAGAGAGTACCAATGGATTCTTCAGGTTGTGACTCTAGTCTAGGGAGCTGGTATCATTCAACCTTCACGGTTACCTATGAGAGAGTTCAGACACAATTTTTATTGATTTTAGGCATGTGCCACACATATAGATGTTTGGAACCATGATAGTGGGATATAGAGTGTTGCATGGTGAAGGCTTAACCTAAGGGGAAAAGTTAAAAGGTTGATGGATGGTGGTGTGACTCGAGTAGTGGTCACATGTTAACAGTTTCGGGAATCAAGGGTGACTTTGTGGGAGGATAACCGAGTGATATGGGTGAATTGAAACATGAAGCATGAGGGATGTCACAGAGGCGGTGTTAATTCAAGTTTTGAGGATGGTTAAGTATGTCTGGTTCTTCCATAAGGTCACCCTAGTTATTGTGATGGAATGAAAGGTTTGTTTTAAAGGGTTGTATCGTATAGATGACTGACTCTCCTTTTTTGATGATGATTAAAGTGGGTATTGAGTTTTTCTCTGAGAAGAAAATAAAGAGTGGCTGGAGTGTGGTTATATACATTTTCTTGATGGTGACGCCCGGGGTGAGGGTGGTCACGTGGTTGAAGTAGTTGTATGAATGGTTTTTTTTTGGGAAAGATGCAGAGGCCTCCACAATGCTGATAAGGATAACTATCCAAGAGATAGGGATAGGTAATTAAGCAGGTGATGGGATATACCTCAGTTAAGGTTGTTATTTGAGAGACTGATGGTTTGGATGGTGTGGTAGAGCATGTGATATGATTGTTAGCTGTCAGGGACACTTTATAATAATTTGAGCAGTTAGGAAGAAGTGTTTCCATGTGAAACATTGTTTTACCACTACTTAGTGGTTTGGTTGTGGTGTGATGGTTGAACTTGGTTGGCAATCACACTTGAGTGGTGGTGGTTATGTTTTTATGAAATGCGTTCGACAGGGAGGCCTAAAATCCTTGGAAGTACATGGTGTCCCATAGTTCAACAAAATAAATGGATAAGTTTCTAGTGATTTTCTTCAACAACTTCTTAGTTTACCATAGCTAGTGATGAGATTTCCCAACATCTTGACGTCATCCCAGGTATGTTCAGAAGTTCCGGCTTACACCAAGAGACATGGAGGTATTGGTTAGATGAGGGATATCATGGAGTGTAAGCTCATGGAAGCAGGATGTGTGGAGCTTTATGATGGGATGTACACCCTCCATGGGTTAGGGTGAGGTCCCCAAAATTGAACGAATGTTGACAAACGTCGTGGGTGCAGTTCACGGAATCCTATAACGGGCACTGGGTGACGTTTTTTTTCTAATTTTGGAAAAATCTAGTCAGCCGTGTCAAATTTTTGGGGTTTGTCTTGTGATCAGGAATAAGAAACGATAGTTAGAATCCCTCTTGAGATCAGTGGTAACAATACTCCTATGTTGGGGAGTGATAAGTCAGTCCTATATGTGGATAGGAGAACATCGAGTCAATGTAGTGGAAATGGTATGCCAATTAGGAATTTGTATGGTGTATGTTAGGTTCCTCGAAGAGACATGTGGGACTTCCATGCAGTGACCAATGATCCAAGTGTTGGATTTGAGCATAGGATGACTCCATTTAAAGCTTTTGATGTCTCTTCTGAAGCCATAGAAGGGTGTGGTTGGTAATGAATACAAGTGGTGTAAAGATATGTTGGGGTCCTATAACAACAAAAAAGATTGGGGTTAGACTCAGGCAATTTTCCCTAGAGTGGTTTTGAAATATCATGATGTTGAGTGAACCTCAGCCATGTTATGTGGTGTGATGATTAGGGTGAAACCCAATGAAGGGCTAGAGGGTGGTAATGCTATGATGATGGAATTATACTGGAATTCAGGGAGCAACCTCAGTGGGTGCATGGGAGGATAATGATAGGCTTCAAGTCAGTAGACACTTTGGGAAGACAAGAAGGATTAGTGTACCATTAGTGCAAGGTACGTGTTCTGGGACAAGCTAGTAGGGTGTGGTCCGACCTGAGACGGTAAACATGAATGGGTGTGGTGAGAGTGACCCACCTCTGGGTTCATGTTATTATAGAATGTGCATTTTTTAAATGAAGTTGTACCTGAGTGAGGTCATGTTGATCTTAGTCCTTGAATGGATTGTGCCGGAATTCCATTCTGAATGGCCTCAATGGTGCAGTTGGATGTCAATGTAGGGTAATACCCTACAAATACTCGGGCACTGTGAGTTGGAACATTTTAGAAGATGGGAATGATGGGTTGAGTTCTGGTGGTCCTTCATCGATGGAGGAGGTTCCATGTGATTGAAAATAGTGTAGAGAACCATACCAGATAAATGGTGGGTTGATAATGTGATCATAGTTTTGGGTTGAAAGGACTCGAGTGGTCATCATTTGGGTGATTTGGGCCTGGTAGAGATTTTGGGAATGATTTAACTGGTTGAGTAGCTATGATTTTTTAGTTTGTTTTGGATATATAGTTGTAGAATGAAATCTTTAGGAAATGTGGTTGTAAGGTTTGTGTATTTTCATCCAAGTGATATTGGGTTTGTCACCGTTACAGTTGGGTGAACTTAAAAAATGATGCCAAGTGATTTGGGTCATGAGTTATGCTATGGATCGAGCCGATGAGGTGCCAATTGGTTCCTCAGTGATGATTTAATATTGTGTGTTAGGATTCCATGTGTTGGGAGTTAGGTGTTGTAGCCTATGTTTCTCCCATGAAAGTCTCATGGTGGGAATGTTTGAAGGGGATGCACGCTTGATGAGTTTTCTGGTTCATGATGTGGGTTGTCGTGAGAAAGTCTTGAGGGGAATGTTTTTTCCCTTGAACAATGTTCAGTGACCTTGTTATGTGAAACTAGAAACATGGAATGTGGTTGTAAATGAAGGCCAAATGGAATGACCTTTATGTACAGAAACTTAGTTATTCTAGGAAGAACAGCTCAAGGATGAGCCGTTATAATATAAGGAGGTTGTGAGGTACCAGATTTTCTAAAAGTATGTTTTCATTTAACAGTTGGCGTGGATATCTTCTTTGTAGCTAGATAAGTGTTTCCCAAATTCAGGTGGGGTCTCGGGGGTGCCTCGCGGGCTTGGGGTACGAAGAGAGGGGAAACCATGCCAAACATTGAAAGGCGCACAGTCTGCGCATGGTTCGGGGAAAATGTGCTGACCATCCATCTTCAGACAGTAGCCTTTGAATGGTCTCTGCACAGTTAGGAAAAACTATGAAGATCCTAAGGAAACTGTGCGGGCTTTCCTGTCCTGGAGAGTATTTTTCACACAGTTTGCACACAGTTTCGAAAACCATGCGGGTAAACCGTGCAGCTCAGAAAAGTTGGAATAAATTACATAAATGCCACGCCGGGATTTTAAGACCCAACTTGGGTTTTTCCTCCTCCTCATCCCTTGGAACCCTAGGAACGATACAAATCTCCCAAGATCTCTCAAGTATTGATCTCCTTCTATTATTGGTAATTTTGAGTGTGATCAAGTGCATATCAAATATCCGAGTAAGCCTAATCCTCCCATTTCTTCTCTGTTTAGTTTAGGGTTTTTATCTTCCGCTCTTCTCTATCTGAAACCCTAAAACCGTTATTTTTAGATGAGATCTAGATTTACACATCAATTAGTGCCTGAATCCAGATCTAATACCTAGATTAAGAGTGCATTCATCAACAGATATGAGGTAGGTGGTCTACAAGTATTATCCCATAGTTTTATTTTGAATTTTTGCATGTAAGTTGGTGGTCCTATTTCCCCCTTTTTTGATCGTTGTTCTATTAATGTTTTTGAAAATAATGGGTGTCTAAGTGAATAATTTAAACCCTCAAAATCCACGTGGGATGCATTGAGGATGACTTGACGATTTTAGGGCCACCCATGGGGTCCACTGGAAATCCCGGACCTAGAGAGTGGTAAGGTTGAGGGACATATTGTCGATTAAAGTGCGAGGACTATGTAGAACATGTTCAATGGTTTATTAGGTAGTAAATGGAATGATTATAAATATGACTAGGATGATAAGGGGAATGATATGTTGTTGGAATAACATGAAAATGGGTAATTGAGTAAAAATAGATTATGTCGATTGATTCATGAAATTTGGTTAGAAATACCTAAGGGGATTTGGGCATATTAAATGGTGAAATTGTAATTGTGTAATAAAATGGGAAATGTGGAATATATTAATGTTAAGTAAGAAGGGAATGTATCAATTTGTGGAATGGGTTAATACATGAGAATTAGGTGGTACACGTAAATGAATAAATGTAATAAAGGGGTTGTGTAGTGTTATATGAGAATTGTACATGAATTGCATAATTGGGTAAATGCTTCTAAAATGATAAATGAGCCAAATGGGTTAATGAATGGTAAATGAAGAATTTGTATAAGGCATAGGGGTTGTTGAATATGCCAAATGGGCTAAGGCACGAGAATGGGAATTTGACTAAATGAATATGAATTTTAGATGGAAAATGTATTAATGGGTTATGGAATTATATTGATTCCCATGTTGTTGTTATGGATTATGATAACCAATGGCATTGAATATGTTTGGTTGTTTTATGGTATGGTTGTGGTGATTTGGTAAATAAGAATGTTTACATGGATTGCTGTGTGGGGTACCGATATGAGGTTCTACGCCTATGGGCGAGCTAGAATGAGGGTCTAAACACCACACCAAAAAATGGGTTAGGGAAGGGGAAAGAAGATTTATTCCCCTAACAGTTTCAATTCACTTAGACTGGTGCTCCAAGGTTAGGATAATGTGTTGATGTGATATGTGGATCCCTAGTGAGATAGGGAATTTATTTATTTCCCTTACTCATTGTTATTGATAGCCTTAGACCCCTGTTTAGATTATATTTATGCCTAACCCAGGGAACATGTGATTAAATGGACTGTGTCCTGAAGATGGTACAAGGAATGTAATTGGGATAAATTCTCGGAATAAATTAAATGATCTTGTTAACTTATGGAACCTGAAATTTCCCTTGTTTACTTACCATTTATTTTTTTACTTGCATGCATTTTATTTTTGACTGTATATTTTGTAGTCCCCATTAGTAGTGGCCAACTGAGGTTTGTACTCACACCCTACTCAGGCCACCGTTGGGTACCCAAAAAGATCTCTTGGTTTCAGTTTAGGATGAGGGAAAGGGACCTATAATAAGATGATGAGTTGGGAATGGGATGTACTTGGATAAGGAACCAGACTTAGAGTTGTCACCCGTTTGCAGTTTGGGGTGTTTTTTTTTATTTTTGGGTTTTTTTCACATGCACTACTAGTGTGTAATGGCATTGTTGTATTTGATTTGTGTTGTACCTCATTTGGGAAATTCTTTGTTATTCATGTTTATTGGTTATTTCATATTGATTTTTTTATTTTCATTGTCTTCTGTAATGACATACTTTGGTAAAGGGGGTATAGTCTCCCCATGAGACTTGTTAGACCATCACCGCTAGTTGGCAACCTCTGGCATTTGGGGAGGCGCTCTTTACTTCATGTAACTACCCTACTTAGAGTACCAGTTTAGTGGATCCCTAATTGGGTACGTTACATTGTTGCTATTTATTTCTAATTATTACTATTTATTTATATTTACTACTAGTTATTGCAAATTATTACTAATTATTTCTAATTATTACTAATTATTGCTAATTACTGTTAATTATTACTAATTAATATTAATTATTGCTTATTCTTACTAATTATTGAAAATTATTACTAATTATTTTTAATTATTACTAATTATTTCTAATTATTTCTAATTATTACTAATAATTGTTAATTATTTATATTTATTTATAATTATTTATAATTATTTCTAATTATTACCAATTTTTTTAATCATTACTAATTATTTCTAATTATTACTAATTATTAGTATTTATTAGAATTTATTACTATTTATTAGTATTTATTACTATTTATTAGAAATTATTACTAATTATTACAATTTGTTACTAATTATTAGTATTTTTTACTAATTATTAGAATTTGTTACTGATAATTACAAATTAACGCTAATTATTAATATTTATTACAATTTATTGCTATTTATTGCTATTTATTGCTAATTATTTCTAATTATTACTAATTATTAATATTTATTACTATTTATTAACTAATAACTAGTAGTAATTACCAATTATTATTATTTAATACTATTTTTTTCTAATTATTACTATTTTTCCTAATTATTACTAATTACTGATAATTATTGCAATTTATTGCTAATTGTTACTCATTATTTGTATTTATTGCTAATTATTACTAATTATTGCTAATTATATGGCAAATATTACTAATTATTGATAATTATTACTAATTATCGCTAATTATTACGTATTACTGATAATTATTTCTAATTATGGCTAATTATTACTAACTGTTCGTAATTATTACTAATTATTGCAAATTATTACTAAGGTTTTCTAATTATTACTAATTATTTCTATTTATTACTATTTATTAGTATTTATTACTATTTATTAGTAATTATTACTAGTTATTACAATTTGTCACAAATTATTAGTATTTGTTACTATTTGTTACTAATTTTTGCTATTTATAAGTAATTATTAGTAATTATTAGTAATTATTTCTAATTATTAGTAATTGTTACTAATTATTAGCAATTATTACTATTTTTTACTAACTATTACTATTTATTTCGAATTATTACTAATTACCGCTAATTATGACTAATTAGTTTTAATTATTATTAATTACAGCTAATTACCACTACAAATTATTAATTATCACTAATTATATATATTCATTACTAATTATCATTAATAATTCCTAATTATAAGTAATTATTAATAACTAGCAGTAATAATCTCAATTTGTTACTATAAATCAATTCTAATAACAAATCAATCTAGTTATAATTAATTACACCTAAATACTAATAATTAAAATTAATATAAAAACGAAATAAATATAAAATTAAATAAAACTTAAATACCATTAAATTTGATCTCTTATAGGTGTAGAGAAGTTAAAATTTTGTTCGTAAACAAAATTTAACTTAGACAAATTTTAACTCTAAAGTTAGAGTTTAGAGAGAGAGAGAAAGTAAGAATGGAGACGAGGAAGGAAAAAAAGGATGGGGGTATATATAGGCTAGATTGTTTGCAATGGGACCCATCGGAAATACCTTCGGCCACATTAATTACTATTGGTGGTTAAAAGTGTTTTTGTTACGAGACCCTTTCAAATAGTGACACGCCGACACACTATTTGCGACGGGGGCATATCCTGTTGCAAATAGTATTTACCGCCGTCGGGTATTTGCTACAGGGGGTGCCTCCCCGTCGCAAATACCCTACCTGCAGTTTGGCGCGGAAACCGTGCCAAACCTTTACTGACATGACTCCTTTTCACATTGCAAATAACTAATTATTTGTGATGTGTTGATGTCCCTATCGCAAATAGTCTTTTCGATGAACTACTTCTAATGGGATCTATTCCTGTTGCAAATTACCCGTTCCAAAAGGCCGTTTTTCCATAGTGACAACATGAAAGAAAGTGATGAGATCAGTACCATCCCGGAACCATATGGTCATACCACTGGCGGGATGACACCCGTTTCCGATTACCTTCAAAAGGGAGAACTTCCACTGGACTAGGCTAAATGAGAGTAAATCTAGAGAAGTGCAATTTTTTTGTTTTGTAAGATTTTACAAATCAACAAAGGACCTTTATAAATGGTGTCTTGATGGGATCGTTATTAAATGAATTGATGGAGAAGATACCACCTCCATTATGAAGGAAATGAATGCCAGATCTTGTGGGCCACACCAATCAGGATCCAATCATTCTCATAAAAATCGAAGACTTGCAGACTATTGGCCATCTATGATGCGAGATTGCACCGAACTCACTAATATGTGTCATTACTTTTATGTTCACTACCACTTAATCCACTATCCCCCAGAATTACTCCACAAAACTAATTACTCCTTTACATTTTCTATATGGGGAATGGACGTCGTGGGACCATATCCACCCACTACAGCTAAGAAATTCATGTACATCCTCATAGCGACAGGCTTCTTTTACAAATGGGAGGAATTTGTACCCCTCAAATAGGTCGGGAAAAATTATTATCTATGTGAAAGCCAATATCATCACTAGATTTTGTGTCCCTCATAAAATACTGATGGAGAACGACACCAATTTTGATTCTCTTTAATTTGAGAAATTATATCAGGAGTATTGTATCAAGACCAACCATTCTTCCCTATGCCATGCAGTGGCCAACAAACAGATAAAGTCCATCAACAAGACCCGATCAAATATAATATAGAAGATAGTAAAAAAGGGCAAGCAATCATGTCTGAAAAAGCTTCTTCATGATCTATGGGAATACCAGACCATAACACGCACCACCACTCAAGAAAACCTGTACTCATTAGTGTATGAGACAGAGGTGGTTCTACCCATCTGACTTCAATTACCCTCACTCTGCATTACCAATTATGATCAACTCTCCATAGATGATAAATCCCAAAAAATTAATTGATGAGTTGGAATGACTTGAGGAGAGAAGTATTCATACTTTACACCATTTGGAATTTTACGAAAACCAGATTTCCCAAGTCTTCAAAAAAATGGTTCACCATCAGTATTTCATCAAAGGATAATTGATCTTTGTCTCTATAAAGCTAATGATACTCAGAAATAAAGCCCAAAAATTGGTACCAAAGTGAGAGGGACCATATATAAAACACAATGTCTACTCCAATGGAGCATATTCCTTAACTTCAATGGATGGATGCCTAATTACTACTCCTACCAATGCAAGGTTCTTGGAGAAATATTTCACATATCTAAATGTTTTCCATCTTGATCACATGGTGTTAAAATGATGGATAAACATCCTAATATCATGATGTTAAAATACATGATAAAAATTCATTGTTGTATAAAATTAAATTTAATATCATGTATGTCCTTACCACATGAGGTTAAACTGTATGAAATCCATCCCCGCAACATTATATTAAACTCTTCTTCCAACATCATTACCGCATGATGTTAAACATCATGGAAACATGTCCTGGTTGAATGATGTTAAACAATATAACACCATCATGTTCTCACCAAAGAGGAAATTTCCTCCGACAATGGTCACTGACCATTTTGTGTTACATAACTCTATGTGGCATGTTTCCTGCTCTCGTGGGATATACAATGACACCTGAATCCCTTAACTCGGTCCCATACACCATTAAAAACTACTCCTCCTTGTGCAAGGATTGAACTAATAGTGGGAGGTTTATTTATAGAACTACGTACATCTTGATTC
Source organism: Viscum album (assembly GCA_963277665.1). Taxonomy (NCBI): domain Eukaryota; kingdom Viridiplantae; phylum Streptophyta; class Magnoliopsida; order Santalales; family Viscaceae; genus Viscum; species Viscum album. The sequence goes on from OY728154.1 coordinate 20,291,476, forward strand.
CCATTTTGAAATGAGATACGTAGATGTGCCTCATATTCTACATCCCAGTTCATCCACAACATGATGAAAAATGCCTCTGATGTACCCTCATCAGCCTCTGGGTGGTGATAAAAATATCATATTTTTTATTTTTTCTCACACTAAGTATAGCTCACATGGGCTTAAGAATTACAATGAGGGTTTCCCGCACACAAAAAAGTAGTAAAGGAATATGATGTGCCCATCACCTCAAAAATGTTGTTAAACATTCCCCCTCTTTGTGCATGGGATAGATTGGAACATGGACCAAGCCTTAAAATAAATATGTATGGATTGATTCCTTCCCAAGAAGGATATGTAGTGATTCATAGATTCTAAATCAGGGTCCATTGTATAGTGACTTGGCCTTTTCTTACATTAGTATTACATCATTTCAAATATAAACAACATAATAGTATTATATAAAGGGGATCCAAAGGCTTAGTGTCTTGGGAAAACTAGGACCACGCATAATAAATATGACATCTAGCGTAAACATTTATTTAATTTCTTTTTCTCTAGCTTCTTATTGGAACCTGTCCTCACCTTAGTACATGTAGCCACCTGAGGATATACATAAAAAGGGGTGAGATAGAAGCCCAGTAAGAGGATAGATAGGAACAATATATCATGGGGTGGGCATAATCATAACATAGGAAAAAGATCATGCACATGAGAGGAGCATAAATAAAAGACTTGAAATGTGGAAATGCATAAAAATGTAACATCATGGATTAGTGGTTAACTACCACACATACTTGTAAACCATGCTAGAATCTTGTTCACACATAATTTAACATTTACTCCTGATATTCATCACTTTACCCAATTCATTAGAGAACTGTATAATTTCATGTGCACCCGTCACTTTGAAACATTCATAATTGCGCTATATAATTTCGGGCGCACCCGTCACATCATAACATTATCATCATCATGCTTTCCACATAGAACACATATCAAAAATTTATATAACTAACCCATTTAAAGAAATGGGTTTCATCTCATAATAACACATTCATAAGCTTTGGGTTCCCAAAATAAAGAGGGAATAACATACATGTTACAAGAACCGTCCACTTTGAGTGAGAAGTAAAATAGGTTGTTCTTAAAAGAAGACTTTTTTTGGGAAAAAAAATTTTGGACATAAAGACCAGTGAAAAAAATGTATATCCCAGAAAAGTATATACAATGATGAAAAATTTATCTTTAAGGAGTAACCATATCAAAAATGGAGTGACAGAGGGAGAACCCGAAAGAAGAAAATTGGGTTCGAGATTTCCCCTTACCTTGTACCCAAATGCTTCCTTCTCCTTAATATCATGTATAATGACATTATATTAATTAATTAGAAATCCATAACCATTTTTACATTCATAGGGTTCATTATGGTTTCATTATGTCATATTATGTTCCTTTGGATGACTTATAGTGTTTAAAAACATTGTTTGGGGATGTTCGTTTTTATGTTTTTTCTTGGGTGGTTCACTTGTATTCTTAAATTGAAGTTTGGGTAGAACATGAGTAAACATACAAAAATTATATTATGTGTAATTAATGATATTACAGGATCTTTAATGATTTTATAATGAATTATATTAGATCCATGTGGATGAATCATTAGATAATAATTAAATGATGGTTATTTGGGTCAATTTGGCCGGTTTTTGTATCACAACGAACTTGTTTTAACTTATCACTTAGTAATTTGTCCATAGGTTATTTAAAGAACTTTAAATATAACATAATACACATAAAATATTATGTTCCAACCATAAAAATGGTTTCATGACCAGATATGAATGTATAAATGGAAGAAGAAAGCATGTCGTTCTTGAAGGTGATAAATTAACACCTCATGAACAACGTTCTCTTTAATAAAATAAAAAGAAGAGGGAAAGGGGGTTGGAGGATATAATATCTAATTAGAATAATATAATTACAATATATTTATAATACTGTAGTTAAAATACAATTTGGATGAAGATAGGTTGGGAGAGATCAAGAAATGAACATGAACTTGAAAGGAAATTAAAGGAGAAGAGGGAGGGAAATTACCTCTTGAATCCTTCTCTTGAGAACCTCCTTAAGGGCCTAAGCTTGTTCTTTTGATGAAACCAGAAGCTCTTGGACGTGGGAGAGGGGATAGGGAAGGTGTTTGGGCAGAGTTTAGAGATTTCTTGTAGCTTGAAAGGTGTGAGGAAATGAGGGTGTGAAGGGTGGCTTTTATAGTGGAGGGGAGAGGGGTTTCCTTAATATAAAATTCATTAGTTTTATAATTCCCCACAAGACAAGGAATAGAGAGTCTTGAATGACCAGGAATAGTAATTTTCTAATGTAATCCCGAACCAAGTGGGCTTACATCAGCAGAAAATCACACATGACCCTATAATTAGCTTATTTAGCTTATTTTGTAAATTACTGTATTTTACTATTCATAAAAAAAATCAAGTATCTCAGAAAAATCCCAAAACATTACCCCAACCATTTTTTGACATTTAGAATCCAAAAATGAAGTCCATTTTTCAAAAATATTTATCTAAATATCATTAATTTAATATTTAATTAAAATCATAATTTACTTTAAAAAAACAGTTTTTAAGATTAAAATTGATTTTATAGTGCATTAAAAACTTATGTAGGGTATTATAAAATAATCTAAAAACTATAAGACATTGATTAAAGAATTTATGAATACATTTTAGGGAAATAAATATTCTTTTAAATGAATTTATTAATTATAATTAATTATTTATGACTTAAAAAATACCAAAACGATTACTAAGGTCCAATTGTCACTTTCTAATATGACTAAATTTTATTATATTATTCCTAGGTAATGTTACTCTTATGTTGGATGATTTACTATTCATACGGGTCATATTACTATTCATAAGGGTATTTTACTATTCCTAAGGGTACATTACTATTCACCAAGAATTATTTTCGTTTCATCAGACTCCAAAAATCATCTTGAACACAACAATGTATGTCAGATTTTCAAAATTCCAAACATAGGAGTGACAAACTTATGTTTAAAGGTAACTTATCACTTAATAGTTCATTATTTTGTATTTTCATGTTATTTTATAACATAATATATGAAGGGAACTTTCCATTGAAAAACATTTGGTCGTTACATTCTTCCACCCTTAAGGAATTTCACCCACGAAATTTTACTTTACACAAATAGGTGAGGGTACTTCTCCTTCATAGGCTCTTCTGGTTCCCAAGTTTCTTCCTCAATCTTATGGTTCCTCCACAACACATTGACAAGATGGGTTGTCTTTTTGCATAAAACCTTATCTATTTGATCCATAATATTTACTGGCTGCTCCTCATAGGAGAGATCATTTTCTAGCTGCACCACCTCTGAGTTTAGTACATGTGAAGGGTCTGGTATGTACTTCCTCTGTAGTGATACATGAAAGACATCATGAACTTGGGCCATATTCCGTGGAAGTGCAAGACGATAGGCCATGACTCCTATGTGGTCAAGGATCTCAAATGGGACAATATACATTGGGCATAGCTTACCTTTCTTCCGAAATCGCATGGCTCTCTTCCATGGAGATATTCGAAGGAAGACTTTATCTCCAATGTCGAACTCTAAGTCCCTTCAACGGTTGTCATCATAGCTCTTTTGCTGACATTGAGCAGCTTTGATGTGTTTTTGGATGACTTGAACCTTCTATGTCATCTATTGAACAAGATTGGGTCCATGTAGCTTTCTTTCTCCAACTTCATGCCAATAGGTTGGAGTTCTACATCGCTTTCCATATAGAGCTTCATATGGAGCCATCTGAATACTCGAGTGGAAGCTATTTTTGTATGAGAACTCAACCAATAGGATATGATGATCCCAACCACCTTTGAATTCAAGAGGGCAGGGTCTTAGCATATCTTCAATCATTTTAATAGTCCTTTCAGATTGGCCATCGGTTCAGGGGTGATAGGTCGTGCTGAATTTTAATTCATTACTCAAAGCCTATTGAAGGTTCCTCCAGAATTTAGATGTGAACCTTGGATCATAGTCATAGAAAATTGAGAGTGGAACACCGTGCAGTCTCACAACTTCCTTGACATATATCTTTGCAAGTTTTTCAAGGGAGAGGTCTTCCCGAATAGCAATAAAATGGGCAGTCTTGGTGAGTCGGTCAACCACAACCTATATCACATTATTTCCCTTTGAAGTATTCGGGAGACCTGTGACAAAGTCTATAGTAACATTTTCCCATTTCCACATGGGTATAGGCAATGGCTGCATCATACCTTTGGACTTTTTTCGCTCAGCTTTAACTTGGTGACATACCAAGCACCTTGATATATATTCCACAATCTCCATCTTCATGTTATCCCACCAGAAGTGTTCTCTTAGATCTCTATACATATTGTTACTCCCAGGATAGATATAGAAAGTTGAGCTAAGTGCATTATCCAATAGATCCTTATTTATCCCGGGTGATGAAGGCACACAAAGCCACATTCAAAACTGAATCACACCATCATCGTCGATATGTAACTCTTGAAGCTTCCCTTCCTTTACTGGATTCACCCTCTTTTGTATCTCAACATCATATTGTTGTGCTTCCTTAATCTTCTTCTGGATGGATGGTTGTGCAATCATTTGGGCAAGTAGGATTTATCCCATGCCATTATGATTTCCAAATCCATTCTTTGCATATCCATTAAGATAGGGTCTTTCTCAATCCACAGCATGGATAGAGTAGCAGGTTATTTTCTTCTTAGAGAAAAAGCTACCTTGTTCTCCTTTATAGGATGATAGTGAATAGAGAAATCATAATCCTTGATTAGCTCTAACCATATCCTTTGACTCATGTTGAGCTCCTTTTGTATGAATATATACTTTAGGCTCTTTTGGTCGGTGTATATGTCACACTTCTGGCCATAAAGGTAGTACCGCCAGATTTTCAAGGAAAAAATCAAGGCTTCCAGCTCTAGATCATGCGTCAGGTATTTCTGCTCATGGATCTTCACCTGTCGTGAGGCGTAGGCTATCACATTATCGTTTTTCATGAGTGAACAAACTAAGCCTTTCTTTGAACCATTGTGGTATATCACAAATATTTCTCCACTTTTCGGTAGTGTGAGTACAGGTGGAGTGATCAGACCTCTCTTTAGCTCCTTGAGGCTTCCGTCACAATCAACCATCCAGAAATACTTTACCCCTTTCCTTGTTAACTTAGTTAGCGGGATTGAAAATCATGAGAATTTTCTCAACAAACATTGGTAGTACCCAGCTAATCCAGGAAAAATATGGATTTATGTGACACTAGAGAGCCTGAGCCATTCCTCAATCGCCTTTTACATTGAAGGATCCACATAAATTCCTTCACTTGTGATCACATGTCCCATGAATGTGACTTTATTCATCCAAATTCACACTTGCTGAACATGGCGTACAACTTCTCCTTTATTAATGTCGCCAACACAAGTCATAGATTTTCTTCAAGTTCCTCCTTACTCTTGGAGTATATGAGAATATCGTCGATAAACACTACCAAAAATTTGTCGAGGTAATGTCTAAAGACTATATTCATCAAATTCATGAAGATAGTAGGGGCATTAGTAAGTCTAAAGGGCATCACCAAAAACTCATAGTGCCCATACATTGTACAGAAGGCAGTCTTCTGAATATCTTCCTTCTTCACCTTTACCTGATGATATCCAGAACAAAATCCACCTTTGAGAAGTATTGAGCTCCACTTAACTGGTCGAACAAGTCATCAATCCTTGGGAGAGGATACTTGTTATTTATGGTGATCATGTTGAGTTCTCGATAATCGATACACGGTCGTATGGTTCCATAATTCTTCTTCACAAAGAGCACTGGTGCACCCCAAGGTGATGCTCTAGGGTGTATGAACCCTTTGTCCAGATGCTCTTGAAGCTGCTTCTTTAACTCCTCCAGTTCGATAGTAGCCATCCTATAGGGGAACTTAGAGATAAGAGTTGATCTGGGTATGAGTTCAATTGAGAACTCTGCCTCATGATCTGGGGGAATTCCGGGTAAATCATTGGGAAATAAATCGCTGTATTCCCTCACTATGGGCATTTCCCCAAGGTTGGAACTTTCCTTCGACTCAACCATTTGGGCGTGGTATGCTTCTTCATTGGGAATCGACACCCACACCATTGAAGGATTTTTCAATGGAGATTCATGATCTTTCTTGCATTTTTATAGGATCATGGGATGGTTTTTAATATGAAAAGATATTTCCTTTTCCCGATAGTTTATTTGAACTCTATATAACTAGAGCCACTCTATTCCCATAATAGCATTGAATTCCACCAAGGGAAGTATTACGAGATTTTTTGGAAGAATATTCCCATATAAACCAACAGGAGAAGATTCAAACACTTGGGTTGCAATGACTGCACCACTTGGTTTTTTACAGATATCTCTACTTCAAGGTTTCGGGGCTACGATTCTATAGTTCTATCAAACTTTCTAGGTATAAAGGAATTTTTAGAACTAGAATCAAATAAGACTTTTTCCATTCTTGAGTGAATAAGAAGTGTACCTGGTAAGATTTTATTATCATTCTCCACCACCACAGTAGTGATGGCATAATCCTTCCCTTGTTCCTTTGGCTTTGGTGGAAGTTGATGCTGATTACCCTCGAGAACTCGAGATTTAGTGCAATGGTTTGCATAGTGCCCTATCTCCTTAAAGTTGTTGCATTGAACCATGAGTGGTTCTATCCTTTCATTGTCTACATTATTCTTCTTTTTCGTCTCTTTTCCACACTCTTGAGTATGGTGTCTTTGTTTCCCACACTTGAAGAATTTCCCCGTCCCTTTGAGGTAGTTCCCATGGTGCAACTTTCCACATTTTTGGCATGTGGGCTGTTGATTTTTCTTCCCAACTTTGTCACTAGATCCACTGGCTTGAAACTCTATCTTTTGTTTCTTATCTCCATATCCATGGGACCATTCTCTAAACTCAATATCCACACTGAGAGCACACCAAAAAAATTCTTCATAACTCCCAATTTCTAGAATTGAAAGAGCCTTTTGACGGTGTGGTTTTAATCCACTAAAGAATCTCTCAATTTTTCTATCATTGTTGATAAAAAACTCTAAGCATACCTTACGAGCCTTGTGAAATTCACTTCATAGGTTGTGACAGATTCTCCTTCTTTTTTCTTGAGCTCTATGAATTCTTTTTCCATCTTCATGTGAAGAGTACATGGGAAATAATTATTAAGAAACATTATCTTAAAGTCTTCCCATTACATCACTTCAATTTCCTCCCTTGGATTGGTGTTATTAATCAAATCCCACCATTGATCAACTTCTCCATATAGATGATAAACGGCTAAAGTAACATTCCCTATCTCAGAACAGTGAAGCACAAAAAAGTTTTTCTCCATGGAATTGACCCACTGTTCCCCAACTAGTGGATCAGAAGAACCACAAAACGTCGGTGGTCATTTCCGCATAAAACATTCGATATCCAGTTGATCCCTCTTTGGTGAAGGAGGAAGTTCCCCATTATTATGGTTATTATTCATAACCTAAGATAATTGGGTAAGAATCACTATGAAGTATTTAATTCCACCTCCCAAATCATTGGGGATGTCATTCGGGCAATCGTTGCATTGTCCCTCGCATGAGTTGTTGGCCTGATGTCTCTTAGTTCCCACCATTTTCTAAAATAGAAACTGATAGAACAAAACATAAGTAAACAAGTCATGAATAAATTATTCATTTAAAGAAAAATATACCAAAAACATAAAATATGGGATCCCTGGGTAAATATTCTTGTGTGCATATTTTTACTTAGTCTCATACTAGAGGTTTTCTCTAGGGTTCACTAATCCAAATTCCAAAATTAACTGAACCTTCCCCCTGATACCAACTATAGTGACCCGACCTTTTATTAAATTACTATTACATAATTTCAATGATAAAAAACATAATAGCATTACACAAAGATGATCCAAAGGCTTAGTTTCTTGGGAAAACTAGGACCACACATAACAAATGCAACATCTAGCATAATCATTTATTTAATTTCTTCTTCTCTAGCTTCTTATTGGAACTTGACCTCCCTTAGTACATGTAGCCACCAGAGGATATACATCAAAATGGGTGATCTAGAATCCCTGTAAGAGGATAGATAGGAATAATATATCATGGGGTGGGAATAATCATAACATAGGAAAAAGATCATGGACATGAGAGGAGCATAAATAAATGACTTGAAATGGGGCAATGCATAAAAATGTAACATCATGTCTTAGTGGTTAACTACCACACATACTTGTGAACCATGATAGAATCTTTTTCACACATCATTTCACATTTACTCATGAGATTAATCACTTTACCCAATGCATTGGAGCGTTGTATAATTCCGGGCGCACCTGTCATTTTAAAACATTCATAATTGCGCTATATAATTCTGGGCGCACCCGTCACATCATAACATTATCATCATCATTCTTTATACATAGAACATATATTAAAAATGTAAATAACTAACCCATGGAAAGGAATGGTTTTCATCTCATAACAACACCTTCATAAGCTTTGGGATCCCAAAAAAAAGAGGGAATAACATACATGTTACAAGAACCGTCCACTTTGAGTGATAAGTAAAAAAGGGGTGTTCATAAAAGAATAGTTATTTTGTAAAGAATTTTTTTGTTGGACATAAAAACCAGTGAAAAAGATGTATATCCCAGAAAAATGAATACAATGATGAAAAAATAATTTTTAAGGAGTAACCATATCAAAAATGGAGTGAAAGAGGGAGAACTTGAAGGAAGAAAATTGGGTTCAAGATTTCCTGTTTCCGGGTACATGATTGCTTACTTCTCTTTAATGTCCTGTATAATGACATTATATTAATTAATTATAAATACAGAACCATGTTTACATTAATATTATCTATTCTGGTTTCATTATGTCATATTATGTTCCTTTGGATGACTTATAGAGTTTAAAAACATTGTTTGGGGATATTCGTATTTATGTTATTTCTTCGGTCGTTCACTTGTATTCTGAAATTGAAGTTTGGGTTGAACATGAGTAAACATAAAGAAATTATATTACATGTCATTAATGATATTATAGGAGCTTTAATTATTTTATAATGAATTATATTAGATTCATGTGGATGAATCATTAGATAAGAATAAAATGATGGTTATTTGGGTCAATTTTGGCGGTTTTTGGATCACAACGAACTTGTTTTAAATTATCACTTAGTAATATGTCCATAGGTTATTTACATAACTTTAAATAGAACATAATACACATAAAATATTCTGGTTAAACAATAAAAATGGTTTCATGACCATATTTGAAGTTAGAAATGGAATAAGAAAGCATGTCGTTCTTGAAGGTGATAAATTGACACCTCACGAACAACGTTCTCTTTAATAAAATAAAAGGAAGAGGGAAAGGTGATTGGATGATATAATATCCAATTAGAATAATAAAATTACATTATATTAATAATAATGGAGTTAAAATACAATTTGGATGAAGATAGTTGGGGAGAGATCAAGAAATGAACTTGAACTTGAAAGGAAATTAAAGGAGAAGAGGGAGGGAAATTACCTCTTGAATCCTTCTCTTGAGAACCTCCTTAAGGGCCTAAGCTTGGTCTTTTGATGATACCAGAAGATATTGGACGTGGGTTAGGGGATATGTAAGGTGTTTGGGAAGAGTTTAATGAAGGATTGGAGCTTTATAGGTGTGAGGAAATGATGGTGTGAAGGTTGACTATTAAAGTGGAGGGGAGAGGGGTTTCCATAATATAAAATTCATTAGTTTAATATTTCCTTACAAGACAAGGAATAGTGAGTCTTGAACGACCAATAATAGTAATTTTATAATGTAATCCCCAACCAAGTGGGATTACATCATCAGAACATCACACATGACCCTATAATTAGCTTATTTAGCTTATTTTGTAAATTACGGTATTTCAATATTCATCAAAAATTCATATATCTCAGAAAAATCCAAAAAATTTACCCCAACCATTTTCCAACATGTAGAATCCGAAAATTAAGTCCATTTTTCTAAAATAATATTCTAAATATTTTTAATTTATTATTTTATTAAAATCATAATTTACTTAAAAAACAGTTCTTAAGATAAAAACAGATTTTATAGTGCTTTCAAAAATTACATAGGGTCTTATAAAATTATCTCAAAACTATAAGAAATTTATTAAATAATTTATGAATAAATTTTAGGGAAATAAATATTCTTTTAAATTAATTAATTAATTATAATTAATTATTTATGACTTACAAAATACCAAAATGTTTACTAAGTTTAAATTGTCACTTTCTAATATGTATAAATTTTACTTTATTATTCATAGGTAATGTTACTATTATGTTGTATGATTTACTATTCATAAGGGTCATATTACTATTCAGAAGGGCATATTACTATTCCTAAGGGTACGTTACTATTCACTGAAAATTATTTTTGTTTCATTAGACTCCAAAAATAATCTTGAAAACAACCGTGTATGTCCGATTTTCAAAATTCCAAACATAGGAGTGAAAAAATTATTTTTAATGGTCACTTATCACTTAATAGTTCATTATTTTGTGTTTTCATGTTATTTTATGACATAAATATAAGAAGGTAATTTTCCATTGAAACACATTGGGTCGTTAAACATTGGAACCCAACAAAATTCCCCTTTCCCTACCTATAGGTCCGAACTACAAATGGAACTTCTATAACTATGTACAACATCATTCATACCCTCTCAGGATACATAGTGATTCACTTATTCTACATCCTAGCTCAACCACCATCACAAAAAAATTCCCCTCCCTACATATGGGTAAGACTTGTGCAGAGAAATTTATAGGACTACACCCGGGTTAATTCTCTTCCCAGTAAGAGTTGTTGTGACACCCATAACTCTAAACCCTATACTAGTTGTGATAAATGATCTAAGGTAAAATTCCCCCATCAACTATGAACAAATAAAAATATATGAAGGATATTCCTAACCTTAGATCCCATATTCAAGATCTTGAAAATAATCATTCCTCTCCTACATACAAATCAGATCTATGTAGGGAAGTCCATACCTCACAACTAATAATGGTCTAGATAGTTCATACGTGTCTAGATACATCCTTTACATTTATCAAGATCTATGATTTGGGAAATATTATATCTCTATAAAACTCAATGGCCATTGGAAATATATGTTCTGTATGCTGAGAACACCATTTCGGGGCAATGAAAAAAATTCCATGGAGGCACTGCATATGTTTCGCACAAAAAAGGCTTGTGAACTAGAGAAACATTTTCTATAACAGAGTCTTTTCCTACCCCCATATGCTCAATATTTTCCATGCCCCATAAAAAGTTTCTTGATCCAACAATTCATGGAACCATGGTTTATAGATCATTTCCCTTTCATATCTGAGCTATTCGAGAATATCCCATCCTAAATAGCCTATACTCACTCATGGTTTCTATGAAAAAATGTCCTTGTTGTATGATGTTAAACTACACAGCAGCACAATGTTCTCACCTGAGAGGTTATTACCTTAATTGTTGGTCACCTGGAATGTCATGTCATGAACTTTGTAAGGATTTATTACTTCCCAAGTAAGATACATTTCGACACACTAAAATTCATCTGGGTTCAACCACCTCCCCCCCAAAAATACCCCTTCACCATGTATGGGAAAAATATGTAAATAGAATTTCAAGAAATATGTATTGATTGATTCATGCCAAAGTATGATATTTAGTGATTACCGGATCCTATGACCTGATCCCATACATGGATGAAAAGAAAAAGTATCCCTCTACTACATGGAAAGAAAGACAAAGTTGTGGCTCCCAAATGGGCCCTAATTACCACACCATTTCAAGAATTCCGACATTTACGCTCTTTCACGCCGGGTCACCTATGACCTTTCCAGAAGACTCTAAACTACAAAAAAAGTTTCCTAATAATATGATTTTAAAGTACATGATATGACATCGTTGATGAATGATGTTAAAATTCATAACACCACCAGGTTCTCACCTGAGAGTACATTTCTTCTAACGTTGGTCACCTACCATTCCCTATTCTAGAACTACATATGGATTTATTCTTATTGTCGCATGATATGTAGTGACACCCAAATCATCAAAATTGGGTCGATATGGAACAAAATAATCAATATTTACCACCCTAAATCCAAGTCAAATATTTGTAGGGAAAGTCCCAACTCTATAAGTAGTTGTGGCCTAAATTTTTCTAATATGTCTAGACATACCCTTTCCATTTATCATACTACTTTGTTCTTGAAATCTCAGACCTTCATAAACCTGTATGGCCATGGGAACTAAAAGTTTAGTATCTCAAGAAAAAAATTTCTTGGCATTTCACAATATACCCCAGTGGATCTGCATAATTTTCCCAGAAAAATTACTATCAACCAAAGAAAAATTCATATTCAAGTTAGTCTTTTCATTCCTCTGTCTTCTCAATGGCTTCCAAGCCCCATACAATCTATCTTGATCCAACAATTCATAAATACATGGTTTACACTATCTCCCCCCTCACATATTGGGAATGTCCGGACATCCAGTCCCGATTATCCTCTAATTATTCAGGGATTCTATATCAACAGCCTAATCACATGACATTAAGTCTACATGATGGTTGACACGCAATTTTCACTTTTTGGCCCATTCACAAGAAAGATTTAAAATAACGCCTTCCAATGTACGATTCAGACCTGCACAGGAAAGTTTCAAAAAAAAGCAAAGGATACTCTTCTCTATTCCTACAGATGAAATAAATCTGTACAAAAAATTCAAGATATAAGCCTCCTATCATTGGTGAGATCATATAGAAGACAAAAATTCCTCACTCTTATATGTGACCCAGATCCGTATATGGAGAAACCATAAAATAACTATGTTCAACTTGATTCATATTTTTATAGGATATGAAGTGACACTAGGATCTCATAACTTAGGTCTAACCATGAAACAAAATTTTCCCCTCTTTTCCAATGATTGGGTTAGACCTACACCGGGAACCTCCTCACACATGTGTGGGGAGAAAGTCTCTACCTATTTCTGGGAAATCTCATCTTGAAATACCTCTTTCATGTTTAGGAACCCCCTTCCCAAAAACCATAATCTATTTCTATAAAGGTATAAATCTTCATAATCATCCCTTTTTATCGATCATGGAAGTTCAGTGTCTTGAGGACACCTTTGTTTGGGTATTCCGAAAATACCCTGACAGCTCTGCATAAGTTGTCCACCAACAATGGCCTACAAAGAAAAGGTAAATTCTTCTACATGAGAGTATTTATCCTTCGTTAGTATACCCTTTTTACATTTATGTCCCACCTCACTCCCGGGTTTCTAAAAATTCTCAGATGAGTGTTTATATTTTTCTCCCCTTTCATGCCTAACGATTATATAACATTCCTAGTCAGGATACTATGAAAAGAACACTGTTTTTATCCCATTGTTCAGAACCAAATGAATTTAAATCATATGTCTCATGTTTCATAGTTGTAAAACATTAAACTGCAACATGATTAAACACTTTTTTTACATAAGACAAATATGTATTAGAGTGTTCTCTCATTCATGATCAAAATTGATAAAAATTACCTCATATGTTTCATACACTACTCCTTTGACAAGCCACCCCATGTGGTATTGAGACATACAAATTACCTTAACTTTACTAGGACATTAGACAATAAAGGTCAGTGTCTTAAGGATCCCTTTGTTTGAATATGTACATTATGCCTCAGTTTCTCTGCATAAGTTTCCCAAAAAAACAGACAGTCAACCAGAGGAAAATTCATTTACAAGATATAATTTTCCTACTTTCATAAGCCTAAATGAATCCCATTCCCCATATCATGTCTCAATCCTTAAATAAAAATATATGGTCAAGAAAAATCCCTCATGTAGGTATGAAAAATGATAGAATATTATCAGTTAAAAGAACCTATTTTGGGGCCCTTTCCCTAAAATTCATGGTCAAAACTATTCAACCTAAAATATCAACAATTATAGTCTAGTTGCAAAGATCTAAATTGTCCATGAAAATAGAAATGAAACTCACCATGATTATAACCCTAAAAGGGAACCCTAAACAAAAATTGATGTACCAAATCAGTAAACCTATTCATTCCATTGTTTAGAAAAAAATATCAAGCAATCAAGAATCATAAGAAAAAAGTTTGATAGGTCCAATACCACTAAATAGAGGCCTAAAAAAATTTCAGGTTATTCCTTCTAAGCTCGAATCATAATATGATTAGGAAAAATAGGGTTGTAATTGAAAAATACATAAGGTTTTTAAGGTCATTCATGTGACCCAAGAAATAGTCAGGTTATGCTCACTGAGTCCCTCAACTCAGGAAAACATTAGATCAATATTTGATTATTTCACTTTAATTGTCCCAAATTGTGATTCAGATTAACATCCAACAGGAATTATTAGTCAAAATATAATCATAAATGATTGAAACTGTTTGAAATGATAAAGGAGAAATATAAAGTTCAATTATGGTTCTACTCCATTAAATGGATGTGCATGACCATCCACACCTTGGAACCTCCCCCCGACAATAACCGAAAAAATGGGGGAAAATAGGAGGAACATACTAGCATGATTATAAAAAATCCTTTCGTTCTTGGGTCAGAGAATTTTCCAACGCCTCACATAGGAATTCAAGGGTATGTTCTATAGTTGTAATCCACTTAACTATAGCTAAAACTGCTAGATTCACTTGCTTAATGATGGCCCTGTAATCTTGGACCTTCTATTTAATGGATTCAAATTTGGAATTGTGGATGATAGTTGCCTATTCCTCTTGGACACTTAAGGCATGTATTACCATAGATCTTATTTTTGGGTAGTCATTTGCTTATAATCATGTGTTTCCTCAGCCTACAGGTGATGAAACTCCATGGTAATATCCTGAAAGGTCTCTGTTTGATGATGAGATGTTTTGAATTGGATAGGGTCTCCATAACGAGTAGCTAGATCCTATCGAGATATGAATATTTGGTTTTCAAGGAAGTGCATGTACTGATAGTCTTAGATACATGAGCCCAAATCAAGGAACACTCACTTAAGGGTGTCCTCCTCATCAGAAAATTGTTCGAGAGGAGTTTATGTAATGATAATCAAATTTGAATCCACGCCCATATCAACACACCTCAGTGTCTCCTAATGGAATTGGAACCTTGGTTCTTCCCCTCCACCGCAATAAGTATATAATCAAAAAGTGATGTCATGGCCAACAAACACGCCCTTAGTTGAGATACCCAAGTATGAGAACCTTCCCTCTATATAGGTGGTTTAATTTATGACGCAATGCGCATAGGGTTGGCAACGGTTTCACGAATTCCTAGAGATGTCCCACTCAGGATTGGCTTGGTAGGACCAAAAACCATATCAAAAAAAGATATAGGTTATGAGCCACTCTCCACGGGGATAGGGTGTGCAGAAGAGGTCCCTTATGAACACATGAAGTGACAAATAGAAGACCTTCTTATTATCGGAATGGAGGAAGATGGTGTAACTAGCACAATTGGAATAGAACTAGAAGTAGTTAAGGACCTCTAAACTCATTTAATTTGCCTTTACAATACCGCATTAGGGTAACAATACACCCAAATTTGATTGTAATACCATGATATGGAGGATGAATCCATTTTAGGGGGAATAAGTACTTGCATATCGGAGTCTTCACGCATCATCATCATTCATAATTGTAGAAGGATTACCATGTGTGATTCCCTCTTAACATGGGTAACAAGGTGAAATGTGATCTTTAGTAGGAATACATGCTTCCATGAAAACCTATAAGGTATATAGGGTTCACAAATGGTTACTATATATATGCGAGCGGTTAATACCCCATCATGAAGTGGGATGACATATGAACATTCTTCTAAAGATTCCCTCCCATTGTCTATTGTTGTTAGATTGGGAACAACAAAAGGTGAGAATGTGAATCAAAAAACAACAATCAATAGCTCAACCATTCCATCAATGTTAAAATGCAAAAGATTAATGATGTCAATTTTATATAGGGATGCGCATAAATAACAGCAAGGAACCATTATGGTATGTTAGTACTCATAATAGGGAAAATTCTCTACCATCTGTCCATATACAAATTGCAATGTATGACTAAGGTGATGTGGAGGCCTTCCATCCTATATCTAACCCAATAATACATAAATACATGAAAGGTTAGGGATGAATAAAATGATAGGATCTCCCTCTGGGAATTTATCTGATATTCTTAAGATGTAAACTCAGACACCAATGTATAACTATTTGGATGGGGAAATCCATCTGCTCAGGAACATGGCAATGAAACACACTAATCAAAGATTCGAAAATACGTCTGATGAAATCTAGAAACCCCATGTGGTATATCGACCCGCCTTGAGGGTAGCACAATAAAATCCTCAAATATGTCATTATTTTTTAGTGGTATGTGTTTGGAAATGGTAGACTATCATCTTCAGTCCATTCAAATGTAATAATAGACCTATCCTATCTTTAAATAAAATGAGTGAGTGTGCATGAAGAGGATGACCAAGAAATCCATCTACCAAGAAAAAAAATATCTCACCTGTGGAGACACCCGCTTGACATTCTCCCAGGTATTGGAAGCTGATAGGGATTCATCACATTTAATTCTAAGAATGGGAAGTCCTCGTATCTGGAAAATATCCCAAAAACATATTCCCATTTCACTATGAGATAAGTTGAAGGTGTTAGTGCTTGATCACCAGTTACTGAGCAGTTCATACAGAATTTATCCTGGTGAATAAATTAAGAATTGTAAAACCCATAATACTTGAAACATATTAAAAACTTCCAACTGATCAGGGAATTCCAAGATGTTTTGCTGCACTCATAATTCCCAATCCCATTAATTAGAGAATAACCCTCCAAATAAAAAGTCCCATTTAGAGCTCCACCCTCCCCTAGAATTACCTCATGAAATGTTGACATTAAGTGGATAAACTTGGATGAATGTTTCCAAATATGTATTATTGATACATCAATTTCTCTACATCCACAAGTATCCATTCATAAAAAACATATCCTCTTGGCCCAATGCATTCACGATCTCCCCCTTGGTGGAAACATTTTCTTGGTCATACCCCTGAGACATATTAAGGGGAAGGGTAAGGATTATCTAGTCAACTGGATGTAGAGAAGTAAAATATAGAAGTCCTAAGTTATAAATCATATGTTTTATGGATAAGGGAAATTCCATAAGTTATAGAAAAATGATGTCTTTTAGAATACCATCCTAAGGGATGGTGTGAGAATGGAGGTCATCTTTAATGTTCTCGATCATGGATTCACTCCTTCCATCCACATTTATAAAATCATGAATTATATCCATTTGGAATTTCTTCATCAAATTACCATGCAAAAATGGTCTATCTTACAAAATTTAAAAGGGACTAAAAGTAGTCTGCATACTGAATATCTTGAAAATAAATGGCTCGTAGAAGACATTGTCGATGAACTGATGGTTCATGGAAGCGTCTGAGGAACTATCCCATGAATCATTGGAAATTAAATTATTAGTTCATTAAATAAAAAACTACATGAAAACCCATTCTATACAGAAGCATGAACTCACCATTCATGGATTCATAGATCAGTTCGCAGATGAAGGCATCCACAAAGGTATATAGTATTCGGAAGCATGTGGCCAAGAGTAATTCACAGTAATGATTTTTTCATTAAGAAATATAGTAAAAGTCAAGTGAACCAGAACCATTATTTATAGGCATGTCCCCCTTCTTTGGTTCCACTGTTTTACTAAATACTATTTCAATTTAGGACCACTTTCTACATCAGAATAGACTCCTCTTCATCCTCATTGGTCCCTATTCTGATGGGGGAATTTTTTTGGGTCCTAAAAACATTGAAAAGGAAATAGAAGTATTCATGTGGATATGGAAATGGAAGGAAACAATATAAGGGGTAATTGAAGAGGAATGGTTGAAGAATCCTAAAATATGGTAAAGGAAAAGGGGGGGTGAATCATAATCCTTCATGGAACACTACTCTACATAGCAGACCACATAACAAGGAATCTATGAACTAACCAATCTATGGAATGAAGACAATGATTTTAGTCCCCCACAAATATAATTGGTTGGGGGAAGATGGTGGAGAAATCCACCCTATATATGATATCCCCTACAAACTCAAATGTTTTGTGGGAGAGGAGATTCCAAAGGATTCCCATGAACAAAATGAGGTCATTCGCAGGATCGAGACAATAATTCTCACCTCCATAGATGATGACCTCGTGCCCTGCTAACCAAGTCATCCGTGGGGTGGGTTGCTTTCATGGGCTTCCAAAATGGATGCTCACAGGCCAGCAACCCAATGCCTCTGCCTCTCTATAAAGGGACCCTATGTTGAAGACATGAAAAGGTGACCCTTTTGGAGAGATCAACCAAATAAGACACATATGAAGAGATAAGAACAAAATAAATACTCTTTCGATGATTCCCTATAGGTAAATCATGTTTCATAACATTAAATGGATAAAATCTAAGTTAACTGAAAAAATCATGAAGCCCATATCCTTTTTGAGTCATTACAAAAAGATACATAACCAATTCCCATTTTGAAAATATGCATTCCTCATAGAAAATACATAGATGAAGAAAACCCTACACCATGTAGAAAATTGATACATAGATGGAAATAAACACCATGAAGAAAATTTATACATAGATGGAACATAAACCCATGTACCAAAATAATACGCAAATAGAAATTGTCCCTGCATAGAAAAATGCTACATAGAACAAACCCCAGTCTGCATTCCACTATGGAATACAGACGAATCCTCACCTACATAGCAACATGATATGCGGTAGAAACCACATCCCGTATAAGGAAAAACTATATAGAATGGGTTGTATCAATGAATTCAATTATCTGGATCTAATAATTTCATTCTGTTTACATTGTGTCTTCCCCAGTCCTTCTATGAGCTAGTCTTTCAGCATCAAACCAAGGCCTCTTCCAAATCCAGCAGACATGTATGATCAATTTATAGGAAAACATATTGTGTCCTTTTGAATTTACAAACCCATGGCCATCAGAGTCATGTTGGTTACCCTAGAAATAAGGCATAACACCAGAATTTACCTATGTTTTCATTCGCATGGTTACAAGGGTTCCGACCATGGGATTCTCACATGTACCTCCACATTCTAGGAATAAAGGAAACTTCGAGCCTTTCCCTTCGATGGGGTACTGTGTTGAAATCTCTCCACTTTTCCCTGGAACCAATGTCAAGGAACTCCCACTAAGGAAATCCCTTAGTATTTCTTGTGGGAGTTGGTTCCTTGGATCCTCTTCAGCTTAGTCCTGGACATATTTTGATAGATCTCCAAACATGACTACCCCAGATAAGAAAACAAGGGAGAAATAGGTGCACTCCAAACAACTCTATCTCTCTCCACTTTTGGGATACAACAGTATCCATCAGTGGATAGGGAGGGTTTTGAAATCATTAGTTCTATTGAATTATCTTGTTTCTCACATCATGCATGAATCAATTGGTCTTACAAATTAGTGGTGATCATGGAATTTTCTTGACCTTAAACATCAAAGGGCCTTCCACATAGATATAAGTCCTGACCTCATGGACAGAATCCATGTGTATGACCCAGATTTCATAACCATGTAGACATTGATTCCTAATTGACTAGGATACATAGGAAACCCTCCTGAGGTTCAAGATTGACACCATCATTTTTCACATCGGTCTACTCTCGTCTCATCGCATTGAAGTTAAACTATACGGGCCACCAAACTATGTGGGTTTTGATTTCCCTTGTGAGCATACATAGGAATCCCATGTAATGGGTTAGAAACAAATATTGAATCAATTTGACTCCCCTAGATAATTATATAATCTAGAGCACCTCATCATATGGCTCAGTATATCATTTTCTTAGTGAACAATTGCGGATTTCTTGATTTTTCCGTAAGAGGTAAACATTGATAAAGAACCTTGGATACATACCGATAATTCGGAACCCATGTTTATTTATGGTTGATCATACATAACTCTAATCTACATAAATATTATTGGTATTGAACCAAGGATTTCATTTTTTTTATCATAGGTTTAATATATAATAGAGTTCAAAATAGTCAACAGTTCTCCAGCCCGAAAGGGTGATATGAGCCCGAGTTCCCATCCTCCTGACCAATGTGACTTATTATGTGTTTTTGGAAAAATCAACCAACGAATTCCTTCATTTAGAAATAATCTCCATGGATAAGGGATGTAAGACCCATTGGGTGTTTCTTTCTCTATGAATAAAAATGTTGGAGCCATCTGAAGACATTTTACCTAACATGGATTGATTGCAAAAAAACTTAACCCCCTACAATCACTCATTGGGTCCAATGTGATTCGGGTCAGAACAAAAATGGTTAACCTAACATGAATCACATAACTATGGAACCTCCTCAGTAAGATAAAAATTGCAAAATTCCCATTCCCCATCAAACCATTTTGTTCTAGGTATAGCACATCGTTGCATCGAAACAACATTAAAAGGATTAATATCTATTAAAGGAAATAGTGGTTTGTGTACAAGAGGGGATAAATAAAGAGAAATATACATCAAGGGTAAAAAATTTCATACACTTATTCACCCCCTAAATTTATTTGAATGATCAAATAGTCTCTAATAGTGATATCATAGCTAACCAACCATTGATTGGATCTATTTTTATGAACCAGTTATTTTAATTTTTTTATGGTGTTCATATTTAATGAAATGTTTTAACTTCCATAGATGTAGAAAAAGGTAGATCATTATTTTAATAATAGTATGAAAGTTTCTACCAATAATCTAAGGAATAGAAGTAAATGTGATGCTAGGAAGTAATGAAAATTTTCAATGGAAAAGAAGGATTAAATAGTATATCAATTTGATCATAGTGGTGTCATATCTTCTTATCATGTCTAATGGAATTGATCTTTTTGAATAGGTTTGTTGAATAATTGGAGAGTATGATGAGTATGACTAGAGACTATTTCAATATATGGAGATAATGAAGAGGGTGATTTAGAAATAATATCAAAGACTTATACTATCTATTTATAAGGAATGTAAATAATTTGTATATTGAAGTAGACACATATAGTTTTGGTTTATCATGGGAGCCTAGGATGAACAATAATAGTTAAAATAAGAAATTGACGAAATGGAGGATATACTATGAGGGAAATTTAAAAAGTGTAATGCTCTCAAATGACTAATGCAGGTAAATGAACAATAAATATTACAATGAAATGAAAATATTTCCATTATTGAATAAAAATTACAATGTAATGTTTGTGATATACTTGTAATCAATATTGTTCTGGAAGAAGTGATTCATTGATTTATAAAACAATATAAAACATCCATAAATTTTAAATTTTTATAATTATAGTTTGAAGTAAAAAACAGAATAATATAGTTTGCTAAAAATTTAAAAGAATCAAGAGACATGAATGAAGATAATTTTTTTAAAGGATCGTTGACAAAAAATTCATGAAATCTACCTGGGATGGGAAGAACTCTATCTGCATTATGTGACTTGATTTTGAGGTAAAGATATGGATTTTGAAAAAAACATAATATAAATGTAATAGTATACCACAATGGACTCCTGAGAGTGTAATAAATTTTTTAATTCTATATTTATTAGAATCTACATCATGATATTTGAAAATAGTATCCTAAAATTCAAAAACTATTTTTTGACTAATGCCATTTCTTTATTTTAGTAGATTCAAAATTTCATCTAGGAAAAAATGGGAACAAAAAAATACTATAAATATGAAAATATAATCAAATTATGATATGAGCATATTTAATAAGAACTCCACATACATAACAAAAAATTATGTAGTTACATCCAAAAAATAGCAAGGTAAAAAAGTTGACAAATATGGCCATATTATTGCTAATGAAAAAAAAGAAGGAAGTTTATTAGATATTGTTAGTGATTTTAGAGGTTCAAGAATAAGTCCATATAATTCTAGAAAGATATTTCAAACTATGAAAATAGATAGAGTCCTCACTTAATGGGGAGTAGAGATGAATAAATAATAAGACATACTATCCACGGAAAATACTCATTAAAAATTATGAATTTTTCTACAATGAAACAAATAAAATTCCTAGAAAATTTAGAGAATAATGGAACATAATTGTTCAATATTATGTTTAGTTCTAGTATATTCACTCCAGATAGAAATATTATATTAATAATACAAGGATACCAAAATACTAAAAGAAAATACATGAAATATAATATATGTTTTTCTTGAGAAGCAGTAAAGGGAAGAAATTTTTACAACCACTAATTAGAATAAACTAAAAGAAGAAAAAAATGTCAAATATATAAAGATAGTATGATTTCATTGTTTAAGTAGAAGCCACATTATAGAACATTGTGAATAGATCATGGAGATCCTGATCAATGAAATTAAAAATAGATTCAAGGTAATAATAAATCTAAGAGAGAGAAGAATGGATTGGTTTAGTAGTCAAAATCCAAGAAGAATATCCATATTTACAACACATTGGAATCTAGAAGATCAAAATTAGTAGTTATAATAAATTATTAGTATAGAATACAAGAGTTCCTATCGGATTAAACATATTATTTTTCTTGTAAGAGTAGATACATTCATAATTAAATTTCAAGCATAATATACAACGTGAAAATGTGAGAAGAACATTATTAGTCCTTCCATCATATACCTAAAAATTTAACATAGTTATCCTATAGTTTTTTATGGAATGGAATAAAAATAAGGGTGATATCAGATGCTCTGTAAGGATTTGTATACAACAGAAGCTTACAAATAATTAACATGGTATAAATGATATGACGAGAATAAATGAACAAAACAAAGATATAATCAAGTAAAACCAAGGGAATGATATATCCCAGACAATAAATTGAAACATGGATAACAAATATCATTGATCAAATATTGGTGGAATGCATAATTTCAGATTTAAAAACTTTTATTCGTTGACTTATTAAAATAAACTTAAATTATTAAGGTTAGAGGTATATACCAAAACCAATCCTTTTTTGTCTCATTATACATGTCGATACATCAAGGGGATATATAATTCTTGGACCCACACATAACTTGATTATGTAAAATGCATTCACCGTAAGAGTCATGAAGACCTTTCATATCATTCATAAAGGAACCACCAATTAATAAGAATTAAATATCTTTATAACGGGAAGTAATTAAATCAATAAATTCATATTCAATAGAATAACATGGATATATATGAGAATAGTCCTAAGTCAACTTAAATGTTTATGGGTATATTCCATGTAATATAATGTAACCTCATCAAAGAAATATAGGGGTGAGGGTACATTCAATGTGTTGAGTTATCCATGGGAGATAATAATTTTGTTCAATAGTATTCATTATTAGGAGACTAATTTCATGGTAGGAAAAATCCTTTATCATGTTTCATTAAGTGTGTGTGAATATTTCAAAGCATATCCCCATAGAGTGTCTTTCTATGTGTGCTATATTAGGCCCACTTATCATGCATCAAGGTGTTGAAAATTTTAATTCTCAATAAACCCCTTCTAGGGTTATTAACTCTTGGTTAATTTGTGCCACAACCACATCAACCATCCATTATCCAGACATGGATTTATTTTCTAGGAAACTACACACACGTATACTTTACAAAAACATCGGATGTGGTGTTACACCTCTATATTTTTCAATTAAATTTAATATTTAATGCACGAAACACTGAGTCTCTTCAAAACACCACTTTGTTATATTCTATCCAGAAAACATAATTTTTCCACCTCTGTGATTTGAATTTTGAATAACTGACATACACAGTTGCTTTTAGTAATATATATAGAGTCTAATAAGACAAACATAATTTTTGGTGAATAGTAAAAAAACCCTTATAAGTAATAATATGACCCTTATGAATATAAAATAATAATAATATTTTATTTTCTTAAGGTTATAAGGCAATGAGATCTTGATTAATTTTTCAAGGTGATATAAAACAAATTATTATTTTAAAAATGACATTTTTCAAATAAATTATGATTCTATTTAAAAATTACATTAATAATATTTAAAAATTTATTTATAAAAAATGGAGTTCATTTTTAAATTCTACACTACAAAAATTTGTTAGGATTATTTTTATGGATTTTTCTAAAATACTCAATTTTTTTATGATTTGTAAAATACGACAATATAATGTATATATAAATTATTATTTAAATTCACTATTCATAGCAACATTGATGATGTAAGAACACTTGATTATAATTCACATGAACAAGTAAATATTTTTTTAAATAGTAATCAATACTATTGGTTGTCTTTGGCAAAATAATCAAATAATGAGTACAATAATGGGAAACCCTCCTCTCCTCCACTATAACCCCCCTCACTCCCTCTTCTCTTCACTCCGATCAAGACTTGTAACATGCCTAAATTCTGTCTAAATATCCTCCCAGGATCCTCCCCCATGTCCTATAGCCTTTAGTCTCATAAAACCACCAAAACCTCTCCCTTAAAAAGTCTATCAATGAAGATAACTTGAAGAGGTAAATTTCTCTTTTCATTTCTTTTATTTCAAGTTTCTTAAATTTATTTTTTATTTACTAAACTCCTTTAGTAAAAATGATGTGATGAATATAGTACCTTACATGTATTATAATTTTGTTATAATAAAGTAATAATTCTTCATCATCTATCCTTTCCCCTTCTATTATTCTAGAAATGAAAATACCATCCGAGATGTATTAATTTATCACATTCATGGATGACGAGTTTTCAATTTCTATTAGCATATTCAATTCCGATCATGAAACCATTTTTATGGTTGAAACAAATTATAAATTATGAATTATAACTTATACAAGGTATTTGAATCCTTTTTTACAAATGATATTAATTTATTAATAAAAATATGTTCATTGTGATCAAGAACTGCCAATTAACCCAAACAACTGTCATTAATATTTTATATAATGATTCAAAAACACTCCCAATACAAATATAAATTTTATGACAATAAAATATTATAGTTGTTCACTAATATCATAAAAATCTTTTTCTAGATAAATATTCTCATTCTACTTGTTTATCCATACATGAATATAAGTAAACCAGCCATGAAAACCAAGGAAGAAATCGCTCCTAAACAATGAAATTGAATCTCTTAACCCATAAAAAGGCCATGAATGAACATAATACGTTTAAAAAAATCAATTAAATGTAGACGAGGTTATGGAATATTTATTTAATGACCATAAATTTGATTATTCATGTCATTAAGATCAACTGAGGAGCACCTTTGGACTTAAGGTAAGGGATTTCTACCTGGACCTCCATTTTCATTCGGGATACTCTTATTTTATACTATCCTAAATTAAATTATTATTTATTAATATGTACTCCTCATATATTATGGGATAATTTTATATATATTATAACCATCTAGAATCCTACTTTCACTTATGGGTAGTTATATGTTTTAATAGGATCTTTCAAAAACATCTTCCCAAAATACCAGTCTGGTTCAAGGGAATTTCCCAAATCCTTAACTATTTTCAAGGGCACTCTATAATATGTATTTAAATACCATTATCTTTATAAAATAGTTCATTTTATTATGAATATAATATTTTAATTAGCTTCTGGTTTTATACAAATATTTTTCCAAAAGAACTCTTCCTTTCAATGTAAACGAATATTTATCTCAATAATTACTCGATGATTTTATAATATTATCATCATCTATTTCATCAACTTTGTTGATTAATATGTCTGATAAGATATAAAATTTTTAAATGTATGTTTTATGATTAGTTTTACTGTGGATTTACTATCTTAAAACCATTCACCAATTTACTCTTAATGGTTAGTGTTTATGCTTAATGTTTGAGGGAAGTTATTTACATTTCATATGTCAGTTTCAATATGAATGTATAGGTTGTTTATGTGTATCTCCATTCATATGAGGAATGAATTGGAATTAATAACTGATGGTTGGGTGCCATGATAGGTACTCTATATATCGGTAGGTTTCATTAGAGAAACTATGGTCTTGGCACAAGGCCTTTAAAAATGATTCTTTATGATATTGGCACGAGGCCTTGATAGTATGATTATGATGTCCGTCATTATGTATTACCTTATTATGAAACTATTAATTGAAATTTCATGAGGCTATTCACCCAGTAGAATACCTATGATTATTCTTTATTATTTCATTTTTTTATTCATCTCTAATTCCATCCATAATGTGTTCATGTTCATTTTTAAAGGCATGTTTTTTTATTATTCACCATGCGTAATGTTTATATTTATGATATATTCCAATTTTTTTAATACCCTTACTAAACATTTGAGATCACCCCTTTATTATGTTTCATTTTCCTAGGGAATGAAGAGGTATATTATAAATTCCATCCACAAATAACCTACGAGTTTTGGATGTTTAAAAGAGAGTTTCTAAATTGTTTTTCATTTCAAGTTGTAATGTTGACTTCTCTATGTATCTTGTTTCCAAATATACTGAACTAATGATTCCTTCAAGATGAATATTCCTTCTATATATAGAAATTTAATAATATAAGGAATCATTTCTATTCAACTGTGGTCGAATGTTTATAGTTGGCATCAGAGGAATTTTATTAGAAGACCTAGAAACTAGATTTAGACAATGTAGATTAAGGAACAAAACCTAAAGATAGTCTTTGGGGATACACATACAAGAACATTAATTTTTTTTTTCAAGGAATAGATTATGTGTATCTTTCAATAAAATAAATCCTTGTCTAGATACTATAAGTGGGCATGGTTCTTGCACATATGTACCTATGAGTGAAAATTCTAAGGAGTTTTGGTCTTGACCCGGGGTATCTTAGTACACAACAATGGGCCTTACATCAGACCTTATTTGACACTCCCATGAGATATACTTATGATAATTCACATTTTCTTTAGAAACCATTATGTAGTATTTAAATATAAATTTTCCTCTAAGAAAGCATGTTTTTTAATACGATATTAGCTATGTATATAATTAAATTTATGCTATGTATTTTTCCATGTTGAGATTATACATTATGATTCATAACCTTATATAGTATATTCTATTTTTTAGAATTGGTGCCTAGTGGGAGTAATGGAAACTGCATGAACATGCATGTACCATGTTGTATTTACCTACAAATTAAGATAATGATGTAGGATCTAGTGCTTTGACTGGTGTTGAGAATCTCATAACTATACTAGGACAACTGACTACGATTATTAACAATAACCTTACCCGTATGGAGAATCTGAATCCACAACATGGGGGAGTTATTTTAGACCGCTTTATGTGAAAAAAACTCCATCATTTAATGGTAATACAAACCCATTCCTAGTGTAGCGGTGGATATGTTCATTAGAGGATATATTTCTCGCTTTCAGATGTAACAAAATAAAGAAGGTTGTCATGGTAGTTTATCGACTGTTTTGAGATACATATCAGTGTTGGTTTTTAATCCAAAACACAAAGGAGGATAAAGAAATTTAAGAAATGGAATTGATGGATTTTAAGGAAATATTCATAGAAAAATAATTCCCTCATGAACAAAAAATATATATGGAAAGGGAGTTTCTGAATCTAAGAAAAAAATAGGAAGATAATGTTGAAAATTATGAAGCTAACATCACAAGGATAATAAGAAATGTGGCGGACTAGATACATAATCCACGGAGAAAGATTGATCGATTATTTGATGTTTTAAATCCACTCCTTAGAAGGGATCTAGTCTCCCAAAGTTTCTCATCATATGAATATATAGCATCAGGTTTTATCAAGATAGAAAAGTAATTCTATAAGTCTTATGATTTTAAGTTAGATAAAGAGAAGAATAGGGTAGATGAAAACTCATGAAAAGGAAATAAAAAAAATTGGGAAGATGGGAAGAGGTGAACTTCCACCCTATGATAATTTTGGGATGAAAAAGCCCTGGTACATTCTTACAGGGTATGGGTGTTTGTTACAAGTGTGGAGAAAAAGTCCACCTATATCAGGATTGTAAGGGGAAGAAAGAAACTACCAATGTTCAATGGAATAATTGAAAGGAGTGAGGAAATTATGAAAATTAATCTCCTAGGATTCAACGAAATATTCCCCAAAGATGGCCAAGAATCTAGGACAAGATTTTACAGTCATAACTATAGAGGTTGAAGTTCCTAATGATGTGGTGGTGGGTACTTTAATTGTTTCCTCGAACTTAGAAAATGCTTTATTTGATTCTATATCACAGAATTCTGTCGTATGTTTCCAATTTTCCAATAAAATTAGATATTTCCAATTTGATTTAATAAGGTATTTGTCAGTTAAAACTCATAATGGAAGAATCATTCCAACAAAGTTGTGTTCGGAAGATCCCATTATGGCATGTAAACACGCTTTATTTGCTGATTTTATTATCATAACCATGATTTAATTTGATATAATCCTTTCTATGGATTGTATTTCGAACCATGATTACAAATTTTGTTTCAAGAAGAAGGAGATTATAATATTTTAGGATGATGTGGAATCCATCATCTTTAGGGTAGAAACATCACCATCTGATTCTCATCTAAATCCACCACTGGTATCTATAATGAATTCAATTATTGGGGAGTAAGGTAATGTAATAACCATGGGAGAGGAAAAGAATGTTCAAACAAAGGATGTACCTATTTTTTAAGAATATGTTGATTTCAATTTAGAGGATTTACCTGGACATCCTCTAGACAAGGAAATTGAGTTTTCCATTGATGAAATTCTTGATTCAAATCCCATATCAAAGACCCCTTATAGAATGGCGACTATGAGATTAGTGGAACTAAAGAAAAAAATAGGGAAATTTAGTGATAAAGGATTTATTAAACCTATTGTTTCTCCATGGGGATCCCCTATTGTTTTCATTCACAAGAAAGATAGATCTATGAGGTTGTGCATTGACTATAGGGAGATAAATTCTATAATAATAAAGAACAAGTATCCTCTACCTTGCATAGATGATTTATTTGATCGAATACATGGAGCGGAATATTTTTTGAGGATTGATCTTTGATTTGGATATCATAAATTGTGTGGGAGGAAGGAATATATCCCAAAGAAAACATTTTGAACCAACTAGGGCATTACGAGTTTACAGTAATGCATTTTGGACTAACTAATTCACCCTCTGTTTTCATGGATCTAATGAATAAGGGTTTCAAGGAATATCTTGATGAATTTATGGACGTACTTATTAATTATATCTTAGTATAATCTACAATATATGAAGATCAAGAAAATCACTTGTGTACGATTATAAAGTCTCTTAGAATAAATGAATTATAGGGTAATTTTAGAAGGTTTGAATTTTTGAATCATTTAGTTTCATTTATAGGACACGTTGTCTCAATGGATGGAATATTTATTTATCTTATAATGACTAACGCTATGAAAGTATTTACTACTCCAAAGAACATAAATAAGGTACATAGTTTTACTGGGATTGCAGGTTATTATTGGTATTTAGTTCAGAACTTCACCTGTTTAGCCAAATCAATGACCAAGCATACACATAAAGGGGTTAAGTTCATATAGAAAAAAATAATGCGATGACTTTTTTGAGGAATTGAATAGGAGATTACTAAATGCTATGATTCTAACTCTACCATTGGGGAATGATGGGTTTGTGATCAATAGTGATGCATCAAAGAAAGGACTTGGTTGTACCCTTCTGCAGAATTATAGAGTTATTGCCTATGCATCAATGCATTAAAAATTAATGAAAAAAACTATCCTACTCGGGATATTGAATTATCAGTAATAATATTTTCGTTGAAAATATGGAGAGATTATCTCTATGGAAACAATCTAAAAGATATATTCTCATAGAAAGAAAACAAAATTAAGAAAAATAGATGGCTCAAACTACTCAAGGATTAATATTGTTATATACTGTACCACCCAGTAAGGGAAAACATTATAGCTGATGGATTGAGAAAGAAGGATCATGGAGTCATCAAATTAATTAGGATTGTCATGGATCCTTTATACATGGATCTAGTGAGGATAGAAATGGGAATTACCAATGAAGGTGTAACATGACTAATTTTTCAAATGGTTTCCAAACTATATTTATTGGAAATAATTAATGCATCACAGTATAATGACAAGAATCATCAAAATAAAATTAATGATTTGAAACATGGGAAGGTGGATAGCTTCATGTGTGAATATGGAATTCTAAAATTTGGGAAGAGGCTCTGTGTTCTCTCTCTAGCCGAGCTGAAAAGGGATTTTATTGGATGAGGATCATATCTCAAATTTCTCAATACAAACTGGCAGTACTAAAATGTATAGAGATAATCATGAACATTTCTTGTGGGATAACATGAAGAGAGAAATTTTGGATAATGTGTCATGATTATTAGTCTGTCCAAAAGTGATGTCCAGATGATGAAATCATAGGGGAGTCATGCAACCTATACCTATTCCGACATAGAAATAGGATGAAATCACCATGTAAATTTTTACAGTATTACCCAAAAATAAAAGAATGAATGATGAAATATGGGTAATTATTGATCAAATTATGAAATATACACATTTCATCTATATAATGGAGGATTTTACACTATAGTGCATAGCACAACTACATATCAATGGAGTAGTGAGACTTTATAAAGAACCTATCACAATTCTTTCTAATCATGATCCATGGTTTATATAAAAATTCTGAAAAAGTCTTCAATAATCGTTGGATACTGGCTTCGATTCAGTACATCTTATCACCCACATACTGGTAGGCAATTAAAAAGGAGGATCCAAACATTAGAGGACATGTTGATATCATGTTCACTTGAATTTCAAGGTATGTAGGATCAATATTTAATTTTTCTTTAGTTTTTCTTCAACAATAGTTTCCATTCTAGTATTCAAATGGTCCTATAGGAATACTTTTATGGGAAGAGATGTCGAACACCAACTTATTGGGATGAATTTGAAGAAATAAATCTTGTGGGTCAAGAGATTGTAGAGGAAACAGTAGTGAAGGTAAAGAAAATTCAAGGCCATATCAAAGCAGTTCGAAGTGGGAAAAAATCATTTATGATAATATATGGATTCATTTGGAGTTTCTAGGGGGGTCATGTTTTCTTAAAACTATCTTTATGAAAGGGTGTTATACAATTTTGGAAGAAAGGGAAACTAGTCCCTAGATATATAGGCCCTTTGGAAATTTTGTACAGAATTGGAGTTATTTGATATCATTTGGATATGCCATGTAGCCTATCTAAAGTGCACAATGTGTTCTATGTCTCATTGATGAGAAAGTACGTTATAGACCCAATACATGCCCTCACATTTGAAGGCATAGAATTAGAACCTGAAATATCTTAGTGTGAAGAGCCTATCTGGATTCTGGACACTAAAGAACAAATATTGGGGAATCCAATGAATAAACTAGATATATATACTCTATAAAATAATAAAATTGAAGAGGAAACACGGGGATTCTGAGGAGATTATGATGAAGAACTACTCAAATCATTTTGTGAGGCAACATTCTGGTAATTTCAAGGATGGAATTTTTGTAAGGAGGGGATAATGTAACACCGCTAGATTTTAAAAATAAATTTAATATTGAATTCATGAAACACCGAGTCTTTTCACAACACGAATTTGATTTTATTAAAAAATTAAATTAATAATATTTTGAAAAACTTACATACCCAGCTGAGTTCAGTAAAATATTTAGATTCTAATAAGACTAATTTAATTTTTGGTGAATAGTAATACACCCTTATAAATAGTAATATGAATTGTAATATGACCCTTAGGAATAGTAAATCAAATTATTATTTTGTTGTCATAATGTTATAATATAATGAACTATTGATTAATTTTTTAAGGTGATATTAGTTTTAAAATTGTTATTTTTCACACAAATTATTATTATTTTTTAAAAATAAATTATTAATATTTAGAAATTTATTTTCAAAAATGGTGTTCAATTTTGAATTCTACATGTCAAGAAATGTTTTTGGGGAATTCTTGGGATTGTTCTGAAATAATCAAATTTTTGATGAATAGTAAAATACAGTAATTTACCATATATATAAATTATTAGTTAAATTAACTATTCCTAGAAGCATGAATGATTTTAGTATGCTTGGTTCAAAGTCACAAGAACATATTATGGTTCTTGGTTAGAAGAATTAGTACTACTGGTTGTATTTTGAAATATAATAATACAATGAGTAAAATAATGGGAAACCCTCCTCTTCTGTATTATAAAACCCCCTCACTACCTCTTCTATACACTCCTATAAAGCATAGTTCCTTGTATATATTCTTTCCCAATATCCTCCCAAGATCCTCCCCCAACCCAGCAGCCCTTGGTCTCATAAAAGGTCCAAAACCTCTCCCCTAAAGAGGCTCTCAAGGAAGATAAATTCAAGAGGTAAATTTCCCTTTTCATTTCTTTTATTTCATGTCCCTTTATTTTCTTTATTTCCTCACCTACTTTCATCAAAATATCATGATTACTCAAGTAGCATAAATTTACTATAATTTTTTTATTATAAAGTAATAATTCTTCACCATATTTCTCTTCCCCTTATTTTATACTAGAAATGAAACACCATCCGAGATGTGTTAATTTATCTCAATCAGGGATGGCGAGTTTTCAATTTCTTTTACCATCTTCAATTCTGGTCAAGAAAATATTTTTATGGTTTAAATAAACTATAATATATGTAATATAACTTATGTAATGTTTTTTAATTTTTTTGTAAACATGATATTAATGTATAAATCAAAATAAGTTTGTTGTGACGAAGAACCACTAATTAAACCAAACAATTGTCATTAATGTTTTATATAATGATTCATAATCACTACCTATAAGAAAATGAATTTTATTACCATGTAATATTCTTTTTATTTGTTGAAGAAAATGTAATATTCTATTTATTCTCTAATAACATAAATCTTCTATTCTAGACAACTATTCACATTCTTTATGTTTATCTATACATGAATATAAGTATACTAGTCATGAAAACCAAAGAAGAAAATGCTCTGAAACATTGAAATTGAATCACTTAACTCATCAAAAAGGCCTTGAATGAACCTAATAAGGTTATACTAAATAAATTAAATTTATATAAGGTACTGGAATAATTTATTTATGATACTAAATTTGATTATTTTGGTAATTAAGATCATGCGAGAGACACCTTTGGATTTAAGGTAAGAGTTTTCTACTAGAACCTCGATTTTCATTCGAGTTACTCTTATTTTACACATACCCAAATAAAATTATTATATATTAATATGTTTTCCTCATATTTTATGTGATAATTTTATATATATTTTATCCAACTAGAATACTACTTTCATTTACAGGGAGTTATATGTCTTAAAAGGATCTTTCAAAAAAATTCTTCCTGAAATACAAGCTCGATTTATGGGACTGTCCCCAATCTATAACTATTCTATAGGGAACTATATAATATTTTTATAGTATCCATTATATTACTAAAATAAATCATTTCATTATGAAGATACTATTTTACATCAATTCTGGTTTTATACAAATATTTTTTTCCAAAAGAACTCTTCTTTTGAAAGTAAAAATATATTTATCTCAAAAATTACTCAATGATTTCATAAGAGTATATTCACCTAGTTCATCACTCTTGCTGATTATTATGTATTATATCATATACCATATTTAATTTAATGGTTTATTCTTAGTTTTAAAATGGATTTTATATCTTAAAACCATTCACCAATTTACATTGAATAGTTTGTGTCATGCTTAATGTTTAGGGAAAGATATTTACATTTCATAAGTTTGTTTCAATATGAATGTGTATTCTGTTTATGTTTATACCCATTCATATGAGGAATTAATTAGAATTAATAAGTGATAGATGGGGCCCATGATATCCCCTTGATGCATCATTAGGTCCCTTGATAAAAACTACGGTCTTGGTATATGGCCTTGACAAAATGATTATTTATGGTATTGGAAAAAGTCCTTGACAGTATGATTATGATGTCTGAAATTACCCACAACCTCATTATGAAACAAGTAATTGAAATTTCATAAGATTATTCCACTAGTATAATACCAATTATTATTCATTATTATGGTATTTTTTTATTTATCTCTTATCCCTTTCAAAATGCGTTCATGTTTATTTTTAAAGGCTTGTGGTTTTATGTTATTATATTTGCCTACTGTTTAGGTGTATGATATTTTTAGTTGTTTTTATTATCCTTACGGTGAATTTTATCTCACCAGTTTATTTTTTTTCATTTTCCCAAGACTGGAAGTGGTATATTATGATTGACATTCAGAAATAACCTACGAGTTATAGATGTTGTCAAAGGAGTTTCCAAATTGTTTTTCGTTTCAAGTTATATTATTGAACATATGTATGTATCTTGTTTACAATGATAACAATCTACTATGTCCTTCAGGATTCATATTCTTGTTTATATTCCAATGTAATAAAATAAGGAACTGGATCCTTGAAGCTGGGAGCAGGTCTTTACAAGGGGTTTCAATCATGGAAAGAATTTATTTTAATAATGGTTATGGTAAATCCTGAATTTTAAATAATATGAGAGGGGGATAACAATATAGACCTATAAATACATTAAAATTAATGATTAATAACTAAAACCATTTTCCAAAAAAAATTATTCATCACAAAAAATAAAATATGTGGTTATTATAACATGTGTCCCAAAGAAATAATATTAAGACAAAAACCCCCATTTATGGATTTGGTAGCAATTCAATCATAACCTCTTGAAAGATATGGATTAAAAATGGTTTTTAAATACCATGAATAATGTAATTTCATGATATAAAATATCAAATATGACGTATAGGAACCATATAATGTAAATTAGGTGCATAATACAACAGTTTTCTTAAAGAGAAAAATTTGAGATAGAAAACCCTTAACCCTTGTCGTAAATTCCAAAAACATACATTAACATGATTTTAATAAAATAAAAATATTAGTCACATTATTCAGTACCCTTTTGATACACATAAGCCCTTCTATGATTCATTTATGTCGATAAAAATGATTTATATTAGATTTTGTTATTCATAACATGATGACTTCGAATCAAGGATTGATTTTTTCCGCATGACAATTATAAAAAAGGGATTATAAAATACGTTTACTCTATCATAAAGATAGTATATCATCAATAGGATATCATTTTAAGAGTAAATTATTGAACATAAACATTTATATGAATAATAAAATGGAAACATAATATATTATTACAAATGAAGTGGTTGAATTGAAAAGAGGATGGAGAGAATCAAGGAGTTATTTAAATAGCATAAACTTTATATAATAGGTTCTATGGAATGGGTTAAATAATAGGTAAGGGATGTATATAATCATTAAATTTTTTTTTTATAAAATCTGTTTTTTATTATTATAATAAATCATAATTAATTTAAATGTAAAATTCTTATCGCCAAATAAGTACTTGAATAAATAAATTTAAGGATAACCGCAACCTTAATAAGTAGATTCATAAATCATGGGATGAGTCCTTAGAACCGTAGAAACTAATTGGTAGTGATTTAGAGAGGGATGTTTAATGGAAATTAATTAACAATTTCTTTTGGGTGGATTGGTATGAGAGAAAGGGTGAATGTAATCTCCTGTTATATGGGAGAAACATTGGATTTTTCATGGAGATCAAGAGTTAGGTAAAGGGTAAGAATTGAATCACAAGGGTGTTTTTTGGGTTTGGTTAGTGTAACATCCTATAATTTTAATTTATTGTGTATTTTAAGGAATTAAATAAATAATTATTCTCAAAAAATAATAACTTCATTTTAATAATGATAATACACTAACATCGATGCAAAAAATATATTTTTTCCCCAGAAATATACAAATATAAGGAGGAGGTAATTCTAAATATGGAATGATCATCAATAAAAAAGATTAGAACATATAAAATATAAGATTACTCAAAAATCATATTCCAGATATTTAGGATCCAATATGAGTATAAATCCCCCAAAGAGTACAAGATAAAGAATACAAAGAAGAACAAAAATAGGAATCATCGTTGTGAGTGTGAAAACTAAAATACATTGAGTTTGTTTTATTAAAATGTCTCTTATATAGGGTATTTATATAATAAAGGGTATGAAAATTGGAAAAAATAACCCTTTTAATCTTTTTGAATAATATATTTTTTTGTATTCATATAATTATATATAATTTTTTTGATTCAATTTACAATGTTCATAATAGAAATGGACAAAAGGTAATTTTAATAAATGACTCAAGGAGTATTAAGAGAAACCTAATAATTTTTATTCCTTAATAATAAATAGGTTTTAAATTGTATATTAGCTTTTATAAATGGTTAGAAGTTAATTTAAGTATGCGATTTTGAGGTTAATTGTTCTTAAACAATTATTTTAATAATATTTTAATAACAAACATATATTATTGATATGATTTTTTAAAGAATTAATGATAGTTAAAATAATATAAAAAGGATATAATTAAGTAATAAATTATCATCAGTAAGAAAAAATATAAATAAAATTTCAAGAGTATATAAAAAATATATATGTTTTTTATAAATTTTTTATGTGTGTACGTATATGGTAAATATTACTTTTATACTTTTTTTCAAAACATAGTATATAAAACAATTGTCCAACATAAAATAAAATTAGTTTGTAATACCATGAATTGTGGGAGTAGGCTTTACCATTAGATGTATATTTCCAGGTCGGGTCACATGGAGGCTAGTGTTGGTGAGAACCTGCACATGCATGAAAAGTTGTATAGTGGGTACATATTGTTGGCACAATGTGCATGGGGTGGCGTAAAAGGGGTCGGTGAGGTCAGCCCACTCCATGCATCTGTGTGCGTGTGTGTTCCGGGTGTCTACCCTAGTGTCTTGGTTCGGGTGGGTTGCATAAGAAATTATCATATATAGGAACACCCAAAAAAAGAGGATTTTAGACGTGGGATTTCTAAACGTAGGTTAATAATTTCCTACTTAAAAACAACTGCAAAAAACATTCACTGGTTGATCATGATGGTGCGAGGCATCCAATACTCCTTAGACTTCAACTTACACCTTACTCTAGAGGCCCTTTTCATCAACTTCTTATTATAATTTTTGTGTGATATCATCCACATATATGTTCTTCCAATAGTTTATCTTGATGTACCCATTATCTCCAATATCATTTTGCTTCATCAATTGGATTTAAACCCTTAAACAATGAAAAAATAGTTTGGGACCTCTGAAGGACTTTTGGCTCTTGTGATCATCAATGGTTAAATTTTACATATTCTAATAAGACTTCTTATGGTATGTTTTTATGTCCAAAAAATGATTCAAATGGAAATTTCTTACCATAAAAATCTTAATTTTAAACCATAAATCCACTACAATGTAGTTTAAATTTCCCAAAAACATCTTTTTTATTTTCTTATACAAGTTATATCAATCAGAATGGTGATATATATATATATATATTTAAATATATCAATAAAAAAATAAAAACATAAAACTGTCATTCTTAGATTTCTTCGAAATGCAAAAACACAAACTCTACTGAGAATTTTATAGAAAAATAGGCACAATGTTATTGTTTCCATGAAATTCACCTTAAACACACTTATTGAGAGAAACTTCCTCACATATTAATTGTTCCTATGATACTTTTACAATAGATAAATTTTTTGTATCCAAAATTCCATAAGAACAGACTTTTTCTTCCCTCATTTGAAAACCTCAACTCATACAAACAATGTTATCTATTTATCTCTTAGTCCATAATATCATTTCCAAGAACTGATAGTTGAGAATATCTAAGCTCAAGATCAATTTAGCTTCAAATTTTAGGTGATGGAAATATATTTTAAAACTTATATTTTTTATTGTTAAAGAATGCATTTTTTTCGTCAACTGTTGTTTATATATTTATTTTTAAAACCCCTTTTAAAGGGAGATAGCCATTGACAAATCCTATGCATGTTTCTAATTCCCTTACTAAAAATAAGAAATTTATATTTTTAAACCCTCCATTTGGAGGATTAGTATTTAAGTAATTGATTTTAGAATTATCAACTAGAATGTTATACAAGCTCTTTGAATGAAATTTTATTTCCTAAATTCAAGGTTTATTTTAAAGTAATCATTTTTTATAGAAAATCATTTGATCTCTATAATTACCATTCATTAATATTGGTATGGAAATTAATTATAGATTTAAATTACATTTTATAATTTTAGGAACACAATTTTCATAAATTAAATTGTTTAATATAGGAATTATTTAAAAATATTGTTTATTAATATTACATTTCTCCAGATAATTAATAAAAAACTGATAATTTCCATAAAAGCATATTTTTTATGTTTAAGTGATGTGAAATTATTTTACAATTTGAATATTATTGATGATTTTTTTAAAAATATATTGTAATTTTCTATTAATTTGAAATTCATGCTTCTTAAAACTTTTTAATTTATAATTTTGGAACATCGGCACTGATTACGAATACTAGAAAAAAGGAGTAAACTGGTAAACTCAATGGGAAATTCTCTTCCAAAAGTGATAATTTAAATATTTATAGTGCTCCCTTGTATTTGTAATGTTTCCCAAGAATTATTATATTATATAAAGGTATATTATGTTCAAATTAACATTTTGTAATTTTCATGGAGATTTATATATTTGAATCAAAATATAAAATGTTTTCAATAAAACATATTGAAATATATATATTATATGAATTTAGAAAAACCTAATTTATTATTTTAGGGGAATATATTTTTAATATATAAAATGTAAATGTTTGATATAAATGTTATTATTATAAAAAGTGATTTTAATTCTTATTAAATTAAAAGATTTTTTTCACTATTTTATGACCCCCCATCGATAAATTTTTAGTGCTCACTATATATTTTATAAATATTTTCCCCATGTTTAGTGATGATTATATGATCAAGGGTTTTTAGTTTCAAAACAATATATAGCATAACTTAATCTAGATAGATGTTTTAGAACTTGTATAATACTATTATGTCATATGGTTTTACCTAATCCTTTAGAAAATAAATATAAAATATCCCCAATCTATATATTTATCCGTGACATATTAAAAAAATTTATAACATTGTTTATTATCAGATCTAGGAGTGATGGTCTTGAGATAATTTTTTTTCATCAGAATAATGATTTAGATAATAATGGGGATATTATTGTTGTATAAAATAGGTTAATTATTTTTTTTATTTTAATTCTTGTTGTGTAACCTTTCATATTGAGGAAATAATTTATAAAATGGAATGAGGGGGATCAAAAACAACACATTTCTATCATCTTGATTTTTTTCTTGATTCTTTTTTCAAAGTCATTCTCTTTTAATTTCGATACATTTTCCAATAAACAGATCTGCTGCTAGTAGTTTTATGAAATATCAAATACCCCCAATTTACCTAGATATCACCATGGAGAACGAATTTTTTTGAATCAAATATTGAATTCCCAACATTTTCATCATTCCCACAAATGGAAATATCATTCTAGAAGTTTCAAATATTTATAATCAGTCCCAATAATTTGATGTATACTATGATTTTAGTATAGCTATAAAAGAAGGGGACCCACATACAACCTATTTATATATTGTACCAACATAGATACTTTTGGGTCATTCTTTTGGTATTTTGAAAGAAACCCTATTTGAACGTTTCAAATTAGACTTAGTTAGAGTGTTTTATAAAATCATGTTCTATTAGATGTATTTGAATTATATGTCATTTAAAAGGATTTTTTTTTTAAATTTTTTTTTAGAATCATTGATACAAAAAAAATTATATGAGATACTTTTGTAGAAAGAACGAAATTGAATTTGAATAATCTCTAAATTATTATTATAAGGTACAGACCATTTTCTAATGTGAATAATGAAATAAAGAAATTTGGTAGATCCCATAATAAAAGGCATGACATACTTTTACTTTTGAGTTTGAATAGTTTTATTTAAAATATTGGAATAAGGTGTTGAGATGTCAAATGTTGGTATATGCGGACCTTCATTAGTTAGGATGTTGAGGTGAAAAGTGTTGTGAGGGTTCAATTTCCTTATGAGGGTTTCATGTAATATCCCAAGAATTTAATATATTCTATGTTTTAATGGAATAAATAAATATGTACTATAAAAGAAAAGAATAAATATATTTTCATAATGACAATAAACTAACTTCCATACAATTTTGTTTTCATAAATATACTTCTCTAAGGTGGTGTAACTACTAAATATATGAGAATCAAAGAAAATAAAAGAGTGAAACATATGAAAAACATAAAAACTCATAATCATATACCACTTATTAAGGTTCCTCCATGAGTATAAATCCACACCATATATATGGAAATCATCCTTGTAAGTGAGGAAAATAAAATACATAGTGTGGAGTTTATTAAAATGTTTTATATGTATGATATTTGTAATATAAGGGATATATATATACGAATATATATAAGATAAATTTTAATTTATAATTTTCATAAAATAATTGACCAACATTTAATTTTAGGTTATGAAGCAAGAATTAATAAATGGAAAATAATAATAATTATTTCCTAACAAAAAATAGTGGTTAAATAGCATAGAAACGTATTTGAATGGTTTGATGATAATTTAATCAAGTAATTTTGATGATTTTTATATATAATGATGTATTTTAATAATATTTGGGTAACAGAAATATATTAATTGATGAAAAAATTATTTTAAATTGTGATAAGAAAAAAGAATATATTGAATATATAATTATGTAAAAACATCCACTTGGGTAAACAAATATATAAAGAAAATGATAAGAGTAGTTAAAAAATATATATCATTTTAAATATATATTAAATGTGTTCGATATGGTCAGTTTTAATTTTTAGAAATTTTTTAAACAAACTATATAAAAAAATTGACCAATTATGGAATATAACCAGCCATCTCAACCAAGAATTGTGGGACCATGATCGACGATACTCAAGAGCCAACCATGTAATCTGGCATGGAACTAGGTGAGTAATTTCCTAGCCTGATAGAGCACGAAATCGATAGATGGTCCGGTCAAAAAAATGTCACAAGCACACCTCCTCGTATGTTAGAGGATACTGACTAGTAGGGAGGGTATAATGGTGGTATGGTGGGGGTGACCACACCCTTGAGATAAGAGTGTCACAGTGGTACAGTCATAATGAAATCAACAGACTATGGTTGAAGTAGTTATAATTTGGAAAAAAACATTAGAAGAATAAATATCAAAATTGTTTAAAAGTTTCCATTACCAATATACAAAAATCTATATATCTCCATTTATTTTGTGACACCACAAGATTCCATTGTACACTTATATTTGAATAATACAATAGCTTGTGGTGTACGCAACATTCAGTTCTAACACCCCACAACCAATCAAACTAGCCGTTTTGATTAGTAATAGCCACTTTTTGAAATTTCATAATTTGTTTTCAAAATGAACTTCATTTTAGGATTCATAATATGAAAATTAAAATAGGGTGAATTTTTGGTATTTTTCTAATAACTTTCAGTTTTTGATGAATTGTGAAAACACCGCGTTATTGTTTCAAAAAGAATTTTTGTTAAAATAATTTGTAATTTTATTGAAATTTATTTTAGGTAAAAATAGACACATAATACCTATATATGTTCAATGTAATTCATTGGTGTCATTTTAGAATAATATTAGATATATAGAATTTTATTGAACTTTTTACCATCTTTTACCCACCTTCTTGGCACATTTGCAAATTTGCATAATACGTAATTTTACTGATTCTCTAAATTGAATTTCAAAACTTTGAGAGAAATTGTTGACATCTGTAAGTAAAATGTGGTTCAATAGGATGAAAATAGTTTTTGGTGAATTGTAACTTTTGAATTTTATTTACCATAGTTAAAAGTAAATTGGCTAATTATAGGTAAAAATGATATTATAATAACCCTGACACATATCCTAATTCTATTGCATAAGTGTATTTCGACCAAAATAACCCTTAGGAATAAAATATCATCATTTTGGTTCACTTGGATAAGATTAATAATTTTATTATTATTTTATTTAAAGAAGTGTTAAAAGTGTTAAATTCAATTATTAATAACTAAAAGATTTTTAATATATGGTTATACATAAGATAAATTTGACTGTAAATATTCATTAGAAATATAAAAATATTTCCTATATAATTGTATTTTATTTGTAATTTTTAGACAAAAAAATAATTAAATTTATTTATGAAACAATGATGATGTAGTAATTACCTTCTTAATGAAATATTAAAATAATTGATATTATAAATATCCAAATAAATGTAAATTGACTCTTATGATTTATTCCTGTAATTTTATTGGATAATATGACATGTTATGGCTGATTAAATAATATTTTTTTGAAGTGATAATTTTTTTTATGAACTTCACAAAAACAAAATACCAAATAGTTTCGAAATTGACACAAATTAGTTTTTGAAAAAAATACTATATTATTAGTTGATATAATATTACTAAAAATATAAGGTTCGAAAAAAGGACTTATTTAAGGATAGATATATCAATAATTAGAAACTTTGGGTTCACTTGGATTTTTATAGTAACATTATATACCATTTATTAAAATAATACAAGAATACATGGTAAAAGTTAAACTATATAAATAAGAGTTAAATCTAAAAGATAATTTTAATATGGAAACCTAAGCCTATATAAAACCTATTTGTTGAACTTTTTTTGACCCATTCTCACCTTAACCTAGAAATAAATCCTTTTAGAGCCATTATAAACCGAATATGATTGTATAATAAAATAATATTTCATGCTTTTCCTAAAGTGACCCGCACCTCTCTTATAAAAAGGTACTTCCCCTTCTCTCAAAATAACACCTACCAAACTACCCTCAATTCAACCTAGAGGCCATACTTTGATCAGAATCCAACCTAAGGATCCCTTTCGATCAACTCAAAAGGAAACACCCGAAGAAGATGTAATAATTTCACCACCTCTTTCAAAGTTCTTTTCTTCTTCCACTTCCGATTTATTTGTTCTTTCCAACCCAAAATAATAACTCAAGTACCTTATACATTCTATGATGTTATTATAAATATTGTACAACCATATCCATTATTATATCCATCCTACTATTGAAAAGTCACCATACGTTTGTACGTACGACTTACCGTCTCCACGTCGTGGTGTAGTTTGTTATTCAAACACATCATTATTTTTATGGGAGTAATAATGAAAATAACTGATGTAAATAATTAAAAATAACATTTTAATTGTTCATTATATATTATATACCATCCAATAACCTGGGATTTCACCATTAATATAGTGATATTGTCGCTCTTGCGTACGTACAGATTACCGTCTCCACGAACGGGATGAAATTCATTCCCCATCATAACCAGTAAAGAATAATTTTCATTTTTTGATTAAAAATAATTTTTAAGAACATAATATCATCATGTATATGAATACAATACATCCTTTCTATAACAAACATTTCTTACATAACCATGCATATAAAGGAAAATGAATCAGTTAACACGAGAAACAATGATACTACTGAAATATTGTTAACAAAGAAAAATTAGAAGATCATATATGGTATCATATTTATGTATTTGGTTCCTATATAATTTAATGAAAATGATTTAACTATTATACATGTGGTTAATGTACCTGCAATTAAGGAAAAGAACAATGTAATTATTAATTCTACAATCTCTTCATTATTCGAGGTTGTTTATATGTGAGTATCTACTGTGAATTATTTATAATCCACATCTTTATTACTTAAAAATGAATTTCAAAACATTTTTACTATTTCCTAGACAACGGGTTAAAATAATTTAAACCCTTTTTAACTTTTTATAAAATTTTTATAAATTAATCTCTATGTTGTTTTCCAAACAAGGTCGTTTACAACCTTTTCAAAAAAAATAACGAAAGAATGTTT
This sequence comes from Viscum album, assembly GCA_963277665.1. Lineage (NCBI taxonomy): Eukaryota > Viridiplantae > Streptophyta > Magnoliopsida > Santalales > Viscaceae > Viscum > Viscum album. The sequence continues at coordinate 20,335,717 of OY728154.1, forward strand.
TTTAACTTATACGGAGAGTGCAGAAATTTTCTGCCATTATAAAAACATTGAATATTCCCTTACAAGATTATAAGAATATTTAAAAAATAAATGTTTTCTTTTATAAACACATTAATTTTAAATTATGTGAAAATAGAAATAGATACTTCTCTCAAATAGTTTTGGTTTCATCTATGTCAACATATTTTGATGGATTTTACACTTGTTTGAAGTTGATTTGTTATGATACAATCTTCCATATTATATTGAAGATTTTGTGATATTTTTTACTGTGGTTGTGTTATTTTTATACCATTCATGGTTTATAGTTAATGTATTAACATTTCATATGCTAGTTGTAATACAAATGTTTATTTTATGTTTCATCCTTTTCATATGAGGAATGCATTGGACTTTGAAAGTGATGGGTGGAGCCTGCTATAACTCCTCGATGCATTGGTAGGTCTTATAGGGAAAAATATTGTCTAGGATCAAATCCTTGACAAAATCATAATTGTAGTCTTGGAATGAGGCTTTTACTATGGGGTTATGATGCCCGGCATTATACATTCAATTACTATGAAATTTGATATTGATATTACATATGATTATTAGACTAGTATAATATCCATGTGAATAAGTAAATGGAAGAATTTTATTTATCTTTTCCATATTATGCAGAATTTTATGTTTAAAAGGCTTTTTTTATAGTCTTATACACTGCATTAAATGTGTATTCTTATTTATGATTGTTTCCTCTATATTGTTATCCTTACCGTGCATCTGAGCTCACCCCTTTCTTATGATGTATTTTATCCAGGTTGTGGATAATTATATTACAATTAGCCTACAGGAATAGGCTAAGGGATATAATAGAGTTTAAAGGGGACACAATGTTGTTTTTTTATTTCTTGATGTAATGTCAAACTTATGAATATATCTTGTAATTTCAAGGCTACTAAACTGATCAGTCTTTCAGGAAATGATTCCTTGTATCATGCCAATATTATTTAATAATTCACTGACTCTAGGTCACTAGGGTTGGGTAATTATAGTCTGTATTAGAAAATGTTTTGTACAAAACATGTGAACTAGATTTAGAAAAACTCTAATTAAAGAACACTACCCTAAGATAGACTTTGAGGATTATTATAGAAGAACATAATATAATTTTGGTAATGTAGAGATTTTGTGTATTTTTTAAGAAATATGTCCCTATCTAGATATGAGCAAGTAGAGGTGGCTCTGGAACAGATGTACCTAGGAGTGAAAACTCTAACAAGTAGTTTCAGGCTTGACCCGGGGTATCCTAGTACACGAAAACGGGTCTTACTGCACTATTGGTTACGAAACTCCCGAGGGATACGATTAGAATAATTCATATTTTATTTACAAACCATTATGAAGTATTTATGATTAAATACTTCCTCAATGAAAACATTTTTTATTATTATGGATTATATGCATAAACAGTTCAATTAATGATAGGTATTTTTCATGTTTGTAATTATGTATTGTGATTCATAAATTAATATAGTGTATGCCATTATTTAGAAATGGTGCCTAGTGGAAGGAATAGAAACCATATCAATGCACATAATTCGTTTAGGGATTTACCCAATAATCAGGATAATTATAGTGGGGAGGGTGATGCAACGGGTATTGATCAACTTATCACCATACTAGTACAACTCTCTCAGGTTATGAATAATAACCTTACCCGTATAAAGCACCCTGATCCAAAATGATCAGGATCAATGTATGACCACTTCATGAGGAAAAACCCACAAATATTTAATGGGACTATAAATCCATTTGTAGCTGAGAAATGGATAAGTTCCTTAGAGAAAATATTTCATGTGTTGGCGAGTAGCGAAAGGGAAAAAGTTGTCATGGCAGTTTATCAACTCACGAGAGATGAATATCAATGGTGGTCTTTAATTAAAAACAAAAAGGATTATGAAGAAGTATCAAATATGGAATGGAGGGGATTTAAATAGCTTTTCTTATAAAAATATTTTCCTCGTGACTATCGAGTGGATATGGAAAGACAATTTCTGAGTCTGAGGAAAAAGAAGGATGACAATGTCGAAAAGTACGATTAAAACTTTAGAAGGTTAGAAAGGCTTGTAGAAGATTATATACATAACCCAATGAGTATTATTTATTGATTAGTTGATGGGTTAAAACTATTTATCAATCGATCATTAGTCACACAGTCCTCCTCATCGTATGATTATATTTTATCATGTGCTATCAATACATAAAATGAATTCTCTAAGTCTTGCGAATTTATAACAATGAAATAGAAGAAGAGATCTATTGAACACTCTGGAAATGGAAATAAGGGGAAGAATGAAAAGGTAGAATTTCCATCATGAGGTAAATATGGGAAGAAACACCCTGATACTTACCTGAAGGGAATGAGAGTCTATTATAAGTGTGGTGAAAAAGGCCACCAGGCTCTTGATTGTAAGGGATTGAAAGTGGATGTCACTATTGAATTCTACAGTTGTAGAGAAATAGTGAATTATAAAAATTAATGTCCTAAGCACAATGGAAACTTACCTCAAAAAACTCCAAGGGAGAAATGCCATGATTATGCGATCACTACTGCTGAGGTTGAATCTCTGAAGGACGTGATGATAGGTCATTTAATGGTTTCCTCAAGTTTAGACAATGATTTAATTGATTCTGGATCATCACATTGTTTCGTATCTTCCCATTTTTCTATGAAAATTAGATATTTCTAATTTGATTTAACGAAGGGGTTGTTAGTTAAAAATCCTAAGTCAAGTATCATTGCAACAAGGTTTTGTGAATCAGTTCCCATTAGGGCATATAAATGTTATTTATTGGCTGATCTCATCATCATACCCATGATTTAATTTTATATAATCCTTAGTATGAGTTGGATTTCAGACCATGATGCGATAACTTATTTTAAGAAGAAGGAAGTTACAATTTTCGATGATGATAAGGAGTACGTTATCTTTAGAGACGAAATTTCACCACCTGATTCTTATCTAGATCCACCTCTATAGATCTACTAAATTCAATTATTGGGGTGGGAGAGATTGAAATAACTATGGGTGAGGAAATTAATGTTAAAATAAGGGATTTACCTATTGTGAAAGAATCTGTTGATGTGTTTCCAGAGGATTTACCTAGAAATCCTCTAAAATGATAAATTGAGTTTTACATTGATTTAATTCCAAGTTCAAGGCCCATATCGAAGACCCCTTATAGAATGGCCACTGTGTAATTAGTGTAACTAATGAAACCACTAGAGGAATTGAGTAATAAAGGATTTATTCTCCCTAGTGTTTCTCCATGGGAAGCCCCTGTTCTGTTTGTTAAGAAGAAAGTTGGATCTATGAGGTTGTGCACTGACTACAGGGAGATCAATGCTATAACAATAGAGACCAAGTACCCCTACCTCACATTGATTATTTATTCGATAAACTTCATGGAGATCAATATTTTTCAATGATTGAACTTCAATATGGATGTCAACAGTTGTGTGTGAAGAAGGAACACATTCTGAAAATAGCATTTCGAACTAGTTATGGGCATTACGAGTTTACAGTAATGCCTTTTGGACTGACAAATGCTCCCTTAGTTTTCATGGATCCAATGAACAGTGTTTTCAAGGAATATCTTGTTGTCTTTGTAGTGGTATTTATTTATGATATCATTTTTAACTCCAAAAGCTATAAAGGTCCAAAAAATCAGTTTCACCCTATTATAAAGACTCTTAGATGAAATGAATTATATGGGATGTTTATCAAGTGGGAATTCTGGCTTTCAGAGATTTCTTTTCGTGACTATATTGACTCTAAGGATGGAATCTCTGTTGATCCTTCTAATACAAGAGAAATACAATAATGTTCAACAACAATGAGTATTACTGAGGTAAACAATTTTACTGGTTTAGAAGGTTATTATCAGCGTTTTTTCCAAGATGTTAACAGATTGGATAACCCATTAACCAAGATAACACATAAAGGGGTTAAATTTGTTTGGAAAACAGAGTGTGAATAATTTTTTAAAGAAATTAAGAGAAGAATAGTTAATGATCCTATCTTGTCTCTACCATTGGGGAATGATGGGTTCATTATTTATAGTGATGCTTCAAAGAAAGGAATTGGTTGTTTTCTTGTTCACAATGATAGGGTTATTTCCTATGAATCACGACATCTAATAATTAATAAAAAAACTATCCTAATTTTGATCTTGAGTTAGAAGCTGTAATATTTTCTTTGAATATGTGGAGACACTATCTCTATGGTGAAAAATGTGAGATATATACCAATCAAAAGAGTTTGAAGTATATTTTGTCACAGAATGAACTAAATATGAGGTAAATAAAATGGCTTGAACTACTCAAAGATTATGATTTCATTGTACACTACCACTCGTGGAAGGTAAATAAGGTGGCAGATTCTTTGACAAGAAAAGATCATGTAGTTTTGAACAAGATGAGAGTAGAAAGGGATCATATGTTCATGGGTACAGTAAAGATGGATATGGGAATAATCAAGGAAGGTGAAACATCAATACTTTTTAAAATTGTTGTCAATCCATCTTTAATTGAAAGGATAAAAAGTTCTCAGACTAATGATGAGTAGTTTCAAAAGAAAATTAAAGCTGTGAATGATGGGTGATTGATTGACTTCATATATGAAAATGTAATTTTGAAATTTTGGAAGAGACTTTGTGTTCCTGACATACCTGGTCAAAAATAGGAATTGTTGGATGATGCTCATAGCTTCAGTTTCTCTATACACCCTGGTATCACTAAGAAGTATTGATATTTGAAGTTACATTTTTGCTGGGAGAACATAAAGAGGGAGATTTCTGATTATGTGTTAATATATATGGTTTGTTAATAGGTGAAGGTTGGAAGACAACATCCTAGAGGAGTCATGCAACCTCTTCCCATACCTGAGTTGAAATGCGATGATATTACAATGGATGTTTTCATGGGGCTACCAAAGACTCCTAAAAGGAATGATGCAATATGAGTTATTGTTGATCGTTTTACCTAGTCAGTACACTTTCTCTCTATAAGATAATATTTACCACTTTAACATTTTGAAATACTATCTATTAATGAAGTTGTAAGACTTCATGGAGTTCCCCTATCAATTATTTCTGATCGTGGTATCTATTTTACATCAATATTCTCGAAATGTCTTCAAAAGGCCTTGGATACTAATTTTTTTTTGATCACCTCCTACCACCCTCAAACCGATGGACAATCAGAACGGACTATACAAACCTTAGGATGCATGTTGAGATCTTCCTCTTATGACTTTCACTATATGTGGGATAAATATTTACTTATTGTAGAATTTTCCTATAAAAATATCTTCCATTCTAATATTTAGATGGCACCATATAAAGAATTATATGGAAAGAGATGTTGCACACCAACTTGTTGGGATGATGTTGGTGAAAGAAAACTCATAGTCCTAGAACATGTTGAGGAAACAATGGAAAATGTGAAGATTATCAAAACCCACATCAAATTAGCTCAAAGTAGTGAAAAGCGCTATACCGATAACCAAAGGAAGGATATGGAATTATAAGTAGGAGATCATGTTTTCGTGAAGGTATCTCCATGGAAGGGTGTTGTAATATTCGGTAAGAAGGGAAAATTAAGTCCTTGGTATATTGGACTATTAAAAATTATAGAATGAATTGGAGTTGTAACTTACCATTTGGAAATGCCACCAAGTCTCTCCAAAGATCATGATGTGATCCACATATCACTACTGATCAAATACATGTCTGACCCAACGCAGGTACTCACCTATTAATAAATAGAACTGGAACCCGATAAGTCTTATTGCAAAGAGTCTATCAGAATTCTTGATACCAGAGAACAAGAGTTAAGAAACTGGACGAATCGTCTAGGGAAAGTTCTATGGAGAAACCGTAAGACGAGAGAGGCAATATAGAAACTCAAGGAACTTATGATGAAGAACCGTCTAAATATTTCTATGTAGTAACATTGTAAAAAATTAATGGACGAAATTATATAAAGGATGGAAGAATGTAACACCCCAAGCTTCCACGATATTCCTCTCTTTTATAGACCCTCTCAGAACATTTGCAAATTTGCATAAAAAGTAATTTTATCACTTCTGTAAATTGAACTTGAAAATTTTGAGTTACATGGTTGATATCCATAAGTAATATTTGGTTCAATAGGATGAAAATAATTTTTTGTGAATAGTAATTTTTTAATTTTATTTACCACGATTAAATGTAAATAGGGTAATTAAAGGTAAAAATGATATTATAATTACCCTAACACATTTCCTAATTATATTTAAAAAATTTATTTTGACCAAAATAAACCGTAGGAAGAAAATATTATCGTTTTGATTCACTAGTATTAGATTAGGACATTTTTTTTATTTTATTTAATGAAGAGTTAAAAGTGTTAAATTCAATGATTAATAACTAAAAAATTTTAATACAGGTTTATACATAAGATAAATTCGACTATAAGTATTTATTAGAAAGGTAAAATGATTTTTGACATAATGGTATTTATTTTTAATTTTTAGACATTTAATAATTAAATTTATTTATGACACAATCATGATGCAGTAATTACTTTATTAATGAATGCTTAAAATAATTGTTATTATAAATATCAAAATAAATGTAAATTGAGACTTATGATGAATTACACTAATTTTATAGGTTAATATTACATGTTAGGGTTGAATAAATAATATTTTTTTGAAGTGATAATGTTATGAATTTCAAAAAAACAAAATAACAAATTGTTTCAAAATTGACATAAATGAGTTTTTAAAACAAATAATATATTATTAATTGATATAATATTACTTAAAATATAATGTTCTGAAAAAGGACTTAGATATTGTTTTATATATAAATAATTAAACTCTTGTAGTTATCTTGGATTTTTATAGTAATATTATTAACCATTTATTATAATAATAAAAGAATACATGGTAAAAGTTAATCTATTTAAATGAGAGTTAAATCTATAATAAAAGGTTAATATGGTGACCTAAAACTATATAAAACCTATTGGATGAGTTTATTTTGACCTAAACTCACCTTATAATAGAAATAAATCATTTTGGAGCCCTTATATACCGAATATGATTATATAATAAAATAATATTTCAAGATTTTCCAAAAGTGACCCTCACCTCTCTTATAAAATGTTACTTCCCCTTCTCTCAAAATCAAACCTCCAAATCCAATTAGCTCAGACTAACCCTACTCAAATATCCTCCCAACTACCCAAAATTAAACCTAGAGGCCTTAATGTTATCAAAATCCAACCTAAGGGGAACTTTTGATCAACTCAAATGGAAACACCCAAAGAGGAATTAACAATTTCACCACCTCTTTCAAAGTTATTTTCTTCTTCCACTTCCACATTCTTTGTTGTTTACAAAGAAAAATAATAAATATTGTACCTTATATATATTTTGATGTTATTATAAATACGGTACAACCATATTCATTATTCTATCCATCCTACGAATGATAAGTCACCATATGTGCCTACATACGGTATACCGTCTCCACGTCGTGGTGTAGTTTGTTGTTCAAACAATTAATTATTAGGATTACTATAATAATGAGTATAACTGATGTAAATAATAAATATAACATTTTAGTGATTATTTATATAAGATATAACATCCAATTACTTAAAATTTCACCATCAATATAATGATATTGTCGCTTGTGCGTACATATGGATTACTGTCTCCACGAACGCGATGAAATTCATTACCCATCATAAACATTCAAAAATAATTTTCATTTTATGATTAAAAATAATTTTTAAGAACATAATATAATTCTAGATATGAATCAAATACATTATATCCATAAAAAAATTTGTTACATTGTAACAACCCAATGTTTCATTAATGGAAATCCCTCTTGATCTAATTAAAATTATCTTTTTATAAAATGTTTATATAAAATGTCAAATTCTTTGGTTTTATGTTAAGAATTGTTACCATTACTTTTATAGTAGTTGAATAGTGACCACATGATTTGTATAAATTTAAGGCTTTAACAAACCCAATTTACTCAGACAAAGGAAGCGATGGACTCATCCAGTAGAATTTCTCCATTCAAAGCCCATTTGACGGAGCTCGGAAAAGAGGTGGCGTCTTTGGGAATCACTCTTGACCAATCATAAGCTGAGCTTCATCATGTCAAGATCGAATGGGACCTTCTACGAGAAATGTGGATGTTGAAAGAGATTAACACTCGACCGATGTTATCTGATCCACCCCAAGAGTCTGTCAACATTGCACACCTTACCCTTTGGTCTTATGCATCTATTTTATGGGGTAATGTAACAAATATCTAGTACTATGTTCATGTAAATTATTTTTGTATATAATAATTAATATACTTTCTTGTCATTATTGATACATTGTAAATAGTTTTTAAAGTACAAATAGTATTTTTAGTTATTATTTAATTAAGAATACTATTTTATTAAATTATGGGATTTTGAATTAAATAATATTTTAATAAAATATTATTATTATTATTAAGTTAATTTTTATTAAATATAATTGATCTTATAATTTTATGAATGAAATTGTAAATTTTATTAAAGGTTTGAAATCCATTTTTGTCAGAACCCGTGAATTTTTGATAAATGTTAGTTTTTATTTTAAAAGTGAATATTAACATATTAAGAAAACTAACTAGATAAAATAAATTTTATTTATGGAATCAAGATGTCGAAATTATCCCATGGTGAATTTTTCATAATTTTCTGAAACAGTCAATATTTTGGGTAAAAATTAAATACCGTTTTAATATATAATGTGTTTTATGACATCATAATGACCCAATAGTGATGTAATAAAATACTATAAGCTTTATTTTCGGCCAATATATGTTTTACCATTAAAATCATTTAATTTTTGGTGTGTTTGACTTATTTTAAAAAGCATTAATGCACCCCTCAAGACTTGTTAAACATATTGTCTCTTTAAATTATTTTCCATGGGAGTGTGACTCACCTCCACATAAGCAACCCCATTATTTTAAGAAGTTCATACTTTTTCATTATAAAATATTGTTTTCATCTTCCTTTTTCCAAAAAAACATGGTCAAAAACCATGATCTGATATGTAGATTGGATAAGTTTAATGTAAGGGGACCCAAACCTAAATAATAAATAATTCACTCACCTTTCCTATATAAACCCACCCAAGCTCCCACTTACTTTTTACTCAAAGCCTTTTTAGTTCTTCCATCCTCTACCATACACTCTGTATAATCCTCCCAAGGTTCCCCAAGCTCACAATAAGCCTCTCTAAAGCCTCTCTCAAGCCTTTGGAAGCACACTTCCAAGTAAGGGTTTTTTTCCTTTAACTTTTTTTGTCTAATTTTCTTAATATTGTTATGACCTTTTAATTTCAATTATAAATGATGGGGTATGGTTTCTCACCTCCCCCATACTTACCTATTATTTTATGAATGATGGTAGACCCCTTTCTCTCCCATTAAATTCTTCCATGTACAACCGTTACTAGGCTAAAATTCCGAAAGGAACTTCTCTCTCTTCATTTACATTCAAGAAATACTTTTGTATCATGATTATAAATTCCATTAAAATTGTTTGGAAATGTCTCTATATGACCCCCTTACTGTCCATTTCATTTAAATATGATGAGACACCCCTTTCTCTCTCATCAACCATTTTTATGAATTCTTATGTCAAGCTGTTACGCTTTCGAAATTGCACCGACTTTCTAAGATAATGACTTTGTGTAGTGAATACCTTGACCATTTCTCCATCAAGGGTATTCAGCTTTATGAAAATTTACTTATTGATTATAAAGTTTTATTTATGAATTCCACATTCCTTTATCATTTAATAAATTATTATGTTTAACGAATTCATGTTTTATGATCCATGTGACACACTTATGCATGAAATGAAATGTTTAAGAAGGGTGCACCCTTATAATGCTCCAATGCATTGGGTAAAGTATAGTATCATGATAAGTCATGTGAAATGAGTGTTGACTCATGCTAATTCAAGTGCAACAAGGGTTTACACATGCTTCATGTGCAATGAGGATTTAGTCATGCTCCATGTGCAATGAGCCTTGGCTCATGCTAATTCTATGTTAAGTGTTGTTGCCACATTTCCATGTTATGATTATCATTCTTTATCATACCTTAATTTTCATGTTTCTATTGTACTCTATTGATATTCCTATTGTCTAACATGTATTTTACTCCTCATGTATTCCATGTTTATTCCCTTACTGGGCTTTATAGCTCACCCCTTTTATTATGCATGTCCTTAGGTTATCTCATGCAAGGCTAAGTATGAGGGAATGTGGTGGTCATGTAAAGGAATTTTTCAATAAAGATGTTGTATTTCATGTTTTAAGATTTTATGTATTGATCCTATGAACCAATGACACTATACCTCTCGATCAACCATTTTGTATCAATTGAATTGTTTATGAAATAAATCTTGTTTAAGTTTGTAATAAAAGCAGGGTTGTCATAGGAGTTATTAGAGGATAGGTTTAGTTATTTTTCGGATTAGGATTAGAAAACCCTAGTAAAGCATTAGAGACAAGACTGTGTATAATAAAAACATCGTTAAGTTTTGGAAAGTACTAAGTAAGTGGTTTATCAAAAAAATACATCCATGTCTGGATACGAGCAGGTAGAGGCAGCTCTGGCACAGATGTATCCTAGGGGTAAAACCCGAAAACACCACTTTGAGCTAGACTCGATCAGGAAATGGTGAACTACAATGGGCCTTGCTGCACTCTTGGTTATGACACTCCCGGGGGATGTGTTTTGATAAATTCACAAGTTTATTATGAACCCTTATTAAGGGAATAAAAAAATGCCCCTAACAATATATGTTAGAAAGTATATCATGAAAAGCCTAGATTGAAGCCTATAAACTCATGAGTTAAGGAAATGAAAGTTTATTTATAAGTCATCATATTTTGTCTTTGGATTTTCTCTTTATTTGTTACCCCCATAACTTACTTTTTATTCCATCCAATGGCTAGTAATAGGAGGACTCGGGCTAACAAACGATGTGAAAATCAGTGTGATGACTGTACTAATGAGATGCCCAATCCAATGGGAGAGAGAATCATGAACTTTCTCATGCTTCTCTCTCAGCTAACTCAAGATTTGAATAGAAACACGGGTCAAGAGGAACGTCCAAGGACCCCCTAAGAAGGAACAAGTTTCTATCGAGAGCTTCATGAGACAAAGGCCTCCAACTTTTAGTAGATCATCTAATCCCAAGATCACTAAACAATGGATCAACTCCATTGAAAAGATCTTATCCATCCTTCAATGTTCTGAACAAGAGAAGGTTCTTCTGGCAGCTTATCATATGGAGGTTGAATCTGATCAATGGTGGACGTTGAACAAAAATAGGAAGCATGAGGTGCAGATCGAGGCGATGGAATGGAAGGATTTCTGGAATATGTTTTTTGATATATATTTTCCGCGCACCCTCCGGCTAAAGATGGAAAGGGACTTCCTTTATCTCAAGAAAAAAAGAAGAAGAATCTATTTGAGTGTAAGATGAAAACTTCACAAGGCTTGCACGATAAGCTTCAGGCTTTTTTGTTACCCCGAATGCAAGGTCGACCGATTCTTTGGTGGGCTGAAGCCTTGCCTGCGAAAAGCATTAGCGATCCGTGACTTCGGCAACTATGAGAAAATTGTCCGATGTACCCTCAAGGTCGAAATAGAGATCTGGGAATCACAGTGGTATCATGGGGACAAGAAGTGTAAGGTGGACTTCAGTGATGGTGGTCCAATGGATGAATCCAATGGTGCTAAAAAGATCCAACACCCCACTTTCCAAAAGTGCGGAAATAAGCACCCTGGAAATTACCTCAAGGGGACGAGGAAATGCTTTAGGTGTAAAAGAGAAGGGAACCTAGCTGTTAACTGTCGGGAAGAAAGACCCGTGGCTACGATAGAGGAGAGGAACACTTCATTCGAACCTCAACACATTGTTCATTGCTACAACTGCAAAGAACCGGGGCATCTTGCATATCAGTTCCCTAATCCAAAGGTTTTCGAAGGAAACCAAAAACCTACAAGGAAGCAAGGAAGAGCTTTTTCCATCACATCTACTGAAGTGAACCTCGACAACGAAGTTGTGATAGTTACGCTAGTTATTCATTCAAGAATAGCGAACATATATTTCGATTCAGGTTCTACACATTATTTTATATCTCGAAAGTTTAGTAGAACAATCCCAGCACCACCAAAAATCATGGAAGTGAAGATGTCGGTGAGTACGGAAAATGGGGCAATCATTGTATCAAAGTGCCTAGTGTGCTAGCAAGTAAAGGCAGAGAGGCAGATGTCTAAGGGGATGATGAAACAATTTCCCATAATAGAATTAAAATGCGAGAACATCACCATGGACTTTTTCACTGGACTTCCGAGGAAATCTAAAGGCAACAATGCAATATGGGTTGTGGTGGATCTTCTTACAAAGACTACACACTTCATTGCTATCTGGGAGGATTTCTCATTGGATCAACTGGAACATATATATATATCAGGGAAGTGGTAATGCTACATGGAGTAACACTATCTATTATGTCTGATCGAGATCCAAGATTCACCACTATATTTTGGAAGAGTCTTCAACAAGTTCTGAATACTGAACTAAACTTTAGTACGGCCTATCATCCTCAAACTGATGGCCAATCCGAACAGACTATCAAATCAATTGTGGACATGTTGAGAGCATGCTCAGTGGAATTTAAAAGAGGATGGGATAAACATCATTCTCTGGTTGAGTTCACTTATAATAATAGTTTCCACTCGAGCATCCAAATGGCACCTTATTAAGAAATGTATGGGAAAAGGTGCATAACACCGACATGTTGGGATGAGTTCAGTGAACGTAATCTACTTGGACCAGAAATGGTCGAAGAAATGGTGGAGAAGGTGAAAACCATTCAGCAGCATATCATGGAAGCCCATAGTTAATAGAAAAGTTATGTAGATAATCGTCGACGAGACCTTGAGTTTAAAGTTGTATACATGGTTTTTCTACGCATATCTCCGTGGAAGAAGTTCATGAGGTTTGGAAAGAAAGGGAAGTTATATCCAAGGTACATCGGCCCCTTAGAGATTCTTGATCATGTCGGGGTTGTGGCCTATCAACTACCAATTCCACCTACCATCGCCAAAGTACATGATGTATTTCATGTATCCCTTTTAAGGAAGTACATACCGAACCCTTCACATGTACTCTCTTATGAGGTGGTACAGTTGGAGGATGATCTTTCTTATGAGGAGCAACCAGTGAAGATCTTAGATCGTAGGGAAAAAGTTCTATGAAATAATACAATGCCCCTCGTTATGGTGTTGTGGCGAAACAACAAGTTTGAAGAAGCGACTTTGGAATCAGAGTAGATGATGAAGCTGAGTTACCCATATCTGTTTTAGTGTGGGAAAAGGAAAATTTCGAGGGTGAAATTTCTTAAGGGGGTAATATTGTATTGACCCAAATGTAACATCCCCAAATGAGAAAGGATTAAATGGCTTAATGATACGACTCATGTCAACAAGGTGCACCTTTTTTTTTGGAGCCTGTCTGATTAGAACTCCACAGTTAAGCGTGCTTGACCTGGAGTAGTGATCAGGATGGGTGACCTTCTGGGAAGTTACCCAGGATGTGTGTGAGTGAGGACAAAGAACACTGGAAAGGACATGTGTTGGCCTATGGGGACTGTTATTAGTCTGATGACTCTTTCAGGTACGTGGGTGGACCCCATGTGTCTGCGGGGCAACTGGGGGTACCTGGTGGGCAAGGACCCGACGGCCATGTTAAGGCGGGGTGTCTGTGCTGTCACTGGGACCCGGTTGTCACATTTGGTATCAAAGGGAGGTTCCCAGACTTAAGTGCGGTGCACTGCCTGGGTTGAGATGTAGGGCCCACAACGAGGGCGTTGTGCTCTAAGGGGGGGGGGTGATGGTAACATCCCCAAATGAGAAAGGGTTAAATGGATTAATGATAAGACTCATGTCAACAAGGTGCACCATTCTCTTTGGGAGATTGTCTGATAAGAACTCCACAATTAAGTGTGGTTGACCTGGAGTAGTGATCAGGATGGGTGACTTTCTGGGAAGTTACCCAGGATGTGTGTGAGTGAGGACAAAGCACACTGGAAAAGACATGTGTTGGCCTATGGGGACTGTCATTAGTCATATGACTCGTTCAGGTACGTGGGTGGACCCTAGGGTGGGCCCCACATGTCTGCGGGGCAACTGGGGGTCCCTGGTGGGCAAGGACCCGATGACCATGTTAAGGCGGGGTGTCTGTGCTGTCACTGGGACCCGATTGTCACACCCAAAGTTTCATTATTGGAAATCCCTCTTGATCTAATTAAATTTATCTTTATGTAAAATGTTTATATAAAATATCAACTTCTTTGGTTTTATGTTATGAATTGTGACCGTTAATTTTATAGTCATTAAACAGTGATCACATGATTAGTATAAATATATGGCTTTAACAAACCCAATTTACTCAGACCCGATTGTCACACCCAAAGTTTCATTATTGGAAATCCCTCTTGATCTAATTAAATTTCTCTTTATGTAAAATGTTTATATAAAATATCAACTTCTTTGGTTTTATGTTATGAATTGTGACCGTTACTTTTATAGTCATTAAACAGTGATCACATTATTAGTATAAATATATGGCTTTAACAAACCCAATTTACTCAGACAAAGGTATCGATGGACTCATCCAGCAGAATTTCTCTATACGAAGCCCATTTGTCGGAGCTCAGAAAAGAGGTGGCATCATTGGGATTCTCTCTTGACCATGCCCAAGCTCTGCTTCATCATGTCAAGCTCGAACAGGACCTTCTATGGGAAAAGTTGAAGTTGATAGATATTATCACTCGAGCGATGTTATCTAAGCCACCTCAAGAGTCTATCACCATCGCACACCGTACCCTTAGGTATTATGCGGCTGTTTTAAGGGGTTATGTAACTAATAGATAGTACTATGTTCATGTACATTATTTTTGAATATAATAATGAATATAATTTCTTGTCATTATTGATACATTGTAAATAGTTTTTAACGTACAAATAGTGTTTTTAGTAATTATTTAATTAAGAATTATATTTTATTAAATTAAGGGATTTTTTGAATTAAATAATATTTTAATAAATTATTATTATTATTATTAAATTATTTTTTATTAAATATAAATGATCTTATAATTTTATGAATGCAATTGTAATTTTTATTAATGGTTTGAAAGCCATTTTTGTCAAAATCCGTGAATTTTCGATAAATGTGGGTTTTTATTTCAAAAGAGAAAACTAAAATATTTAGAAAATTATTTACATAAAATAAATGTTATTTCTGGAATTAGGACATCGAAATTATCCAATGGTGAATTTTTCATAATTTTCTAAAACAGTCAAATTTTTGGGTAAATATTAAATACCGTATAAATATATAATGTGTTTTATGACCTCATAATGAGCCAATAGTGATGTAATAAAATACTATAAGATTTATGTTCGGCCAATATATATATTTACCATTAAAATAATGTAATTATGGGTATGTTTGAATTATTTTACAAAGCATTAATGGACCCCTCAAGACTTATTAAACATCTTGTCTTTTTAAATTATTTTCCACGGGAGTGTGACTCACCTCCACATAAGAAACCCCATTATTTTAAAAAGGTCTGACTTTGGCCTAATAAAATATTATTTTACTCTCCCTTTTTCCAAAAACCATGGGCAAAAACCATGATCTTATTTGTGGATTGGATTAGGTTAATGTAACGGGACCCAAACCTAAATAATAAAGAATTCACTCACCCTTCCTATATAAACCCACCCAAGATCCCACTTCCTCCTCACTCAAAGCCATTGGATTTCATCCAACCTCTTCCCCAAATCTCTTTAGAATCCTCCCATGGTTCCCCAAGCTCCCAAGAAGCCTCTCCCAAGCCTCTGTCAAGCCTTTGGAAGCACACTTCCAAGTAAGGGTTTTTCTTCGTTTCACTTTTTTGTCCAATTATCTTAATATTGTTATGCCCTTTTAATTTCAATTATAAATGCTTGGGTACAGTTTCAAACCTCCCCCATACTTCCCTTTTAATGTTTTAATGATTGGAGACCCCTTTATCTCTCATTAAATGCCTCCCATTTACAACCATTACTATGCCAAAATTCCGAAAGGAACTTCTCTCTCTTCATTTACATTCAAGAAATACTTTTGTATCATGAATCTAAATTCCATTAAATTTTTTTTGGACATGTATCTATATAACACCCTTACTATCCATTTCATGTAAATATGATGAGACACCCCTTTTTATATGATCAACCATTTTTATGACTTCTTATGCCGCACCATTACGATGCAGAAATTGCACCGATTTTCTAATCCAATGCCTTTGTGTAGTGAATACCATGCCCATTTCTCCATCAAGGGTAGTCACCTGTATGCACATTTAATTATTGATTATATAGTTTCATGTATGAATTCCACATTCCTTTATCATGGAAAAAATTATTATGTTTAATGAATCCATGTTTTATGATCCATGTGGCACACTTATGCATGAAATGAAAATTTTAAGAAGGGTGCACCATAATAGAGGTCCATTGCATTGGGTAAAGTATAGTATCATGATACCTCATGTTCAATGAGTGTTGACTCATTCAAATTTATGTTCAATTATGGTTTAATTGTGCTTCATGTGCAATGAGGATTTAATCATGATCCATGTGCAATGAGCCTTTGCTCATGCTAATTCCATGTTAAGTGTTGTTGCCACATTTCCATGTTATGATTATCATGCTTTATCATGCCTTGATGTTCATGTTTCTCTTATTCTCTATTGATATGCATATTGTCTAACATGTATTGTACTCCTTATGTATTCCATGTTTATTCCCTTACTGAGATTTATAGCTCACCCCTTTCTTATGCATGTCCTTAGGTTATCCCATGCAATTCTAAGTACGAGGGAATGTGGTGGTCATGTAAAGGAAGTTATCAATAAAGATGTTGTATTTCATGTTTTATGTTGTTATGTATTGATCCTAAGCCTCAAAGACACTATACATCTCAATCATCCATGTTGTATCAATTTAATAGTCTATGAAATAAATCATGTTTATGTTTTTAAAAAAAGCAGTGTTGTTATATACATAACCAGGTATATAAAGGAAAACGAATCAGTTAACACCCGAAATAATGATATTACTGAAATATTATTAACAAAGAAATATTATAAAATCATATATGATATCATATTTATGTATGTGGTGCTTTTTCTAATTTTATAACAGTGATTTAACTATTATACAAGAGGTTAACGTACCCTTGATCAAGGAAATGTAAAAGTTAAGGGTTAATTGTACAATCTCTTCATTATCCGAGGATCTTTATATGTGAGTACCTACTGGGACTTTTTTATCATCCACATCCGTGTTTCTAGAAAATTTATTTCAAAACATTTTTAATATTTCCTAAAATATGGGTTAAAGTCATTTATACCCCTGTTTTAATTTTTATAAAACTTTTATAAAGGAATCTTTCCATCATTTTCCAAACAATTTCCTTGACGAACTTTTCAACAAAATTATGGAATGAATGTTTTTTTAGCTTATACGGCGAGTGCGGTTGTTTTCCACCGTTATAACACCTTCGAAGATTCCCTTACAAGATTATAATAATATTTTAAAAATAAATGTTTTTTATAATTAAGTAACTTTTAAATGATTTAAAATTAGAAATAGAGACTTCACTCAAATATTTTTGATTTAATCTATGTCAAAATCCTTTGATATATTTTACACTTGTTTGAAGTTGATTTATTATGATAAAATCATCCATATTTTATTGAATGTTTTGTGATATGTTTTACTATAGATTTGTTGTTTATACTATTCATGGTTTATGGTTAAAGTATAAAAATTTATTTTTCTAGTTTTAATATGAATTTTTATGTTATGTTTCATCCTTTTCATATGAGGAATGCATTTGACTTAGTATGTGAATGGTGGAGCCCACTATATCTCCTTGATGCATCAGTAGGTCTCATGAAACAAAATAGTGTTTTGGTACAAGGCCTTGCCAAAATATTATTTTTAGTCTTTCTACAAGGCCTTGACTGTGTGCTTAGGATCTTCGACATTATGCATTCCATCATTATGAAATTGGATATTGATATTACATGTGATTATTTGACTAGAAGAATATCCATGTGAATAAGTAAATGGAATTATTTGATTTATCTTTTCCATATTATGCTAAATATTATGTTTAAAAGGATTATGTTTTAGTCTAATACATTTCCTTAAATGTCTAGGCTTATTTACAATAGTTTCTATTATATTTGTATCCTTACTACGTATCTTAGCTCAACCCTTTCTTATGTTTTATTTTTCCCAAGATGTGAAGAAGTATATTACGATTAACCTAAAGGAATAGGCTAAGGGATATAAGAGTGTTCAAAGGGGACAAATTTTTGTTGTTTTTTATTTCATGATGTAATGTAAAACTTATGAATGAATCTAGTACTGAAAATACTACTAAATTTATTGGTCTTTTGGGACATGATTCCTTGTACCATGCCAGTGTTATATAATAATGGACTGACTCTGGGAAACTGGGGTTGGGGCATTAACGATTATATGAGTACAAGTAGTAATAATTAAAATAAGAAATACAATAAAATAAATGAATAAAAACCAAACAACTTGCTCTCTAAGTATTCCGAGGACCAGCTAAGTCCTCTACCCCAACTTAATCTTATAAAAGTCAATAAGGAAATCGATGGGTTTTCTTCCCTTTTTAATAATATTGTAATATGTAAAGTATACTCAGGTACCAATGGATCTCGATCAGGGTGGGACATAAAATCTCATCGGGCTAACACCAATAGTTTCTAAATCACTCATTTGCATGAATTATAAATTATTAGTCTGTTCTAGTAAGAATATATAAGAATGAAAAAAACTAAACAAAGTAAATCATTGGTCCGGGATACCATTGGACACCCTTAAAATTACCTATTTCAGCATGAGAATGCGACTCTAAACCAAAGGACCCTGAAATGGTAAATTGGGTTATATATATGAGGTAGCCTATCCGAAATATTTTTATCGGGATTGGAGGGCACATCCCTACATTTTAAAAATCCAAGGATCATTTCCAATTTTCATAAAATTTATTTTCCTTTATAATTCCTATTGAAAATAAATGATCAAAACATAGAGAGACTCCCTGAGCCCTTCCATGACAATCAGAATGAATATTCCCTATATCGCTTGGGGGATCATCAGATGTCCAATGATAAGGAGTCCATATGTGGTGACCCAGGGATGATATCCCACATGTCACTCATGGGACGGTGAGAATAGACATGTACTGACCTAAAATTTATTGAATAATTTCATATGTAGGGTCTCGAGTCTCCGTAGAGGAATCGTTCAACCAAATTTTCCATTGATCCTATAAAATGGGTCTCCACTTGGGAAACCGTGTCACTCTTCTGGAGGTAAATATAAATAACGCTCAGTGAATCTCTCCATGGGTTAACTGGTGTCATTCCTGATGTTTCTACTAAGAATAAAAAATTATAATATAATTAATGAGAGTTTTTGAATGTGTAATTATTATGGAACTCCTTGTTCCACCCTTGGATCAAAAGAGAAATCACTAAACAAATATTTCATATTTAACAAGCTCAATTGTAATGTCATTACATTTAATTCAAGCACATATGTCATACCTGGTACATTGGTCAGGAAAACCCATTGGGAAAACCATGTATGTTAGAATGCCAAAATTTTGTTTTAATGATGAGAGATCACATTATCTCTCATTAATTCCTTCCATTTACACCTGTTACCATGTCGAAATTACTTATGGAATTTCCCTCTCCTCATTTACATTCAACCAATTATTTTATATTATGCATCTCAATTCCATTAAATAAGTTGGTATATTATGTAATAGGATCCCCTTAATATATAAATGATGAAATACCCCTTTCAATTTTATAAACCCATTTTATGAATTTAATTTGACGTCGTTATGCTGTAAAAATTACACCAAAAGTTCTGTGCCAAAATCATTGTGTAGTGAATACCATACCCACTCCTCTATCAAGGGTATTCACCTTTATGAACATGTATTTGTTGATTTATGACATAAATTTATTTATTCTACATCTCTTATTCGTGGAGTCAATTATGATGTTAATAGATCCATGTTTTATGATCTATGTGGCACACTTATGCATGAAATGAAATGATTACAAAGGGTGAGCCCTAATAGTGCTTCAATGCATTGGGTAAAGTATAGTATCATGATAGGTCATGTGCAATGGGTGTTGACTCATGATAATTCATGTGAAACTAGGGTTTACTAGTTCTTCATTTTCAATGAGGTTTTACTCATGCTCCATGTGCAATGAGCCTTGTCTCATACTAATTCCATGTTAAGTGTTGTTGCCACATCTCCATGTTATGGTTATCTTGATTTATAATTCCTTTATGTTCATGTTTCTCTTGTTCTCCATCGATATTCCAATTTTCTAACATGTATTTTATTCCTCATGTTATTCCATGTTTATTCCATTACTGGGTTTTATAGATCACCCTTTTCATATGCATGTCCTCAGGTAATCCCATGAAATGATAAGTACGAAAGAATGTATTGGTCATGTAAAGGAATTTTTAAATAAAGAAGTTGTATTTCAGGTTTTAAGTTTCTATGTAATTATCCTAAGCCCAAAATACGCTATACCTCTCAATATTCTATGTTGTATCAAGTGAATTTTATGTAATAAATCTTGTTTAAGTGTGTAATAAAGATCAGGGTTTTCATAACCTCAAAGTTGAAAACTATAATATAGGGACCTCATTTACAATAATCCATATTTGGAGCTTACAATAAATCATTACATGTTGAACGTCTATAGAACCCGAAAACTGACAAACCCCAAAGGGCAATCGATATGGTGATCAAGTCAACGGGATCATCTAATGTCTATCGGTCCATTGAAGGTGTTCCTACTTTGGAACCTTGGTATCACTAAGGAATGACCATGAATTTAAAAGAAACCATGATTTCAATGCACAACTCTGATAAAAACCACCCACACAAACCCAGTAATTTTTTAAAACCTTCGAATGGTGTATAGACAGTGATCTCTCATTGAACTCAGATGATATCAAGATAGTGACAATGTTCGTCTTAATGATGAGATTATACAAATATGTTTTAATGATATCTATGAAGGTTTCAATACCCTTTCCTTATAAAGAGGGTGGAGTGCTCTATAAATTTCCAAACCAACCCTGCAAAAAGAAAAGGGGAGGACTGTTGAACCTTTATATGTTGACTTCCTTAGGAGGTCTCAGCTACATCCATTGATGAATCACCATCACCTGTCAAAAATTCCCTTACCACAAAAGGCATTCCAACATGTTAAAGCACAACCACTGGAATCCAGTTCATACCAACAATATTTACATGTGTTGAATCCATATCCATTCTATCAACATCGTGATGCCTCCTAAGCACTAACATGATCCTAGATTATCATCTTCAAGGGAAACCAAGAGGACCACTAACCATTCACGAAGGTCATTCTTGGTTATGTGTCTTTTACATAGATGACACATTTAATAAGAACATATGTTATAGTCCTAAAAATAGGAGGTTCTTTAGTAATCAAACCCACATAAGGGGGGACTCATAACATGATGAAATTACAGTCTAATACCCCAGTTCACCAGGTCACATCAAGATAAAAAATCATCAATTGTATTTCCCTTGATATTTAAGAGAATTGAATGAAACATTTCACTTTTTTCAATATGCATTACATATAATAAATGACGTAATACATTGGCTGACCAATATAAAAACTCCAAGAAGATATTTTTCTTCTTCCAATTAGAAAATGTTTGAGTGGAAATATTCTTCTTATTTTTAGATTTCATCATAACCTTCCCAAAAGAAAAAACTGACATCTTGAAATTCTTTAAGAATGTCAGTTATAGACCAATTCTGAGGTAGTTTTTTAGTCTTAGTGGTATTTTCTAACATTCGAGGATTATTCCCATGTGACCGAACCAATGGAATGAATAATCAAGGTACCATAAAACTTTAACTACATTTATATTTAAGTCTTATGGATTTTGTATTATTCATACAAACGAGATAGGAAACTTTAGCATTTCTTCTCTATATAGAAATCATTACATATGACGGAAAATAAATTTTCATCCATATATTCATAACTCATCAAAAATATTTCTTTCAAACGACTATAATATATGCATAAACCCACATTCCAAAGATACATCAACTCTTTTATTAAATATTTCATGCATAATCCTATATAATTTATTATCTCAGATGGTATAGATATTATTATACTCCAGAAAGGGAATTTTTTTCATAGACATCAATAGAGGATGATTATTAATATTTATGATAATTGGACATATGCTATGTGATGTAATCATCTACCCAAATAGATTAAAACCAATACATGATAAAACCAACCTTACATTACACACGTTAGTTACAAAATCCAGATATCAAGCATCAAAATTCCACCATGATAATCCATATATAGGATGAGTGAACTCATCATTATAATTTTTTATCTCGGTATCATTCCATCATATATTTATTTATATTTTATGATACATGAAAATATTCTATATTCTAGGAATAAATGGAAGGTGTAACATTACTTTTTGTGGAACATGATATGGTGTTCCATCATCATTTGGATTCAATAAGGATGTTCCACATTTTATAAAATCATTTTTTCTGGATTTTCCTCAGAGAATAGAATTTAATATTTTGGGAAGCATAAAGTTATTTTTTTATAAAATTCAAATTCATTAACAAAATTCTATTTCATATAATATTTTCAGGGAATATATGAATCATAAAGCTGTAAGTCCATTTAAAATGTAATAATATAATATATGAAAGTATTATAAACATCATACATGGTTTTTCAAAGGAATAATAAAATTAAAAATTCTATATTTTTCATTTTACCACATTTTCAATATAATGGAGTCGTGGAAGGATCATTCAATTTTTTAACCCTTTCAAAATTATCATTTTCGTTACATACATCATGCCATTCGGTTGTGATAGATGTGATGAACATAACGACCAAATAGGGGTGTGATTAGTGGTTTTAATTTTTTTAATAGATATTTATCCCCTCTCTTAGTAAGTAGAATTCCTTTCCTTTTTTCTCAAAACTATGTGAGAAATAAATTAATAAAAAAATGAACACAATAATATATAGTGGTTCCATAAAAATATCCCTTAGCCCACTCCACGATCTTGGTCATTTCCACAAGTTACTCTTATCCTATGACCTTCCAAATCCACAACTGAGTGAAGGTAGTTGACATGTTACAATAAGACTAATTAAAGCCTTATAGTTGTTTTATAAGGAAAAAATATCCACAAATTATTATAGGAAGAAGACACTTAACCAAAACTAAGTGAGTATAGGAAAAACTCAAATGAATTAAAATAATATATTATGTTTGATAGTGAATGTTAAACTTCAAATCTGGAAATAAAAACTAATAGATGAAATCATATCATCAACATAACAAAAAAACAAATAGATCTTCCACATTTTATCAGGTTTTCTATAAAAAGAAAAAAATAAAACACCAAAAAAATGTTTAACAAGAAATATCTCCAATGTTTATCTTTAACAATTGATTCATTTTCAAAATTATTCTACATTATTTTATGAGAATATATAACAAATAAATATAGTAGCAATGATTACAAAAAAACTTGTATATCAAATATATCTAAACATGTATGTCTCTAATGTTTAGATTTGGAGGTAACTCCACAAAAATTTTCTTCTATATGAATATTTATAAATCTACATCTACATTTCCATTGAATAACATCTACATATTTATAAAGAAGGTCAAAAAGATCCTAATTTTACCATCTCTAGAAATATAACACAACAAATCAGGAATATTTCAATTGAAAAACATTCAAAAGAGTCATAACTTTCTATCCCAATAGTAGCAGTTTACTCTTTTGAATATGAGCCATTTAATATTTCATAAAATATATGTGATGACCAGGATCCTCATGGTCCATCCCTTTGAGAAATTATGGATCCTATGGGTTATGTATCGGTGGTAGGACGTCATTTCGGCATGCGACCGATCGGGGCAACCGATCGGGATGATCGATCAGGGTGACCGATCGGCGCGATCGATTGGTGACACCCACCCTTGTTGGGTTTATATTCTACAGTTTTTCTCGTAAAGCCTCTTTTGGGATTCTTAATCTATTTTCAAGTGGTTCAAAGCCATTTAAAATCCCATAATTAAGACCCATGAAATCCTAAGGAACCTCCTCATTGGAGAATTAAATAACAATTAATCCTGTTGTGTGTAACCACCCAGCCTCATGGGGAACCACGATCCGAATTTAAAACCGTTCAAATCCCCATATCCCGTAACAACATGATCTTATCTATTTATTTCATGGGAATTTCTTCTTCCTTCTTCTTTATCTTGGCTGGATTACTTTTCTTCTTAGTGAATTTGGAGTTCCCGAAATCCCTCCCATGCGAGTCGCACATTTCCATGATTCTTGGTGCGTGGAGAAGAACTTCAATCTCTGATCAATCAGGTAGGGATTTTTCCTTCACCTCTCCATTATGGGTATCATGCAGGGGGGGTATGCATTTTTTTCTATGAGGATTGATGAAACCAAACTTAATGAATATAATGAATGGAATTTTAATGAATGAATAAGGGGGTGTGATCGATGTTTCTATTGTACTAATTTTATGTTGTATGTGTTATGAACTGTGAGGTCCTATGCTCACTGAAAATCATGGCCATTGGTGGTCTTTCCTTGTGCGCTAATAAACCCTTGACTTTTTTGATGACTAATAACTGTAATGTGGAAATTAATTAGTCACCAAAACTTAGTTTGTTTAAGTGTATGTTCAATAAAACAAGAATCCATGTGTGACCACCCCGGTTAACAAACAGAAAGAAGAACCTAATGAATGATGTTCTTGAACCTGGAAGTTTTCCAATATTTTTGGTGGTTGGTGTGTTGTTCTGATTGGTACTTATGGAAATATGTGAATGGGGATGGGATCCTCTATTGTGTCATGGTTGTTGGTTGTGAATCCGGAGTTGTATGGTTTCTCTATTGTGACACAAACTCAGGTGGGATCCTCTATTGTTGAGAAATGGTTGGTTCCTGGTTTTGGGGACATGGGGCTATGTCGAGGGGTTTTCTTTGTTTCCAGTACTTCGAGGGATCCCATGTATCCCTTTTGTGAAGTTTTCATTGGTTTCGGTAATTTGAGGGATCTCACTTATCCATTTGTTTCCGGGACATTACAAGAGAATCGGGTGTGAATGCCTAAATTGTTGTTTGGATGTTTCTCTTTTCCTGTTTTTTGGTTATGCCTATTAGTTCCCCGGTAGTGAAGAATTCACCTAAATGGGATCACTTGAACACGAAAAAAAGAATGGTTTAATGAGGGAATTAGTTTGGGGATGAGTTGCGACTAGGCTGTGAGTGATGTGGATTCTTTTATGAATGAATAGTAACAATGGTGTTGTGCTTAAGTTTTGGAACCCCTAGGTTGGGATGAATGTTTGTTACCTATTCATATATCTGTAGCTTTTATGTTTTTTATTCGATCCCCACCCAAGTTGATCACTTTAGTGCCGAACACCCCCATTTAATGGGGGAGGGTGTTTTTCTCAACACTCCTAGGAGTGGCTGGTTATTAGCTCCTTTTCTACTCCCTTTCCGAAATATCCCAAGACTCTTCGGGCATGTTATGATGGCCTTAAGTCTATTATTAGCCCAAGAATATTCTGGAAGGGTAGTTGAGGTTGTTGGCCCAGGTGTTTGCTGGCAGGTTGTTTCCCAAGTGTCGTTGAGATGAGGCCCAAGTGTCTTCGGGCATGACAATAGTTGTTCTGACCCAAGTGTTTGTGGGTGTGGTTATGCGTGGTGTTTGTGGTCCAGGTTTCTGTGGGCGTGGCATGGCAGTGGGACTATGGTGAGGTTGTGGCCCAGGTGTCTCTAGGCAGGGTTTGGCAGTGAGACTACGATGAGAATGGTGGGATTCGTTCGATGCATAGGATGTTTTCAATAACCAGTGGGAAAGTGGTGCGGGGTAACCAAATATCGATGTTCTAATACTTTAATTTACTTGCCTTGTGTTATTTGGGGAGTGTGACTTGGCAAGGCTTGGGTGGATTGTTTCCACTTCTAGGTGTGATGGTTTTTCTTTTCCCACAAGGCATTAGAATGCCTCTCCACTTGTGCACGAGAGTATTCGGTTTTCCCTAGTGAGTGTACTTGTATGCTCACCCTAACTATATAAAACTGCTTTCAGGTTTCCAAGAAGACTTTAGGGATCATGTAGAGCCGTACTAGCTTGGACCACGGGGCAATTTCTGTTGTCATTTTCCTTTTCCATTTTAATTTAACTTTGGAGTTTTGTGGCTTGTATCATTTATTTTTGAACATGCATATGGGAATGGGTTCTTTTTTTCTTTACTTTTAATTTCAACTTTGGAATTGTTGGGGTTGTTATCTTATCTCTCGATCCATGGTAATTCATTCCTTTTTGTGTGAGATTATTACTCTTGGTGCTGGTTGCCACTCTAGGACCTATTGAAGGTAGGTTTCGGGGGTCATTATCTCTCCTTCAACTTAAAGAAGGAAGGGTATGTCAATCTGCTCTCCCTTCCCTCCTTTTGGTTAAGGCGGGTCGTGACAGAATGGTATCAGAGTAGAAGGTTGATAGGTAGGATGGAGTCTTGAGTTAGGCACAGTGAGGATTGAATGGTGTGGTATGGAAACAGTGTTGGGTGACCTTGGTGCATGAATTAGGATAGGGAAGACCATCTAGGAGACGGAATTTTAGGGCCCCCCGTGATCCGATGCAAGGACTTTGGACCTACTGAACAAACAAGTGAGGCTACAATAATGCTGGGTAGATACCCTAAGAAAGGAACATGCATCATAATGTCTTGTGTTCTTAAGTTTCATGGGTGTCTTTGGGATTCAATATAAATAATGAAGTCTAAGAAAATTTAAGAAAAATATTCTACACTACTCAGGATTAGGCATTTCTTGTTTACCCTACAACTATAGAACCTGGGAGGAGACCATGAGTAGTGTGGGCGATCGAGGCCCAGGAGGTTGACTTAGCCGATTGGTAGAGGACTGACCAGGAGGAGGAGTATGATTAGTGGCAGAAGACGCTTCGATCCTTGCAACGACAGACCCTCGATAAGTACGAGGGAAGCACCTCAAATATGAAGACGAAGAGCTGGATCGAGGAACTAGTGACAGCTTTCGGCCTGATTCGGGATCTGACGGAGTACTGGGTTCTTCTAGCAGTCAGCCAGATGTGTGGAGCATCGTGTCAGTGGTGGATGCTTTATCTTGGACAGAAGAGGGATACTGAGGTTGCGTGGGCCGACATTGAGAAGGAGTTACGGGCGGAATTCCTTTCTTCCCCGATGAAGGCCGAGAAGATGCAGGAGGTACTCTCCCTCTAGCAGGGGAGTATGTCAGTGAGAGAGTTGGGGATCAAGTTCAAGGATCTCCTTAGATTCGCTCTGGACCTCTTTCTGGATGAGGAGTCTCGGGAGAGACATTTAGTGGAGGCACTCTGACATTCTCTTCAGTACATTGTTACTCCCATCACCCTAACAACATACTTAGAGGTGTAGAAGAAGGCTGAAGTGGTGGAGAGAATGCACACGCAGGGAGGTGTCACTACTGAAATGTGGGTTTTTCCCCACAGTTACATACCAACGGTTTCATAGAACCGTTGGTAAAGGATGTTTTTCCCAACGGTTCATTAGAACCGTTGGCATAGATGTTCCCTGGGAGGTTTTTTCCCAACGGTTCCTGAGAACCGTTGGGATAGATGGCTTTTACCAACGGTTCATGAGAACCGTTGGGATAGGTGTGGATAGGTGTGAGGTTTTTGCCAACGGTTCATCAGAACCGTTGGGAATGATAGCTTTTCCCAACGGTTCATGAGAACCGTTGGGATAGAGGTATGCTTTGGGGAGGTTTTTCCCAACGGTTCTAGAGAACCGTTGGGATAGATATGCATATGCCAACGGTTTTTAAAAACCGTTGGAAAAGGTTCTCCCCAAATTCCCATCCACCTGTTCTCTCCCCCATTCGCGATACACAACCCTAAAACGGGAGCAGCAGCCGATTTAGGCGATTTTGGAGGTACTGACAGCCGGACCTTGAATCTTCCAGCTCTTCTTCAGGTTATTCTTCTTCTTTATCTAAAAACGTATTCAAATGTTTGGATAGTATTTAAGCGTATTTTCATTTTTCCCATCAGTTTAGGCGATTTTGGAGCTACTGCCGGCCGGACCAGCCTAAGGGTGAGTTTTCTTGAAAATTCCTTTTTGGATTTTACCCCTTGAACATGGGATGTCATTTGTGAAAGGTTATATAAATCGAATTGATTGTTCGATTTCTGAACTGAATTGTAAATTAAATTAATTAAGGGTATTTTATGGTTTTCATTCCCCTTTTAACACATGAATGCCAATTATTTCTTAACACATGTTTTAATTGTATTGCCTTGCCAATGTGAGTAAAGTAGAGACTATGCTATGAATCTATGAAATTGGATTGAATTTATCTTATATTTTATGTTACCATGTTAGATATATTATAACTAATGCATGTGATATCATTATAGTCTTGTTAGGAGTGTTCTATTAAAAATTCCCATGTGAGTGCTTGAATTTTCATTGAATTGCTAGCCATTATGAGTTATGTTGAGACCATGATATGGAATTGATTGATTAAGCAAGGGAATCTCATTATCTTGTCATTACAACATGAGTAAACAAAGCTTCATTCTTTTCAGGTTATTATTTGATTGAGTCTCCATTTTGAGGTGAGTTGTATTAAATACCTTTGTTTTTGACCTTGGTATGTTTAATGAATTGTTTAAATGAAATGGAATTCATTAAATGATTAATAGTAAATAGTGATACATGGATTCTATTAGGATGCCAGGTATATAATCTTGTTTCTATTAACTTATACGCTTTATGTGATAAATGGATTCACAGTGGAATTCCACGGATAGACTCATTTCTTTGAATATTGATTAAGCCATGGGTGATACATGGATCCAAGGGAGGGATTCCATAGATAGACTTATTGAATGTAGAATTATATACCAATTGATACATGGATTCTTATGATAATTCCATAGATAGACTTATTGAATGTAGAATTATATTCCAATGCTATGCGTCTTGTGTGGTGGTGGTGTGGTTTATGTGTTTTATGGTAGTAGTGATGTGTGTGATTATGTAGTTAATGTGAACCCATAGGTTGAGTATATTGTGCTATCTATATATCATGTATTTTTATGTTATTTCTACACATTCCCAACCCGAGTTGGATAAACTTACCAACGATCAGAGGTTTTGAGTTATGAGTATTTTTTCTAATATCTAGGATGGTGGTTATATGTTTGGATAGCTACCATGTCTTCCCTACTCTTCCTTCAAAAGTGATTGACCATGTGTTTTAAGGCAAGATGCGATGTGATTGTCCATGTGTCTTCAGGTGAGATGTACTATGATTTCCCTAGTGTTTTTCGGTGAGGTGTGATGTGATAAGGCTATAATAAGATGTGGCATGTGGTTGGGGTCATTTAGGGTAGGAGGATGGCACAAGGTTGATGTTATTCATGTTCATGATACCCTACTAATATGGTTATGGGATGAGTCATGCTGTTATGTGATATAACACATTAAGTTTTTGTTGGTTTTACATTTTTTCAATAACACATTTGTATGTTTTTTTGACATGTGTAGTTGATACCTTGATTATTTTCTTCCTTTATCGTTTACTTAAATGTATTTTCTATTATAGTTAATGCCTATTGAATTGTTTATGACAAAATGACTTATATAAATTCTTTTTACAGAATGGACAGAAGTTGGATGTATGAAACCGATCGGATCTCAGACGATTTTCAAAACAATTTGGAGAGCTTTATAGATTTTTCATTTCACAATGGTTCAGATAGTGGTCGCATACACTGCCCATGTTCCAATTGTGTTGGTAGACCTTGGTTGAGCCGTGAAGAAGTCAGCTACCACATAACCAAAAATGGGTTTCAAGAAAACTACTTTCTGTGGTATCACAATGGGGAGAAAACGAAATCTCAAATTGGTGATGATCGAAATGAAAAGACTGGAATGGAGAATTTGATAGATGATCGATTTCCGTTTATTCGTCATCATGAAAAAGAAAGGATTTCGACTCAAGAAGACTTTGATATGAGGACAGCTGATGCATCTAGTGAAAATGATGATATTGATAGGGTGAAAAAATTGAATGATGCTGCCACGACTCCAGTATATCGATAATGAGATAAAATGAAAAAGATAGAATTTTTAATCCGATTATTTCATGGGAAAACTATGTATGGGATTTCTAATACAGCAATCGATTACATTCTTACCCTCTTGAAGGATTTACTTCCAGATGATGCAGATATTCCCTCAAACCACTATATGGCATGGAAGTTAGTTGAGGAACTTGGATTTTCAAGAAACAAAATTCATGCTTGCCCAAAAGATTTCAGTTTATTCTGGGAGGAAACCGCTGAACGAAATGAATGTATAAAATGTGGCACATCCCGCTGGAAGTCAAAATCTGATGGAACACCATCTCGCATTCCACAGAAAGTAATGTGGCACTTTCCATTGATCCCCAGACTCCAGAATCTTTTTATGTCTGATGACATATCAATAAAAATGAGATGGCATGATACCAAGAGAAAGAAGACTGATAATGAGTTGGTTCATCCTGCAGATGGATTTGCATGGAAGAGATTTGATGCTCGACATCCTGATTTTGCAGCTGACGTGCGTAATGTGAGGCTGGGTCTTTCATGCGACGGTTTTAATCCGTTTGGGCAGATGCTTACTCCGCACAGCACATGGCCAGTTTTTATACACATTTATAATCTTACCCCATGGTTGTGTATGAAAAAATCTTTCACTTTCATGAGTATACTCATATCTGGTCCTTCTGATCCTGACATTGATATTGATGTATACATGCAACCTTTAATAAAAGAGTTGAAACTTCTTTGGGATGTGGGTGTGCGCACATACGATGCATGTTCGAAAGACATATTTCAGATGCGCGCTGCGCTTATGTGGACAATCAATGATTTTCTGGCTTATGCAATGATGTCTGGATGGAGCACGAAGGGAAAACTGTCATGTCCAGTTTGTATGAAGAATACACGATCCAGAAGACTGAAACATCGTTGTAGTTTCAGTTTTATGGGACATCGACGATTTTTGCCAAAGGATCATCCATATAGAATGAATCGTCGAAGATTTGATAATACTATAGAGACCGATGATCCACCTCAGCGTATGTTTGGAACTGATGTGCTTAATGAATTGAAATATTTCAGTTTTTCGTTCGGGAAGGGTCAAATGAAATCTGGAAAGAGAAAAAATGTTTCCACAGAAACCTGTTACAATTGGAGGAAGAGGAGTATCTTTTTTGATTTGCCTTATTGGTCAAACAATTTGCTACGTCATTGCTTAGACTTAATGCATATTGAAAAGAATATATGTGAAATGTTGCTTTCAGTTCTTCTAAATGTCAAGGGGAAGACAAAAGATGATTTACGATCTCGACGTTACTTGGTTGATTGGGGCATCAGACCAGAATTGCATCCTGTGCGTATCAGTGAAAATAAATGGCAACTTCCATGTGCTTCTTTTGTGATGACACCTACTGAAAAAAAAACAATTTTTGGAAGTATTAGAGACTATTAGAGTTCCTGATGGCTATTCAAGCAACATATCTAAACCGGGTCAACAGAAGAGAGTTGAAGCTAAAATCTTTGAAGACTCGTGATTATCACGTTCTACTGCATGAGTTGCTTCCAATAGAAATCCGTCATCTTTTGTCCAATAATGTAAGGGTGGGTGTTATTCGGTTGTGCCATTTGTATAGAGATCCTTGTGCTAAGAAGTTGTCCAAGTATTTCTTGCAAAAAATGTTGACAGATGCCCCATTAATTTTTTGTGAGTTGGAGAAAATATTTCCCCCATCATTTTTCACATGCATGCTGCATCTGACTATCCATATTCCAACTGAAATACTTCTCGGAGGACCTGTTTCTTTTCATTGGATGTATCCAACTGAAAGAAATATGTTCACATTAAGTCTTATGTTCGAAACAAGAATCATCCCGAAGGTTCTATCGTGAACGGTTACTTAGCTCAAGAATGTATGGATTTCTGTTCAATGTATTTGTCTGATCTTACTACAAGAATGAACAGACCAATGAGAAATGAAGAAGAACAATATGAGCAGATTGAACCCAGTTTTTCATAACTTCCTCAAACATGGAGGAATTCCTGGATCATATACATTGAAGACATTAAGCCATGAAGAGCGGGAGATGGCACATCGCACAGTTTTGTTCAACTGTGATTTGTTCGATGACTATAAAAGGTAACAAAATTGAATATGTATATCTTACATATATATCTGTTAAACTATTCATATTTTTTTATCTACAGGGAACATAAAACAATGATAAATAGGAAGCATCGGTCTTTATCTTTGAGAAGGAGAGAGACTTTGCATAGAAAAGAGTTTTCTGCTTGGTTAAAATTGAAGGTAAAAATATTACTGTTTAAATTAATTATTTCAATATTTACTTAAGTTTAACTGTCATTTATATTGCAGGTATTGAGTTTGTCTGCTAACTCTGTCTCTGAGGAAATAAGAGCTTTGGCTTTTGGTCCTAATACCGTGGTTCGTGACTGTAAATCAATTGTTATCAATGGGTACAGATTTATTGTCACTGAACGAGCCAAAAACATGAGAAGAAAACATGATGGTATTATGGTTACTGCCACAACAGATTGTTATGCCAGTGCATCAGATAGTAGACAGCGACTTGAAAATGTGGGTTATTATGGAGTCGTTGAGAAAATAATAATATTGGATTATTACTCTCATGGATGAGTCACAATGATGAAATGCCATTGGTTTGATTCGATGAAGAGACATGGAACATTTATTGATGATTGTGGATTTCGAGTAATTAATATGACCCGCACTCTTACAACCGAAGAACCATATGTGTTGGCATCAATGGCTAAACAAGTTTTTTATGTCAAAGATCAACTTCAACCTTAATTTGGTGTCATAGTTGAAGTAATTACAAGACATATTTTTGATGATGCTGATGATGGAATTGACACTGTCCCTATTGCCATTGGAACCAATCCATTTATATCTTTTGATGACTCCAATAGCTCAATTGTCAGAGTTGATTGTGAACCTGAAGTTGTGGTTGGAAATATATAGAATCATTCATCCATGATCTCAATTCTTTTGGTTTACCTCGAGTTGGGTTGTTAAGGTTGGTAATATTCATATTTATTTAGTATTGATCACAAATATGTTTTAGCTGACTTGACCGTTATGTGAATTTTCAATGTTTATTGGTTGCTGTTTTATTTGAATTGAATTTTCTAATTTGGAATTGAACTGTATTCAAACCAAATCAAACAATATTTCTAACTTGGTGAACATTACAACTTGTATGTTTTATTAAATTCATTCAAGCTCTTCTAAAACAATTGATAGCTAAATTACCAATGAATCCCCTCATTCCCTCATATATTTAGTTTTTTGGTTTACACATTAATTTTCTTTTTCTAATTAATTACATATTTGTTTTACAATGCAGGAAATGAAGCCAATTGAAGAGAGATGAAGAAAAAAAATGGCGGAGAACAATCGTCGGATGGAGGAGATGGGCATTCCACCATTAGTGCCTACAGTGAGTACTTTATTTCATATATATATATATATATATATATATTTACAGAATATATAATGTCATGTGATTAATTTTTTTTGTAAACTTTTTTGTAGGATCCACCATTACGTCGACAGTTATTCGACGAGGAGCCTAGTACTGGTCCTAGTACTCAGGCCGGTGGTAAGAGGAGGGTTCGTACCAGAGGTGGACGTAGAGCTGCGCGTGCCCGACTAGACCCTGCCCCTCCCACTAACATTTCAGCCTTCCCACATTCTGATCCCGGTGTGTCGTTAGGGACACACGGGATATTTAGACCTCCCATGTTTTCACTACCTTCTGCATCTTCTGCCCCATCATTTTCACATCCCATGATGATTCCCACTCCCCATTCAGCATCAGGTCATACAGCTGTTCCATCTTCTTTTCCTTCTACTTCTGTCTCTCCGAGCTTTTATATTCTATCGTCTTCGACTCCTGTTCCACTAGAGGGTGTTCCATCAGGTTCTGTGGATCCGGCGCCACTCATTGACCAGACTAGCGCATGTATATTTATAAAACCCTAACAAATTTTTATAGCAATATTTATTTTCATTATAACATGTTTTGATAAAATATTTGTTTTTTTTTCATGACAGATACATCTACTGACAGGAGGCGGGGGCGGGGCCGTACACGCATGCGTTCGGTGTGGAACCGTCGCACACAGGTTATGGTGGAATATAATGAAGACAATCAGATGGTTGAGAAAACAGGGAAGCAATGTCGGAGTTTTATAGCGACGCTTGCCAAATACTCCGACATCATTCCCATCAGCCCGCTGTCGTGGAGACATTTTCCACATGAGGTCAAAGATAGAGCTTGGGCAGATATATGGGTAAAAAAAATATGTTGTATTTAATGCCATGAATTATTTTTGTATTTATATGAATTAATATTTTGATTTCAGCTTCGATTTAATTTTCCTGATGGTGAGGGTGCACGACTGGCACGTCTAAAGGATTTAGGAGAGATTTGGAGAGCCTACAAGCATGAGCGGTATATTGGTTGGCGTGCTAGAGTTGGCACTGAGTTAGAGGCGGTACCAGTCGTGGATGATTTTCCTATAGAGCAGTATCGTCAGATGATTACTCATTGGACGAGTACCCAGTTTAAGGTATGAATTACATTTGAGGTATTTAAATAATAACTTTCAAATTTTTCATTAATATTATCCTTTGCATTATCGAATTTTATTTAGGAATCATCTGGAAAAAATAAAAAAAAAATTGTTGCAAAAAAATACCTCCATACACTAGGACGCACGACGATGTCGGATCATGAGAGGCAGCATGTATGACAATTGTTTATAAGTTTTCTTTACGACTTACATTTTCTTTTGTTTCCTCAATTATTTAATCATTTGCTAAAATTTTTATATAACTTTTGTTTTCAATGTCATTGTAGAGGCAAGTACAAAATATTGAAGGACGTGTGCCTCGAGCAAAACTGTTTTTCTCGAGTAGACGAAAAAAGGATGGAAGTGCTGTCAATGAAGCGAATCAGCAGTAGACTGTAAGTTTTAATCTGTTGATTTTATATTTAAATATCTATTTCGTAACTTAATAATATATTTATATTTGTAACAGGATGTTTTAGAGGCCCTCGATGCCCAAGAAGCAGACAATTTTGGGCCATCTGATCACTTACATCAGGTGTTGGGAGATGATCATTCTGGCAGAGTATGCTGCCGACCTAGGATAGCCCCGATGAGGTATTGGCCTGCCTCAGGTACGAGTTGTAGTGCCACCGAGCTGCAGCAAGTTAGGGAACAGGCAGAACAGGCTGAGAAAAGGGCCACAGAGATGGCAGAACAGTCTTCTAGTGAAAATAGTGCATTTATGAAATTTATTGAAGTTCTACGTCCAACACTTCCAGAAGAGGCCATCCCAGCGATTGATGAATACATGTCGTCGATACATTCTATATATGGTGCACCAGGTGGCAATTCCAGTAGTGGTCAGGCCGATGTCCAGCTTGAAGATGATGATGGCGAGGAGTCTGATGCGGAAGAGGAGGGAGATGAGGAGGGCGAGGAGGAGGGAGAAGGCGAGGAGTAAGGCGCTGTGGAGGGTGAGGACGATTAGGAGGACGATGACGAGGGTGATGATGATGATGACGATGATGGTGATGGTGATGCTGATGTGGGACATATTGATCCGTTACATTTTTGACTTATATTACTGAGATTTGATGTTTAATCTATTCTAGTTGTTGGTTTTATCTAGACTCGTAGTATAGTATTGGAGTTGATTTATTTTTATATATTGTCTGTTTTTATGGATGTTGTTGTCTTTTAGTGGTTGTGTGTTTGAGAACTTCCTGGACAACCCCCCTCATTCTTGGACCCTGGACAACCCCCCCTCCCCCTTGGACCCCAAACACCCCCCAAACACCCCCCGGACAGCCCCGCAGACAGCCCCCTGGACAGCCCCCCGTACAGCCCCCAACCCTCCACCCTGGACCCCGGATAGCCCCCCGGACAGCCCCCCGGACAACCCCCCATCCTCCCCCTTGGACCCCGGACAACCCCACAAACACCACCCAGACAACCCCCTAAACAACCCCAGACAACCCCCTGAAGAACCCTTGAACAACCCCTGAACAACCCCTGAACAACCCCCTGAACAACCACCGGACAGCCCCCTAAACAACCCCGGACAACCCCCTGAACAACCCTCAAACACCCCCCGGACAGACCCCGCACAGCCCCCCCACCCTCCTCCTTGGTCCCCGGACAGCCCCCCGGACACCCACCGGACAGCCCCCCCGGACAGCCCCCGCGGACAGCCCCCTGGACAGCCCCCCGTACAGCCCCTCGTACAGCCCCCCGTACATCCCCCACCAGACAGCCCCCGTGGACAGCCCCCTGGAGAGCCCCCCCGACAACCCCCACCACCCCCTTGGACCCCGGACAACCCCCCATACACCCCCCGGACAGCCCCCTTAACACCCCCGGACAACCCCCTGAACAACCCCCTGAACAACCCTCGGACAGCCCCCTGAACAACCCCGGACAACCCCCTGAACAACACCCAAACACACCCCCGGACAGACCCCGCATAGCCCCCCCACCCTCCTCCTTGGTCCCCGGACAGCCCCCCGGACACCCACCGGACAGCCCCCCCGGACAGCCCCCCAGACAGGCCCTCCACCTTCCTTAATTTCATTAGATCTGAAATGTTTCATAGCACGATCAACTAAAATCTAATCCATACTAAATATGATATAAAAATATTCTATATGAATTTCCATAAGATTTTAAGTGAAAAAAAAGTGACATACGAAAAACTGACCAAACACATTCGAAATGTGTGTATGCTTTAGGACAACGATCCATGGGTCATATGTGACGTGTACGAATCAACCCCGCCTCAATCCGAGTCGCGGTGTGGTTGGGATCAGTCTTAGTGGCTCTCTTTTGATTAAAATGGACATCATTTTAAGTACATACAGAAAACCAACCAAACGCATTCGGTTTCCATTTATAACGATCCATGGGTCATATGTGAGGTGTACGAATCATCCCCGCCTCAATCCGAGGTGCGGTGTGGCCAACACCGCTCTAACTGTGTCTGTTTTGTTTAAAATGGGTAGGATTATAAGTGAAAAGAACTGGCATACGCAAAACCGACCAAACGCATTCGGTTTCCATTGAAACTTTAGGAGAACGATCCATGGGTCATATGTGACGTGTACCAATCAACCCCGCCTCAATCCGAGGTGCGGTGTGGTCGGAACAACTCAAACTGTATGTCTTTTGTTTTAAAAGGACATCATTTTAAGTGAAAAACATCAACTGGCATACGGAAAACCGGCCAAATGCATTCGGATTGTGTTAATACTTTAAGACAATGATCCATGGGTCATTTGAGACGTGTACGAATCAACCTCGCCTCAATCTGAGGTCGTCCGCTATGAATTTGACCATTTGACGCCCATTTTGGCCGTTTATGACACCAGAACTGCGTTGTCGGTCACCGCGCGCACACGGCACGTCCGATTGATGTGCCGTCTGCTCGACCACTTCATAAATCACTCACCCGTATTTGTCGTCTGATTTCAGGCCATTCTGAAATCGTTCGGCCCGTTTGGACCCCCCTCACGCGCGTTTACGAAGCGCGCGCATCACTTAAAACACGAATATTGAGCCGTACCGCGCAAACCGCACGTCCGATTGACATGCCGTCGGCGCGTACACGTCTCGAATAATAATTAGAATGTTTCCCGGTGGTTTCAGGTCAATACGCGGTCGGCCGCTATGAATTTGACCGTTGGACGCCCGTTTTGGCCGTTTATGACACCAGAACTGCGTTGTCGGTCACCGCGTGCACACGGCACGTCCGATTGACGTGCCGTCTTCTCGAACACTTCATAAATCACTGTCCCGTATTTTTCGTCTGATTTCAGGCCATTCCGACTTCGTTCGGCCCATTTGGACCCCCCTCACGCGCGTTTACGAAGCGCACACATCACTTAAAACACGAATATTGAGCCGTACCGCGCAAACCGCACGTCCGATTGACGTGCCGTCTGCGCGTACACGTCACGAATAATAATTAGAATGTTTCTCGGTGGTTTCAGCTCAATCCGAGGATCTATGCTATAAATTTGACCATTGGACGCCCGTTTTGGCAGTTTATGACACCAGAACTGCATTGTCGGTCACCGCGGGCACACGGCACGTCCGATTGACGTGCCGTCTGCTCGACCACTTCAGAAATCACTCACCCGTATTTTTCGTCTGATTTCATGTCATTCCGACTTCGTTCGTCCCGTTTGGTCCCACCTCACGCGTGTTTACGAAGCGCGCACACCACTTAACACACGAATATTGAGCCGTACCGCTCAAACCGCACGTCCGATTGACGTGCCGTATGCGCATACACGTCACGAATAATAATTAGAATGTTGCACGGTGGTTTCATCTCAATCCGGAGACGCAGTGTGGCCGGCACCACTCAAAGTGTCCGTCTTTTGTTTCAAAAGGGCGTCATTTTATGTGAAAAGCATCAACTGGCATACGGAAAACTGACCAAACGCATTCCGAATCTGTTGATAATTTATCCCAACAATCCATGGGTCATATGTGATGTGTACGAGCCAACCCGGGATGAATCCGAGTCGCGGTGTGGCCGGGATAAGTCTAAGTGGCTCTCTTTTGTTTAAAATGAACACCATTTTAAGTACATACGGAAAAACGACCAAACGGATTCGGTTTCCGTTGAAACTTTATGAGAACGATCCATGGGTCATATGTGACGTGTACGAATCAACCCCGCCACAATCGGAGACGTGGTGTGGCCGACACCACTCAAAGTGTCGGTCTTTTGTTTCAAAAAGACGTCATTTTAAGTGAAAATCATCATGTGACATACGAAAAACCGACCAAAGGCATTCGGACTATGTTGATACTTTAGCACAAGGATCCATGGGTCATATGTGACATGTAAGAGTCAATCCCGCC
This sequence comes from Viscum album, assembly GCA_963277665.1. NCBI lineage: Eukaryota > Viridiplantae > Streptophyta > Magnoliopsida > Santalales > Viscaceae > Viscum > Viscum album. Next base: position 20,375,200 of record OY728154.1, read on the forward strand.
TCAATCCGGGGAGCGGTGTGGCCGACACCGCTCTAACTGTGTATCTTTTGTTTAAAATGGACAGGATTATAAGTGAAAAGAACAACTGGCATACGCGAAACCGACCAAATGCATTCTGAATCTGTTGATAATTTATCACAACAATCCATCAGTCATATGTGACATGTACGAGCCCACTCGGGCTCAATCTGAGTCGCGGTGTGGCCGGGATCAGTCTAAGTGGCTCTCTTTTGATTAAAATGGACATCATTTTAAGTACATATGGAAAACCGACCAAACGCATTCAGTTTCCGTTGAAACTTTAGGAGAACGATCCATGGGTCATATGTGAGGTGTACGAATCATCCCCGCCTCAATCCGAGGCGCGGTGTGGCCAACACTGCTCTAACTGTGTCTGTTTTGTTTAAAATGGGTAGGATTATAAGTGAAAAGAACTGGCATACGCAAAACCGACCAAACGCATTCGGTTTCCATTGAAACTTTAGGAAAACAATCCATGGGTCATATGTGACGTGTACCAATCATCCCCGCCTCAATAAAAGGCACGGTGTGGTTGGAACAACTCAAAGTGTATGTCTTTTGTTTCAAAAGGACATCATTTGAAGTGAAAAACATCAACTGGAATACGGAAAACCGGCCAAATGCATTCGGATTGTGTTGATACTTTAAGACAACGATTCATGGGTCATTTGAGACATGTACGAGTCAACCCCACCTCAATCCGAGGTCGTCCGCTATGAATTTGACCGTTTGACGCCCGTTTTGGCCGTTTATGACACCAGAACTGCGTTGTCGGTCACCGCGCGCACACGGCACGTCCGATTGACGTGCCGTCTGCTCGAACACTTCATAAATCACTCACCCATATTTGTCGTCTGATTTCAGGCCATTCTGAAATCGTTCGGCCCGTTTGGACCCCCTCACGCGCGTTTACGAAGCGCGCACATCACTTAAAACACAAATATTGAGCCGTACCGCGCAAACCGTACGTCCGATTGATGTGCCGTCTACGCGTACACATCACGAATAATAATTAGAATGTTTCCCGGTGGTTTCAGGTCAATCCGAGGTCGGCCACTATGAATTTGACCATTGGACGCCCGTTTTGGCCGTTTATGACACCAGAACTGCGTTGTCGGTCACCGCGTGCACACGGCACGTCCGATTGACGTGTCGTCTGCTCAAACACATCAGAAATCACTGTCCCGTATTTTTCGTCTGATTTCAGGCCATTCCGACTTCGTTCGGCCCGTTTGGACCCCCCTCACGCGCGTTTACGAAGCGCGCGCATCACTTAAAACACGAATATTGAGCCGTACCGCGCAAACCGAACGTCCGATTGACGTACCGTCTGCGCGTACACGTCACGAATAATAATTAGAATGTTTCTCGGGGGTTTCATCTCAATCCGAGGTCGTCCGCTATGAATTTGACCGTTGGACGCCCGTTTTGGCCGTTTATGACACCAGAACTGCGTTGTCGGTCACCGCGGGCACACGGCACGTCCGATTGACGTGCCGTCTGCTCGACCACTTCAGAAATCACTCACCCGTATTTTTCGTCTGATTTCATTTCATTACGACTTCGTTCGTCCCGTTTGGACCCACCTCATGTGCGTTTACGAAGCGCGCGCATCACTTAAAACACGAATATTGAGCCGTACCGCTCAAACCGCACGTCCGATTGACGTTCCGTATGCGCGTACACGTCAATAATAATAATTAGAATGTTGAATGGTGGTTTCATCTCAATCCGGAGACGCGGTGTGGCCGGCACCACTCAAAGTGTCCGTCTTTTGTTTCAAAAGGGCGTCATTTTAAGTGAAATGCATCAACAGGCATACGGAAAACCGACCAAACGCATTCCGAATCTGTTGATAATTTATCCCAACAATCCATGGGTGATATGTGACGTGTACGAGCCAACCCGGGATGAATCCGAGTCGCGGTGTGGGCGGGATAACTCTAAGTGGCTCTCTTTTGTTTAAAATGAACACCATTTTAAGTACATACGGAAAAACGACCAAACGGATTCGGTTTCCGTTGAAACTTTAGGAGAACGATCCATGGGTCATATGTGATGTGTACGAATCAACCTCGCCATAATCGGAGATGCGGTGTGGCCGACACCACTCAAAGTGCCGGTCTTTTGTTTCAAAAAGACGTCATTTTAAGTGAAAATCATCAAGTGACATACGAAAAACTGACCAAAGGCATTCGGACTGTGTCGATACTTTAGCACAAGGATACATGGGTCGTATGTGACGTGTACGAGTCAATCCCGCCTCAATCCGGGGAGCAGTGTGGCCGACACCGTTCTAACTGTGTATCTTTTGTTTAAAATGGACAGGATTATAAGTGAAAAGAACAACTGGCATACGCAAAACTGACCAAACGCATTCCGAATCTGTTGATAATTTATCACAACAATCCATCAGTCATATGTGACATGTACGAGCCCACTCGGGCTCAATCCGAGTCGCGGTGTGGCCGGGATCAGTCTAAGTGGCTCTCTTTTGATTAAAATGGACATCATTTTAAGTACATACGGAAAACTGACCAAATGCATTCGGTTTCTATTGAAACTTTAGGAGAACGATCCATGGGTCATATGTGAGGTGTAAGAATCATCCCCGCCTCAATCCGAGGCACGGTGTGGCCAACACCGCTCTAACTGTGTCTGTTTTGTTTAAAATGGGTAGGATTATAAGTGAAAAGAACTGGCATATGCAAAACCAACCAAACGCATTCGGTTTCCATTGAAACTTTAGGAGAACGATCCATGGGTCATATGAGACGTGTACCAATCATCCCCGCCTCAATCCGAGGCGCGGTGTGGTCGGAACAACTCAAAGTGTATGTCTTTTGTTTCAAAAGGACATCATTTAAAGTGAAAAACATCAACTAGAATACGGAAAACCGGCCAAATGCATTCGGATTGTGTTGATACTTTAAGAAAACGATTCATGAGTCATTTGAGACGTGCACGAGTCAACCCTGCCTCAATCTGAGGTCGTCCGCTATGAATTTGACCGTTTGACGCCCGTTTTGGCCGTTTATGACACCAGAACTGTGTTGTCGGTCACCGTGCGCACACGGCACGTCCAATTGATGTGCCGTCTGCTCGAACACTTCATAAATCACTCACCTGTATTTATCGTCTGATTTCAGGCCATTCTGAAATCATTCGGCCCGTTTGGACACCCCTCACGCGCGTTTACGAAGCGCGCACATCACTTAAAACACGAATATTGAGCCGTACCGCGCAAACCGCACGTCCGATTGACGTGCCGTCTGCGCGTACACGTCAAGAATAATAATTAGAATGTTTCCCGGTGGTTTCAAGTCAATTAGAGGTCGGCCGCTATGAATTTGACCGTTGGACGCCCGTTTTGGCCGTTTATGACACCAGAACTGCGTTGTCGGTCACCGCGTGCACACGGAACGTCCGGTTGACGTGAAGTTTGCTCGAACACTTCAGAAATCACTGTCCCGTATTTTTCGTCTGATTTCAGGCCATTCCGACTTCGTTCGGCCCGTTTGGACCCCCCTCACGCGCGTTTACGAAGCGCGTGCATCACTTAAAACACGAATATTGAGCTGTACCACGCAAACCGCACATCCGATTGACGTGCCGTCTGTGCGTACATGTCACAAATAATAATTAGAATGTTTCTCGGTGGTTTCAGCTCAATCTGAGGTCGTCCGCTATGAATGTGACCGTTGGACGCCCGTTTTGGCCGTTTATGACACCAGAACTGCATTGTCGGTCACCGCGGGCACACGGCACGTCCGATTGACGTGCCGTCTACTCGACCACTTCAGAAATCACTCACCCGTATTTTTCGTCTGATTTCATGTCATTCCGACTTCGTTCGTCCCGTTTGGACCCACCTCACGCACGTTTACGAAGCGCGCGCATCACTTAAAACACGAATATTGAGCCGTACCGCTCAAACCACACGTCCGATTGACGTGCCGTATGCGCGTACACGTCACGAATAATAATTAGAATGTTGCACGGTGGTTTCATCTCAGTCTGGAGACGCGGTGTGGCCGGCACCACTCAACGTGTCCGTCTTTTGTTTCAAAAGGGCGTCATTTTAAGTGAAAAGCATCAACTGGCATACTGAAAACCGACCAAATGCATTCCGAATCTATTGATAATTTATCCCAACAATCCATGGGTCATATGTGACGTGTACGAGCCAACCCGGGATGAATCCGAGTCGCGGTGTGGCCGGCATAAGTCTAAGTGGCTCTCTTTTGTTTAAAATGAACACCATTTTAAGTACATACGGAAAAATGACCAAACGGATTCGGTTTCCGTTGAAACATTAGGAGAACGATCCATGGGTCATATGTGACGTGTACGAATCAACCCCGCCACAATCGGAGACGCGGTGTGGCCGACACCACTCAAAGTGTCGGTCTTTTGTTTCAAAAAGACGTCATTTTAAGTGAAAATAATCAAGTGACATACGAAAAACTGACCAAAGGCATTCAGACTGTGTCGATACTTTAGCACAAGGATCCATGGGTCGTATGTGACATGTACGAGTCAATCCCGCCTCAATCCGGGGAGCGGTGTGGCCGACACCGTTCTAACTGTGTATCTTTTGTTTAAAATGGACAGGATTATAAGTGAAAAGAACAACTGGGATACGCAAAACTGACCAAACGCATTCCGAATCTGTTGATAATTTATCACAACGATCCATCAGTCATATGTGACATGTACGAGCCCACTCGGGCTCAATCTGAGTCACGGTGTGGCCGGGATCAGTCTAAGTGGCTCTATTTTGATTAAAATGGACATCATTTTAAGTACATACGGAAAACCGACCAAACGCATTCGGTTTCCATTGAAACTTTAGGAGAACGATCCATGGGTCATATGTGAGGGGTACGAATCATCCCCGCCTCAATCCGAGGCGTGGTGTGGCCAACACCACTCTAACTGTGTCTGTTTTGTTTAAAATGTGTAGGATTATAAATGAAAAGAACTGGCATACGCAAAACCGACCAAACGCATTCGGTTTCCACTGAAACTTTAGGAGAACGATCCATGGGTCATATGTGACGTGTACCAATCATCCTTGCCTCAATCGGATTCCACATATAATTGTCATCTAAATTTTAAATTGAATTATATATGAATTATGTATGTTTATGAATTGTAATTTAATTATGGATGTGTATAGTTTCAGGATCCATTATATGTTAAATGTGTATGAATTTGTTTGTAATTGTATATGTATGTTTTATTTTATTACAGGTACAATAGTTGGATCGAAAATGAGGTGAAAATGAGGCCTGATGAGATGAGAGGTGCCTGATGTACAGGGGAGAGGGGCTGTGCAAATTGCAGGCTGCTGCAATTTGCAGCATAGGGTATGCCAACGGTTTTAAACCGTTGGCATATAATCCTAAATAAGTTTTTACCAACAGTTCAATGAACCGTTGGTAAATATCTCTTTTCCCAACAGTTTAGAACCGTTGGGAAAGAGTTCACCCATGGAAAACTATCCCAACGGTTTTGAAGAACCGTTGGGATCGTTAAGGTATATTTTGTTTTCCCAACGGTTTGGGAGAAACCGTTGGAAAAAACTATCCCAACGGTTCACCCAAACTGTTGGGATAGAGTGCCTTCTGTCAGCCTACCCCAACGGTTTCCAGTAAACCGTTGGGAAAGGTTTTCCCCACGACTTACTTCCCTACGGTTGGGAGAACCGTTGGTATATCATATACCAACAGTTTGAGGGGCTTTCCCAACGGTTGTGAACCGTTGGGAAATAGTGTATTTCCAGTAGTGTGTGTCACGAGAGGGAATCCAGTTGGTCCTATAAAATGGGAATGTTGTTAGCAGTAGGCATCAAGCATCCGGGCCCTCTAGGTTCCGACTTGCTGGGAGAAGGCCGCAGGAGTTCCAGTTCCGATCTCCCTGTCCTCACCATTTCCCTTCGGGCTCGGGACCGATGTGCTTCATCTATGGAATCCATGGGCACCTTCGGAACCAATGCCCAGATAGAGTGCAGTAAGGTGGGGGTGGGAAGGTCCAGCACCCACCTCAGCAGCAGTAAATCCCCACTAGGACCTTTCAGTAGCACCAGCAGGGGCAGCAGGCTTCTGCTCCACCAAGGGAAGACATTACAGGAGGAGGCCGACATCAGGGCGCTCCTCAAGGACCTCGACCCGGGCATGGTTGGGGAGGTGGTCAGAAGCCGAGAGGTGGAGGACATGGGTGTGGTCAGTTACACGCCACGAAGGCAGCAGTACCAGCAGGGCCCGAGGTCTTTTGAGGTACGATCATATTTTTTAGTACCCTTGCATATACCTTGTTCAATACAGGAGCTTCACACTCCTTTTTTACACCCAGTCTGGCCCATGCTCTGGGTTTAGACGTTGAGAGACTTCTAGTGCCCCTGGTGCTGAGCACGCCAGTTGGATGTCAGACAGATTTGTTGTATGTTTTTCGAGGATGCAGACTGATGATAGGGCCACATCAGTCAGTCAGGGATCTTCTACTGTTGCAGATACATCCATACGATGTCATCCTAGGAATTGACTGGCTATTCTCTATATGTGCCGTAATTGACTACATCCGAGGAAGGGTTGTGTTTTCAGACGTGGGTGGCCGACATGTGACTTTCATCAATGAGAGGTTTTTCCAGGGGAGCAGCAAGTGAGAGGAACCCCTCCTCTCCTTTTTATCTGAGCTAATAGTAGATTCAGTGGATGTAGAGATGGTGGAAGTTCCATGGGTCATCAGTGAGTTTATGGACATCTTCCCTGAAGAGGTGGAAACTCTTCCCCCTCGACGTGATGTTGAGTTCAGGATAGACTTGCAACCTGGTGCCCATCCAATTTTGATGGCTCCCTATCGGATGGCACCTTTTGAGTTGCAGGAGTTGTGGATCCAGATTGATGATCTGATGAAGAATGGTTTTGTTCGGCCTAGTGCGTCACCGTGGGGTGCTCCAGTCTTATTCACCAAGAAGGAAGATGGTCGTCTCAGGCTGCTCATAGACTATTGGAGGCAAAACCAGGTGATGGTCAAGAACCATTACCCCCTCCCGAGGATAGATGATCTCTTTGACCAACTAAAGGGAGCAGGTTGGTTCTATAATATTGACCTGCAGTCAGGATAGAACTAGATGAGGTTGAGGGGGTGGCATCTCAAATACTGCCTTCAGGTGCATTTATGGGCACTTCAAGTTTTTAGTCATGTTGTTCGGTGTCACGAATGGTCCAGCTGTGTTCATGGGGCTCATGAACTCTATATTCTAGGAATATCTGAATCGGTTCATAGTCGTATGTATTGATGACATCTTGATCTACTAAAGATCAGAGGAGTATCACGTTGAGCACTTGAGAGCGGTTTTAGAGGCCCTCCGACAACACCATCTCTATGGGAAGTTGTCCAAGTGCAATTTCTGGACGCGAGAAGTGCATTTCCGTGGGAAAGTGGTTTCCGATCAGGGGGTAGTAGTGGATCCATCAAAGGTCAAGGCTGTTGTTTCTTGGGAAGTACCCATGAACATGGTAGAGGTTCATAGTTTCCTTGGTCTGGAAGGTTACTACCTGAGGTTCGTGCCCAACTTCTCCAATGTTACGGCACACTTGATATCCTTGACCAAGAAGGACCAGACTTTCGTGTGAGAAGAGCAGTGAAAGGCAGCCTTCATCTATCTGAAGGAGAATTTGGTTAGTGCCCTAGTGCTGAGGTTGCCAAAGGAAAGGGATGTATATGATGTGTTCTATGATGATTCCGGGCAAGGCCTCAGATGTGTGTTGATGCAGCAGAAATGGGTGATCTCTAATGGGTCTAGGAAGTTACGTCTCCCTGAGCGTAACTATGACACCCAGATATAGAGCTTGTGGCAATCGTGTTCACACTAAAGTTGTGGCGGCACTACCACATTGGGGAGTGCTTTGTGGTCTTCATGGATCACAAAAGTTTGAAGTATCTCTTCTCCCAGCGGGACCTGATCATACGGTAGTGAAGGTGGATGGAATTCCTTCAAGACTACGACTTCAATATTTCTGACACCTTGGTAAAGCGGAATGAGGTGGAAAATGAATTGAGTAGGAAGTCGTAGAAGGATGCGGTTTGAGAGTCAGCATATGCTTGGAAGGCAATGGAGGAGTTGGATTCCCTAAATCTGGATGCAAGAATGGATGGCGGTAGATGATTCCTGTATCATATGACAGTATTGTATTCTCTGTTATGACATTTAGAGGAGTCTCAGTGGGGAGACTCGGCAAGTGAAGTGGTGCGTGACCAGGTTAACCAAGGTGATGCTCCGGAAGGGTGGACGAAGGATGGTCAGAACCAGATGCTTTTCTAAGGAAAGATGTTTGTTCTAGAGGTGATGAATGGGAGAGTTCTTGGTGAGTTCCACAACTCACCCCTAGCAGTGCACCCGGAAGTTTACAAGATGTACCAGGGACTGAGGAGACAGTTTAGGTAGCCCTGGGTGAAACGGGTAGTAGCAGAGTTCATAACAAAGTGCCTTGTGTGTCAGCAGGTGAAGGCTAAACATCGTGTACTATGTGGGTTATTGTAACCTTTGGATCTTCCCTAGTGGAAGTGGGATGACATCTCGATGGATTTTGTCACGGGGTTACCCAATGTTCAAGGAGGCGGTGACGCTGTCTGGGTAGTAGTGGATCGGTTGACGAAATCAGCCAGCTTTCTGGAGATCAAGGAGTCGGGCATAGTGGATGCCTTAGCACAGAGGTATGTCGATGAGGTGGTGCGGTTGCATGGAGTTCTGTGGTCCATAGTCTCGGATAGTGATTTGCGGTTTACCTCACGAGTCTGGAGGGGATTGCAGCGTGATTTTGGAACCCAGTTATGACATAGCACTACCTTCCACCCCCAGACAGATGGACAGACAGAGCACACCATCAAGAAATTGGAGGAAATGCTACGGGAATGTGTCCTGGATTTTGGGGAATCATGGGTGCGACACTTCCCTCTAGTAGAGTCCGCCTACAATAACAGCTACCACTCTACCATTAGTAGGGATCCATTCAAAGCTTTGTATAGGATGCCATGTCGCTCACCCGTGTGCTGGACTGAGGTTGAGGAAGTGAGTGTTCTTGGGATGGAAGAAGTACAGAGCATGATAGAGAAGGTTCAGATTATACGAAAGAGGATGAAGGCGGCTCAGGACTAGCAGAAATCGCATATCAGTGACAGGAGGAGACCCTTGAAGTTCGAGGTCGGGGACCACGTGATCTTGAAGGTATCCCCTCGGCATGGGTAGCGGAGGTTCGGAAGGGGATGTAATATTTCCCCCAGGTTCATCAGACCCTTCGAAGTGTTGCAGTGAGTCGGAGAAGTGTCTTATCAGCTAGCGTTACCACCACCGCTACTGAGGATACATGACGTCTTCCATGTTTCCCAGCTTCGTCGATATCTACAAAAATACTCACATGTCCTTGACTTGGGAGATCTAGACATCGAATACAATGAATCATTCGTAGAGTGACCAGTGATGATCAAGGATCGTAAAGAGAAGGTGCTCCGTGGACTAACCATTCCTCCGGTTCGTGTGATATGGAGGAATCGTGGGCTTAAGGAATGTACCTAGGAATGGGAGACGCAGATGCGCGCCTAGTACCCAGAGCTGTTTTTAGTTGTTCCATTGTTGTATTTGGTTGTGATGGAACACTTTACCTTGTTAACTTTGGAATGTGTGGTTTTTTCCTTTTCCTGTGGATGTGTGTGAAGTATCCTGAGATGTGGGGAGGGTAGGACCTAATCCCTAGTTAAGACGCATTAGAGTGGATGTGCCTAAACCCATGTTGGCGAGTCAGAGCTACCCAAAGAGGATAGTATCTTAACATGGAAGAAGGTAAACCCCCACCACATGACCGAAAGTTTTAATATTTTGTTTTACGATGATTGTAATTTTTCAGGTTCACTCTTGAGAGGTATCTTCCGGGGTGGTTGTTCAGAGCCCCCCTCCCTTCTTCAGGTCTTTTTTTAAATTCTCGAGGGCGAGAATGCTTTGATAGGTATCTTATGTGATGAACCAGACCATCACGGTCCATCCCTTTTCTAAATTCTAGATCCTAGGGGTGACGTCTCGGTGGTAGGACGTCATTTCGGCATGCGACCGATCATTGTAACCCAACATTGTGAGGTTTCTCTTCTATATTTTTTCCCGTAACTCCTCTTTTGGGGTTTTTGACCTTTTTTCAACTGGTTCAAATCCATTTAAAATCCCATAATTAATACCCAAGAAATATCGACGAACCTCCTCAATGGTGAATTAAATAACAATTAATCCCGTCGTGTGTAACAACCCAACCTCATGGGGAACCACGATCCAAGTTTAAAGCCGTTCAAATCCATATATCCTATAACAATGGGATCTTATCTATATATTGCATAGGAATTTCTTATTTCTTATTCTTTCTCTTGGCTATAATCCTATTATTCTTAGTGCGTTTGGATTTCTCGACGTCCCTCCACTGCGAGTCATGCTTTTCCTTGATTCTTGGCGTGTGGAGAGGAACTTCAATCTCTGATCAATCAGGTAGGGATTTTTCCTTCACCTCTATTTTCCATGTATCATGTGGGGTGGGTACACTTTTTTTTCTATGGGGATTTATGAAAACAAAATTAATGAAGATAATTAACGAAATTTTAAATAATGAAGGGGGATTTTATCGATGTTTATGTTGTAATACTTTTATGTTGTATGTGTTGTGAACTCTGCGGGCCTATGCTCACTGAAAATCAAGGTCGTTTGTGGTCTTTCGTTGTGTGCTAATAAACCCTTTCCTTTTGTGATGAATAAATAAATGTAACGTGCAAATTGGTTAGTCACCTAAACTCAACTTGTTTAAATGGATGTTTAGTAAAACAAGAATCCCTATGTGACCACCCCGGTTAATAAACAGAAAGACGAACCTAATGAATGATGAGCTTAAACCTGGAAGTTTTGCACACTGTTTGGTGGTGGGTGAGTTGTTCTTCCTGGTGCTTATGGGAAGATGTGAACGGGGATGAGATCCTCTATTGTGTCACGGTTATTGGTTGTGAATCCTGATCTGTGTGGTTGCTCTACTGTGACACAAACTCAGGAGGGAACCTCTATTGTTGAGAAATTGTTGGTTCCTAGTTTTGGGGACATAGGGCTATGTCTCGGGGTTTTCTTTGTTTTTAGTACTTTGTGGGATCTCACTTATCCCTTTTGTGAGGTTTTATTTGGTTCCAGTACTTTGAAGGATCTCACTTACCTCTTTGTTGCTGTGACATTACAAGGTAACCGGGTGTGAATGCTTAAATTACTGTTTGGCTGTTTCTCTTTTCCTGTTTTGTGGTTATGCCTATTAGTTGACCAGTAGGGAAGAATTCACCTAAATGGGATCACTTGAACATGAAAAAAAGAATGGTTGAATGAGGGAATTAGTTTGGGGATGAGTTGCGACTTGGCCGTGAGTGTCGTGGATTCTTTTATGAATGAATAGTAACAAGGGTGTTGTGCTTAGGTTTTGGAACCCCTAGGTTGGGATGAGTGTTTGTTACATATACATATATCTGTAGCTTTTATGTTTCTTATTCACGCCCCAACCATGTTGATCACTTTAGTATCGAACACCCCCATTTCATTGGGGATGGTGTTTTTCCCAACATTCCTAGGAGTGGCTGGTTATTAGCTCCTTTTCTGCTCCTTTTTTCCAAATAGTCCAAAACTCTTTGGGCAGGTTGTGATGGCCTGAAGTTCATTATTAGCCCAAGAATCTTTGGGCAGGGTAGTTGTGGTGGTTGGCCCAGGTGTTTGCGGGCAGGTTGTTTCCCATGTGTCTTCGGGATGGGGCCCAGGTGTCTTCAGGCGTGGCAGTAGTTGTTCTGACCCAGGTGTTTGCAGGTGTGGTTATGTGTGGTGGTTGTGGCCCAGGTGTCTGCGGGCGGGATTTAGCAGTGGGACTGCGGTGAGGTTGTGGCCCAGGTGTCTACGGGCGGGGTTTGGCAGTGGGACAATGATGAGAATGGCGGGATTGGTTCGATGCATAGGACGTATTCAATAACCAGTGGGAAAGTGGCGCGGGGTACCCAAATATCGATGTTCTATTACTATACTTTACATTCCTTTCGTTATTTAGGGAGTGTTCCTTGGAGTGTCTTGGGTGGATAGTTTCCCTTGCTTGGTGTGTTGGTTCTTCTTTTCCTAGAAGGCATTATAATGCCTCTCCACTTGTGCATGAGAGTCCTTGGTTTTCCATACTGAGTGTAATTGAATGCTCACCCAATGTATATAACACTACTTTCAGGTTTCCTGGAGGACTTCAGGGATCGTGCAGAGTAGTACTAGCTCAGACCTCAGGGCAGTTGCTATTGTCGTTTTCCTTTTTCTGGGTACTTTACATTTGGTGTTTTGTTTATTTCATCATTTCTTATTGAACATGTATATGGGAATGGGTTATTTATGGATTTACTTTTACTTTCATCTTTGGTATTTTTGGGGTTTCTATCTTATCACTCAATCCTATAAAAATAAAAAGGGTGATGCCTTTCTTTTTTGTGAGATTTTATACCCTTGGAGTTGGTCGCCACTCTAGGACCTATTGAAGGTGGGTTTCAGGGGTCACTATCTCTCTTTCAAATTAAAGAAGGAAGGGCCTGACAATCTGATGTCCCTTCCCTCCTTTTGGTGAAGGCAGGTCATGACAATATATTTGAATTGATCCTTATTTTTTTCAAGACCATTGTATAAATATCAGGTAATATCAAAAATTTAAAACTCCATCGCTGAATATTCAAATTTAGGGTTACATCATTTGATAAAAAACCAAATATAGGGTAGATATTGTATGGTTGATTACCAAAGTAGGGTTTATGTACCATATGATTGTTTCCTAAAATGTAGGGTTTCTTCCAGATGTAGGTTTGATGAACCATAATATCCTTTTTATCAAATGTAGTGTTCCATAAGAACATAGGGTTGATGATCTATACATGCTATTCCAAAATTATAGGTTTATTACTTATATTACAATTACCAATGTAAGTTATGAACATGATCTCTAGAATACTCTAAATCATGCTTAACATACATTAATGAATATTCTCACCAGTTTAAATTCTTATAATCAATTCCAGAATAAATATTTTCATGAATATTAATTTTATTAAATTAAAATAAAGTAATTTACTTAGTAAAAAAGATGTGGGTGTTTGTGATAATCTAAACAAAAAAAATTAATGAAATTATTGGATCAACACATACTAAACAATCACCCCTTTTTATGGTCACAAAACCCATTACATAAATAAATAAAATTTAATTTTTTTTAGAAAATGAAAAAATAAATTTCCACCTTTCTATTTGAAATCATATTTTTTCCATAATTAATTATTCTCCCCAATAATAAGAATTATAACTTATTTTATATTACTTAAAATGAGGTTAAAACATAATCTTAAATAAATATAACACCCCTAGAGATTACTTCTTTTGAGAACAGTAAACATTAGAGAACTATAAACTTGAGATAACTATATACTTCGCCCCCTTTAATCATCTAAATATCCTTTTATGATTTTTTTGATAATTATTAAATTTATATAACATTATAAATATAAAACTTATAAAATTAATCATAAATCATCTCCCCATTTTTTGACCTCAAAACGATAAGATAAATAATTAAATCCCAATAAATTTATGCTTTATTTAACGAAGATAAAAATAAATTTAAACAAGGATATTTCAAAAAATAAATGATTATTTGGTTTAAAAATCCCCCTAAATTATAGTATATTTTAGAAAATGTTTTCATAAGTGAAGACAACAATTAGGTTCATGATTTCATAGGGGAAATTAAAAACAAATTTTGAAGAAATAATTGCACAATTTTACGAAATATAATTAAAAATAATATATAACAATGATTTTTATATGAAAAAAAATAAAAATAAGGAGTCTATAAAAGAGTAGACTATTCATATGGATCTTATAAACTGTGAAATATTTCTCATGAATTAGCTAAATTTCTTAAATGTTCATTTAATCTATTATAAACATCAACTGTTCATTAATAAAATTAAGATGAACATTGTACAACTAGAAACAATTTTATTTTATCAACAACAGTCTTTGTAATAGCTTCCTTTTTTAGTAGCTCAATTTAAAATAGTATTTATTATTTTTAATATTAAAAATTTTCTTTTTAGATTGATCTATCTTAAGTGTTCTGATACTTATTTTGTAATGAATAGAAAAAAACTATAGATTCTGATGCCTTCTATAAATCAACATACAATTTTCTAGATGCAACCAACTGATCATTTTGATTCTATTTTTCATTATTAAAAGAGATATATTTAAATAAAATTCATTTCTAAGATATTTTAAATAATGTAAAATAATGTTATTCATAACTATGAACTTCTTTATTTCTTTTAGATGACTTTGTACACGTATCATTAACAAACGAGACAGTTTTTTCTTTAAATGGATCAAAAGGATCACCTTTTCTCCTTTGTTTAGAAAATGATTCATATAAATTAGAAGTAATTGACCTCTTCATCATTCAGTGACTGGATTCTAATTTTCATCTGAACAAGATGTATAAAGGAGGAGAGGAAGAAGAATATAAAGATTTTAAGAAGAAGATGAAACATTTGATTCTGAAATAATCAAGACGACGTTTATTTTTATTAATCTAAAAAATACAGAATAATAATTTCAAAAATACATGTTACATAAGATGATTTTTTCTTTTGTTTCATATCTAAATAAAATAGTAAATAAAATATGAAATATTATTTAAAATGGAAATATGAACATTATATTTTGAAACAAGATATATAAAAAACTATTATATAATTAAAATGAAAAAAAAATTATTTATATAATAAATAATAATATTTAATTAAATTTGAGAAATAACTTTCTTTTTCTATAAAACAAAATTAGTGAATATGAAGTAAAAAATTACTATAATAAAATACTTAATAGATCAATGACTATAATTTTGATGATTTTTGATAAGAACTACTTTAGATTTGTTCACTCCTTCAGTAGATACTTTAACATATATACATCAATTGGCCAATCAAATAATTAACAATATATCTTAGTGGTATAATCCTAGAAAATATAAAAAAAGTGTATTTTGGTACACACATGATTTTGGGTCTAGTAATTTTAGAAATTAAATTTTTAGGTAACCAAACATGTTTTTGAGTAATAATTCTATAATTTAACAACTATTATGAGCAATAAGTACCTTTAATACAAGAAATTTGTAGTTTTTTAAAAAATAAATCATTTTCATAATGACCCACAATAGAAAAATTTAATAGTAGACTTGTTTTTACTATTTAAAACAAGAAAAAAAATAATATTTATAATGTTTCGGTCGTTCACCATTACTTCATATTCCAATTTTTTCCTTTGGTATTTTATTTTTTCCAAGGATTTGACTAAAATAATATTCCATTTTTATTAACATAAATTAATATTGATTTAAATCACCTACTTCAATCATTAATTTATTTAGCGTATTTTTTTAGATCACAATTAATTTTAGAAACATTTGATTTTAAATCTACAATGATTTTTGCTAAATTTTCATTATATAATAGAACTAAATCATAAGATTTATACAGTTTTTATTTTATTTCAATATTTATTCATATTTTATTCTAAAATAAAACAATATTTATTTAACTCATCATAGGAAATTTATTAATAAAAAGAGTTTTGAAGGTAATAGGATTATACCTCATCAGTATCCGTTACTAGACATATAACCATTTTCTAGGATTTTGATCTTACAGATGATTAACCATATGAACTAGAATTATTAATCTAATAGCTTTTACATGTTTATTTCCTTTCCTTTCGTAATCAGATTTTATTTGATATTTGAATAATGTGTAGTTATCCTTTGTGTGACTTATTACCTTACATTCAAAACATATATCATCTTAAGTAGATTTATTTTTCTTTTTTGAAACATTTAAAAATTTTTAACCAACATATAATAGATATTTATCTCAATATAATCAATTTGAATTATATTATTCAAAAAATTTAGTAATGTGAGAGTCTTCTTCGTTTTTATATAAATTTCAACTTCAACCTACATCTCAACTTCCTACAACATTAATGTATTAATCAAACCCTTTATTGTAAATTCTTTATTGATTTATACTTGAATATAGATTCTAATATTCTATTCCCCTTAGGAGGTAGTAAATTTAGTACTATCAATGTTTGATCTAATTGAGAAAATTAATATATTAAATAATAAACATTATTGATAATCTCTTTCAACCTGACATCCATTTTATTAATAGTTTCATTCTCATCCATTCTAAAAGAATCAAACTTTACCTTATCAGTAGTGTATCTTAATTTTTTTTCAGTTTTATTATAAGAAATATCAATAATTTTCGACATATTATATGTATTAGAACACTGAGAAAATCTAGTAAATTCTTCAGTTCCTAAACTAAAGGAAATAAACTTATATATTTTGAGTAGTGATCATATTATTTTTCTTGATTAGTAATATGATCATTAAAATATTATTTCAGAATTTGATATGGCTTAAAAATATTTAAATAAACCCGTATACATATATTTTAAAATAAATAATCAAACAAAATTTACAGAATTCGTATTCATTACCATTAAAATAGGGATCCCAAATATTTAAGATACATCACCTAGAATCAACCATTTGACAATTTATTTTACTAAATGTTTAACTCTGGATTATTAGATCTAGTAAAATTATATGTAAAAACTTTAGATAAAAAATGTTGATATCAGATAGGTAAAATAATATACCATTAGAAACCTACTTTTGATACCAATTGTTAGGTAGAGATAGATAAGATGAATAAATTGAAACAATAGGTATTGTAAATTGTGGTTTTCCATATTTTTAACAGATTCAAAACACCACTCTTAGTAAGAAATATTACATTCCTTTTATATCAATGATGAGTGAGAATAAAAATTAAATAAAGGTAATCAAAAGAGTGATGTATAGTTGTTCAGGGCCCAAAGATACCTTCGTCCACTCCACCAATTATTAACTATATATTCATGGTTATTTTCTACATGTCTACTCATCCTAAGACATTAAAAATGCACAAATGAGTGCAGGAAGTTAAAACCATAAAATAAGACTATTTACAACCTTTTGTTTGTTTTCAAGGAACTGAATATCCAAAGTTTATTACAAGAAGCTTACTCTTAACCATGACTGAGTATGAGTAGCGAAAACTCAAATAAATCAAAAGAGTTTGTTTTTATTGATGGTACGTTTCAAACATGAAAACTTTCATTTGTAACTAAAATATGAAATTAGATCTTCAACATAGCGCAATATCATATAAATCTTCAACATTAGAACATGATTTATTCAAAAAAAATTCTAGATAGATTTTTAAACATGGATGTCTCTGAGGTGTATCTTTATAATTTTTTTTGTTAAAATGATTCATAATTTTTTAATGATAATATTTAACATATAAATACAGTAGTAGTGTAGAAAACAAAAATGGGTAAATTAGATATATCTAAAAATATATGTCTCCAACGTTTATATCTAGAGGCAATGACACAAAACATTAACTGTGTGTGAATATGGGTAAATGTACATCTTCATTTCTGATGAATAACGTCTCCAAATTTATATAGCAGGCCAAACATATATGGTACAAACCTACTCCAGAAATATCACAAAATAAATCATCAATATTTGACTCAATTTTTTTTTAAAATATTTGCAAATTCCCATCAAAATAGTAACGTTTTACATCGTTGAACATGATCCTTTAATGAATTAAAAAAAACATTTTAATCCACCATAAAAAATGTTTGAATTGATATTTATTTCCATCAAGAATATTTTATAAATCTTTGTTAATATCATGGATTTAAAACTCCTTCATTGAATAGTCAAACTTGAGGTTCCTTAACGTGATGGAAACAAACCAAATGTAGTGTTGACAACATTTGATTGATTAAAAATGTAGGGTTGATCTTCAATATTTTTTTTCCTCAAATTAAGTTTTCTTTTGATCATAGGGTTGTTGAACTGTACTTTTTACTTTCTAAAATGTCAGGTTTCATAATAATATATGGTTTTTGATCCATACGTGCTAGTCCAAATGTAGGGTTTATTTCTTACATTACATTTACCAACATAGGGTATGAACAATGTTTCAAAAATACTCTAAAACAAATTTTGAACACTTCATTTAATATTCCCCATGGAGCATTGTATTTAAAATAATTGTAGAATAAATATTTCCACAAATATTAATTTCTAGAAATTCAGTTAATTTAATTTCATTAGTTACTCAAATGTGGGTGTTTGTGAGTATTAAAACCAAAAACAAATTAATGAAATTGTTGAATTAACACATTCTCAACTCATGTGTATTCATATAGAACTCTTAATTGTTCGGAATACTTTATTTCTCATGAGGAGGATTAAAGGGGAACCAATCATCTAATAAATTCTATAATTTAGTCATCTCAATCATATAAACAACACGTTTTGTTTAATTTTCTCCCCATTCTAATACCATACAAAGTAGTTTTTTTGAAAAACATATTTGGTTATATGGTAGCTAACTTCGCTGTGACTTAACCATGGTCTTCCAAAAAATTATAACATGGGTAGTGTATATAACCACTATATAAAGCATTATTAAATGAATAATTTAAAAAACCCTCCATGGTTTTTTTGAAAATCTATTGAGATCTGATCAATTTCATACAAAAAATTTCTATCTATTTTGTATAAAAACGGTTATATGTCATTTTAGAAAAGAAATGAAATAGTATTGAAGATAAATTGAAAATATATTTATGGAAATTATAATTGATAAATTTATATAAAAAACAATTGACACACTAATATATATGATAGTCATAATATTAATGAAAATATTTTACTATATATATATAACAAAATAGTATAAATATACTACAATGATGTTTAATACCATTATATCAATGAGTAATAACTATACATAATACTAATTTTTTTTGTTTATTTTTGTTTTTTATATTATATTCACGTTTGAACTTATGTTATTCTTATTCTATAAATTCATGCATTATATATTATTATTTCTAGATAATAAAACTTTTTAAATCCCCATAAATTATAATGTCTGGTTAGAAAAATTTATAATTACTGGTTTCTTATATTAAATGATTTTAAAGTGATTCCATATAATATTTACTAGTCATACCCAATGACTATATTTTTGGTTACCTAGAATTTGTTATATACCTACCTTATATTGAATTATGTAACATTTGTCATGATTTCCAATCTCTCTATGTTATTTTTAACCACCAATTTATGTAAAGAATGAATTTTTAGACATAAGGTTTTGTTCTAGTTAAATAACACTAATATTTAATTTCATTATGTAGTTTGAATATGAATTCATCCTCATAGTGTGAAATAAGTAGGATTTTTAATGTTTATTTTGGGTATTCTTACATTTAAATATGATGTTTTACCATGAAGTATCACATTCCCCTATATAAAAAGCATTGGAAATGTGCAAGTGGAAGTGGGATTTATGATAAGTTTGGTAACACAATAAATTGGTGGAAGTGTGTGCAATGAAGAGTGAAAGTGTGATCAAGGTGATAAAATAGGTGAAATGTAAAAACAGTGGAAAAAATAAATAGGAATTTTTTGTGATGAAAAAATGGGAAGATATGGGAATGTGTGAAAGATTGGTGTATGAGGGAAAATAATGATATACTGAAATCAGTAGAGACAATATGATTGATATCATTAAAATTATATTAAGGGGAAAACATTGTATTTTGGTTTATGGAAATATTTTTCTAGACATAAGTTTTTATTAAAGGATAAATGTAACTCTTAAAAAGTATTAGAGATCTCTATCAAGACTTATGAACTAACTTGCCAAATGTTTTTCCAAAAAACAAGGAAAATTATTAATAATAATTTATCTAATATTAAAATGATACAACAATTATATATTTTCACATGGAATTACATTATATCGACACAATACTACACTGTTGGTTAACTTGTTAATTTTGTACACAAGATGAAAATAGTTATTTTGTTTAAATTATTAAATTTCTCAGACCACACATTTCATCGTAAAACTAAAACAAAAAATGATTATTTAAAAGACATTCTAAGAGAGTCAAATTTGGTTCCAAATATAAAAACAAATACAATGATGTTAATTATAGAGAGAACCCCATTACTAAAACTGTTGGTATAGAAATCTCTATCCAAATGGTTTTTAAAAACTATCGGTATATACCTAAGATAAAATTTTATAATAATGGTAATGATGAACCATTAATACAGAACCAACTATACCAATGGTTTTCAAAAAACATATCTATAGGTCCACGGTTATAAACTATTTTTCCACTATTGGAGATTTTCTCACCATTTGTGCATTCATAGGAACACTCATCAGGCATTAGTGTGATAATTGAGTCAATGCTCAACCAATAATTTTCCAATTAATTAACACTAGGTTCTTATGTTCCATATCCATACCCACCATTTATTTTTAAAATATTTATATATTTTCTATGAAATTAAAATAATTTTACTTAACCAAAACCATGTATGGGTTTTCCATGAAGGGAGAGATTGAGTTTTATTATCGTTTTGGCAACTCAAGAATAAAAATAATATAATAGAAGGATAACAATATTATTGTGTAAAACAATTAAATTTCACAATTAATATGGAAAAATTATTTTTTATAAATTAATTAATAACACAACATAAAATATTTTGGATTATAACATGAGTCCCAAATAAGGAAAATTGAGTCAGAAAAACCCCACTTATGTCTTGGGTAGAAAATCAATCATAACCTCTTCAAAGAGAGGGATTAAATATATTCTTAAAATAACATTAATAAAGGTATTTTATAATATAACATTTCAAATAGGAATTATATACACCACATAATTTCAATTTGGTGCATAATAAAAAATTGTCTCAAAGAGTTGAATTGGAGATGGAAAGCACTTACATATTGTCTTGACTTCTGTGAACATACTTTATAATCTATCATCACAGAAAAATCTATATTAATCACATAATTTTGAATGAATTTATTACACACAAAACCATTTAAAATTCATCTATTTTGATTAAATTTATGATATTATAATTGTTTATTCACAAAAGGAATATGGAAAATCAAGGTATGATTTTGGCATCATTATGACTATATAAAAGTTAATTGGGTAAAATGAGTGAAGAAGGTAATATATCATCAACATGTTATCATTGGTTTATAAAATTATTTATTATGAACATTTAGATACGTAATTAATCACATGGAAGCCTAATGTATTCGAATAAATGAATTACCCATATTTAAAAGAGGATTGAGATAATCAAGGAGTGATTCCGGCAGTATAACCACTATTAAAAATGTTTTTTAGAATGTTTTTAAATATAATAATGGGTAATATATCATAAATATGTAATAAGTTGGACGTTAATGGGATTATTATTTCCATATTAAATCATAATAAATTAAAACATAAAGGATTTATCTCAAAATAGGTACTTAAATCAAAAATAGGAGGAGAACCCTTGCATTAGTTAGTAGATTATTAAAGATTTGGAGGAGTTATTATAACCATAAGAAATACTAGGTTGATTTAGAAAGGGAAGGAAGGTATATTCATGATAAATTCCTTTGAAGTGAAGGTGGATGATTGAAAGGTTGGGATTTATCTCCTTATTATTGAAAAAGTGGGGCATTTTCATGGAAAATTAGAGTTCTGTAAGGGGTGAGAATGGAATCCCATGGTCGTTATGTTGGGTTTTTAAGTTAGGATAAATATATGTATAAATGGTATGTGAGACATGTGGTTATTACTGTATTACATAATAATACTTTATAAAAAAAATATATATATATATATATTACCTTTTCATTATTACGAACTTTAGATTTCTTTAAACCCATTTTACCCATATTAATATTGATTAGAAACTATCTATGATAATTATTTTATTTTTTAAAATATAATATGGTTATTTTGGGAAAATTTTGACATTGGTAAATAATATTTTTTATCCATTTAAGCTAATTACCATTAAAGATATGATAAATTGAATTTTAAATTAAAACATAAGATATAGGGAAAATTATTTTTATAGAATAAATAATTTTATATATAACATGTTTTTATTCTTATATACTATTTATTATTAATTGGGAAAGTGTTCAATTATATTTTTGTTTTTTTAAACATCCTATAAGAGTATTGTTTCAAAATATATTATTATACTTAATTGTTTATAAAATTTATATCAATCTAATAAAATTAAATCTTTGAAAACAACTATTTTTCTTTTACTATGATAATTTATCTCTATCCTCAGTAAAAAAAATTCAATCACAAAAAATAAGATTTATATAGTTAAATAACTTTTAACTACTAATTCTAAATATAAATTCCATTTTAACATATAAAATTAATATATTTAGGGACAATTAAGTTTAACATTTGAGTGTATAAGACCCGATATTTAGATGAATTTCAAATATCTATCTTATAAAAATATCTTTATGAAGAATAAGAAGATTTATTATTATTTTTTTAAAATAAAATACAAAAATTTCAAAAATATATTTTAAATATAATTATGAATAAAGGATATTTACTATTTACCTTGTGTGATTGTTTAGGATATGATATTTATTGGATATAGTGGAGTCACATGTGTTATAAGAGAGGTTTCTTAAAAAAGGAATCATAAATAATTCAATTAAACCATGTGAGAAATCCATGAAATAACTAAACATAAAGAAGTATTTTCTAATTTATTATTTTGAATACTTTATAATTACTAAACAAATGGAGAAGGATCAATAAAAATACTGAATGAAAAATGGATTCTTCACATGAAGTAAAACTCAAATTTTCTGTGGTTTGGTAAAATTATGATTACCCAAGAGCACTTGATAATTTTGGTAGAATTTTCAATAAAGTATGTTAAGATGAAAATAATTTTATCACTACATTTCCATCTCAAGATGAAATTTTAAATAATGATGAATAAAATGGAAAGGCACAAGTGGTTGAATGGTATGTATGAGAAAAGGTGATCAAACCCATTCCCTAGAAAAAAAGAAATATGAAATAAATATGAAATCCATGATCTAAATATAATATCACAATTTAGAAATAAAAATTTTTAACTATAATGAATATATACTGATAATTTAGATCATTGAAGAGGATCATCACTAAGTTGGGATCAGTATCTCATTTCAACTACTCATACTATGAAACTATTTAATAAATCCCTATTTCACCTTGAATATTTTTCATTTATTTCCAAGTAGGGAATTTAATGTGATATATAGAGAAGGATAAATAGAAGACATTTTATACAATATATAAAAATGAATTTATCCATCATTTATTTTTTCAGTAACCCATAATAACAACAATATAGTGTATCCATTAAGAGATAAACATGGAGAGGAGCTACCAAGAGATGTGAAAAATCTAAAAACCTATAATTTATGGAAAGATTTTTAAAATATTAAACTAAGATATTGAAATTAAATCTTTTACACTTGTTTTTTACTATATAAAATAGACTTATAAAGGTTTGTGTTGGTTTATGTGTTGGGTAAGATAATGTGACCACAAAATTACTCACACTGGAAGCTTCTGATTTGTCTATTGAGATATGTATAGGCTACAAGATATATTTTTTTAAAATCAAGTTAGACAAAGAAAATAATGATAAAATATATAATGATATCACATTATATAGTTTAAAATGGATAGGTTTGTTGTGTTGGTTAATAATCTCTTTCTTTATACAAAGGTTAACCCATATAGACTTAGATTATCACAACAAAATTCACTAGGTTGTATTGTCTATAATTCATACCTAATCTAAAATATAGTAAAAGGTAGTAATTAATATATAAAGTGGGAGAAGAAGTTTCTTCAAAAAGTATTTCATATGTGGTGGTAATAATTCGATATTTCTATGAATTTATTATCAATAAGGGCGAGAAAATAAAGGAATACACATATTTCCATAATGGGAGTTTTGTGGTACTGACAATAAATACAATTTGGAAAATTTAATTTCCTCACATAGATTTTATTTTTTGTTAATAAGGTTTTTTTAATTTGTGTTAGAGATGTGTGGAAATAATGATGATGTGTTACAACTAAAAAAATGAAAAATTAAGGATAAGAATGTGTAAAATTATTTCATGGACGAGTATTGAGAGGGAATGAATTTTTTGTCAAAGAAAGCTATAAGATGAGTTTTTTTTAAAGGAAATTAATTTAAATATACACGGAAGGAACATTTTTTAGGCATGATGAATGATTTTATTATCATCAATATAATGAAGGAGCACAAAATATTTAGATTTTTTTATATGAAGTAATGTTTTGATTGAGTTTAGATGAATATATATAATGGAGAGATTGAAGAATTAATGTTAGTGAATAATGTTTTAATATAATGTTTTGAGAAGATGGAGAATCCATAAATGGAAGTAAAAAATATATGAGTTTATTTATTAATTTATGATGACTCATTGGATGAAAATTTTAGAAATACATCTATGTATGGATCTTGTAAGATTGGGACAATCATCACCATATGGTTGAGTCAAATAGGTGATATGGTTTGCATAAGTATCTATAAGGTTGATATAAACATCATGATAAGGTTTAGAGAAGACCTCATAAGGTTGATACACAAGTGTGTATGGGTTAGACATTATTTAACAGAGTACTATCTTTATTTAAACATATTCCTCAAGATAAATTATTCATAAAGTATAATGGACTTCATAAAGTTAAATTAGACTTTTGAAAACTCTTTGTTACACCAAACATGATGAAATAAAAATAGATATTAATAAGGCATAGGGATACATTATTGTGAACACTAAGAGAACTATGTGAGGAATAAACATTAGTATGATATTATGTGAAAAATTAGAACAAAATCATAATGAATTTAATTTTGAATAAAAGTATACAATTCTATTGAATTGTGCTTTAAGGATTAAAAAACTTTTAGTATCTAAATGAAACTTGGTTCATGATGATAAAATAAAATGAATATAAAATTTTATTATGTGATGAAAAAAGTTTCCACATTCCAAAAGGATTTTCCATGTCATTTTTCATACAAACATACACACAAGTATGAATATTTTAAATGAATTACTAGTTATGAGATTTGTGGAGATGTTTAGATAAAAATATTTAAATATCATGTGGAGAATGATGAATTAAACATTTTGAGTGTTAAGTGAGGAGTTTAATGGATTCAAATGGTTTTTAATGAGATTAAAATGTTATTTAAAATTAAGTTATAATCTTTAGATTTTGAAAATTCGGATCACATGCTGCCATGAGTAATTGAGTTTCCAATGTTCAATTCTGTAAACTAATATTCTTGATAATATTTTTTGAATATATATGTAAATGTGATAATGATGAAGAATAGAAAATGATTATTTTTATACTACTATAATATTTAAAACATATATTTTTATTGAGGGAGACAAGACCAATGCATCCAAGTATACACATTTTTATTTATGAAGAAAAAGAGAAATCCCAAAATACAACTTTATGATACCTAGAAGTTAAGGAGAAGAAGAGGTAAGGCTATTGATATTCTCTATCTTTTTATTTGATACTTTTGTATATTGAGAATAAAATGATATTTATAATCACAATATGTATGATTTTGTTAAAAATTACAACATACATGATGTTTTGTTGACTATTATATGGAATTTTATGATCGATTAATTAGTTAATTGGAAGGACTTTTCAGATAGTTTGTACCCACATAAAAAACACCCTCAACTAGTGCGATATAAATAATGTGGGATAAAGTATAAAAATATTATTATATGTTATATTATTGAAGAAAATAATTATTATACTAGGAAGTATAGATGATAACTTCCCAACCCTTCTATGTTGCTTGATTAGGGACATATAATTACTATAATATAACAGTGAAAATTTGGGTAATAATGAGAGTCAATCATGGGTAGGAATTATTTCCCAAATCATTTTTTTTGAACCATGTAAAACCTCATGTTCTACCATTCCTTTTTATTTATGAATTTAATTTTTATGTGAGGGTTGAGTGTACATAAAAAACCATTTTTATTAACCTAGATAAATATTTTAGTAAAAGTGGGGATAATTAAATTGAAATATAAACATAAGTAAAACTTTTTGAATACTTATTCACACCTCCACCCCCTTAGTGTCTCTTTGAGATCCAATGGGCTCTATAAGTAATATTTTTATATGTAAAAGTAAAATTTAGAAAGAATAAAATTTAAATATCTTTTATATAAGGTTTATCCAGATCACAAATTCAAATATTCTTAAACTACACTATAATATGTAACGGTTTTTTTCTTTATCTAACAAAAATATGTCTAATAAAGTGGTTATCTACATATTATGATACACAATAACTCTTAACCTATAACTGATAATATAGTAAACTTTGAATGCTTTCACACTATGGGAAGAATGGATACTCTAGGATGAGGCATAGATGGAGTTCAACAATTCATCCTACACAGAGATACCCAAGTGTTAATCAAGTCACAAAAGTAGAATATCCCGTTATAAAATGGAAGTAACACCATGAATCATTCTATCACATGATGATGTAATTATAATTTGATGAAGAAACCTCCATTTCACTCGGTAATGTAATATGTTTACTCATGAGTTCTAAAATATATAAAATTCAAATAGAGATAATGATGTAACCTCTCGAACATGAATTCCACTCAACAATTCCACAATCAAAATTGGCTACATGGACACAAGCGCATCTCCTCAAACACCAGAGGTTGCCGAGTAGCAGTTAAAGACTATGGGTTGTCTTTTGGGAGACTATTACCTCTTACCAGAGTGTTACATAGTGGTACAAACATAAAGATCAATAGAGGGATTAGATATAATAGTTAGGGAGAAAATAATAACAAGAATAGATAATAATTCTAAAAATAATCTCATATACAGTGATGAACATTTCATGTGTCTAAAAAGAATCCAAAACAAGTATACAAAAATAAATACAACACATGTATCAAAATAACAAAAGTACAAAATCAGTATCTATGGATATAATCAAGAGCCCTAGCTTGGTCATGTTCTCCCATTCCTCTACGAAATGAAACATTTCATGACTCGAACCACTGGTTCTTTCCTTAGTCCTGACCTTCATCTATATAGTCTATCATGGTACCCAACTACGACCCTACTAGGGTATGGTATAAAATACTAGTATTCTACCACCCAAGGGTCTATATCAAAACTCGGTCCTGAAATATAAGCTATGAAGAGTGCAATTATTATATCATAAGTATTCAATAATAAAAAAGTAATGTTCCCATGAAATCAATACTAAAAAACAAAAGATATTATGTATCCAAACAAGGATCGCTATAAAACATAGTTCAAGATCTTATGATAAGGAAGCTATAAAAAATATAGAAATAACTTCCATGTCCTCATCATACATCAAGACACATCTTGTCAACCACAAACTTTTTATAAAACTTGTGTATCAAAACATTTGGTCCTATCGTATCACCATAAGTGTTGCACCAAACACGAAAATTCCATAAAACCATGTATATAACATTTACCATAGTCGTGCCGTATAATCAAGACGTTAGTAACATCATAACTGATCCTTATAATCAATAATGTAAGTTACCTTGGGGATGGATCCAATGTATAGTAGACCAAGGAATCCTCATCGAGCCCTAGGAGACTCTCAATGGAAAATTAGTTTGGCTGGAGCTAGGGTCCAAGGATCCTGTCTACCAACTATGTAAACTAAGATCCCTAGATAAACTATATCCATGTGGTATCAAGGCCGAAGTCATCCCAATAAATCATGACCTAATTAGAAATGTCATCCAAGGTTCCACTACTGTGTTCAAAACCCATGAGGAAAATCCATGGAATCTTATGGAATCAGGATCTACGATATACTAACCAAAGAATCCACTAACATTTAATTCATGACATTGTATTCATCAATTTTCAATCATTAAATTCATGGAGTATACCCACTAATATAACAAATCTATATTCAAATACAATAAATTATTTTACCCACTCATATAACATTTTGATATAATTAATTTAATCAATTTACGAAAATCATAACATTTTAACACATAGAAAATGAAGAAATTACCATCCTAAAACAACAAATTCAATTCAATTTAGTTTATTATAGGATTCCTCTTCCCAGGGAAGCACAAACACTCACCTCTTGAGTTGTTTAAAAAATGATGGAAAAGGGAACACTGCATGAGTGGAATTGTTTTGTGAATCGACATCAAAAAATTCCTAAGGAATCTATATGGAATACCTAATAGGTTTCATTACATTTAATTAAACTAATAACTTCTTTTTTAGGGACCAATATAGAATGTCTGAAAGGAGACACAATATAACTAGCATAATTATGCACCCAACCACAATGTAAAAGTATAAAACACCTATAATAGGTATATTGTATAGTTCTCTTCTAGCATCAGTTTATGATTCGAATCATATTAAAAGAAAAATGGAGGACATACGAAAACCATAAAAACATGGCATATGATCTTGTACATAAATATCACAACTGATAAAAAGTTAAATGAAGAATGATATGAAAAGAATAAATATCACACTGGCATATATCCAATGAAAATAACGGTAGAAGAAATGAAGTATGAATCTACAAACAGAATCCAATACTAGATTTAGGCTTCCTTGGGGATTCTTTCATGTGAGATGGTAGTAGTGGGGACATCTATATGAAAAATAAAGGCCCCTACCAATATTTTTGAAAAAATTGTTTGTCCATTTACACATCATTTAAATTCCTTATACACCATCCAAATCTTGAGGCCATTTCTCCTTGATAAAACACTTTACATGACATGAAAGGTTCTACCCATACAAATACACATCATGTAATGATTTAACAAAGCTTAATCCATTTACAAACATTTTAATTGGCCCACAACATACCTCATTCCTCCCACTTCCTTCATCCCTAACAACCCAATCGGGTCACATGCCTAAAATTTGGGTCAAAAATAAAAATAGAACCTAAAAAAAGTTTAATCTGAAATAAATGGATATGTTCCTTGAGGAAAAAACCAGGATCATAAAATCTCCTCCCCCTTAAATAAACTTATCCATGAATTAACCACTCAAAGTATAGTAAAGATTATTATTAGAATTTCTCTGGTCACTAAGCATGTATATTGGCCTCTCGATCGCAAGTATAATCCTATAAATGTTCATGTTTAAATTGGACATGTACTGGTGGAAATGACTGACCTCAGAGAACCTTCATGCTCCAATTAAAGAAATTCATATGATGCTTATCAAAGGAGTAATCAACCAATAACACCACCTCCTTAGGTTACAGAATGTGAGATGTGTCTGAATTATAACGGTGAAACTGAGATATGTGGAAGACATCATTCATGGACAAGTACCTTCAAAGAAACTACAATCGATAGGCTACCATCCTAACTCTATCGAAAATCAAGAATGACCCAACATATTTTGGTGAAAGATTACCCTATCTCATGATCTGCCTAAGTTTAAACCTTAGTAAGATATGAAAAAAATACCTTATCCCTAAACTAAAACTATATTGGTATTTGATGAAGATCATATTAATATATCAATCAAGAAAATGTTATAGAAATCCACTTACTAATTAGGATATCTATAGAGACTGTGTAGTAGTCATCTACTTCTTGATAAAATGAGCCTATTCATAAGCATCCTGCACAATACGTGGTCCTAGTAAAGCATTCCTACCGTCGTGTAACTAGCTTATGGGAGATCGACATGGATTACTACACAAATCCTCATAAAGGGATATATATATCATCACATGATAGCTATTATTGTAGGAAAAATCAACCGAGGGTATGTGCCTCTCCCAAGATCGAGAAAATCTAGTATGCAAGATCACAGTATGTTCTCAAGAACCTATATCATATGATCTGACTAGACATCAATCTGAGGGTGGACATTTGTGCTTAGGAGAACCTATATACCCAATGACCTCTATAAACAATACTAGAAATGAGATGTAAATCGGGATTCCCTATATGAAATGTAATTTTGAGGGACCCCATGAATTTATACAATCTCATTGATATACAAATTACCATGATCATCAGAACTAAATGTAATATTGATCAAAAATACTTGAGCAACCTTACATAGCATGTCAACAACAACCCACTCCACTTCACTACCTCGAGTAAACCTTGACAAAATAGTCATGAAGTTCATTGAAAAATCATCCCTTTCGACATAGTAATATCTAACTATTGTAAAATCTCACATGTTCACTGATGTTCTACCGTCACCTATAAATAGGTGGAACAACTCGGAAAAAATCAAACTACATTTAATTTTATATAAGTCCACCAGTACTGAAAACATAAGTCGTGTTAAATCTTGGTGACATTGGGATTCACTTCCCGAATTGAGGCATTAAACAAACACATCATCACTCTGTGTATGTCTTATAGAACCCATACATGACCATGGATATGCAGAACCTCATCCTAACCTTCCATCCAACTAGGATGTGGTTCCTCACTTCCATACTTTTCCATAGGTCTAGGCCTTATGAATTCAATTGCAACTGATTCCACATGCTCAGTGCATTGGGCATTGAATTTCTCTTCCCAGAAATGTTGGCAAGCTCAATGTCAAAATACTATAGGTACTCAACCCTCATTCAATGCCTCAGATTAAGATAATGATTTATAAATATATTCATAATTATTTTTTTGGTCTTGTACCCCAAAAACGGATCTCCTAGTAAATAGTTTCTCCAATAGCACCAAGAAAAAATCTACATGTAACTCCAGATCTTGTATAAGGTAATTATTCTCATGTGGACTCAACATAAAAGAACCATTTTCCATGAATATGTCCCCTAACTTATAATTACTCGAAGACCAATGCATGAAGCATCACGATGCACTGTGTAACTTATTCCTAGATCTAGATGAATTAAGATCAGAGCTAATGTCAATCTACCTTTCATCTCAAAAAAGGATATCTTGTAGTTTTCTTATCATACAAACTCTAAAACCTTGTTATTGAAGCTCATCAACGGTGATTCTAAGTGTGAGATGTTCTTTCTGAAGAATCAGTAATATCAAACTATCCCCAAGAAACTCCATATGCCAAAGACACTCATATGATTCTCTCTAGAAAATATAAATCTCACATTATCAGGGTCAAGAGACACTCCTTTCTATGAGATAATATGACTATAAGGTGTGAATCTTATCCATCCAGAAGTTGATCTTTAGGAGATTAGCATATAACTAATTCTATCCCATTATATCAAAAATTATCTCATGATGTTTTTAATGTACATGTTAATTGATAAAATACACCAAGTTATCTTCCAAGAAAACTACCGTAGAAATATCCAAATAAGGATGGAAAATTTTGTTCATCAGTTCCATGAAAACTATTAGAGATTTTGTGAAACTTAACAACATATCCATATTCTCATATAGATCATACCTTCTATGAAACAATGAATGATGTATTTTTATAGGTCTAACACACACTAGGTGATATCCTAACATAGAATAAATTTTTGAGAACACTCAAACTTCTCAAAGTTGATCAAACAATTCATCTATCTATTAAAAGGAATATGAGTTCTTAATCTTCATATAGTACAATTTCTAGTAATCCACACATAGCCTATGTTTACCATACAACATTATGAAAAAAGGACTGTTGAAACCCACAAATAAGTAATGTGTTGAATAATAGTTCAATGTCGTGTGCACTCTCAAAAATATTTATACTAAGTGCAGCACAGTAGCTGACCCAGGTCAATCTCTTGAGGAGCTTTGGCAGTCAATCACTCAATATTTGTAATTCACTATGTATATATAAACTAAAATGACCAGAAATGATATTTGAGAATTGAAAATTCAAAACAAAACATAAATATTAAGATGCAATGAAACAGAATGAGTACAAACAAAATGATGTCAAGACAAAAAGGAGACATTCCTAAGAGCATCACCCTGAGTGAACCTTCATCGTCTCATTATTAGTTTCTAATTTTCTTAATGAACATACTCCATCTGATGCATGAACATCCTCCTCTAGATATGGTTTTGAATATATGGTACTCTCAACGATCTCCAAGAGACCACACATCCACCTCCTCAATCATGGGAAAATATTGCAGAAGTGAAAGCTAAACCTCAGGTGTCAAGTGGAGACACAAAGGCACCTTTCCCACTAAGCTCCCCCTCAATATAACTATAAGAAAATAAAAAAATTAATACATGAATGTTCAAGGACTTTGTTTTCTCACTAGATTACTCCCATGGTAACTTCCTCAAGTTAGATACTCATGATCATGAGTATAAGAGATCCCAATGAAGTGAAAATGGGGGGAGAAAACAAAAGAGAGAATAAAATGGAGAGAAATAAGAACACGTAAGTAAAAATATGGAATGCAATTACAGAATGAAAATAAAATAAAAAAAGACTAAACTACTAAAAATGGCCAACAATGTCTATTCCTACGTTTCCAACCCTTAGAAATGAAAGTGGGATACACATTTATAGGGAATGGGGGTGACATTTTGTCTCCAAAAATAGTCTCTCAATGTATGCGTGGGGATGGCCTCATTAAGGACAGAATTTGGAAATTGAATCTACTTAAAATTTGTTCCATTATTTCTCCTCTATCTACCCATGATCATTCAGCTTTATTGGCCCTATTTGGAGAGATATATGGTAACTTCACTCATAATATTTAATCTAGCCAGGCTGACTGTTCGTATTCCAGTACACCGAGGTCCAATGCATTAAAGGCCTTGAAAATGAAAGATCCAGACACGTCTATCTTAATGAAATTTATTCTTTCATACTACTTTCAGTTCCAGGTAAATTTTCAGCTCCAATGGGTCAGACATTTATGAGATATGAGCCCATAAATAAAATTATGCAGTTCTTTGCACAACTTTTGAGGAATGTTCTGTGAGCTAGATTTGAGCTTCCAAATGATAGATAGTGATTTGGGTCATGAAGGTTAAAATTAAGACCATCAAATACAGAAAACTATAAATTAAGAATTTTTCAATTTGGATCAGTTTAGAAAAAGTTATGGCTGTAATAGTAAAATAAATGAAAACCGTTTAAATCCAAAATAATCCATTTTTCCAATTAAACTAAAAAATACTACTAAAAATATAAACTATTACAATGTACCTTAAAATAACACATTGGTGGGATTAAAAAAAATTAAAATTTAGAATAAAATAATTGAAAATATTTGTTCTATAAATTCCCACGCACTTAAACATGGCACTCCTGGGCATTAATCTTATACCAAGGTCAAAACAAACTTCTCAAAGCATTAATGACAACACAACTCAATTATAATATCATATAAAATATCATGACTCCTACATGGATCAAAATTTAAGAGCTCCTCGAGAATCAAATGAATCAATTTAATATCATGTTAATCCTTACATTCATGTCTTGCATACCTCCACGAAAAAATATTTCTCTCTTCACTAAATGATATTTAATATGGAGTTCTTATCATTCCTTAAACATATATGATCTCCATAGGCTTGCTATCCTCCTAGTATCTCTAATTCATAGAGTCACAAATGTGTCAATCATGAGGTCTTTTTCATGGGTTTTTTTGAGACTTAGGGTTGTCATGTTTAAAATGAAAAAATATCTGAGGCAGAATGAGGAGTGTTAAGCTCTAAAGTAAAGTAAATGCCTGAAAACAATTTTTCTCAAGAATGGTGTGATCCTCAATTAACTAAAAAATGAATCACCTACAAAAACCTCTTCTTTTGGGAAGTTCACACTTATAATTTCAGAATCAATGATTTTAATCCCTCTTTCCCCCATTGTAGCATTGTTTCAACTTGAATTTAGATCTGGATTTCTCTTCAGAATCTGGTTTTGGAGGAAAAGAGAGGCAGCTTTTGATCTTCTTCCTCGATCTCCACCACTTGTGTGGTCTTGTCATTGGCACCCATGGTTTGGTCAATTTGTGCTGTATCAGAAATTTTGGGAAAGGAGAACTCAGAAAACAATTCAGTTTTAATAAGATTTAAGCAGGATGAATCAATCAAGAAATCTTCCCTTTTAAGTATGTCAGCTTGGAAATTGTACTCTTCTGGAAAGACAATTGGAAAATTCATATCTGCAGGTGAATTTTCTTCTTCATATTCCAAATAAATAGAGAGGTAAAAACGTTTTTATTGTTCAATATCAAGCATGGGAAGATTAGGTTTCAGGTTATCTTCAACAATGTGATTCTAATATTCTTTTAAAAATTGTTGATCTCCCATAAGTGTATCAGCTGGAATGTGTACATCAAGGACCTCCTCGAGTAATGGTTGAGTATGAGATGATATTATTAACTCCTTTAGTAGCTCTTTCTCACCCTCCTCAGGTTCTTTGATGTAAAAAATGATTGGTGAAATCTCTTCCACCACTCGTTCAGGTTTAGGTTCAGGTTGCTCCATCACTGAACGAATATATTCACCAAACATTTTATCATTTCTCTTCAATTTTTGAATGTCTTCTTGAAGTACTTTCATATTATATTTTTTAATTTCATCTTCTGGTTGCACCTGAGATTCTTTAGTCTATGCAGAATAATCGCCATTGAAATACATCATGAAAAAATAAGTTTTTTTGTTTATGAAATTTATGATTTTTTGTTGTTTTTTTAAATGAAATGAAGAAAACTAATTTAAAATATGTGAATAAAAATACTGATTTAATACCACTTAGATGCCCAAAAATGGAACCAATTTGATGAAGTGTTGTCGTGCGCGCTCTCAAAAATATGTATACTAAGTGCAGCACAATAGCAGACCTAGGTCGATATTTTGAGGAGCTTTTGCAGTCAATCGATAACTATATCTAATTCAATATGTATATATAAGATAAAATTATCAGAAATGATATTTGAGAATTTTAAATGCAAAACTAAAAGTAAATACGCAGATGCAATGCAACACAATTAATGCAGACAAAATGATGTTACGACAGAAAGGAGACATTCCTGAGAGCATCACCTCGAGTGAACCTTCATCGCCTCCTTATTAGTTTCTAATTTACTTAATGAACATGCTCCATCGTATTCTTGAACATCCTCCTATTCATATGGTTGTGACATATGGTACTCTCAATGATCGCTGAGAGACCACACATCCACCTCCTCAATCGAGGGAAAATATTGCAGAAGTGAAAGCTAAATGTCAGGTGGAAAGTGGAGACACAAAAGAGAATTACCCACTAAGATATCCCACGTTCTAACTCTTAGAAGATAAGAAACATTTACACATGAATGTTCAAGGACATAGGTTCATCACTGGATTACTCCCCCAGGAACTTCCTTGGGTTATCTACTCATGATAATGAGTATAAGAGAACACAGTGAAGAGAAAACGGGGGGAGAAAACAAAAGAGAGAATGAAATAGAGAGAAAGAAGAACACTTAAATAAAAATATGTAACGAAATTACAGAATGAAAATAAAATTTAAAAAAAATACTAAACTATAGAAAATGTTTAACAAAGGCTATTCCTACGTTTCCAACCCTTAGAAATGAATGATGGATACACTTTTATAGGGAAAGGGGGTGACATTTTCCCTTCAAAATAGTCTCCAAATGTATGTGTGTGGATGGCCTCATTAATGATAGAATTTGGGAATGGATCCTTCTTACAATTTGTTTCATCACTTCTCCTCTATGGACCCATGAAATTTCATCTTGATTGGCGGATTTAGAAGAGAGAGATGGTCACTTCACTCATTACATTTATTCTGGCTAGGCTGACTATTCGTATTCCAATACACTGATTTCTAACTCATTAAATCCAATGAAAATGAAATATCCATATGAGACTATGTTAATTAATTTTCTTCTAAAGTATTTCGTACTGCTCCATGTAAAATTTCAGCTCCAATGGGTCATCCATTTATGAGATATGGGCCCTGAAAGAAAATTATGCAGTTCTGTGCACAGTTTTCGAGGCCTGTTTGTGAGCTGGATTGGAGCTTCCAAATGATTGATAGAGATTTGGGTCCAGAAGGATACAATGAATCTAATAGAACCTATACACCTATAAAATAATAATTTTTCACTTTGGATTTGTTTATAAAAAGTTATTACAGAAACATTAAAATAAATGAAAATTGTTTAAATCCAAAATAAGCCATTTTTCCCATTAAGCTAAAAAAACTCCTAAAACTATAAAATATGAAAATTTCCATTAAAATAAAACATATATGGTCTTAAAAACATTGAAATTCAGAAATAGATAATGGAAAATATTTATTCTATCACTACTCTTAAGCCCCTCCAACTCCATCATATCCATCCTATAAGGGGTAATGGAAACCAGTGCATCTCCTAGTAATTGATTGATGGAGAGTTTAGCCTTTATCATAAAAGGTGGACAAGAAAAATCACCCAGGAAAACATACTTGAAACGATCAACCATAAGTGTAATGTTTTCCTAGAATACTCCCTTATCATCTAGATATAAACTAGTAATCTGGGTTTTCATCCTACTTATCCCATGATACTATGGCCTAGAACATCTTCCTTAGAAAACCATTCACCCTTGTGAGTGTAAATGGTGCCCTATAGTGATGTGAAAGTCACCCTCTAATGATATTAGTCAACATAGTCTTGATTAGATTTAATCCAATCCATACTGAGTATGACATCAAACCCAGTCATCTCTAGGAAAAAAATTATTCGAAATGAAGTGACACCCACAAACCTCATGGGGGACTCCCTGTACAGTCATACATGATCCATTATAATACCTAATAGAGTGTCAAGAATCATTACTCCCTCACAATGCTGAGTCACATGATCAAATATTTACACAATATGTATAGATAAAAAAATTTGGGATGCACCTATGTTAAAATGAGTAAATACAGGAGTAGGGGTAACTAAGATCGTATATCTCATAGTAGAAGGCCTAGTTCCATGCTCCTCAGGGGTCTCCTATTAAAAATAGATTTTTCATGAACTATGACCCTATGACAAAACCTCACTTCCTGTAGTTGGCCCGCTATGATATCTCAATACAACTGGTGTCTGGCTACATAATCCACCACCACAAACATAGCTTGATCGACTGCTACTAGTCTAGCTCCCTGCCTAATGCTGAGTTATGAAACCTGTGCTCAAACATAGTGTCGAAGATGAAACCTACCACTCACTTATTGAGGGGAGGTCCTGTATAAATGTTGATTGTGGCCCATCTTACTAATTTCTCATCACTTGATTGGGTCGCAATCACACTAATTCATCCCATGACCTAGTCTTCCACACTGATGATAGAAACCTACTCTTCCAACACTAGAGGCATGGATGGTACTCATCTCATAGGGACCCAAAAAAATGAGCATCTTACCAGAAGACCATGAACCACAGGATCAAGAGATTTCCCTACTATTCTCTATTCCCCCATCTCCCCTTAGGCTATATTTTATAATTAGCACCTGAGTTTCTATCTGAGTAGATGTCATTTATCTAACCAAATTGACCTAAGATCATACAACATGTTAGATAGCTTCCTCGACACATTTCACCCTCGACAAATCATCAGCAAAGTCTGTTAGCACAAAATTATGCATTGATGTAAAGCATTTTGAGCACTCCATTATAGTAATTAATCCTTTCTCCAGATGCTTCAACTCACTAGCATTCTTTGATATTATAGAATCTAGGTAAAACTGGTTATAAACCCTAGTTTAGAAATAAACCCAAACCATATTCGCAGCCAGTTATCCTGGATCATAACATCCCCTAGTGATTTTATACTCCAAGAATCATATTTGTTGCAAGATTTACACTCATCAAAGGAGGTTTCTATATATTCTTGAAGATCTATAGCATAGACTGAATCCATAGATCAGTAGCTTGTGGACTCAAATCCTTTGAAAATGTGGGAGGATGCTGCTACAAGAACAACCATGTCAGTTAATCCATAGATGAGGAAAGCTATTGTTCTCCCTAAAAATTATGTATAAAGTAGAAAAACTCCTCAAAAAATTGTGCCTCTGTATCTGTGTCCACTAAAACTATTGATTCCATATTTGGAACTATAGTAGGATTCACTAACATAGCATGGACCATCACCTCCATATCATGGTTGACACCACCCACCAATCATTTGATTGGAGGTCATTATGGAGGCTTGTCTCCAAAATATCTACACTTAAATAATGGTTTTGTGAAATAGAAATATCCATAAAATTCATAAGAGACACTAACTACAACCACTCAAAAGTGGGGTCAAGGTTAAGCTCGCTATTTCTCAAGTTTAATTTCTATTAAATTCAAATTCATATAACATTTCTCATAAAAATGGTTGAACCAAATGTAACATCATATATGACCCATAAGGTCCCATACTCCTCCTGAAATGAAATATGTCAACCACTGAATACACAAAACAAGATATAGTGCATGTGATTGTTGGTGAATGACTCAACATGCCATATTGGCTGCTTAAGGTATCAGTTTTTAAAAACACGGATCTTCTTTTCATGGATGTCTTTTGTTTTCTTATGTTTTTGAGAAAAAAGAGGAATTTATTAAAAATTTTGAAGTACATTCGCTGTACTTTATAAGTACACACCATGTACTTTATAAGTACACACCATGTACTCGGTTACCGTAGGTAGCCGTGTGATGGTCGTGTAGTGGCCTTGCACACGACCGTGTGTGGTGACCTGGAGGCCTCCTAATGAGAGACTTGGTAAGGGTAAGTACACACCATGTACTTCAAAATTACATTCTTTGTATTCTATGTTTTTTTATTAAACGTACCGGGGTCACGTCTGATGGAAATAACTGTCTCGTTCTAGGTATGGTTCATCTGAGAGAGACCGTATGACCGCGATCATTTTCTGAGCCCCCGGTTGAGCATCCGTTCTCTGAATCGACCACCATCGATTGCGTTGGGATCGCATTGGCAAGCTATTCCCTCTTCTAGAAATTTATTTACAGATTATTTCCCTTTTATGATTTATCTTCGGATGAAAGGATTAGATGTTCTTGTAGATCTACAGTGTTCATGGGAGATTAAAGTATTGAGGTTCATGTATGATGATCCTAAATAACATAGGTTGGTGGTTTGTTCAATTCTGTAGAAATTCTTTGAGTTATATGCTCAAAATTTCCCAATACCCTTGAACAGGGTATTACATGTTTAGTGTTTTAGCCTTGTTAATTCCCTACTATGATTGTATGCTGGAATTGAGGTTAATTGAATGTGAATAGGTTTAATTGCTATGATTTGGAAGTGTTTGCCCATGCATGTATTGTTTATGACTATTTGGTCCTACATAGCCTGTTAGGCTACCTTGTTTGTTTCCCATTCCTAGTATAGTTGGATGAAGTGTTTGTTTATTTGACATGATGTTATGTTGTAGATTGTTATCGAAGTAGTTCTTGAGTTTTACTTTGGTCATATAGCATTGTTTTAATTGTTTGACTTATACAGGGCCGTGAGAACCTAGTGTAGTAGACCTTAGGGAGAATGGATTTAAGGGCTTCTCCAGAGTGTGTATTTTTACTTTTATGATGCAAGACCATAGAGGGAATTGACGTAAGTGATTCCTCAGAGTGTCTGTAGTCCCTCAACGCAAGCCATAGGGGGAATGTGACGTATGTGCTTCCCTAGAGAGAAATTTAGTAATCGATACGAGACTATAGGGGGAATTCATGGTGAGTGATTCCTCAGAGAGTCTATGTTTAAGATGAACCAAAGAGGTTAGACTGTGTGTACTTCCCAAAGGGTTACTTGTTCATACTTGGTTGAACCGGAGGGGTTTGGATGTGAGTACTCACAGAGGGTTACCTGCTTTGATTAGATGCTTACTTGTTATAGGAATTTGAATGCAATTGAACTGTATGAATGTTTACAAATGAATACTTCCTTGTTTACATCGCTTTTTACTTATTACCTACCATATATTCACTGACTGTTAGGAAGAAATATTTTGGTGGTTTCCTAATGTGATTTATTCTCCCACCCTATTTGGGTCATGATTTTGGGCCCAAATAGATTATATTTCAGCAGGTATATATAAGGGAAAGAACCCTTCTACTTCAGGTACTTGACTACTTTGGAGCTGGAGATCATGAAACCAAGATAAGGCTTGGAATACTGAGGAGTTTTTCTATTTTTATTTGTACATTGGTTTAGTATTGAATTTAAACATTGTGACGTGTTTGGATACTTTCCTAGACATATGTATCAGGTGTCATTTATATATGTTCTCCAGTTGTTTCTTACATATAGTTTTTTGTTGTTTACTACTGTATGGTATAATTAATGCTTCCACTATTGTATATATGTTGTAATTCTACTGTGTACTCTGAAAATTAGGGCATTGTTTCCCCACTATCACACCCAAGGCCCTCACTGCAAGTCGGAAACCACTAGATTTGGGGAAATGCGCTTGAGGCCACGTGACCAACCAGTTACGGGGAACCTCTAGGCGGCCCTAGGAACTGAGGTGTTACAATGTCGTATCAGAGAAATTATTTTCTTCTTAACTTAATGTTTGGATCCTATTTCTAGGGATAAGAAGGAATAGATACTTGGTAATAAGTAGTGCCCAGGAGTACGTAGCCCATGTACAAGGAAAATCCAATCTACCTCGTTATTGCAATTTTTCTGGTTTTTCAATTTTAAGGTTGATTTGATTTCACCATTGGGTGATTTACATGATTTGTGCTATTATCGTTGATGTGATTGAGGTTAAATTTCTTTTGCAACCCAATGAGATGAGGATATTTCATCTCATGCATCATATAGGCACTTCCTAGAAATCACATTTCATGAATTATTTCCATGACTTTTAGGGTTCATTTTCAATTTCTTGTTGTTGTGATAGATGTTGTGTTGGATATTCATGTTGTTGTGATAGACACAATGATATAATACATGCTTTTTATAGGGTATTTCTGTTTTGTAAGGTCTTGTTTGAATGAATTCTAAACATTGGTTCTTGAGGTGTTTTGGGCCCTCATAAATCAGAATTTGGTGGATCATTGACTTTTTTTCCCTTGTATATGACATGTATAAGATGCCAAGATTTGATTTGCGTGGAGTATGGGCCCTCATGGATCATAATTTGGCACTTTAAATGTTCGTTTCAGTGTTTTTCTGGGTTCCAGATTAGTTTCTAAGGCTTAATGTCTGAAAAAAGCTAGAATACATAGCATGTAATGTTTAATACATTCCACGTGTTCTTCAATTAAGGAAGGAACTATTTTTATTAAGTACATGTCATGTACTATATGTAAAAGCTGTGTAGTCTTTAACCATGTCTCAGGCTGTGTGGGTATGGACATGGGGTATAGAAATCCTTGGTAGGATAGGCCATGTACCGGATGTACACGTCGTGTTGTTGAACCATGTAACTGGCCGTGTCACTAACAAACATGGGTCGGTTGTGTCCTTTCTAATACACGTTGTGTCTATCTGGAACACGCCGTGTAGTGTAACCTGAGTACCCGGCTGTGTAACGAACAACACATGTTGGAAATATCTTCCTAGTACACGTCGTGTCCATCTGGAACACAACGTGTAGTGTGAGCCATTCATCCGGCCTTGTCTCCAACAACACGGGTCGGTAAAGCTTTCCTAGTACACGTCGTGTATGGCACGAACATGCCATGTAGTCTTGTCTCTGCAAAACCGTGTGGGTTACCCATGTAAGAGAACTCAGGCAGGGGAATAGAAGTCAAGTACACACCTTGGGTTAGGATAACACACCGTGTGTATGGGATGTTACACCACCAGTTTTGGTAGGAGTACACACCCATGTGAAAGGATTTAGGGAACACACCATGTAGTCATTATACATGATGTGTATCTATGTTTTGAAAAACATAAAATCTTTCTTTCTCTTATTCCCTTATTTTACATCAATGTTTTAGTCCCTGTTAATATTTATCTAAGGTGTTCACTTGACCATGCAGAGTCATCCCACTAAGACATATTTAGGTTGTCCGCCAGTTAGCGATACGTAATCAAACACCGGACATGGCTGATCAAGGACCTCTAGTAGATCCTACAGTTGTGCTAGTCTTGGCACCATCTATCATTCCATTCCCAGGTGATGACCCGTAGTTCTGAGAGGGCATCATGAGGTTCATGTAGACCTTCTGAGGCATACTACATCCTGCCCCTTCTATGGAAGAGTTGACATGAGTTTTCCAATAGGATCATCCTCCCACCTTCACATGGGAAGGTGGACCCTAGGCTACAAAGTCATGGTTAGAATCCATGTTGTATATCTTCGATCATATAGATACTCCTCCAAAGATGAGGTTCAAGCTCGCTACGTAAATTCTTCTGGATTCCACCAATAGATGGAGGAATGTGATCTCACGATCAGGATGACAGTAGGTTATGGCTTGGGATGAGTTCCAGTATTCCTTTTATGACTAATTTTCTCTCGAGACTTTGTGGGCCGATCGAGCCCATGAGTTCTTCAGTCTGGAGTAGGGTACTCATTCTGTTATGTAGTATTCTTCTCGCTCATGGAGCTGCAGCGCTACACGCCTATTCCTGGAGGTGATGAGTTATTACTGGCAAGGAGGTTCGAGGATGGTCTCAGGCACAACATCTTATCACTGGTGAACATCTTTAGGCTGACTTCAATCACTTCAATAATCAACCAGGCACTGATAACAGAGTACAATCTAAGGGATTCTGGAGTTGTTAGCCTGGGCAATTCAACATCTGGGGTTCGTATTCCTCCTACTAACAAAAGTAAGTGCCATAGGGAGTCTACGTGTGGAGAATGAGGAGGAGAAAGACTTCTTTTAGTATCCAGGTGGTGTGATACTAGTGTAGGAAGAGAAATAATACGAGGCCACTATGCCTGATAGACCCAGTTGAATGCTGATATTGCTGCAAGATGGGCCATATTTAGTTCTTATGTTAGTTCTTCTCACCAGTAGCTGGTGACATGGGTTCTTCTATGACTCACTGTTAAAGAGAATCACCACCAGTTACTCCTCAGTCAGGGAACCAGAGTTCTACTAGGTATTCAGGCCGAGGTGGAGGTCACGGCTGTGGTAGCCAATTGC
Source organism: Viscum album (assembly GCA_963277665.1). Taxonomy (NCBI): domain Eukaryota; kingdom Viridiplantae; phylum Streptophyta; class Magnoliopsida; order Santalales; family Viscaceae; genus Viscum; species Viscum album. The sequence goes on from OY728154.1 coordinate 20,418,480, forward strand.
CAGGTTTTCAGGGACAACATGGTGGATCAACTCAGATTGGTCAGGCAAGGTCACATGGCTGCGGTGTAGGTCAGACATTTTCTGTGAAGAAGACCCAACAAGAGCAGGATCTCAGCCCCTCTACAGTTTGAGTTACAATCTTAGTTTCCTCTATTTTATCTTCTTCTCTTTTCAATACAGGGGTTTCCTATAGCTTTATATTTGTTGATGTTGTGGAGAGCCATGGGCTCTGTATCTTTTATTCTATTAATATTTTGATACTAGAAACTCTGTTGGGGAATAAAATGGCTAGTGTATGTCAGTGCATGCAGTGCCCTCTTGAGGTTGGTGGGTGTCACTTCTTATGGGACCTCAATGTCCTAGAGATGACAGGATATGGCATCATTCTTATAATGGACGGGTTATTTCCCTTCCAGGATGCTGTCAATTTCTATCACCGTAGGGTGAGTTTCACATCACCATATGGTGGATAAATTCTTTAAAAGGGTGAATGAGATGTCTAGGCTAGTAGAGCAGGACCTGGGCAACATGGGTTGGGAGGAGTTACAGACCAGATCACAAGTCTATATCTTGATGACTAGGGGACTTCACAGTTGGACATTCCTCCAGTGGTGGATTGTATTAGGGATGTCTTTCTATAGGAATTTTCAATTTTCCCCTAGGTCATGAGGTAAACTTCTCTATTGAGATTGTTCCAGGAGTGGATCCGGTGTCCATTACTCCTTATAGGATGGCTACACTAGGGTTTCAAGAGCTCAAGAAGCTATTTGAAGAGTTGTAGGCAAAGGGTTTTATCCATCCTAGTACTTCTCCTTGGGGTTCTCCTGTCCTGTTTGAAAAGAAGGCAGATGACACCCTCAAAATTTGTGTGGATTATCGGATGATGAACCCGTTGACGGTTAAGAACCGATATCCTATTCCTAGGATTGATGATCTCTTTGATCACCTTCGAGGAGCCCTAGTGTTCTTGAAGATTCACATGAGGACCAGTTACCATCAGTTGCATGTTAGACCATCTGATATACGTCTTATAGCCTTCCGGAGTAGGTATGGTCTATAAAAGTATGTGGTTAGGTTGTTCGGTCTAACAAACGCACCTGCAGTCTTCATGGCACTGATGAACCAAGTGTTCCATCCATACTTGGATTATTTCATGGTAGTCTTCTGGTAAGATATCTTGGTGTACTCTCACACTCTACATGACCATACTACCCATCTTTAGATCATCTTGAGTACACTGAGAGAGAAATAGTTTTATGTTAAGCTCTCAAAATGAAACTTTTGGATGGATCAGATTCAATTCTTGGGTCATGTTATCTGAGAGACTGATGTAGCAGTAGACCCAGAGAATGTGAGAGCATTAGTTTCCTTGGATAATCCTAAGAATGTCTTTGAGGTACGAAGCTTTCTAGGGCTAGTTGGATACTACAGATGTTTCATACATGACTTTCACGCTTAGCAGCACCACCGACGAGTCTGAATAAGAATGTTGCAAAGATCTTGTGGTCAGATTCTTGTGAGTCAGCCTTCCAGGATCAGAAAGGGAGGTTGACTTCAGCACCGATACTTGTATTTCCATAGACGATCAAGATCTATACTATTTACTATGATGCTTTAGGAATTGTTCTAGGAGCTTCGCTTATGCATGGAGAAGGAGTCGTTGGGTACGGGAATCTCCAATTGAGGCCACATGAGAGGAACTACCCCACACATGATCTCTAGTAGGATATTGTTGTTCATGCTTTACACTATTGTTGTCTTTATCTTTTGGGAGAGAATTTTTTGGTTTTCACCAAACACAATAGTCTCAAGTATATCTTCACTCAGCATGACCTTAATTTGAGAAAGTGAAGGTTGGTTGATTACCATTAGTCTTTTGACTTTGAGCTTTCCCATATGCCTGGGAAAGGTAATGCAATGGATGATTCATTGAGTAGGAGAACTTAGATATAAGTAGTTCATGATGCTACCAGTGGGTGGAAGCTTATGAATCTGTTCTCTAAGAATCATTTGGTGGTGCATGACATATAGGGGAAAAAATTTCTTTCTTTTTTAGCGGTTACCTCTACTCTTCATGATTGAGTGAAAATGATGCAACTATCATATTCTGAAGTCTTAGTCCTTCGTGTGAGTGTGTCATGAGGAGACTCTATTCCGGGATGAACCATAGAAAAATATGAGATCTTGCATTTTTATGGGAGTTTATGAGTGTCATAAGACATACACGAGGAGATGATATAGGGATTTCATTCCTCAGTTTGGACAGTTCATCCTGGTGTCACCAAGATGTATCGTGATCTACACCATCTATATTGGTGTCCATGTATAAAGAGATATGTTGCTGGTTTTTCATGAGGTGTTCTATAAGGACCCGACCTTATTACATTCATAATCTTCAATTTAGTTAATAAAACACATCATTTTTCATTGAGGATCTTTTAAAGTTTAGATATTTAGATAATTAAGACATAACATTCATAACATTAAACATTGTTACAGAGTGGATACCATAAAAACAGTTTCCATTTTTTTTCAAAATATAAAACATTAAAACTTAAAACAACACTCATTGACAATTCTTCAACATTTAATGTGTATTCCTTCCTTGACTTACCCATCCATTAACCAATGAAAAATCATTTAAAACTTGGGATGAGCACAAAATCTCAGTAAGGGATGAAAAATGAAAGAAAGAGCACATTAGTCCATGAATACTCGTAATGTATGAAAATATTTTCAGAAGACATGCTTGTCACTCATGTATACTTTGTGTAACATGATATTCACACAAGATCCACACAAAACATGAGAACATAAATATAATCATATAGGTATATTGGGGCGTTACTTACATAATCTTGTAACCATTCTTGGCTACCTTATAATCTGTAACCCTCACGGCTACCTTACTTTGTGTAACCATCGCAGTTACACTTCGAGTAAGCATACGACCGACCTCCATAATAAAAATACTTAATGAATTGGATGGAGATATAGGTACCACCCATCATCATAATATATTCCAAAGAACCAAAATATAATCATAAAACATGAATAATTCCATAAAAACATTACTTTGGGATTTTTTAAAACTGAATTAAAAAAAGGATTCTTAATGAAAATCCCCTTATAAATATAGTACACTTGAAGAGAGAATTAATATAGTGGATGGTGTATTTATATATAATATAAATACACATAATTAAACATAATATAAACATAACCAATCACACAATAAATAGCACATAAATAATGAAGAAGAAGGTTAACCCAAAGAATGGAAATCGGTTTAATAATTCCCTTACCTCGGGTTTGTATTACTTAAAACTTGTTGAAACCTCCTGTATAATGGTTAAATTAGTGTTAATAATATTTTACAGAAACATTTCCATGTTTATAACATCTTATATGATCATTTCATAACATAATTTCACCCTTAAATGTTAGTATTTTTCCCTTTGCACTGTTTTTTGGTGAGTTCTTAACATGATTTTCATGATTGGTTCATGATGGACATTCTTGTCGATTGGAAGTGAAACTCTAGAATTTGAATGTAGCAGTATTTACATATATAAAGTAACATAAATTATTCCATTCATCATTTTAAATTCTTACATGAGGATGATTCATAAGTTAGAACATTAATGATGTTTGTTTAGATCATTTTAGTGGTTATTTGATAATAACAACCCCGATTTGTCTTATAAATTAGAACGATGCATAAAAAAGAATTACAGAACCATGTGTGATTCATAAAAAATATATTATAACATGGTTCAACCATATAATTGGTTTCATGAACAAATGTGAAATAATTAATGGAAATTGAAATCACATCGTCCACGATGTCGATAATTCGACACAAACAGACAATGTTTTTATTCTTTAAATAAGTGGTAGAGGAGAAGAATAATGATGAGTAATTTTCCATAAACATGATAATATATAGAATATACATGATTTCTAGAGATTTCATGCCTCTTGGGTAAGGATATTTGAAGAATTAATAATGAAATAACTCAAAATAAAAGAATAATTGTGAAAATCCCTTACAAATATTCGACAGTCTAACGGCTACGCAACGTGGTTTTTAAAAATATTAAAAAAAAGAGGGGAAAAGGGTCGCCCATACAGAAAGGAATAATAATATATAGATGATCAAGAATAATAAATAAATAATAACATGGTATGGAAACTTGAATATACTACCACATAAAAGACAACATGAAAGGAAAAAAGAAAGAAATTGAGAATTTTCTTACCATGTAGGGTAACCCTTAACTTGAATGTTGGGACCATGGGGGCTTGATGAAACATTTGGAGGACTAATATACAGGAAATGAGGCTATATCTTTGTTGAGGGAGAATTGGGAATGAATTAAATGAAGGGAAGAGTTGGTATTTATAGGAAAAGTGAGGGATTATTTTAATAAATTTCAAGGGACACCTCATGAGTGGTATTGACAAAACCATGGGATTTCTCATGGTATTTGCACATGGTATAAGAAACTTGGGACACCTCACATATTATTTAAGTATAAAAAAGTCTACCAGATTTATTACATCATTATTATATCATTAATGATGTCATTAACACACCGAAACTAAAAACTATATTTTTTACTATTCACTAAAAATTCAACTGTTTCAGAAAAATTCCCAAAATTCACCCTACCCATTTATCGACGTGTAGATTTTAAAAATGAAGTCCATTTTTGAAAATAATTTTCTAAATATTATTAATTTAATTTTTAAATAAAATCATACTTAATTCAAAAAATAACAATTTTAATTCTGTAACTACTTCTATATCACAATGAAAAATTAACATAGATGCTATTATCTTAAAGCCTAAATAAAATAAAATAATAATAAAATTTACTATTCATTAGGGTCATATTACTATTCATGTTGCTATTCATAAGGGTATGTTACTATTCACCAAAAAACAAGTTGGTTCTAATAGACTCCAAATAATACTATGAACATAATTGTAGAAGACAGTTTATTGAAATTTAAAACATAGAAGTGGAAAATTTTTTGTTAAAAGGATAGTTATAAATATCTACTTAAAACAAAGATCCATGCATTTCAATTATTTTTAGAAAAACATGGGGTGTTACATTATCCCCACCTTCTTGAAATTGCGTTCTCTCTACTTTATTTAATTATTCAACAACTCAGGGTATTTTTCTCTCATAGCATTTTCAGACTCCAATGTTTCATCTTCCACCATGTGGTTTCTCGAAAAAACCTTTACCTGGTGGATTACCTTATTCCGAAATACCTATTCTATTCGATCAATAATTTGAACCGGTTTCTCTTCATAAGAAAGGTGATCTTTCAGATGAACTTCTTCTGGGATCAAGACATGTGATGAATCTGGAACATGCTTTCTCAACATCGAAACATGAAAAACATTGTGTACTTGAAACAAAATCGGAGGCAAAGCTATGTGGTATGCAACTGTTCTAACATTCTCCAATATTTCAAAAGTACCGATGAACCATGGAGTTAGATTTATTTTCTTACCGAAACTCATCACACTTTTCTAAGGAGATACTTTAAGGAAAACATGGTCACCTACCTCGAAAGAGAAGTCTTTCCTTATGTTATCTGCATAAAGTTTCTTCCTACTCTGAGTTGTCCTCATGTGTTGATGAATCATCCTCACATTCTCAGCCAATTATTTAACTAATTCTGGTCCCATCGACTTTCTTTCACCGACTTCATCCCAAAACGATGGAGTCCGACACCGATTTCCATACAAGACCTCAAAATGTGCCATCTGAATACTTGAATGTAAACTGTTATTATAAGAAAACTCAACTAATGAAAGATGTTGATCCCAAATTCCCTGATAGTCCATTGAACAAGCTCGAAGCATAACCTCCAAAGTTTGAATCATTCGTTATGACTGCCCATCTGATTGAGGATGAAAAGCTATACTGAAATATAACTCTGTGCCCAACTACTTCTGAAGTCACTTCCAAAAGTTAGAAGTGAACCTGGGATCTTGTTCAGATACAATGAAATGAGGAACTCCATGTGACCGGACAATCTCATTGAGGTAAAATCGAGAAAGCTGATCCAAAGACATTGTATCTTGAATTGATAGAAAATGTGCAGCCTTTGTTAGCAGATCAACAATAACCAAAATCACATTGTTACCTAGAGAAGTCTTTGGTAGTCCCACCATGAAGTAAATGGATACATACTCCCATTTCCACCCATGCACTCGAAAATGTTGAAGCATCCCGTTCGGTAGGTGTCCCTCTACTTTAGCCTGTTTAAATGTCAAACATCTCTTGGTAAAATCAACAATATCTCTTTTCATTCCATCCCACCAATAATACTCCTGAAGGTCTCTGTACATATTAGTACTTCCAGGATGAGTAGAAAATGGAGAACTGTGAGCTTCACGCAACAATTATATCTCCAACTGGGAATCACAAGGCACCCCCAAATTTTTTCCAAATCTTAAAAAAAATCTTTATCACGATTAAATTCTAGAAACTTACCCATTTTAACCAATTCTACCTTTTTCTGTAGCTCACGGTCTTCCTTCTGCGCTTACTTATTTTTGTCAGACAACGAAGACTGCACTGAAACCTGAAACAAAATAGATGTATTCCCTGCACCATCCACTTATATGCCAAAATTCATCAAATCATTAATCAAGGGATCATGATCCATACATAAAATGGTTAATGATGCATGATGTTTCCAACTTAAGGCATCTTCTACTATGTTTTCTTATCCAGGATGGTAATTGATCATGCACTCATAATCCTTTATCAGTTATAGCCATCTTCTCTGCCGCATGTTTAATTCCTTCTGAGTGAATAAACAAAGTACCTGATACAACTTCATTGGATGGACCAACATCTTCTGACGTAGTCATAAAGGATCTCACTACACCGTTCTGATTGTAGTTTGGCTTCTTTGCATCATTCAGGTCTCTCTTTGGGAAGACATTTGCATAATGACCAATTTCACCACATTTAAAACACTTTACAGTTTTCTTATTAGGATTATTCTTAAGATAATTTCATTGCAATCTCGGGCCATATGTCCAAACTTACCACATTTAAAACACTTCCCAGTTTTTCTTAGACATTCCCCAGGGTGTTTCATTCCACACCTTTCACAAACTGGAAATGGGATTTTTCTTACCATCATATTTCTTTGGTTGATTCTTACCCATTGATTTCCAACTGGACCTCTTCTTCTATTTGTTTCCAAAATGCACATGATCATCATCAAACTACATATCTACCCTCTCAGCACATCGAACATGTTTCTCATAAATTTTGAATTCACGGGAGGCCAAAGACCTTCGATACCTTGGCTTCAATCCTGAGTAAAAGCAGTTGATTTTTCAATCATGATCCAGAATAAGATTTCGAGCATACCTTTCTAGTCGGGTGAAGTTCGCTTCATACACAGCCACTATGTCTTCGTCTTTCTGTTTCAATTCAAGTAATTGCTTCTCCATTCTAAGTCACACCACCTTGGGAAAACTTTTTTCAAGGAAAAGACTTTGAAATTCATCCCACTCTAAGGAATCAAAATCCTATCTACCCCAAATATTCCTTACCATTCACCATCACTAATCAGCTTCCCCTTCAAAATGATAAATGGAAAGACATACCTTTTGATTGCCTGAATTTCACATAACATCAAATATCTTTTCAAGTCTTTGATCCATCCTTCAGCTACTACTAGGTCAGAAGATCCATTGAATGCTGAAGGATGTTGTCTCATAAAATGTTCCACTACTGTCATGTTCTGTTGTGGTAACCTTATTGGTTCTCTTGCATGGATGACACCACCATTTATTGCCTGCATTAGCTGATCCATTACTATCACAAAATTCTCAGTTCCAATCCCTACCATTCAGAGCTGTAGTTCTAGAAGGATGTCATTCTGTCGGAGCCTCTCCTCTTTTGCATCCCTATTCCTTCTGTGAACAACCATTCTAAACAAACATGTCTTAGATAAATCAATATGTTAATCTTTAAATGTTATAACATTTCAAATTAAACATAGAGTGAAAATCATTTATGTTATTCTATTAACATCACCTTAACCCAAAAATTTAACTAAACCTCCCTCTGATACCAACTACAAGGACCCGACCTTATTACATACATAATCTTGAATTTAGTCAAGAAAACACTTCTTTTTTCATTGATTATCTTTTCAAGTTTAGATCTTTAAAGAATTAGGACATAACATTCATAACATTACACATTGTTACAGAGTGGAAACCATAAAAACAGTTTCCATTTTTTTCAAAATATAAAACATTAAAACTTAAAACCAGACTCCTTTACAATTATTCAAAATTTAACGTGTCTAAATTTTTTTTATTACACATCCATTAACCTATGAAAAATAATTTAAAACTTGGGATGAGCACAAAAGCTCAGTAAGTCATGAAAAATGAATGAAAGAGCACATTATTCTATGAATACTTGTAATGTATGAAAACATTTTCAGAAGACAATCTTGTCACTCATATATACTTACTTTGTGTAACATGAGATTCAAAAAAGATCCACACAAAACATGAGAACATAAATATAATCATAGAGGTATCTTGGTTCCTTACATACATAATCTTGTAACCATTCTTGGCTACCTTATAATCTGTTACCCTCACAGCTACATTAATTTGTGTAACCATCGCAGTTACACATGGAGTAACCATACGGCCAACTTCCAACATACACATACCCAATGCATTGGAGGGAGATATAGTTCCCACCATTCATCATAAATAATTCCCAAGAACCAAAACATAATCATACAACATGAATAATTCCATAAAAACATTACTTTGGAATTTCGTAAAACCGAATTTAAAAAGAGGATTTTTAAAGAAAAGCCCCTTATAAATATCATTCCATTGAAGAGAGACTTAATAGAGTGGATGGAGTACGTATATATAATTTACATACACATAATTAAACATAATATAAACATAACACATCACACAAACAATAGCACATAAATAATGAAGTATAAGGTTAACCCAAAGAATGGAAATCAGGTTAAGAATTCCCTTACCTTAGGTTAGTCTTACTTCAAACTTCTTTAAAACTCCTGTATATTGGTTAAAAGAGTGTTATTAATATTTTACAGAACCATTTACATGTTTATAACATATTATATGACCATTTCATAACATCATTTCACCCTTAATTGTTAGTATTTTTCCCTTTTCACTGTTTTTTGGGTGAGTTCTTAGCATGATTTCCTTGATTGGTTCATGATGGGCATTCTTGTCAATTGGAAGTAAAACTACAGAATTTGAATGGAGTAATATTTACATATATCCAATAACATAAATCATTCCATTCATCATTTTTAATTCTTACATGAGGATGATTCAAAAGTTAGAACATTAATGATGTTTGTTTAGATCATTTTAGTGGTTATTTGATAATAACAACCCCGATTTGTCTTATAAATTAGAACGATGCATAAAAAAGAATTAAAAAACCATGTGTGAGTCATAAAAAATATATTATAACCTGGTTCAACCATATAAATGGTTTCATGACCAAACGTGAAATAATTGATGGAAATTGAAATGACATCGTCCACGATGTCGATAATTCGACACAAACGGACAATGTTTTTATTCTTTAAATAAGTGGGAGAGGAGAAGAATAATGATGAGTAATTTTCCATAAACATGATAAAATATAGAATATACATGATTTCTGGAGATTTCATGCCTCTTGGGTAAGGATATTTGAAGAAAGAATAATGAAATAACTCAAAATAAAAGAATAATTGTGAAAATCCCTTACAAATATTCGACAGTCTAATGGCTACGCAACGTGGTTTTTAAAAATATTAAAAAAAAAGAGGGGACAAGGGTCACCCATACAGAAAGGAATAATAATATATAGATGATCAACAATAAGAAATAAATAATAACATGGTATGGAAACTTGAATATACTACCACATAATCAGCACCACTAATCAGCTTCCCCATCAAAATGATAAATGGAAAGACATACCTTTTGATTGTCTGAATTTCACATAACATCAAAAATCTTTTCAAGTCTTTGATCCATCCTTCAGCTACTACTGGGTCAGAAGATTCATTGAATGCTGAAGGATATTGTCTCATAAAATGTTCCACTACTGTCATGTTTTGTTCTGGTAACCTTATTGGTTCTCTTGCATGGATGAAACCACCATTTATTGCCTGCATTAGCTGATCCATTACTGTCACAAAATTCTCAGTTCCAATCCCTACCATTCAGAGCTGTAGTTCTAGAAGGATGTCATTCTGTCGGTGCGTCTCCTATTTTGCATCCCTATTCCTTCTGTGAACAACCATTCTGAACAAACATGTCTTAGATAAATCAATATGGTAATCTTTAAATGTTATAACATTTCATATTAAACATAGAGTGAAAATAATTTATATTATTCTATTAACATCACCCTAACCCCAAAACTTAACTAAACCTCCCTCTGATACCAACTACAAGGACCCGACCTTATTACATACATAATCTTGAATTTAGTCAATAAAACACTTCTTTTTTCATTGAGTATCTTTTCATGTTTAGATCTTTAAAGAATTAGGACATAACATTCATAACATTACACATTGTTACAGAGTGGAAACCATAAAAATAGTTTCCATTTTTTTCAAAATATAAAACATTAAAACTTAAAACCAGACTCCTTTACAATTATTCAAAATTTAACGTGTCTTCATTTCTTGTATTACACATCCATTAACCTATGAAAAATAATTTAAATCTTGGGATGAGCACAAAAGCTCAGTAAGTCATGAAAAAGGAATGAAAGAGCACATTAGTCTATGAATACTCGTAATGTATGAATACATTTTCAGAAGACAAGCTTGTCACTCATATATACTTACTTTGTGTAACATGAGATTCAAAAAAGATCCACACAAAACATGAGAACATAAATATAATCATAGAGGTATCTTGGGTCCTTACATACATAATCTTGTAACCATTCTTGGCTACCTTATAATCTGTTACCCTCACAGCTACATTAATTTGTGTAACCATCGCAGTTACACATGGAGTAACCATATGACCGACCTCCAACATACACATACCCAATGGATTGGAGGGAGATACAGTTCCCACCCTTCATCATAAATAATTCCCAAGAACCAAAACATAATCATACAACATGAATAATTCCATAAAAACATTACTTTGGAATTTCGTAAAACCGAATTCAAAAAGTGGTTTTTTAAAGAAAAGCCCCTTATAAATATCATACCATTGAAGAGAGAATTAATAGAGTGGATGGAGTATGTATATATAATGTAAATACACATAATCAATCATTATATAAACATAACCCATCACACAAACAATAGCACAGAAATAATGAAGTATAAGGTTAACCCAAAGAATGGAAATCGGGTTAAGAATTCCCTTACCTTAAGTTAGTCTTACTTAAAACTTCTTTAAAACTCCTCTATATTGGTTAAAAGAGTGTTATTAATATTTTAAAGAACCATTTACATGTTTATAAAATATTATTTGACCATTTCATAACATCATTTCACCCTTAAATGTTAGTATTTTTCCCTTTGCACTGTTTTTTGGGTGAGTTCTTAGCATGATTTCCATGATTGGTTCATGATGGGCATTCTTGTCGATTGGAAGTAAAACTACAGAATTTGAATGAAGTAGTATTTACATATATCTAGTAACATAAATTATTCCATTCATCATTTTTAATTCTTACATGAGGATGATTCATAAGTTAAAACATTAATGATGTTTGTTTAGATCATTTTAGTGGTTATTTGATAATAACAACACCGATTTGTCTTATAAATTAGAACGATGCATAAAAAATAAATACAGAACCATGTTTGAGTCATAAAAAATATATTATAACCTGGTTCAACCATATAAATGGTTTCATTACCAAACGTGAAATAATTAATGGAAATTGAAATCACATCGTCCACGATGTCGATAATTCGACACAAATGGACAATGTTTTTATTCTTTAAATAAGTGGGAGAGGAGAAGAATAATGATGAGTAATTTTCCATAAACATGATAAAATATAGAATATACATGATTTCTGGAGATTTCATGCCTCTTGGGTAAGGATATTTGAAGATATAATAATGAAATAACTCAAAATAAAAGAATAATTGTGAAAATCCCTTACAAATATTCGACAGTCTAACGGCTACGCAACGTGGTTTTTAAAAATATTAAAAAAAAGAGGGGACAAGGGTCACCCATACAGAAAGGAATAATAATATATAGATGATCAAGAATAAGAAATAAATAATAACATGGTATCGAAACTTGAATATACTACCACATAAAAGAGAACATGAAAGGAAAAAAGAAAGAAATTGAGAATTTTCTTAACATGTAGGGTAACCCTTAACATGAAGGTTGGGACCTTGGGGGCTTGATGAAACATTTGGAAGACTAATATACAGGAAATGAGGCTATAGCTTTGTTGAGGTAGAATTGGGAATGAATTAAATTAAGGGAAGAGTTGGTATTTATAGGAAAAGTGAGGGATTATTTTAATAATTTTCAAGGGACACCTCATGAGTCGTATTGACAAAACCAACGGATTTCCCAGCGTATTTGCACATGGTATAAGACACTTGGGACACCTCACATATTATTTAAGTATACACAAGTCTACCAGATTTATTACATCATTATTATATCATTAATGATGTCATTAACACACCGAAATTAAAAACTATATCTTTTACTATTCACCAAAAATTCAACTGTTTCAGAAAAATTCCCAAAATTCACCCTACCCATTTATCGACGTGTAGATTTCAAAAATGAAGACCATTTTTTAAAATAATTTTCTAAATATTATTAATTTAATTTTTAAATAAAATCATACTAAATTCAAAAAATAACAATTCTAATTCAGTAACTTCTTCTATATCACAATGAAAAATTAACATAGATGTTATTATCTTAAAGCCTTAATAAAATAAAATAATAATAAAATTTACTATTCAATAGGGTCATATTACTATTCATGTTACTATTCATAAGGGTATGTTACTATTCACCAAAAAACAAGTTGGTTCTAATAGACTGCAAATAATACTCTGAACACAATTGTAGATGACAGTTTCTTGAAATTTAAAACATAGAAGTGGAAACTTTTTTGTTAAAAGGATAGTTATAAATATCTACTTAAAACAAAGATCCATGCATTTCTATTTATTTTTATAAAAACATGGGGTGTTACATTATCCCCACCTTCTTGAAATTGCGTTCTCGCTATTTTATTTACTTATTAAACAACTGAGGGTATTTTTGTCTCATAGCATTTTTAGACTCCAATGTTTCATCTTCCACCATGTGGTTTCTCGAAAAAACCTTTACCTGGTGGATTACCTTATTCCGAAATACCTATTCTATTCGATCAAGAATTTGAACCGGTTTCTCTTCATAAGAAAGGTTATCTTTCAGATGAAATTCTCCTGGGCTCAAGACATGTGATGAATTTGGAACATGCTTTCTCAACATCGAAAGATGAAAAACATTGTGTACTTGAAACAAAATCGGAGGCAAAGCTATGTGGTATGCAATTGTTCTAAAATTCTCAAATATTTCAAAAGGACCGATGAACCATGGACTTAGATTTATTTTCTTATCAAAATGAATCACAATTTTCTAAGGAGATACTTTAAGGAAAACATGGTCACCTACCTCGAAAGAGAAGTCTTTCCTTATGTTATCTGCATAACATTTCTTCCTACTCTGAGTTGTCCTCATGTGTTGATGAATCATCCTCACATTCTCAGCCAGTTATTTAACTAATTCTGGTCCCATCAACTTTCTTTCACCGACTTCATCCCAAAACGATGGAGTCCGACACCGATTTCCATACGAGGCCTCAAAATGTGCCATCTGAAAACTTGAATGTAAACTGTTATTATAAGAAAACTCAACTAATGAAAGATGTTGATCCCAAATTCCCTGATAGTCCATTGAACAAGCTCGAAGCATATCCTCTAAAGTTTGAATCGTTCGTTATGACTGCCCATCTGATTGAGGATGAAAATCTATACTGAAATATAACTCAGTGCCCAACTACTTCTGAAGTCGCTTCCAAAAGTTAGAAGTGAACCTGGGATCTCGGTCAGATACGATGGAATGAGGAACTCAATGTGACCGGATAATCTCCTTGAGGTACAATCGAGAAAGATGATCCAATGACATTGTATCTTGAATTGATAAAAAATGTGTAGCCTTTGTTAGCTGATCAACAGTAACCAAAATCATATTGTTACCTCGAGAAGTCTTCGGTAATCCCACCATGAAGTCAATTGATACATTCTCCCATTTCCACCCAGGCACTGGAAAATGTTGAAGCATCCCGTTCGGTAGTTGTCCCTCTGCTTTAGCCTGTTTAAATTTCAAACATCTCCTAGTAAAATCAACAATATCTCTTTTCATTCCATCCCACCAATAATACTCCTGAAGGTCTCTGTACATCTTAGTACTTCCAGGATGAGCAGAAAATGGAGAACTGTGAGCTTCACGCAACAATTATATCTCTAACTGGGAATCACAAGGCACCCCCAAATTTTTCCAAATCTTAAAAAAAATCTTTATCACGATTAAATTCTAGAAACTTACCCATTTTAACCAATTCTACCTTTTTCTGTAGCTCACGGTCTTCCTTCTGCACTTACTTAATTTTGTCTGACAACGAAGACTGCACTGAAACCTGAAACAAAATATATGTATTCCCTGCACCATCAACTTCTATGCCAAAATTCATCAAATCATTTTTCAAGGGATCATGATCCAAACATAACATGGTTAATGATGCATGATGTTTCCGACTTAAGGCATCTTCTACTATGTTTGATTTTCCAGGATGGTAATTGATCATGCACTCATAATACTTTATCAGTTATAGCCATCTTCTCTGCCTCATGTTTAATTCCTTCTGAGTGAACAAACAAAGTACCTGATACAACTTCATTGGATGGACCAACATCTTCTGACGTAGTCATAAAGGATCTCACTACACCGTTCTGATTGTAGTTTGGCTTCTTTGCATCATTCGGGTCTCTCTTTGGGCAGACATTTACATAATGACCAATTTCACCACATTTAAAACACTTTACAGTTTTCTTATCAGGATTATTCTTAAGAAAATTTTCATTGCAATCTCGGGCCATATGCCCAAACTTACCACATTTAAAACACTTCCCAGTTTTTCTAAGACATTCCCCATGGTGTTTCATTCCACACATTTCAAAAACTAAAAATTGGATTTTTCTTACCATCATATTTCTTTGGTTGATTATTACCCATTGATTTCCAAATGTACCTCTTCTTCTATTTGTTTCCAAAATGCACATGATCATCATCAAACTACATCCATACCCTCTCAGCACATCGAAAAAGGTTCTCATAAATTTTGAATTCACGGGAGGCCAAAGACCTTCGATACCTTGGCTTCAATCCTGAGTAAAAGCAGTTGATTTTTCAATCATGATCCAGAATAAGATTTCGAGCATACCTTTCCAGTCGGGTGAAGTTCGCTTCATACAAAGCCACTATTTCTTCATCTTTCTGTTTCAATTCAATTAATTGCTTCTCCATTCTAAGTCACACCACCTTGGGAAAATATTTTTCAAGGAAAATACTTTGAAATTCATCCCGCTCTAAGGAATCAAAATCCTATCTACCCCAAATATTCCTTACCATTCACCACCACTAATCAGCTTCCCCTTCAAAATGATAAATGGAAAGACATAACTTTTGATTGTCTGAATTTCACATAACATCAAATATCTTTTCAAGTCTTTGATCCATCCTTCAGCTACTACTGGGTCAGAAGATTCATTGAATGCTGAAGGATGTTGTCTCATAAAATGTTCCACTACTGTCATGTTCTGTTGTGGTAACCTTATTTGTTCTCTTGCATGGATGACACCACCATTTATTTCCTGCATTAGCTGATCCATTACTACCACAAAATTCTCAGTTCCAGTCCCTACCATTCAGAGCTGTAGTTCTAGAAGGATGTCATTCTGTCGGAGCCTCTCCTATTTTGCATCCCTATTCCTTCTGTGAACAACCATTCTGAACAAACATGTCTTAGATAAATCAATATGGTAATATTTAAATGTTATAACATTTCAAATTAAACATAGAGTGAAAATCATTTATGTTATTCTATTAACATCACCCTAACCCCAAAATTTAACTAAACCTCCCTCTGATACCAACTACAAGGACCCGACCTTATTACATACATGATATTGAATTTAGTCAAGAAAACACTTCTTTTTTCATTGAGTATCTTTTCAAGATTATATCTTTAAAGAATTAGGACATAACATTCATAAAATTACACATTGTTACAGAGTGGAAACCATAAAAACAGTTTCCATTTTTTTCCAAATATAAAACATCAAAACATAAAACCAGACTCCTTTACAATTATTCAAAATATAACATGTCTTCATTTCTTGTATTACAAATCAAATAACCTTTGAAAAATAATTTAAAACTTGGGATGAGCACAAAAGCTCAGTAATTCATGAAAAAGGAATGAAAGAGCACATTAGTGTATGAATACTCGTAATGTATGAAAACATTTTCAGAAGACGAGCTTGTCACTCATATATACTTACTTTGTGTAACATGAGATTTAAAAAAGATCCACACAAAACATGAGAACATAAATATAATCATAGAGTTATCTTGGGTCCTTACATACATAATCTTGTAACCATTCTTGTCTACCTTATAATCTGTTACCCTCACAACTACATTAATTTGTGTAACCATCGCAGTTACACATGGAGTAACCATACGGCCGACCTCCAACATACACATAGGAAATGCATTAGAGGGAGATATAGTTCCCACCCTTCATCATAAATAATTCCCAAGAACCAAAACATTATCATAAAACATGAATAATTCCATAAAGACATTACTCTGGAATTTCGTAAAACCGAATTCAAAAAGAGGATTTAAAAAAAAGCCCCTTATAAATATCATACCATTGAAGAGAGACTTAATAGAGTGGATGGAGTATGTATATATAATGTAAATACACATAATTAAACATAATATAAACATAACCCATCACACAAACAATAGCACATAAATAATGAAGAATAAGGTTAACCCAAAGAATGGAAATCGGGTTAAGAATTCCCTTACCTTAGGTTAGTCTTACTTAAAACTTCTTTAAAACTCCTGTATATTAGTTAATAGAGTGTTATTAATATTTTACAGAACCATTTACATGTTTATGACATATTATATGACCATTTCATAAAATCATTTCACCCTTAATTGTTAGTATTTTTCCCTTTGCACTGTTTTTTTGGTGAGTTCTTAGCATGATTTCTTTGATTGGTTTATGATGGGCATTCTTGTCGATTGGAAGTAAAAATATAGAATTTGAATGGAGTAGTATTTACATATATCCAGTAACATAAATTATTCCATTCATCATTTTTTAATTCTTACATGAGGATGATTTATAAGTTAGAACATTAATGATGTTTGTTTAGATCATTTTAGTGGTTATTTGATAATAACAACCCCATTTTATCTTATAAATTAGAAAGATGAGTAAAAAAGAATTCCAGAACAATGGGTCAGTTAGAAAACATATATTATAACTTTATTCAACCATATCAATGGTTTCATGACCATACATGAAATAATTAATGGAAATTGAAATCACATCGTCCACGATGTCGATAATTCGACACAAACGAACAATGTTTTTATTCTTTAAATAAGTGGGAGAGGAGAATAATAATGATTATTATGCTTCCATAAAAATGATAATATATATAATATACATGATTTCTAGAGATTTCATGCCTCTTTGTTATGGATATATGAAGAAAGAATAAGGAAATAACTCAAAATAAAAGAATAATTGTCAAAATCACTTACAAAAATTTAGCAGCCTAACAGCTACGCAACATGGTTTTAGAAAATATTAAAAAAAGAGGGGACACGGGTCACCCATATAGAAATTAATAATAATATAAGGAAGATAAGGAATAAGAAATAAATAATAACATGGTATGGAAACTTGAAAATTATACGACATAAAAGAGAACATGAAATGAAAAAGAACGAAATTGAGAATTTTTTTTACCTTGAAGAGTAACCCTTAGAATAGAAGGTTGGGACCTTGGGGGCTTGAGGAAACCTTGGGAGGACTACTATGAAGGAATTTAGTCCAGATCTTCGTTGAGGGAGAATTGGGAATTAATTCAATGAAGGGAAGAGTTGGTATTTATAGGAATAGTGAGGGATTATTTTAGTAATTTTCAAGGGACGCCTCATGAGTGGTATTTACAAAACCATGGGATTGCCCATGGTATTTGCCCATAGTATAAGCCACTTGGGATACCTCACATATTATTTAACTGTAATCAAGTCCACCAGATTTATGACATCATTATTATATCATTAATGATTTCATTAACACATCGAAACTAAAAACTGTATTTGTTTACTATTCACCGAAAAATAAAATGTTTCAGAAAAATTCCCTAAAATACACCCTAACCATTTATCGACATGTAGATTTCAAAAAGGAAGTCCATTTTCTGAAAAAAAAATTCTAAATATTATTAACATAAATTTTAATTAAAATCATAATTAATTCAAAAATTAACAATTCCTATTCTGTAACTACTTCTATATCACAATGAAAAATTAAGCTAGATGCTATTATCATAAATCCTTAATAAAATAAAATAATAATAAAAAATACTATTCATTAGGGTCATATTACTATTCATATTACTATTCATATGGGTATGTTACTATTCACCAAAAAAACAAGTTGGTTCTAATAGACTCCAAATAATACACTGAACACAATTGTAGATGACAGTTTCTTGAAATTCCAAACATAGAAGTGGAAAAAATTATGTTTAAAGGATAGTTATAAATATCTACTTACAAAAAAGTTCCTTGCATTTCTATTTATTTTTAGAAAAACATGGCATGTTACATGTTCTACTTGTCAACAGGTGAAGGCAGAGCACCAGCGAACAGCAGAGCTTTTGCAGTAGTTACCCATTCCCTAGTGGAAGTGGAATGATATCATGATGGATTTTGTGATAGGGTTGTCGAGGTCGCCTCGAGGGAATGATGCAGTATGGGTTGTCATTGACAGACTCATGAAGGTTTCCCACTTCTTTTCGATTAGGGAGACCTTCTGCGTTGATGAATTAGGAAGGTTGTACATCCGGGAGATTGTATGTTTATATGGAGTTACACACTCCATTTTTTCAAATAGGGATGCTCGTTTTACTTCTCGGGTCTGGAAGGGGCATTATAATGCTTTGGGTACACAGTTACTTTTGAGTACAGCTTACCACCCCCAGACAGATGGCGAGTCCGAGCGTACGATTCAGGTACTTGAGGACATGCTTCGAGCATGTATCCTAGATTTGGGAGGTTCTTTCGAGAAACACATACCTATTGCAGAGTTTTCCTACAATAATAGTTTTCAAGAAACTATTCTGACGGAACCTTACGAGGCTTTGTACAATAGGCCATACTGATCACCCTTATGATGGCTGGAGGCAGGAGAGGCAGCTATGTTGGGACCTCGCCTTGTCCAGGAGATCATAAAGCAGATATAGTTTATTTGAAAGAGGATGGCTACTGCATAGTCTTGACAGAAGTCTTATGCTGATCGACGGAGACAACCTATGGAGTTTGAGGTCGGGGTCAGGTTTTTCTATGTGTCACACTGAGGTTGGGACACATGTGGATTAGGAGACAGGGAATGATTTCATCGAGGTATGTTAGGCTGTTTGAGGTTTTGGAGAGACTTGGGCCGGTTGTCTATCGGTTGAAATTACCTCATAGGTACTAGGTTAGGCATGACAATTTCCACATTTCTTAGCTTCGACGTTACTTTTGAGACCTGTCTCATGTTTTCCAACCCAAGGAGATTGAGTTATATATGAATGCCTCGTTTGAGGAGAATCCTATCCTGATTGTTGATTTAAGTACAAAGGTTCTCCATGGACGGTCAGTTCCTCTGCTATGGGTGCTATGGCAGCCTGAGCGAGTACAAGATGCGACTTGGGAGAGGGAGTCCGATGTACGATCGTAGTGGCTGGAGCAATTCGGAGTTTCTTCATCTATGCCGCCTTGCTAGGGAAATTCGAGGATGAATTTCTTTAAGGGGGGAATTTTGTAAGTACCCAAATCTTATTTTCAGGTATGTTTTTATTTTTCTATTGTTTTTGAGAAAAAGAGGAATTTATTGAAATTTTTGAAGTACATGTCATGTAATTTTTAATTACATGCCGTTTAATCGGTTACTGCGGGCTTCCGTGTGTTGGTCGTGTAGCAGACTTTCACACGGCAGTGTTTGGTGACCTTGAGGCTGCCTAAAGAGGGGCTCGGTACGGGTAAGTACATGTCGTGTACTTCAAAAGTATACACCATGTATGTTTTCTTCATTAAATGTACCGGGGTTGCGTCTGACGAAGAGAGCCGTCTCCTTCTAGGTCTGGTTCATCTGAGAGAGACTGTACGACCATGATCTTTCCCGAGCCCCCGATCGGGCATCCGTTCTCTGAGTTGACCGACGTCGATTGTGTTGGGATCACCTCGATAAGCTCTTACTTCTTCTAGAGCTTAGTTTCATCATTCTTCCTCTTTCAATAGTTATCTTTAGGTGAACATTTTAGACATTATTGTAGATCTACTCTGTTATTGTGTGGCTCAAGGATTGAGGTTGCGGTTCACGTATAACGATACTACAACACCGAGGTAGGTGGTGTGTGTCTTTCGGTAGAAATTCTTTGAGTTATGTGTGAAAAATTGCTCAATAACCTTGAACGGGGTATTGCGTGTTTACTGTTTTAGCCCTATTAATTGCCTACTATGCATGTATGCTGGAATAGAGGTTAATTGAATGTGAATAGGTTTAATTTCTATGATTTGGAAGTGTTTTCCCATGAATGTTCTGTTTATGAACATTTGGTCCTCCTTAGCCTATTAGGTTGCCTTGTTTGTTTCCCATACCTAGTATTTTAGGATGGAATGTTTTTTTATCTAACATGCTGTTATGCTATAGACTGTTAGCCAAGTAGTTCTTGAGTTTTAATTTGGCTGTATTTCATTGTTGTGGTTGTTAGACTTACACAGGGCCGTGAGAACACTGTGTAGTAGACCATAGGGATAATGGATGCAAGAGCTTATCTAGAGTGTCTGTTTTTACTTTTACGATGCGATACCATAGGGGGAATTGACGTAAGTGCTTCCTCAGAGTGTCTGTAGTTCCTCGATGTGGGCCACAGGGGGAATGTTATGTATGTTCTTCCCAATAGTTCCTTTTAGTTATCGATACGAGTCCATAGGGGGAATTGACGGCGAGTGCTTCCTAAGAGAGTCTATTTTTAAGCTGAACTAGAGGGGTTAGAATGTGTGTACTTCCCAGAGGGTTGATTGTTATTACTTGGTTGAACCAGAGGGGTTAGGCTGTGAGTACTCACATAGGGTTACCTGCATTGATTAGCTACTTACTAGTTATATAAAATTGAATGCAATTGAACTGTTGGAATGTTTACTGCTGAGTACTTCCTTGTTTATTGATCTTTTTACATATTGTCTGCCATATATTGACTGACAATTAGGAACAAATCTTTTGGTGGTTTCCTAATGGGATCGAGTATCACACCCTATTTTGGTCATGATTTTGGTCCCAAATAGATTATATTGATGTAGGTATAGATAAGGGAAATCACCCTTCTACTTCAAGTACTTGACTCCATTGGAGCTGGAGATCATGAGACCAAGCTGAGGTTTGGGATGATGAGAAGTTAACCTGTTTTCATTTGTACTTTGGTTTAGTTATGTATTTCAGAATTTTGACGTGTTTGGCTGCATTCCTAAACATATGTATCATGAATCATTTATATATGTGCTCCAGTTGTATCTTATAGTTTTTTGTTTTTTACAACTGTATACTATTATTAATGCTTCCACTATTGAATATTTGTTTTACTTCCACTGTGTACTCGGACAAGGAGGGCATAGTTTCTCCACTATTAGACCCAAGGCCCTCACTGCTAGTCAGAAGCCTCTGGCATATGGGGAAATGCGCTTGAGGCCATGTGACCAAACATGTATGTGGTGCCTCTGGGTGGCTTCAGGAATAGGGGTGTTACAATGTGGTATCAAAGGAATTATTTTCTTATTGACTTACTATTTGGGGCCTATAGCGAGGGATAATAAGGAATAGGTACTTGGTAATAAGTAGTCCTGAATAGTAGCTAGCCCGTGTATAGGGAAAATCCAATCTACCTCGTTATTGAAATTTTTCTAGTTTATCAATTTTAATGTTGATTTGACTTCACCGTTGGGTGATTCACATGATATTTGTTGTTATTGTTGATGTGATTGAGGTTGTATTTCTATTTCAACCTGATGAGATGAGGGTATTCTATCTCATGCATCATATAGGCACTTTCTAGAAATCACATGTCATGAATTCTTTTCATGCCTTTTAGGGATCATTAGGGATTTCATGTTGTTGTGATATATGTTTTGTTAGATATGCATGATGTTGTGATAGATACCATGATAGAATAAAATATTTTGATGGGGTATTTCTTTGTGTAAGGTCTTATTTGAATGAATGCCAAAATATGGATCTTGAGCTGTTATGGGCCCTCACGAATTGAAATTTGGTTGATAATTGACTTTTTTTCCTCATATATGACACGTTTAAGATTCGAAGCATTAATTAGTGAGGAGTATGGGCCCTCACAGATCAGAATTAGGCACATTAAATATTCATTACAATGTTTTTCTAGGTTTTGGAGTAGTTTTTGTGGCTTAATGTTTGGAAAAACTCATAATTCATGGCATGTGATGTTGAATACATGCCATGGGTTCTTCAGTTCAAGAAGGAACTATTTTTCATAAGTACACACCTTCTACTATATGTACACTCCTTGTATTCTCTAACCATGTCTTAGACTGTGTGGGTAGGCACATGGGGTTTTGATATACTTGGTAGGACATGCCGTGCACCGGATGTACATGTCGTGATGTAGAACTGTGTAACCGGTCATGTCACTAACAAACACGGGTCAGTTGTGTCCTTTCAAATACACGCCGTGTCCATCTGGAACATGCCGTGTAGTGTAACTAGATTACCTGGCCATGTAACGAACAACACAAGATGGTAATATCTTCCAAGAACGTGCTTTGTCAATCTGGAACTTGTTGTGTAGTGTGAGCCGGGCATCCGGTCGTGTCTCCAACAACACAGATCGGTGAAGCTCGTTTAGCACACGCCATGTCTGGCACGAACACGCCATGTAGTCTTGTCTCAGAAGAACCGTGTGGATTACCCATGTAAGGTAATTCGAGCAGGGGAATAGAATTCACATACATGTCATGGGTTAGGACAACACGCTGGGTGTATGGGATGTTACACGACCAGTTTTGGCAGGAGTACACGCCCATGTGAAAGGCTTTGGGGAACACGTCATGTAGTCATTATACACATAGTGTATCCATGTTTTGAAAAACTTTAATGCTTCATTTATAATGTTCCCTTATTTTACTTCTATGTTTTAGTCCATATTAATATTGATCTAAGGTGTGCGCTTGACCATGCAGAGTCATTCCCACAAGACGTCCTCTGGTTGTCTTCTTGTTACTGAGTAGTAATCAGACACCAGACATGGCTTATCAATTACTACCATCAGATCCTCTAGTAGTGCCAGTCTTGGCACCAGCTGTCATTCCAGACTAGGTACTGACGCATAGTTCTGAGAGGGCCTCAAGAGGTTCATGCAGACCATCTGAGGCATACCGCATCCTGCCCCTTCTATGGAAGGACTGACGTGAGTTTTCTTGCACCAACATCCTCTCACCTTCACAAGGGAAGGAGGAACTTCAGCTAGAGAGTCATATATAGAATCCATGCTATCTGTCTTCGAACATATAGAGACTCTTCCGAAAATAAGGGTCATTCTTGATACGTAAAAATGCAGGATTCCACTGAGAGATGGTGGGATGTGATCGCACGGGTGGGATGCTAGTAGGTTGTGGCATGGGATGAGTTCAAGTGTGCCTTCTATGACTACTTCTATCGAGAGACTTTGTGGGCCGATCGAACCCGAGAGATCATGAGTCTGGAGTAGTGTACACTTTCGGTTATGGAGTATTCCTCTTGATTCACGGAGCTGCATCACTTCACACCTATTCAAGGAGGTGATGAGTTATTCCTGGAAATGAATTTCAGTATGGTCTCAGGCATGACATCCGATCACAGGTGAACATCTTCAAGCTGATTTCCATCACTTCTGTAGCCAACCAGGCGTTAATCACGGAGCAAAATCTGAGGTATTCTGGATTTGTGAGCCAGTGCGGCTCGACATCTGGTGTAGTATAACATAGGGAGAATGGACGTAAGGTCTTCTCCAGAGTGTCAGATTTTTACTTTCATGATGCGTGACCATAGGGGGAATTGACGTAAGTGCTTCCTAGAGTGTTTGTAGTTCCTTGATGTAGGGAACCAGGGGAATGTGATGTATGTTCTTCTCCATATAACCTTTTAGTGACCGATGCGAGACTATAGGGGGAATTTATGATGAGTTCTTCCTCAGAGAGTGTTTTCTTAACCTGAACCAGAGGGGTTAAACCGTGTGTACTTCCCAGAGGGTTTGTTGTTCTTGCTTTGTTGAATAAGAGGGGTTGGGATATGAGTACTCCCAGAGGGTTGCCTGATTTTATTAGCTACTAACTTGTTATATGAATTTGAGTTCTATTGAACTGTAGGAATGTTTACTGTTTAGTACTTCATTGTTTACTTCACTTTTTACTTATTGCCAGCCATATATTCACTAACTATTAGGCACCGATCATTCGGTTATTGCCTACTGGGATTTAGTCTCACACCCTGTTTGGGTCATTCTTTTGGTCCTAAAAAGATTATATTCCTGCTGGTATAGATAAGGGAATGATCCCTTCTACCTCAGGTACATGACTACTTTGGAGTTGGAGAGCATAAGACCAAGCTGAGGCTTGTGATGATGACGAGTTTACCTATTTTATTTTTTTACTTTGGTTTAGTAATATATTTCATCATTTTTAAGTGTTTGGATTCTCTCTTAGATATATGTATCATGAATCATTTATATATGTTCTCCAGTTGTTTCTTACTTTCAGTTGTTTGATGTTTACTATTGTATGCTATTATTACAGCTTCCATTATTGTATATCTGTTGTACTTCCATTGTGTACTATGCCAATGAGGGAATAGTTTACCCACTATCACACCCAATTCCCTTGCTGCTAGTCAGATACCTCATGAATTTTTGAAAATGTTTTTGAGGCCATGTGACCAATTGGGTATGGGGCACCTCTGGGCGGCTTCCAGAACCAGGGAGTTACACAATTGTAGCCTAATAAGGAAAACATTTCTTTTTTATGACCAACACTCTATGTACCAAACATATTTTCCAATTCCCTACATATAATATCCATAAAAATATAATCTATATCTATCTTTAAACCTATTATAACATCATGAAAACAATCAATTCATCCTATATGGCATAAGACAATTCATGGTATGTGATTCCTATAAAGTGATTAAAATTGTTCATGAGATAGAATAAACTCTTGTTATCAAGTTTAAACAAAATAAAACCCATAATTGTATTACAAATAATATCACAACTTATGTTCATCACCTAATGGTGGAATCAAATAAACTATAACAGTCAAAATCTATAAAATAGTAATTTATATTTGGGGAAATCTGGATTTTTCCTATACATGTGTCAGATACTCCAAAGAAAAACTCATTACCAAATTACAATACTTATTAATCCCCTTTTTTTCTCCAAATAGTATGATATGAAAATAAAATACCTATGATATCACGTTGTAACCTCTCGTACCCGGATTCTGCTCAACAGTTCCCTGAGCCCGATTGGCTGTGTGGACTCAAGCGAGTCTACCAAAATGCCATAAGTTGAAAACTATAAACAAGCGTCTCGGATGTGTCTATAGGGAGAATATTCCTTCTTAACAGAGTGTAACACAATAGTAAAAACATGAAGATCCATAAAATATTCCTATTTAACAATCACTCAATATATAACATATGGAATAGATAAAAGAATGAATATATAACAATTCCAAAAAGAATCTCATATATATTGATGAACTTGTCAAGTGTCTAAAAAGAATCAAAAATAAGTATACATACATTGGTAAAATACATGAATCAAAATAAAAAATTTCCAAAATCACTATCACACTATTGCATCATGAGCCTCAGATCGGTCCCATGCTCCCCTTCTCTTAAGAATGGAGCAAAGTAATGCCTCAAACTGCGGGGTCATTCCTCATTCCCTACCCACATTCATATAGTATATGTGGGCACCCAACAGTAGCCCAAATAGGGTGTGAGATATAATCCGAGTATTCTACCACCCAAGGGTATATAAAGAATCCTAGTCATGAAATATAAAATATGCATTGTTCAATATATATGTCACAAGAAAGCGAAATAAAAAGAAAGTGACCACGGTATGTTTTATACAAAACTAGTGATACTGCGTAGCCCAACATGGCTCCCTGTATAAAACATGTCCAAGATCCTTTAATAAGGAAGATACAAAAAATAATGAAATAAATACCATAACCTCTTTGTGAATCCAGTCATATCATTTCAACCATGACCTTTTCGTGTAACATGTGTGAAAACACACATGACCTTTTCATATAACTAGAAGTGTCATATCAACCATGGATACAATGAACAATCAATTATATCACATTTACGATGGTATTGTTGTCTAATAGTTTTGTTAGTTATATTATGGTTGAGATGTAATATTAATAATGTTAGACCCATCGGAGCCGATTCCAAGGTACAATGGACCAGGAAATCCTCATTGAGTCTCAAGAGTATCTCAATGGAAACTTGGTTAGGCTTGAGTTGGGGTCCAAGGTGCATGTTTACTGACAATATCTAATATTAGCCCAAGAAAAATTGGATCCAAGTAGTAGTTTTTCATGGAATCCTATAGAATCAAGACCCAAGGAGAAACCTCATCCAAGGCATTCACTACCACATGCAAGAACCATGGGAGAATTGTCCATGGAATCTAATGGAATCAGGATCCATGGTTTAACAACTAAGGAATCCACTACCATTAAATTAATTAGATTCCATTCTTAAATTTAGAATAATTAAATTCCATTTTTCTACCCACTCATATATCAAATCCATATTCAAATACAATCCATGAGTTTTCCCACTAATATAACATTTTTATACAATCCATTTAATCAATTAAACTAAAGAATGAAATTTGAACACATGGAAAATATGAATTATCTATCTTTTAATTACACATTGAATTCAATTTATTTATTTATGGGATTACTCTAACCATGAAAGAACAAACAATTAACTGATTTGTGGTTTAACAAAAAAATGGCTAATGGAACACCCCATGGGTGGCCTCAGATAAGAAAAAACATCGAAATTGTCTAATGGAAGCTATAAGGTATCCCTTATAGGTTCCATTTCATTCAGTTCAATTAATCATTTAAATTATGAGGGCTCTAACGGAATGCCCAATAGGTGAAAAAATGATAACTAGTTTAATAAAGCTCCAATCCAGAAGGGAAAAGTATAGAACACCTATTGATCATATTTAGTAGATTTCTATTCTAGAATTATGTTTTCATTAATTTTAGATCAAAAGAAAAATGAAGGATGTATGAAAACCCAATAAAATATGGTAAATGAACTTTTACCTAAACATCATAGCTAATACCAACCTAAACGAAGAATGAAACTAATGGAATCGAGATCCAACAAGGGAAAATTAAATAATATTGATATCAGAAGAAATGATGTTTTGATCTAAAAAAGGGACACAATAAAATATTTAGGCTTCCTTGGGGAATCCTATGTATGAGAGAGGATAAGTTAAGGATTATCTATGAAAAATAGAGGCCCTCTCTCTCTATTTTAAAAATAACTACTTGGGAATTTACACAGTGATAAAATTCTTTACACATCTTGAAAAGCTTGTGTCCTTCCCCCTGGGAAACCCTTTACATGGTTCAAAGGGTTATTCATAGACCATTACTTGTCATTTAATGATCACACACTGCATAATCCAATTACAAACCATATAACTGGCACGTAACCAACCTCATCCCTCATACTTCCTTCATCCAAAACAACCCTACTTCCCTATGAGCACTACATGAGGGTCAAATCCAGAAAATATAAATTAAATAAGAGTGTTAGGTCAACTATTCTAGATACCTTGAATGGGGGGGGGGGTGAATCAGGCTATGATATATTAAAACAACTACCCTATTCATATTGTTTTGGTGTTAGAAAAAACTATTTTCTCTCTCATTCCCACTGAAAGTTTTGAATAAACCTTAAATCATGAACACGACACAGCAATTCTACTTGTTTCACCCTCACGGGGATATGTCAAAGTAGAATACACTGACTATGTAGTTATGTACCAATTACACTGTAATTGTACTACTGTTTACAAGTTTGTAGTGGAATCACTATCTCTCATGGTTTACAATGAATCACAATTTGAAAGCCCAATACTCTCTCAACTAAAGAGAGGTCACTGATCCTTCAGAAGATCCACTTACAGTTTAAAGACCTATTGGTCCTTTCATTTTCATGAATAAGTGCATCCTTAAATGCTGATAGATGCTCTTTTGAAGTTCTACTTTCAACCATGGATTAATAATTCTTTTCCACTGAACACTGGGTAGTAACCTTGGAAAAACCTTTGCAATGTTCACTAATTCGGAAGACTACCCATTTTATGAAGCCCAAACCAGCCTTTTTAATGCTTTGTTGTGAATCTCTATGGGAAGCTCCATTGTGAAGCTCTATTGCGAAGAACCATTGTGAAGAACCATTGTGAAGCTACGTGGAAAATCTCCCATGTGAAGCTCCCTCGCAAAGCTCCCAATTTTGTAGACCTCAAATAAGTTGCAGAAAAGCTCCTTAGCAAAGCTCCAAATTTCAAAGAGCTCAAAAACTCCACTAGAAAGATTCTTTGTGAATATCGTTAGATAATATACTTCTCCAACATCCTTCGCTATTTGAGAGACTAATTATTTTTTGAGAAAAACTCTCTACTCTTCTCAATGAGGTCGAGGCCTATTTATAGGCGATTCCACCAACCCTTAAACCTTCCGTTAAAAGTCAACTCCACGTCATCTTATTTGGCAGTACATCAAAATTTCATCAGAAATTATCTATACTTCTCAAAGAATCCAGGAAATATTCAGATCCCGAAACTCCACCTTGAATCTCTTTAGAAAAAATCCTTCACAAAGATCATCGTAATAATAGAGCTCTCCATCAAAATTCTTCTTCTCTTTTCCAAATCCACATCATGAATCTCATCTTCATGAAATTCAGGCCTTTGATATATTTTGATGAGATCATCATGGAAATCCACTTTTCGCTCAGCTTTCCACTTTCATTCATGAATCTTGTCGTTATCAAAGAGGTCTCTATCAAAATTCTTCATGTCTTTCCCCAAACCACTTCATGAAGAGCATATCTATGAAATTCATCCCTTTTATATATTTTTATGAGATATTCAAGGAAATACACTTTTTTCAGATCTCACCAAGCTTCACAATTTGAACCCCAAACATTTGGCAAACACTAGAAACCAATGTAACCTTGCATATGTTCTTTTTATACAACCTTTAGATATTCCCTTCCTTGAGACCCTACCTTTTCAACTAACACAACCAACCCAAAACTGATACAATGATATCTTGAGGAATTTTTCCCAATAATACCCCCTTTGGGATTATTGTAAACTCTTCTCATAATAAATCTCTGCACTTAGATACCTCACTGAAGATCCTTCCATCATCTACCACCATCTGTATCTTTCAATTCAGATAGTGACCAAATATTCACTCCCCACATACTATAAGCCAACACGATCAATTCTATATGTGATAAACAAGAGTATTATGAAATGTTCATAAATTAATCACTTCATTTCTGAAAACAATTATTGATACCATACTAATACAAATAAACTGCTTTCATCATGAACCTCACCTATCATGATATCTAATATTTGATCGATATATTCAAGAATCGTTGGGTTTGATACTCCCCCCCCTATATCATTGCTCCCCTATCTTTCTGCTCCACCTATAAACTTCTCCCTATGTCTTGACATAATATATTTTCTCTTATAAAAGGCACCCTTTCTCCCCCTTAGAGAGTCACATTTTCACCCCCTTTTTCAAAAGACACAATGTTCACTCCTTTGTTGTCTGCAACAGGGTAACAACCCACATTATTACATTAGGGAAAATAAATTATACCTTGGGGATAGTGGGGTGATCCCACATCAACATATGTTCATGTGTGGGGGGTCAACTTGACTCCCAGAGCCAGTATTTGCCTTTAAAAATCTTCCTTGGGTAAGGCCTTTGTCATAATTTCCACAACCTGCAGTTATGTAGCCACATACTCCAACATCACAACCCCTTCCTCCACCTTCTCCTTGATAAAGTGATATTTGATCTCAATGTTCTTTTTAATTTCCATATGGATTATATTTTTGCTAAGATTTATAGCAGTCAAATTATCGCACTAGATTTCGATCGAAGACTTCACATCAACTCACATATCATCAAGAAACTGCTTTATCCACAATAACTATTTGGATTATTGAGTGGATTAAATGTACTGAGCTTCTATAGTGATCAATGAAATGAAATCTTCTCTTCTTTCAAAACCAAGTGATACAAAATCCACCAAGATAGTAGCACCTCCCGATGATGATTTTTTGTCATCTACTGAACTAGCCCAATCTTAAATTGTATTTCCCAAAAGCTCTATCTAATATTTATCCTTATACATCAAACTGAAATCCATAGTTCCATTGATATGCTGATATATTATTTTCAATACATGCATGTGGATTTCCATGAGATTGATTTGATACCACGCTTCATGGAAAGTTTCAAAAACAATATCAGGTATTGTCACTATTAGGAACCATACACTTCTAATAATCTACCTTTATTTTGTGATGTTAAATTCCTGGTCATTATCATATTTTGATAATTTCATTAGGGTGGCAATCAGAGTCATCATATGCATATAATTGTCCACTCCAAATATTCCCAAATAATCCTTAGCATATTTGGATAGAGAAGAGAAAGTACCATACCTTCCTTTTTTCATCTGTAAACCAAGGAAAAACATTAGCTATCCATTCATTGACATTTCAAACTTTATTTTCATGAATTCAGAAAACTATTTGCATTGATCTTCTTCTAATCTTCCAAATATTACATCATTGATATAGACCAGAGGCATCATCCTTTGATTACTCTCGTTATTGAAATAGATATTGTAATAAATTCCACCAAACTGACATCCATTCTTCTTCAAGTAGTGATCAAGCCTCAAATACCTTTCTCTTAGTGCTTTCTTTATCCAATATAACGTTTTATTCACCCGAAAAACTTTATTCTCATCTTCATGAGTGATAAAACCATATAGATGCTCAATATACACCTATTCTTTTAGAACCCCATTCAAAAATAAGGATTTGACGTCCATCTGAATCACTTTGAACATTTTTTTAGTACTAAGGCTAAAAATAATCTTATTGTCTCCAGTAATTCCATCAGTGAAAATGTCTCAATCAAATTAATACCCTCTAACATTGAGTATCCTTTGTACACCATCTGGGCTTTTTTTGAATCATTATTCCACATTCATTCATCGTGTTTATAAAAACCAATTTATTCAGGATGTTTGCTTTAGTGAATTCATTCTTCTTGTCTGAATGTGCACTATCTAATAACTTATGATATTATTCATATCAATTTCAGCTTGACTCTTTGGCTTCTTTGTAGATATATACTTGAATTCTTTTTGTTCATAATCAATATCTTCTTTTGAGTCAGCATCTGCTACTTATTCACCGCCTATCCTACTTTCCTCTTCATCAATTTCATCAAGAAACTGTTCACTATTCTTTTGAGTATTCTCTTAATTTTCCACAATAGTGACATCATTAATCTCATCTAATTTTTGTAGACTCTTCATAAACCATTTTTATGATTTGATTTTTCCTAAGTAGCCAAGGAATATCCCCTCATCACCACATGAACCAAATTTCCTATGTTTTTTATTGTTGAGAATGAAGAAATTACTTATAATGATTTGAAATTATTTCATTGTTGTCTTCTTTCCATACCACATCTCATACGAAGTCTTTCCTAACATTGGGCACAATAGAGCCCTATTATAAATGAAGATCGATCTCAATACTACATTTTTCTAAAATTTCATTAGAAGGTATTTTTCTATAAGAATTGTTATGGAAATATTATTGATGATCATATTTATCCTTTTAACCACTCCATTATATTAAAGAGTTCTTATATAATGAATTTGATGTCATATCCCATGTTTCTCAAGATAGTCATCCACCAAAATGTGTGTAGTTTCCATACCATTATTAGTTTGAAACATCAGAATTTTATGCCCAAGAATCCTTTCTAATTGCCTCTGATACTGTTTTAAATAGACGAACCTATCAGAATTAAGGTTAATGAAAAATACCCATTTTATTCTACTACATTCATCAGTTGAAAGAACATAATCTCTATTCTCATCAAGGGATCTTAGTAAGATATGTCCACAAACATCAACATGAATGAACTCCAGTACTCTAGTTGAATTATTTTCGTTATCGTTGTGTCTTTTTATGATGATTTTCCCGTGTTGACATGCATTAGAAGTATTAGTATGATTGCATGGTCTCTTAGGGAGGTCTCTAGCTACATAAACATTTACTAGATCTTCTAGGGATGGTTGGAATAGATTACCCAGTCATTAATTCCACAACTTTTTCTCTTCCTCTCTAGAAAAAAATCACATATCTTCTTTTCCACTTACAAGGTAGAGATTTCCATTTTCCTTTTTCCCTATAATAAAACTACACTGTCTCTCCCTTTGAAGATACATGCCTTTTTAATAAATCTTATAGAATTACTTGAGTCATATAGTTATCTAACATTAAGTAGATTGTGACGAGAACCTTATACTACTAAGACATTAGCATGCCTCATCTCTTTGCCTTCAAACCTGACATTTCCCAAGACAGTTATCTTCAGGCCTTTAATGATTCCAAATATGATAACTCCTTTCTACCATAATTTATGCCTATAACAAGATCCTTATTCACTGTCATATGGGATGTACAACCACTGTTAAGGATCCATACACCATATCAGTATAATGCTTTAAGGGAAATTTATGAAACCATTTCTTATATGCTTTCATCTTATTGATCCGTGTTTTTGACATTATACTCAGAATGGATTGGAAATTATGAGCATCTATTGAGTATGGTGGACTAGTTTCATCCGGAAGAGCTGCAAATCGATTTTGGGTTTTCTGCTCAGTTTTTGATTATCTGATTTTCTACTAACAACCACTCAATTTCTATTTTGGAACATTCCTCTATATGATTGATGCAAGGTATCTAGTCATGTTCCCAAATCCTCTACACTAAAAACAATTTCCTTCAAAAGATGTTCTATAATATTGTTCTATGTTTGGCTGCCACTATTTCTCTCATGCCCTTCGATATCCCTTGGCTACGGAACATACCTATCGTGAATGTACCATATTTCCACCGCTATAACAATTGATGTTGGGTTCATTCCTACGTTTTATTAATACACTTCTATTTTTTCCCAGGGTTCTCTAAATATTATAATTTTCCTTCGTTCCCAAATCAATCTTCAATTTTAGAGCTGGTGATTCCTTTCTAACTTCAACTTTTATAGTTTTCTATTTTTTTCATGCCCCAAATCAGCCTTATCATATGAACACAACTATGGAATCTTTTTTTCATGGATATTATTCTCTACTTTGATCTTTTTTATCTTTGGAACGACTTTCTTTGCTGGTATCGTAATAGGAGTCAATATTTTTTCTTGAAACATTACTTTTATTTATTGATCGATAAATTCTTCTTCATTTTCTTAAATGCGCCTGATTTGATCTTTCAATTTTTTATTCAAACCATCAATATCCCTTTACTATTCTTTAAACATTATCTTACATCCATCAACCTTTTCTAATCTCTCTGTCCTAGAAGACATAAGTTTTTCAATTTATTTTACCATATCAGACTTCTCTTCTTCATGATATTTGATGTACAGTTTGGAATCATGTACCATATTATTTTATTTCTTCATATTTTCTCTAAGAATGTCTATCTCTTTATAATATGCTTCTAATTTGGCTTCCATGTTGACTCTTCCTTCAAATTATTCTTCATATTCTTCTTCAGTGTGAGTTTATTCTTTTTACTGAGAACTACTAACAACTGACACCATAGAATTATCTTCATGATCTTTTTAATTATCTATATCTTCAACCTCTTCAACCTCAAACTCATCTAAACATTCACATTCCTGTGAAATGAGATTATTTTTCTTAAAGATATTTATTTTGAACTGTTTCTTGTCATTCAAATAGGCTGAATACAATTTATTTGGAATCTCGACATTATCCTCATCATATTCTTGTAACTTCTTGGGGGAACCTTGAAACAAGATGTCAAACATTTCCACATCGAAAACAAGCTAGTAGAAGTTTACCATTAAAAATTCCTTTTCCTATTTGTATATTTGAAGAAAGAAATGACATAATCTCATCTCTCTCTTCATCTTCCTGATAATCTTCAATGGTGAGCTTATTCATGGCCTTGAATGAAACCTCCTTAGATTTATCCTTTTCCATAGACTCATTATCATCGTTCCTCATTTCATATGAAACCAAGGTACTGTGAAAATTATCCCATGTCAACTCTTTCGGGTCTTTGTCTTCCAATACTGAAACATTCGAATTGAAGTGTGGTGGAAGTTTCCTTAGGATCCACTTCAAAAAATTTATATCTTCAATTACTTCAACAAGACCTCACATATCCACTACTACAACATTGTATTTATCAAAAAAATGCATCAAAATCTCATTTGGGTTCATTATTAGATCTTTGTTTTTGTTCCACAGAACTTGCAACTTTTCATCTCTGATATTTTTATCCCCTTACTATATATTGTATAGCTTTTCCCACATAGCATGTGATGTTTTTCATGAAACCACATTTGTATATATATCATTGGATAGATCTCCCCCTAAATCATTGATTCCATTAGTGTTAGTATTCAGTTCCCTTCTTCCCACCTTTGATAATGCAGCACTAGTGATATCAACTAACATACCACGCATCACTACTGTAAACACATCCATTACAAATGATGTCAAGTAGTTTTTCATTCGATTCTTCCATAAATGATTTTTTTTCCTCGAAGATCGGAAACCATTTATCATTGGTGACCTTCATTGAGAGGGAATCACTGATATATACCTTTCACTTTTACACCAATTGTTAGGTCTGCACTGCTAGTTACCATCATTGGGGGGGTGAATCAGGGTATGACATATTAGAAAAAATGACCCTTTTGTTCTTGTTTGGTTGTTATAAAAACTATATTCTCTCTCCTTCCTGTTGTATAGTATGAAAAAACCTTAAACCATGCACATGACACAACAATTTTACATGGTTCACACTCACTAGTCAACATCCAAGGATAATACACCAGCTATGTGCCAATGTACTAAATCCACTATAAACACACTACTATTTACATGTTCAAAGTGGGCTCATTGTCCGTCCTGGTTTACAACCAATCACAATTTAAATTCACACAACTCTCTCATCAAAAAAGAGATCACTGCTCCATCAGAATATCCACTTATAGTTTAAAGACATGTAGGTCCTTTCATTTGCATGAATACAGGCATCCTCAATTGTAGATATTTTCTTTGTTGAAGTTCTACTTTCATCCACATATGAATATCAATTTTCCATTGAACACTAGGAGATCACCTTTGAATAGCCTTTGCAATGCTCACTACTTCGCAAAGTTCCGCACTTTGTGAAGCCCAAACCAGCCATTGCAAGGCTCTGTTCCATAGCTCTATTGGGAAGCTCCATTGAAAATATCTATTATAAAGATCTATTATGAAGATCCCCTATGAAGTTCCATTGTGAAGCTTCGTTGTGAAGATCCATTGCAAAGCTCCCTTGAGAAGATACCTCGTGAAGCTCCCAAATTTGCAAAGCTCAAAAAAGACGCTGCGAAGCTCATTCATGAATCTCCTAATTTAATAGAGCTCACAAAATCCACAGGGAAGCTCCTTAGCGAAGCTACATTTCAAAGTTACTTTTCTATTCAAGTGACTTAACATCATTTGTGAAAAACTATATGATCTTTTCAAGGAGGTATAGGCTTATTTATAGGATATTCCATCAACCCTTGAACCATCCATGTCAAGTCAATACCAAATCATCCCATTTGAAAAAGCTGTAAAATTTCAGCATAAATTCTCTCTATATTGCGGAGCACCATGGAAATTTTTTGATTGTGAAGCTCTTCAGCGAAGCCCCTTTTCAAAGATCATCGTAATCACAGATCTCACTATCAATATTCTTTATATCTTTTTAAAATCCACTTCATGAATCCCATCTTCACGAAATTATGGCCTTTTCGATATTTTTATGAGATCTTCAAGGAAATACACTTATCACATAGTTTGCCACTTCTATTCGTGGAGATCATCATTATCACATAGTTCTATGTCAACATTATTCATGTCTTTGACGGATCTTCCATTCCTTAAAGTCATTCTTTGTCAACCAACATAACCAACCCCAAAATGCTATAATGATACCTTGAGGGATTATTTCAAAAAAGGAGTATAACTAGAAATAAAAGGATCTGCAACTTTTTGAAAACCCAAGATAATAAAATTGAGTTTGAATTTTAAATTAAGGTTGGTATTCATTTGAAAACATATCATGCACCTATTTTAATATTTAGAGTGAAGTTTAACTTGTAAAAAATAAAATGGAGGGATTTAATATATAAAGAGTTTGAAATCAGTTGAAGATTGATTTTACAATTTTAATTTCAATAATTCATATGATATATTAGAACCTATTGTAAAAAAGAAGAAACATAATAATGAGAGGGAATATAGAATATTAATGAAAAATGGAAGTTGAGTGAATCATGTGTGTAACTTGTTGAATATCTATAATTAATAAGTAATGTTTCATCAGAATGAATTGAATTATATATTTGTCTTTTATGTTAAAATTATATATATATATATATGAATATCAAGAAGATAAAATTAGTGAAATATAGAGAACAACCATAGCTATTTTTTTTAATAACTCAAATTTTTATCTTTTTGAGTTTGACCTATGTGTCAACATTATATTTTTTGTAATAGTATTATAAAGTATTGATCCTAATAGAGGAAAAAGATGGGGAAATTTTATGAGTTGTGATCTTGTACCAAATATTTTAACTATAACTATATATATTAGGGAATATTTTTAATTTCAATACAACATTGATATGTTATCCATGGGTATATCCTATTGTGGGTGAACTAAGTAAATTCACAATGTATATGCACTTTATCTTTATGAATTTTGTTGTGATTATGTGTCATCACTATGATAGATTCATATGGTCTTTAAAAATATTATAAAAATACAATTAAACATTATATATTATTATGTTTTAAGTCAACCTTCACTTAGTTTCAATATTGGGACAATAGGTTACTATAAGTTGTGTAATATCCATCAGTTATTTCATGGTGATTTTTTAAAAGTAGTTATAGACATAGAGATGTCATCAAATAAATTGGAGTTCCCTTATCTATTTTCTACAATTATGAGGTGTGGATGTATATAATGAGAACATAAATTTTATAAATTAGGATTAATATTTACTCAACACTAGTTCATAGAAATCAGGAAACTGATTCTACAATGATTTTAGAAATTGTTATGGACAAACAATTATTGAGTGATGATGTTAATTCTTTGAATGCAGTTTATTGATAATTGTATAATCCGATATACGTGAAAGTGATGAGTTTCACAACATCCAATGAAATTTTGTTCAATATTTATAATATTTATAAAGGTGTTCTAAACTGAAAGAGGTATTCTTTTAGGTTATTCAAAATAGATTTGATTATTTAACGATGAGTTCAAGTGAGAATGATGATAGTTTATTTAATAGTATTATTTAAGTGGTTAAAACTATTCTTATGATTTTACTTAAAATGAGATATATTAAAAATGTGAATATGGTATGTTCTTTAGAAAATCCATGTAAAAAATGGAATTGAAATTACTGGATAGGAAATAAATGAAGGTGAATTAAATTGAAGACAGTTTTAATGGTGATTTCTTATCAATTGTGGCATGGAATTTTATAAGAGACAAAAAAATATTTTACAGTAATCTATCTGAAGCTAGTTTTCTTCTGAAAACACTGGGAAGATCAATTCTAGGTTTCTAAAAATATTAGATGGAGAGGATGAGGGCCATGAATTCTCATGAAAAAAAGATAAACTATTTGACCCTAATTTTGAAGTTAGTATCAAAACATTAAATTGGAAGGAAGTTTTTGAGAAATGTGTTGGGAAGAAAAGTGGTAGATGGTATTGAGAAATATCATTTACACCGTTGAAATTGATTTTTCCATGAATGAAATAAATGATATGATTTCATAATTTCAAAAATGAAAATAATTTATATAAAATTATTTGTAAATGAATTTATTTTTTGAACTTATGGATGAATTGGATGGGTATCTTGATGAAGATGACCATCTATGAAATAAGAATGTCAATATCATAGTATTTACAACGGAATCCTTATGTTTTGTTGATGATGATGAAACAAATATTGATCACCTAGATATTATTTTTGGATGAATATGAAAATGATCAAGTGAAACATGGATAATAGGTAAAATATAGGTTTAATATTGAGAAACATGTTACGATAATTAATGATCATCGTATGTTTATCAATGGAAACTCTAGGATTAGGGAAACAAAAAATAAAAAAAGTATGTTTCACCACATTTCTATTTTACAATATTCTTGATTATAAATGTTTGTAACATAATTACTCAGGCTTCTTAAAGATGTAGTCAAATAAGATGTCATAAAATGTATAATATTTACCCACATTACTATAAATATTGATGTTTTCAAATAATTTAAATTCTAAATTTACAAAATTTTAATTTTTCCTAAACCACAAATGTATGCCCTACCCACACCCTCCCCAGCTTCTCAACTATACACCTTCTATCCACATGCTCCGAACTAAAATCCTCTTCCTCTAAAAACTAACACACCCCACTGGTCTCTCCACCCCAATGTTTGTCTTGTACAACACCCCTCACAACCACCCATAGAGAAAACATTCTTAAAATTCAAAGGCCATAGGAGGTGAAACCTATAACCTGTTGGTGCATGCCAAGTGCACAAGAACTTTATATGTGCATATGGTATGTCTAAAATTATAATTACTTTCTATTTATATGTATGTAAAAATTTTTTTTTATAAAGAAAAATTAATACATATTTAATTATAAATATATAAATTATTTGAAATATATTTATATATTTATATATGTATATATTAAAATAATTAAATTTATAATATATATATGTATGTATGTTATAAGTTAATATATCTCCTTGTGTGTGTGTGTATAAATTCATATAATTTTATTTATTTTTTTATTAATTAAAATATTAATATATATATATATATTACAAAATACATATATGTAAATTATTATTAATATATATATATATATATATATATATATATATATATATATTAATTTCTAATATTATTACATATATATTAATTCACATCTTTAATAATTAATTAATAGTGATAATTTATTTAGTTAATATTATTTAATTGTAATTACATTTTGAATTGCATGTATGTTTTTTTTATATATTATTTCTCTATGTATACATTAATATATATATATAAATTTTATATCAATAAAATTTAGTTTAAATTTATGTAATCAATTAAGAATATATACACATATAATAAATTTCAGCTTCTTATTTAATCGCATCACATTTAAAACACATCTTATATAAAAATAAGTTATTTTTTCAAAATGTTAGACAAAATAAAAATTATTCACCATTTAAAATGAGGCTAAATAATCCATGTTTTTTAATGTGTAAAAATTATAAATTATTGACATTTAATAAAACATAAAAAAACATGGATAAATTTTCTATGTTTTTATACAAATTCAATAAAATTAATATATCGTCATTCTTTTAGAAAAAAAGATAAATTTTCTTCATTTTTTACAAACATGGATAAAAAAATTTATCTTTGTTTTTAGATAACACAGAAGAATTGCATGTTTTTGTAATGACACTCAAAGATAAAGTTATATCCTTGAGAAAGAATCATAACTCTAAAATAAAAATCAATGGATCAGGGAAGAAGATACAATTCATAATTTTTTTCTAATGATCTATTATAGAAAAATGAATGATTGTTGCATTTTAAATTTTCAGGAAATTTGGAGCAATAAAAAACCAATTTAGTAGATAAAATTGGTCTTGTATTTGATCTTTCTACATCAAAAGAAACGAAAAAATGGGAAATAAAAAGAGAAGAAAAAAAGGAAAACCCTCTAAATAATCTGTAACTTAACATCTTGATTGGAGTTATACAATAACAAATGATACATGGTAATAAAATAATAAAAAGGTGTTTCCTCTTCTAAAATAAATAATCTTTGTCTACATTAGTCAAATGATTACATATTGTGGGGAAACACAAAGTTAAATGAATGGATAAGTAATTAGACGTCACAAAATGAGAATAAATATGTATCCTCTATATCAGATTAGAAAATATTATATGGATATTGTTTCAATTTCTCTAACATTGTAAGAAATGGTTTGATTTTAGGAACACTAGTGGAAGTTTTTCTTATAGAATACAAATAAGGTGGATATATTTCAATAAAATACATCTACTTTCATAAACATATTTTACCCATTTGGGGAGAGAAATGTGACTCAATTTCTTATGATAATTAAAATGAGAAGAGATTTATATATATCTCAATTCATTCTAGTGTTTCTTGAAAATAGATGAAGCTTATTATAAAAGAAACATTTTTCCTTGCTGAAGAAGATTCGAAAGCTATGAAGAATAGTAGTAAGTGGATTCTTGATAGAGGTTATTCATCCCACCAGAAAAGTAACATGAATATTATAAATAATTATAAAGGAAGAATTTATGGGACAATTTAGTTTATAAATAATAGAGTTTTAAAGACCAAATGATGTTATAAAACTCTCTTTTAATCTGATGAATTGATGAAAAATAATGTTCTGAATTTTTTCCTATTCACAATATATTGACTGTATATAAATTATGTGACATTGTATTAG
Organism: Viscum album; assembly: GCA_963277665.1. Classification (NCBI taxonomy): domain Eukaryota; kingdom Viridiplantae; phylum Streptophyta; class Magnoliopsida; order Santalales; family Viscaceae; genus Viscum; species Viscum album. The sequence goes on from OY728154.1 coordinate 20,459,981, forward strand.
AAGTTACATTCAACCTAAAATATTCAATATCAAATAAAAAATTATAAAATATCTTTTATGGGGATATAAAATGTGTGATAACTTATATCATGTTGATTGAAAGGAAGACACAAATCTCCTAACTACAGAAAAGGTAAAAGGTTTGTGGTATTAGAGGAAAAATTTCATTTATCAGTAGAGTGTAGAAATTTTATCAAATTAGATAGCTATTATTGAATTTTTTTTGTAAAAATAACAATGGAGAAATAGTCTAGGATGTATTCTCAAAAGGAATGAAGGTGATAGGCCCCTATCATCTAAAAACGGACTGTGAATCAACTTTTTTTATGCATGATGTTCAACCCAATTCTGTAATTTTAGGAGGTTAGATATACCCCCCTTTATATATAATTTTTTATTTAATTAATGTTTATTCATTTGGGAATTAGATGTGAAAAAGGTTCTGATCAGTGAGTGTTGTCGGTATTGTAAAAATTAAAATTTTCTTTTATACCCTATAAAGATCATTGTATCATGATGACTTAAATTATTTTTAGTGCATCTTATCATAGTTTTGACAGCATGGATGTTAAGTGGAATGGATTTTAAAATTGAGAAAATTTTAATACAATATTTCTAATGTGATAGAAGGATTATAGGGGGAGTCATGATACATAGTTATCCTGGAGAGATGGTTATTATATATGGATTTAATCATAAATAGAATGAAAAATATAAATAGTAGAATTTTTCAGCAATTTTTCTTAATTTAATATTTTTTAAATTGGATTTTTATAGGTTATTTTCGAATATAAGTTTGAATGTTTTACAAGAGTTGGAGTTATTCCAAATTTCATTCTGGAAGTGGGAATCTTTCCAAATATATTCTTGCAAGTTCAAAAGATATATTCTAATGTAGGTATTGGGTTGGATTTTAAAAAGTTATTTTGGGATGATAGGTTTCAATGGTTGGAGATTTGTAAGAGGATTAATTGTATTTTTCATAAGTGGTTAACATAGTTAAGAGTATAGATGAGTTGGATAAATAAATAAAGAGATTAAATAAAATGATAATATATAATACGAAAATGCAATGCCTGAAAATACATAAAGAGACTCTGAAATTCCACTATTATATGTAAAAAATAAATCTTCTTAACACATAAGTGTATCTCTAAGTCAACGTTCTAAAATTTGGAAATGCCACAAATTCATAAGTGTATCTTTTCCCAATAAGTGAGGGTCAGTCTGATTAGCTGGTTTGAAAAATTGAAATGTACTTAATACGTAAGATTAATTTTAATTATTATATAATATTTACTCTAAGTATAAGGTTTTAAAAATGGAAAACTCCATCGTATGTAAAACAATATTTACTGATATTATATGGACTTGACCTTAAACATTACATAATCTTGTGTTTTAAATGAATAATAAATTTTGTTACATTTTAGGATCATTAAGGTTCAATGTTCTAGAGAATTAATACATAACAGTTACATAAAAATCCCATATAATAAAAGTTTTAAAATTACTCTAACAATCCATTTCTCTCCAAAGAAAAAAACTTATAATTTTAAAAATATTCTTTTCAAGACATATCTTCATAATTTTCATATTGACCTAATACATATCATTACCCTTCCTTAATGCCTATAAAAAATTAAAAACATGGTATGAGAACAAACATATCAGTAAATGACATATAAAATGAAACAAGAAATCTTTTATTCTATAAATACCATGAAAAAATATCATTTTTCCAATACATGTTGAACTCAAAAATAAATATTTTAATACCCAAGAAATCAGCTCCTCTTCCCAAATATTTTCATTAAAAAATTATTAAGAAATATTAAAGGAAAAATAAAACCCATCAAGGATTCTTATAAATCATGAAAAATCAAATATGTGTTTTATAAATTGGTAAAGATTTCATCCTTAAGTTGTATTTAATACTTTCCTTTAAAATTAAGATAGTTACTACCTTTTTGAAATTGAAATATTTCAATAAAAACCTATAATGAGAAATGATAAATCTCATGGGTAACTTGAGGAATAATTTTAGTTTACCTCATACAATAAATCTTATAAACGGACTAACCATCCTGGTTAGAAATGGAAGAAACATCAGGGGTATGAATGTAATAATCATCGTGGTTATAAATGGAATTATGTCCATGGTATGTTCCCATAATCCCTTATGATAACCTTAATCGGTTAACTCCATTCCTATACCTAATGCATTAGAGATCTATTGCGAGATCAACCATAGTCAGTTTATAATGAAACCTTCCATAATCATACATAATTAGAAATAACAGTAACATAATTATAATATATGAAATATTTCATCATAAAAACTTTCTTTCACCTATATAAAATTGTTTTTAGACAATTATATACCCATTTACTTAAAATCAAAAATTTAAAAGGTAAAATTCCCTGAATAAAGGAAATGAGAGGTTTTATTTGAATAAAAAAAATTCATTGTAAATGAATTCAAATGTTTAATAATGGATGTGGTGGCTGGATAATCAATTGATGTAGTATATATTTAAATAAACATTTCTTTAATATTTTTGAAAAACCATTTCATATAAAACATTTAAAAACATTCCTTTCGAAAATATTGTGAATAGAGTGAAAAGAAATATAAAATTTACATTATAAAAAAATAAAAAATAATAATTTCATGAATATGTTCATGGAATAAAAATATTTAAAAAATAAAAATTTAAAACATTTAAAACTAGTTTTTTAAATCAAAGATTCCCTTACCTAAATTTAAAATCATCTTATATGTTATTTATATTATTTGATAATAAATTTATTTTAATTATTTAAATGACTAAGATCCTTCTTCAATGTTATTATTCATTTTATTTTATTTATTACAATGTTATTTGGAATAATATAATCATTTGAATTCATGTAAGATGTTTTGATGATTACTGGCTCATTTTTCTTAAATGACTCCAGTGTGTTTACTATGGTAAATAAGGTAATTACTCCACTATATATAGAATAATAATCATGAAATAATTATCATTTTTATACATCAATTATAATTTTAAAATAAATCTTGAATAATGGTTAATAAATTAAAAGCCTTACAATTATGGGTACGGTAGGTCATCTGTACTCATGAGTAACATTTCAATTTTTCAAAAATTATTATGAATTAAAGTAATGAAATATATTATTATTAAATATTTATCATTTAATATAAATACAACATTATGGGTCTAAATATACTTATATATATCATGAATGTGATGTTTTTTTATTGAAAAAATGAGTCACATCACATCATTGAGGTGGTAATCCACCCATACTCATGATTTCTGTTATCATTTTTCAATGGATGAAAATTTATGAAAATATATGATATATTTTATAAATATAATTATAATTATTTCATGAGTATCATATATATATATATATATATATTAAATCTATCATTATAACTATACGTGATAAGAAGTGATGGAAAATGAAATACATCAGTTCGTGAGACGGTGGCCTGCCTTACACAGGAATGACAGATTCATTTCACATTTGATGTAAAGTGAGATGGATATAGGTTTTTAAATTAAAATAAAAGTACTATAATATGTAAAGTACTATTTTTATAATTTTATCATGTTTTATGAATATTTTATTGAGGTAGAAGAAGAAATAAAACAAGAAAGCTACACCCCTTCTTTGGAAAACCACATATTTCTTTTAACCTTAAAAACTCTATGGTTTTTATTATAACCAAAATATAACCTCTATATTGTGAGAATGGATTTAAGGAAGATATTTGGGTAGGTATTTTTTATACCAAATAGGTATTGAATTGTGTCGATAAGAGGCTGTGTGGTTCTCTTTTATATGGTAGGGAGGGGTATTCTTGGAATTTCTTAAAGTATTAAGTTAATATAATTTCATTTTCATATTAAAATGGAACCAAATAGATATAATTAGAATATAATATGAGTATGATTTTAAAAAAATCTAATATAATAAAAATTGGAAAATTTTATGTGATTTGTACACCATTATCATTCTATTTTAACCATCTCTTAACCCTTCTGAGAATTACAGTGATAAAAATGTTTTTTAGTCATTATAGGACAAGAAATTTAATATAAAATCTAAATTTAAAATAAAAGGAAATTTTTTGATATTTTAAAGAATATCAAATTCTTTTGGATGAAGATAATATAAAATAGAAATATTTGAAATATTTATTTTATTTGACTTGGAAAATAACACGACCTCAAATAAATGATAATATAATTCCTTAAAACTTTCATAACATGTTATAGGTTTATAAAAAATTAATTAAAAATTATAAATCATTCAAATTAAATTATTTTTAATATATTTATCATCATTTATCTTTTTTCTATTAATTGAATAAATGTTTTTTCGGCGTTGCATAAAAATTTATGTTCATTTTTTGGATACTAATATTTATAAATAAATTTAAATGAAATAGAATATAATTTATCATTATAGTAAAAAATTTGGAGGAAAACTATATTTCTTTATTCAAAACATAAAATAGTATAGATATTAAAATTAAGAAATGACATTTATGACTTTATATTTTTCTTATATATTATCAACATAAAAATATAATAAAAATGGGACCAAGATTCACCATTTTCGAAACATTTTTGGAATATGGGAAAAATAATTCAATATGATAAATTAAAGTGTTATGATCATCTCATTAATCGTTATCATATTATTTTTAACCATAATTAACCAATTTAGCCTTACCATGGTGGAAATTATTTACAATGGATACTATTTATAATGAAAAAGTGACATATTTACCAAATTTTAACCTCTTAATTAAAAATATGGAATCCAGATGTCATGATTAAATTTAAATAAGTGGGATAATTTAATTTAAAATCAAACCTGCAAATAAATAAGAAAATGTTTTTTAGAACAATGAATTTTAAGTATAACAATAATTTTATACCAAATTCAACCATAAAATTGATTAAAATTAATATGTATTATTAATGATATAATGTAAATAAATTGTTTTTTAAACCAAATTAAATCATAATTTAAATTTTAAAATGATTTAAAATATACAGATTTTAAAAAAAATGGTATTTTTCACTATTTACTCGAAAATTCAACCTTTTCAGAAAAATTTCAAACAACCTCTCTAAGAAAATACTGAATTAAATATATAAAAACTAATATAATTTTTATAAAATACCATTTTTGTAATTGGTATAAATAAATTTAATTATTCAGTCATGAAATATAATAAAAATAATTTTGGAAAGAAAAAAATTTTGAGATAAAAAATGACTGCTAAAAATAGAATGATTATTTTCAATGAATTAATCTATAAATATTTATTTATTATTACCTTTATTAACATTTTTCGTAATGTGTTTAAACCTATTAATACCATCCAATTCAATTTATTGTTTATAAGAGTCATATTTATATAACAATATTTTTTTTGTACTTTAAGCTCAGTGTTGCATGTCATGTACATTATTGAACATAATATTCTAGTTTAAAATATCTGGATGTTAAATTTTCTCCTACTTAATATTTATTCCTCATAATATAAAAATTAACTCAATAATCAATGTTTTGACATTTGAAAAACATTTTTTATTTCAAAATCATAAAAAGGATTAATTAAATATCCTCTTGAATGGAGACAAATGGGAAGTATGATGGTCATCTCGAATTACACATACATGGTTAAATAATATGAGAACCTTAGTAATAAGCAATAATATTGACATTGAGAAAAACGAAATGTAAAAATAATGATTTAGAGTGATAGAGACCACTAATCCTAAGAATGTGAATGATCCTGATAACGTCAATGATCCAAAGACTATAAACTAAAGAGGTGTGAAAATATCATTGATTCATTGAAAATAAAGTAAAGAAGTTTATTTTTTTATTAAAGTTCATTTTCCAAGAGATTCCTAATTACATTGTAATACTGAATAAGAATATAAGGGAATATACTTACCTGATAAGTAGAACATCTTCCTTTAATGAATTTCTATCATAATATCATCTTTTTCTCTAAATGATGAGTATTAAAGTGGAATTTTTCATTCTTGAAGCCCTCAAATCAAATTCTAACGGATCATAACACCATAAAATTATAAAATATATTCCCAATTTCATTAAAAATTAATCAAATCCAAAATGGTTTAAATAATATAATGCCCATACTGAAGAAACAATTATTTGAATAAGTTCATCATTAATCACTGATGCCTAAACAATAACATGTGAAATTTAACTTAGATCATTTTATAAATACAAAACCTAAAATTTAAAGACCTATAAATTATATATAGTTTTTTCAAAATTCGTTGGGATTATTTCGAGGTCTCTAAATCTGATGTCACACGATTCCGAGGCCCGGAGTGCCCAGAATGATCCATAGAAATTTTTGTTAAGCTTTAATTATCACGTGTGAGCAGTTTCCCTGAAAAAATTGAATAACTCTTAAATGGTTTTCCAAATTAAAAATCTGAGGAGACTATTTCATTCACGATAGCGGGTTTACCCTAGGAGCGACTTAAGTTTAGTGGGCGCAGACCTCCAGTTAGAAAACCCAAAATGGCATAATCGTAAATAAAATAATTAAATAATATTTTCTTTATTTTTCAAATGCTTATAACTCACGAATGGTGACTCAGATAAAAACTCTGAGACCACCGTTGATCTTGTGAGGGTATGATTTCTTTAGGAAGATACTCATATTGGCAGGGGTGGGCTAATTATGGAACTTAGTTTTTATCCATAAATAAAATAATTAATTAAGGATTATTTTATTATTTAAATCCATAAAATATAAATAGTAACTCAGATTGAAAATCTGAGATTACAATTGAGTTCGATCGGGCATGTTCCCCTTATTAAAATCCTAACCTTGACTGGCATGCGTCATGGTTGAATGTTAAGAATTTATTGTAAAATTTTAAGGTACGTTCAGTAAATGCGTGAGCGACATTTTTTAAAATTTGAATTGTTGATCGGTTTAGAAATATGAGCGCACCATTCAATCCACTACGCTGCGTAAGGGATGATTCACTTGGACTGCTGAAGATTGGGAGAAAATGTTAGTTTTTGGACATTTAAAAGAATAAAAAAATAACAAAGTTGTTTTTTTCCCTTCATTCTTTTCCTCCAACGGACTAGCGGCGGTGGCGAGACCAACGACCTGTCAAGCCATTAAATGGATGGACTCTTCAATTCTTTGTAACATCATAGTTGGATGTAAAAAGGTTCCTTAATTAATTGAACCCCATTAATTCCAAGTGTGTTACTTACCCTTCCCCTCTCCTATTTATATGGAGTTTAGGGAGGAGTATTGGCACCACTTCACCAAGAGATGAAGCTCTGGAAAAGTACTGTGCTGCTAACCACTTGGAGGACAGAACCAGTTACAGGGGGTGGTGACGAGCACTACTGAATGATGAACACTGAATCTTCCTCAGACACAGATGATCTCCAACTATCTTGAGGTAGGGGATTTATTTAGATTTTTTCTTTGATGAATTAAATTCTCTCCCGCTTGCTATCACCTTAATGCGGAGGACTTAGGCCAAACGGACAAGGCCCGGACCGTATGCCACTTAGTTTTTGATGTGATCTTCGGGGAACAATTTCCTAATTTATAGTTATATGAAATAGAAGTTCACACTATGTCGGAGGTAGCATATAAGATTCGTAGGTGAAGATTACACAAAGAAAGGAAACCAGAGTGTGTCTGGTGCCCCACGAAAGAGACTGATGGTGCACCATGTCCGATTGATGCGTTGTCTGTGGAATAATTACCCAAGTGATAAGGTGATCCTTTTGATATACTCTATGTGAGTTTTGTCAGAGTTTGACATGCAACCCAGGTTGGATCATACTTGAATCCAGTCAGGGCCTTTTTACATAAGTTCCCATATCTCACAGATCGGTCATCCGATCAAAACACCATCTATCGCATTTGAACTCTTACGACATGGTGGTCCTTTGGGATGAGTTTTTGTGGAACATATAGGTAGATGAGGTATGACTAATAGTTTGAGGAGCATATCCTCCCGAAATCAAGTGTTCTTTGTGTGGGAATATCATGGCTGGCTATGACGTGAAGAATTAATAGTGTTCCTATCTGGGTCTGTACCTATCGATCCTGTGTGGGTCAGTGCTCAATGATCCAAAGTGGGTCAGCGCATATCGATCTTGTGTGGTTCATATCCTGTGTGGGTTAGCACTCAACGATCTTGTGTGGGTCAGTGCTTATCGATCCTGCGTAGGTCAACAGCAGATCTTCTCAACAGAATAAGATGATCATGATTTACGAATAATCATTTTTATTCCATACTAAAGTTATATACCTGGTGTGAGTTGAGTCCTTACATTTTCATGATACTTTTACCTTCATGGTGTTACCTTTGTGGTGTTACCTTTGTGGTAATTTACCTCAGTGGTGTTGCCTTTGTGGTACTTCTACCTTCGTGGTGTTACCTTTGTGGTACTGTACATTCGTTGTGTTACCCTTGTGGTAATTTTAGCGTCATTGTTTCACCTTCGTGGTGTTACCTTTGTGTTACTTTTACCATCTTGGTGTCACCTTTGTGGTGTTACCTTTGTGGTATACTTCCCTTGTGAATCAATTGTGAAAATGGATTAAAGGATGGGGCCTTGTGTTTCCCCAGGTAAGCGACGAGTATATTTTTGATAACATAGGTATATGTATGGGAATATACCTAAGTAGAGTTTATTACTGCTTTATGATTTTTTATTGAGGTAATTGTTTGTTGTATTTCCTTTTTGGGACTTTGGGAGGCCTTCGGGGGTCATGGGGACCCTACTGAGTATTGTTATACTCACCACTGCACCGACTTTTCCTGCACCGTGTTCTATCTTGTGTAGACGATGAACAAGTGGGCTAAGTCTTGAGGAAGCCTGGACCAGAAGGTACATGGAGTAGATGGGCTGACAGAGATTGTTGTGGAGATGATATGTACCTACCCTTCAGGTAGGATCCTTGGTGTACAATCCAGGAGGTGTTTTCTCATTTCAGTTGTACTTGTACTTTTCAGTTGGGCTTGTATTAAGACCCCCATTAATTTTAGTATACTTTCAACTATAATAGTTTACTTTGTAGTTACTTATTGTTGTTTTCTTGGATTTTGTGTCTTCACAGGTTTAAAAGCAATATCTTTCTATTATAGGGATACACCTTTTCAGTGCTATTCACCAGCCCCTAGCCTATGGAAGGCGGGCATCGGGTAGTCATGGCACGAGCCCTAGGGGACAGGCCATGACAAAGATGTATCATAGTATTTGGTTCTATTGAAGAACTAGGACTAAAATATTTTCAATGTTCCAATTGTGTTAAGTGTTGTGAGTGTGATTTTCAGTTTAGGAAGTCCAGTGTTGGTGCAGCAGCTAACGTATCTATAAATCAGGAACTTGAATTCTTATTTCTGACTCAGTGAATGAAAACACTAATTGCGTGTGTTTTGGAAATGTTTTCCCTTGGTTTTTTTGGAGTCACCTCACCAGGTATAACTTAATGACCGTGGATCACCTGTTCCTTATTAGGATGCCTCTGCGTAGACAGTCAGCTAGGATTCCCGAGAGAGTACACGATGACAGCCCACCGAGCAATCTTGAGTGGATAAACATTCTAGAAATTCAATATGGATCAGCAATAGATGCTACCAGTGGACCATGAATGTCGTCTGAGTCTGTTTCATCGAGTTCCAGTGGCAAATGCCTTTGATGTTTCAAGGTGAGACAGATCCCCAGGCAGCTGAGAACTGGATGGAGGCTGTGACTAGAGTTGTTCGCCTTGTTGGGACACCAGCAGATCAGATGGTTATCCTAGCTTCTAGTCTTTATTAGTTCGTGACCATGAGGATGGTCCGCATGGTGATGAATATTCGGTACATAGACCATTTCCCGAGATGGTACCTTTAGGTAGTATACCTTCTATTTCAATTCCCTTTGGTCAACAGTTATAACCGATGGTACTTGTAGAGGACACATGTAGGCTTAGTTCCTTACACGTGTTTCAGCATCACATAACCCTCATGTTTCTAAGCGAGCCTGAGTCACAGGTGGGTAAGTACTGTATTGAGGAGGTGGATGAGTTTCCATCTATATAGGGCACCATTCGATCAGATGGTGGTCCTGGTACAGAGCCTTTTATATGGCTCAGTAGGATGATGATAGGTTTTAGATTACCCTGATCTTATAAAGAGGTGAATTTTCTATGGACAAGCTTGAGAACCTTACTCAAAGAAGGGGTACTTTAAGTATAAAAATCTATGGGATGAGTGTTACCAAGAGCTTCTACATCTTCAAAAGGATGACATGTCTATAGCTGAGTATTCAATGAGGTGTACTGGCCATCCCATGTACTCGATGAATACAGTATGAGCAGTGCTTCAGGGCTTAGATCTCAGAGCGAGGGTGTTTAGAGACATCTGATCCATCATTATTCTTCTATTCATTCAAACATATATTAGGGTTCTAGATAGAACCTTTTTGTTTGAATTTTATTTGGATGAGCGGATATAGTCTATGATTGTTAATAGTGGGAATGTAGGAAACTAATGCCAGTCTCAACGGCTTGGGCATTTAAAATGTTTGGGATGAGGATGTGATCGGGACATATGAATCTGCAAAGTAGCAGACATGTAAGTGGAGCTAGGAGAGTAGCATGAGGTGGTATACATTTTGACATGTTACAACCACTACCTTAATGTGGTCCTCACCAGGATCAGGGTTCTATAAGATAGGGGAAGGGAGTGGCTTCATGCGGTCAAGGAGTGTGAACCAAGGGATCCATGAATGATTCAAGGTACGATCTTGTTCAAGACCTATAGTTTCCAATTAAACTGATGAATTGACCCTAACCTTTGGAGATAACTTTGGGATGAGACTCGATAATCACGCTTATGCCGATAGTGTGATATGACCCTTGAGGCAAGAGTTTCGATTGGAACCTCTTGGTGGAAGCTTTGAGGCCTTACAGTGTTAGTTTGGGGACAAAATGGACATCCACAGTTCATACTCAAATTGACTATTTTAGGCAAAGTGGATGTAGTATAACTACAGCGTTAGAATGGGGTTTTTCTTGGTCAGTGAAAAAGGAAACCCAGACAGCACGGGATAAACTCATACATAGGAGGGTTCCATTGATTACTCTTGAGTCGGCCAGCCTTACCCACGTGGCAGTAGGAGTTTTGAGTTTTTAGTTCCCAATAGTAGTGGTAGAGTGTGGGGAAATCATTACAAAAGATGTTTCAAGGACTACCTCTCTGAAGGGAGTGAGATTATGCTTTGGTTGAGTACTACCAGAGATTTGTACCAGACTTCTCCAGGGTAGCAACATCCTTGTCATATTTGACGAAGAAGGGGGATCCTTTCCTATGGACAGGGAAGTTTCAGAAGAGCTTTCAGAAGTTGATAAAGAGACTCAAATGTGCCACATCTAGAGGCTACCCGAAGAGCACATTGGGTATGTAGTCCACTGCGACACATCAGGGACTAGACTAGGTAGTTTCTTGATGGAGGAGAGGGTAGTGATAGCCTATGGTTCACAACAGTTGAGACAACACGAGTAGAACTATGATACCCATGACCTGGAGTTTAGCAGCAGTGGTCTTTTCAATGAATATGTAGCAGCACTACATGATGGGTGAATGGTTTACTATTTACACTGATCACAAGAGTATCAGTTTTATCTTCTCCCATAAGGACATGAACCTAATATAGAAATGATGGTTAGAGTTCCTCTATGACTATGAATTTGAGGTAGTCTATACTCTTGGGGAGGGGAACGTGTTAGCAAACGCACTTTGATAGAGGTATTGTCTAAAGCTGCTGAGTGAGGCGTCAGCACAGCTAGTCACACTGCAGATATCCTTTGTGGATAAAGATGGATCATCTTACCTTCAGTCTATGACTTTCACTCCCCAAATTCTTCAGCGAGTTTTGGAGGAAAAGCTTCAGAACGTTGACTATGAGGCCTGACGTGCTCAGATATCCTTAGGACGGTCTCTTGAATGATTCTATTAAGTCTGGGATCACGTCATTATCTTCAGAGGATGAACCATCATACCAGTGATTCCACAAGAGGAGGTTTTGAAGTAGTTCCACACATCCCCTTTATCAGTACATCCCGGAGTTGCAAAGATGTACCAGGTCCTCCGACGTTAGTACTGGTGGCCAGAGATAAAGAAGGTAGTTTTAGAGTTTGTACCAAGATGCCTCACATGATAGAAAGTTAAGACTTCACAGGGTAGGCATAAGTCTTCTTCCGACAGGAGACAGAGACCCTTAGAGTTGGAGCAGGGAGGACATGTCTTCCTACAGGTGACACCCTGATGACGATTGTGGAGATTCCGTTAGGGTAGAAAGCTATCTCAGAGGTTCATCAGAACTTTCATGATCCTCAACGGAGTAGGCAAGGTGGTGAACCGTCTATCTTTTCCCCCATAGATGCATCAGGTGCATAATGTTTTCCATGAGTCCTAGATGAGGATGTACTCACATGATCCATCACACGTTATTGACTAGGGCGGGTTAGGAATCAATGATGGGGTGACTTTTACAGAGTTTTTAGTGGAGATAGAGGATCAAAAGGAGCGAGTCATTTATGTATGGATGATCTCTCTGGTGTGAGTTCTCTGTATGACGAGAACCTCTAGAAGAGCACATGGGAGCGGGAGGCTCAGATTCATGCTCAGTACCCTCAATTGTTTGATTTGCATTTTTTTGGATTTTAAGGATGAAAGTCCCTAAGCTGGGGAGAATATAAATACACACATATTCAATACAAATTTATTTTATTTTTTTTTGGATTATTTCGGGGTCGTGAAATCTAACCGCACACAATTCTGAGGCTATGAGTGCCCAGAATGATCCGTCAAATTTTTTGTTAAGCTTTAATTATCGCACGTGAGCATTTTTCATGAAAAACTAGAAGAACTATTAAACGAGTGCCCAGATAAGAAATATGAGGGCTCCGTTTCATTTAGGATAGCGGGTTTACCCTAGGCGCGACTTACTTTTAGTCAGCGCATGCCTCCATTGATTAAAACTAAAAACGATATAATTGCAAATAAAATAATTAAATAAAGTTTTTTTATTTTTCAAATGCCTATAACTCACGAATGATGACTCAGATAAAACATTTGAGACCACCACTAAGCTCGTGACTGTGTTCTTTGATTGGGAATATACTGACATTGGCCTGTGTGGACAAACTATGGAAGTTAGTTTTTGGCTATAAATAAAATAATTAAGTAACAATTATTTTAATTTTAAAATCCATAACATCCAAACGGTAACTCAGATTGAAAATATGAGAGTACAGTTGAGTGTGTTGGGGCGTCTTCCCCATGGGTAGAGCCTAGCCTAGACCGACGTGAGTTGAGGGAAAATACTAATAATTTTTAGAAACTTTTTAAGGTACGACTAGTAAACGCATGAGTGGCGTTTTCTAAAATTTAAATTGGTGCTTGGATTAAAAATCTCAGGGCACCGTTGAATCTGCAGTGCTAGGATTCACTAAATGGGGGATTCACATCGACCATAGAAGGTCTAGAGAAAAATATAGATTTTGAACTTTTAAAAGATTAATAAAACAATAGAGTTCTTTTTTTTACTTTCTTTTTTTCCTCTAATGTAAAAGCAGTGGTGTTGGGACCAGCGACGTGTCAAGCCATTGAATTGCTTGACTCGTCAATTATTTTTAACAAAATCATTGGAATTAGAAAGGTTACAAAATTAATTTAACCCCATTAATTCCATGTGTGTTACTCTCCCTTCCCCTATCCTATTTATATGAAGCTTGGGAAGGATTATTGGCATGGCTTCACCAAGAGATGAAGCTCTGGCGAAGTACCGCAACATCAACCTCTTGGAGGATGGAACCTCTTCTAGCGGGCGGTGACAAGTGCCACCGAATGACGAACAACGAATCTTCCTCAAACATGGAAATTCATAGGGGATTTATTTAGAAGTTGTCTTTGATGAATTAAATCCTCTCCTGTTTTTTATCACCTTAACATGGAGGGTACAGGGATAACAAACAAAGCTCGGACCCTATGCCTCTTCATTCTTGATGTGAACTTAATGTAACAATTTCCAAATTGATGACAACACGAAATAGTGGGTCACACTATGTCAGAGGAAGTGAGGAATATCCATAGGCATAAACGGCCCCAAGAAAGGACATCAGAGTGCATCCGGTGACCCACAGACAAAACTGTCGGCGCCCTATATCGGTGGTGGCTAGTGGGGGCCAGAGGAGACCCGTGGAAACCATCCGCGGGTGGTGGAAGCCAGCTCGTGACAGTGCTCTGGGAAGGCTAAGGGAGGACGACCTGAGCCAGCCATGAGGGACAAGTGCTGCGCCCGCAGGCGCTGCTGGGGGAAGTGGTTGTGACCAGAAAGCCGCGTCCTGAGGGTGCATCACGACCTGCACCACACAGTGTTGGCGGAACCCAGTTGGCCAAACGGCTGAACAAATAATGCGGTGGGGCAGTGCCCCACCAGTTTGGAGAAACAACCCTGAAACTGCAGGGCCAGCAAAGGCGGTGGTGTACCTTCTGGCGGACTAAGAAAATGTAGAATGGTCAAGAAAACTGGACCCTCCCCACGGGCTGGACCCACCAGTAGGCCGGGCTAGTGTGTGTCGACTGAGCTACACCCAGCGGGCCGAGACCCACCCGGTTGGTCGGGACATCCGCGACCCGGGCCCACGAACCGAACCAGGACAACCCCAAAAGGCCAGACCTCATGAACCAAGCCTAACCTTAGTGGCCCGAACCCGAGCAGGGTCAGGTAGACCTAGGGACCCACTGCGTCGAGCCGGTCTGACCGAGTCAAACTGGGCCCAGACCCAACAGGTACTAGAATAAAGAAATTCCCATAACTGACAGAACATTTGTACAGTTGACATGCCATCAATGGATTTGTGACCCCATTCGGGAAGCAGTCCCTTTGGCATATTCCGGCGGGCCTGACCAAGCTATGCCGCACTGAGGTGTGATCACCCTGACTTTCACACAAAGGGATGTAACTAACAGACCGAGCGTCAGTCTGTGGAATAATGACCCTACTAATAAGGAAGTCCTTTTGAGATATTTTATGTGAGTTTTTTCATATTATGGCATGTGATCAGGGATATGTCAACCTTGAATCCAACTAGTACCCTTTTATAAAAGTGCATATATCTCACAGACCGGGCATCCGATAGATGCGTCTTCTGTCATGTTGGAACCCTTACAACATGAAATTTCTTTGGGATGCTTCTTTGTGGAACTTTGTTGTAGTTTAGGTATGAATTGAGGAGCAGATCCTCCTGGAATCAATCATGCTTAGTGGAAGAATCTCGTGGGTGGGTATGACGTGAAAAATGAATAGAGATCATGTGTGGGTCAGTACCAATAGATCCTATGTGGGTTAGTGCTCAGTAATACAGTTTGGGTAAGCCTTTACCGATCCTCCGTTGGTCAGATTCTATGAGGGTCATCGCTCAATGATCTTGTGTGGGTCAGTGCATACTGATCCTGTTTGGGTCTGCAGAGAGCCTATCGATAGAATAATATGATCTAGATTGACCACTAATCATTTATAATTATGTACTTAAGTTATATACTTGGTGTGAGTTGAGTCCTTACCTTTATGGTACTTTTACCTTCGTGGTGTTACCTTTGTGGTGTTACCTTTATGGTGTTACCTTTGTGGTACTTTATGTTCATGGTGTAACCTTTGTGATACATATACATTCGAACTGTTACCTTCTTGGTGTTACCTTTTTGGTACTTTACCTTTGTGGTGTTACCTTTGTGGTGTTACCCTTGTGACACCTTTACCTTCATGGTGTGACCTTCGTGGTGTTACCTTTGTGGTACTTTTACCATTGTGGTGTCACCTTCGTGGTGTTACCTTTATGTAACACTTTCCTTGTGGATCAATTTTGAAAATGTCTTAAAGGTTGGGGCCTTGTGTTTCCTCATGAAAGTTACACATATATTTTGATAAATTAGGTATATGTATGGGAATATAATTAAGTACATTTGATGAATTCTTGGTGCTTTATGATTGAGGTCTTACTTTGTGTGGTATTTCCTTTGTGTAACATTGGGAGACCTTCAGGGGTCTCAGGGTCTCTATTGAGTATTGTGATACTAATCCCCACATGGGATTCACCCGCACCTTTTTTTTGAATTGAGAAGATGATGAGTAGCTAGGCGGATTCATGAGGGAGCCAGGACCAGGTGGTACAAAGAGCAGACGGGCTGATGTGTAGAGTTGTGGAGAAGATCTATACGTAACCTTTAGGTAGGGTCCTTAGTGGATGATCCCGGAGTTATTTCCTCTTTTTAGTTGTACTTGTACTTTTTAGTTGGTCTTGTATTCCGACCCCCTTTATTTTAGTATAATTTTTACTAGAGCTATTTAATTTGTAATTTCTTCTTGATGTGTTATTTGATTGTCTGTTTGTATAGGTTTAAAGGAAATTCCTTCCCATTATAGTGATACGCCTTTTCGGTGCTAGTCGCCATCCCCTGACCAATGGAAGGTGGGCATGGGGTAGTCACGGGACGGGCCCCAGGGGACGGGTCGTGACATTAAAATTCATCAAAATATTCTTGGATAATACTGAAACCCAATAACTATAAGGATTTTATAACATATTCTTAAAAGGATAATACAAAAATTATTCCTCAAGTAAAATCCCATAATATTCTATTAACCTTAAACATATATAATTTTCCCCAAAATTAGAGTGATATTATTCTAAAATAAAGTTAATCGCATAATCACCAAATAAATTTTCAACCCCATGATTATCTATATGATAAAATATATATTTTTCCAAAATTTACTTAATAATTATTTATTAAATCATTAATATAAAATATCATACTAACCATGATATCACATAGGCCATTTCAAGGTGTTTTACCCTCTTTTCCCCTAAGTTATGGGGGCATTCCCCATAACCTTTCGTGATGTGACATGTTATCACATGGACTACATGGTGTATTCTTAATGAAACTATGTTAATATAATTCATGTAACCTTCAAAAAAATGTGATTAACATCCTAAAAATAACATTACTATCAAAACATTAAAGAATTTTTTAACCTCATAATTTATTTCATACCTTTCAACATGCATTACAGAAAATATAATATAATTATACCAAAATAATCCTTAAAATTAAACCTATGGTTTACATATTCCTTAACCTAATAAAACTTATCCCAAAATATCATTAGTCACCTTAAAATATCTCCAATTAAAAACTGAAATGAGGTTTATATTTCATTGGACTTTTGATTAACCTTCAACTTATAATCCCGTAATGGTATCAATAACTCTTAAGAGAACCTAAAATAAAAATATCCTAATAAATAATGTTATCTAGACCTTTCCTATGATACCAACTATAAGAGACTGACATTATCCATTACACAATCTATAGTTTTAAGCCAATAATTCATTCTCTTCAATTTTAGGATCTTTATAGTTTATAGTTTTTGAATGTTAGGTCAAAAAAAAAACATAACAAAATCATAAAATACATATTTGTAACTCCATATTACTATCAATATTTCTCATAAAAATAAACCATTTATGATATTACAAGTTCTATTTTCATAATAAATATTTACAATATCAATATTAACTACATCCTTGTCCCTAATCACCCTCAATCCCGATGAGAACATTTTAAAACATGGGATGAGCACAAAAATATTAGTAAGTTTTCTATAAAAATAAATATGAAACATATTATTCTATTAGTGTTAATAAAAACATTTACCTTTTCAAAATAATCTTTGAGCTCAAAATAAACATTTTCTTACCAAATAAATCAAATTAATTTCCAAAATATTTCCATAAAACATTTTACAAGAAATATTAAATAGAAAAAATGAAACTTATAAAGGGTTCTTATAACTCATAAAAACTCATGAAAACATTTTCAAAAAGGTAATGCGTTTTACACTTAAGAAATAGCATATACTTTCCATTATGATTAAGCACATTACTACTTTTTTGAAATCATTATATTTTTATAAAATACTATATAATGTATAGGTAAATCACATGGGTTACATGAGGTGATATTTTCATATAATTATAATAATCACTCCTAAAAATAGAATAACATTCAATTTTATAAGTAGAATCAACTTTGTGGTTACAAAGGGAATAACCTTCACAGTAAATTCTAATAATCCCATAGGAGAAACCTAATCTGTTAACTCCTTCTATTTACCCAATGAATTGGTGAGCTGTAACAGGTTCACCCATCATCAGTTTATAAAAAAACCCCATCAGGATAAAAAAATTCCCAATAACCTTAACCTAATCATAAAATAAGAAATTTTGAGTCTTAAAAACATTCTTTACATGAATAAGAAATCATTTTTAGATATTATTATATCCCATTCATTTACAAACCATTTTTTTTGCAGATAAAATTCATATAAAAAAAAGTATGAGTTTTCATTGAGGCAAACATGTATAATTATAAAGAATCAAAATATCAAATAATGTTTTTGGTGGATTGTAAATCCCCTGATATTGTATACATCAAAAAAGAATATTCCTTTTGTCTTATCTCAAAAACAATCTTTTAAAACACGTAAAAATATTCTTTCTTAAAAACATTGGAATAAAGTTAAAACAAAAATATAATATACTTTATAAATATATTTACCAAATAATTTCAAGTTTATGTAAATGGAATAAAAATATTAGAAAATTAATCCTTAAAACATTTAAGATGATGTTTTTAAAATAAAACATCCCTTACCTCTAGTTTGACTCGTATCGTATATTATTTATGTTCCTGAATAATAATATTATGTTAATTATTTAATTTATTAGGAAAAAAATTTAAATGTTATTATTCATTTTATTTTATTTATTCCCATGTTATATTGAATTACATAATCATTTTAGTTCATTCATGATGTCTTGATGATATTCAGATCATATATCCAAGATGACTTAGTAGGTTGGCTAGGATTAGTGATGTCACTATTCTATTATCTTTAGAATAATAATCATGACATAATTATAATTTTCCAATAAATTATAATTTTATAACTAATCATGAAATATGGTTAGAGAAAATGTGCAATTTTACAATCATAGTGATGGTAGGTCATACGTACGGATTGATAAATTTCCATTTTCAATGATAATAATTGAAATAATTTTAGTATTATATTATCTTCAAAAATTTATCATTAGATTATAAATACCTTATTATTTCATCAAATATAATTATATATATCATCAATGTGATGTGGTTAAGAAAAACAAATCACATCACATCATGGAGGTGGTAATCCACAAGTACACACAAACAACACTATCACTTTTCAATGGCTTAAATGGTAGTAAAATTGAAGATATGTTATGTTTAAAAAATCATAATAATGTAATTAATATCATATATATACATTAAATACTTCATTATTACCTTCCATGAGAAGCTGTGATAGAAAAAGAATTACACAGGTCTACGAAGCAGTAGTCCCTCACAAACATTAATGATGATTTAATTTCCCATTACATTGAAGATGAGATGGATATAGGTTATGAAATTAACATAACAACAACCCAAAATATATAATATACTGATGTAATTATTTTATCACATTTAAAAAATATTTAGGCGTGGGAAAACGAAATAAAACTAGAAATCAATAACACTTCTTCAGGAAACCACATTTTCTTTTTACCTTAAACAATCTATGGTTAATATTATTACCATAATAAGACCTCTTGAATGTCGTTGTAGATGTTATTAATGGTATTTTTGTAGGCCATTTATGATATAAATTGTTATTTAAGTTTGTAGATAATATAATAGGGGCTTCAAATTTATAAATAGGGGTGGGTTATTCCTGAAATTGTTTAAAGTATTAAATTAATATAAATTAATTTTGATGGTACAATTTAGAAAAATTGATTTAGTTCAAATATAATATTAATTTGACTCTATAAACCCCCCCCCATAAAACAAATTTTACATATTTTGGTTACTTTTTCACTCCCATAATTCTATTTTAACCCCCATTAACCCTTTTGGTTAATAATGTGGTAAAAATGTTTTTTTACTCTTTATAGGTCATGATAGTTACCATAAAAGATAAATTATACCATAAATGGATCATGTTTTATATTTTAAACCACATACCATTAATGTTACAAAATATAGGTTTTTTGGTCATTTCAAATTATTTAATAAATTATTATTTATTATAAAGTATCATTAATGTAATGTTTCGAACTATTAATTTATTTTGACTTTGTAAACAACATGACAACAATATGGAATGAATATAGACCATAAAACAATCATAATATGTTATATTTATCTAAAAAAATTATTTAACATAATAAAATATTCATATTATATTAATTTTAATATTTTTAGATAATTTATTTCATATTTTTATTATTTTAGTATATATTTTGGCAGTGTTGCGTAAGCATTTAATTTAATAATTTCATTCATTAAAAAAATATAAATTTCCATGAAAAAAATATTTTATAATTAAAATAACCATTTAATATCAAACAAATCTTTTTTTTATTGTTATAACAAAATATTATAGATATTAAAATAAAGAAGTGATATTCTAGAATTTTTCTTTTACTTAAATACAATAGATGTCAAAATCAAAGTAATATGGAAACGAGTGTCCATATTTTATAAAATTCTATAGAAATTTCTAAAATAAAATAATATAATAAGATAAATTTAAGTGATTTTATTTTTTTATATGTCCTTATCACGCTATTTTAAACCTTAATTACTTAATTTACCCTTATTGTTGTGACAATTATTTTCTATGATTACAATTTATAATGAACAAAAAATTTGGTTTAACTACTAAATTTAGATGTCTTGAAAAAAAAATTAAAATAAATCTTTCAATATTAAATTTATATAAGGTGTATAATTTAATTAAGAATTAAACTCATAAAATATATTGAATATCGGTTTTTTTAAAAAAATTAATTCTTAATTATAAAAATATTTTATCGCCAATTAAACCATAAAGTCGATTCCAATGAACATAGTTGAATTATAAAAAATATAATAGAACTAATTTCTCTTTGAAACAATTTTTAAAAAGAAATGGATCTTTGTAAATTTCTGAAATAAAAATATAATTTTCAATAAAAATATGTATTTTTAACTTTTTTACTTAAGAAATCAATATTTTTAGAAAAATACTCAAAATTTAATCTATTTTAATTTTTAAATTGTGATCTAATATATTTTATCATTTTTTTAAAACTCCAATCCGCAAAGTGGTAGAAATTAATTTTTTCTACTCCTACAATAAAAAAAATCATTTTTGAAGGAAATTAAATTTTTAATGTAAAGTCACTATACTAAAAATTGAATTATTTTTTAAGTGTTGATAAATAAATTTATATCTCTTAGGATATTTATAATTATATTTCATGATTTATTTAATTCTATTCATACAAATCAATTCAATTACTAGTTTATAATGGTCATACTTATATAATAATTTTCATCATTTGTTTAAGCTCAGAGTTGTGTGTTGTATATAGTATTAACCATAATTTAATTATTTTAAAATCTTAGGGTGTTACATATATGTAAAAGTAAATTTTTTGATACATAAATTTGACTTTTCTCTTATTAAATAGTTATCTAAATATGAAATTCAAAAGGACAAAAAATTCTGGTAAAGATCACAATACAATGAGATATTATCATTTTAATGCTTTATATCATGTCCTAATGGAATAATTATTTGAATACGAAATACATATATCATACTACAATGTTATTGTTCACACTATGATTTTTTAAAATATATAAACTTTAATATAATTTCTTACTTGTCTATTTCCATGAGCATTAATAGTTTTTTAAAATATATTGACTACCTATATAAATTTATATGTTGGTTATTCATATGGAAAAAACTTTGTGTCTAAATTTCAAATAGTGTAGTTTGGAAATTTTTATAAAACAATTTTGTTTATTTTTATCATTAAGAATTCATAGTAATAAATGAAACATGATGTATTGAAGAAGAAATACAATATGGAGGGGTAATATTGGTGATTAGGAAGCATGAAATATGATAAAATTCAATTTGGAATTTATTTATTATCTATAATTGATATTTGAAGTGTCATTGGATTGAATCTCATTAAATTTTGGGCTTTGGATTAAATATTTTTTGTCTATATTATTTAAGATCAGAATGTTAATATCAGAGAATTATGGAGAATTCCAATTATTATTCAGGGTTATATCATCTATCCTTAACTTTATGAGTTAGACCTACATGTAGAAATTATATTTTTTATAACCCACATGACATGTAGTGAGTGGAATAAAGGAAGAGTTCATGGACTTTAGATGAATCTTGGGGCTTTACGAAATAGTATAATCATAAACTAGTGGAATATTGATTATTTATAATTTTAATGAATCATTGATATTTTCTCCTTTTATATGGGCTAATATAGATTAATCATGTAAAATGTCTGTTTCCAAGATCTTTATCTTTCCTTATTTGATTATGCTTGTGTGTAATCACAATAAAATATTCAAGGACTCTACATATTTGATGACATGATCCAGTTAAACTTATGATTATGTGAAGTTGAAAGTGACCTAATTCCAATCCCTTAGTATTTATATTGATATTTTATTTTACACCAATCCATTTTTTAATTAGTCATGTATTTATCTTATAAATAAAAATCATGTATTCCACTATTCACCACAATATTTCACTTTTTTTTTGAAATTTATACAAAAAATACAAATAGCTAAATTTAATGTGATGATATTATAAAATCAATTCTATTTTTCCTATTTAAATTAAAAATTATGTTATTATAGATTTTAATTATCATATAAAATATTTGGGTATTAATTAAAAAAAGTAAGACAAAATTGACTAAAATATCCCCTTATAAATACATAATATTACGATGATTGAGTAACTATTATATTTTATTTGGATACATAAAATAACTAATTTTATTGTTGATAAATATTAAATATAATTTTATCTTGTTTGTTTTCCTAATGTCTCGTTTATTATTTAAACATTCAAAATACTACTATAATGGCTGTAAATATTCTAATGACTTGGTAGCTATTTTAATTTTTAGGTTCTTATTTTCATGATTATATTTGTTGTGGTTATATATTATTCACACATCTTATTAGTTACTCGTATTTTTATCATTCATCATTTACTCAATTTTATCTCAAGGTTCCTCATACTTTATCAGTAAAATTATAATATTATTTTTAATGTTTTTTTGTTTTCATTGTGTTATTCAAGATTGTGGTATTTCTAGGTGACCATGGTCCACTAAGATTCTAAATTTTTACATTATTATTTATAAGTACTCTTAATACCATTAAAATTATATTTATATTATGAAATGTATTAATAAATTTTTTTCAATGTTATGTCATGAAATAAAATAACATTAATATTGTGCATTCAATTCACCAATAATTTTATTTATTTTTTTAATGGAAAAAATTATGACCATATATGATCAACAAAAAAATCATAAAAACAATTTATTGGACATTAAAAAATGTGTTCTCAAATTATCTTGAGGTCTAATAACCTTCATTATGATAATGATTGAGATGGAAAAACCCTAAAATGCATATATTTTATGTCATTTCTTATTTTTATATATAGTAGAAAAAATAAAATATTACCCTCTTAAAACCCAAATATTCTATGTATTTAGAGATTAGATACATGAATTCCTATTTATTTAAAAAAACAAAAAAAAAATTATTAGGAATAATTATGATATAATGACTAGATAATAGTTATGGGGGTATTAAACTATGAATACCAATGTAATTCCCAATAAATACAATATAATCCTTGAGAAAATAGTACTAATTTGTAATAGATGATAAGAGTTAAATTATTTATATGCCAAAATCATTTCTTCATTTCCCTAATCACTCCACGTATGTTGAATAACCACATCATATTTGATAGAACTCATGCATTATCAAATTAGATAATAAATTTTCCACTTTCTCGATGAATTTCTAATCATATAATTAGATATTGAATATGATTCTTCTTAAATTATAGATAATTCAAGGTTCATATCCATGATAATGGAGGGGCTATGGATGTGATCTCTATCTTTGGATATATTATGAATTCCTTCACTATAGTGGGAAATGAAGGCTATTACCATATATCCATGTCCATCATAGACAATAAATACACATCTTGTAAATCTGTTAGAATATGAATCAATGGTAATGAGTTTGTAACCATTAACAAGATGGAGGGATTGTTTCAAATATCCATTACCTATACTACATACATAAAACTGAAGAACTTGTATATTGAGGTGCATGTCCCATAATGAGCATCCCCCTAGGAGATAATATATTTCATGAATAAAGGATTTCAACCTAATTTTGAAATATTGGATATTTATATGAGTTTTATGACATGTTGAGTTGTTATTATATTCTCAGAAGGACCAACCCTATGATAAAAGGCACTTTATTAACATCTCCTTCCCTAGAAGAAAAACCTACCTTATATTCCCTTGAAGAAAATAATTGATTAAAGGAAGAAAGGTTAAGGTCATTTCCTATATTTTCACATAAGAGATAATATAAGAAGGAATCTCAGTCACCTCTCAAAAACAATGAGTTCCTACAACTCCTTGTGAGTTGTAATAAATAGAGGAATTTTGATTCTAGTTTAATTTACCCATATTGGATTGAATTATCCTTTTGGAAGGAAATACAGAGAGCCTTATATACTAGAAATTTATACATTGAATGTATTGTACCATCCCAATAGGCATTATCCTATGATTCATACGCTTTCTAGATGTGTCGAGATATCGATAAGTCTTTCATGTTATATATTTCAGATCTTTCCTAGGTGAATATGTAATGATATGGTTAATCCAATAAATATAATTTATTTAATAGTATATTTTTAGGTCATCATTGAGGATAGAAATGATAAATTTTGGATATTTCTTAATCTCATTGAAACTCAGGTTAGGAGTTGGGCAGCGAAGATAGAAAAGTAGGTTCCTCAAAATATTATCTGTCCAAAATACTACCTCACCATTTATGTTAAATCACTGTGAATGATTAGGAATATAGTGATTGTAACCTTGAAGTATCCTCTAAAAAATGTCGGTTGTTGAGGGAACATGATGAATGGAATCAGAATATCTTCCATATTTCATCCTTGCATACCTCACCCATTAGAGATCATCTCTTATAATTTACCAACATATCATTGAATTAATTAACTCCATAGATTCATATAAGTTCCTCACACTAATCCCAACCCATCATATGGGATTCACTAAGAGACCATATCTAGCCTAGTGGCCCTTTCTTTTATGTTTGGAGTCCTAAAGTAACATGTAGATAAGCATTTAGATGATATGTATGAATATTTTTGAGACTCTAATGATAACAATTACATTCATGGTAATTGAGGAATAAATTTTTCTAATATGATTCATTCTTACTCTAAAAGAGAGAAGACAACTGCTCAATTTGGTGATGTTCTTCGTGGTTACGTTAATGAATAAGTCATAAAATTGAATCTAAATATATACTATGAACATACATAATTTGAGTTATTCCATAGGGAATATCCATTTAGTGAACCCAAGATAGCCACTATCTATTGAGACCTTTAATTTAAGTATCTATGGGATATTGTGACACAATTTTGTTAACTCTCACTGACTTCCCACTTCATTATTAAATATTATTAAGAATCTATTTGAATATTATAATTAATTTACATATATCATTTAAAAAAATATAATGTGATATTTAAATAATAAGATTAAGATATTTGAATACCCAAACATTCCTTTAAAATCTATGACAAGAAAAAAATAGAGCTTTGTAGAGACTCCTACTAATAACCTTTTGGGAGTGAAAAAACAAGGCGGGTGTGATTGGATCACATTGACACGACCCCATAGTGGACATAATTAAACCATAATTCCTCCCAATTATATTTATAAAGAACTATTAGGTGGTGAATAATTGAAATAAGTGGTTTGAAAATAGTATAGAGAACCAATGTGGCCCACATTTTACAAAATAAAGCAACAATTCACCTAATCATAATCTTTCTCCATGTCTATCTTCATCCCAATATTAGCACATAAAAATTTTCTACAAATCTTTTTATTACATTACCATAAAAATTTCATTGATAAAATCTCACAATATTAATTCCCTGAAGGACATATCAATTAAAATAGACATTATTATTTTCCTTAAAAATAAGATAAATAACAAACATGTGATCTTAAATTATGTATAAATATAAAAATATAATGGTATAAAGGGTATATATCCTTTGATATTAAACTGATGAGGAATATTAATATAAAATAAATGGTATGATGAATGAAATAAGTTTATAAAATCAATAATTGTGATAAATATTAATGATAGAATAATCATAAATAATTTAATAAGAAATTAGAACCATAAATCAATCATCATGGAAAAATTAAAAGTACTATGGAATATACAGGTGAAATTAATCATCATGTAATATAGTGTCACAATGTCAGAATATGGAAATATATCAAAGTTTGGTACATATTTAATAATAATATTTCATAAAAATATATCATGTTTAACCTCTAAAGCATTTATATCATTGTAGATTTGGCTAAACAATTATTCCCCATGATATAAAGGGCTTATTGAACCAATCATGTACTATAACACATTAGACTAGGTTAACTACCCATGTCCCATAACATAGTAATCCCATGAGATATACTTATTAACCCAATCCATTAAATTTATATGTAATTCTAGTCCCATTCATCACATAATGATAAACCATATATATGTGTTCCACGTGATATCAATCATACATCAAGGTTTGAATAAACTATGTAAATAAAATGGGTTCTGAAAAAATTTATAGGGTATCACATATGATGACATCCATAACTAGATCAGATGGTATCCTATACTCAATAACCCAAAAGAGACATATCATAATATAATTTAGAGGATTATACATTTTTTATCAATGATTACTTAAACATAATATGATAATAGGAATTTGAGAACATGAGATTAACATTTAAAAACAAGAAACTTCCTTTAAGAGATAAACCAACCAACCATTCAAAAAAAATTCCTAAAAACCCACATGAAGGGGCTATGTGTGAACCCTCATAAAATGAAACCATCACATAACCCCCACAAATGTGAGCCACAATGCATCAAACACCATAAGAGATCACATAACCATTAAATTAGAGAATAATTATATAAATAGATTTATCCCTATTAAAATTATAGAGCAGGGTATGTACCTTGATTTCCATTTCTTCCTTGATAAGTTCTTAAAGACAAAGAAAAATTTTCCCATATTTGAATAAACTCTTCCTCATTTTTTCCTTTTGAAACCTCTTGTCAGAATGAGTTCTTGCTAATTGAATCACCCCCTCTGCTCGTCGTTGGCTTCCACTGGTAGAGCTCTCCCTGATATTCTGTTGGAATATTCTTTGGAGGCCTTAATCACAATGTCCTTAGTAAACATTTCCTGCGCATAGTGTATGATTAGATCCCGTGTCATGTCATTATTTTCAAACCCACCCCCCCTTTCATTCTGTTGTCCCTTTTTGGAAAACCTTTTCTCTATTGGATTTGGAAAATTGGTGTAATATTTCCTCATTTTAGGTAACATAACATTGGTTAGAAACAACTCATTAAGTCACTATTTCATTTCATCTGTTACATCACTCTATAAATGTGAATTCTGTAGGTTCCAAGAACAACGGAAGTGCATTGGTGGGTATACCCAACTTTAATTTTAGTGTTAACAATGATCAATATGAGATCAGTCACAATAACAAAATGTCGGATATGCAGAATAGAACAAAGAATGAAAAAGAAAGAGGGTAGTCCAAGAACCATAGATATGATCATCATATGTTAGTTATAATAACTTTAATTAATTGACAAGAATAACCAAGAAGTAATTCTCTCTTCGTTGATGTTTCTGGTCATGATCTGATGTGATCCCTCATTACGTCATAGAATCCAAGTGTAGTATTTCTGTAGCGGTTATCCACACATGCTCCATGTATCTTGGGATGTCACCAAAGGGATCTCTAGGTGATATTGTAGAAGAGCCTGCACTTGCGAGGTCCGCCTTTGATTACCTTGATCCGATGGAGGTGGATCTCTCTCTCTCGTAGCTTGGGAGCATTCTGGGTGGAAAGGGAATTTTCTCTTTGCTTGTGTTCCTTTTCAAATCTGTTGTGCACAACCACAGAAACAAATGGCTAGGATAATGAGAAATATATAATTGGGATTTTTAGTTACATATAATTTTAAAATGAATTAGTTACCTGAAATAATTTATTCAATTTATTTATTTCTTACTAATACCCTATGTATAATAATAACAGTTGACTATTATTATTACTTAACATACTCCCAGAAAATTACACCTAATATTATTTAACGAAATAAATAATGTTATTTCTCATAAATTAATAGAAAAACATAACAGTGTGTATATATTAATATACATAGCGTGTAATTTTATCTTCCATTTTTATTTATTTCCTCCACCACATTTATTAGACCTTGATTAATGACTATTTTTTCTCAAATAAATATAACTGCATTACTCTCTAATAAATATATATTATTTAACCCACAATATATTCTATGGAATAACTAATGTCAAAATAAATGTGATCAGGAATCCTTGATTAATTATTAATCCACAGTCGGGAATAATCTTTATTCAACTTGTTAAATTAATATTTAACTGAGATACTCAGACACACTTAGTGTGTGACCCTCTTGGCCTCTATCTCATTGGCATTAGGCGGAGCCTTCCAAGAGTCCAAGGTTAGCATCTATAAATAGGCTATGTAACCCATAGAAAAATAAGTTAACCCCATAATAACGTGTCACCTCCTACGAACGCTAACAGTGTAATGTAATCCATTTTTCTTGATATCTCATATCAAGCGAGTTTCATGCTAGTTCCATTAACACATGTTCCCTAATATTCTTTCTTTGAATCTCTAGAATTTAACTTTCCCATTCCCCACCATGGCCATGCAATTATTTATTCTATATCAATTCTATAATAGGGCTTGAGATATCTAATTCTGTTATAGAACAGAATCGAAAAATCCTTTCTCTCATTATCTATTAATACAGTATCACTAGTGACGCACCCAACATATCTTTACTCATTGCGAACAATGTGTCGTCACAGTTATCATAAATACATCTATGTGCATGAGTTGTAATACCCATTAATAATAATCTTAAATTATAAGGACCAATACACACGTTCGTAGATAGGAACATCCAATGACAATATGAAATGTGGATTTCCTACTGGTGGGTCTCATTCTAATAATATCCCCTGGATATTACCAAGTACGCACACCATGACAAGGTTCCAAAATGTTTTATGAGTCCTCACCCATAATGGCCTGTTTTATTTGTGTCTCTAAAATAACATCATCCAGACATAGAACATATATTCAAGAATAGTGTTATGGAATTTCCGGGTTCTCATCATAACAGGGATCCGCTATGACCCTTCAATGAAACAACTACCCTTAGTACATTATCACATGAATTTTCACGCAGATGAACAATAAAGATGTGATACTATTTTAATTAATGAATAAATTACAAATTATTTTGTTCTAGGCCACCAACTGCAACCTAATACCACTTGGACTAGAGCAAACTTCGAACAACTTTTAACCCGCAAGCTCTCACATGATATTTATGCTTCTCTTGAGATAGGACTTTAGTCATGGGTTCCACCATGTTCTCTTCCGTGGAAACTCTACTCACAAAAACTTCACCCCTTTTATATAAGTCCCTCAAGATGTGATACTTTCGGAGTGTGTTCTTTGTCCATTGATATTACCTTTATTATTTTGCAAGATCCACCACTGCAGTATTATCACAATAGAACGTGATATGACCTTTACTGCTAAGCACCACATCAAGCTCCTAGAAAATGTTCCTAATCCATATTTATTACTTAGATAAATTAGAATTCGCTATATATTCAGACTCCACTGTAGAATTGATGACAATTAGCTTCTTTGAACACTACCAGCTCACAGCTCCTCTATTAAGATAGAAAACATATCCAGATTGCGAATTCAGATCATTATAATCGGTCTGAAAACTAGCATCATCATACCCTCGAATAAAAAGAGCCTCATATCCTCCATATAGTAGGAACATATCCTTACTTCTTCTCAGATTCTTAAGGATAGTTTTAACAGCAGTCAGACGTTATTCTCATGGATCTGCTTGATATCTTTCTACCATGTTCAGTGAATAGGCAACATCAAGCTTGGTACATAACATGGCATACATGATCGATCTGATAGCCTAAGAATATAGGATCTTACTCATTCTATCTTTATCTTTTTATGTCAAAGGAAACATTTTCGTAGAAAGATGTAGCCCATGTGACACTAGACCCAATCCCCTCTTGGAATGTTCCATAGTAAATCTCCTTAGTATATGACCAATTAATGTACCCTAACTAAGTCCAATAAGCCTCTTGGATTTGCATCGAATGATCTTGATCCCTATAATGTAGGCTTCTTCACCCATGTCCATCATTGATAAATACTTGTTCAACTAGTCCTTAACTAACTGTAAGACTGGTACATCGTTTCCAATAAGAAATAAGTTGTCAACATATACTACTAGGACAATGATCGTATTCCCATTAAACCACTTATAAACACTTGGATCACATTCATTCTTAATTAAACCAATTTCGTTTATGGATTAATCAAATCAAATGTTCCATGACCTGGATGCTTGATTTAATCCATAAATGGATTTCTGCAACATGCAAACCCGATTGGCTTCACCTGGTGTCACAAACCCTTCTGGTTGTGTCATATAGACATCTTCTTAAAGGTTCATGATATGGAATGCAGTTTTGACATCCATCTACCAAATCTCATAGTCATGGTAAGATGTTATGGAAAGTATGATTCTTATGTATTTAAACATGGAAAATGGAAATAAGGTTTCGTCACAGTGAATTCAATGATGCTTCTTAAATCCTTTAGCTACTAGATTTACTTTATAGGTGCTAAAATGACCTTCCATGTCCAAAATTCTACTGAATACCCATTTTCATCTAACAAGCTTTACATCAATTGGCTCATCGAACAGAACCCAGACTTTGTTCTGATACATGGAATCTGTCACAAAATTCATAGCTTCTAGCCATCTTGCAGTTTCTGAGCTTTCTACTGCTTCTTTGTAGTATAGGGGTTCATCATTGTCCAACAATAATGATTCACCATCCTCGGTGACTAGGAAACCAAATCTCTCTAGTTCCCTTACCTCTCTCGAGATCCTACGCAATACTTGTGTTTCAGTAACCTCTTCCACAGGGACCTATAGAACTTGTTCCTATACTAACTCATGTGTATCTTGAGCATCAACTTTGTCGAAGTCAATCTTTCTCCCACTATCCTTTTTGAGAATTTTATCCCTCTCAAGAAATATGGATTTTCTGGATAGAATCACTTTCTTTTCTGAAGGGTTATATATGTAATATCCTTTTTTCCTTGGGATATCCTACAAAGATACACCTCAGGCCCCGGGGTGCTAGGGTTTTTCCCTAACAAGGCCTTAACAAATGCCCCACATCCCCATACATGTGTGTAACAAAATGGGTTTCTTTCCATTCCATAACTCAGAGGGAATTCCATTTTACACCAAGTTGTTACTCATTTTAATGTGTATTCTACAGTTTGTAATGCATATCCCCAAAAGGATAATGGAAGATCTGCATAAATCATCATCGACGTCACCATGTCCAATAAGACGTGGTTCCCCCTTTCACTAACACCAATCCAATGTGGTGTATAATGAGGAGTGAGCTAAAATATCATCCCAAACTCTCCTAGAAGATCAATGAACACTTGGTTCAGTTATTATCCACCTCGATCCGGTCAAAGATTCTTTATCTTCTTACCAATATGATTCTATAATTCATTTTTGAATTACTTAAATTTGATTATGGCCTTTTACTTAAACCTCGTTAAGTAGACATAGTCACGTCTACTAAAATCATCAGTAAAAGTAATAAAGTAAGAATATTCATCTCTAGCTTCTACTGGGAATGGTCCACACACATCAGTGTGCACTAGTTCTAGAAGCTCTGTGGCCCTTTAACCCTGTCCACCGAAAGGCGGCTGGGTCATTTTACCTTGTAAACAATCGTGACATCTATCAAGTGGTTTTAGCTCAGTAGAGTCTAAATAGACATATTGGTATAGATTGTTCAAGTGATTCTCTTTTACGTGATTGACATGGTGATTCCATTACTGGGTGATGTATGAGTCATTTGAGTTTGTTTCGTTATCGATTTCCAACACTTGGTTTTCATAATTTAACACATAAAAACAATTATTTAAATGCACCACACCATAACATACATTGTGCTTATAAAATAAAGAACCCTTATTTACAAACATGAAAATAAATCCATCCATATCCAAACGAGTACATAAATTTTGTTTTTGGTAACAATAGTCACATAATAACAGTTATGTAAAACCAAAATCATCCCAGTTGGAAATGAGAGATGGTAAATGCTAATGTCCAACACAGCGAGCCGTGCGCCATTGGCAGTTCGAAGATCCACCTCTCATCTGGAAATCTTTCTAAATCTACTTGGTTCCTACATTTGAATATAGATGCGAGTCCCACAATCTATATCTAATACCCAAGGTGTATAAATAGAAATATTGCACTCAATAACGGACACACCTTTAGCATCCCCATGATTTTGGGTGAAATTCCTCTTCTATTGGCCTAGATTTCAACATGAAAAACATACCGCCTCCCATTCCTTGCCCTGCCTCTGGATATTCCCATTCTAGGAGGGATGCCACTCAAGGGGTTCAGACAATTTATAAGTCTTTGGCCCCTTTTCCTTTTCCTCCCTTTTCATATTCACCATAAGAACTACGAGTTTTTTCAAGCCCCATGTCCTTATCTACCTAGAGAATTAAGGTCATATGTAAAGATAGACTCTTATTATCATTGATCATGATATAATTGATAATAAATCTTGAGAAGCTATTGGCTAGTGATGATAGGATTAGATCTGTACGCAACTCATCTGGGAATTTAATCCCTAAGATGTCCAGTCGTTCAATGTGGCCAACATGCTTGACTACATAAGGCCCAGCTGGTGCATACAATCCATGATTAGTTGTAAAAAAATCATTGGATATCTCATATCTCTCATATATCGTATTCTCATTGTAGGGATCCATAAGGTGGTACATCATACAATTCACGTCCATGTTTTCATGTTTCATCAAGAGATATTAGACATGGCCGATTGTATGAAACATTGGACATCTGTGGCATCATTCATATGTTTCATATAGAGAGATATTTCCTCATCACTGGCATCTTTCCCAGGTCTAAATGGAATTGGCACTTCCAGTAGATACAATTTCCTCTCATGGAGAAGGATGACGGGTAAACGTCTCTAATACTCTTGGAAATTAGTGCCGGTGAGAAGGTTTTCTTTCTCGAGTATGTTTCAAAATGATATGTTTGATGTAAATTTTCTTTATGTTTCTAATAAATAAGATGAGAAATAGTTTTGTACTTTATCATGATAAAACTGAGACAAATAAAAAATTTAATAATTATCAGTCTCCCTCTATTTTATTAAAATTCAATATCCCTCACTGTTGACTTCAAAATATTCTCATTCTAGAATATGAAAGTGTCAAGGATCCATATTTACGTTCACATAACCCCAAATTGGGTTGTTCATGCAACTTGAAGGGTTTTAGGAAGGCATTCCAAATACCAATGACATTAACTTGCAACTCCTTGATCCATTGAGTGGACTCCCCAATCCTGAAATCCTTTTATTTTGGATTTCCTCAACATTTGCCTCTTGGTCACACCAAGTCCTCTTATGGCAGTCAACCCTTTATGTGAACAAATTCAATTCAACCCAAATACATGAATTATAATTCCCCGATAATTGAAAGCACCCCAACTAGGGTTGTTTAATCACTTTTAACTATGGTTCGATTCTAACAAAGATTATGGAATGTTATACCAAATTAATATTTATTTGAGAGATATTATCCTTATCCATAAATTTCCAATTTATTATTTTTGATTACATTATTTTTAATATTAATTGAGATATACTTAAGTGATTAACCATGACTAAGATAATATTTACCCATAAGCCGGTCTTATTTTAGTTCCATCATGAATGCTTTTTTAATTCATTAATTGTGTGATCGTGACAACACACCCACAATAAAGAAACCATAAAACTAATAGAAATAAAATAAATGGTATTATCATGAGCATGTTCTATTGGTTAGTTTATCTAGCAGTTGATAAAATAACCCAAGACCTTGGGGAGAAACACATTGAACCTTTCAGGTTCAGGTTTACAGCTTTCCACCTGTCCACCTTTGTATCTCCTTGGATTGGTTTCACCATGGATCCTAACTTGAGCCACCTCCACTAGCTTTGGAGCTCCATCCATTACATATGTATTTATCTCACAATAAGGTGAGGGGTAAAAAGGGGTTTTACATAAAAGAAACCGTGGGCACGCATGCCCTGCATATTAACGAGGAGAAGGCTTGCAGGCCAACAAATTTAATTTATATAAATAAATTAAATTAAATAATTCACATACAATGTTCTTGGTCGAGATCAGGATCATCCATACATGAAACAATATTTAGGAATAAATAAAACTAGAATTCAATTATTTAATCTTGTATATATAAAACACTTGTCACATGTTGTGCCATAGCTTTACGCCTACACTATGGTACATGTCTCAAGGGTTTGTATAATATAATAATAAATTTTAATAAATCGGCATAATTTGGATGAGTACACGGTGTGTAGTTTCGACTACACGGCATGTAATTTTGTTCACCATCCATATAATGTACACACATGGGGACATGGCGTGGAGATGTACTTCAGAAATCTTTGGAGTACACAATGTGTTCAGTGGGACACACGCTGTGTAGTTTCTGTATTACACGGTTTCCAGCCAGGAAAACTGTGTATGGGGTACATGGTCCAACCCTAACCCAATGGACTACATGCCATGTTCAGTGGATCATATGGAATGTAATCTGGAACCCATGTTCCACATATTCCTGTTCAACACACAGAGCCTTAAAGACATAGATATGATCCATTCACAATGCCTGATTTGGCGGACCATTCCAATGCATTGAACCTAGACTACATAGTGTGTACTACCAAATACATGTCATGTATTCTGGTTTTGTATAGCCAGGAATGTTTGGTACCTTTGGATGATATCCTATATTTTATTTTAATGTAAATTAGAAGAAAAAATCCATTTCTATAAGGTGAACAAGAAATGAGAGAGGAAGAATAGATCTCAAGATTTAGATTTGAAGAACGATTAACTTGAATTGAAACAACTACATTATTAAATGTGTAAATCATTAATGAAAAAACTAAATAATTATAATCAATGATATGACCGCCTTTGATACCACTTATAGGTTCCGGGCGCAGTGGAAGCGCATTGGTGGTTGTAACCAACATTAATTTTAGCATTAACAACGATCAATCCGAGATCCATAATGATAATAAAATTTTGGATGTTTGTAATAGAATGAATAATTAAAAAGAAAGAGGGGAGTCCTAGAATTATAGATAGGATCAGCATATGTTTTTTATAATTAATTAAATTAATTTAAAATAATTACCTTGAAGTAATTCTCTCACCGTCAATGTTTCCTATCACGATCCGATGTGATCCGTCATCACGTCGTAGAATACAAGTGTTGGATTCCTCTAATAGTGCTCCACACATGCTCTACGTATATATGGACATCGCCGAAGGGATCTTAGGGTGCTAGCATAGAAGAGCCTTCACTTTCGATGTCCGCATTCGATCTCCTTGATTTGGTGGAGGTTGATCTCTCTCTCGTAACTTGAGAGTGTTCTTGGTGGAAACAAAATTCTCTCTTGGCATGAGAGCTTTTCAAAATCCATTGTGCACAACCACAAAACAATGGCTAGGATAATGAGAAATATAAAATTGGGATTTTTAATAAATTAGAATAAAAAAATGAATTAATTACCCGTTAGCATTTATTCATTTCATTTAATTATTTGTAATACCCCATGTCCAATAATAACAGTTTAATATTATTATTATTTCACATGCGCCCAAAAAATTACACATAATATTATTTAATTAAATAAATAATATTATTTCTCATAACTTCCCAGAAAAACTACACGGCGTGTATATGTTAATATACATGGAATGTACTTTTATTTTATATTTTTTTATTCCCTTCACCAAATTTATTAGAACTTGAATAATGAATATTTTTTTCTTAAATAAATGTCACTACATTACTCTCTAATAAATATCTATTATTTCTCCAACAATATATTCTCTCAAATAAATAGTGTCAAAATAAATGAGATCAAGCATCCCTGAATAATTATTAAAACACAACCGGGAATAATATTTATTCAAGTTATTAAATTAATATTTAACTGAGATACTTGGACACAATTAGTGTGTGACCCTCTAGGCCTATTTCTCAGTGGAATTAGGAATAGTTTTTCTGAAGTCCAAGGTTACCGTCTATAAACACACCAAGGAACCTATAGAGAAAGACGTTAATGTCACGACGATGTGTCACCTCCTACGAACACATACCATGTAATTTAATTCCTTTGTCATTATATCCTATATCAGTTGGGTTGCATGCTAGTTCCATCAACCCATGTGCTTTATAATTATTTCATTTACTTTTTGAAATTGAACTTGTACATTCTTGACCGTGGCCATGGATTTATTTAGGCTATATCAATTCCATCAAATGGAATGAGAAAAATAATTCCATTATAGAACAGAAGAGAAAATCCTTTCTCGCATTATCTATTAAGGTTGTATCACTCGTGATGCACCCTATATATCCTACCATTCTTTGAATACTATGTCATGAAAATTTTAGTCAATAAAACTAAGTGTGCGAGTTGTAATAGACATTAATAATAATCATAAATTCTAAGGATCAATACACACATCCGAAGATAGGAACATCCAATGACACTATGAAATGTGGATTTCCTACTGGCGGGTCTCGTTATCATAATATCCGACTACATATTACCAAGGGCACACACCATGAGAAGGTGCCTCAAAGGTTTATGAGTCCTCACCCCAAATGGCCTTTATTATTTGTGTCCCTCAAATAACCTCATCTGGCCATAGAACATATATTCAAGAACAATGTTATGGAACTTCGAGGTTCCCATAATAATAGGGATCCACTATGACCCTTTAATGAAACATCTATTATTAGGACACTATCACATGCATTATCATGACGAAGAATAATCAAGATGTGATAATTTTTTTATTAATGAATAATGTACAATGTCGTTGGCTCTAGGCCACCAACTCCAAAAAATCCCCCTTATGTGTCTTACCTCGTTGCTATCTCCTAAAAGAAGACAATCACTATAATGATTTGACTCTGTCTCATATGCTTCTTGCTCCTTGAACTAGTGCTTTTCCTTCTTGGGGCCTCTTTTCTCATGTTTCTGTCCCTTGATTTCCAGTCCATCAAATATATTACCATGTTTTATAGGTTTCTAGTCTTGAATGTACTAGATATTTTCACTGTAGTCAACCCTTCCCACTAAACATCAAATGATCCATGAGTTTAGAATTTTCTAATTATTTTATCTATATTGATCATACCCACATAAATCCTGAGTCTGAGAATGAAAACAAGCTAGTCTAACTACCTCTGCATATGATGAGGGGGTTATTTCCTATTGTTAGAATCCATGTCATCTCATCAGATCCCCCTGAGCCAGAATGATCCTTCCTTGTCGATGTACTGTCACCCAAGTCACACCTCAAGTGATCATAAATTTATTCATCCTTATTTAGACGATGCACTATTGGTGCCTCTTTCTGGATTATATAAACCTTCCCCATCTCACCGTGTCCTGATTATTCCACCGCAAGGTCCATTCATGATGAAACAACATCAAAGATAATTTTTCTAATCTCCTTGGGGGCCTGAAAAGGGTGGTCCTGCCCAAATGTTTCAACTTGAAGGGCCACCATATATTTTCTACCAATTCCTTATCTTCAACTATGGGAGTCATGTCCAATACGCCTATAGAGTGAACAAAACGAGGCCCATGACTCATAGGGAACCTTTGCAATCCAACACATCTCACCTTAGATCTTAATGCCAATAGAATCCATTCAGTATTTGGAGATTCAAACTTTGACATAGATCGTCAGAGAAACTTCATTACATATGACACGAGTACGATGATCTGAGCACCGTTAGCAACCCAAAAGATTTTGGATCAACTTTAGAATAGACAAATTTCTGAATGACAGTGGAAGTACTATGAGGGAAATCTAAATCACCATGAAAAGGGGATCATTATTCAAGGGAAAATCAAAATACCACCAAAATAAAGAAAACCAGGAATCTAAAATGATGCATGGAGCATTCGCCCAAAAAAAAATAAACCGTCTTACGTCGATAATCGGATAAAAAAATGCCTCAGGTCCAAAATCCCTACAATCTCCTATTCATATTGTTTACAAAAATAAAAAATTAACCAATAAAAGACATAACGGGAAGGTCATCTAGTACATAAGTGGGCCAATAATGAAATATCCAACCTCGTACAGGCATTTGTGAACTATAGAGAAGAAATCAGAACTGTACAAACCCCATCTATGCATGACTTGACTTTAGGGGAACATCAATAGAAGGGACACTAGGGAGAGGAGAGGGATATTTAAATGGAATGAAAATGATAGGATAAGTAAAAGGAAATGGAGGTAGGGGATATTCATCCCCCTCCCCCCTAGCCAAAAAATTCCTTAGAGGGGAGGCAAAGACGCACCCATCACATAGGTCATCCAAGAGAGAGAAGAATGAAGAAAGAGTCTGATATTAATTTCCCCTTCCATATGACTATACATGAATAAAATTAAAAAGTAATCGATGATGGATCTTTTGGAGGATGAAAGTAAAATTTAAGAGGAATATTGAAATGGTTTTCCTTAATTTTGTGGTAATATTGTTATAGAATCAAATATATAAGTCACTTACAAAATCATTTTCAAAAATTCAATAAAAGCCAATAAAATTTATCTTAAAAACAAACATTAAAATAATGGAACCATGAAATAAAATAATGTTAAATAATAAAACAGCTTTATTGAATGACACAAAATGATATTAAAGTCAAAATAAATACTTTATAAGCATTTTTAATAGTTTAAAGTAACAAACATTAATTAAAATGTTATAAAATTATCATTAAGATAGAGTTAAATTAAGATATTATTTTTATAAAATTAAATAAATATTTCATTTTAAAAATAATAAAATAATAAACTATTGATATAAAGATAATAGATATGAAATATTAATACACAAGATTGATGGTGGGTTTTTTCTATTGTCCTTATCTATTTCGATGATGTGGGAATATGTCAAAAGTAGAATATTGATAATGAATTATATGTTAAATATGAAATAAATTTATATATAATATGAGATAGTAAGGGGTATAATAAACCAAAAATTGAAGAATAAAGTCTAATAACACAAAAAATTAACCTAATTTAATGTTTGTATGGAGAATTTTTTTGGCTTTAGTAATTTTGGAAACCATAGAAAATGAAATATTAAACATGATATATAATTATATATCCCATTAATAAAAAAAATAAGATAGATGAAATTTATGGGGTAGTATATACAATACATATATGAAAATATATGTATAATTTGAAACATGTTACAAAGAATTAAATTTAAAATGAGAAACCATTATCTTGGATTTTACCTTGAGAGAACACCCTCTATCTTTATATATAATTAAAAATTATATTTTTAAATTATTTTATTAGTAGATAATTAATTTTATTCCCTAACCCTTTATTATTACTGCATTTTAAATTTTTTTGGATTTTTATGATTTAATTCATGGGATGATTTAAATATAAATATAAGTAGCCCAATTTTGACTTTCATGGATGAACTCAAAAAGATAATCAACTGAATTATTGAATATTTTATTTTATTTAGTTTAAATATATATGGGATGAGGGTTTACTATTAAGGTACTAGAGAAATTAGGAAATTATATAACTAAAAAATAGAAAATTAATTTCTATATGTCAATATATTAAGCATTGAGACATGAATGTTCCCTACATTGGTCTTTAAGGGATAGGGTTAGAAATCCAATGTTTCATGCATTTTATTTTAACATTTCATCAGCACCCAAAAATACATAGTCTTTTATATCAATAATTGTTTTAGAAAATTGATTATGGGTGGATTTTCTTTATGATTCAACATTAACAAAAATTCCATTAGTATTGTTACTAAATGTTATATAGACGGTAATGAAATATATGTCCAAATGGATGGGGGAATCTTACATAATATCCATTATAATAAATATTATTCCACAATTATTCTCAAGAAAATAAACTATGATCAAGCCAATATGGTATTGATACTTGAGAAAATTTTATAGGTTTTTTTATAATCAGTTTTCTAGGGATTCAAATCGATAGATTCTTAATTAAGTGAGTTAAACATAGTGATAAATATTACTCATTATCACCATTGAATTAATAAAAAAGTTATTTTCATCCACATATGGGGAGAATTTCATATTAAACACTGTATGAGGAGCCAACTCATAATTGAAATCCCATGAAATATATTAACTATTGAAAAACTCTGTTTGGTAATCAAAATGATACTCTATCCTAGAAATTATGCACTTAAAAATTTTTGAAAGATAAAAAATAGTCTCTATAATATTATATACATTATGTTAGAACCAAATGAAATAATTTTCTCAGCATTATGAAACCTGGATTTAAATCATAGATGAAGTAAAATCTTGAGCTAGGAAAACCCTCAAATTTTTGGGAATCAGAAATGAATTACATGAATGATCTATGATGACCAAAATAATCTTCTTACATATTATATAACATAATCATGAAACGTAGAAATGAATTTTTAGATGGTGCATAATCCTTGACAAAGGATATTGGATGAGATAAATAAATTAATGATTTTTTTGAGAAACTCCTCAGAAAAATTATACATGTCACACGGATGGAATTTTGGGTAGCTCAATGACATGTGGAGGCATAAAGATAGGGGTATAAGGATATATAAGGAGCTATAAATTTATATTTGATGGAAATTAGTACAAAAATTAGTTACTTATACAAGAATTATTTTTTATTGAGATTAATTCTGCAATGGATATGATTTTTCACTTGGATGGGTAAATATCATTTTTATTTATTAGTCAAAAGGGGAATACCCCTAGTTATACATCAGTTTTAATAAGCATTATAATTTATTCTTTGGTTTATTGATATCATTTTATATTGATTGAGAAACTCAGTTGAGTAATTTTTATTTCCTTCTATATTTAATAAACCAATTAATTGTTTAGGCTATTAATCTATTCTCTCACTCTACTTAATCATCCATATATATGATGTAACACAAGTGATTGAGTGGTGGTTTTCATATGAATTTATTTGTTCTTATCATTATAAATTTCACTATTTCACCATCTCCTTATTGATAAGTAATTAAAGTTTGGTCCTTTAGAGTATGATTTTGTGATTTATCTTTAATATCCTATACACATAGGATGAAGGGTCCTCATTAATTGATGATTATAATAATGAATCTTATGAAACTAAAAAATAGATATGTGATACATCTAATCATGGAACTTTTCATGAGTTAGTATATATAACTAGATTTTATCATTTTAGAAACAATTATATCATAGAAACTATCACTCTTACACCTTGATCAATTAACGACCACTCATCTTATATTTTATCTCGGTTCTTATACTTCAATTATCATAATTTCTCAAAAATAAACCACGCCCCCATATACCCTTTTTTAACCTTATATGTATATACATAAATATATCGAATCCCATGAATACTTTATGTTTCATAGATATAATATGATATCCTATAATACTATATTTCTACATTATATTAATAACTATTTTTTCAAATTACATTCAATGTGTGAAAATATTAAAAATATATTTTATAATTTATCTATATAAGAAAAATATTTATATTTATTATATTCCATTCGCTTAATTTATATTTTTTTACTACCCAATTATAAACTATTCATAGATATTATTAATAATTATGCGTCAATTGATCCATTTATTATATATTTTCTTTTTTATTGAAATTTTAATCCATTCTACTTTATCTTATGTTTATAACATAACAGTTTTCAATGGGAAGGAAATAGATGTTTCTTGTAATGTTTTTGGACTCCCATTGTTGTTTCAATGATTTCATGGTATGGTTTTGTAAGGAGTGATTAGAAATTTTACCTTTGATCAATATTGATTTGATAAATCGAATTGATTTTAATATTGAAGAAAAAATATATATTTCTAGTAAAAATATTTAAATATAACATAAATTAATAATTAAAAAAATATATCAACAATATTGAAGTATTATAACTCATTCATGATACAATTTTCTAACATCATGTAAAAAATATGATTAAATTAACCTAAAATGATTATGTTATAGTATATGAATGAGTAATAATATGTTGTTTTATTATTTTAGTATTTATTTTTCATAATAATATTTATATTCTAAATTAAATATTATTTTTTAAAATAATATTTATTGTAATAATGATGAAGAATATTAACAATATTAACAAGTAAAAGATGATACAAATGCTAAATA
Organism: Viscum album; assembly: GCA_963277665.1. Lineage (NCBI taxonomy): Eukaryota > Viridiplantae > Streptophyta > Magnoliopsida > Santalales > Viscaceae > Viscum > Viscum album. The sequence goes on from OY728154.1 coordinate 20,502,977, forward strand.
GTGGAATGTTTCCTTAAAGACCTTATTTGAAATGAATGATTTCAAACTATTTATGACTAGAATCTTTTTTATTGTCAAGGAGGATAATATTTTTTTGGAAAACATGGTTTATATTATAAATAAAATGGAAAGAGTTTTGTGGTTTGGAGTGCATAGATATGGGGTCCTTCTATAGAGGTTTTTAAGTGGCATATTTACAGTGGGTAATTTCTTAATGTGAAATAAATACGATTTTTAAGGAATGTGGGATAAAAATGAAAAAAAAGAATAGGTAACTAATTATATTATACCCAATTTTTAGGGATAATTATTTTAGATATTTTATCACTTTATACCATATTTTAGCATTTTACCTCTTTTTAATATCTATTTTCATAACTCACTTTTTATCTCAAAAACATATTTTTTCAGGGAATGAAATTGAATTATGTATCTAAATTATAAAATATTACTCATAATTTTAAACTCATTTAATCATATTTAATTACTATTAGTGAAAAAATTTATTTTGAAATAAAAATTCGCAACATATAATAATGTATGAAATATATCATTTCATCATTAAATTAATTATTAATCATTTAATAATGATTTATTATCATTGCATGAATGATGATTTACACACACAAAAATTTTGATAAAGAAATTATTTATTTAATTTGTATTATATAAATTTAAATAACCTATAAAAATACAAATTTTTTAGAATAAATTATATTTTCTTAATTAATTATTGTATTTTTATTTTATTTCATATTTTTTTTTATATTTTACTTAGCTTCCAAATTATTTATTTATAATCCTTTAATAAATACTAATTTCCAATTATTTGTCCTTAAATATTCCTATATGATACATTAATACCTAAAAATATCATATCCAAAAACTATATACCAAACATCAAATTATAGTCACATTACACTTTTGAGTTTCTATATATAACCCTGTATAATTTTCAAAAACAATCTACCACATCCCCTAATTTCATTTATTAAAATTGTATTCATATTTATAATTATTTATATTATTAATTCCAATTCAATAAAAGAATTATATTTATGATAGATTGTGATTGTTGGAACTATTAACCAAAGTAATAATTCCAGCACTAGTTTAAATGATCAAAGAATTTTCAAAGAATGGGGAAAAAATGGTTCCCATTTATTTTGACTAGTTAAATATAATTTTTTTTATTTGTTATTAAAATTTACTATCATTGAAATCTTTGAATTTTGACATAGTGAACACTGTTTAAATATAGTGTTTCACATGCGCTCTCCTACTTGCATCATTGACCTTGTATTTCTCAATCAGGCATTACTGACCCTGTTGAAGCCAATAGGACACCCAAGATAGGGTTTTGAATTGTTAATTTGATTTATAGATTCTATTTAAAATATAATAACCCCTATAATATATTTAAATATAATTATAAATACAATAAACAAATGTTTGTGTAAAGCATGCACCCAAGCCATCTAAGATTCCCCTGTAAGTGATTTTCCTGCCCAAACTATGTGGAAAATAGAAATAATGTGTATTTAGGTCCTTAAATTATTATGGTCATTATAATATACCCCATCTACTGAGTTATCATCTCTATCATTGTGATGTAACATTTTTAATAGGTTATCTAAGGATACTAGAGCATGATATCATGTCAACCAATTTGTCCCTAAATGTTAGTGGCAAGTGTTTCATTAGAGGATTCATCCCCAGTTTTTAGAGGCCACAAAACTAAGAATCCTTTCTATCATGTCTCAAATTGGTAATTTTTTTAAATATATAAAATCTTTTATATGTTATACCTAGGTGTTTAGTTTTTTATATTCACCATAATCACTAAATTGGTCACTTGTGCACTTAGTCTTTCTAATTGAGCACCCACTCACAAAGATCACCAAGCTCAGCACCTGATCACCCAAGTACTCCACATGGTGCCTCACCATGTTCTTGATGTAGACCAAGCATGAAATCCCAATGGCCATGTTTTTTATCAAATTTTCAACATGGGTTAATTAATTTCCCAAAAATATATTCACTACACTCTTTGACATAGAACATCCCTTTTTCGTGTCGCATCTATATAGGACCCATCTACTGCATCCATAGATACATCATTAAAATTAAAAAATATTAAAAAAATACATTTGGATAATTTATTACTTTGATCATTTTAATCAATAACCCATTAATATATCTCCCCTAGTTTTCCACCCTATTCGATAAGAGCCTTGTGATACAAGAAATCATGTATTAAATTATGAATGTAGACTATTTTTTAAGGATTAGTGGAATATTATTTGTCCAAACATCTCAACTAATTTTACTCGATTTATTAATATCCTAACCATGGTTTATAAGAACTATTTTGATCCTCCAATTGTCTTTCCATGTCGATCAGACAATCCATAAAATATATGGACCTTCTACCAAATGTAATCCAAATATATAAAATTTAAAATTTATTTTAGAATATAATCCCCACGGACGACTTATGCATGGGTCCAACAAAAAAATAGATAGGTTCCTTTCAAACAGTAATCTATTTTTCTTGACTATAAATTATATGGTATTATTACTATGCATTTTAATTTAAACTATAATACATCATGGTTTATAAAACACAATCCTAGAATTCATTTCCTTTGGTCCTAAAAAAACAATTTGGTGGAACATCATTTGGTCATGGACACATGAACGTAATTTTAATTTCATTCCGCCTTAAATGAATGACTGTAGTGGGAACTTAATTTGATCCTATATGCATGAATTTAAAAAGAAAATCATTTTTTCCTAAATGATTAACTTTTAAATCAACCACACAAATTCTCATCATATACCACTAAATTGTAAAATGCACCCAATTAAGAGGAATCAAACTATGTGGTTTTTAATTCCCCTAACAGGTATATCAAAGAATCCCTTCTAATGATTCCAGATTTAACTCCACAACATTTACTGAGTATAAACCAATATGAATTGAAATACTATTTAAATCAAACATGAAGGAAGTTGGAGAACCAATTATATTTATATATTTTCATGCAATGCCATAGTATTCATATATTTAATTCAAAATGGTAGTTATCTATATTGTTACTATAAAGGGATTTAATGAAGTCATAAAAAATAAATAAGAGAGTTTTGAAATAGGAAATAAGATCTTTCTTGGGATGATCCAACCTATCATCCTCTAAACCTTGATTCACAATTTTAATGGTTTTTAGCTCACCCTAGGGACTACATAACATAAAAAAGTAGGTCCATAGCTAAAAAACAATGAGCACAAACATGAGGTGAAATAAAAATTGTGAACTAAATATGAAACCATTTACCAATGAAATATATCAATTAACCAAGGTCTTTGTTTTACATGTTTCATAGTTGGGTTGTATATTTTTTGTGGTCACCAACCCAACTCCTCTACTAGAATATTTCGAGTGATCTCATTCCAAAGTATATCCATAATGATTCTATCTGAACACTATATGTGAAATGTGTGGACTCCTATGAGATGAATCCCTATTGGATTCCTTATTCATGTTCCGATAGAAGGAAGCTGATGGCCCATGTTTCTACATCCAATAGTTTGATGATTGATTCCCTGGAGAAAAATAATGGCTATATCCCCTATAAAAATGTGTTCTAGGATGATATTTTTCAAATCCCATCAACTTCTCAGGAGGTACCTAGGGTAAATACCATCAACTAATGAAACTGACATTATCTCACATTCTCAGATACTCTAATACACATTGGGTGGGATACCCAATATATCTCAACCATATATATTTACTCCAGGATTATCAGGAGAAATTAACATCATAAAAAGTTAAACATTGAGCCCTGGAGTTGTGCAACACCTATTTTCACATAAATACCCACAAATACCTTTGACATATCAAAAAAGAGATATAGGAGAAACCCTTGAGGAATCCAACCAATGAAACCCGCTAGGCATATTTCACTAGTCTGGTTATGGTTGAGTATCTAGGGTCATCCGCTCAACTAAAACACATAAATAGACAACATATAACGGGAAATTGATTAATATTACACAACATTAGGTTTATTACCCTATAAATACTAACATCTATGAGGCAATTAAGCATTCTGTGATCATTTACCATGAACTATACTATTTCAATCATGTCAAAAATACTAAAATATAGTTGAACTATACACGAGTTCATACATATTGAAACTCCTCATTGATACGAAAAATAAATCTTAGTTGTGAGGGGCACAAAAAATCAATATATGAAATGTCTTTGTAGGTCCTCCAAAATTTACCTGATATAGAGGACCACCCATTGATGTTAGGAGCATCAACCGTAAAGGTCTTCATCATCGAAGTAACCCAAAATTTGTCAACAATGGAGGTCTTATTCATGGTCAAATAAATTCAAGAACCACCATAGGACCTACTTAGATACCGCAATAACGAGTTCCTCCCTATATCAATATGAGAATGGGTCAAGCAATATTTCTTGGGGATGAATATGTTGTTGATATACCCTAAATGAATTTAAATATGATGTATTTTAGAATATATTAATGTGATAGTAATGAAGTATGTCATAGTACATAATATACTTTATCCAAAGGCATATTTTATTCCCTTCAAATATATATCATATCTAAAACCATTAAACATCATCTAAATGTGAAGGAGGAAAATTTTAATCTCACTCATATTTTTTGTCATTAATGAATAATTTCATATAGATTTATTGAATAATATGTGTTATCCAAAGGTCATAAGGGGTTGTAACCATTACTATTTACTCATTCATTTCATAACACATGAGTAAATTCATATGGCTGATGGAAAATTCCAAGGGGATTATATAATGGTCACAATCCATGAAAATATAGTGTGTGATACTGAATAAATTATCTAGGAAAACATCCTCCACAATCAAACATCCATTTCTCCCTCACATTTTTCATACGTGAGACAATACTATATCATGAGTGGGAGGTAAAGACCACCCATGAGATGGGTGATTCATTACAACCCAAGTATAAATCATATAGGATAGATATTAATTATGGTTTATATTTTTTCACTAAGATTGTGAATAGGGATAATAATAGTGATCACCAATAACAAAAGATACAAAAATATGTTTTTTCATTTTATAGAGTTACATGGCTTCTATTATTCACGTATCCTAGATGTTGGTATTTACGATTTCTTATTGGTTTAACTATAATTAGAAAATGTTCATTAATCCTAAAAAACCCTTCAGTGGTATTAAAACATCACGTTTTCATTAGATTTACAAAATTATGTTTATAAATGAATAAAATAGGGCATTATTTTGTAATGTGTGATTCTATGTTATGTGTGGTCAGAATAGAGGAAAAAATGGGTCACACCATATGATTTATTAGGAATCGTGGATATTTTAAAAGTAATGGGATATTATAAAATTTAGTGTGTCCTGTGATAGATAATATGGGTTACACAAAATTTTTTATATCATAGTATAATTTTGGGGCATCTCTCAAATAAGAATTTCCACTTCCCGAATTGGTATCTATCAAGAGCGACCTCTTCATGTAGAGGGGGGTTCCCCTGTGTGGAGGGTTTGAAAATTACAGTCAGGGGGATTTATATTTTTTAAAGTAGAATAGTAGGTAAGTAATTCTAATCCCCCTGTATAATTAATCATGTCTGATTTCATGGAAAGTCTTACTATAATTTGTTGCTCATGGTGTTGTATGAGTTAACCCAACTCATGTCACTAAGAGTTAGAAAAAGATATTGTAGAAAATTATGTTGATTGATTTAATTACATGAATGATCCCTTTATTTATTTTTATCAATAAATGTCACATGGGATATGCATACGCATCCCAATGGGTGTTGTGTTATCCCTATAAGAGTCCCCATGCACTATATTAACCCATTTTAAGATATAGGTCAACAAAGTTATCTCATTAAAACTAGTTTACCAATCATAATCAATGACATATAAAGAGATTGTGATGTTTTTTCTCAATGTTCATATCAATCAAATTTTAAAACTACACTTATATCATTAATAAAATTATAGGAGAATATTTTTTCTCATTGGATTTTAATTTTGGATTAATTTAAATTGTTTATATAATGCTTATAAATCATTTTAAAAAGTTATTTTGGGATATTTGGATAATTTATAAAGTGGTGGTGTGTAAAATATTAATAAATTGATAATAATTAAATGATTATTTTTTTTACAATAAATTGATTAATAAATATTCCCTTATAAAAATTATAAATATTAAAATATGTTTTTTTGATATTATATAGAAGTACATTTTTTAATATAGAATTTTTTTAAGGAAATTATTATCATATTTTTTAATTTGAGTATAAAATTAAAAAATAAGGAAATATACAACAAAGTTTATATATACTTATGAATTATTCAAAAATAATTAATTTTTGTTTTTAAAATTAAAGGCATTATTTAAGAAATTAGTTAAACTACATCAAAAAGTTTTTTTAGTATTGAGAAATTGTTAAAATAATCATAAATATGTGATATTTAAATTAATTATATTATTTACATAAAATAATTGAAAAATAAATTGTTTATATTTAATTTAATATTATATAATTAATTAAATACAATATAATGTTGAACAATATAGAAGAGTTCTTATTAGAAATAAATATAAGAATATTGTATTTATTTATTTTTCGAATTTCAATAAAGAATAGAAAAATTATATAATATTTTTAATTTTATTTATTCATGTATTTTTCATAAATTGTTTATCTCAATTTTTAATTTATCAATCATTAATTTATTTTATTCCCTTGTTTATTATTCATGAATATAACTTTTATAATATGAATATATATTCTTTAGTTTAATGTGTTAAAGTAACTCTAAATTTTTTTCTTATATGCATATTAGGAGTTACATGCAAAGTATGATAATTGATTTAGTTTTATTCAACATTGAATTTCCGGGTATAAGAATATTAGCTAAAATATTAAAGTTAATTACTGTTTATAAATATTTGGCGTTTTAATTTTGAAGGAATTGAGGTTAATAATCATTAAAATTTCCTTAGGTTGAGGTAATTTGTGTCAGACTTTGAACTATACAAAAGTTCAATACTAAAACTCTACCTTGAGGTTCAGTGAAATCACTGAGAGAAGGAGATGAATCATTGATTTAAAATTATTTTACCTTTTCACTTTAAGAAATATTTATTTTCATTAATATTTATATAAATATTTTATTAAAAAAACCTACGGGAACATACAAACAATTTATAAAAAATTTACAAGGTTTAATACTCAACAAGTGTAGAGAATACATTAGGTGATTTAAAACACATAATATCACATATTCCACTAAACATAGTATGGTTTAATTTCATCAATGAAAGGATTTTATTATAATTTTGATAAACCATTGTTTTCAATAGCGGATGTGTATTATGTATAGTATAATTGAATTATTTATTTTTTTACAACAATTATAAAGTATTCAATGAATTCAAACATCTATCATGTTTTCACTGTGTTGGTTCCTCTTCTCACACTTACACTTATAAGAAATTCACTTATTCTTACTCTTTTATTTTCATCACATATTTTTGAAAGGAGATCTAATCCTTCATCCTCTCTCTCCCTATCATTAATATAGAAAATTATAGTAGATTATTATCTCTTATTATATTTTAATAAAAACTCTTCTTATCCTTTTTTCATATTTTATTTTTTATTTTGATAACAAGAAATATATTTTACATAAATGAAAAATGAAAACCACCCTAAAACATTAGCCTTATTTCACTCTCAGATCTGTTGCACCGAAATTCTTATCTAGATTTATTAAAAATTTAAATTTAAAAAATTTATTATAGAATTATATCATTTAATGTTACATGTTCTTGATCCTTTTATTCATAAAAAATATTGGAAACTTATTTTCTTCAAAATACTCCTATAAATACTACTATTGGCACTCCATTTGAATTCACATGTCGTGTTTTCTCCATGAGACATGGAGTCCTTGAATGGTAGTGATAATCATAATACATTATGATATGTATTTTAATAATGAATATATTTTTCAAAACCTAAATCTATGTTTTATTTATTATATGTTATGTAAATTTTTTAAAAAACGGACTTCAAAAATTAAGAACAGAACAAGGAATATTTTTATTAATAAAATAATGATTACATTAAATATTTACAAAAATAGAAATACTTTTTAATTCAATAAAATAACTTTATGTTCTTGAAATATAGCTGGAGCACCTCTATGTAACACAAGAAGAACGAATGTGTATCCCAATTTTCCTAAATCATCCATAATTAGGAAATTAATAGCAAGAAGGATACAACAAATAATTAGAAAAAGTGTGAAGGATAACACTAATATAGAAAATAAGAATTGAATTTTGAGAAATTTTGGTGTATTTATTGAATTACCTTAGACATAGAATTTATAGGTATTATTTTGGACCAATGTGAGAATATAACCATTGGTAGTTTTAATAGTCACTGAGTGATATAAATAGAAAATTAAATATAACATTAAATACAAGAAGAAAATAATATAATTTTAAAAATTTATCTCTTTTTCAAAAAATGATAAAATATGTTAATATTTTAAATTTATATTTTAGCACTTTTCAAAGTAGTAAATGAAATAGAATTTACTATTTCAATTAATTCTCATAATAATATTAGTATAATTTAATACATATAATTGTATAGTTAAAATATTAAAAGTAAATTTTACTTGAATAATTTTTTATTTTTTTTGTTTACAATTTTTACTTTGATAAAAAAAATTTCATGTACTCATCCACGACCAAGAGAAGCCATGCAACCACTTATTAAGTGGTAACTAACCAATACCTAGTCTTAGAAGAGGTACATGGGTGAAATGATTTGTGCAAGATAGTTTGAGCATAACGCAACCCTGATGTTAGGAGGGACCATGTATTGGCCCCAAAAGTTTTTCAAGAATAGTGTGGGTTGGTGAGTTATAGGAACCCGTGTGTAAGGAGCACTTCGCGTGTGTTCTTATTTCATTAGGGGGGGGGGTTATAACAACCCAATATTGACTTACATGGAAAATACATTTTTTTTAAATATTTAATACATTCCATAAATAGATGCCCAAATACAGTATTAGTTTCTATTCTCTGGAAACTAGGAACAGATTAATCAAGCTTGGTGAATGATATTCAATATCTCCCATAACTATCATCCCCATTAGTTTTCCTACCTAAAACCATTATTTATATCATGGGTAAAATAAAACATAAAGATTATGAGAAAAATTGTCATCAAGGGTAAACATTTAAAGCATAAAACAAACCATAGACATTATAATGTTAAAACATGAAGAAAAAAATTTAAAAATTAAAATCTTGAGTCATGAAATAAATCTTGGCATTTTGTAAGGCATAAAGCATAAATGAACACGACCATGATAACCTAGCATTGACATAAAACATGGAATTGTGGAAAAAACTAGACACATAATATGATTTCTATAGTTGCAAAGGAATTTCTTTCGAGACCATCATAGTGGAAAAATTCCATTATTGAACCCTGTTAAGTTGTCATTCAAACCATGTATTACTGAACCAGATTTACTTGTTGTTCCCACCTTGTATTACTGAAAATGATTTACTTTCCATTCGAGTCATGTTTATCTCATGAGATATAAATATATACCCAATTCATTGGTGGGAAAAATAGGTCCCACCCATCTCATAATCATAACATTCTTACGGGTTCCGCAAAAACATAAATTAGTTATCATATCCCATGACATAAAATGGGTTTTTTGAACATCATTCCATCATAATATAATCCATATAAAATATAATTCCATTATTAACACAATCAAATAATTGTAAAAATAGGGATCTAAAAATCACCTTATTTAAAGAGCGTCATCTTAGATGGAATATAATTTTGATAAAAGACATGAACATAATTCTTGGGGGAAATATCCTTCTTCAAAAATGTTTTATTTTCTCAAAATAACGATAAATTTTTAAAAGAAAATAATTTATTTGAAAATAAACTTGAAATCATGTCTAGGAATCATTTTTGAAACAAGGTTTCATGAAACCTTATAAATATATTCATTCCATATACGTTAATAAAACATTCATCTCATTGTATTGTTAGAAAAGTCAAAAAGTACCTCATTTGGTAAACAAAAGAATGATTCCTTCCATACCATGTTGTAAAAGTAAAAAACTGGAAAAAATGACTTTAAATATACATATAATAATAGTAAAAATTTTATGAAAACAATTTTTGAAAACATGGATGATAAATATAACCCCATTAAATACTAACGTATAAACAATCTCCAATAAAAATAAGATTGAAATATTATCCCTTACCTTAGGTCATATTTCTTCTGTACGTGCCCAAAACTCTTGTAAAAAAGGTTTAAAAATATTATTAACTTATGAAATTACCATAATAATATTTATGATATCATATATGATACACTTATGAATTTATATTACCCATTCAATTGAAAATTCCATGTTAATGTAATATTTTGGGTAATAATCATTTTATTTATCTTATGTGTTTTGACATATTATTCTTAATATCATTACTTAGTTCATGATGTACATACTTCCAGAATGTCAAAAATGATTTATATATCATATATATTCATTACATAAATATGTATATTTAATATATAGATAAATGAAATGGAATACACCGTTCATGTAGACAGTAGGCCGTATGTATGTAGGAATGCTGTTTTCATTTCTTTATTGAATTAAATGGAAGAATGTAAATGAAATATATATATACATAATTCAAGTATAATTATCATGTCATATATTTCATTGTTATTTTTTATATATACTTCATAATCGTTCTTTAATGGTTAATGTAGAGAATGAATCTCATCGCGCCATGGAGACGGTATGCCAGATGTAAGCATGAGCGATTATATCTTTCCTGTAATTTTTGAATGGTATTTAATTGTATTATGTACTATATTTCAGAATCAATATAATTTTATATTAATCGTATATAGTTATTAAATCTATTTTTATACACATCCAAGTTAGGTTGTGGGGAAAAATAGATTACACCACGACGTGGAGACGGTAAGTTGTACATATGTAAGTGCGGTGATTTTGATTTTCATAGTATTGATAGAAATTGGAATATGGTTTTTTCATAATTATAATAACATCTTAGTATATAATTGGTATTGGAGATTTTATTCTACAATGAAACAACTCATGAAGTAGAAGTAGAAGTTTAAATAAATATGATATAATCAAAAGAGGGGATTACCTTTTCTTTGATGTGGCCCCTTTAGATATCCTCTTAATGGAACTAGAGTTGGTATTTTCAGAATACCACCACCTCTCTAATTTAACTATGGAAGTTAAGAATAGAAATGGTCAGGGGATGAAGAAACCTAAATTCTTAATTTGTTGTGGAAAATTGAGGGAGGAGGTTCCATTTTATGTTTGAGGTGAGGGGAACTTTGGAAAACATCAAAAATATTAATTTATAATAAAGATAAAACCCCAATCAACCCCCTCCTAAATGTACAAATTTCAAAGATGAGATGATTTAGGGTTTTAATCACATAAAAAAATAAATGTTAGATAGGTTTCTATTTCCATTAAAACTTTATCTTTTCAATTTAACACTTATTCTATTTCATTTTAACTAGGGTAAAAAATATTTCAATATTAAATGTGTAAAATATTTACTTATTTGATGTCAATTAGATCATAAATAAACAATTTAATTTTTTTTTCAAAAAATCATAAATATTCTACATTTGAAAAAAAATTATGATTTTAAATAATTTAATAAAACCTTATTCTGATAAACAATCAATAGTGTCATGATTGGAACTATTCAATTTATTGATTTTTCAAAATATAAAGATAAAATTTCAATTTTAAAAAAATATTTTATTATATTCCTATGAGGTCAAAGATATCTAGAGAATTCATGGTACATATTAATTATCCAAAAAATACATTTATATTAATATTTTTAATAACATTTATTTGATATCTCCATTAATAAAATAAGTACTACAATGATTTTGTGTAATTATTTAATATACTTTTTTTTCTGAGTAAAAATTAAAACTAAAATAATATAATGAAGAAAAATTTAATATATTTCATTAAAATATATGTATTCTAATTTTGATTCTCTAAAATAATTCATTAAAATGTCATAATTTTTAACGTATGAATATTACCACTTTATCATTACTTTAAATAAAATAACATATAAGTAATAACATATTCTATAAGGCACCAAATGGTCAATAAGTTAACCTTTGGATGGTTTTGATCGATATATACTCTACCAAAAATATTTTTTCATGTTTTCGGACTTTTTTAGTTTTATTAGGATTTTAATAAAATTTGATTGTTTGATTTCTCATCAATTAATTAACTTTTATATCGTCAAATAATAAGACTTTAAGGTAATTATTTATTTACTAAAAATTAAAAAAAATTACCACGATGTAGATAATTATTTTATATTTCCATGTAATATTTATTTTTGAAAATATCACCTATTTATCCCAAAAATAGAATTATTATACTTATAAGAAATGTGAGTTTTACATTTTCTCACTTTCATTGGTTATATAAATATCTATGTCATTTTTAGTTTCAAGTGGATATTAAATGACTATGTTTCTAACATAATATGTTAAAGGTATAATTATATTCATCAAATAGGATTTTTCTATGTTTTTGAAAAATTTTATTTTCCTTATAATATTATTTGTTACACTAATTTACCCGACTTTCCTTTAACTGCGTTAAATAAAAATTATCGAAGTTACTATTCATAACATATATAAAAAATAAAACTACTAATATAACTTGGACCCACTGATTCCAAATATAGAATAAATTTTTAAAAATTAAAAACACAAAATTTTCAATAATTAAATTAAATTATAGTTGTTGTCCGAATAATAAAAATTGGTTTTTTATTTAAAAGATCCAACATTTCAAAATATTGAATTTTTTTTCATATGAATTCAATATAAAATTAATGGAAATTAATTAAATTGTATTATATTATAAAAATATATTCTATTTATAATTTAAAACTATTCATTAATATAATTTAACCATATAAATGTTTTTGCTGAAAAAGATGTTTTCAATTAAAATTTAGCATATTTTTACTATTCATCAAAATATGAGAGTTATCAGAACAAATATAAAAAATTCATTCAAAGTAAAATTTTATTTCCCACATATAAATAATAATTTTATTTTGTAAAATTTAACTTATAAAAGTGTCAAAAACTAGATTTAAAATTAGTCCACCATCAAAAAGCGGTAAAATTCCATTTTTTTAAAAATACTTCTTTTATTTGAAAAAAATTGAACTTTTTCTCTTATTTTGTTCTGGAAAATAAATAATATGAATGATAATGTAATTAAAAATTAAAAATTTTGTTAATAATCACTATAGGAAAACTAACATATACCAACGGTTTGGAACCGTTGGTATAAGCCTTCAAACCGTTGGTATAACCTATACAAACGATTTGGAGGACCGTTCTAAAGTAAGCCGTGGGGATAGGTTTATACCAACGGTTTTGAAAACAATTGGTATAAGTAATATGAAAATCTATACCAACGGTTCCATAAAACCGTTGGTATATGTACTTCTAAAAAAACATTCGTTGGGATTTGATCCCAGGACCTCCACTTTATCATTGAACGACCTAACCACTAACCTAACATGACTTTTGTGAAAATAATTTCATAAAAATATATATGTATTATCATAAATATTTTAAATTTTCATTTATAAAATGTTCTCATTAAGAAAATCCGATAATAAATCAAAGAAATTATACCAACGGTTGTCAAAAACCGTTGGTATATACCTATACCAACAGTTTTGACAACCGTTGGTGTTGGTCCATGGATTCTGGAAGTGATGTTGATATATTGGGGAATTTTCCCAACGGTTTGGGAAAACCGGTTGGAAAGCCTACCCTTTCCCAATGGTTTGTCCAAACTGTTGGGAAAGCCTACCCTTTCTCAATGGTTTTGGAAAACCGTTGGGAAACGTGTCCACAAAGTGGGATTTCCCAACGGTTTGGCCAAAATATTGGGAAAGGGGGTATAGAAGCGTTTGGAAAGGTCAGATTTCCAGTAGTGAATATTCATAATGACTAGTTTATATCCCATTAAATAATAATAATTTAATAAAATATTATTGTTTAGTGAAAGTCCGTATTGCATAAAATGAAAGCTATAGTGGCAGGTCACTTTTGCATGTAACAAATGACAAGTTAGTGTTTCATGTATTGAAAAAACCATTTGGTGTTTCATTTAAAATAATCAAAATTAATTCATTTATACAATGAACAAAATCTATACTATGCGTTGCGTGAAAATAATTCTATCAATAAAATCTCAAATTGTGTGTAACACAAGTGAAGAACAATGGTGTGTATACTAAAAGATAATAAGATGTTTCATATAACACAATATTATCTTAATACAACATAATAAATCAATGAAATTTTAAAGAATTTATCTCAAAAAATATCTGGGTGTTACATTTTATCCTCTTTAAAATGATTTTTTTCCATGAAATTTGTCAGGGTTATAAATGGTTTACAATTTGAAGGTTTACTTCATGGAAACGTAGATCATAAAAAGTTATACTAGATAATCATTTTAAAATGGAAATTTATAAAAATAATGGTTACCCAATGTAACTCATTACTGGGTTTCCTCATAGGAGACCAGAATTGGGAAGTGAAAACCTGGATATGGAAGAGAAATCTAACCATTATATTCTGATGGATGTTAATAGATAATAAGGTTTGGTGAAATTTAACTACTAGAAATCTGTAAATCTAAGATAATTGAAGGTACCATACTATTCATCAGATAATAAGGTACTAATATATCATTTTTTCTAGATCCTTTCCCTAACATTGAATAAGTTTTCATGAGAATAAATAATAATTTTTTTTACAATCTCACAATTATTCATTCCATGAAAAATATCCACTTTATCTCTTATTTAAATAAATGTAGTTGAATTTTTCATTCCTGAAGTGTTATAAGATCATGTGATACAATGATTGGTTATTCAATCAATCTCTATCACAAAAAGGTTAAAATAGGTTATCAAATATACATAAGTCCTTCTATGGTTTGAATAATCATATATGGTTCATAAAATGGAATTATACCACATTTGTCATACAGATTAAATAAAATAAAAATAATTTATACTAACCAGGGACTTTCTGTAGGCTGGTGGTAGGTGATAAAGTCATATCACACTTCAATTGTGGGTTCGATTCCCACAACCTTGTCCGACGTGACAGATTGTCTATTGTCCTATGGGTTGTCATTTTTCTAAAACTATACTATTATAACATTCCATAAAAAATATTAAAAAATGTTTTATCCTTAAACAATACAATCTCATAACCAACTTAATCCATTCAAACGTTTTTTCTTTTCCAAAATACTTATATCCAATCTTATAGTAAAAACAGTTACAAGAATGGTCTTCTAACATTCTTGTGAATACAATCATTTATCACACATATATCATAAGATATTTCTTCTTGGTCTCATTCCAAACATTTTAATGACTTCATCATGAATTCTCTTCACTCATGTTAATAACCTAAATTATTATATATCTTAATTGAAAACATGCATGTTTCCTTATTCCAAAACATATTGGATATTTTCAAGAAGTCATAAATGGTTTTATACTTCATCCATGATATCATAACCCTCTTGGGAAAAACTCCAAAATTATTTCCCAAGAAACTAGAATCATTTAATATGGTTATTCAAAACCAACATATCTTTACCAAAACATCATTATCTTAATATACAAGGCATATTAAGGGTTATATTTCCCTGAATCATGTGTTCTCCAAGTATATCGCCATACCCTTAAATCACTTTTTGGATCCTTAAAACTATTCAACATATCCTTTCCTATCCTTAATGAAATAATTATACTAAAAACAATTATATATTTCGTTATTCATATAAAATAATCATTAAATTCTAAAACATATAAACCTCAGTCATTCAAATTTATTTTTAAACCATTATTCAGGATCCATCATCTTATCATTTCCAGAAATATGAATCAGGTCTTAAGGTTTTTAAACATCATGATTCTTATGCTTAATGTAAATAATATTGGAAGAAAATAACTTAACTTTCACATGTTTTTTACAATCTCTTTATCATAAAATATATGACCATTACTCGAAAAATCTTCATGATTCTCTTCATGATGTTTCCAAATAGGAAATCAATCTTCATAATTCATATAATTTTCAAATATGAAACATTGTATGGTTAACTATATTCTATGTAGTTGTGGTTATTGACTTAGACCAAAAATTGAAGTGTGAGATTTAAATATTAGAGATTAGAAACACATAATTACGAAATATTTCATGTAATATTTCAATTTTTGATATTTTTATTTTAACCCTAGGTTATTCATGCATATCAAAAAAACCCTAGGATTAGGACCTATACTTGACTTATCCTTAGAAAATCCCTAGACATATCCTCAGAAAAATCTCTTACGATCTCACTAAAAATTTCACATCATAGTTTCCAAAGGTTTACTAACCCTTCGCTCTGATACAAACTCTAATAAACCAAGATCGATGTACATGGAAAATGAATTTATTTTTTGGAATAAATAATCAATTACACAAATTTATGCCCAAATACTGTATTAGTTTAGTGTCTTTGGAAACTCGGAACACATTCTTCTAGATTGGTGAAAGATCTTCAACATCTCCAAAAAATTATCATACCAATTAGTTTTCCAAACTAAATTATTTCTAAATATCTTGGGGAAATGAAAACATAAAAAAAGGTTAGCTCAAATGAGAAGTAAGTGTAAAAATTGAGAACATAAAACAAACCATAAACATTATAATGTAAAAACATGAACCTAAAATTTAAATATCAAAATCGTGAGTCATAAAATAAATCATCGTAGTTCATAAGGCATAAACCGTAAATGAACATGACCACGATAACATAGAATTGAAATAAAACCTAGAATTGAGGAAAAAAATTAATAAAATAATATGTCTTCCATAGTATCCAAGGAATTACTTCCATTACCATCGTAGTGGACAATATCCTTTACTTATCCGTGTTTACTTGTTATTCCAAATATATATTACTGAACCAGATTTACTTGTTGTTCCATCAATTTATCACATAAACGAATTTACTTGTCATTCCAGCCAGGTCTATCTCACGAGATATAAATATTTACCCAATAAATGGGAGGGAGATATAGGTCCCAGCCATCTCATAATGCAACCCTTCTTATGTGCGCCACAAAATGATAAATCATTTATCATAGCCCATGAAATAAAATGGTTTTCTTAAAAATAATTACATCATAATATAATCCATATAAAATTTCATTCCATATTTAGAAAAATCCAATCATAGTAACAATAGTGATATAAAATAACCTTATTTAAATATCATCATCTTATATTTAAGCAATTTTGATAAAACACTTGAACATGATTCTTGGAGAAAATATACTTTCTTCTTCAAAAACGTTTCTTTTATCAAAATGATGTGAGATTTTAAAAGAAAATAATATAGTTTAAAATAAATGTGAAATAGTTTATAGAAAGATTCATTTAAATAAGGAGTCATTAAAACATTAAAATCCATTCATTACATATAAGATAAAAACATTCTGCTCATACGTTTTCCAGAAAAGTCAAAAAGTACCTCGTACGGTAAACAAAATAAAGATTCCTTCCATTACATGTTGTAAGATTAACAAATGGGTAATAATGAATTTAATTATACATATAATAATATTAAAAAATTTATGAAAACATTTTTAGAAAACATGGATGATAAATATACCCCTGGTAAATACATACATAAAAACAATCTCGGATAAAAATGAGATTTAAAAATTATCCCTTACCTTAGGTCCGATTTCTTCAATATGTTTTTGAAAATCATATATAAGGGGTTTAAACATATTAATAACTTGTAAAAGAACCATAATGATATTTATTATATCATATATGATTCAATTAAGACTTTATACTACCCATTAATTTTCCAATTCCATGTTAAAGCAACGTTTTGGGTAATAATTTTTTTATTTGTCGTACCTGTTTTGAATTTTTATTCTCTAAATTTTTACATAGATTGTGATTTAAATACTTCAATAATGTAAAAAAAATTTTATATATCAGATTTATTCATTATATAAATATATATATAATATAGTTAAATGAAATGGAATACACCGTTTATGTAGATGGTATGACGTACGTACACATGAACACTGTTTTCGTTTCCTTATTGAACTGAATGAAAGTATGTAAATGACAAATAAATATATATAAAAACATTAATCCAATAGCACTATTATGTCATATATTTCATTCTTATTTATTATATATACTTCATAATCATTTTTGAACGATTAACCTGGAGAATGGATCTCATCGTGTTGCGGAGATGGTAGGTCGTACGTACACATGAGCGACGATATCATTCCTGTAATTCTTGAATGGTATTTAATTGTATGGTGTACAATATTTCAGAAAAAATATAATTTTATCATAATTATATATAGTTATTACATACATTTTAATACACATCCATGTAAGGTTTTGCTGAAAAATAGATTACACCACATCGTGGAGATGGTAAGCCATACGTATGCATGCATGGTGGTTTTGTTTTTATATGATGGATAGAATGTGGAATAAGGTTTTTTCATAATTATAATAACATATTAGTATATATTTTATACTATTGTTATTATTCTATAATGAAACAACTCATGATGTAGAAGTAGAAGTTGGCAGAAATCTGAAAGAATCGGTAGAGGGGATTACCTCTTCTTTGACGTACCCTTTTTAGATCTCCTATTAATGCAACTATATTTGATCTTTTTAGAAGACCAGAACCTCGAGAATGTACCTAGTGAATTTTTAAAGAAAATTGGCTGGGTATGGAGGAACTTCAAGGCTTATTTAGTTGTGGATAAATGAGGGAGGAGGTGCCCTTTTATAATTGAGGTGAGGGGCACTTTTGAAAACTTTAAAAATATTAATTTATTTTGAAAATCAAACCCCATTAAAAAACAACCTAAATGTCGAAATTTGGAATATGAGATGATATAGGGTTGTAATCCCATAAACCCATAAATTTTATACAAGTTTATTTGTCCATTAAAAACTTATCTTTTTAATTTAACACTTTGTTATTCTATTTCATTTTAACTATTGTAACAAAAATTTCAATATTAAAAGGGTAAAATATTAACTTAATTGATGTCACATAGATCATAAATAAAAAAATTTAGAACATTTTTTACCATATCATAATTATTATATATTTTTTATGATGTTTTATTATTTATAAATAATTTAATAAAAACACTATTTTGATAAACAATCAATAGTGTAAATTTTGACACTATTCAATTTATTGATTTTAAAAAATATAGAGATAAGAAAGTAACTTCGAACCAACTATTTTTTGATAATACTATGATGTCATTGTTATCTACAAAATTCATTGGAAATATAAATTATCCCAAAATATATTTATTTGAATATTGTTAATAACCAATATTTGATATCTCCATTAATAAAATAAATACTAAAATGATTTTGTGTAATTATTTAATATACTTATTTTTTGAGTGGAAATTAAAAATAATTTAATATAATGAATATAAATTTAATATATCTAATGAAAATATTTGTATTCCAGTTTATCTTCTATAAAATAAAACAAAAAAAATGTTATACTTATTAAAGTAAGAATGTGGAAACTTTAACATTACTTTAAATAAAAAATATATATTTCATAATCTATTCTATAAGGCCCCAAATGGTCACTAGGTTCAAATTTTGATGATTATGATCCATATATACTCAAAAAATATTATTTGGTAATGTTTTGGACCTGTTATAGTTATTGGGATGTTAATAAAAAAAGTTTCATTGATTTCTCATCAATTAATAAATTTTTACATCATCAAAGAATAATACTTAAATGTAATTATTTAATTTCTAAAAATTTAAAAAAAAATTTACCATGATGTACATAATTATTTTAACATTCCATGGACTTTTTATTTTAAAATATATCGCATGGTTATCCCTATATTAAAATTATTATACTTATAAGAATTGTAAGTTTGAAATTTTGTTACTTTCTATGGTTTTATTAATATCTATGTCAATATCATTGTCAAGTATTCACTAAATGACTATGTTTAGAACCTAAGATGTTAAATATAGAATTATATTCATCAAATAGGAATTTTTCAGGTTTTTTTGGTAATTCTATCATCCATATTATATTATTTGTTATACTAATTTACCAGACTTATCTTTAACCGAGTTAAATAAAAACTAACATAATTAATATTCATAATATAATAAAATAAAACATAAATATTAACATAATTATGCCCCAATAACTCCAAATATTGATTCCATTTTTCAAAATTGAAAAAACAGAAGTTAGAGTAATTAATTTAAAATTAATCCTATTTTTGGAATAAAAAAACTGGGTTTTGTTTAAACGTTTGAACACAACGAAAGATTGAAATGTATTTACAGATGAATTTAATGAAAAATTAATGACAATTACTTTAATTATATTAAAGTATAAAAATATATTCTATTTATACTTTAAAACCATTGATAATATAATTTAACCATATAAATTATTTTGATGAATAAAGTTGTTTTTAATTAAAATTTAGTGGATTTTTACTATTCATCATAATATGCAAGTTATCAAAAAATATTAAAAACTCATCCAAAGTAATATTTAATATTTTTTCATTAAAATAAAAGGTTTAGTTATTAAATTTTAACTTATAAAAGTGTCAAAACTATATTTTAAATGGGTGTGCCATGAAATGACAGTAAAACTACATTTTGTGAAAAATATTTCTTTTATAAAAAAATTGAATTTGATCTTTTATCATGTTCTATAAATTATGTAAGATTAATTATAATGTTATATAAAATTAAAAATTCAGTTATTACTATTCATAAGGTCTAGTTTATATCTGATTAAATAATAATATTTTAATAATATTTCATTGTTAAGTGAAAGTTGGAAATGCATAGAATCCAAGCTATCGACAAAGGTCGCACTTGTGTATAATAGAAGCCAAGTCAGGGTTGCGTGTAGTATAAAAATCTTTTTGTGTTGTGTATAAAATAATACAAACATAGTTCATTTATACATTGAACAAGATATATGACCAATGTTGCGTTAAATGAATTCTATCCAAAGAATTTAAAATTGTGTGTAACCCAAGCCAAAAATAGTGTTTCGTATACTACACGCTAATTTGGTGTTGCGTATAGTTAAATCTATTCTCTGTACAATAGAATAAATCAATGAAATTAAAAAGTATCTATCTCATAAAATATTAGGGTGTTATAGGAGTATTCGTGACCTAGATTACAATGGTCCACTTGATAGACCACTCATTACGATGTGGGATGCTGCTGATGCAAACTCATCCATCCAATCAAGATTGCTCTCATCTAAGTCATCCAATCCTTCTCTCGATCTTCTTCTCTGCTTTCCCCCTTCATGAATCATAGAACTATTAGGTCAAGGCTCCAAGTTATCCTCCCACTTCATAGTCTTCTTCAACAGTATCCCCACTCGATGGTGATTCTCTTAATCATGGAATAATAAATATACAATAATAATCCAAACCATTGATATATTTCAGTTTCATTATTATTTTCCATTTTTGGCTTCCAAAGAATCTATATGTAAATATATATATATATATATATATACAATAAATCCCATTTTATCAATTTCCCTATGATTTACACCATCCAAGGAAATTATTTGATTCAAACTTTTCATCATCTCAAATGCCTTTTTCAATTTTATAAGATTTTAGTGAAGGAACATTGTCTATATAAATATATATATATATTTATCACCAAGCATAATTGTCACATTACTTTGAGAAAAAATAAACCCCCTTTCTTGTCTTCCTAATAAACTCTCTGGTAATGATTCTTATAATTTATTATATAATCATGATATATATATATGTGTATGTTTGTATGTGTGTATAACCTTTATGATTTCATCTCCAAAGGGACTGAAACCACTCCTCAATTTATACCTTCTTTATTTCTCTCTGTGTCTAGTGTCCAACATCCTTGATTTAATCCTCCATCAAGGTTAGGGTAATATTTGATTTGAAAATTTATATATATATATATATATATATGTAAAATTATACATTCAAATTCTGTAATAAATTCTTATCAGCATTTCAATAATTTTATAAATACTATATTTTTGAAAAACCAGTCTATATTTTCTTCTAAAATTTTGATTTGAGTTATAAAACATCTATGAAGTCTAATCATATATTTATTTATTTTCAAATAACTATATATACATATATAATACTATTTATTATTTTTAGAACCCAGAATTGGTCTTATAAAACCATTTTTCATCATATATTTGTTATTTTATTCCCATATATGTCTTAATTAACAATTTAAAACAATAACTGAACCCTATTTTGTTATAGTTTGACTTAAAAATTTAAAATATGTGTTGGATTTTATTCCAATGTTATAGTTATGTGAATAGAGGGTATAATTTTATGAGATATTTCTATTTACAATGGATTAAAATAATAATTATCATTTTATGTGAGAAATTACTTTTCTCATCCTTGTATGTTAATATTTTTTTAATATATTTAGATATATAAATCATATAAAATATTATTGAAATTCCATGCACTTTAATTCAACCACTAATATAATTTATTTTTAATTAATAATTATGTCTTTTTATATGATCAACTCTTTATAATTATGGATTTCTCATAACCGTTTTTAAAAATGTTTCTATAAAATATTATTTCACGTAATGAAATTGGGGAGATTATTTTATACAATGAAATTAATTTAAGTATGTTTTTGAAATGATTTTATATTATGAGTTAAAAAGGAAGGGATGGTTAAAATGTTTTTTATATTATGAAATTAGAATGTTGGATGATTTAATGGGGTATGGGGAGTGAACTCATGACCTCTAGTGGAAACTTTCCCATAGGTGAGATGGCTAATTAGAGTTACTGTTTTTTATTACCTAATGAGTATCTTGATTAATCCATAGTAATTATTATTTTCAAAATGGATAATTCTTGTTTTGGTTTTCAAAAGAATTATATTTTTAAATATATTTGGTTTTCAATGTATTATATAATATTTAAGTATTTTTATAAAATGTTTGAAAAACCTTATCTAAATATTTTATTTATCAAATGATGAATTTGATTAATGTTTCCAATGAAATTTATAGTTCTCAAATAAAGTTATTTTAATAGTTTTTTAAACCCCTTTCTAGGAAAATTAAAAGCTCACCCTATATTTAATTTTTATTTTTCAATGGTTTAAATTAATTTGATTATGGTGTGTATTTCATATGACGAGTTAATTTTCACAAAATATTTTGTTTAATTTATTCTTGTATTTATTTTTTAATTTGTATCGAATAGGTCTAATTATAAAAAAACTTGACTAGAAAAGGCCTTAATATGTAAAATTATCTATTAATTTTTGTGTTTTTTTATATAAGAAACACACAAAATTTATTAAGTGCTAAAACCTAGAGTGTGGTTTTAGGGATTCACACATGGTATCAAATAGAAACCCTTGATAAATTTGAGGTGAGGTGTTATCGGTAGAAAATAGGAACTTAGTAGTTCTAGTTTGTCTTAATTTTGAAGATATAAATTTATAATTAGTTTATGTATGACGTACGAATTGTGAGGGATCAATTCAATTAAGGGGATAAGAATGCGATATCCTCAATATATGATGTACTATTTTTACTTTTAATAAATGTTTTTTAAATAAAGAATTGAAAAATTATGAACTGAACAAGGAGTATTTTTATTAATAAAACATTTATTACATTAACAATTTATGAAACTAAAAACCTCTTCTAATTCAATAAACTCATCATAAGTGCTAGTAATATAGTTGGATCAGAATCGAGTAACACAAGAAGGCCCGATTTGCAACCAAAATTTACTAAATCTTCCATAATTAGAAAGTTAATATAAATAAAAATATATAAAATACTAAGAACAAGTGGTAAGTATAACACTATTATAAAAGTAATGATTGAATGTTCGAATATTTTGAAATGTTTTTCTAATGACCTTAGACTAAGTTTTTATAGTAATTATTTTTGACTATTGGAAGATATAAATGTTTGGGTTTCTTCGTAACAATTGAGTGACTTAAATATAAAATTTAAATTTAAAATAAAATAGAATAATAGAATAATATAATGTTTAAATTGATATTATTTTCTAAACATGATTAAATAAGTAAAACTTTTAAAAATATTTTTTACATATTTGGGAAGTAGTAAGTGAGATAAAATTATAAGATTCAATTAATATTTATAAAAATAGTTATATAAATTAAAATTAAAAATTTTATTGTTAAAATATTAAAAATAAATATTATATGGATACTTTTTATTTTTAATTTTTATTTATAATTTTTACTTTGAAAAAATAATTACACATATACTCATCCATAACCAAGGGAATTCATGTAACCCCCACTTATGTGGTCATTGCCGAAGCCATCAGTTGAGTAAAGGTGTGTGGGTGCGTTGAGCTATACTATCTAGCTCGAGCCTAGAACACCCCAGGTGTTTGGAGGGACCCATGTATAGGGACCTTGAGTTAGTTGTGAATAGTATGGGCCGGTCGCCTATGGGATTCCATTTGTTAGTCTCTCTTTACAAGTGTTCTTGTGTCATCAGGGAGAGTAGTTGTGCCCTATATTACAATGGGTTTCTCGACCAATAGCATGTTAAGATATGGTATTCCACATATTAAATATTAGCCATATGATCGAGATCCGGATCATCTGTGCTATCTAACTGTTATCTCGATCATCTTCTTCTCTCTTTTTTCTATTGTCGCGTCCTCGAACCAGTTTGTCAAGACACCAAGTTCTCCTCCACCATCATAGTCTCCCTCAATAGTCGCCCCGACATGACAATGAGTCTCCTAATCACGACATAATAAATGTATAAAAACAAATTGAAAATTTGACATATTTTAGTTTCATTATTTTTTCCTTAATTGGGTTCTGAAAGAAGTCACATATAAATATATATATTCTGCCAATAAAAACTAATATAAAAATTTCTTTATGATTTATATAAACCAAATATGTTGTTTTGTTCTGATTTTTCAACCTCTCAAATCCCATTTTTGGATTTTCAATCTTACAACAAAGACACATTGTATATATAAATATATATATATTTTGCATCAATCATAATAATCGAACCACTTGGTAAATAGACAAATACTAATTTTTATTTATCCAAATCCATTTTCAAAAAATGATTGTTATAATTTACTAATTAATATATATATATATATATATATATATAACTCTCATGATTTCCCACCTAATGTGACCCATACCATTCCTCAAATTATACCCACATTCTTTCCCTTCTTATCCAGTGGCCATAATCCTTTATTTCATCCTAATTCAAGGTAAGGGTTATATTTGATTTAAAAATTAATATATATGTATATATATTTTTAATTACAATTATACTTTCAATTTATATAATAAATGGTTGTTATTATTTCATTAATTTTATCAAGACTATGTTTTTGAAAATAATGTCTCCATCTTGTTCCTAATTTTTTATTTGAGTTATAATCCTTATAAGAAATTAAACCATCTATTTATTTGATTTAAAATAACTCTATATAAAAATATAAAATTATGAATTAATTTTAAACCCAATAATGTTTCTAAAAAGACCATTCTGTGGTCATATGTTAGTAATTTTTTTCTCAAATTTTTATTTATATACAATGTAAATGACAATAGAACCCTCTTTTGTATTGTTTGAATTAAAATTTTAAACGTATTATTTTATTTTATTTCAACGCTATAGTTCTGTTAATTGATTTTATCATTTTATGTGTTGTTTCTATTTATAATATATTTAAATAAATGTTATCATTTTATGTGAGAAATTACCTTGCTCATCCATCTATATAATTCATAAATTTTGATATGTCCACCATCTAAAATATTATTGGCATTCGATTCAGTTTATGTCAATAATTCATTGAATTAATTTAAAATTCATAACTATGTGTTTTAATAAGAAAAATTATTTATAAGGATTTGTCCAAACTATATTATGAAATTCATTAAAAAATTTTGTGTCACGTAATGAAAATTTTAGGATTATTTTCTACAATGAAAATAATTTATTTGTTGTTATGAAATGTTTTTGAATTATTGGTGTGAAAGGGACGAACTTTTAAATTTTTTATTATATTATGGAATTGGATTATTAGATGATTTAATGTGTAATGGATTGTTAACCCATGACCTCTATGGGAAATTTTCCTATATGTGATATGGCCAAGTGGCCTAAAAGTTTTTCTAATTCCCTTATGAGTATCATCATAAATCTAAAAAAATTATTATTTTCAAAATGCAGAGATCCGAATTAGTATTTCAAGAGAATTATTATTTCCAAGACATTTTGTTTTCTAATTAATATACACTATTTAAGGATATTTATAAAATTTTTGAAAACACTTTTCTACATTTTTTTATTATAAAGTTATTTATAAGACAAATGTTTCAAAATAAATTTATATTTTTTAAATAAAGTTATTTTAATATTTTCTAAAACCCTTTACTACTAAAATTAAATTCTCACCCTTTGTTTAAAATCAAATTTTCACAGTTTTAGTATAATTTCTTTATGGTGAGTATTTCATATGAGGAGAAAACACATGTGAAGTCTTTTATTGAATTTATTTGTGTATAGATTTTTTAATTTGGATTGTATATGTATAATTCTATAAAAACTTGAACAAAAAGGATCCTGGTATGTAAAATAGTCTATATAATTTTTTGTTTTAGTTTTATAAACAAATACATAAATGTTTTATGTGATGAACCGAGGAGAACAGTTTCAGGGCTTTACAATATCCCATAGCATCATAAAATTTACTTTTATGATCCTTGGAATGATTTTAAATGAAATATAAATCATCAATATCATCCGATGGAAGTTAATATCCTTTAATTTAAATTTCTAGATAATCAATAAATATCATACAAATTGTAGTAATATAATATAGCCCAAAAAAATTATATAGTGCAATATATGACACTTTAAAAATATATTATCGGGTCCAAATTCATTGTATCCTGCTTAGAATTATATAATATATAAAATGAAAAATATCTTAAAGGAAGTAATTAGTTGTTTTTGATGTTCTTCTATTGAAAAATTATGAGAAACAATAAATAATCCATGATTTGTTCCAAAATATTCACAATATATTCCAAATACCATCGAACACTCCAACATCCTTCACCTCACACATTCAGATTCATATAATGTGAGATGGAATATTGTCTTAAGTGTTGATAAAAAAGGAAACAAAATAGTCATATCCATATGATTTCTTCTCCATAGTCAAAAACATTCTCTAATAAATTATGAGGTTAAAAAATATTCCACTTTGGATTTTGATGGAAACTAAGAAACATAAATAAATTTCAAACTCTATTTGGACATAAATGAAACATAATTAAATAATTTTAAGCCTTAATGAATAAACTATATATAGGAAAAATAAAAATTTACTAATGAACTAATGTTACCCATAAATATTTGGTTTTTTTACTTTCAATTATTTACATATTTAAATTTATCTTAACGCCACATGAAAATAAATCAGTTTTTCTCAATATGAGATACTATATTAGTGTATATCTTCTACTACCACTTCCAATCCTCTAAAATATTCAATAAACCAATAAAAAAAAGATATTTATGCATTCATGATAAAAAAACATAAAATTTCATAGGTAAAAACACAAAAAAGAAAAATTATGGATTACCCCTCTAAAACTCCACTTAAATTCATGATCCCCAAAAACAACACAAATAAACAACCTTTGATACACTTCCAATTGTTTTTGTGCCAATATTGGAATACATAAATTAATTAAACCCAAGGATATTTAAATTTTTTATCCCTTTCTCAAAAAAAATCCAATGAACAAGATAAGAGGGGACAAAACACTATATGATAGCCTTATAGTAAATGATATTGAAGTCCTATTTATTACCTAAATATTTTATCTCTATATTTGAAAAATAATTTGGTAAACACATCAGATATTTTATCCAATGTATGAAGAGAATTTAAATTTAAATTCATTTCCCTTCTAGAGATACTTGGTGAAGTGATTTTTTATATAATTTTTCTTATTCCTTAAATGGTTAATTGTATTATTTGACGAATTTATCGAACATCAATTGTCATAGCCCAAATATAGTGGAAGATAACTTCCACGTTAATATCCATAAATTTATTTTTCATCCACATTAATTGAGTTGCATCTTGAGATGAATCTACATACTCTAACCCTATGGTTTTAGTTTGATAGAATTACACTTACTAATTTTCTGAAAATAACTTTTCACTAAGAAGGAAAAATCCCCCAAAATGGATTTTATATTATCAACACATCCTTATCAATATGTATTTTTATAACTAAAAAAATAAAACTCTCCTATATTTTCATACTTTAGATTATAATTATTTATATTTTTATATATCTAATAATACTTCATCTACAATAGGATGTGACATTTTTTGAACCTAATAATATGGAACAAAGGTGATCTCATAGACTATTCCCATCTATGATTTTTTCATGTACAATTGACATCAAATAAATAATTCAAATTTATATTGGACTAAATTCTATTTCTTTATCATAATTTTAAATCTTGGTTTATATTAAAATATATATAGAAACTAGTCTTGAATATTCCATGAAAGAGTTATAAATAATTTCCATAGCATACCTCTGTTGAGAACGAAATATATTATCAGTCTCTTGAGAAATATTTAGGTAAATAAAGTACTACATCTCAACAATTATTGGAATTTCAAACTTCAGAATCTCCATAGTAAATATTTCAAATATATATTCATAATTTCTATAAGAATATCATTTACATAAATAAAACCAATAAGATATTCCTTGTTTTCATTATTGTTGTATAATTTGTTTTACACTCTTCCTTTTCTGAATTTTAAAATCTCCAAGAACGTGTCAATCTTAGAATACCTAGATATTTAGGTTATTTTATCCCATATAAATCCTTATTTAAACTAACAATATGATTCATATCTTCTTCAAGAAAGAAAAAAAGAGGTTTCTTAATATATTCAATATCTTATTACTGACCATTGTGAAATGAACACTTGATATCCATTTGATAAATAATTAACTTTCTTTTGGGAAGCGATATTATGAAATATTCTTGCTATTTAAGAATAAAAATTAGTGTAAATTCCTCCTTAAAATATAATCCTTCAACCTAAGAATAGACCTTACAAATATGTTTTTATTAATTTATAATTACTTCTATTTTTCAGTCAATGAGTTTTGGAATAGAGATTTTGATCCAATGTTGTTGGTTTCTTAATATTTTGGTTTTAACTCCCATTTTTCATTATTTTCTATCTAGTTTGATTCTTCATTAATGGAATCAATCCATTATTTATTATATATGTATATTATTTAACTTCTTCTCATTAAACCCTTGAAAAAATTGTGGTATATGATATTTTCTTTAGTGCACCCTGGGTATGAAATTATAGTTTTAACAACACAAACTTTTATTCCTTTTTTTATGAATAAATGAATTATAAAGTAATGTTTTATAGAAAATACATGCACTACTTTGTATATTTTTTATATTTATAGCCTATTATATTTAAAATACAATTAATAATTATAGTAGTGGATAATATAATTGTTTTATAGTGATTATTAAAATTAATTTATGAAGAGTTTTTTCAAAGTCAAATTGAGACATACAAAAGGAGTGACGGTCTAGACCTGTAGGATTATCCCCCATGAAGAACATTTATCATAGTTTTTTATATAGATAGAATCCCTAGGATCTATCCTTGACCAATTCTTATCAATTTTTCAATAACTAACAAACAATTAAAAACATTTATAGGATAATTTAAATATTATCTAGATCATGGCCCAAACCATGTTCATCAAACAACCTCAAGAAAATCTCACCATCACAAACATTACTCTTAGAGCATATACAGGTGTAATAAGGGGTTATGTATCACGAAATTAACTATTTGTATTTTCTTTTTTATTTAAATAAAATAATAATTATATTTATACCCATTTTTAATAATTTTTAATGATTAGATAATCAGTTTTATAAAAATTATATTTTGTTACGATGAAACAGAAATTGTGTTTTTGAGAAATATATTGTTTCAATCAAGATACTCTTTTATATTAATTCAATAATTTTTAGATAAATTATATTTTAGTTAAATATAATGATTAAAAAGTATTTATTAAATATATATGATAATATAATTTTATGAAGACAAATGTAATTTTTCTGAGGGTCAGAATACTGTTATTATAAAAAACAAATACTTTTTAATAAATATGAATACTTTATTTAAAAGTGTTAATTCTCATATTTGTTGAATTATTTATATTAAATAAATATTATTTTTGAAATCATCATACCAATATTATCCAGTGATAATTTTTTCATAAGTTTCATAGAGACTCAAAATTTAGGGTAAAAATTAGATACGTTATAAATATATAATATTTATTATGACACAATAAAATCAAAAAAAAAATGGGAATAAATTTTATAAAGAGTATCCCAAAAAATATATTTTGTTTCTAATATAAAATTTTAGGTTTTTATGTTCTTTTTATAATTTTATAAAATCTCAATGAATCTTCCATAACCTATATAATATTTTAGGGTTTTGAAATTTATTATTTATAACCATGACACACTTCCACATCACCAGTGGAAATAATTTAACGAGTTAGGTTTTTATTGTTTTATAATAATTAAATACACCCCTCATTTGTTGAAACCATGGGATAAACCATTATATGGGGTATGTTTTGGATTAATTCATTTTATAGTATCCAATAACAATATTTATAAGTTAATAAATAATTGACCACTCTTTTTCTATAGAAAACCATAGAATATCCTATTAATATTTTCAAAAAACCCATGGAGAATGGATTTAATATTCCCTAACCTCACTAGATCACTCGCATGGTTCCCTTATGACCTTAAGAAGCACCTCTCATTCTTTAAAGAGCACTCACTCGAGTATAGGGATCCTCTACTTCTCCTCTTTATTGAGGAGCCTTATTTATATCATTAATTTTTTGTTTCCATTATTTTAGGTTGGGATATGTTTTTAGACAACAATATTACTATACAGAATATTTCCATGTGATGTGATACCCCTTTTAAATTCTTTTAACCCTTCCACGAATCTTAATGTTCCTCAATTATGCTGCTAAAATTATCCCTTTATGGTGACCATTTGTAAATTGTTTCCATATAATTCCTCAACTATTTGAAAATTTTTATTTTATTTATATCCATAATTTTCTACTTTCATATGAACAGATATTCATTGAGTGGCATGAATACCCGTCATGTTTTACCTCTAAAAACATCAATATTCATAGAAATGTTGATTTTTGAACAATATATTTATTTTTTATTCCCGAAGCATCTATAATCTGAAAAATATCCAGGAAAATAATATTTTCCATTTTAAATTATCTGATGGCTAGACTATGTGCATGTCTTTATGCCTTCTTTTATCAATAAATATTGACTCCTTTATGGAAAAAAAATTATGGTTAAAACCAAACACTTATAACTTCACAGTAAACTTATTTTACATGTCTTTGCATTCCCAATTTCTTGAAATTTTATTATTCATGTTTTGGATCATGAATATCTAGTTGTTTTTGTATGACTATTTTACAAAAAAAATTGTCTTATTGACTAGAGACTTATACTGAGAGTTTATACAAACATTTTTAGTTTTGTTCCCTTACTTGGGTAATTATTTTATCTTTTTTTTCTGTTCTTTCATCTATTTTGATTTTTCTCAACATTTTTGGACTAAGTTCGAGATGTTGAATAAGAATTTATCATGTATATCTTCCAAAATCAGCAATTTATACTGAATAAGCTCATGATTCTTCTATTATTTTCTATAAACTTCTATCTCACTAATCTATTTGAGTTATTCTCGTAATAGAGAATCTTTATCAGATCATTAATCTCATTTCTCAACATGTAATTTTATCTGGCATGTTCAAATTCATATTATTGGAAGATTGATGATTTTTTTTAGTTTTCCTGTTTATTTTTTAATCCTTGAATTATATAGAAAATTTATTTAAACTCTTTCTTCAACAACAAAAACTTTTGATTTTCTTAGTATTTACATTAATAGTCATCAATTTCATTGTTATAGAATTTTTTAGAATTAACAATTGAAATATTTATCTTCTCATCAACATCATCACTAGAAGTATCAGCGTCATATTCACCTTTATTATCATCACTTACCTTACACTTAGATAAGAGGTTTCCATTTTATATATAGAGATATTCCTATCAATCCATTTATAAGTATTCATTTACATTATATCATTATCCTTCATATATATTTTATATATTTTATCTTCATCATCATTGGATTCTTCATACAAAAATTTTTGGAAAAAAATTCAAATTGTCAAAGAGATCCATATATGTAGAATTTTAGTGGATTATTACACTTTCATAGTCCAATTATTATTATAAAATTTATATAAAAAAGATACATAAGTTTTTTTAAACATCTCATTTACTAATTAATCTATGATATAACCGACACATTCATTATCTTCAGCTTTATTCAATTTTTTCTCTATATTTGAGGATTTTAAACAGCTTTATTTTTTATCCTTACCCATTTTTTAGTAAACGTTTCTTTCCTCATCTCATAGGGAATGATAATATCTCACATATCACCATGGGGATGTGTAGAAGTGTCTATTTCATCAATTATTTATAATTTTTCATCAAACCTATATAGGAAGATACACAGAACCTTCTCATCCACAACAAAATCTTCCAAAATCCAACCAATTATTTTTATAGTTCTCACTACTTCATTAACTCATTATGAAAAACATATACAAATTCATCATTTTTATTTTTTATATATTAATATATATTTTTCATCAAACCAATTTCTTTTCTTTATTCACTTTATTGTTTACTTAATTAATATTTTTATATTAATTCAATAAGATTTTAACTATCATTAATCCATTTAATTTTAGAAACACATTCTCAAATAAGTAATATTGTATAGAATGTCATCTCTTCCCATCATTATTAGTATTATTTGTATCATTTTTCTGATGGAATATCATTCATCACGAGGAGTGAATCTATCAGTTACATCCATTAAAATATCTAGACCTAATGATATGAGATAGAGAAATGTATTATCCATCCAAATATGATATGTTCTCCAAAAAAACATTGTAATTACATTTAAATTCATTAAAGTTTATTATTCCATCACTCTAGTCCCATAATCTAGTGATTGAATATTGGAATTTGAGAGAAACACATTTACTATAGACTCCAAAGAATTGTGATTCAATAGATGGGATCCTAGTTTTGATTCCAATTGAAAAACCACCCACATTATTAGTGAAATCACTAAGAATGAGGGGGTCATTGAGTGATTAAAAATTAATTTACGTTTTCCCTTTCAAAAACAATCATTATCGGTTTCAGTAATATGATTTACCGATTAATATACAATAACATGTATACATATATTAGTAATGTTTGAATTTAAAATGTTAATTACTCAATAAGAGTAGCTAGTGATTTGAATGATCTAGAGACACATAAGATAATAAAATACACTAGAAGCAATCATGAGGATTAGAGAAATAAAGGTATATCCATTAATTTATGATACAACATAGTCTCTAAATAGTTTATTTGAATTTTATATAGTAAAAATTATTTTAGTGCCTTTTTTTGAATAAGTGACAAAAAATTAACTTTTTTATTATCAAAATACATTTGAGGAAAAAGTGAAAAGAACAAAGTACAACCATTACAAAAAAATTAATCCATGGAAGTGGATAACTCAAGACAAGACTACAGGATCATCCCCTCCCTATCGATTTCATCATGATGACATGCCTTCATCATCACATGACCACTTAGCTAGCTGTCTTGTGTAGGGGTGCACGGGCACAATACTAGGGGAAGAGGCATACCGTCTCAAACTTCAAAATTGAATATCTCACAATGGTGAAGGCCTCCTACTCTATACCTCATATGAAGCAGACCCAAGTAGTATGCTAGTTGAAACACATCCCAAATTAAATAACTAATCCAAGAACCGTCATTAAACTTATGAAATATAGATCGGAAAGCTACTTCCAATGATAAATACAAAAATTTATCCATAGAAGGAATCCTAAACATCCAAACAAGGGTCATGATCATACAATTAAAAAGTATGAAAATCCTCAAACACCACCCCTGTTTTGCCCCCCCCCCCCCACCGTAATGTTGGAGCCCTACAAAATCATGGACAATAGAAGTCCAACGCGAGGAATGCACACCAAAAACAAAATCAAAATCTCAAAACCAAAATACCATCATAGAATCCACCACTGCAGTACATCTACATATCAAATAAACTGTTACCAAGGAACATCATGAACATATGAAAATATACATCAAAGTTTCAAAAGCACCCAAAAAAATGCCAAATCAACCAAAACGTGAAGCCAAATCACCCACGACCAACACACATACATCCATTCACATCACAATGTGATGGTTAGAGACAAATAAACAGAAATATTCACTTCAATGATGACCACCTGTTCCATGTCATGCCAGACCCCATTGAAATCCTACTCCCAAATCCCATCACCACCCTCAAATCCTTCTATATATTTATCATAGATTTGAATTCCTAATATTTAATTTGAAATTTACTCAATTAATAAGACATCATCTTCTCTATTATATTCATCTATAAATCATGGAAACATATTGTATTCATTATCATTTACAAAATACCACTTTATTTACACTATTTTAATACACCTATCACATTTCCATGAATCCTTACATAGAAGATCTCCATGCACAGTGGAATCCTTGAATGGTATAAAGAATCAAAATAATTTATTATAATATATATTTTGAATAAGAATATATTTCATTACATCCTCATATTTTTTATTATGATCATTTAAATTAATTCAAATATAATATAAATAATCATTATCATCCAATTAATTTTCTCCCCATTTAATATAATTTTGATTAAAATCTTGAAATATTATACACATTATTACATTATCTTATGACCCATAAAAAATAATATAGAACAATGAAATATGTAGCATAAATATTTCACTTGATCTAAAATAATTTTACATGACATAGAATGACTTAAAATATATGAAAGAATCATTTACGATAAAGACTTATCCATTTTTCAAGTTCATATATGTAAAATTATAATAACATTATAAATAATAATAGATTTTTTTAATCTCATCAAAACCTATTCCGCATACCTTTATGTACTCCATAATCGTTCACCTCGAACATTCATGATTATATACTTTCAGTTTAAATATGATTTAATTTAATGAGAAAATGATGACAAAATAGTCATACCCACGTTATTTATTCACCAAAGCCAGTAAGAATATCCAAATATCTCTTACGATCCACATATACATTGTCAAAAAGGTGGGGGTTGGATATATTTTTCTCCATGATTACTCATATTGGGATTATTATTTTCCTATTATTTTAATCTTTATAGTGAATTAGTCTCAAGTACCTTATAAAAGGGATGAATTTGTATGTGTATCAATATATTTGGATTTTAAGTTGGGTTAATAACACAATATATGAGTTGTGTAAAGAGTTAAGAATCAATTTGGGTTGAACATATTAATTATGAGGATGGAATATTATTAAAAAACTAAATTATTAGAATCATGAATACATCAATGGGAAATAACAAGAGATAATATGGTAAAATTGTATCCGATTTAAAAAATATTAAGTGTAAGATTACATCAAAAGTGAACACTTTTCAAGACCATGATCAATGAACTAAGTAGGTTATTCCAAATTTGGGTTCATATGTATTAAATTCTTTAATAGAAGAATAAATGTTAGAAATAAAGGTAAAAATGATTCTCCAAAAAAATCCAAGGATATTAAAAACTAAAGTTTATTGCGATGGGAAGGACATTATTTCAATATGATGGAATTATCTAAGAGGAATGATTGGGTCTTTAGGAACATCATGGATAGTCCATGTTAGGTATTTATGTTATATAAATATATTAATTTATTTTAAAGGGTGTGTGATACTAAAGGTATAACTTAAAAAGGTTTAAAATATCCAAAAATATGACAATAATTGAATGAATTGATTGATATTTTTGGTTTGTATACAAATAATGATGAAAAGAGTTATCAAATTATTAGTATATAGTAATAATTCGATCTTTGAAGGTTCTAAGTAAATTATGTGTATAGTTATCTTGTTTAACTTATATGATAAGTTATGTTTGATAGAATTATACTATTATAAACAATATAAGATTTTAAACAAGGTTAATGTTTCATCAAATTATATAATATGCTTTTAGAAGAAGTCAAGGTTAAAAAAAATTATCATTGATTAAAGAACATAGCTAGAAATTTGTTAAAATATGAGGGATATTAGTCCTCCACCCTATAGTTTCTTATATTATGGAATGCCATTTTATTTTTAGAAAATACTCTTAACACATTAAATTCCATATGGGATACAGATACAATAGTTTATTTGTCCATGTGGATGATGAGAGTATGTTTGGACTTTGAGAAGCTTAAAATCAAAAAATATAGGATTATACATGTAAAAACGTTGTTAAATTATCCTAAACAGGAATAGGATATATTGGTAAGGAAGTAATGTAAATTGTTTGTATTATTTATCAAAATAATCTCAAGTAAATAGTTATATTAAAGAAATCAAAGTACGATGATGATGGTTAACATACTAAGAGTTCTATGTAGGAAATAAAAATTATTAACATTAAAACATTTGATGTTATGAAGATATGGAGGATGAATAATTTTTTCAAGTATTTGATCATAATAAATAGTATTCCTATGTCTCCCCATTATAGAAAATATATTTATTTATAGATGCTATTAACTAATTTTTTGTTTTAGGGGGTTTTCTTAGATGATAACATAGATGTGGGGTAGAATTTAAAAATATATAATGAGTTTAAAAAAACATGAAAAGGTATTCAAGAATATAGTTTACCTATAAGTATTTCATATGAAATATATTAGAAATATAATTATATATGGATTTTTAACTATGATTTTAATAATATAAAATATTTCATGTTCTAGAACATAAATCTAAATATTATCATTCATTAATGTCAACTATATAAATATATATATTGATATACATATTTTAAATTGTAACGATAATTTACCTCTCAAAGTATCATTATGAGTAATCCCAAACTGATGTTCACCATGAAGTATTATATACTATGAGAAAATGTTAAGGCCATTAATATTAATATTCTTGTATCCGGATACAAAAAATTGTCATGAGACACAAAATGTGACTCGTGTGCTGGATGAACTATGATGTATTCCATAGATGGTGTTATACACTAAGTCTATTATATACAATGGGTTCATATATCATGCCTGTTTTTACCTATACTGAAGGATGGCATGATATAGAGCATGAGAACCTTCATAATTTGATACATATCTTAGTCCAACGTTAAGGGTTAACTAATCGGGGAGGTGTGGATGTCGGTTATCATGTCATCAGTTTTTAATAACGAATATTGTATTTATCCTCTTTTATAATTAGTATGACATGTAGTAACCCATATAATATATAATTAGGAATCCTGAAATCATACATAGATAGTACCTATTATGTGATCATTCATCAGATGTGGTGTTATGTGATGTGCCCATTTTAAAGGGTATTTATATGTGATTCATTTGTTAACCTAGTCAGTTTCAACATCCAGAATAAATAATTTATGTGTTGGAGATATGGGATTTAATTACTTCATTTCACATGGCCACTTGATTTCTTTGAAAAAGGGATCATATGTTAATGCATTCCGAAATATGATATATCCAGTGCACATAATTATATATACACTTATGTTTGATGAATATTATTCAAAATCCCTTTATCTCTTGAATAACACTAATTATTTTCTATAGTATACTCATTTATTACATTTTTAATTTATAGAAATTATTTTTATTGTCAATACTATAGAGGCATAGGGGATTACACATTTTGGATTACTGAACAAGAATTATGTTTTTCATAGATAAGTTCTCTATATATTTTTTATATTTTATCCAAAAAATATATTTTTGAAAAATCACATTGTATTACATATAAAAAAAGTGTTTTTCAGGATATGTAGAAGAATTTTTTGTTATATATTTTCATGTTTTTATATATGAAAGAAAATAAAGTGAACATAAACTATGTTTGTTAGTCATTAGTAAAAGTAGTAGATTAATGGAGATACACTCTAAATCCATTTAATATGATGTGTTTTGGAATATATTACTGTTTATGATATAAATTTTATGATATTTTACTATATTATTAGTCCAATGTTATATTTTAGTACCCCGTATATTTCTATAGAATCCAAAATGTTGGCATTAATGTTTAATTATTAGGACTAATAGTCAAATATGATTCATATTAGAAACTATTAATGATTATATTTATATAAAAAATAAGAGAATAAGTTTTTGTTGAAGTTCATAAGGTATTGTGATCATTTTTATTTACTAATACGTTTGTAACACATGTGTTAATTCACTGGCCCCATGGAACACCCATAAGGGACTATACATAGGCTAAATTCCCTAGAAATTTTGTTTGAGATACCAATTAATGTAATTATCTAAATTGAATCCTCCCTAAAATCTATTTTTATCTCTCTCCCTTTCCCAATAAAGATTCTAGTATATCATGGGTATTAATATAATCCCATCCATGTGATGTTTAATTTGGTAAAATCCTTAGATACACCACAAAATAGAGAGTTAAATGTTTATATCTAGGTGTTCTTTATCAAGAATGTGAATGGAGACAATACCATCATACATTATTGGTGAATGATATAAAAATATATTTATTATTTTCATATAGTTGTATAGTTTTTAGTATTTATACAAATTATATTGTGCGAATTATGATTCCATGTTTTTTATAATGATTAACAAGTGATGTATAATCCAAAGAAACTCAAATTAATTATCTACTTGACATGATTGTATACCTCATGGCACAAGTTGTGGAGGTTATCCCCACATTATATAGATTTAATACAAAAGAGGTCATCATTTCACTGATCCAATGAATTTTTTTGACCAGTCATTCCATCCTCGTGTTAATCAAATAATTGATAGCTAGTATAGAGGTCTTACACTTAAAGGTGAAAAAAGTAGACCATCATGGAGGCCCTCCCTCGGATAATCATGTTAGTAAATCTAAAGGACCAATATAAGGAATATGTTTTTTTGGTCCCAACTATGATGAATTTGTTTTCATAATGAATATTCTACCATTTATAATGAATCAATAATAAAAACACTATGCAGGTTTCCCGCCACATCATACTCATTACAGTGGTTTCCCTCATGATAACAGACCTCCCCGGTATAAAGGTCCCCAAGTGTTATGATGATTCAATGTATCCATCATACCAAGAGGCACTTAACATGTCAAAGAAACATACACATGATACCCCATCTCTTATCAGTGGTGTTTCATCTCAATAAATGGGAAATCTTAGTAAATGATCAGTATTAGTGACTCTACCAAATCGTTTACTCTTTGAAAATGTTAATAATACCTATAATGATATTTTTCATACTATAAAAATAATGGTGTAACAATTTTAATGGTAAAACTAGGTTGAATAATCACTTATATAGGTGGGAGAATATTTCACTATAATGTAGAATTAATTATCCAAAGATATAACCATTGACATGTTCTAGCCAAAATTCACTCGATTATATGACAAATACTAGTCACTGAATGAGGAATTAATACCTCATATTTCATAGAACTTATGGGAAACACTTAATATAATCATGTTATAGAATCTACCTTTTGAGTAATATGCTAACCATTTCAAGGAACTTGATGATCTATGCCACCATGGTGACCCGATAATCATATTAGTGGTTAGAATACCTAAATAATGAAGACTCTATGTGCCTCATAAACATGAATACCTCAATGGGTTGTAGTTTATTTTTAAAATGGTTGATAATTTTAGATATGATTTCATATATGAGTTAGAGTTTAGCATGGTGTCTTGTATTTCACTCTGTTTATTAGGAAACAATTTTTCAAAGGAAAAAGTAGTATGCTACATTATTAATTCAAGGTATGTATCGGGTCCCATATCAATATATCTTAGTTTTTTAGTCCAATTAAATTGTATAAATAAAAAATCATAAAAGTGATATATCCATTTAGAATGCTCAATTTATATTATTTTTCACTATGCCACAAGGTAGGTGAAATAGGCAGATAATTTGAGAAAACAATTCTATAAGTGTGGAATCATCTATGACGATGGGTACTCCTTAGTTTGAAAATATGATGCATCCAACTAATAATAGGATAAAATCAAAAAACTCCAAGACAACAAAAACAGTAACAATAGTGCTAGTAAAGAATTTACTAACCTACAGGAACTCTAGAATTTTTACCTTAACCACCATTCTAGGATATTTCAAACCTATTGTATTGTGAAACATCATTTTTGAAAAAATATAGTCCAGCCCAGCCCCTTGAGGGAGGGAGTTTTTACCTCCCCCTTTTCCAAGAAAGTTGGTATTTTCATGATCAAGAGTATTATTATAAAAAATTACCCAAGGTATCCTACTATTATTTTTCAGGGAACATATTCATTTTTAGGGGTATATTTAGGGAGATTGTAAAATCTTATAGGGGTTATAAATAAAAAATGTCCCCCAAAAAAGAAAAAGGTGGAAGGACATAATTACATGGCCCTTGAATTATATATAAAAACTTAGGAGGATCCCTATTATTATAACATAAATGAATATTTGAAATTTTTTTCATGGTTTACATCTATAAATATTTCTTATACATGACCCACATATAACTCAGAACATGACCCTAGTTTAGAAAAACATTATAATAAAATTCATGATCAGGACAAGGTTTTAAATGAAATGGGATAAAGAATATGTATACTTAACATAAAATATTGTCTCATAATTTTGGTTCCCCTCTAATAATTTATATACAATATGATTAGTTTGTTTCGGCTAAAAAAATATGTATATATATAACTATGTATTGGCCCACCCACTACTTGATGAAATAATGAAACTGTGATATACTATGAAGAAATATTATAAAAGTTATGAAATTTCAATTCTGAATTACCTTAGGTTAATATTCCCACCTCATGAAATTATCAATAAAAGGTCAAAATCCTTGCATAGAAGAATCTAATTTGATAAGAAGGAACAAATGAACTTAAAAGATCAGAATCATTTCATCTAACCAACCTAGGGTTGATAAAACTAATCACAACAAACCTTGTATCTTTTTATTGTCAATAATCCTATCCACTAGGGGAATAACTGCTACTTTATTAAGTTATTTCCCTTAGTATGAATCAATATCATTTTAGTGATTAGTATAAATAAGATAATATTATCCAGATCATCTAAATGCTTCCACTAGATTATCATCCTAGGTAGTAGGTACTTAATAACTCTTTTAATACAATGAATCTATTAATAATCAAATTGATGTCATAGTGGGGTTATAGACACTAGAGTAGTTTTATAAGAAATCATATGTAATATTAGTAGACACTACTCCCTCTCTATAGAAATTTTTAAGTCCCATGATCCCAATGTTCAATGTTATATGAGATCTGAAATATCATCTATTTATTTTGTATCCCAATGTATCCTATGAAGGAAGACACAAGATTATTCATAGGAAAAAAGATCATATTCTCTATGAATTTTTTTTGAACATTAATTTTTATGATAAAATGGTATAACACTAAATTATATTTCAAATTGGAAAAATATTTGAACATAACACATTTTTCAATTAAACTAAAAAGTAAATAAAACCATTTTCTTCCATGTTCTAAATTTTAAAAAGTTATTAATAAAAGGGTTTAATATTTTATCACCAAGTGGAAAGTATTGAATTATCACTAAATATGAATGTTTAGTAAGAGAAACTGCCAAATATATACGTAAGGAATCTCTATGAAAAATCATATATGCCTCTATTTCCAAAAAAATACCCTAAAACATTCCACGAGTTTTCAATAATATCATTGTGTCTAGAATATTTAATTTAATGTTACAAATATAAATCTCATCCAACATCATTCGTAAAGGGGAAGAAATTTGGAAATTTAAATTGAAATTGTCTCACTCATTATAACACCAATTCCATATCCATCACATGTTCCCACTCTATACCACATGGTACCACCTCCTAAGTAAGAAAAAATAGTATCATTTACCTCTTTAGGATGTTTATAAGGGAATTATTGTTATATAAATCTACAACTCAAAAGAAAAATTCATGTAACTTTTAAAAATACATTATTATATAATTTTTTATCACCACTATAAAGAAGAACTTTGTTACACTACTAGAGATCAAGAGGCAAAATGGAATTAGTATGAATGATCATCATAAATTCGACCCTTACCATTGGATTCTAGGTAACAATATTCTTGAATGTATCAACATTAACAATTTTATATAAAATAATATAGAAATTGTGATGTGGTTTTAGGAAAAATCACTTCTCATTAGACCTATGTCTCCACTACTTTATCTGAAGAATAAAAATGGTGGTTGAATGTCTTAAATAAATTCAAATATATATTTGATGATTAGATGAACATGAAATTGGTCAACCTAATGTAAGAAATCATTTGGTTATGAACAAATCATCCTATCAT
Organism: Viscum album; assembly: GCA_963277665.1. Lineage (NCBI taxonomy): Eukaryota > Viridiplantae > Streptophyta > Magnoliopsida > Santalales > Viscaceae > Viscum > Viscum album. The sequence goes on from OY728154.1 coordinate 20,546,162, forward strand.
GACCCTAATTCACACTAAAATACCTAATGTGATATCTATATCATCATAATTTTTCAAGAGTCGATGTAACCGACATTAGATAAACAATTAACATTAATCGAAGTTACCATAAGCACCAAAGATAGTATGTTCCCTATTTAATTTAATGTTCATATCACCATGAGGATGATCACCTCATAATTGAATTCTATTTTATATTAATAAGGAGTAAAAATATGGGTTAGTTGATATCAGTCACTTGATATTACTCTTCTATAATGATCATGACTTAGAAGAACCTATGTACCTAATTAATAATCAAAGAAGAGTCCATTGAGGTTGAGGAGGGAATGGTTGTGATGGACTGTGACATTCAGGTCTCATTCAAGCTAATTATATAAACACAACTATGACCCATGGATAGGGATTTCATTTTTCTCTATAGGAATTTATTTTTGATATTGAATCCTACATTGCTTGTTCTAACCTAATCATACTGGTAGACCTGCTAGAATAAAAAATATAATATAGTAAATACCAAGATATGATAAGTTATATTCAACCATAACCCTGAAGGGAAAAAAACATCCCATAATTCATTCAAAGGGAAGGAGTATCTAGAACATTCATTTTTTCCCAAGCCTATAACTCATATGTAGTCAAATATTACGAAACATAGAACATTGGTTTAAAAATTTGAATTTTTGAAACATATAACTTTCATATCTACTAGATTATTTATGCTGGATGTGCCTCCCCCATCCAAATAACATATGGATGAACTCATTTAGGTCCTCTAAATTCCCTAACAGTTTACGACTAAATATAGTTCTACCAATACCAATAATGTAGAGATGAGTTCTATTAGGATTCAGAAAATTATTATCCTTCATGAAAAAAGAGAATGAAACTAATATATAGTTAAAAATTAGATCCAAGTATATATTTATAAAAATCAATGTTTTGGATATTTTTTAATCCCTATTTTACAGTGGTTCTATAATTCATCATATATGAATATGAAGCCTCCTAGATTTGGCCTATAGATAAGATGACTTGTCCCATTCAAACTAAAAAATATAAGTATATGAATAAACTGAGAAGAGGACATTTTTTTTGATCAATTTTAATTCCCAATTTAGAGACCTCATTTACCTCATTTTGTTCAGGGTAGTCACCTAGTATATTGATTTTAATGCATTTTGCAAAACATTACCTCATATCTGTGTTGCATTACCCTCATACTATCACCAACGCCTAAAATAATTTGTTGGTGGGAATTTCATTGTACTATTAGATGATAAATCACCTTTTGAATAATATAAATATAAAAACATTGATGTACTATATATGGTAAGATACATAGCCATAGGTAAATAATTCTACACAAATATCCACCTCTAAATATTTAGAAGCTACTATAGTCAATTCATAACGTACTCTAGGTGAAAATTTTGTATTTAACAATATCAAAATTTAGCCGATACCTCCATATCAAGAAACCTACGGGTCATATTATACAATTACATATACCCACCAATTAGTTTCCTCTCACATGGCGGCCAATAAGATGTTTCCATTGAGTATATATCACTAATAGAGGAAAATAGATCTACAAATTCTGTTTTGATGAATTATGCTTCTGAGAACCTATATTTGAATGTCGGATTGATTTATATTTGATAAATTCACATATAGATCTTTTATTGATTGCATATAAACCCAAGAATATAAACATAGTGCTTATGGTTTGCTTCATATATCCATATAGTGTCAGATACACATGAAGATCTCTATCATTCCTTATATGAGTGTGATCCTAATGAGATTCATAATGGTCTTCCATCATCCCCTGAACCTGAAGAGGTTATTCCATATCCAAATGGTAATGATGAAAATTAAAAAGAGGAATATATTAGTATGGATCCAATTCCTTTTTATAAATTCATCTTTTATACTTTCGATGAACATAGAAATTTGAATTTGTTTATAAAATAATATCTCTAGTTAGATGTTAACCAATTATAAGACAACTCTTTAATAGGAAGAAAAATTATTCTTCTTCTTAAAGAAATAGTATGACGTATTTTCATGAAATTACAGGGAATTTTCTGGGATAGATCATCAAGATTCTATTTATGAGTTATGCGTTCCATATTTTTATCAAGGATATAAACAATAATTAAGGATAATTAATCCAACCTATGATACAACGGTGGTATCCAAAGATGATAATGTAATCAAATTGAACATCATTGTGTTTTTTTAGTAACAGAAATGGATTTCCAACATTTACCCACCATATAAATAGATTAGAAAACAAGTATTTTGGTTAATTTTAGATATCTAAGATAGAATTTTCCAAGGATTATTTCCCAATCTTGATAATATATAAATTCATCATTGAAGCATAAGGATTTCATTCCATTAGATTAATGTATATTTACCCTTTCTACAACTTGATCATAATGGACGCTGAGGTTGAATATTACACTATAGGGACTCAGGTTTTTCATACACAGATATTACATCTAAACAAAAAAATATTTATTTCATTATTAAAAAAAATATGCATGAGGATCATAACATTTTAGTGTCTTTTAGTACAAGGAACATAATATTATTATTTCATTAAATATCATCAACATCTCTAGAAAATATCTTCCAATTTAGTACACATAATATACATACCCTACATAAAAAATTCTTTCTAATGTGGGGAAAGGAAACACAATAAATGGTGGCATTAGATTCTTAGTAAGGGTAAATAAGGAAGATATCAATGATCACATAAGAACAATATATAAGTTAGGGTATGATAACATGAGATTAAAATTTTAGAACCATACCATACATATAAAATATTATAATATTGAGACATGAAATACAACTTGGTAGATCATAACATTTGACTCATAAATGAATCAAATAACATGAGAAAAGAGAACATAACAGTGGCATATTCCATATATTTTTTGTATACAAATATGCATAAAAAATAATTTCCTTAGTATTCTTAGATCATATCCAAGACTCCCAACACTATCATTGTAGATATATTCCCTTACTAAGCTGGGTTAATTCCCCATCCCAGTATAGTTTATATCATGATATATTAATATTTACCCAATTCATTTGAGTGAGATATATGTCCCACCCATCACATAATGAAAATAGTTCATATGTGTTCCATAAGATCAAAAAACATTCATCATATCATAACACATGAAAATAAATTGATTTCATAAAATTTCTCACATAGAAAAACCCATAGAAATCAAAATAGTTTCATATAAATTTCATTATTTAATAATATTATAATCCTTAGAAGAGGAATGTGTTTCATACACATATTTTGATCACAATCTAAAACCATATAGAGAAATTATAATGATTGAATCCTTAGATCACACCTCTAGTAATGATTTAGTAACATTTATGAATGCCATATCATATGGAAAATTAATTTGAAAGATAATTAGGAATATTTATTAGGAAATATATGCTTCCTAGTTTAAAATACTTTTTTTAATATTAAAATTTCCTAAATATTAATTACAAAAATCATTAAAAGTAATCATGGAAATTATAATGAAAGATTTAAATCATGGAGTGGAAATTATGGGAGAAATTATTTTTCTTATCATAGATGTTAATACAAATATTGCTTTAATATTTTGTTATGAGGTAAAGACTACCCCATTCAGAAAGACAAAATAAGATAATTTCTAATTTTTGTAAAACACTGAAAATATGTAAAACTTAATTTGAAAAATCATTTCAAAATATTAAAAACATTCTTTAAGACATTTTTAGAAATAATTTACAACGAAGAAAAAAATATTTTTTTCCAAAGAGATAAATAATATCATTTGTCCTTAAAACATTATTTTGTATAATTGATTACCTAAAGAGAGGAGAATGGGGGTAAAACATTTCTCCTTTAGGAATAAAAATTTAAAAAGGAAATTAATGAACCTATTGAGAGTTATATCACTATATTTACACATCATAAACTTTTCATAGTTCCGATAAACAATATTATTGTAACATAAAACCATTACCACTTTGGTAGATTTTTAATTGTAATTCATATTAATAAAAGAAACTTTTATGGATATTTATATCAAAAAAATTTCAGAATAATAATCATAAAATACATTCATGGGTAGTATATAAACCACAAAAAATAAATAAGTGGTGATTATTTTGTGTGTCCCTTAAATAATAAATGTGGGATGAAAATCCCATACCTTAATTCTTGAATTCCATCATACACATTTGGGAATCCTATATAATAAATATAAGTGTATTATAAATATATTAATGAACCATATTTATAAACAAAAATCTATATATTATTTAAGTTAGGCCTTTTATTACCTATTTATTAATATTTCCTTGTTAAAATTACATTTTGGGTAATAACTACTTCATTTTTTCATGTACGTTTTGGTTTGAAATTTTCTATAATTTTATATTGGATATGGAACCATAATCTCAATAATGTTATCCGTGATATAGATATCATATATATTCATTATATATGTATTTATAATAATCCATAAAAAGTAGAGATAATAATTGAATTACATTATTCATGGAGATTGTAGGTTGTACGTATAATGAAAACTATTCACATTTTCTAAAAAAAGATTAAAATAAAGGTAAATATTAATTCAACATTAAATAAAAATTTTATGTAATGGATTTCATGTATATTCATTAAATCTGTCCTTTTTATCATCCATGGAAAAATTAAATTATAATCATATCACATCGCTTTGTGGAAGCGGTAATTTACACTTACGCACTACTGATGTTATCGTTTTTCAATAGATTTGCAGGTAAGATAGTACATGTGATATTATAATTAAAAAAATATTAATATTTAATAAATAAAATATAACTATTGTAAAACCATTATTGTATCTAGTTATGAGTGGTAGTGATGGAAAATGAATTACATCAGTTTACAAGTTGGTAGTTTGTCCTGCACACCGTTCAATGGTTTTGTTTCATATTTTATGAAATAGGAGATGAATATACGTTATAATACTAACATATTTTAATATATGTAAATTTGAGTTAATTGTGCTATTATATCGTCACATTTGAATAATATATGAAGGATATGCAAGAACATGTAAAATAAAGATGCTCTGTCAGTAATAATACCCCTTCTTCGGACAACCTCGATAGGTTAGAAGCAAAATAATTCTTATGAGGGTTTCCTGGACATGATAAAGACTCTAGAATGTGTTTATTTAATATTGAAATATATTTTTGTTGGTATTTTAGCAATGAAACGTCTTTTGAATTCTGTATTGGAGAAGAGAAGGGTTGCCCATTTAAAAGATGGGAGAGGACACACTTAGATTTTTTTGAAAGAAAAAAGTTTTACCCATGTTTTACACATGCCAAAATGAATTAAAATGGATCATTATAGAAAATTAGGTGATTTAAAGTCTTAAAATTACTATCCAATTGGAATTTTACAGCTTTTTATCTCATTTTAACACTTATTATTTTAGTATTACCCCAGATAAACCCTTTTTAACATTAACTATGTAAATTATTTTTTATTATTTTTACTTTTAATTTCGACCAAAAATATGTTGAACTTATTAATAAAAAAAATTAAAAAATATTCAATCCAATTTTTGAAATTAAATTCAAATAATTCAAAAAAAATTAATTAAAAAAATCACATAGACGCAATAAAAACAGTTTCCAAATAAAAGGATTTCAAAAGTATAGCAAGTTTTCTTATATCAAAATTACACATAAAAGTTATTATAAAAACTTATCTTCGATTAATATTAATATATTTTAACTAATTTTAGTTTTAGAATATATAAAAAAATATAAAAATTTCTAAATAATTTAACTAAAATGGTAGTTTTTAATTAAAATTAGTATTTTCACTCTTCATCAACAAATTAATCTTATTAGAAACTCCTAAAAAAATTAATATAAGATTATTTTAACATTTTTTTATAAAAGTGAATTCAAATAAATTTTCTAAAATTGGGAAAATTTATTTATTTTATTTTTTCACAAAAATAAATGAAAATGTTTTTTGAGAACTATATATTAATAAGCATATAAAGATATTAACCTAAATTAGGTAATTATTTATCAATAAATATTCTTTGTCAAAAACCATATTATTTAATTTTAAAAATGTTTGTATCCCATACGTACATCAAAATTTAATGTCTTTGCTATAATGTCCAAGTTTAAATAATAATAAATTTTTATAGTATAATGTCATTTATCAAAATTAGATGATGTGTTTACCACAAGATATCAATGGAATTTATTTTAATTTGAAAATATATTTAATAAAATTTAAATTCAATACATTGTATCCCTATTAAAATAAATTTCACCATGAAAATTCATTCACTATGAAATAAACATATAAGGATAATTCTTCATCATCATACCATTAGGTTCAATGTAGCTTCCTCAAGTTTGTGGTTTCTCTATAAAACCATGATCAGGTGACTGTTCATGTTTCCTATAACTTTCTCTCTATGATATAGAATATATAATGGTTGTTTTCATAAGAGATATCATGATCCATCATTATGAACTTTGATTACTACACATGTGAAATATCAGGTATGTACTTCCTCAAGGGAGATCCACAGAACACATCATGGACTTAAGAGAGGATTGGTGGAGGCACCAAGTGATAAGAAACCATCATTAATTGACCTAGAATCTAAAAAGGGATAATATAACTTTGGATTATATTCCACTAGAGGGATTCATAAAAAACCATATTAATGATTGAGTGAAAGATATTACTATGGAAAACACAATAAGAGGAAGGTGTTGATCCCCATCTCCATTCAAATCCATAGAAAGAGATCGCAACATATACTCTAGGGTTTTAATGATTCTCTTAGACTAACCATCATTCCGTAGATGATATGACGTGCTAAATTTCAATAATTTATCTAGATCCTGATAATGTATTTATAGAATATTCATCAGAAACTATAGATCCTGATAAAAAAAATAGAATTTTTCACTCCATTATACCTCATAACTTTAAATGAATCTAGTTTTATTGTTCATGTATTTTGAATATTTACATCTATATATCACGATTTATCCTTGGGGTCAATGGGTAATTTTTGTTTCTTGAGACACCCATATTAATATATTAAAAATATTAATATATCTTAATATGACATGAATTATTTTAGTTTAAACAAATTTACCATTTTCAGGTACCTCATGTTGGAAATCTAAGACAACTGTTGATTTATAAATGTGGGGTTTTTCCTAGGCTCTCATTAAGTGTGGTCATCATCAAATATTCCATGTAATTCTTCCATTAAAATTTGTGTTTAATTAAAAAAATAATTTATTTATTTTGTTTTAAATGAAAATGAACAAATTTTTTTAATTAAATATTTTATTATAAAAAATTGCTAGAGTTAAGACACATAAACCAAGTTATTTTTTAGAGGATGGAAACATTCAATCTTCATTGGTGGATCAGATTAGAGAACAACATACCACCAAATCAAGGTGGATCGAGAGGCAGCGAACACAAAAAGTCTTATACATTACTAAAAAACAACTTTTTCACTAAACCCGATCCTAAATTTTTTAGGGTATCTTCATTGGTGGTTTCCTCTATTTTATGAATATATTGAGAATAAATTCTTATCTGATTATCTTGATCTATGCTTTATTTTCTTTCACATGATCCCAAAATTGTTTTTATATTAATTCGATATAATTTTTTTCATGATATTTCAATCAACACTACACTCCCCCACATTTCTAATCATTGTTCAATAATTCATTTCGAATGATGTGTTTAACCTTTTTTATGTGTTTTCCCTTATTTATTTGTGTTCATCACCATCGGCCCAAGAATGTTTAGTTTAACAACGTAGGGGCATGTCCAAGAATGATCGAACTTCCAGATTCATGGTGGATGTGAAAATATTGATTTTTATATGGGTTGAGATTAATTATGGGATGTAGGTGATGATATAGTAGATCATTGATCTAGAGTGGTGATAGGCGGTGATTTTATATGCTTTGAGACTTGTGCAGATAGCTGTAATCTGATTTCAGACTTGGAGTCCATGAATTTATGACTAAAGATGACACCCACAGATTTTGGGTGGTTAAACAAAAGTTTTGAAATGTGGGTAAGGAATATCGAGAAAAAACGTGAAGGATATAAGGGTTCTATAATAATCACCACTGAAAATAGTGTATTAAAAAAGAAGAGACATTGTGTTCTTCAATTACATAGTGGTTAGTGTTTTTTTCCGAGTTAAGGATCACATTCCATGTGGTCAGGCCTACTCACCATGAATCCCTACATGGGTAGCTAGGCCACCTGCCGACTATACATTCTATGAGACCCTAGTTAGTCATATATGTAATGTTGGCACATGGTCATGTTGTGTGGTTGTACGTGGAAAACTAATCCATGTGCTACATGTGTATTCCCAGACCCTAAGGGGAAATTAAATCTTCTTTCCATGAGGACACACCATGTGGTATGACATGGCTTTCCAATCCATTACCAAAGAATGAAATGACTAGTAAATAAGGTGAGGTCACACTCCATCTGGACTACATACAAATCATTTACATCTCCCTAAGATGTCTTCCTCTCATATCAGCTTCTATGGGACCCTGATTTTGGCTCATGAGTAGCCAATCCTTAGGGTTTTCCCAAATATAATTTGATGGTGTACTTTTTTTTCCTTATGAGATATAAGGTGGGGTTATACCAACATGAAAATTATTCATGTAATTCTATATGATGGTAGTGATTAGGGAAGGATCATCAGAGAGATGTTGGGGTTGGAGGCCCCATTGTCAAAAAAGGGATCATGTCCCCCATATTCATCTCAGCATACTAAGTAGAACCCCTGACACACAGGGGAGAATATCCTCTATTTACTAAGTGGTTCCCCCATGATGGATGAGGGTTTGGTTCATATAACTTCTATGTGTCACCCCTATCATACTAAGGTGTACTTACACCAATATTTTAGTGGAACTAGTCCCCCTATTGGACATGAATATCAAGATTTGGGATTTCTAAGTTATTTTATATATCTAGTTGTATTTAGGTTGGGACTATATTTTTCATTTGGACATGTGGTTTCTTACTTCCCTAATGGACTAATTTTTCATACTCAGTCACATTCCCAAGAATATTTTCATGCATGGTTTACTCAAGATGTTACTGTATTTTATTTTTACCTTTCACAGTTATATAGAGATATTTGGTGTTTGTGTACTGATATATTGGGATAAGGAATCCCATTTTATATTACTACTTAGTGGTGATTTTCACTATCCCATATTTCATTGAAGGAGGGATTGGGTATTGTGATGGTTCATCTTTCCATCAGCTAGGTGAGCCTCGGTGGTTCGTGACATTATAGAGTGTTATCTGAGCATTTCATTCCTTAGGATAGTGGTAGGAATTTTTCCCACACAAGTAATTGGATGTGCGATAGGGAAACAATGTTGAAGTTTCTTGAGTGTGGATTTTAGGATAAGGAACTTGATGTTAGTGCATCATCTGAAATATCCATTCACACAGACTTAAACTACCTATTTTCTACTCTACATATCAATACATTAGTTGTAGGGAAAAGTGGTGCATTAATCATATAGTATTGAGTCCTTTGATTGTATTTCATGAGTTATATATCCATTTATATATAAATATTATCATCTAAATGTGGTACTTCTTGATCACTTTCTGGATGTATCCAGAAAGATATATAACGGGGTTACCAATTTTGGATATTGATGACGATCTGATGAGTGATGAGGACTCGATTTAGGGGATATCTCATGAGGTTTTCCCTCCTGATGGGCTGGAAGTGGAACCCTTGGCTATCAAAAAATATATAGTAAAATTATTTTAGTGTAATTATGCACTTTGGAGTAGTGTGCTATGTGAGTTCCTAAACCACATACCACTGAGGTTCGACAGAGAGGCAGATTCCAAGGGAATGGATGATTGTCCTGAGTCGATGGCATGATCCTTCAGGATTGTGTGGAAATTGAATGATAAGACGGTTTCACCATCACCTAGTATTTTCCATGGATCATATGGGAAATGGTGGAGTCTAGTCACATAGAATCATGATGAAATGATTCTCTCATGGTACGAATGGTAGAAACTGTTTATTGTGTAGTATTACCTCTCATGATTTCCCTCAGTTGGAATCCGAAAGATTGTTGAGCTGAAGCTTGGTAGTAAGACTGTTTTTGAGTATGTCCAAAGGACCACAAGCCTTAAATGGTACTCCCTTGACATGGTTTAGGTGGTTACTTTCGGGTGCACAAGTGTGACTATGGGAATCATAGATAATGTCAATCCATTGTTGTCCCCTTATGCATTATGATACACCCAATTTTTGTATACATTTTCATATATATAATTGAAAATAAAAACATGTTTTCAGAAAATATCTGTTGTTCCATGGACATATTCTTTGATTTTGGTGATTCTGTTTACTTTGAAAAGCATTCTGGCTAAAATACATAAATCAAGGGTAGTCTTTGAAAATTTTTAAACTACTCGGGTGTACTTTTATACACGCCATGTACATCCAGACATGGACACAGACTGAAGGAGGGAGTACATGCCCACATCACCGGACAGAAGCTACACACCATGTGAGGTGGTGTTACACGTCGTGTACTACATTCTAGATGTGGTTGTTGCCGAGAAGGTTCTACATGCCCATGTGGCAGTTGAAGGAGACACGGCATGTTCCATTTCTACACGTCGTGTCTGATATTCTAGATGGAGTTGGTTGCCAAATGTTGACACTACACGCCGTGTGTGGCAGCGCTACATGCTGTGTACACTCAACCACCAGGCAGCGCCATGTTCAAAAGTCAAAGACGGTGTGTTAGGCCACCTACCAATGGATAAATTTGCGCCAAAACGTGTTGACGAAAGAAGACAGAGTGTACGTTCTTACATGTCGTGTACATTATTTTTCTATAAAAAGAGGCCTTGGACTTTGTATTTTTGAGTTTAAATGCATTGGAAGGGAGTGAAGCTCTGCTACTACCGTTCCCATAGCCACTGAGGTGCCGCCATTCCGCCTTCGGACACCATAACTCAACACCTACACGATGAATCTTTCAGGTATCACGTGTGTCATTTCTCTCATGATTTCTATGTGTAACTAAACCCCTCGTGTTGGGGCTGTGGATGAAAGGATCATAATTTGTGAATTGCTTTATATAGTTGTGTTTTCTCGTTGTAAATCTTCCAACTCTTCTTAATTCACTGTCAAATATAACTGAGAATTCTGAGCCAGACCAAGGGAATAATTATTAGTGATACAAAAGAGAAGTAATGGTGAAAACATCCATGACCATTGGAAAGATTTCACTGATTTAAATAATAGACTGAACATAATAAAGAATTATGAATGCTGACTACCAGACCAAGGAGTCAACTTCTCTAGGTCCAAACAAGAGGAACCAGACCAAGAAAATCTTGTAAAAAAAATGAAATCTAGCATGATTTAATTATTATGAACAACACAACCATTTAAACAATCTGCATAAGAACTCCTTAAATCACCACATCCCCGACACGTGTTTTCTTCCCATTTTAAACTCTTTATATTCACTTGTTGTTTTCTTTAAAACTGTTAATCATTTCTTCAAAGTAAAACAATATAGTTTTAATCCAAAACCAAAATCAAACCAATCAACTCTAAATTCTTCATACTTAACCTAATTAATTATTATCTCAATTGAATTCACGCAAGCCATAGTTCCATGTGGATCGATCCCAAACTTATGCTATACTAAATTTTTAAGAACAGGTAATTAATTTAGGACGCATATAACTTCAGCCATAACGACAAGCAAGACCAAATTTTTTAATTGTTGTTGGGGAACTCTTTGGTTTTAGTTCTAAGATTTAAATTATGTTAATAATTGATTTAAGTGAAAATAAAAATAAAAAATTATCAAAAATCTCTTTTCTAATCCCATTACAAATTTTCACTTTTACTTTTCCCTTGTTATGCCTGGTATATGTTTTGTGATTGTGAAGAAGCTTAAAGTGCATGGGTAGACACCCTACATGGTCCATGAGCGCCGAGTCATCGGAACTACTTCCGCTCGACCTGAAGATCGAACAGACCCTACTTCGTCATTGGCATGCACTAAAAGAAACTCACAACTAGAAACCCTCTACCATGGAGAACACGGAAGAGGGAGCACCGACCGTGGATGCTACAGATGAGAAGCAATACCAGGATCAGCCGCATCCCACTACTGGTCAACCATAGCAAGTTCCTATAGACTTTGTGGAATTCCTTCGGAGGGATTACCAACGGCCACTGGAAAATCCTCCTCCGGTAGATGACCAACTACAACAGCTGCAACAACTCTTCCAACGACCCTATTTCACCCCTCAAAAACAGTAGTATCAGCAACCTCCACCCCTCAGTAGCCACCTCTAAGATGTACTCTTATGGATTACGGACTTCCTTCAATCCACGGATCTGATACGGCCATCGTTCGTCTTCCCGTCCAGGCCCAACACTTCGAGATCAAGCCTGCAATCATGCAGCTGATCCAGAACATTGTCCAATTCGGAGGCCTACCAAGTGAGGCCCAAACACCCATCTCTCTAACTTTCTAGAGATCTATGACACATTTTGTTACCATGTTGTGTCTGAGGACGCCATCCGTCTTCTCTTATTTCCCTTTTCTCTACGTGACAAGGTGAAATACTGGATTAAGGGGCTTCCATAACAATCCATCCTCACCTGGGAGGAGCTACCCATCCGTTCATATCCAAATACTTCCCACCCTCGAAGACGGTGATGCTACGGAACGAAATCCACAACTTCCAGTGGCACGAATCTGAGTCGTTGTACGAGTCATGGGAACATTTCAAAGAGATGTTACAAAAATTCCCCCACCACGGACTACCACTCTGGATGCAAGACCAGACCTTCTACGGAGGACTTACAAAAAATACAAAGTCTGTGGTGGATGCTGCTGTTGGAGTTATGGTGATGCGAAAATCCCCCGAAGAGCTATTTGAACTACTGGAAGACATGTCAGCCAACATCTTCTACTGGCACTCCGAGCGAGGGACTCAAATGTAAGGTATTCACAATATTGACGCTACCACTATGTTAGATGCTTGGTTGGATGTTGTGTCCAAGAAAATCGACACATTGAATCTCAAAGGATCATCTCAAGTTCATGCGGTGAACCATCTAGCATGCGGCGACTGTGGTGATCACCACATCATGGGAGAATTCCTGGGTTTGACTGGAGGCCCTTTGACGAGTGAGGTGAGTTATGTTGCCCAAAATTGAGGGCCCAACCTTTACCAGCAGTACCAGAACCTGGCATGGTGATATCAATAGAACACAGGCTGGGGCCAACAACAGTAGAATCCTCCGCCCCAGCGACCGCCCAGCTACAACCAACCTCCATACTAGAACCAATACCAAATGTTGTAACAACACCAGAAGGGTCTTTATCAGCAACAAGGGTATTGGAACCCTTGCCCATAGCAGCCACAGCAGCCACCTCCTCCACCGGCTCAAAAACCACCTCACCAGGAGAACACCTCAATGTTAGAGGATCTGATGACTAAATCCATATCTACTACTGAGACATGATTCCCAAATATGGAATCTTCGATTCGAGGCTTGGAGAATCAGATTGTCCTGTTGGAAAATCAACTCTCATGAAGGCAGCCTGGTACACTACCAGGAAACACAGAGAAGAACCCAAGAGAGGAGGCTCATGCCATCATGCTCCGGTGTGGAAAAGAGCTCCAACGGAACCAACCAACATAGCCAGGTGCACCCACACCCCCTGATGATGATGAATATACTAGAACCAAGCCCTCCTCATCCAAAGGCCCAAAAAAGTTGTGTTTTCAAAATAAAGAAAACGAGGTAGTCCAACCATTCAAGCCTACATTACCTTTTCCATAAATATTGAAGGAGAGGAAGCTGGACCACTAGTTCAGAAAATTCATGGACATATTCAGGAAGCTACATATCAACATCCCATTTGTAGAGGTCCTGACTCAAATTACCACCTAGGAAAAAATCATGATGGAAATACTCTCGAATAAGAGGAATATGGAGGATTTGGGTTTTATTTCCCTAACAAAGGAATGCTCTGCAGTGTTAAACATTCTATTCCTCCAGAGCTCCAAGATCCAAGTTCTTTTACTAGTCCCTACACAATTGGACCCTATGACTTTGGAAAAGCATTATGAGACTTGGGAGAAAGTGTCAAACTCATGAAATCCATAGTTTTTCAAAATCTTGGGCTCCATGATTTCAAGCCAACCCATGTAGTCTTTCTACTTGCTGATCGATCCATTAAGTATCTGAAGGGTCTACTGGAGGACGTAATGGTCAAGGTGGTTAGGCTTATCCTCCCCACTTATTTCATCATCCTTGACATGGGGGATGATCAGGAGGCACCACTTATATTGGGAAGACCTTTCCTAGCCTTTGGGAATCCACTCATTGATTTGCACCAGGGAGAGCTGATTTTCCGGGTAGGAGATTAGAGAGCCTCCTACAATGTTCTCAAAGCCATCAAGCAGGCATCATCGTCCGATCATGAGGATTGTTCTGCAATAACTACCATGGAAGATCACCTAGTGGATTATCTGGTATGTTCCTATATTTCTGATAACATTAACAATCCAGAAATTCCTGTTGAGGACGATCCAGAGAACTTGCAACTCCTAGACGGCAAGGGCGGCCACTATTGGGACCATTATCAACTGTAAATATCAGGTAAGCAAGGTAAGTAGGTTGAGCCAATGACCTAAAACAAAGGTGCTTCATGGGAGGCAACCTAGAGGTTACATGTCGTGTCCCGCTTATATACAAGGAATGTACTTATTTTTTTTAATTCAAAATCATAATAGTATAAATTTATATAATAACAAATAAATAACTAGGGATGATGCCGGTGCTAATGGAAAAGTCATTGGAGTTTATTCAAGCCGTCCCCAGTTCGAATCCTCCTGACCAACATTCAGCATGGGGTTCCTCCTTTTATTTACACAGAGTGTGTGGTATTTTCATATTTATATATAAATGTGTTTAAATATAATAAACCCATGATGGGGATGAACCGGTTGGCCAAAATCGTACCCCGATTCCAAAAGGCTCAGGTTCGAATCCAGACAACCGTCCCATTTTCATCATTTGTTATTTTAATAAAACCACACAACCATCATTTCAATATACGCCATGTGAACCATAAATTTTAAATATAAAGTAAAAAAAATTTAAAATAAGAAATAACATGCGGGTGAAGTTGGCAGATTGGAAAGGTCTCGACACTAGGTTCAAAAGGCCCGGGTTCGAATCACGCTAATCTCCCCACTTCATCCGCATCCTTTACTAAATAAAAACCACACATCGTGCATTTATTTCGTCTCGTGTGTATAAGCCGTATAGAACAAATATATATATATATAATAAATATGAATAGCAGAACAAACTTTTCTCTAGTGGGTGAGGGCTTCCGTTCAGAATGGCCGATCGCCGGTTCGAATCCCGCCCCATGCACCAGACCAAAGGTTATACTACTATTTTTCTAATTTTAAATTACACAGTGTGTTTTTCTCGATATAAGTCGTGTATAGGATTATTTGTAATAGAATTTATCGATATATATTTTTTATTTTAATTATTAGTAATAATTATTATATAGTTTACTATAATAATTATATATTTATATATGTTTAAAAAAAATATTGGAATACACGGCGTGTAGTCCAAACATGCACACCGTGTACCTCACCTATATAGGCCGCAGGCCACCCGTCTTGAGCCCATGTCATGCAGATTCCCCATTTCCTCCCCTCTTCCCATTTTCTTCTCCCGAACGCCACCCGCACCCCCATTTCTTAGATCTGTCGATTTGGTGCATTTCTAGTTCTGATTCTTCTTTCATTATGATCCTCCATCAAGGTACATCATTCTACACCATCTCTTTTCAATTTTTATACTCATTTAGGGTGTTTTCCAGATCAGTCGACCGTTCGGCTTCCGCCTGTACACAGCCACGAATGGAAGAACACAAGCCGTGTAGTTTGGTACACGACCAAACAAAAAATAATTCGAAATTTGAATATACACGGTGTGTATGTTTGGAACACACCATGTCCTTTCTGTTGTGCCCGAGTACCCCCTTTGCACACGGCCTCACACACCATTTTCACATACAGGGCGTGTGTTTTTGGTACACGCCGTGTATACCATATCCTTTGGATGGCCTCTAGGACCGCATGGAGCAGCTGTTGGTGCATATTGCTCGGCATCTTGGTGTCCACTGCCTTGTTCACCAGCCTCTGTCTCCGCTCCTGGCCCTTCTGCTGCTTCTCTAGCCACCACCACTACTGCCAGTCCAAGGCCTACTACTGTGCTTCCTTTTCCAGATCCCGGGACTGCGGCTACTACTTCTCGAGCTTCTCATCCTGCAGCCGAGTCCACGCCTTCAGATTCCACGGCTCCAGTGCCATCTCTGCCGACTGGTTTTGTACAGGATGATGCCTCCCCTGAGGTGACCCCATTATAGTGACATTTTTATTTATCTTATATATCTCTTTTGTCATTTTCTATGTTTTGATGTTATTCATGTTTTCAGTTTTCATTTTCATCGATTGTCATAGGTATCATGGAGCACCTTGGCATCACTTTTTATAAGGGGAGTGTTTTTTTATTTCTATTTTATTTCTTTTTGGATTTAATTCTTCCACTGATTTCCCTCATTTTCCCCCCATTTCTCACCCTTTACCACCCTTTACCTTAGTATTGATCTTGGTGGACCATGGGCAGTATTAATTGTGGGGGAGCATCTATCTCTTTCGCCTTAGTCTTTTCCCTTGAACAAATCTAGGAGACATCATTATTAGATTATATATTTCCAAATGTAAAGCAATTTTGGTTAATCATTCTTATAAATTCTTAAGTTATCAGTAGGAACTTTTTGAGGGTTCCATACTTATTTTGATTCTTAAGTATTTTAAAATGATTGCTGAGATAGTTTAAAATTGTAACTTTTCATCCTTGATTAAATTACATTGATCAGGCTAATCATTTTTATGCATGTCATGACCTGATTTTCCCTTTATTATTTTTCCACTCCTAAGAGGAATTCTAAACACTTTTTCGTATTTCTTTTATAATACTCTCTTTCTTGAGATATTCTTATGTTATGAATCACTACCATAATTTGAATGTTTTTCTTTTCAAAACATTAAGGAATTTTTGAATTAATTTAAAATTATTGAGGCATTATATTATTTCAACCCATTTATCTTAAGACCTAACGTACATTTAATATTTGTTAAGACCATAGAATCCATGAAAAACTTTTGTAGGAAGCCACTTTACAAGCCTATTTCCCTTCCTATCCTATTTCTTTTTGAACTTTGCATGATTATTCATTTTAGAGTTTTAAAGAGGGATTTGGGAATACAAGGCATATTTTTGTGCGCAATCATGAAATAAAGTATGGTGGAGTGCCTCTTGACTATTTGGGGTTGAAAGGGTTCCAAACAATTATTCATTTTATTCATAAGTGTTTCCCTTTAGTACTTCTTAAATAAAAAAAAAGAAAGAACAAAAAGAAGAAGAAAAAAAATCGAAAGAGAAGGGAACCTTCTGCTCATTTGATTTCGGAACCCTACATGACTAAGGGAAAAGGTGGTGATTACAACAGAATTCGACTAAGCTTGAGAAGGAAACATTTTCATTGAATATTACTTCAATTATCATGCACTGGTGTTTAAAGGAATTAGCATTCCATTTTCAAGCCTCAAAATTTGTTTTTTCTCATCTGAACCTTCCAACCCATAGCCATAGATACATCTGAACTTTATTGATAAAGCCCTCATAGTTTTTGTAATTCCATTTTTTCCGAAGAAGAGAACAAGATATCTTGCAAACCTATGGATAGAGTGTATATATCTTTTATTGAGCATAACTAGGAATAAAAACATCTTATGTGTGGAGTGTGATATTGACTGGTAAGTTAGATCATCAAGTGGCATGCTTATTTTTGAAAGGCTAAAAATGTGTTGAAATAGGATGAGAGTAGTTAATTGAATTCTATATGAGGAAAGATTTTAATATCTTATTAATTGAACTTGTTTGTGCCTTTTAGAATTTTCCTCAATAACATTATCATTGGTACTTTTGATTAATTAAATTCCTTCCTTTTAAAAGTATATTCTCTTTTAATTAGATGTTGATATTTTCTTGAGGAAAAGAAAACGACTATGTGTGGGGGAATTTGATACACCCAATTAGTGTATACATTTTCATATATATAATTGAAAATAAAAACATTTTTTCAGAAAATTTATATTGTTCCATGTACATATTCTTTGATTTTGGTGATTCTGTTTACTTTCTAGAGCTTTCTGGATAAAATACATAAATCAAGGGAAGTATGTGAAAAATGTTAAACTACACGGCATGTACTTTTATACACATCGTGTACATCCAGACAGGGACATGGAACGAAGGTGGGAGTACATGCCCATGTCACCAGACAGAAGCTACATGCCGTGTGAGGAGGCGTTACATGCTGTGTGAGGAGGCGTTACACACCGTGTACTACATTCTAGAAGCGGTTGTTTTCGAGAAGGTTCTACACGCCCATGTGGCCATTGAAGGAGACACGACGTGTTCCATTGCTACACGCCGTGTCTGATATTCTAGAAGGAGTTGGTTGCCAAATGTTTACACTACATGCCATGTATGGCGGTGCTACACGCCGTTTACACTCAACCACCAGGCAGGGCCATGTTCAAAAGTCAAATACGGCATGTTAGGCTGCCTACCAGTGGAGAAATTGGTGCTAAAACGTGGTGACAAAAGTACACTGCCTGTAATTTCTATACACGCCCTGCACTTTATTTTTATATAAAAAGAGGCCTTGGCATTCAGATTTTTGAGTTCAAAACCATTAGAAGGGAGAGAAGCTCTGCTACTACCATTCCCAAAGCCACCGAGGTGCCACTGTTCCGCCTTCCGACACCTTACCTCAACGCCTACACGATGAATCCATCAGGTATCACGTGTGTTGTTTCTCTCCACCTTTCTATGTTTAACTTAACCCCTCATGTTGTTTCTATGGATGAAAGGATCATAATTTGTGTGTTTTTTTATATAGTTTTTTTCTCGTTTTAAATCTTCTTACTCTTCTTAATTCATTGTCAAATATAACTAAGAATTCTGAGCCAGACTAAGGGAATAATTCTCAGTGATACAAAAGATAAGTCACGGTGAAAAAATCCATGACCATTGGAAAGATTTCACCGATTCAAATTATGGACTGAACTTAATAATGAATTAAGAACGCTAACTAATGGACCAAGGAGTCAACTTATCTAATTCCAAACAAGAGGAACCAGACCAAGGAAATATTGTAACAAAATGAAATCCAAAATGATTGGATTATTATGAACAAAACAACCATTTAAACAATCTACATAATAACACCTTAAATCACCACAGCCCCAACACGTATTTTCTTCCTGTTTTAAACTCTTTAAATACACTTGTTGTTTTCTTTAAAACTGTTAATCAGTTCTTCAAAGTAAAACAATATAGTTTTAATCCAAATCCAAAATCAAACCATTAAACTCTAAATTATGCATACTTCACCTAATTAAGTATTAACTCAATTGAATTCACGAATTCCATAGTTACCTGTGGATCAATCCTGAACATATACTATACTAAAGTTTTAAGAACAGGTAATTAATTTGGGAAGCATATAACTTCAGCCATAATGACAAGCATGACCACATTACCACATATTTTGGAGTCCAAGAGTGGGCTTCAGTGATAGTTAACTTCATATCAAAGGGATTCCATGTAGCTAGAGTCGGAAGTCTTTGTCATTGGCCTAATTCATTTGGAAAAACTTGCAGATTTTATCCAATAGGGTCTCATCATAGGATACCTATTCTTGTTCAGACTCATTTATATGGAAATATTGTGAATGGTTTGTACATAGGTCTTAACATGTCTAGAGAGGAAAAATTATATTCTTGGTACTAAATAGGTCACATGGGTCATGATTTTCTGACCCATTGATATGGGGATGGCCGGAAGACATTAGATGAACTGCCATGCATAGGTATCTTCATCAGTAGGGATCTCCCAAGTGTGGCCTTGAAGGCCCCCATGAAGGGAGTGCTCGAAGAGGAGTTGTTAATGCTCCAGAGGGAGGATATTTTGGTCTAGGATTATTCTATGTGCTACACGACCACGGCCACGAACACCTGGTGGTCCATTCTAAGCACATGGAGCTCATGGTTGGGGCTGTGAGAAGTGGATATATATGGAAGTCTATAATCATGCTACACATCATATGATCTGAGGTATGATATATTTATATTATAATCAATCTCTAGCTTTGATGACATAGTTGTGTTACATTTCTTTATCTCTATATACCTTCCATAAGAGTTGGAGATTTCAGCTGAGTCTTTAAGTCACCATCTTTGGATAGAGGTTCTTATTGGAAACACTTCTTCAATATTACGTATCTACTAGTAGTGATATCAAGTGACTGGTAGAGAGAGTTTGTCAAGGGACCTCTTACACAGCACAATGAAGTTTTATGATTTCATCTTTTTTATGGAATGGTTGTCCATGGGTGAGGACCTAATTTACTATCACCCTATGAGAGTTTGATTCCTTCAAATTAGTAGGATGAGATTCTACTCTGTGGGAGAGAGATTCCTCATGGATGATCAAGTGGTTCCTATGGGAAAGAATCTATAAACCATCACCCATTAGATAGAAATCATAGTCCTTAGTGAAAAAACACTTCATGAATATTGAATCCTTTGGTAGTGGATGAATTCATGAACATATTCTCCAAGGATGTTCTAATACTACCTCCATGGTGGGTTATGTACTTTTTCATTGGTTATAAACTTTGGACCACAGTGAAATCTTCTAAACCATATTCAATATCCCCTAATGATATCTAAGATCATAGGGTTTAGTTTGAGGACCTTCCTGAGAAATAATTTATAAGACACAATGTCTACTCCTAGGATACAATGGTTTTGTTCATGGAAAAGATAGACGGGATATGACGCTTTGTGTTAATTATCTTCAAATGAAGTTGGAAAGGATAAAGAACATGTAAATATTTTCAATGAATGATTAACTATTCAATTAATTGAGAGGTGCGAGTTGGTTCATGAAGATCTATCTCAGCTATGGCTTTAACCAATGAAGGGTTCATAGTGCTAATATTCCAAAGAAATTATTTCAATGTCACTATAAATACTATGAGTTCCCGGTGATGTGTTTCTATGGGGTGAATTTCTATGCATTTTTTATGGATCATATAGACTAAACAATCCTACCATACATAGACTTATTTGAGGTTGTATTTGTAAATGACACAATCATTTAATCTAAATTATAAGAGGGTCATTCATAGCATTTGATATTGGTGGTAGAATTTCTTTAAGATATCCAACATTTTGGTAAGATCATAAAGTGTGGCTTTTTTATTAAAGAGGGTCAATTTCTGGGGAATTTAATTTCTAGTAATGGTTTCGCTATGGACCTAGTGATTATTGATGTAGTACTTCATGTTTTTTTACTTATACAAGAGATGGAAGTTGCCTAAAAAATGTGGAGGATGGTGTGTGTAATTATTAAAAAACACACTAGTTGAGAGTTTTCACACTCCCTAGACGATTCCATAATAGGATGAAACTAGTGAAACTCACATCATTTCAATATCTTAGGAGACACCCAAGAGTGTGTCAGAGGTTATGAGTTTTATTAGATTGGAGGAGAATCATAGGAGGTTCATTTTATATTTCTCTGGGATAGAGCCACATTGAATGCCTTGACATGGAAAGTGCATTTTTTTACCTAGAATGAGTGGTGTAATAGATCCTTTCAGTTTTTGAGGATAAGGATGACCACTGATCCTATATTGAGACTACCAGTGGGGGTCGTTGAGTATGTAGTGTTTTTAATTGTCTATACAGATGGGCTCAACTATTTGTTGATATGGTGGTAGGTAGTGATCACATATGGGTTGAGAAAAATGAGACCCCATGATAATAATGTCTACACTCATTACCTATATTTTGAAGTGGTAGTATTATATATAAATATGTATAGGCACTAGTATATGGGGAAGTTCATTTTTATATGCTTATACAATCAGAGTATCAGGTAAATCATCACACATAGTTATCTTAATAGTAGAAATATGTTGGAACTATAATATGTGACACAAGATCATTCCGGAATGAATCAACCATTTAAATGTTAATACCCCCTAAAATAGACCCCAAATAAACACTCAACATTTGGGTTTGCAAATCCATTTTCACAAAGACCCCTTCCCCTACACGAATGGGTGAGGCCTTGATGGAATGCTCTGTGAGCCCGACGACCCTCCGCAATCTCACTAAAGGGTCAATGTTGGGCTCTATGAGTCTGACATAGATTCGACCATTCATGAATTCCCCACCAACATCAAGAACCTATTCTCAAAATCATGAAACCCACGACCTATAAATACCTAAATCACTCCCACTTAAACACATGGATACCCGACAGTTTGACTTCCAAATTGCTTCTAATTCCAAAATAAACTGATCATTACTAACCTAAACTCAAAAGAATCACTGAAAATATTGATGATTTGGGAAACCCTCATCCCATTGTTCTTGAATACCTCTACCCTCAATGGATTTTCCTTTCATTAATTCCAATGTATTTCAAGAAAGAATTAGAAACTCCATGGTACTTGAGGATTTGTAAATCATTAATCCTTCACGAAGCACTCTTTTAATAATCCAAGACTTAATAATAAGTTGTGGTCACCACGCTTTCAGAATCATACCCATTTGAGAATTTGTTTTCCACCATGATATACCTGATCTTCACAAAGAACCACTTTTTGTAGCCCTATGATTCACGAATCTGTTCTCCCAACCTTCTCCATGTGTCCTTCTTTCTACTAAATTTTCTTCATGACGGTTGGGTGCCCCACATTTCCTCACCCATTCAAGATTAGTCCAGCTATACTAAAAATTCCTATATGATGTTCTCTAACCAATCCTTTATCCCACTCCACTATATGTGTGGTCCAAGACTCCCATTTACCTATTCCTTCTTATCATAGGTACACCAATCCCCTTTAATTCTCATCATAGGTATGCTAACATGAACCGTGAAATTGATAACTCATCCACACCATTCCAACTTTTAATTATCAAATCCATTCCCCACAGAGGGTTGAATATGTGATGGTTATTTAATCTGATTGGGTAAGGAGCGAGTCCCCCATCTCAGAGTTGCATGAAATTAATATTCCCACCACCAACTTCTTCAGCACATTATTTTGATATGTGGAGAAACTTTGTGCAATAGGAATAGGATAATTCATGTATGAGTTACATGGGATGGTTTCCAAAACTATTGTCCTCATGAGGGATGGGATATTCCTCACATTGAATTAGATCCAGCTCATATGGAATTAGATTGTCCCCATATGGAATGACATCATCCTTAGAGATCATTCATCCATATGACTGACTCACATTGAATTATATCCTCCACACCTGGAATGAGATCCTCCTTAGGAATCTTTCATGAATAATCCCTGAATCATCTATCGTTGGAGTATATTTCATGACCCAAGCATGAGGTATGTTTTGTTTTCTTGTTTCTTACACTAACCATGAATCACATGGGATTAGAGAATAGTAGTGTCTCTGAAACCATCCATTTATCCTTGGGTAGCTTTCATGCGTAACCCCCATCCATATAATGTCCCCATATGGGAATCTTCCATGTGTAATCCTCTTCTAACTAGGAAACCTTCATGTGTAATCCAAAACCAAATGCTTAATTTCTATGTGAATTGACCATGCATAAGATCCAACTAGCTGGGATACATTATAAATATCCTTGGGGTTAATGACCAACATTCCATCCATTCCATCGATTTTATTTAGTCCATTTACATCCACCCTAATATTCCATGGTCCTCAATATCTCTGAATGATCATTCCACCCACCTAGGCCACTCCTACGTATAAACCCCATTCACAAGATCTCTTCTTTTTGAAGCACCTGAGAAACTCTTATCTCTAAACCAAATATTAATCCAACTAGAGAAATCCTCTAGCTAAGAAAAGATTCCATACATTATCCCAAAACCAACCATCGCTGATACTCCTTTCATGGTGTGTTAATCCTTACCACATGACGTTAAACTAAATGGACTCATCCTGTCACATGACCTTAAACTTCGACATCAAAATACATGGGTTTTGATCCCTACCTCCTAATGAAGATACATAGGATTCCACTTTAGGGTTCAATACTTCCCAATTGTAATCATAGGGGCACCCGCCTGAGGATTCACATCTTGATATGCCTCGTGATTAATGTAGTATTCCTTGGGCTCCATGCCCATGATGCCTCCATGAGATCCCCTTCTATGAGTATGAATATTGGTTACCAATGTTCTAACACTCCGACATGTCTGTGATGGCTAATGTGACTATTCACTTAACAAAAATTTGATGCCCTGTCAAGACCCTTTGGAATGTAAAGAAAAAATTATATAATTAATTGGAATCGACAAAGAGATGTAATTGGGAATGAGTTTAAATAACATACTTAATTATATGAGAGAGATTCGATCTAGTAGTCGAGTTCCAAGGAGGAATCCATCGAAAGAGAAACTGACATCCCATCATTCCGTTTTTACCCAGAAGCATACATCACTGATGAATGTTATGAACGTCACCAGCCTTTGGAAAGATGGAATTTGGGGAAACAGAACATGATCCCATCACATTTCATCACACACAGTGGAGCCCCCCGAAGAAGGAGTCTAAAATAAAAATGGTGAACCTGATGTGAAAGAATTCTCCTCAACATGGTGGTAAGTAAAATTTGATACATTAATACATTATCATTTCACTAGTTCAATATATCTAGTTATAGGTTACACCAGTCAAATGGTGGGCCTAGAAATTGCGGCAGTAAAACATTGGGCATCCCGATCTTCAACATTGTTAATGTGTATCTCTCTCTCCAACCATGGAATATTGGATGATATCAGGGAATTGGTAATTTATTTATATGTATTCGTACTGACTGTTGAATCCTTCCACTTTATAGGATCCCAAATTTAAAAAATCATTCACCAAATTCCCATAGACACAGGGGCATAAAAATTTCATTGCATCCATCCCACTTGACATCACCTCTTTTACTCCATCAACTACAGGTCCCCCACTCCCTATCACACCCGAAAATATCATTCAAATAATGGTGATAGACACCCTCTAATGCTGATACAAGCTAGAGTGTGTCATTACCATGAGGGATATAGACCTTCAAGACCTAGAGGCTTCTATGCCTCATTGCCACTGTCACCCCCAATAACAATTAAGAGATCAACTGCTACCCACACTAATATAAAATAGCTTCAAGAACCTCTCCCCAGAGCTATTAAATGTATCTCTCTCTCTCTCTCTCTAATGCCAAATGGGTTAGAGATTCCTGGTTCACCTCATCTATGACTGCAGCCTCAAAGTCATTGGGTATAGCTCCCACTATGATCCATATGTTCTAGCGAAGACTGGTCTTCTATATTGAGGAATAAGTGGACCATACTCCTGCCCCACCATCCTCAGTACAATCCATCTGATGCTAAAATCAGTCATAATTTTAATAGTATTTCAGAGGTGGAGTACCATCATCCATAACTCCAATGGATCCAGCCACCCTCGATGAATTCTTCTATATCCCTACATCTAAAGAGAAGGTAACCATCAATGTCTGGTAAGTATCGAGACCTAAAATTCTCTATATGAAATTTGGACCAACTCCATGAATCACGAGTTTCTTCAGAAACTATATCAAGACGATTCAGGACTATGAGATCTTGTATGGATTACCTCCCCATATTCGTTCAAGACGTAGTGGAGGTCATACCCACTCCCATAATGAATGTGAAGGTCCTCCCCATGTTCTCACCACTAATAAAAGTAGAGGACCATCCCACTTCATCGACATCGAGTGCAGAGGACCTCCCCATACTTCTTGTTCTCAGTACATAGGTCGTTCCAGTTCCAATGAAAATATGTGAAATGGCTATCCTCATGATGTTCCCTGGTCAATCATAGCCCCTCCATGCTCCAAACCCAATCAACATAGAATCCTTCCCTGGTCTATTAATGATCATTATATTATTCATGTCCATGATATCACCACTGACCAACATGGTGGTCCTCACCATGCCACAACCAACCAATGTGGAGGTACTTCCCTCTCTTTTACCAGCCAATATGGAGACCCTCCTGATGTTTCGACAATCCATTATGTAGTTCCTCCATATGAATCCAGGTACTAAAATCAAATTCCTCCCTATAATTCAATTTATCAACATGGAGGTCATCCTTGGTTTCCTTTTAATCAGTGAGAATGTCCTCCTCACACCTCACACAACTATTATAGAGGTATTCCACCTGAAATTACTACCAGTCATCATGGATTTCTAACCTATGTTCCCACATACTAAAGAAGAGGTCCTCTTTGCTATGTCAATACCTTGCGTGGTGGTCCTCTCCAGTCCCACAATATCCAAAGAGGAGGTAACCCCTCTCTGATGAAAATAAATGTGGTGGCCCTCCTCATAGCCCAACCAACCAAAGAAGCAGCCCTCCCAACAATAGAACTCACAACCATAGAGGTCCTACTTATGCTAAATAATTTCCCAACCTTGATGAACTGTCGTGGGGAATAATGGAAAACAGTTACTGCTAAAGGAAAAATTCCATCAAGTACAAAATAATTGTTAATACTATTTGTCTATCAGATTCTGAAGAAGGCTTTGAATCAATGACGGAGACGTTTCCCCAGTCATTTTATCAGAGTCTGGGTTAGGATCTTGGATGATGATTTTCTCCATCTCATAAGGTGAGACCCATAAAATTTCTAAATCCCTTCATAGATACCCAAATATTGAGGAAAATTTGGCTTCCTTCCATTGTCTGACAGTATAGTCTCAATTATCATCATCAATTTATTTCTCTACCTCTACCTGAGTCCAAAGAGATCTATTATAGGGTTTTATAGATGAAGAGAATCTAGAGGATCTATGGATGAGTGTAACCTCCCTCACATAAGAGGATTAAGTAATCACCAAGTCCAACAGGGACACAATGATGTGCTTGATTCCACCTTTGAGGGATGACCGATTGTGTGGTGAATAGTTAGTGAATGTAGTTGATCCTTAATCAGCCAGTCCACCGATGCATTGGCCAACATCAGTGTTATTTCCAATTTCTAAAAAAAAACCAATCGAATCTTGTAGAAACAAAAATCCATTATCTTTCTCCGAATATGAGGCCCATGGGACACTCAGGAAAATGATCAATTATCGATAGTGTTCGGGCCCGATGTGACTCCCACTTCAACATCCGGTATTCCCAAACTAAGGAATAGATCACATGCTTTTTACAATCTGTCTTGGTGATGTTCTTTCACCTATGTGACCATCAGTTGGTCTATCAGTGAAGCAGAGAAAATCTTGATTACGTCAATTAGTTGTGTTTCATAGTTAACCTGACATCACTCATAGTGGACCAACATCATCCATCACCTGACTACCATTGGTCCCTCAAAAAAATATGTGTCCAAAGCTTCATAGTGATACAACAAAATATTGAATGGGAATCACCGTATTTGTAGATCTAGGGTTTCCAAAAATATAATACTCTTTACATGAGTCATATCATATGATAGTTTGACCTAATCAGTGATTTTGAACATATGCCTCTAGGTATTGTTATGGGGAAAATGGTCACACCTGATATATCAAACAAGAATGGGGACATCGGGCTAGAACCAGATAAAGATAGCCCACCCCTAGGGGAGGCACAGTATCTAGTGGACCTTCACACATGTGTTTACACATGGCTGCAAAGGTAGATAATTGGCTTTGAGGAACCCTTTACATCACTTCCTTCTAGTCGGAACACCAAAAAAAGGTAAAGAGAAGTTTGCAATCTTTAAGACCTCTGATCCATATGGTGTTACATAAGAAATAGGGGATTATCCCCCAATCAATTACTTAAATCAGTAGATCACTGATCCGAAGAAGATCATTTCTAATCTCCATGTAGTGAAACAACCAGATTATGGTGCTCCTTGATAGGATCATGTCCCTCCTCCACTGGGGAGGCAGTGGTATCCATAATTCATTCATGGCTAAACTCTCCTGATCGGACCCGGTGATCATGCACGACAAAATAGAGTAGAGGTATGAGTTTATAGAAAATGACCATTGTACGCATCGCTGAATCTTCAGATGAAATGTTGTAATCCTCATCATGACCTAGAGAAAGACATTAATAAATACATTTCTCAAGTTAATCCATGATCTACTGAGCCTACACACTGAGATGAAATTTTTATCAATGCACTAGTGGTTAATAATCCCAACAAGATAGGAACCCATTCCAATACAAATTGGTTGCTACTCTCATTACTCACCTAGATCCTATTAAGACATGATAGGTTGGAATCTCACCTAATGACACGATCTACAAGACATGGAAGATTATATGATAGAACACATGTACTTTATAAATCCTACCTCCATAGCATTCTATGGGATGGGTGACCCATTGTAGTGTTTTCCCCCTTCATCTGAAGGTGTGTACCCATGTTGGGAACCTGAGAGAAGTAAGAGTCTACCAAGACTTGATGTTTCATTCATACATTGGAAGGAATATGTTTTTCCGGTATAGCCTGTTAACCATTCAGTCCATCACTATTTGGGAAGACGTCTATAGTAAGTTTCTATATTAGATTAATTCTAACACTATCAAGACAAGTATTTCTTTCTTCTTCAAGTGTGACTAACTACATTTTGATCAAGCCATGAAAATCATCCTCTGGTGTAAGGGCCTCATAAATTCACTTGACATGTCGATGACTCAGGATCATATATTAACGATGTGTGTGGTGAAAAAAAAGGATGAATTTTTTCCAGACCTCATCACACAGAACTACCCTAGTGGATTATGAGATTTTTATAAAAAGTCTTATCACCAAGATGAATACTTATAGTGTTACAACTAGGCACATCCATTACCTATTACAGTTCTTGCAAGGAGATCCGCTATGGATAAGGTAACTTTCACTGTATAGTTAGAGGACCTAAGAACACTAGATTTATTGTCAATAGAGCTTTATCAAGTGTAGCCTCACTGATTTCATTAGACTCAACAATCGCATCCTCATGCACCATGAAATCGGTAGGCATCACATCACTAACCACAACCTCCAAGGTGGGAGAGTCGGGCTCTAGCCCCTCATTAAGGATAGGATCATGGAGTTCCCTTCATGAACAAGAGAAACCAGACCTATTATTTTTATGGGAAATACTGTACAGATTATTTACATATTTCCTTAGAAAATCGGTGGAACTTTTATTTCTCACAGATTGGCTTCCAGTCACCCCTTGCCACTTGAAACCCTCCTTAGAATTCCAGGAGTGTAACGCCCTGACCCTAGTTACCCAGAGTCGGTGCATTATAACATAAAATTGGAATGATCACAATATATCAAGTCTAGAAATACCGATTAGTTTAGTTGCCTTGTAAGTGCTAGATATATAAATACGTTTTACATGACACCATGAAATGGAAAAAAACATTGTGTCCCCTTTGAACACACTCATATCCCTTAGCCTATTCCTGCAGGTTAATTGTAATATACTAATTTTAATTCTAGGAAAAATAAAACATAGAAAAGGGTGAGATCAGATGGTATGTAAGTATAACAATATATTTGAAACTATCATAAATAAGTATAAACCTTTATGGCAATGTATAAGATTAAAACACAAGACTTTTAAACATATTCTTCAGTATAATATAGAAAAGATAAATCAAATAATTTCATTTAATTATTTACATGGATATACTACTAGTCGAACAATCATATGTAATATTAATAGATAGTTTTATAATGATGGAATGCATAATACCGGACATCTTAACCACATATTCAAGGCCTCATTCTAAGACTAAAAATAAAGATTATGTCAAGGCCTTGTGCAATGACACTAGTTTGTCTCATGAGACCAACCAATGAATCACTGAGCTATAGTAGACTCCACCCATCACTTAATAAGTCCAATTCATTCCTCATATGAAAATGTTGAAACATAACATAAATATTCGTATTAAAACTATCATATGAAATGTTAATACTTTAACCATAAACCATGAATGGTATAAATATTGCACATCCACAGTCAAACATAACTCATCCAATACAATGTGAAAGATTGTATTATAAAAAATAAACCTCAATAGAGTTTAAAAAACAATGTAGGATATTGATATAGATGAAAATAATCAGTTAAACTATTTGAGAAAAATATCCCCCTTTTCTTGAAAACAATTAAAAGTCACATTATTTATCAAAGAAATCGTTTAAAATAGAATTTTGAATAAAAGTGTCAAATACCACCTTGAAACTTTTTAATGTAATTTTATTTTAAAACATTCATGTCTATATAAATAAATCCTTAAAATAATTTTTAAATCATGCACATTAAAAAGAAAGATTTAGAATAAAAATCTTTAAAACATGTAAAATGAGATTTTAGTTCAGGAGTTCTTAACCAAATGAAAGAGGCTTAAATACAAAAAATTTAGGTAATAAAGACATTATAATATCATTAGAATAAAGGGATTATTGATATAGTATGTCAATGTATAGTATATAAACCATATAAAAGTGAACTGGTGTATAATAACAAAGAAGTCTCAATAGAATGTAAATTGAGATGAAATAACTTACAAAGACCGTATCCTTAGGTTAAGGAAAAATCAATGACATATTTATGAGTGAAAAATATAAATACACTCAATATTATTGGATCTTCAGTGTAAATAAATCAGAGTACATTCACACATATCCTTATAACAACAACACTAATGACTTGGATGTTTAACTCATTATATGGAAATTGAGTTAAGATTACTCTTATCAAGTTCATATAGATGACTGTAAAATTTATCAATGGAGTGATTATGTGTTTAAGAAGTACACACACACAACGGGAAGTGTAAATTACAACATAAATAAATAAATGGTGATTTCTCACATAATCTTGGAGAAAAATAATCAATGAAGTTTGTGTAAAACCCAATGAGTGGAAATCAAAATTAGAAATTACCTTACTGATTTGGTAACATACGAAACATACACTCCATGAAATAAGGATAATACAAGTAATATGTAAGTACCCATTAATTAAATTATATTACACAAATAATACAATAATGTTCAGTACATACGCCACACAAAAGGAAATAGTTTCAAATATAGCATGAATCTCACAAGAATAAAAAGTGAGATAAAAACCCCTTACCGTGTACTTTTCATTATTAAAGGGTATGTTAACCTACTTTATAATGCTAAAATCATTTTTATGAAATTATAAAATAACCATATACATTAATATTATATCATAAATTATCTTCTAATATTACTTTGTTAATGATATTTCAGTAGCATCATTGTTTTGGGTGTTAACTGATTTGTTTTCCGTTATATGTTTTGTTACATAAGTCATGTTTATTATGGATAATATGTATTTTATTCATATAAAGAATGGTATTAAGTTCCTAAAAATTATTTTTAATCATTAAATGAAAATTATTCTTGAATGGTTATGATGTGGAACGAAATCTTATAGCATCGTGGGGATGGTAAGCCGTACGTACACACCAGCGACAATATCATTATATTAGTGGTGAAATAGTATATAATTGGATGGTATATTATATATACCGAATCACTAACATGTTAAATTTATTATTTATATCAGTTATACTCATTATTATTCCCATCCAAATAATGAAGTGTTGAATAAAAAACTGCACCACAATGCGGAGATGGTAAGCCGTACGTACGTACGTATGGTGACTTTTTCATTCATAGGATGGATAGAATAATGAATATGGTTGTAAAATATTTATAATAACATCACAATATGTATAAGTTAATAGATTTATTATTCTTAAATGGAAACAACAATGAAATAGGAAGTGGAAGAAAAATGAACTTTAAAAGAGTTGGTGAAAATATTACCTCTTCTACGGGTGTTTCCTTTTAATTTGATAAAAAGGGATCCTTAGGTTGGATTTATGATCTATGTTAGGCCTATAGGTTTAATTTAGGGTAGTTGGGAGGATATTTGAGCAGAGGTTGGACAAGCCAAATGGATTTGGATGTTTTATTTTTAGATAAGGGAGAGTACCCTTTTATAAGAGAGGTGAAGGTTACTTTAAGGAAAGCATGACATATTATTTTATTATACAATCATATTCAATTTATAATGGGTGAAAAAGGATTTATTGCGAGGCTAAAGTGGTTATGGGTAGAAAATATCTCAATCAATAGTTTTTAGATAGGTTTAGGCAGCCATATTAACTTTATTTTTTAGATTTAACTCATAGTTAAATAGCTTAACTTTTACCATGTATTCTTGTATTATTATAAGAAATGGTTTACAAAATTACAATAAAAAATCTAATAGAACCCCAAGTTGTTCATTAATTACATATATGTCATTATATGAGTCCTTTTTATGAACCTCATATTTTTAGAAATATTATAACTTTTAATTATATAGTATTTGTTTTAAAAACTCATTGTTTCCAATTATGAATCTATTTAGTATTGGATTTTTGTGAAAGTCAAAAAAACATGATTACATTAAACCAAATACATTAAATCAATCCTAACATGTCATATTAACATATAAAATTAGTTTAATAAATAAAAAGTATCAATTTACATTTATTTGGTTATTTATAATATCAATTATTTTAATTATTCATTAATTTGGTAATTACTACATCATCGATGTTTCATAAATAAATTTATTATTTAATGTCTAAAAATGATAAATAAAATACACTTTTG
Source organism: Viscum album (assembly GCA_963277665.1). Classification (NCBI taxonomy): domain Eukaryota; kingdom Viridiplantae; phylum Streptophyta; class Magnoliopsida; order Santalales; family Viscaceae; genus Viscum; species Viscum album. Next base: position 20,579,224 of record OY728154.1, read on the forward strand.
TAGGAAATTTTTTTATATTTCTAATGAATATTTATAGTCGAAATTTAATCATTTATAACCCTATATTAAAAATGGTTTAGTTATTAAACATTGAATTTGAAACTTTTAACTCTTCTTTAAATAAAATAATAATAAATGTCCTAATCTAATCCAAGTGGATTAAAAGGATAATATTTTCATTATAAGGTTTATTTTGGCCGAAATAAACTTATCTAATTGAATTAGGACATGTTTTAGGGTAATTATAATATCATTTTTACCTTTAATTACCCAATTTACATTTAACCATGGAAAATTAAATTAAAAAGATACTATTCACCAAAAATTATTTTCAACATATTGAATCAAAATTTACTTAATGATTTCATTTTTTTTTCTATCGTATTTTTTAAATTCAATTCACATAAGTGGTAATATTATTTTTTTATGCAAATTTGCAAATGTTCCTAGAAGGTGCGTAAAAGACATCAAAAAGTTCAATAAAATTTTATACATCTGATTTTAGTATAAAATGACTCCAATGAATTAAAATGAACTTATATTTCTATTATGTATCCATTTTTACTTAAAAGAATTAAAAAATATAATAATTTAAAAAAACAAATGTTTTAAACAATAATGTAGTGTTTTTCAGTATTTGTCAAAATTTTAATGTTTTCAGAAAAATTCCAAAAATTAACAAAAATATAATTTTGATATTACAAATTAAAAAATGATGTATATTTTACCAAATTAAAAACATATAAGTTGTATTAATTAATCTAAAAAAAAATCCCCTTGTCAAAATCAGAAAGCGGGTTTTGATGAGTTAAAACAATTAATAGATTGATATGTGTTTATGTACAATTTAAATGATAAATTATTTCCAAGAACCAACAATGGATTAAATGATAAAAATATAATAAAATTATACCTCAAAACAATTCAAATATATAATTTTACACTCTAAAATATTTTTATTAAAAGAATTCAATTAAAATTTAGTATTTTCACTATTAATCATAATATTCTAGTTATCAGAAAAGCACCGAAAATTTATCCAAACTAAATTTTTATCTCCCTCTTGTAATGAAGAATATTATTTTGTCAAATTGAATATATAAAAGGTTCAAATATAGGATTTAAAAATGGTTCTGATAGAGTTAATATTTTAATTATTATTAATATGTTTTTAATGATTTAATCTCTCCCAATTATTCAATCTGAGTATATTTGCATAAGTTATGTGTTTTTGGTGTATTTTGGGTATAAATATGAAAGTGGGGTAATTCTATAAAATTGACACTTTTATATAGCTTCTGTTTTTGGAAATCACTGTTATAATATTAGACTAATTGAAGTGAATCCTTTTTTAAGCCTCATATGATCGTGGGCTTCAAATTTGTCTTCTAGACCAAGACCCAATTTGAAACACAATGGAACAAAAAAATCAATCGAATAGAGAAATCAGTTTGGCTTGCAGAATGGACCCCACCACATTAAATCAACAATATCCCATTCAGAAAACCTTATAATGAGGTTTGTCAAGGTGGTTTCCACAGATACCATTCAAAGGACAGTTCACAATAAATTTGGTAAAATATGAAGCTCATCAAGGCTTCATTTTGGCGCGTCCAAGTGGAGTGAGTGAAACAGGTTTTGGTGGCGAGGAATAGTAATGGTCATTGATTCGGAAATATCATTCTTTACACCTGTCCAATGACTCTCAACATTTGAGGGTCGATAGTCAACTTCATTTCCAAAATTCTATAAGAAGGGGCCTCGATGAGTTTCGGTCGGATGGTGGGCAGAATAGAGGCCAACTTCTGGATGACAGATTCTAGAGGATCAAAATTTATGTTCTTTCTTTTCTTTCTTTTGTTCTTCTTAGCCTTTTAATGAATTCTTCTTCCCCCTTCAACTCAGTTACCCTTACCATGGTTGGGTATATATTTTGAGTTGTTAGGGAGGGGTAGGTTTACCCTTCTGTAATTCTTGAGTTCTTGCACGTAATATTTTAATATCCTCTTTTGTCTTCTGTGAATCAGTTCCTGTAAGAACCTGGTTCTTAGTTTTGAGGTACGGGCTTCTTCTTTTCCCTTTTCATTAAGTGTTTTTGAGAAAATATGTAAAATGGGGAAAAATTCAAAATTTTGGAACTACACTCTGTGTAATTTTCCACACGTCGTGTACTTTTGTCCGTGTGGGATGGGTACATTGGGCGTGTAGCCAAGTCGGTGACGAAGGGTGTAGAAACTGATTACACGCCATGTAGTGGTCCTTTAAACGCAGTGTAGTCAGACAGGAGGACAAAACAGTAAGACAGTGGAGTAGCCGCCAGCTGGGCGACCGTACATGCCGTGTACTCGGGAGTACATGCTGTGTACTCATGTCAACGGATAAACAGTGTGGCAGTGCCGCCAAGGGAACAATTATATTAAGGAAGTACACACCATGTACTTTGTTTTTTCACATAAATTGGTAGTAGTCTCCCCTATTCACAGGTAAGTCTTAGAACCGGATGAGAGGAGTGGGAGTGGATGGCCGAGCCTTTGGAGATCCGTCGATCGCGAACCGGGAATCTGTTTCTGCCTCGGACGATCTCATTGGAACCGTGCGGGTAAGCCCTCTCTTCTCATAGCATGTTGCTTACCAATTCTTTCCCTAACGGGAGTTATTTGAGGTTGAATGAATGTTTTGTTACCTGAGATATACGCTGTTATTTAGCGTTTCTGGGATCGATGATTGGTTATACTACTCATTGACATATAAGGTAGGTGGCTTGGTGTTTAGTTTTCCAACTGCTGTGTATTCTGAGTATTTTAGTACCATGAACCTATGTTGGGGTGTTGTGTGGCTGAGTCCATGACTATTTTAACTACCTATAATTGTATGGGAAATTAATTGTGGTATTAAAATGTTATTTGGGATCACGGATTGGATCCAGGACCACCCCAGGGGTGTGTTCCTCTATTTAGCCGTTTGGCCAGGATACCCGAGGGTATGCCTTCAAAGTAATGTTTATAGAATTGCATTGAAAGAAATTGCTTGTGAATGTTTATTTAAATATTGGGCTTGTCTCAGTTACCTTTTTATCCTAAGGGCAGTGTTGTGTTTAGTCTGTGGGCATTTTACTACTTATCATGTGGGTATCTTCTTCCGTGCTTGTGGGCAGCCGATTCTGTGCCTATGGGAGGCACTTCTTACTCCTGTGGGAATCATCCGTATGCCTGTGGACAGATTCTTGTGTTGGATACTCTTTACCTTAGGGTAGGGGTTTACGTGTCTGCGGACATTAGCTGTTTACATAGGATATTCACTTTGGTGATTTTTTAAATTAAATAATTAAATTGATATTAAAATGGAAATATAACTGGTTAAGTCAGTTACTTGCGGCACTGCTTACTTTGATTCATTTTACTGCTTCACACTGTTATTTCATGCTTTCACACAGTTGGGCATGGGCCTTCAGTGGGTGCCTACGGGTATTCATTTCTCACACCCTGTTTGGGCCAGGCTTTTCGGCCCAAACAGATTATGTTTCTACAAATGTAGATAAGGGAAAGGGCCCTTATATAGGTACTTGATTGCTGCTGGGGTATAGGAGAGCATGGGACCGAGCATTGGATCGTGATGTTGTAGGCTATTCTGTCTTGCTTTCTGTATTTGTATTTCAGTTGTATTGTATTGTACTGCTATGTGACATGTTCTGGCTATTTTCACAGAATAGTGACATGCCGAATCTTCATATATATATGACTTCTAGTTTCCCTTTTTGTCATCAGTTGTTCATTCCAGTTGTGTATGGTTTACTACTTCTGCTATTTTTGTATGTTTTATTTCGTATTCTGCTGCACTACACTTTTACAAATGAGGGCATAGTTTCCCCACTATCAGACCTAGGCATTCGCTGCTAGTCGGCAGCCTCTGGCATTTTGGGAAATGCGCTTGTGGTCACGTGGTGAATCGGGTTCGTGGCACCCGTTGTGTGGCACATGGACACGGGACGTTACAAAGTGGCATCAAAGGTGGTTTCTTTTCTTTGACTTACTATTTGGAGCCGTAGTCTGGGATAGGACAAATGGTAGTTGGTAATAAGTTGTGCTCGGGCATCGCTAACCCATGTACAGGAAAACGTCAGTCTACCTCGTATTTCTGCAATTCTTTTGATTTTGCAAATTTTTCAGTTGATATGATTTCACCGTTGGGTGATGCACTTGGATTGTGTTGTTTATATTTTATCTATGGGTTCTATTTTGTTTAAACCAGATGAGATGAGGGTATGCCATCTCATGCATCATATAGTCACATGCTAGAAATCACATTTCTTTCATAGTTAAATTCCATGAAGGTTCATTAGAATTTTCATGTTGTTGTGATAGTTGTTGTGCTAGAAAAACATGTTGTTGTGAGAGATGCTTGATAAATACCTTCTTTATGATAGGTTATTTTCTTGTGTGAGCCTGTTTATAGAATGGACTCCAAAATTTGGGTTTTTGGGAGTATGGGCCCCCATTGACCGGAATTTGGTGTATCATTGCTTGTTTATTAGTTATAACATAGATAAGATGTCAAACATTGATTTGTGGGGAGTATGGGCCCTCATGAGTCGGAATTTGACACTTAGGTGTTGTTTTTCAGTATTTCTGGGTTCCTGTGAAGTTTTTGTGGCATACTGTCCAGAAACCCAGTATAAATGACATGTAATATTTTATTAAACATGCCATGTATGGCCTTCTGTTCAGGAAGAAAAATATACCTTTTGAGTACATGCCATGTACCCTAAGTACACGCCATGTAGTCTCTTCCCGTCTCATAAGCCGTATTGGCGGCAACATGGGGAATGGAAGAGCTTTGGGAGAACACGCTGTGTATCTTTTGTACACGCGGTGTAGAGTTGACCCGGAGTCTAGCTATGTAACTAACAACACGGGTCGATGAACTCCTGTACAGAACACGCCGTGTCAATAATGAACATGCCATGTAGTGTGACCTAGGGACTCAGTCGTGTAACTAACAACATGGGTCGGTGTCACCTCTCTTTAAACACGTCGTGTACCTGGGGGACATGTCGTGTAGTCTTGTCCGAGGACAGACCATGTGGTGTTAGCCGTGTGGCTGGGAAATGGGGTAGTGTACACGACGTGTGCGGGTGTAACACACCGTGTATTTTCAAGACGAGTAGTCGGTTGTGTCACAAACGACACGAGCGGTTGGAAAACAAACACTATACATGCTGTTTAAATATCATACTTTTCGTGTAGTTTTGTTCAACAGGAGTCGTGTGGCTTAGCCGTGTAGAAGGACCCGCGCAGGGGAAGGGAAGTCAAGTACACGTCGTGTAGTCATTATACATGTCGTGTAGTCTTGTTTGGAAAATCTTGAAATTCCATCTTCCTCTTGTTCCCTTTGTGGTTCTTTCACTTTCAGTCTTAATAAATCTTTATCTAAGGCGTGTTTTTGGCCTTGTAGTGTCCTTCCGCCTAGAAGACTGTGTGTTGTTCGCCAGGAGAGCGGCGACAACTATACGCAAGAGATGGTGGGCTAGGGGATACTAGAAGATCCTCCAACAGAGCCAGATGTGGCACTAGCTGTTATACCTGACACAGGCACAAAGGAGAAGTTCTGTGGTGTCTTTATGCAGTTCATGTAGACCTTTCAGGGAGCACCGCATGCTACCACATCTATGGCTGAGCTGACTCGTATCATTCAGCAGCAGCATCTGGCTACATTTTCAAGGGATGGTAGACCACAGGCTACAAAGTCTTGGCTAGGATCAATGCAGACTACTTTCGAGCATCTTGAGATGCCTCCAGGGTAGAGGGTCAAGCTCGGGACTTATATGCTGCGTGATTCTTCCAAGAGGTGGTGGGATGTTACCACCCAATCATAGCATCAGATAGACATGGCGTGGGAATATTTTCAGTAATTCTTCTATGACTTCTTTTTTCCCGAGATGTTGAGGGCAGACAGAGCTCAAGAGTACATGAATCTGCAGTAGGGCGTTATGTCGGTGATGGACTATTCTTCTCGCTTTACCGAGCTTCAGTGCTTTTCACCCATGCTGGTGGGCGATGAAATTTTGAGAGCCAGACGTTTAAGGGATGGTCTTTGTTATGAAATCTGGGCACCGGTGAACATTTTATGGTTGCCTACTGTACATGATATTGTGAAACAGGCACTGATTACAAAGATGATCCTTCGGGAATCTAGTGGTGTGGGCCAGGGCGGTTCATCACTAGTTACTGGTACTATTTCTTCTTGAAAGAGGAAGAGACGGATGGACTTCTCTCAGGGTGGCAGTACCAGTCAGAAGAATGCTTCAGGTGGACAGGTCATGTGCTAACAGTGTGGTAGAGAGGGGCACAAGAGGCCACATTGTCCATGAGACCCAGTGGAGTGCCGAGCTTGCGGCTGGATGGGTCATCTGCAATGCTTTTGCAGGGAGTTTCCACCGATGGCTAGTAAGAGGGGTTCTGTGCAGACTCCGCGTGTGGAAGCAAGACCAGTAGCTTCTTACCAGTCGGGGAACTGGAATATGTCAGGGCGTGCAGGCAGAGATGGTGGTCATGGCCATGGTAGCCAGACACCAGAATCTTAGAGGTGGTAGGGCGGGACAGCTCAGGGTATCCATGCTATGTTGCAGGGTCGTGGCACTGGGCAGGAATATGTAGTGCAACAGACCCAGCAGGAGCAGGATCCCAGACCTTCTTCAGTTATAGGTACTATTCTAGTAGCTTCTGTCTTATCTTCCGTACTTTTCTATATGGGTTCTATAGATAGTTTCATATCTGTGCCCGTAGTAGATAGCCTTGGGCTCTGTGTTTATACTTCTTCTGATATCATGACACTAGAAAATCCGTTGGGGACTAGAACAGCTGGTGTGTGTCAGTGCAAGGAGTTCCCCTTGAGGTTGGAGGGTGTCACTTTCTTTGGGACCTCTTTGTCTTAGAGATGAAAGCTTACGACGTCATTCTCGGGATGGACTGGTTGGTTCCCTTTCGAGCCTTTATAGACTTCTATCGTCGCAGGGTGTGTTTCACATCACTAGAATGCAGAGAGTTTTATACAAGGGTGAATGGGATGTTCAGGCGAGTTGATCTAGACCAGTGCGTCATGGTTAAGGTGGAGTCATAGCCCAGATTGCTAGCTTATACCTGGATGATCAGGGGACTTGTTAGACGGATTTCCGTCCAGTTTTTTATTGTTTCAGAGATGTCTTCTCGGAAGACTTTTCAGGTCTACCTCCAGAGCAAGAGGTGGATTTCTATATCGAGCTTATGCCAGGAGCAGCACCGGTGTCCATTCCTCCTTATAGGATGGCCACACCTGAGTTTTAGGAGCTCAAGATGCAGTTAGAGGAGTTACAGGTGAATGGTTTCATCTGACCCAGTACTTTTCCATGGGGTTCGCCGGTTCCCTTCAAGAAGAAGGCGGACGGTACCCTCAGACTCTGTGTGGATTATTGGAAGTTGAACCAGTTGACAGTTAAGAACTGATATCCATTACCGCGGATTGATGATCTTTTTTATCAACTTCGTATAGCAAGAGTGTTCTCGAAGATTGAATTAACTTCAGGATATCATTGGCTGTGCGTTAGACCATCTGATATACCTCTCACAGCTTTCAAGAGTAGGTATGGTCTATACAAGTATACGGTTATGCCGTTTGGACTCACGAATGCTCCAACAGTCTTCATGGATCTGATGAATCGTGTATTCCATCCATATCTTGATTCTTTTGTGGTAGTATTCGTGGATGACATCTTGGTGTACTCTCACACTCGACACGACCATGCCACCCATCTTGAGATCGTATTGAGTACACTGAGAGAGAATCGGCTATATGCTAAGCTCTCAAAGTGCCACTTTTGGATGGACTAGATTCACTTCCTAGGTCATATCATCTCAGAGGAAGGAGTTGCAGTAGACCCAGAGTAGGTGAGAGAAATAGTTTCATAGGATCATCCAAAGAACATGTTTAAGATACGAAGTTTCTTAGGGATGTCTGGTAACTACAGGCACTTCATACAAGACTTCTCCCGCTTACCAGAACCGTTGACGGGTCTGCCTAGAAGGGTGTGAAGTTTGTTTGGTCAGAAGCTTGTGAGGCAGCCTTTCAGGACCTAAAAGGAAGGTTGACATCAACACCGATCCTGATACTCCCAGAGCAGCAGAAGAACTATATACTTTACTATGATGCATCAGGTATTGGGCAGGGAGCAGTGTTGATGCAGGGCGACCGAGTTCTTGCGTACGGGTCTCGGCAGTTGAGGCCACATTAGAGGGATTACTCGACGCATGATCTCGAGTTGGCTGCAGTTGTGCATGTGTTGCGATGTTGGACGCATTATCTATTAAGAGATAATTTTGTGGTTTTCACCGACCACAAAAGCCTCAAGTATATCATTACTTAGTGTGAACTGAATCTGAGGCAGAGGAGGTGGGTTGAGTACCTACAGTCCTTCTATTTTGAGCTTTCCTATAATCTTGGTAAGGGTAATGCAGAAGCCGATGCACTGAGCAGGAAGACTCAGATACAGGCAGTGTAAGAGGCCAGTAGTGGGTGTGATCTTATGGCCTTGTTCTTTGATATGCATTTGGAGGGGCATGATAGTCAGGGGAAAACTTATCTTTCCTCGTTAGCTGTGACATCTACCCTCCTGGACAGAGTGATGATGGGAGAGCTATCTGATTCGGAAGGCCTAGTTCTATGGGAGTCGGTGGCAAGTGAGGGCCCTCCTCCCGATTGGTCGATAGGCGGTGGTGAGGTTCGGTGTTTCCATGGACGAGTATGGGTTCCAATGGATATACGTGAAGAGCTGATGCAGGAGTTTCATGCTTTAGCTTGGGAAGTTCATCTCGGGGTTACCAAGATGTACCGAGACTTCAGACGTTATTACTCGTGGCCAGGTATGAAGAGAGATGTGGCTGGTTTTGTTACAAGATGTTCCACCTGTCAGTAGGTGAAGGCGGAGCATCAGAGACCAGCTAGACTATTACAGTAGTTACCCATTCCAGAGTGGAAATTGGATGATGTTTCGATGGATTTCGTGATGGGTTTGATGAGGTCACCTTGAGGCACTGATGCCGTGTGGGTTATTGTGGATAGACTCATGAAGGTAGCTCAATTTTTTCCGATTAAGGAGACTCTGGGTGTTGATGAGCTCGGAACGTCGTATATCCGAGAGGTCGTACGTCTTCATGGGGTCTCTTGTTCTATCATTTCATAAGGGGAAGCCCGCTTTAGGTCTCATTTTTGGCCGAGTTTTCAGAGGGCACTAGGTACACAGGTGCTTCTAAGCACAGCATACCACCCTTAGATAGATGGTCAGTCAGAGCGTATGATTCAGGTCCTTGAGTACATGCTGCGTGCATGCGTCCTAGACATTGGGGGCTCTTGGGAGAAGAATATACCCCTAGTCGAGTTTGCCTATAACAATATTTTTCAGGCGACTATCGAGATGGCACCATACGAGGCTTTATATGGTAGTCCATGCCGATCACCATTGTGCTGGTCAGAGGCAGGTGAGGCAGCTTTACTGGGTCCATATCTCATACAAGATACTTCTAAGTAGGTCCAGTTAATTCAGAAGCGGATGGATACCATGCAGTCTCATAAAAAATCTTTTGCTGATCGCCGCAGACGACCTTTGGAGTTTGTGGTCGGGGATCAGGTTTTATTGCGTGTTTCGTCGAGGCTGGGACAGAAGCGGATCAGAAGACAAGGTAAACTTTGACCGAGGTATATGGGTCCATTTGTGATTTTGGACAGATTCGGGCCGGTTGCTTATTGGTTGCAGATACCTCAGAGGTATCGGGCCATGCATGACGTCTTCCATGTATCTCAGTTGCGCCGCTATCATTCAGACCCGTCTCACGTCTTTCAACCAGAGGAGTTTGAGCTTCTTCATGATGCGTCCTTTGAGGAGCATCTGATTTGTATCATTGACAGGAGCACGAAAGTTCACTGAGGCTGGTCAGTTCATCTCATATGGGTGTTATAGCAGCATGGTCGAGTGTAGGACGAAACCGGGGAGCAGGTGATCGACGTACATGCTCAGTGGCCGGAGTTGTTCACGACTATATCTTCTCCACCCTTGGAATGTAAATTCGGGGATGAATTGATATAAGGGGAGATGTTTGTAAGAACCTAGTTCTTAGTTTTGAGCTACGGGATTCTACTTTTCCCTTTTCCTTAAGTTTTTTTGAGAAAATATTGAAAATGGGGAAAATTCCCAAATTTTGGAACTACACGCCGGGTACTTTTGGTCGTGTGGGATGGGTTCACGGGGCGTGTAGCCATGTCAGCGAAGAAGGGTGTAGGAACCGACTACACGTCGTGTAGTGGTTCTTTACATGTTGTGTAGTCAGTTGGCATGCCAAAACAGTAAGGCAGTGGAGTAGCCACCAGTTGGGTGACAGTACACGCCGTGTACTCGGGAGTACATGTCATGTACTCATGTTGATGGATGAACAGTGTGGTGGTGCCGCCAGAGGAACAGTCTAATGAAGGAAGTACACGTCGTGTACATTTTTTCACTTAAATTGGAAGTAGCCTCCCCAATTCATAGGGAAGTCTTAGAACCGGACGAGAGGAGTCAGAGTGGACGACCGAGCCTCTGGAGATCCTTTGATCGTGAACCGGGAATCTGTTTTCACCTCGGATGATCTCGTTGGAACCGCACACGTAAGCCCTCTCTTCTCCTAGCATTTTTCTTACCAATTATTTCCCTAACGGAAGTTATTTGAGGTTTAATGAAAGTTTTCTTACCTTATATCTACGCCGTTATTGGGAGTTTCAAGGATCGAAGATCGTGTATACTACTCGTTGACGTATGAGGTTGGTGGCTTGGTGTATATTTTTCCAACTGCTGTGTGTTTTGTGTATTTTGGTACCACAAACCCATGTTGGGGTGTCATGTGGCTGAGTCCGTGACTACTTTAACTACCTATAATTGTATAGGTAATTAATTGTTGTATTAAAATATTGTTTGGGATCGCTTCTTGGTTCCAGGACCACCCCAGGGGTGCGTTCCTTTGTTTAGCCATTTGGCCAAGATACCCGAGGGTATGCCTTTAAAGTAAGGTATTTAGAATTTCCTTGAGAGGAATTGCTTGTGAATGTTTATTTTTATATTGGGATAGGCCCAGTTACTTATTTATCCTGAGGTCAGTGCTGTGATTAGACTATGGGAATTTTACTACTTAGCCTGTGGGCAACTTCTTCCGTGCCTGTGGGAAGCCAATTATATGCCTGTGGGTGACACTTCTTACGCCTGTGGTAAATATCCATATGCCTATGGGAAGATTCTTGTGTTGGATACACTTTACCTGAGGTTAGGGGTTTACGTGTCTACGGACGTTAGCTGTTTACTTAGAATATTCACTTTGGTGATATTTTAAATTAAATGATTAAATGGATATTAAAATGGAAATATAACTGGTTAAGTTAGTTACTTTCGGTACTGCTTACTTTGTTTCACTTTACTGCTGCACACTATTATTGCATGCTTTCACACAGTTGGGCATGGGCCTTTGGAGGGTGCCTACGGGGATTCATTTCTCACACCCTGTTTGGGCCATGCTTTTCAGCCCAAACAGATTACATTTCTGGACGTGTAGATAAGGGAAAGGGCCCTTATATAGGTATTTGATTGTTGCTGGGGTATAGAGGAGCATGGGACCGAGCATTGTCTCGTGATGCTGTTGGCTGTTCTATCTTGCTTTCAGTATTTGTATTACAGTTGTATTGTATTGTACTACTATGTAACATGTTATGGCTATTTTCATATAATAGCGACATGCTACATCTTCATATATATATGACTTCTGGTATCCCTTTTTTTCCTCAGTTGTTCATTCCAGTTGTGTATGGTTTATTTCTTCCGCTATTGTTGTATGTTTTATTTTGTATTCCGCTGCGCTACACTTTGACAAATGAGGGCATAGTTTCCCCACTATCAGACCTAGGCCCTCGATGCTAGTCGGCAGCCTCTGCCATTTAGGGAAATGTGCTAGAGGTCACGTGATGAACCGGGTTTGAGGCACCCGTTTCGTCGCAACCAGACATGGGACGTTACAGTTTCCATTTCTTATAACAATTTTTATTATCATGTACGATTGTATCTGATTTTCAATTTTGTTGTTTATTTATATTTGGTCGATGATCAATATCTCTGTAACACCCCGAGATTTTAGGAGAAGTATTATTTTTAATTTATTTTATGTCTTGTGTTGTATGCTACACCAAGATTATCTTGGACAATACAAAACACCATATTATCTTGTAGTATACGCAACACTATTCTTGGATCGTGTTACATACAATTTCATGTTCGTTTGATAGATGTTATTCTACGCAACATTGAGTGTATATATATATATCGATATTCAATGTATAAATGAAATATGGTAGGATTTTGTTATATGAAACAACAAATAAATCTAGCACTACACGCAACCCTAACTTGGATTGCATTACATGCAATCACGACCTTCCTCGATAGCATGTGTTGTATGCAATACCGAGTTTCACTAAACAGCGATATGTTATTAAAATATTATATAAACTACCTGTTATGAATAGTAATACCAACTTTTTTAAATTTTATAAATCTTATCTTTCAAAATGGACTTCATTTTTGGATTTTTAATATCGAAATTATCCGAGGGTGAATTTTTTGTATTTTTCTGAAAACATTTTTATTTTATGAATAGTGAAAACACTGAGTTATTGGTGAAAACCAAATTTTTATTTAAATAATCATTTATATTATTTAAATTTATTTTAGGTCAAAATAGATACATAATACCTATATAAGTTCAATGTAATTCATTGGATTCATTTTATAATAATTATAGATATATAAAATGTTTTCTGAACTTTTTACTGTCTTTTACCCACCTCCTGGGAGAATTTTCAAATTTACCTGAAACTAAATTTTACCACTTCTGTGAGTTGAATTTAAAAAATACAAGAGACACGGTTAATATCAAAGAGTAAAATGTGGTTTAATAAGATAAAAATATCATTTGGTGATTAGTAACATTTTACTTATTTACCATGGGCTAAAGTAAATAGGGTAATAAATGGTATAAATGATATTATTATTACCCTAAAACATGTCATAATTCTATTGGATAAGTATAATTAGACCAAAAAAAACCTTAGGAATAAAATACTACCATTTAGGTCCACTTGGATTAGATTAGGACATTTATTATAATTTAATTCAAAGAAGAGTTAAAAGAATTAAAATCAATGTTTAATAAGTAAAACATTTTTAAGATATGGTTATAAAAAAAATAAATACGAATATAAATATTCATTAGAAAGATAAAATTATTTCCTAAATAATTTTATTTTATTTATAATTGTTATACATTAAATAATTTAATTTATTTATGACACAATGATGATGTATTAATTACCTTATTAATGAAATATGAACATAATTGATGTTATAGATTCCCAAATAAATATAATTTGAGACTCTATACGAATTACACTAATTTTATAGGTTAATATAACATATTATGGTTGGATATATAAATTGTTTTCGAAATAATAATGCTGTTATAAATTTAGCAAAAAAACAAAATACCAAATAGTGTCAAAATTGACATAAAAGTGTTTTTAAAACAAAAATTATATTAATAATTGATATAATGGTCCTAAAAATATAAGGTTAGTCTAAAATACTTAAATAATAATATATATGGAATTAATGAACCAATTTGGGTTTGATTGACAGTTTATAGTATGTTTGTTAACCATATAGTGTAAGAATAAAAGAGGACACGGTAAAAGTTAAATTATTTAACATAGAGTTAAATCTAAATGATATGGTTAAAATGGTATCCTAAAATTGTCTAAGACCTATTGGTTGAGATTATTTCGACCAATTCCCACCCTATCCTCGAAATAAGTCATTTTGGATCAATTATATACCGAATAGTAATTTATTATAAAATAATAGTTTATGTTTTTCCTAAGGTTCCCTCTCCTCCCATATAAAAGGGCACCTCCTCCCTCTCCACTTTACACAATTTTGAGCCTTCAGGCCCGGCCAACACCTTCCAATTTATCTTCTCAGCCACTCTAGTTATATAATAGAGGTTTGGGTCTTCTAAAAATACGAACTCTAGTTCCCTGAGAGGATTTTTAAAAGAGGCACATCGAAGAAGAGGTAATCTCTTCTACCGATTCATTCAAGTTTCTTTCTTCTTCTACTTCCACTTCTTTAGTTGTTTCATTATAAAGTAATAACATCAGTATTAATTATATAATTATATGTTATTATAAATATTAAACAACCCTATTTCACCTTCTAATCCATCCAATGAAAAACGAAATCAATGTGCAAGCGTACGTACGGAATACCGTCTCCACACCGTGGTGTAATATGTTTTTCTACCACCACCTTACTTAGATGGGTATAATGGTGTAAATAATAAATATATAGGATTATTATAATATGATACTAAATCTTATATATTATATCATCCACTCCAATCTCATTCAATAATTATGGCAACGATATCATCTCTTGTGCGTACGCACAGATTACCGTCTCCACGACGCGATGAGATTCATTCTCCTTGTCAACCATTCAAGAATGATTATAATGTATATATAATAGATAATAATGAAATATATGACATGATAAATTTAATGGATATATATATATATGTCATCTACTTACTTCCATTCAAGTCAATAAAGAAAGGAAAACAACGTTCATGTGTACGTACGACCTACCGTCTCCATGAACGGTGTATTTCATTCCGTTTATCGATCTATCATATATATTGATATGCTGAATATATATTATATATAAATCATGTTTAAAATTCTGTAATTAAGTAAATCAGGATATAAGTAAGAAGAACAAGTCGACACACGTACGATAAATGAAAAGATTTTACCCAAAACACTGTTTTAACATTGAATTTTAAAAAGAACGGGTAATATAAAGTCATAAGTGAATCATATATGATATCATAACAATGAATATGATTATGTAATAAGTAAATGAAATTATTTAAATCATTATACAAGAGTTTTGGATGCGTATGAAGCATATCGGACCTAAGGTAAGAGATAATTTTCCAATCTCATTTTTATCAGAGATTGCTTATGCGTAAGTATTTACTGGGGTTATATTTTTTATCCATGTCCATAAAAATGTTTTTAAAATAGTGTTTAATATTCTTCCATTTACTTTTAAAGTCATGTTTACCCCTTTTTTACTTTTACATTGTGTCATAAAAGTAATATTTACTTTTCTTACCAAATGAAGAACTTTTGGACTTTTCCGGAAAAAGTATGAGGAGAATGTTTTTTTAAATTATATGGAATTAATGGATTTTTATGGTTTCATAATGATTTATTTTCTTGAATAATCCTCTATATGATTTCATGGTTTTTTTCAATAAAATCATTTTATTTTAAAATTTTGTTTCATTTTGTGAAAAGAAAATGATTTTGAAAAAGAAATGATATTTTCCTCAAGAATTCATTAAAGTTTTTTATCAAAACTACTTTCCACATAAGAAGAAATTATTTAGTATGATTATGTTTAAAGTATAATGTATATATTATTTACATGGTTTGATTCTTCTTATGATGAAATTATATCCATTTATTTTATATGGATTATGTTATGATGGGATGATGTTTATGAAACCCATTTTATTCATTGGGTTATGATGAATGATTTATGTTTATTTTGTGGCACAAGTAAGAATTACATCATTATGAGATTGGTGGGTCCTATATCTCCCTCCAATGCATTGGGTAAAGATTTATATCTCATGAGATAGAAATTTTTGGAATAACAACCGAATCCAGTTTAGTAATACATGGCCGAAATGGCAAGTTAACCCGATTCAGTAATGGAATTTGTCCACTAGGATGGTCTTGGAAGCAATGTCTTAGATACTATTGAAATAATAACATGTGATTAGGTTTTCCACAATTATATGTTTTATTCCCATGTTATGTTACCTTTATTAATGTTTCTTTATGATATATTCCTTACGTACTTCCAAGATTTATGTCATTGCTGAAGATTTTGATGTTTAGATTTGATGTTCACGTTTTTGCATTCAAATGTTTATGGATTGTTATATGTTATCTATTCTTACCCTTACTAAGAATTTTTTATCACCCTTTTTATGTTTTATTTTCCACAGGATATAAAGAATGGTTTTAGGTAATAACAAGTGGGAAGATATTCATGGGAAATGTTGAATATCTTTCACCACGATTAGAAGATTTTATTCTGAGTTTCCAAAGACACTAAACTAGTACGGTCCTTGGGTGTATGTTTTTTTTATGTATTAATTATTCTGAAAAATTAATGTAATGTCAATTTAAGGCAAGATTTGGGTCTCTAAAGTTGGTATTAGAGGAAAGATTTAGTTAACCTTTGGAAACAAGGATGCAAAAACATTAGTGTGATCCCTAGAGATATTTCTAAGATATGTCTAGGGATGTACCTGAGGCTAAATATAAGTATATGTTATAGTACTAGAATTATGGTAATGATCATAGAATTAATCCTAAGGTGTTACATTTTGAAGGTACTCCCCCTTTATTATGATGTTTTCCTAGCATGGTTTTTGCCTCATAAACTATACTTTTTGGGTTTTAGATGATGGCTGGAACTCAAAGGAACCGTGTTGATCAATGTCATGGGAAATGCAATGATTTTACTCAGGAACAAACCAATGTTATGGGAGATAGAGTGAAAAATCTTATTTCTATAATTACACAAGCTATGAATCATTTTGGACTTCTGAATGAGCAGTGAAAGGAAAAATATTCTATTGAGTCCTTCATGAAGAAACTTACACCTTCTTTCATTGGGTCTTCTGGTCCACTTTTTTCTGAACAATGAATTAGTACCATTAAAAATATATTTTCCATAATTCGATGCACGAAACATGAAAAAGTCATTTTGGATGTTTACCGTTTATAAGGTGAAGCAAATGGTGGTGGAGTCTAATTAAGAATACAAGGCCCCAAGGTGAAATTGAATCCATGGAATCAGACGAGTTCAAGAACTTATTTTCCAATAAGTACTTCCCTTGTATTCATCAAACAAAGATGAAAAACGAGTTAATTTTTCTTAAGAAAAAGGATGATAAATCTGTTTGTATATACAAGGCGAATTTTACAGGGCTTGAAACGTATGCATCTGGCTTTATCATCCAACCTGAAAGTAAAGTTGATCGATTCTTCAGTGGCATAAAACCAATTATTCAAAGGGCATTAGCTATAAGAGACTTTAGTAGCTATGAAGAAATTGTGTGCTGTGCTATCAAGGTAGAACTGGAAGTTGATGTTACATATCCATCTCATGGTTTTGATAAAAAATGAAAGATGGAGTTCAAGGAAATCTCTCATAACAATGGTGAAAATAAGGGGAATGTTTCTTTATGCTTAAAGTGTGGAAAGAAGCAAAGTAGAGATTGTCAAAAGGTACTAGAAAATTTTTCAAGTGTGGAAAAGAAGTTCATCGAGGAATTGAGTGTCGAAGTAATGGGAAAAAGGTTTCTAATGACGTGAATAGAGAAAATACTACAGAGAATCCTCCACCAACACTTGAATTCTTCAAGTGCAAGCAAATGGGGAATTATGCTAATTAATGCCCTAATCTAAGGGTTAATGATGATCGACATGAGAAACCTCTAAAGGAAAAGGAAAAAGGGTAGTCACATGTGATCATTATTTGTGATGTTGAGTATGACAATGATGTTGTGGAATGATTAAGTGTTTATGTAATGGGATTTCAAAATAGTATCATGGAATCTCATATATAGTATCGTGGAATTTTGGAATATCTATGTATTGGTTTTCAATAATTTTATAGTACCGGTAACCATGAAAAGTAATTGAAATATTTTTGGAAAGATGGTGATATGAGCATAATGAAGGGATAAGGAGAAAATGAAATGTTTTATAGTATTCATGAGCTCATGACTGATATAAAGAAAAATTGATATCATGGTTTGAGTATATAGAAATTTTGGGATTTTTGTGTGTGGAAAGAGTTAACATTTGACAGCATTCATGTTTTCATTAAGGTTCTATGGTAATTCATGTTTCAAAACAATACACGATTAAGGTATTCACATGATTGGAATGTGACCAAAAACATATATCTTATGATATATGGGGGATAAATGATTGTATTCAAGTGCTTGTTATGTGACCTCTCAAGTAATCATTTTATTTATACAATCAGCTTGGACCGAAGTATTTTGGATAAGCCTAAATATTGGAATGAATTAAGTTAGACATAAGATAGTATTTTTTAAGGCTAGAAATTGTTTTCGATATTATTGTAGGAATGTTATAATAATGTAGTTTTAGAAAAAAAGACAACCTACAGGACGGGTGACAACCCGTCACGTCGGAAAAGGATGCGGGAATCAAACCCCCAACCGAAGTGCAACAGGCCTTTATTGCATACCACTGGCCTACAGGAAGTCCCTGGTTATTAGAAACTAGTTTTATTTTATTAAGAGGTATGATAGATGAAGTATAAGTCCATTTTAGGAACCATATACGATTAATCTCACCATAGATGGACTTAGGTATATAACTTTTTCTAACCTTATTTTTGAGACATATGGAATGACCAGTCATTCTATCGCATGATCTGATAAAACTTCACGGAAGAAAAATTCTACTTCATTTCTTGAAGAGATTAAGTAGAAATTGTTCATGGAATGAGAAATGGTAATATTGTATTCTAAAGACCATTAAATTTCAAGAAATTTTTTTCATAAATTCTTTCGGATTTTACAAGTACGTAGTTCTTGACGGCACCTGATTCCGAGGCCCGGTGTGCCCGGAATCAATTTCCAAAGTTTAGCTCGGGTACATTCAGTGAACGAACGAGCGGGTTTTTCTAACTTTTGAACTGGTGCTCAGAATCGAAATCTGAGGGCACCGATAAAACCTAAGCTCCAGTAATTGCTTAAGAGGACCTTTACTAGAGTTGGGTTTTCTTGGGAGGAGTTGTACGAAAATTGGGGAATAAATGTTAAGTAAAATAAAATTGTGCGTAATTGTATCTTATTCATGGAAGTTAAACTCTCTCATGGGAAGTTGTTGGTGGGGCCCATGGCCACCCAACTTCCCATGTGTGGTTACGAGGGAGGTGGGGCCCATAAGATCCCCCACCTTTTCACATTTCTTAACTCCATAACTTCCCCATTATTTTGATAACTCACTATTAATGTGAAACCACTCACCTCCCTCTCTCTCCCTCATTAACACTTGCCAACCCATTAATTTAATGAATTCAATCACTTTAATTAATTTAATTAATTGTTTTGAATTTAGAATTGGAATTACATTTGTAAATAAAATAATAGCAATAGTCTATTATTTTGTTTACTCTAGAACATATTGGGTTGGGAGAATTGGGGTGGGAGCTTTTTTGTAAAAAGGAGAAAGAACATCATCTTCTTCATTGAAGAACACGAAGAGCGTTGGCTCCAACCTCGACTTCCTTTTTCTCAATGTTGATGAAGTGATGCCTTCATCCTGCGACAACGTCAACGGAATAATGGAAGGTTTTCATTCCTTGGTCAAGTGATCAACCTTCTTGATTTGAGATAGGGAATAAATTCATTGTTGGTGATTTATGTTTGTACTTTGATTTAACATGGACGTATCTCTTCTAATTTTTCCAATCGTTACCAATGTAATGGGAGGGAATCGGACCACATAAACACGACCAATTGTCCTCCCCATATCTAGTTTATTGACAATTTAATTTGAGGTGAATATGGTGCATTGTCGTTGCACCGCGTGGGAATGATGAAGACCGCGGCTGGAGCGGGCCGCGGCGGAGGGGCGTGGCGCTGGCACACCAGGAGGCGGGAACGGCGGGTCCCTCGGTAGCCACACCGGCCGACCATTATGGCTGGCCGTTTCCAAGAAGTTCGGGGGTTAAAACACCCACCTATCTCACTATGTAAGACCCCACATGTCTTCTGTTTATAGACACGGGGCGGCGCCCCCTTCGCACCCCGCTCGGCCACGAGCCGGGCGCCCTGCCATGGGCCGGACCGCCAGCGCCGGGTTGAACAGCACGCGTCGGGCCGGGCCGTCCGCGCTGTGCCAGGCTACGCCGGCTGGTCCGGACTGCGCCGGCCGGTCCGGGCCGCCCCCAACTATTCTAGACTCGTACTCGGGTTGGTTCGAACCGGTTGGGGCCGACCCAGGGGGTATTGGGCTAGGTCGGACCGGGCCCAAACCCCCTATTTTCGGATAGATCCATTCAAATGCCCATAACATGGGATACACACCTCCAATCGACGCACTGTCAGTTGGGTTGGGATCCTTGGATCGAGACGGTCATTTATGTATATTACAATCAAGGTTTCGAGAGAACCTTGGGTACGGCCGGGTTGGTTCGAACATGAAACCAACCAGGCCCTCAGAGCAGAAAAGCTTATAACTTGAGCTCTGGACGTCTGATTGACGTGCCGTCGACTTTTTTGGATTCCTCTTAGTGAGACGGTTCTTTTTTCTTACTCCTCTTGAGGTTTGGTCATAGCCGGAGTATGTTCGGGATAGTTTTAGCTTAAAACCCAACTGGGCCCTTGGGACAAAAAGGCCAATAACTCTCAGACCGGGCGTCCGATTGACGCGTCGTCTGTCGGGTTGATTTCCTGTTGATAAGATGGAACAATGTAAAGCATAAAATCTGGAATTCATGATAGTTGATGTATCGAACTCCCCTTGGCTCATGGAGAGAACCCTCCTGGAATCGAGCGTGTTGTGTGCGGAAACCCTAGAGCTGGCTGCGACTACGACGATGATGACGGCTGTACTTGGATCCTACATGGGTTCGGCAGTGAGGACGACTTTACTTGGATAATATGTGGGTTCAGAATCGATGACGACTATACTTGGATCCTACGTGGGTTCGGCAGTGGTGGTACTTGTACTCTGATCCTACATGGGTTCGGTAGTGACGACATCTGTACTTGGATCCTACGTGGGTTCGGCAGAGGGGATGATTCAGAGGCTACATCAATCATCTCCACCCCTCTTCGTGAATAATATACCTTTGTGAGCTGAGTCTTGACTTTCAATATATATCTTCGATATGATTGACTTGCTTTCCTATGTGGATTGGGATGTACTTTCTTGTGTGGATTGAGTTATACTTTCCTCTGTGGACTGGGTTGTACTTGAGCTTGTGAGTTGGAGAAGAATCAGAATTGATGACTTAGGTATATGTATGGGAATATACCTAATTAGTGTTTGTTAATACTTGTATTCATATCTTTCCTTTGTCGTTAAACCTTTTTGAATTCTGGGAGACCTTCTAGAGTCTCGGGGTCCCTACTGAGTATCATATACTCAACCCTGCATGGGCTACACCCACACTACGTTGTGTTGGTTGTAGACGACGAACATCGCTGATCATGGTTGAGGATTGAAGAGAGGGACTGTACCCAGAGGTGGTATATCTGGTGGGACGTACACAGATAGAACGGCCGGACCCGAGGAGCTGACGAGACTATTTGTACTCACCCTTCAGGTGGGAGTTCTGGAGGACATCTTCGTGGTTTCTACTTTACTTTTTAGTTGTTGTACTTTCATTGCAGTTGTAGTGAACTTTCAGTTGGGTTTGTATACTGGCCCATTTAATTTCTAGCACTTACTCTTATTTTCAGTTTACTTAGTGGTTATTTCAGTTTGTGTACTCTGTGGTGTTTGTTTTTTTATAAAGGTAATGCCTTCCCTCTTATTGGGATTTACACATTTGGTGCTAGTCGCCAGCCCCTGGCCTATAGAAGGCGGGCTTGGGGTAGTCATGGCACGGGCCCCGAGGACGGGTCGTGATAAATTGGTATCAGAGGAGTTCGGTTATACCGTAGAACTCCGAACTCTGATCTTTCTTCTACATGAAGAAATAGTTTTAAGGGTATTGAGTGTGGTTATCAGTCCAGAGATTCTAGTGTTGGTGCGGCAGCCGATTTATCCATACACCAGGACCTTGAATTCTGATTTCTGACTCAATGCATGAAAACATTGATTGCAAGTGTGTTTCAAAGCTTTCTTTGTGATTACTTGCGTTAACTCACCAGGTATACTATATTGACTATGGCACACCTGTTTCTTTTCATGATGGTCCCATGACGGCAACCAGCTAGGGTTCCGAGCTTTGTGGGAGATGGAAGCCCACCGAGCAACGAGGCCTTGGTGCGGGGCCCCATTACAGCGGAGGCGCCGACGATACCTCTACCCGCCGAGCCACCAATGCCACCAGCCCCAATAGTTGAGAGTTCACGATTCCTGAGTGCACTGCACAATTTTCAGCATTAGAGACCACCCAGGTTCCGCAGAGAGACAAACCCTCAGGTAGTAGAGGATTGGCTAGAGGTTGTTGTTCGAGTTTTTAGGTTGGTAGGGACACCAGCGGATCTTATCGTGATCCATGCAGCGAGTCTCCTACATGCGGCAGCAGGTAGATGGTGGAGCCTGATGCTCTAGGTGCACTACGAGGAATCTCTTCTTTGGATGGACTTCGAGAGCCTCTTCCACTCAGAGTTCATTCCAGCTACCCTCTTTGCGGTGTGCATTCAGGAGCTACTACAGTTGTGGTAGGGCAGCATGATAGTAGCACAGTACTCAACGAGATTTACCGATCCTTCATGCTGCTCCACTGACATGGTACGGGACCCAATATTCTGGGCTCGGACCTTTGAGCAGGAACTGAGGCATGAGATCAGGGCTTCGAGGATCTCCCTCTGTATTCTAACGCTGGCAGGAGTACTAGAGAGATCCCTTCTTATAGAGATCTTTCTTGCTGATCCTACACCAGCAGTAAGACCTACCGTAGGGAGGAACATTGAGGAGTCTTCTACAGCTGGTATTCGACGGATGTCAAAGGGGTCCATGTGGACCAGACCTTCAGGTGGTCTCCCTCAAGACACTGGCTCGGAGGTATGGGGCACACGCATTAGAGCCAGTCACACGAGAGGCAGACAGTGCTATGCTTGCGGCGGGCAGGGCTACATGGCTCGTGACTACCCGACCCGCCATGCAGGGGAGCAGCAGACGGTTGAGGGACCACCCAGGTAGAGGAAGATGTTTGACCCTGGTGGTCCGTAGGGAGCAGGCGGACGAGGAAGAGGAGATGGACGAGCGGCAGGTGGTGGACGACGTTTTCAGGCTCTACCACCACCACCACCAGGAGGTCCACCCCGACCACAGGGAGCTGGCGGATAGAGGAAGGCTCAGCTTCAGGAAGTGGAGGCCTACGACCACGACACACATGAGATGATTCGAGGTACTATCTGTGTCTACTCCACCCTTGTTGTAGTTCTTATAGACACAAGAGCGAGTCATTCTTTCATTTCCGCTGCCCTTGTTCTGAGCTCGTAGATTCCGACGGATCCGTTGGCTCTATCCTTACGGCTAGAGACTCTTACGGGAGTAGACTCGATGATTACGCGCTGGTTCCAGCAGTGTTAGCTTACTCTAGGATGCTAGAGCATAGGCTGGGAACTTCTTGTAGCGACATCGAGGCCTTACGATGTCATCTTGGGCATGGATTGGTTATCTACATTTCATGCTCAGATAGATTGTATTAGGCGCAAGGTGCAGTGTCTCCGCACCGATGGGAGCAGGTTCACCTTCACCGGCGATAATGGAGCCTTTGCAACACAGGATGGAGTCACGCAGAGGAGAGGATAGTCGATCACTCATTAGTTGGCTAGACTCATCTTTGGAGTAGTTGACATACGTAGTCCGTGTTTTCCTATTGTGGTGGATCATTATGCGGACGTTTTTCCTGATGACGTTCCAAGACTACCTCCACGTAGAGAGGTAGACTTCTACATTATCCTATACCCCAAAACATCACCGAGATCTACTCCAGCATATTGGATGTCTCCTATCAAGCTTCGTGAGATACTGGTTCAACTAGAGAACTTTTAGGGCAAGAGATTCATTCGACCCAGTGTTTCACCCTGGGCTTCCCCGATTTTGTTCACCATGAAGGTGGACGGGAGCTTGCGACTGAGTGTTGATTACCGTCACCTGAACCAGGTGACTGTGAAGAACAATTATCCACTTCCTAGGATTGACGACCTCTTCTATTAGCTCATGGTAGCATGCTGGTTCTTGAAGATATACCTCATGTCAGGCTATCATCAACTCAGTGTTCGAGAGGAGGATGTGAAAAATACAACCTGCAGGTGTCGGTATGGATACTATGAGTTCTTGGTTATGCCTTTCAGTGTAACCAACACTCCAGCAATGTTCATGAGTCTCATGAAAAGGATCTTCCATCCTTACCTTGATCGATTTGCTGTAGTCTTCATCGACGACATATTGATTTACTCGACTACTCAGGAGGAGCACACCTACCACTTGCGGGTTGTACTGGACACACTTTGAGAGAACCAAATTTATGGTATGCTCTCAAAGTGTTAGTTCTGGATACGTGAGGTCCACTTCTTGGGGAACGTCATCTGTGAGGTGGGAGTTGCGGTGGATCCTACGAAGAATGAGAAAGTGGTAGGTTGGGAGCCACCCAGGAGCATGACAAAGGTGCGGAGTTTTCTAAGCCTGGCTGGGTACTATCAAAGATTTCTTTCAGACTTCTCCAGAGTTTCTGCACCACTTTTAGCTTTGAAGAAGAAGGGGAAACCCTTCGTGTGGTCAGATAGATGTCAGCAGAGATTCCAGGAGCTGATACAGATATTGAAAAGTGCACCCATCTTGAGGCTACCGGAGGAGGGAGTGGGGTACGTAGTTTACTACGATGCATCAGGGATTAGACTCGGGCGTGTCCTAATCCAGTAGCTGGCAGTGATCGCCTATGGATCAGGATAGTTGAGGTAGCATGAGCAGAACTACGCTACCCATGACCTGAAGTTAGCAGTAGTGGTCTTCGCTCTGAATATGTGGCGGCACTATCTGATGGGTGAGCGCTGTACAGTCTACTCTGACCACCAGAGTCTCAGGTACATCTTCTCGCAGAAGGACCTGAACCTGATACAATTATGTTGGCTCGTGTTCCTCCAGGACTATGACTTTGAGATATTCTATACTCCTAGAAAGGGGAACTTGGTAGCCGATTCTATCAGCAGGAGGACGGGCATCCAGCTACTTGGAGAGGCGATAGAGCAGTTAGCTTCTTTACAAATATCCTTCATGGATAGAGATGGGGCAGCCTTTATATAGTCACTCATAGTCACACCTCCACTTCTTCAGTGGGTCAGAGACGCACAACGTGTGGACGTTGACTGTGAGACACGGCGTGCACAGATTTGCATAGGACAGGCACCTGATGGATTTTCTGTAGGAGGAGAGCACATCACCCTTTTCATAGGACGTACCATGGTACCAGCTGCATTACAAGAGGAGGTGCTGAGAGAGTTTCACAATTCCCCTTTAGCGGTATATCCAGGAGTGGAGAAGATGTACCAGGATCTCAGACAATAGCACTGGTGGCCAGGTATGAAGAAGGTTGTGGCAGAGTTCGTTTCTTGATGTCTCACCTACCAGCAGGTGAAGGCGGAGCACCAAGTACCAGCTGGCATGGTACAGCCCTTGGAGGTCCTGGAGTGGAAGTGGGACGGGATATCTATGGATTTAGTGACTGGGATTCCAAGTACTTCCAAAGGACACAACTCCATTTAGGTGATTGTAGACCGACTCACCAAGTCGGCCCACTTTCTACCTAGCAGAGAGCAGGGCTCAGTGGAGAGCTTGGGACACCTCTACGTCCATGAGATCGTACGGTTTCATGGTGTATCAGCATCTATCTTCTCCGATTGAGATGCTCTCTTTACCTCCTGGATTTGGAAGGGGTTGAAGGAGGCAATAGGGATGCAGCTACACCTGATCACCACCTTTCACCCTCAGATGGATGGTCAGACGGAGAGGACCATTCAAACTCTCGAGGACATGCTCCGTGCATGTGTCCTCAACTTTGTTCGCGGCTGGGAGGTTCACCTACCCTTGGTGGAGTTTGCATACAACAAAATCTTCCACTCCACCATCGGGATGGCACCATAGAAGGCATTGTACAGCTGACCTTGCAGATCATCTCTGTGCTGGACAGATACTAGGGAGTCAGCAATAGTAGGACCAGAGATGGTCCATGCCATGATAAAGAAGGATCAGGTCATCCAGAAGCAGATGAGGACAGCTCAGAGACGACAGAAGTCTTATGCTGACAGGAGGAGGAGACACCTCGAGTTTGAGGATGGCGACCACATTTTCTTAAAGGTCTCACCTCGGCGTGGATTACGGAGATTTGGCCGGGGCGGCAAGTTATCTCTGCGCTTCATCGGAGTATTCTATGTTCTCAGCAGGATAGGTGAGTTGGATTATCACTTGACTCTTCTACCTCAGTTGCACCGGGTGCACGACGTCTTCCACGTATCTCAGCTTAGGAGATACGTGCACGACCCGACTCATATCATCGACCACAAGGAGCTGGACATTGATGACAGAGTAACTTTTGCGGAGGTCCCGGTGGAGATCAATGATCGACAGGAGCAGGTCCTACATGGACGGTCGATTCATCTATTGCGCATCAGGTGGAAGCATAGGAACCTCCAGGAGAGAACTTGGGAGTGGGAGGCTCAAATGCGTGCATAGTACCCTTATTTGTTTCCCAAGTTTGTGGTGTATCTTTATAGGGACGTAAAGCTCTGAGGTGGGAGTAATGTAAAGACTTGAAAAATTCAAGGAAATTTTTTTTCTTAAATTCTTTGAGATTTTACGAGTACACAACTTTTGACGGCACCTGATTTCGAGGCCCAGTGTGCCCAGAATCAGTTTTCGAAGTTTATCTCAGGTATGTTCTATGAACTAACGAGTGGGTTTTTCTAACTTTTGAACCGATGCTCGGAATCGAAATCGGAGGGCACCGATGAAACCACAGTGCCAGTAATTTCTTAGGAGTACCTTTACTGGAGTTGCGGTTGCTTGGGAGGAGTTGTAAAAAAACTAGGTATTTAATGTTAAGTAAAATAAAATTGTGTGCAATTTTATTTTATTCATGGATGTTAAACTCTCTCATGGGAAGTTGTTGGTGGGGCCCACAAAAACCCAACTTCCCATGTGTGTTTATGGGGGAGGTGGGGCTCACACGAGCCCCCAACTTTTCAAATTCATTAACTCCATTTCTTCCCCTGTATTTTGTTAACTCCCCTTTAATGTGAAACCACTCACCTCCCTCTCTCTCCCTCATTAACACTTTCCAACCCTTTAATTTAATGAATTTAATCATTTTAATTAATTTAATTAAGTGTTTTGAATTTTGAATTGAAATTACTTGTGTTAATCAAATAATAGAAATATTATATTATTTTGTTTACTCTATCACATATTGGGTTGGGAGAATTGGGGTGGGAGCTTTTGTGTAAAAAGGAGAAAGAACTTTATCTTCTTCGTTGAAGAATGCGAAGAATGTCGGCGCCAACCTTGACTTCCTTTTTCTCGAAGTTGATGAACCGACATCGACATCCCACGACAACGTCAACAGAACAACGAAAGCTTTTCCCTACTTCATCAAGAGATCAACCTTCTAGATTTGAGGTAGTGAATAAATTCATTGTTGGTGATTTATGTTTGTACTCTGATTTAACGTTGATGTATCTCGTTTAATTTTTCCAATCGTTACCAATGTAACGGGAGGGAATCAGACCACAGAAACACGGCCAATTCTCCTCCCAGTCTCTTGTTTATTAAAAATGTCATTTGAGGCAAAGACGGCGCGGTGCCATTGCACCACATGGGAATGATGAAGACCGCAGATGGAGCGGGCTGTGGCGGTGGAGTGCGACGCCATCATGCCGCAGCGGTGGAGCGCGGCGCCATCGTGCCGCGCCGATGAGGCCGAAGGAGACCGCGACCAGGAGCGATCCATGGAGGAGGGGTGCGGCGCCGTCTCTCCATGCTAGTGCACCAAGGGGCCACGGCCAGGGAAGGCCACAACAGTTTCAGAGGAGGCATCCGGGCTCGGTAGGCCGTCGACACACCAGGAGGCCGGACTGGCAGGTCCCGCGACAGCCACACCGGCCGGCCGTTTCCAGGAAGCCCGGGGGTTCCAAACACCAGGCCAGCTTGCTAGGGCAGACCCCACGGGTCCGCCGTTTCAAGAAGAGGGGCAGCGCCCCCTTCGTGCCTCACTTTGCCATGATCTGGGCGCCCGACTCCGGGCCGGACTGCCCGCGCCGGGCCGGGCCACCCACGCCGGGACAAGCCGCCCACGCTGGGCCGGGCGGCGCCGGCCGGGCCAAACCACGCCGGTCAGGCCGGGGCGCGCCCAACTGGGATGGACCTGGTACCGAGTCGGGTCAACCAGGTTCGGGCGGAACCAGGGGGTATTGGGTTGAGTCAGACCGGGCCCAAACCCCGTGTTTTCGGACAGATCCATTCAAACGCCCATAACGTGGTCTACGGACCTCCGATCGATGCACAGTCAGTTGTGTTGAGATCCTTGGATCGAGACGTTCGTTTCGTTATATTACACTCACGGTTTCAAAGAACCTTGGGTACAACCCAGTTGGTTTGAACACGAAACCAACCGGGCCCTTGGAGCGGAAACGCTTACAACTTGAGATCCGGACATCCGATTGACGTGCCGTCGACTTTGTTTGGTTCCTCTTAGTGAGACGGTTCTTTTGTCTTACTCCGATAAAGGTTTGAACACAGCTGGAGTATAGTCAGGATAGTTTTAGCATAAAAACCTACCAGGCCCCTGAGACAGAAAAGCCAATAACTCTTAGACCAGGCGTCTGATTGACACACCGTCTATCGCGTTGAGTTCCTGTTGATGAGATGGAACTTTGTGATACATCAACTATGGACTTCGTGACAGTTGATGTATCAACTCCCCCTTGTCTTGTGTGCGGACCCTCATGTTATCGATCATGCTATGTGTGAGAACCCTAGATTTGGCTATGACTACGACGATGATGACAGTTGTACTTGTATCCTACGTGGGTTCAGCAGCGAGGACGACTATACTTGGATCCTCCGTGGGTTTGGCTGCGATGACAACTGTACATGGATCCTATGTGGGTTCGGCATCGATGGTACTGTACTTGGTTCCTATGTCGGTTTGGCATCGACGACTTCTATACTTGGATCCTACATGGGTTCGGCAGAGGAGATGATTCAGAGGGTACATCAATCATTTCCACCCCTCTTCGTGAATAGTATACCTATGTGAGCTGAGTCTTGAATTTCAATTTATATCTTCGATATGATTGACTTGCTTTCCTCTATGGATTGGGATGTACTTTCCTGTGTGGATTGAGTTATACTTTCTTGTGTGGACTCGGTTGTATTTGAGCTCGGGAGTTGGAGCAGAACCGAAATTGATGACTTAGGTATATGTATTGGCATATACCTAAGTAGTGTTTGTTGATACTTGTATTCGTATCATTCCTTTGTGGTTTATCCTTTGTGGATTCTGGGAGACCTTTGGGAGTCTTGGGGTCCCTACTGAGTATCGTATACTCACCCCTTTATGGGCTACGCCCGCAATATGTTGTGTTGGTTTCAGACGACGGACAACGCTGATCGTGGTTGAGGCTTGAGGAGTGGGACGGTACCCAGAGGTGGTCTATCAGGTGGGATGTACATGGAGTAAATGACCAGACCCGAGGAGTTGATGAGAATGTTTGTACTCACCCTTTAGGTGGGAGTTCTAGAGGATGACTTTGTGGTTGATGCTTTACTTTTCAGTTGTTGTACTTTCTTTTCAGTTGTACTGCACTTTTTGTTGGGTTTGTATACTAGCCCAATTACATTCCAGGAATTACTTGTATTTTCTGTTTACTTAGTGTTTACTTCAGTTTGGGTACTATGTGGTGTTTGTTTTCTTTTATAAAGGAATTTCCTTCCCTGTTATAAGGATTTACACCTTTGGTGCTAGTCACCATCCCCTGGCCTATGAAAGGCGGGTTTGGGGTAGTCATGGCACGGACCCTGAGGACGGGTCGTGACATGTATCAAAATCAAGTAAATATTTCTTTTAATTAAAAAATGTTTCAACATTAGGGAAATGATCTTGAAAACCAAAAATGTTTTCCTAGTGCCCTCATATCTAATGAATCAGATGGTACCTTAGATCATCACAAATTTATGGATTTGTGATTGTTGGCTTTTTCATAGCCATGTTCTTTACCACTCTCCATCAGAACTTTATGGTTAGATTTCTCCTCCATATCCATATTTTCACCTATATTCTCCTATGTGTAATCCTAGTGATGAGTTACTTTGGGTATCTGTTATGTTTTTAACGTTCCTTTTTAAAATGATGATATAAAATTCCTTTTTACAATGTGGGTTTCTATAAAAGAAACTTTGAGGTAGAACTCCATTTAAAACCCTGACGAATTTCGAAGGGGAAATTCATTTTAAGGGGGGTAGAATGTAACACCTCGAGATTTTATGAGAAGTATTCTTTTTAATTTATTTGATATCTTATGTTGTATGCTACACCAAGATTATCTATCGCTATACGCAACACCGTATTATCTTTCAGTATACACACCACAATTCATGGATCGTGTTACACACAATTTCATGTTCATTTTATAGAAGTTATTCTACGCAACATTGAGTGTGTGTATATATATATATATATATATTCAATGTATAAATGAAATATGGTTGGATTCTTTTATACACAACAACAAAGGAATCTTGCACTACATGCAACCCTGACATGGCTTTCATTACACACAATCGTGACCTTCCTCGATAGCATGTGTTGTACGCAATACCGAGTTTCACTAAACAATGATATGTTATTAAAATATTTTATAAACTAGCTGTTTTGAATAGTAATACCCACTTTTTGAAATTTTATAAATTTTATCTTTCTAAATGTAATTCAATTTTGGATTCGGAATATCGAAATTAGCCTAGGGTGAATTTTTGGTATTTTTCTGAAAAATTTCAATTTTTGATGAATAGTGAAAACACTAAGTTATTAGTTAAAACCGAATTTTTATTTAAATAATCATTTACTTTATTTAAATTTATTTTCAGTCAAAATAGATACATAATACCTATATAAGTTCAATGTAATTCATTGGAGTAATTTTATAATAATTTTAGATATATAAAAATTTTATTGAACTTTTTACCGTCTTTTACCCACCTCCTAGCAGAATTTGCAAATTTACATAAAACATAATTTTACCAATTCTGTGGGTTGAATTTTGAAAATATTAGAGACATGGTTAATATCAAGGAGTAAAATGTGGTTCAATAAAATAAAAATAATTTTTATTGAATAATAACTTTTTTCTTTTATTTTCCGCGGTTAAAAGTAAATATGGTAATTAAGGGTAAAAATAATATTATTATTACCATAAAACATGTCCTAATTCTATTTTATAAGTATAATTAGACCCAAAAACCCTTAGAAATAAAATTTGACCATTTATGTCCACTTTTATTAGATTAGGACATTTATTATTATTTAATTCAAAGAAGATTTAAAAGAATTAAAATCCATGTTTAATAAGTAAAACATTTTTAATATAGGGTTATAAATAAAATAAATTAGACTATAAATATTAATTATAAATCGAAATTTTTTTCCTACATAGTTTTATTTTTTTTATTATTTTTATACATTAAATAAGGTAATTTATTTATGACACAATGATGATGCATTAATTACCTTATTAATGAAATATTAACAAAATTGAAGTTATAAATATCCAAATAAATTTAATTTGTGACGTTTTATGAATTATAATAATTTTATTGGTAAATATGACATATTAGGGTTAGTTAGATAAATTTTGTTCGAAATAATAATGCTTTATGAATTTATAAAAAAATGTCAAATAGTGTCAAAATTGATAAAACAGAGTTTTTAAAACAAATATTATATTATTAATTGATATAATGGTCCTAAAAATATATGGTTCATACAAAATACTTATATATAAATATATATGACATTAATGAACCAATTAAGGTTTTATTGTCAGTTTATAGTAAGTTTGTTAACCATATAGTGTAAGTATACAAGAAGACATGGTAAAAGTTAAATTATTTAACTTAGAGTTAAATCTAAATGATAAGGTTAAAATGGTATCCTGAACTTGTGTAACCCCTATTGGTTGAGAGGATTTCTACCCATACCCAACCTAGACTCTAAATAAGTCACTTCAGAGCCATTATAAACAGAATATGAATTTATTATAAAATAATATTTTATGTTTTTTCTAAGGTGCCCCTATCCTCCCTTATAAAAGGGCACCTCCTCCCTCTCCTCTTTACACAGTTTTGAGCATTCATGCTTGGACAAACCCTACCAATTTCTCTTCTCAACCTCTCTAGTTATATCATAGAGGTTTTGGTCTTCTCAAAAGTACAACTCTAGTTCCGTAAGAGGATGTTTAAAAGAGGCACGTCGAAGAAGAGGTAATCTTTTCTACCGATTCTTTCAAGTTTCTTTCTTCTTATAATTCCTCTTATTTAGTTGTTTAATTATAATGTAATAACATCAGTATTAATTTTATAGTGATATTTTATTATAAATATGAAACAACTCTATTTCACCTTCTAATCCATCCTACGAAAAATGAAATCACTGCACGTGCATACGTATGAAATACCGTTTCCACACCGTGGTGTACTATGTTTTTCTAACACCACCTTACATGGATGGGTATAATGGTGTAAATAATAACTATATTTGATTATTATAACATGATACTGATTCTGAGATATTATATCATCCACTCCTATTCCATTCAATAATTATGGGAACATTATCATCGCTCGTACGTACGCACGGATTACCGTCTCCACGATGTGATGAGATTCATTCTCCATGTTAACCATTCAAGAATGATTATAAAGTATATATAATGAATAATAATGAAACAAATTACATGATAAAGCTACTGGATTTATATATATATATATATATGTCATCAACTTACTTCCATTCAAGTTAATAAGGAAAGGAAAACATCGTTCATGCGTACGTACGGCCTACCGTCTCCATGAACAGTGTATTTCATTCCGTTTCTTGATCTTTTATATGCTGAATATATATTCTATATAAATCATGTTTTACATTCTGGAATTAAGTAAATCAGGATGTAATTAAGAACAAAAAGTCGAAACACGTACGATAAATGAAATGATTTTACCCAAAACGCTACTTTGACATGGAATTTACAAAAGCACGGGTAATATAAAGTCATAAGTGAACCATATATGATATCATAACAATGAATATGATTATATAATCAGTAAATTACCTTATTTAAATCATTATACAAGATGTTCAGTTATGTACGAATCATATCAGATCTATGGTAAGGGGTAACTTTTCAATCACATTTATATCCGAGATTGCATATACGTAAATATTTACTAGGGTTATATTTTTCAACCATGTTCATAAAAATGTTTTCCAAAAAGTGTTTAATATTATTATATGTATGTTTAAAGTCAGTTTTACCCCTTTTTGACTTTTACATTGTTTTATGGAAGGAATATTTTTTTTACCAAACGATGAACTTTTTGACTTTTCCAGCAAAACTACGTGGAAAATGTTTTTTTAACTTATATGGCATGAACGGATTTTTACGGTTTCATAATGCCTTTTTTTCATGAGGCTTATTCTACAATATTTCCTGAGTATTTTCAAGAAAATCATTTTATTTTAAAAATTTTAGGCATTTTGTGAAAAGAAAATGATTTTGAAGAAGAATGTATATTTTCCTCAAGAATTCATTTCACGTTTTTTTATCAAAACTACTTTCCATATAAGTGGAAATTATTTAGTATGATTATGTTTCACGTATAATGTCTCTATTATTTACTTGGTTTTATTCTTCTTATGATGAAATTATATCCATTTGTTTTATATGGATTATGGTATGATGGGATGATGTTTATGAAACCCATTTTATTCATTAGGTTATGATAAATTATTTATATTTATTTTGTGGCACAAGTAATAATGATTTAATTATGATATGTTTGGGACCTATATATCCCTTCAATGAATTGGGTAAATATTTATATCTCATGATATTGACATGGTAGGAATGACAAGTTAATCTGGTTCATTAATACAGGGCTGGAACGACAAATAAACCCGATTCAGTAATGGACATTTTCCACTAGGATGGTCTTGGAAGAAATGTCTTCTATACTATGGAAATCATAACATGTGCTTAATGGTTTTACACAATTATATGTTTTATTCCCATGTTATTTTACCTTGAATAATGTTTCTTTATGATATATTCCTTACTTACTTCCATGATTTATGTCATTTCTCAAGATTTTCATGTTTAGATTTTATGTTCACGTTTTTGCATTCAAATGTTTATGGATTGTTTTATGTTCTCTATGCTTACCCTTTCTGAACATTTTAGCTCACCCTTTTTATGTTTTATTTTCACCAGAATATAAAGAAAGTTTTCAGGTAAGAAAAAAAGTGGAAATATCTTTATGGGAGATGTTGAAGATCTTTCCCCATGATTAGAAGATTTTTTTCTGAGTTTCCAAAGACACTAAACTATTACGGTCCTTGGGTGTCTATTTTTTTTATGTATTAAGTATTCCACAAAAGTATTGTAATTTCTATGTACAATAAGATTTGGGTCTCTACAATCTCCCTCCACTAGGTTCTGGTTTATAAACGATGGAATAGACTAGGATTTAGTAGTGTAGTACTCGGTGATCACAGATACGTGTGTGAGGAGTAGAGAATGTTCTTGATTGCTTGGGATAAACAAAACCCAATTGAGAATTGCCCAAAATAATTGGTGGTATTCTCTAAAACTCTATTAGAAATTTAAGGATAGTATACCAATCTAAGGTTTTAGTAAGGCTTATTCTCACATTTTTATTTGACCAAAGGAGTGAGAAGA
The DNA here is from genome assembly GCA_963277665.1 of Viscum album. NCBI lineage: Eukaryota > Viridiplantae > Streptophyta > Magnoliopsida > Santalales > Viscaceae > Viscum > Viscum album. The sequence continues at coordinate 20,614,137 of OY728154.1, forward strand.
AACTATTGTAGATTATAACCCTTAACGATTTAGCATAAGAGAATTGGGTAAAGTGAACTGTGAAAGAATTAAAATTGGAAAACTGACCCTAACCTGATCACAATTTCAAATAACTAATTTAAATCACATCAATTTTAAATTTGTTTTAAAACATTCATTAATTTCTTTACTTTATTAATTTCTTTCTTGTATTTTCTAAATCAAACAATTTCAAAAACAAAACCACTTATTTCTCTTATTTTAAGTGACAAACACTATTTTTGAGCACTGATCTATGGGGAAAACCAAGGTAAGACACTATAATACATTTTAACATAGGTTATATTTGTTTTTGCCACACCCCATGACAGGCACCTGTCAAGTTCTCCATTAAAAGGAAGTAAAATTGCGTTTTTTGAGAAATACTTATTTTATTTGAAAAGTTGAATTTATTATTATATTATGTCTAAAATCACATAATATGGATGTTAAAATTATATGGAGTATATATAATTGAAAATAAATTTAATACAATTCATAACCATTTTTTGAACATCTAATTTGGTAAGTCGTAGTGCGCTCAAACATGGTGTTTCATGTAGCGCAAGCTATTGAATTACTTAAAAGAGAATAACTTCCTATGAAATAATGGGTTGTTAAATTCTTCTTCCATTTTGGAAATTTTATCATTTCTATTTTAAAATTAGGATTGGTAACTTCATTGAATTTCCAACATCGAAAAAAGAGTCAATAAAACTATCACTTTAAAAGAAAGAAAGAGAAGTACAAAGGTCACCTGAGATAACCCATACTAGGATTCCATCTAGGAAAACTTAGATGTGGAAGATAAACTATGTGTCAATTTCTGACAAAGAGTGATATAGAACATGATCAGAAGAAAGTTAACAACAATAAAACCACAAATTTTTGATGGGTTAAACAGTCATTAGTTTCCCAGTATGAAAACTATACAGACAATGTTTTTTTGTTTTAAGTTCCATTTCATAAAGTTGAGGAATTTATTTATGATATTGACTTAGAACATAAAGAGATATACATACATTTCAAGTAGAGTTTTATCCTTTAATAAATTTCTATCATTAACTCGTTTTTTCTCGAAACGATGAGTATTCAAGATGACTTGGTCACACCTAAAGTTCTAAAATCAACTTCAAGAAAATCACATAATCCAAAAGGTTGAAATGTATATTTCCTTTGTATTTAGAGATTAACACAAACCAAAATGGTTAGTACAAGATCAGATGATCCCTAAAATTGATTATCCTTTATAGAAATAAATACTAATATTAACATCCAAAATTAAACAAACAATACCCAAAGATCAATAAATCCATTCAATAAACAATTGTCCATAAAATCCTTCAATATAATCCAAACTAATATTGAAAACCAAAACTCAGAAGAGTTTAATCACATATTCTTTCATAGTAAATCTTAACATTTTTATCCAAATAACATCAACTACTCTTAATGTCTCATATAGAAGTGTACTTAATAAAATCACATAATCTCTATGATTGGTTGATAATTTCCATTAATAACCTAAATATTTTAAAAAAAATAGATTCTTCCAAAATAAGACAAAATCCGCCATTATTCCTCAAAATAAATACCATATTATTCTATTTTCTTTAGGCATATAGTGTTTCCAGCATGTCAAACATCTTCAAAAATAAAATTTATCCCTTAATCAAAAAATCACTTTCCTATACTAAGGATATTAATTTGATAAAACATAAGATCCAAAATAAACTTATTATTGACTAATAAAATCTTTTAACTAAAAATAATTAGTCATAGTAACCAGGGACTTCACGTAGTCTAGTGATAGGCCTTAAATCCCAGTCTCACTTTAGTTGGGGGTTCGAATCATGTAGCTTTGTCAGACGCAATGGGTTGTCACACAGTTTGCGTGTTGTCCTTTTTCAAAAACTATATTTTATAACATTCCCAAAATGAGATAAATTTTTCAAAATTACCATAACATAATTTAACCAAAAATGTTATCTCATACCTCGCATTTTCAACCCAAAAATTAATAACCTATAATTTCCTCAAATTCAAGGATCATATAAACCCTAATGGTTCTTTATAACGATATCCACAAAAGAAAATATAATTCTTCCTCAAATAAAATTTTCATATAAAAAAATACATTGTTATATGTACAAGAGAAAATTATTCAAACTAATCCCATCAACAAAGAGCATTAATACTTTTAAACATTTCTCCATCCATTTATTTGCACATATGTTCTTCCTTAACCTAGTGGATATCCTATAGAAAAGGGAATTGACTCGGGTAATACCCAGGTACCCTATATTTTTTTTAAAATGACTGTAAATGGATTCTAAGGATCATTAATATTTTAATCCATAGTACTATTCATTTTATTTAGGAAATTATTTACTTTATGTCCTTCTTTTCCACACATATATAATTTCGTTGTTCCATTGAGACACTTTCATGGGCGTCTCCTTCCACATTTCCAGCATGATGGAAATTGAGCTTTATTTTCTCCACGATCTCCACAGCTAGATCTCTTATCATTCTCCTCCTTTCTCTTATTTTTTGAATTTGGGATATGGTTAATGTGTATATTGTTGATCATATTTTTGGAAACCAGATTCTGTATGAACACGATATATTTTATGCTTATAAACATTCCATTTAGTTTCTCATCTCCACCACTATTCCCACCTTGTACATCATATTCATTATTACTATGAATTCCTAGAATCCAGCCATTGACTAAAACTGGAAAGCATAGTGTGAGTAACAATAGTCATAAAATCATTTAGATAATATCATGACACCTTATTTTCAATCTAAAAGTACTTAGGATTAACCAAGGTTTTTTATTCTCATCTTATATTAAAATCCCTCAAATCGATTTGTAAAGAAAATGTGAATTATCCTCAGAATATCCCTCGAGAGTGTCGTAAGAATGATTGCTACAATTCCCATTGTCACACACCAGTTCCTATTCGAGTCTATCTCAAAGTAGTATTTTTAGGTTTTACCCCTAGGTACATTTGTGCCAGAGCCTCCTCTACCTGCTCGTATCTAGATAGGGATGTATTTCATGGAAAACCCACTTAATATTTACATAACAAAAATTTCTGGATGTTCTTCTATACTAATCCTCAAATTATATCTTAGGGTAGTGTTTTCTAATTCGAGTTTTTCTAAATCTAGATTCTAAGGTTTGTACTAAACTTACTCTGATACCAACTGTAACGCCATGACCCTAGTTACCCCATGTCAGTGCATTATTACATAACATTGGGACGATCCCTAGAGATAAAGTTTCAAAAGTCAGATTAGTTTAGTATCCTTATAAGTGCAAAATGTATACATAAGTTTTACATTACATCATGAAATGAAAAAGAAACATTGTGTCCCTTTTGAACAAACTCATATCCCATAGCCTATTCTGGCACATTAAACATAATATACTTTTTTTGCATCCTAGAAAAAATAAAACATAGAAATGGGTGATCTTAGATGCTCGGTAAGGATAACAATATGATGAAAACTATCATAAATAAGAATAAACATTTAAGGCAATGTTTAAGACTAAAACACTATCCTTTTAAACCTAAACTTCAGCTTAATATGGAAAAGATAAATAAAATAATTCCATTTACTTATTCACATGGATATTATACTAGTGGAATAATCAAATGTAATATCAATAACTAATTTCAAAATTATTTAATGCATAATTCTAGACATCATAACCACATAGTCAAGGCCTAATTCCAAGACTACAAATAAAGTTCTTTTCAAGGCCTTGTGCCAAGTCACTAGATTGTCTTGTGATTCCAACCGATGAATTGAGGAGCTATAGCGGGCTCCACCTATCAATTAACAAGTCCAATTCATTCCTCATATGAAAATTTTGAAGCATAACATAAACATTAATATTAAAAATAGCATTCGAGATGTCAATACTTTAACTATAAACCATGAATGGTATAAAACTAGCACATCCACAGTCAAACAAAACTCATTCAATACAATATGGATGATTGTATTATAAAAAATCAACCTCAATTAAGAAAAAAATATAATGAATGATATTTATATAGATGAAAATAACCAGTAAAACTTTTTGAGAGAAATATCCCCCTTTTCTTGAAAACATTTAAAATCTGCACTATTTATAAAAGAAGTCATTTAAAAGTGAATTTTTAATCAAAGTGTCCCATACCAATTTGAAAATTTTTAAAGTAATTCTAATTTAAAAACATTCATGTCCATATAAATAAATCCTTAAAATCATTTTCAAAACACATGCATTAATGAAAATGATTTAGAAGAATAAATAGTTAAAACATGTAAAGTCATATTTTAGTCCAACAGTTCCTAACCAAATGAAATATTCTTAAATAAAAAAAATAGGTAATAAAAAATTATAACATCATTATAATAAAGGTAATAATGATATAGTATGTCGAAGTATAGTATATACACCATATAAAAGTTAATTGGTATATAACACAAAAAAATCTCAATTACATGTAAATTAAGATGATATCCCTTATAAAGGACATATCATTAGGTTAAGGATAAATAAATTACATAATTATGTGTGAAAAATATAAATACACTCAATATTATTGGATATTCAGTGTAAATAAATCTGAAGACATTAACTCATATTCTTGTAACAACAACACCAATGACGTGGATGTTTAACTAAATGATAGAAAATTGAGTTAAGATTAGTCTTATCAAGTTTATATAGATGAAATGAGAATTTATAAATAGAGTGATTATGTGTATCAAAAGTATATTCACACAAAGATGGGTGGAAATTACTAAATAAATAAATAAATGGTGAGTTAACATATAATATTGGAGTAAAATAATCAATGAAGCTTACATGAAACCCAATGAGAGGAAATAGAAACTAGAAATTCTCATTCTGATTTGGTAACATACTAAACATAAACTCCATGAAATAAGTATCATACAACAAAGATTTAAATATCCATAAATTTAAGTATATTACACAAATAATACAATCATGGGAAGTACATACGCCACAGAAAATGAAATAGTGGCAAATATATCATGAATCTCACAGGAATAAAAAGTGAGATGAAAACACCTTACCTTGTATTTTTCCTTAGTATATGTTAGATTAACATCTTTTATAATAGTGAAATAATTGTTATTAAATTATAAAATAACCACACACATAAATATTATATCATATATGATCTTCTAATATTGCTTTGTTAATGATATTTCAGTAGTATCATTGGTTTGGGTATTAGCTTATTAGATTTCCTTTATATGTTTTTTATGTAAGACGTTTTTTTTATGAATAGGATGTATTTAATAATTATCAATATTGATATTAAGTTCTTAAACATTATTTTTAATCATAAAATGAAAATTATTCTTGAATGGTTGTGATGGGGAATAAAATTTCATTGCGTCGTGGAGACGGTAAGCCATACGTATGCATGAGCGAAAATATAATTCTATTAGTGGTGAAATCATATGTAATTGGATGGTATATTATAGATAAATAATAATTAACATATTATATTTATTATTTTCATTAATTATAGTAATTATTATAGACATCAAAATAATTAAGTGTTAAATAATAAACTACACCACGACGTGGAGACGGTATGCTGTACATACGCACATATGATGACTTTTTCATTCATAGGATGGATAGAATAATGAATATGGTTGTACAATATTTATACTAACATAAATGTATATAGATATTTCTGTAGTTATTATTTTGGTATGGAAACAACAATGAAAGAGGAAGTGGAAGAAGAAAAAAACTTTGAAAGAGGTGATGAAATTATTTTCTCTTCTTTGGGTGTTTCATATTCATTTGATCACGGATACATAGGTTGGATTTATGATCAATGTAAGGCCTCTAGGATTAAGTGAGGTTTGTTGGGAGGATATTTGAGTAGTGTTTTTCTATGATAAATAGCTTTGGAGGTGTGCTTTTTAGAGAAGGGGAAGTACGCTTTTATAAAAGCGGCGAGGGTCACTTTAAGAAAATCTTGAAATATTATTTTATTATATAATAATATTCGGTTTATAATAGCTCTCAAATGATTTTTTTCGAGATTACGGTCCATATAGGTTGAAAAACTCTCAACCAATAGGTTATATATAGGTTTAGGTCACCATATTAACCTTATTTGTTAGATTTAACTCTTAGTTACATTGTTTGACTTTTACCATGTAATATTGTATTATTAAAATAAATGGATAATAAACTTACTATAAAAAGACAATAGAACCCCAAGTGCTTAATTAATGAAATATCTATCATTATCTGAGTCCTTTTGAGGATCATTATATATTTAGGAATATTATAACATTAAATAATATTGAATTTGTTTTAAAAACTCGTTTATGTCAATTTTGACATTATTTAGTATTTGTATTTGTAAAAGTAAAATGAAGCTTGATTACTTTGAAGAAAATATTTTAAATCAATAATAAAATGTCATATTAATCTATAAAATTAGTTTAATTCATCAAAATTCTTAATTTAAATTTATTTTGATATTTATAATATTAATTGTTTTAATCATTCATTAATAGGGTAATTGATGCATCATCATTGTGTCAAAAAAAATTAATTATTTAATGTCTAAAAATTATTAATAAAATAAAATTATGTAGGAAATGTTTTTATCTTTCGGATGAATATTTATTGTCGAAATTATGTTATGTATTACCCTATATAAAAAATGATTTAATTATTAAACATTGAATTTAAAACGTTTAAATCTTGTTTAAATAAAATAATAATAATGTCCTAATCTAATCCAATTGGATAAAAAGGATCATATTTTATTCCTAAGGTTGATTTTATTTCTTAATACACTAATCTAATAGAATTAGGACATGTGTTAGGGTAATTATAATATCATTTTTCTCCTTTAATTGTCCTATTTACTTTTAACCGTGGTAAATAAAATTAAAAAGTTATTGTTCCTCTTAATTATTTTTATCCTATTGAACCACATTTTACATACTGATGTCAATCATTTGTCTTGGATTTTTTAAATTAAATTTTATATAATTGGTAAAATTGCTTTTTATGCAAATTTGGAATTTTGCCTAGAAGGTGGGTAAAAGACGTAAAAAAGTTCAATAAAATTTTATACATCTTATTTTATTATAAATTGACTCCAATAAATTACATAGAACTAATATTGGTATTATATATCAATTTTTACTTAAAATAAATTCAAAAAAAATTAATAATTTTTGAAATTAAAAGTAGGTTTTAAACAACAACGAAGTGTTTTTCACTATTCATCAAAAATTGAATGTTATCAGAAAAATAAAAAATTTCACCCAAAGGAAATTTTTATATTCCAAATTAAAAAACTGATGTATATTTTAACAAATTAAAAAGAATTATATTAATTAATTTTACAAAATATTGCAGTTGTCAAAACCAGAATGCGGGTTTTGGAGGAGTAAAAACTATCAACAGATTGATATGTGTTTATGTCCAATTTAAATGTAAAATCACATCCAATGAATAAAATTGGATTAAATGATAGAAATATAATCTAATTATACTTCAAAACATTTCAAATTTATAATTTAACACTATAATTTATTTTTATTAAAAAGTTGTTTTCAATTAAAAATTAGTATTTTTCACTATTCATCAAAAAATGCAAGTTATAAGAAAAGCACCAAAAAATTTTCCAACCAAAATTTTTTTGACCTGCTTTTAAAGAAGAAGATTATTTATTCAAATTGAATATATAAAAATGTCAAATATTGGATTTAATAAGGGTTCTCCATTAAAAATCGATAAAATTGCATGTTTTTGAAAAATACTTCATTTATGTGAAAAATTGAATATTTTCTTATATTATGTCTAAAAAAAACATAATATGGATGGTAAAATTATATAGAGTATATAAAATTCAAAATTCAGTTAATACTATTCATAAATGTTTTTTGAACGACTATTTTGGTAAGTCGTGGTGAGCTCGAACTCGGTGTTGCGTGTTGCGCAAAGTATTGAATTACATTAAAGAAAATAACTTACTATGAAATATTGGGGTGTTTGAAGGTGTATAAACACTCCTCCTCAATAATTGTTTCATCATCAGTCACCACCCCTGTTGGTAGCATTAATTAATGAAAGGTGAAATAATCGGTCGGCATGACCATGCTCAGTAACACCCTTAGATTGAGCTTGAGTGGGAAGCTTCCCATGATTTTTAGAATAACCATCTAAATGGTTTCTATATGAAGGGAAATATGGTTTCGATTTTTATAGACCCCCATGTGTGTAGACATCTAGTTGTATAGGTAGGGGAATGACCCACAAACCCATAGTGGGATCCTCTTCTTGCTGATATGCAGACGCACTTTGTAAAAATTTCCAAGCACTGGGATTCTAATATTGATTCACTACCATGTTTCCATTATTTAATATATTATAGAGGTACTTGGTCCCAATTCCATGTTCACATCACTCAAAAAGATCATTATTCTAAATATCAAATCCACAATGAATCCTGACAACATCGATATAGGTTGAGGCTCAACCTTGATGTTGTATCCCCACAATGTCCATTTGATTTCTTCTAGGAGCTTCTAGTATAAGCCTTAATTTCCCCATTTGGGTCCCATGGAGCATGTATATGGACACTTGGAAATTTTCTTGTCGGATCCTTCCCTTATAGAACTTCTCCTTCAATAGGTCCCTCTACGAGGCAATTCAAAAAATAGTCAAGACATTGCTTGAAGTGGACGCCCCTTATCCCTAGATTCTCTTTATCAGTTCCCCACACCTTATCCATGGGCACATTCACCAGATCTAAATTATACTCTTGATCCTACCACACAATATCTATGAGGATAAACTCATTGAACATAACCACTAGAATTGGGATTATAGGAATCTGATGAAGGCCCGAGAGGATGTTTCCAACCTCTATATGGTGTAGGTGGAATGTGTTTGTCCCTAGAAACCTCCCAATTAATAGCTCTAGAATAATCTACTTTGTCCGATCGACATGGAACTAAGAATCCCATATAGCTTTGTAGAGGCCTACCCACCTCATCTCTTCCCCAGATTCAACATGTGATACATATACCCCATAGGCCCTAGCCCATTAATTAGTAATGTTTTCACTCGGAAAAAGATCCTATCCAACAAACCATATTTTCTCTAGGTTACCTAATATAGACCTGATGATTGTTTAGTACTGTAGCGGATATGCATCATTATCCTTCATCTCCCGGTCGACATTGTTGATGTGGTTGTAGAGAAATTCTACAGTGATAGGAAGATTATCTGTACAAGTATGACATGTTGTAACCATATTCCATTGGTACTACCTAATATTCCTTCAAACTTGTAGGCTTGTTGGTCCCTGCATTCTAGTGGGATGAAAAAATTATCCCTCAAACCAAACCCAATCAGTGGTATGCTCTTTGATAAAGGGTACTTCCTTCTGAGCATCTGATAGAATCTTAATAAATTATTCATGATCCAAATTTCTATGATAATATTCCCTTATCATGATTTTTTCCATCCCCTCCCACTAAGCATCACCTATAAAGACTTCTATAGAAACATCTAGATCAACAATGGAATATTTGAATTATACATATTTCACGATTTGTTTATAGAGTCCATTTGTGAAGATCATTCAAAAATCCTGATTCATAGTGCTCAGAGTCACGATACATTCTTTAAAAAATGTATTGAATGTGTACAGTTTACAAAGAAAAATTCACAGAGAAAATTCATAGAAGTTCAGTTCACAATAAAGAGTTTAAAATTCAAGAATCCTAGAAATTATGAGATTCAGGAAAATATATCACTTGAAGATATTATCCTGAACATTTTGATGTTTCAGGGCCCCATGAAACTATTTTTAGGGAAAAGATAAATTTAGTCTACGTAGTGGCCTTAAGACCCACAACCATCATGAGTCGGGCAATACGAACCAACATCACGAATGGTATTCATGAAAAAATGTAGATCATACCTAATTTTTTTGGTTCCCCCTTAGAATATGACCCTCTATTTATTGCCAAATCTTATTCTATGGGGGATTGTTGGAAGAAAAATAAATTCTATGGGATCAGTTAAGAAGGAAACAATCATTTAAATGTAAATCCAACATCAAACAGATAAAAACACTCATAAGGGTTAGATCTGTGAAGACATTTTGTGAATATGTTGTCCCTTCCGTGAACCTGTACGGCCCTGATGGAATGATCTATGAGTTTGAAGATGCTTCGAGACTATTCTAAATGGTTGATGTTGGGATCCGTAAGTCTAACACATCTGTGACCATTTGGAAACCCCCACCCACTTTGTGAACAACTTCTCATCTTCCTGTAAACCTCTACTAATAAATACCCATCTCATTATGACTTCAATAGTAATCCAATTGACCTTTTGAATTATAAATTTCTCTTAATTCATGAATCAATTGAGTATTGAAAATCAGGCATCAAATGGATCACCCAAGACACAAGAGCTTCATGGAACCCCTTTCCTTCATTCTTGAATACCTCCACCATTGATGGGGATTCATTTCTAAATGGCCTATGAAATTCATGAAGGAGGATCTTCCAGGGTACTAGAGGACTTTTAAATAAATAAGACTTCATGAAGCACTCTTTTTTTGATCTAATACTTCATCTAAAAGAGGGGTCACCATGCTTCACAAAGAATTCTCCTTTACAAAGCCCTCATCCACTACGAAGCACCCATGATTCATGAAGCACCTCCCTGCATGGGAAAATGCTTCATGAATCCCCTCTCCTATATTTCTCCATGTTTCCTCCCTTTTATTGAAATCTATTCATGAAGGTAAAGGTCCCCACATTTCCACACCCATAAAAGATCGGTCCATATACACCGCGAAAACCAATGTGACATGTGCAATAAATTCTTGTGTCGCACAACACTACATGTGTGGTCCGAGACTCCCATTTAACTTTTTCTTCTAAATATTGGTACAGTAATCAACTTTGCCTCTCAATATATGGATGTTAAAAAGGTCCTCATGATTTCCCGCTCCTCCACACCATTCAAACTTGGATTTTCCAAATACATGCCCCACGTAGGTTTTCTTACAAGATTGTTATGTAAGACCAATGGGTATGGAGTGAGTCCCCCATGTCTGAGATGCATGATATAAAACTACATAGCAATAAAATCCTCAGAACATAATGTTTAACTATGTCTTTCCCCACTGCAATAGGCATAGGATGATATATGTATGAGTGACACATGATAGTTTCCAAACATCATGTCCTCATAGGGGATGGGATCTTCCTCACATGGAATAAGATCCTCCTCACAAGGAATTAGATCCTCCCCACATGGAAGAAAATCCTCATCAAAAATCTTACAGGAATAATATCCACTCATATAGAATGATATCACCCCAATATGGAATGAGATCCCCCTCAGATAGCTATTGTGTGTAAGCCTCACACCATCTCTCATTGGAACAACTTTCACTAGCCATGCATCAGGTCTGATGCTTCCTATTGTTTCTCACACTGAGCATGAATCACATAGGCATTGAGGCTAGGAGGGCCCCTTACACTATCCATAATCCTTGAGAATATTCCATTTATAATTCTCAAACATATTAACCCCCCTTAATGGGATTCTTCCACGCGTAATCCCCAATCAACTATGCATCTTCCATGTGTAAGCCCCATCACATGCTCTGTCTCCATGGGAATATCTCATGTGTAAGAATGAATTAACAATTCAAAACTGTATGGAATTTAATTCCCAACTACCTAGGATACATATGAATCCTCCTTGAGTTTCATTTCCAACATTCCATCCATTCCATCCATTTAATCCACTCCATCCGCATCCACCCTGATTTTCCTCACGTCGCCACAACTCAGAAAGATCATACCACCAACATGGGTGGCTCCTATGTTAATCCCCATACAAATAATCGATTATTATTGTAATACATGATAATATTTACAGCATATCCCACATATCAATCCAACCAAGACAAATCATCTTGCGAAAGAAAGATTCCACGTTAAATCCACATATCATCCCTAACTGATGCCCCTTTAAATGAGTGAGCATCCTTACTACAAGATGTTATTTTTCATCGATCAGTCCTATCACAGAACCTTAAACAATTAAATATAACTATGTGGGTTTTGATTCTTTCCTCTTATGTAGGGTACATAGGACACCTACCTTATGTTCAATCCTAATAAATGGTAAACCCTGGATCTCCTTATTAGGGATGAACCTCCCTGATCAACATAGTGATGGACACGAGAGGATTTGTGTTATATTCCCATGATGCCTCTAGGATATTACTTCCATTGAGAAGAAAAAAAGTTACCAATGTTCTAGCATCTATACATTCCAGTGATTTCCAACTTGACTACTCCCCTAACCGATGGTTTCTACTATGTCTAGACCCATTGGAATGTCCAAATATATGCAGCCTAATTAATTAGAATCCCCAAGGATATTCCATCAACATTGAGATCCACAAATATACATAATTCTATGAGGGAGACACTGACCTGGTGGAAGGTTCCATGTACGAATCCATGGAAGGATAAACTAATGTACCATCATCATATTTCGATCAATGAGTTGAAATCTCCAACAATAGTGATGAAAGATGCACACATTTGTAAAATGAGAATGTAGGGTAACAGAATGAAATTCTAGTGTACGTTAACATGCATGATGGCACCCACTGTAGAAAGAGTTTTAAATAATAGGGGAAATGGTTGGAGTTCCTACATGTTTGGGACTTTATTATAGTTTATTCTTCTAGTAAGGGAAATAAGATGGAATATTACCTTAGTAGGAAGTGTTATTCTTGCATAGTGGAGAAGGAGTCAGAGTAGTTGAATTATTTATAGGTGACCCTAGAGGAAGATGGGGGTGTACCTTTTCATTAGTCGATAATGATGAATCGTACACTTCTTCTATTGTGGAATGTTTAGTATTAAAAATAATAATATTGGATTGAAGACAAAGAAAATAAATATAAATAATCACAAAATTCATTGATATTTACGTGGTTCGGGAAATGATCCCCACAACCATAGAGAAGAAGAAATAGATCACTATGAAATATGGGAGTATGATTTATCTGTATTACCTCATTTTTACTAACACTTAGAAAATATATCCCAAAATGGGCAGAAATAGATGATAAAAAACTATTCCCCCAACTGAACAGAATGCATGATGTGCTACAATGAAATGTGGATGGAAGTTTGCATCGCTACAGTGTCGTTGACACCCATATCTAAGGTAATACAGTGTCCTGTGGATGTAAATCCATATTTATATAGTACCACTATCGCCAAATTCTAATATACTATAGTATTCATGCCCAAATCCACACTTCTATAGTGCCATGTCGGAGCTCGACCTGCAGAGTTACAGCCTGGCGCACAATATAGGCCAAAATCAATCAACCCAACGTCTTTGAAAATAGATCGGGCTACAGTAATATAATACCTTCAATGTGTGAGAGAGGATTAGTCATGAGATATCGACTATGAGGTTCTACATGACAAGTTATCTTTAGGAGATGTGCCAGATGGATTTTATGAAGGTGGTGAGAACTTATTATTTTTCTAGGGATTGAAAGTGGTTCTAGTCCTAGTGTGAGAGGATGAGATGGGGGAGTTTCACCATTCCCCATTGCCTCTATATCAGTGTGATGCAATTATGTATGAGAACTATAGGATTTAGTTTTGGTGGGATGGAATGAGGTGGAAAATAATCAAGTTTATCTCTCTCTGTCTCAAATTTCAACATGTGAATGTTTTGAACCAGGTTCTAGCATGTTTGACACAGCCTCTTGAGACCCTAGAGTGGAAATGGTATGGAATATACAATGATTTTTTATGGTTATTTAATATACTGTGATATTCCATGATTCCATTTAGGTGATTATTGACTAACTCACCAAGTCAACACACTTATTTACCATTTGGGAGAAGAGTTTAGCTGAGAACTTGTCATATTTGTACATGTATGAGATCATCAAACTTTATGGGGTACCCTTTAGGAATGCCTCTTACCTTTATGATATATTAAATCCATGTTTTTTCAGAGTACACAAGATAAAGATAGGACCCAGTTGAGGATGTGAATGATGTTCCACCCCTAAATAGATGTCTAAACAGAGCTAAATATTGAGGTGTAGGGGGCTATACTATGAGATTCTAAGTTTGGATTCAACCAAAAGTGGGATAATCAACTTACATTTATATATTTCTTGGATAAGAAGATCTATCAATCTAATTCCAACAAAAAACATATCAAAACTTATACATGATACCACTCATGTCACCCTTATTCTAGACTTAGATTTGTGAGACATATCTAGTCTGACCCGAGATGGGGAGGGCGATGACAAATATGGTTCAGGTGATCCATGAGCATATGGGGACAACCTCAGGTGGATAGAAATATTTTTTATAATAATGTTTATGCCCTTTATGTTTGATAAGGGAGGTCATTTTTTCTTGAGATTGTTATGTTGATGATGATTATGGAATTTTACCTGATGTGGAAATCTATCCAAAATGTTCATTGAGCCATTTGATATAATATAGATGGTGATGAGGTTATTTACCACCACGAATTACCTCCATAGTTAAATAAGATACATTAATTCTTGTATGTGTTGTACTCGAAGAGATACGTGCATGATTCGGTTAACGTTATTGATTGGGGGAGAGATTTACATCGAAATTGGAGCCACCATCTTGGAGTACCCAATGGTGATCAATGATTGGAATGAAAATATTCTATGAGGATATATCATCGCTTTGGTTCATGTTCTTTGGAATCAAAAAACTATTTAGGAGAGCTCTTGGAAGCATGATAGTCAGAAATGGACACAATATCACCACCTTGTTGTGTAGCTTGTACTCTTTGGGGTGACAATCCATGAAGGTGTGGAGACTGTAATGAATCTAGTTTTTTTAGATTTTTCATTTAAATCTTTCTATGAATATATCAGGATTTATCCATGATGTAAGAATGAGATATGGGTGTCTCAGGACCCCATAATTTATATATTAAAAATATTAATATATTTTAATGTGCGTACATGAATCATTTTATTTTAAATGGGTTTTAAATTATTCAGGGCCTCAATTGAGCATTAAACCACCACAGGTGATCATAGAATACAAGGTTTACCCTAGGTGCCACCTAAGGTTGTTTAGTGTCAGATGTTCCAAGTAAAGTAGCCTTCACAATATTCCTTTAATTAAACTAAATAGAAAATTTATTTTATATTACTTTACAAACCCACGACCTAAATTTATATTTAAATATCTTATTATATCTACTCACTATGGTCAGCTGGAAAACCCTAAGAGGATTTGAGTGGAGAAAAGTGGGCGTTATTTATTGGTGGGATAGATTAGAGAAAATTATATGACATGATTGAGGTGGATCAAGAGGCATAAAATGAAGTGGGTCTTAAGCATAACATGATAACAAATTATTCACAAATGATCGATCATAAATCAATGTGGGACTTGTCATTTTTTTCCATTTTTATTAAATGATTCAACATGGATGATAATATTTTTTTCTTGATCTATTATTATTGTTCTCCACATTAGCCAAAAAAATTATTAGTTATATTAGTTAAATATAATTATTATTTTTCTTACAATCACCAACTAGAATCCCCCAATTTTGGGATTATTGGCTGAGAATGCTTGTCTAATGTTGTGTTTTACCTTATTCATCTCTGTTTCCCCCTTCTTTCTTCTTGTTCTTCACCATTAGAACATGGGTTCACAATTAGACTTTGGTAGGTTGTAGTTGAGCATGGTTGAACCCATAGATTCAAAAAAAATGAAAACAATAAACTAAATGATTTTTTTCAAATGGATCATATTTGTTTAGGGATACTGGTGATAAATTTTTGGATCTACGATTTGGAGCAGTGACATACGGTGATTCTATGCTCTTTGGTATTTGTAATAATAGTCAGAATCTGATTTCTATCCATAAAATGTTGGGAACCAATGACTAGAGAAAAACCCCACTCATTTTGGGTGGCTTAATGATAGTTTATGATATGGAGAAGGATGATCAGGAAACCACATGAAGGATTTTACAATTCTATGAAAACACAACTAAAATTAATGTGACATTGAAAAACTAATAGAAATTAGGGCTATTCCCATGCATCTAAGCCAAATGTTCTAGTAAACTGTTGGTATAGAGTTCCTAAAACTAGTGTTTACCAATAGGTTTTATAAACTATGAGTATATATAATGGTATATGAATGGTTATTACAAAATGTTGGTATATACCACACTATACAATATGGTTTTTTAAAAACCATTGGTATATAATATTCAAATAAACCTCAGCATCCCCTCTTATCCTCCTCACCTAAGATACTAAGTCTACCCTCACCTAATGGAGAGGCTTATTGTTCACTCTTATCCTCCATAATTCACTCACTATTCCGTGGTTATTTGGATTCTAATTTCTATCAATATCAAATTAGTCAGTTTTGAATCCTTCTTCACTACTTATGAGTATTGTTTCATTTTTATCTGTGTATCTAAATGTCACCAAGATAATTATAAATTAAATTTATTCCCAATTCATTAAAAAATGTGGCTTTAGATTATTTTTGTTATTGTATTTCATAATAAATGTGTTTGTAATACAAATATATGTGGTTTAAATTTAGTTCTCTGCAACTTTCACATAAATCAAATATTTCTTTTTGTAATATATGTTAACTAATTATGTAATTAATTAATATAGTAAGTTGATTGTTTTATTAATGTATTTAGGGTTTATTATATTTCACATAATAATATTGAATGATTTATTGGAGACAATTTTGATACTTCCGTTAGAACATGGGAGAGATACTTATTTGGTAATCTATGTGAAAAT
Organism: Viscum album; assembly: GCA_963277665.1. Taxonomy (NCBI): domain Eukaryota; kingdom Viridiplantae; phylum Streptophyta; class Magnoliopsida; order Santalales; family Viscaceae; genus Viscum; species Viscum album. The sequence continues at coordinate 20,631,101 of OY728154.1, forward strand.
GGGATTTATATGATTTAAATTATCATGTGGAGTTTTATGAGGATATGTCACTCTCATCCGGAAAATAATTTGTGGATTTTATTCTCCCATAAAAATTGAATCATATATATATATGGTTCTCTCTTGAAAATATACCACAATGATATAGAACTCCCATATAAAATGAACTTTGGAGACATTGTTCTCCCATGGAAATGTAGCACAAGGACATGATTTTGTAAAATATATCCTTTATTTCCCAACAATGTTTATTTTAGTACTTACCCTTCATCCCTATTGGGAAGCTTTATTATGAGATACTCTCTTAATATTCCCTTACATAATCTAATTCTTCTCACATAATATTATTTTTAATTATTATTTTTGGTTACTTATGTTCATCATAACGGTAATGTTAACTAATAATTTTTCTATATTTTATATTCACTTTGTATTTATAGGCAATGGAATTTAAAATGTATTTTAATTTTGTATAATCATTTGGATTGTCTATAAGGTGAGGTTTTATTTGAAATTATTTTTTCCATTTATCCAAATGTTATTTAAATATTAATGAAAATTGTATCCCTATCTATTGATATTACTTAATGATCATTAACGTTTTCTTTAGAAGACACTTTGACTCCTATTTAATAAAACCTAATTCCATTATATGTCTATCATTTATTAAATAACCATAAACAGATTGTAATATATGTTTTAAATTTGGATAGTATGCATGAATTCAAAACGATATATAAAAATTACTTCTTTGGTGCTTATATTTTATATTGAAAACTAGAATATTAGTTTAAATGTTTTATTTCAAACTAGAATAGCATTGATTATATCATAATTTTGGGACATTGTTGTTGGATGACACATTATTATTCTTGAGTAAATTTTTTATATCAGAACGAAATGGGAATTTATTTAGATTAATGTCATATTGAAAAAAATTTGTTGCTTTAAAAAAATTGATTCAGAAATAAATTTGAATTTAATTAAATTATTTAATAGTTTTTTATTTTTCAATATATTATACTTTGTTGGGTTCCTTATTTTTAGGCATTGGTTATGGAATATTTATTTATCTTATTTGTTATTTGGATAGCTACAACTATGATTTGATGAATTTTATATCAAAATATTGTGTAATGAATTATTTATTTATGATTTGCATTATTGGATTGAATATGAATTTCTTTCAGGTAAAATTATTATTGAAGTGGGATGTATCAAAACAGAAAAATTTCAACTGAGTTTCAAAATAATTTCTATATTGTTTTAGAACATTCATTTTAGAATGATTTAGATATAGTTTGTGTACATTTTCCATGTAATAATTTAGTTAGAGGACCTTGGATATGTCTAGAAGAAGATAGATACCATATAAATAATATTTATTTCAAACAAAATATTATGTTTGGTATCACAATGGGAGGATGATACAATACTCTTTTGTTCATAACAGAAAATAAAGAAGTGGTTTGGAGAATTAGATATTTGATTTATTTCTATTTTTGAATCATCAAGTAAAAGATATATATCTAGTGAAAGAAGACAATTATATAAATACACATGAAGAAAATAATTAAAATGATGATGTTGAGAGAGGGAATAAATTAACAGATGATGTTATTACTCTTGTATACTAGGAATATACTAAAATGAAAAAAATTAACTTCTACTATGGTTGTATCATGGGAATACCATTTATTGAATTTCTTATATAACGATTGATTATATTCTTATCTTTTCAATGGAATTTCTTTCTGATAATGATGTTTTTCCTTTAAATCATTATATGGGATGATAAATAATTAACCAACATGGATTTTCCACTAATTAAATTCACAATGTTTTGGAATATTTTAATTTATGTTGGGAGGAAACCTATGGAATTAATGACTTTAAATATTGTAGTACATATCGAAGGAATCCAAATGTTGATGTGTCACCATATCATATGCCACAAAAATTCATTTGAAACATTGCATTGATTCCTAGGATACAAAATCTAGTAATCTCTACTAAAATATCAACCTATATAATGTGGAATTATGGTGGGATAAATAAAGATAATGATGAGTTATTTCATCCTATATATGGATTATTATGATATAATTTTGATACACAACATCTGGATTTTACTATAGAGGTGTGTAATGTTAGGTAGGGTCTATCATGTGATGGTTTAAATATTTTTGCTTAGATTCTTACGTCCCACAACATGTGGCCAATTTTTATATAAATTTATAATAATCCTCTATGGGGGTGTGTATAAAAACCTTTCAGTTTATTTGGTATGCTAATATCTAGATCTCTTGATCCTGATAATGTTATATGCATCTACATACACCCCTTAATAAAAGATTTGAATCATTATTGGGATATTATCATGTGCACATTCAATTCTTCGTTAAACAAATATATTTAAAATGTGTGTTATGCTTCTGTGTAAAATGAATTATTTCACTCTATAAGAGCCGATTTCTAGTTGGAGGATGAAGGATAAAATATCAAGTCCTATTTTTTAAAATATTACATGTTCTATAAGAAATAAATACCATCATATTTTCAGTTCCATGGGGGCATAGATGATTCTTTCCAATGAATCATAAATATAGAACGAATAATCAAATATTTGATAATACTATTGACACTGAAAAAACACCTCAATTTATGTCAAAAAATTATGTGCTTAATGAATTCCAAGATGTTTTGTTTCGTTTAATAAAAGTAAAATGTAATCTAAAATTAGGAATAATTATGACACCAAATCCACTTGAAATTAAGAATCAAAAGTATATTTATTCATTTCCCATTTTTCTCAAACAATTAGTTATAAAATTTGTTAAATTTAATTCACATTGAGAAAACTATATGTAAAATTTTACATTCAATACTTTTCAATATCAAGGGGAAGAAAAAATATGACATATGATATCGGTGGGGCTTGTTGAATTGGGGTATTTAATCATAACTAAAACACATGTATATCAGTGAAAATAAATGTAAAGTCCCCTATGCTTTTTATGTGATGAAACCTTAAGAGAAAAACGAATTTCTATAAGCATTGTAGAATATCATGATTTCTAATGGCTATTACAGAACAATATCTAAACGAGTCAATAAAAGGGATTTGAAATTAAAATCCCTAAAACTATTGATTAGCGCATCTTTCATCATGAATTGATTAAAATATAAATCCATCATTTACTATACAATAATATAAGGGTGATGGTGATTCACATTCCCATTTTTATAGATACCTTCCTAATAAAATTTTATCCAAATTTTTATTGATAAAAATAAAGTAATATTGAAAATTTATTTTGTGTGAAATTTTTATATTTTTTTCATCCATCAATTTTAACATACATGTGGAATTTAATAGTTTATCTTCCAATGGAAACACTTATTGCGGGACCCATTTCCTTTTAGTAGATGTATTATGCTAAATGAAATATGTTCCTAATTAAATCTTATGTCAGAAACAACAATCATCTTAATTGTTTTATTGTGATAAGTTATCAAACTCAAGAATATATGTATTTTTCTTCAATGTATTAGTCTAATGTGGGTATCAAACATAACCGACCAATGATAAGTGAATATTATATGTATTGGTAATTTTTTCCCCATTTCCATTTCATCCAAAAATAGTAGGAAGTCATGGATCATATATATCAACTATATTGATCCTTAAAGAGTGGGATATAGCACATCTCAAAGTCTTGTTTGACTATTGTTTATTAAATGAATATATCAAGTAATTAATTTGAATAAGTATGTGTTATCTCATAAAAGATTATCCCATATATACCATAAAAGTTTATTGTGATTTTATGTAGGTAACAAAAAATATTATATGTAGAGTTCACTGATATTTTACTTTCAGAAGGAGATATATTTATCATAGAAAAGAGATTCATGATTTTTTAAAATAAAATCTATGAAAATTGGTTTTATTAACATAATATATAGATATTTATTTACTTTTATCATTTATATATATTTAAGGAGTTTATTTTACCTTTTGAATCAATATCACATTAATTAAGAGCATTAGATTTTGGTCTTAATTCCATGGTCCATGAATAAAAATATTTAATAATCTATGGGTATAAAAATATAATAAATTTTCTAGACATGAATATGATAACACAACATGATGGTGTTGTGTTAAATAAAATGACATACTATTCTTCCATTACATCATATAGTACGTCACAATTTCAAAATGTTTCTTATTACAGAATTGTTAAGAAAATATTGTTATTGGATTATTATTCTCATGGTTGATTCACGATGATAAAATGTAACTGGTTTGAATCAATGAAGTGATAAGGAATATTTATTAATGTCTTTGGATTCTGAGTTATTAACATGACTCAATTCCTAGCCACCAATGTACCATATCTTTTGGAATCACTATAAAAAGATGTATTTTATGTGTCAATACATTAAAGACCTGATTTTATTTTAATTGTTACAGTAATCCCATGATATTTTATAGTAGTGGTGATAAAATGGAAACCATTAATGAAACCATTTGAATTGAAAAATATATTTCATATAAACAATCAAATTTTCTGGTTGAGAAAATTTGTTTTTAACATGAAGTAGTAGTGGGTAATATATAGAAGTAATTATATATGTTCATAGTTAATTTTTTTAGCTTGATGGGTGTTTCTTAGATACATACTACTATATTTACTTTAATTTGGTTTCATTTTAGAATGAAATTCTTATTTTAGTTTTATAATTATAGTGAATTCAATTATATTTTTTTCAATTCAGAAAACTAGGTTTAAATGGGTATTTAAAATATGTATAACATGATTTTAAATCATAGTTTATAGAACATATTATGATATTATTTATGTATTTTTTGACATCTAAGTTCAATGAAAAATTTCCAAAAAAATATTTTTAAAATATATACATTTCATTATTATGAAAATTATGAATGATATTGAACAAATTCAAAGGAATATACAATTAGATAAAGATAAACAACTGTTCAAACTAAGGATAACTCCTCTAGTTCCTGTAGTGAGTATAAAAATTATAATATATTCCTTTCTTATTAAAGTTAATGTCAAATTTATATTCTTTATTAATAAAATATTAGAGAATTTTTTTTGAACCAATGTTGACCCCTCCTCATCATACTTGTAAGGGTTCATGTGGGTGTTCTACTAGAGCTACACAAGCACCCTTTATACACATTCACACCCAGACCTGCTAGTGGACATGCCATTTACCAAACATATTCCTCCACCAAATGAACCTCTAGGTAAGTTCCCACATATGCCTCCATCATCGTCTTATTTAGGATATACATATCATACCAAGTCTAGTATACCTCCCAGGATTTTCCCACAAATTCCATGTGTATATCCTATGATGTGTCTATCGACCATGAATCATTTTCCAACCATTTCTACACCACCTCCATTTCCCAATATCTGTCTGGGATCTAATGAATGTACACCTTCAGCTTTCACTCCACTGCATATATATAACTGGGTCCATTCTTTGGAACATGCACATACTTGAGAGGAAACAAATACAAAACATTCCACTGAACTATTTAAGTCTAATGATCATATTGGATCCGGGTTTTTTATATGTGCGTGAAATTATATCACATCATTATTTTCTAGGGGTAATATGAATTAATTATAATTTTTTCTATTATCTGATTCGGAAAAATATTCTAATAGGTGAAATTGGTTTACTCATATTAATGAATTCTCTAATCATCAAATAAAAATAATGATATATTACATTTAATACAGAAGAATTATATGTAAAAATGTCAAAAAAATGTATAATTTTTATAGATACAATATCCAAGTTCATCGATATCTTTTCGATTCAATTAGCCTCATATAGGAATATTGTAATAAATGAGGATTCATGAGAGGAGACATGGGTAATAAATTTTTTAAATTAAAATCAATATTATAATTTAATTTATATGAATTTACATGTTCATTTCAAGATCATTTTAACATTCTTGATGGTCAAGATGCTAAGGTCGTATAGTTCATGGAACATTAGTAATTGTGGAGATCAGGTAAGCATGGTTTATATGTTGGTTGGAAAAGTAGATTTGGATCATAGTAAGAATGAATTCCAATATTGAAAAAAATACCAACATTAAAATTCCTGGAAATAATAATTTATTAGAAGAGTAATGAGTTTATGGTTTTCTATATTTATATTGGTTTGTATTCAAAATTTAATTCATATTAATTTTATTGAATGTTTTTTCATGATGCATCAGAAAAAACAAAAAGAATAAGGATTCTATGAATTATATGCACACTTTGGGGCATACTATAAAGGTGGAGAATGAGAGGTTCCAAGTACCATTATGACCAACCGAGATTGTCTAGACACTAATTAGGATCACATGAAGGGTGATGAACACTTAGAGGGGGGATCCGTGTTTTTATATTTGTGAAAAACCCTTTCTTGGATCACATGATTATTTAACACTATTCTATTATTACACATAATGGTGTATAGAATAAATAATCACAACAAATTTATTAATTAGTTGTGTACTTAAGAAGGAAGTCAACATCCCCATTTTATTATTAATATTAAACTACTTACACAAAGCCACACTCTTATTATCAATAAATAGCTATAGGTAAGGTTGTTACCATTAACCAACGATAAATGATGGATAAAACTAGTTATAGTTATACAATAACAAAAAAATAATTTCTTTTAAAGAATAATATCTCATTTAAGCAAGATCCTCCATATGGGCTAGTTTGATGTAGATCTTCTTCCTCTGGTTCATCCTTTTAGAACAAAATTCTTATTCTACTATTATCACATGAGTTATCTTAATCCTCTTCATTAAATTATTAAAATCATAATACAATATTTTTTAATTTATTTTATTCACTTTTATATTCCCAACATATTTGTAATTTTTTTTGATATTTTAATTTGAAAATTCCCTAATTTGTAGTGGAAGATGATCTTTTCATTCAAACCAAAAGATATTTTCAGTTTTAATTGGACCAAAAAAACTCATAAAATATCTTTATTTATTATGAGAATGACCTATGCTATTATCACTAAAACACCTCTAAAATCCAACAATATTTTTTGTAAAATTTATGAGTGTGTGAAAGATTTTAGGATGATCGGAATGAATTCCCCATAAAAATAATTTAAATGATTATTACGTATGCGAATGAAATATAATATATCATGGTATTCTACTCTATTAATAATTTATTCTAGTTGATAGTCATTTTGGTTCATTTTCATTGATTAAATATATAAATAAATTATATGTAGTATGACTCATTTTCGTTCAAAAATAATTGTTTCCTATAATTCAAAGTACATCGCTCAATAAAATTAATAAAATTAGAAGCATAGTTTATGATAGAAGACTTTTGTTGTGAACTTGAAATCAATATAAGTTAAACCATATCTAAATGTGGAATTAACTATTATAAAATTATAATTCTATTTGATAATTATCCTTCTATGTAAATTTATAACAATTCAATTATTTATTTGATAAATAATAACATCAATTTTTGATTCCATTTCATTCATAATCATGTAAGAAATGTAGTATTACATCCCAATATGTTTCAACTAAGGATCAATAAAAATATATATTTACTACACCCCTCGATGCATCAATATTTGAAAATATGATGATAAATATTTGAACGATGGAAATAAGATGATAATGAAATTCTATTTGAATAGTAGATGAAATACATCTGGATAAGAGATTTATTTTGTTTTTCAATATCACACAGAAAAAATTTCCACTTTAAAACCCCAATAGGTTTCATATGAAGAAGTATATTTTTATCAATACTCCAAAAAGAATTGTCATTTTATATTAGAAGAATTATAAAATTGGGTTACAAAACAAATAGTGATTTGTGTGTGTGTTGGATATAAAAATAGTGAAAACATCTGAATGATGAAAGTGTTAACTCGTGAAGAATTGTTGAATTTTTCAATACTACCTATATCAACAATACCACATACATTTTCACAAAGGAATATATGGACTAATGTGATGAATAAACTCAGCATAATGCTAATTCTCTAATGAAAACAAAATAATTGGTTCAGTTTGTGTGACTGATTGGATAATACAAATAGGGGAATCACACTGTATATATAATAAACATGGAATACACAACCTATCACAAATATCTATATAGATATTTGATTATATGACTTCATATTGATACATGCTCAAAGCGAGATGAAAATAACATCACATTTCATTATTTTATTTTATTCATATATGTAATTCATGAAACCATTAGAATAATGCTTGAAATTTTAATTAATTTATTGATAAGTGGTTATTTTCTCATTCATAATGACTCATAAAATTAAATATAATTTTAAAAATTCAATTATATTTTTTATTTTACATATTTAAAAACTTTTTTGCAGATTAGTATTGAATTTATAAGATCTTATTTTACTAAATGTTTCATCATATCTCATTTTTTCATACAAGGATTCTCTAAAGATCTATTTGTATCATCAACACCCATTTCTTATTGTTTTTTTATTTTACTATTATTTTACATGATATATGTTTTATCCTCCTAATCAGGTTGAAAAATTAAACAACTGCATCATTAAAAACATTCTTTTCTTTTATATATATGTAAAGTCTATAACTTCCTAAAAGGATCCTACAATTCGACTTCTCCTTATATTTACTAGCCTCCTAGAGGTCCATCTATATCTCTCTATCCATGTCTCCCGGAATGAATGAATATCATTTATCAACGTTTAAAATTATATTATCTCCCTCAATGATGGTATTAATGTTGGATAAAACATGTGCCTTTTTTACATGTAAAAAATTCAAATAACCTCATTGATAGATTTGGTTAATTATACTAGGATGGAACTAACCTCCATTAGTTTCAATTAAAATATCATATATTAATCTTATTTTATTAAATTAGATAGTTCTTAATTTAATGGATTTCTTCAAAATCTAGAATTTTAATTCATTTTAAGTTGTGTTGAAATCCTAAGTATCATAAATTTTTCACTTTAAAAATAGGTTTCCAATATATTATCAATATAAAAAACATTTCTCCTTATAAATGCCCCCACTTGAGCTTGAATTTTACTTAATCAAATATGGAATCATTTTCTTAGTTGAAGATCATAATTTTTCATTAGACACTATATTTTTATAGATTTTAGACACATGAAGACTATGCAAGAAACTGATATATTGTTTTATAAAGGACATGGAAGTTGAATAGGATTGGACTTGGGCTTTTATTTATATGAAAATATTTTCTTCCTTTTTATACTCATTTTAATTACATAATAATGATAAGTATTATGGATTACCTTAGAAACAAATATGCACCAGCCAAGGCCAACTAGCCAATCCAGCTTGACCTAAGCTCATGTGGGAGTCACCTCAACCACCCTAAGAGAGCTAGCTCAGCCAAATCGTATCAGTGTCATGGTTACATAGGAAAGTGCACACACATAAGAGGAAACAAGTTGTGCCACTTGGTGGAAGTGCAGTGGAATTATGGGTTGTCATGGTTTATTGTCGGTGATAGTTTGGAGAGGACCCTGATAGTCACTTATGGTGACCAGAATGTCTGTGATGTCTTTCTAAGTGTTCATATTCATCCTAGAAAATTGATGTGGGGGAAAATCTGTGTATGAATACTATTCCTCCATAAACAAATTCATATAGAAGATGAGCCATATAATCAAAATGATCCAAACTATCTAATATAACTCCAGTGTTGTCTTCACCCTCTGCACATTATCTATTCTAACAAAAAATTATGGTTTTGAATATCTAGTCGTGCCTAACATCTTCCTGAATACATCGATCGATGATCATTGTGATGGCCATCTAAAATGATCAATCCCTATATAACCAAATCATCCTTGACATTACAAATATATATATTCACCTTCGCTTCACATACATTCCAACCACATGAATGCGATAAAGTCATCGCATATTTCCATTGAAATATTTTTAATGGAACACATGATTGAATAGAGATGATCACCAATCCATCATAAGAACATGAAAATTTATATAATATCTATGTTGAGATTCACCAGTTTCATTGCATTTATACAGTGAATTCCCACTTGAATCTGATCATAAAACCCTATGAAATCCATCATGAGATTTTATGGAGACAAGAAATGAGACAATGATGATAAGGTGGGAAAATTATAGCTTCATATTCATCTCATAAAAAATAATATAACTTATCATAATAAGACCAATCATCCTTTAAAATTTTATAATTTTTTTACATGTGAAGACTCTGATTAGATATATGTTGGCATGAAAGATGGTCATGCGAAGCCACTGAAGTAACCACATGAGTCCATAATTGGTTTTTATCAACACTATCAAATGAGGTAATGGATATTGATGGACATGGTTTCCTCAAATACATCTGGTGATTCGAAAAATAGAGTCATCACTAGAAGCACTATGATTCATGTGTTAAATTGGAGATGATAAGAAAAAACAGTGTGGACATCACCGCAACATCACAAGAGGAAGAATATAACTCCATATAATGAGGTGCTTTCTACTTAGATAATTTTTTTATTCAGTTTATTGTATGAATGATAAAATATCAAATGAATCCATCTTGTGATCTTGTAATGTTGTTCATATGAATCCCCCACCACCACAAGCTGATATATTCATTTTTTACCAAATCAAATAAGTGATATAACAAAACACTTCTACCCATATAAACCCATTTCCCCTAAGAAAGAGCACACACACATGAGCGGGGAGAACATATGAGATGAATAGTGGAAAAAATAAGATGATCAAACACTACCTTTTGAGAGATTATCCATGTAATGGAGTGATCCATCATATAATACCCTACACATGGTCATATGATGCATTAATCCTCATTCAAGGTTGTCATGTAAAGAACCAGGATTGGAAGTCCTTATATAAGACCTCTTCTACATAATGAATTCTCACGATCCCCTTATCATGTGGGATTCCTCCACTATTTCGATTGACTTAGATAGACATCCCTTGATGCATGTCCTCTCTATGTGTGAAGCCATCATGTATCCTCGTACAGGTTATGACATGAATACTCAACTTCATGATGTCTGCATTCATCCTTGGACATGCCTTTCTGGATATGAATTAACCTTTTAATACACCCTCATTCATGCTATGGCCTCATGTGCATGTGATCATGCGGCCTTAAATCATGTCCCTCAATCACCAGAATCCCTCAGGTTTTCATGGCCCAATTGTTCGTACCCAACCCATGAATATGGGATTAAAATTATTTTAAATTCACCCTCCATCCATGTAGCTAACATATGATCCCATAATCAGATACTCATTCTCATAAGGGGAGATCTTATAAGGGGTTAGGGTTATGCACCCATGAATTAGTATATCCAATTTTATACTTGGATTTTCAAACATTTGAAAAATATCTATGGCGTACAATCACAAGACCCCATCGCATGAGTCCCCAAGGATATGGTGATCACATGATTATTCACTAGTGTTGAGAAGACATCATACGACTGTCGATGAGTCAACTTAGTCACATGAAAGTGTTTATACATGTCAGCACTGTCATGATATATCCCATGGATAATTCTGGTTGATCATATGACAAGTTATGTGCATAAACTACTTCATCATGTGAAGATATATTTGGAAAGTAACTTTGATTATGTGAATATATCCTAGATGATACAGGTTAATAATGTGAAAACTTATTAATAGTTTACATTTGATCATTTGACGAAATCTTGGAAATGTAAGGATGATCATGTAAAAGTAAATTTACATGTCAAATGTGATCATTTGAAGCATCGTGGACATGTCAAGAAGACACCATTGAATGTGTCTACCATGTCAAACCGACAATCTGAACATGTCTATATGACAATCAATACATGCCCCAAAAACAATCAATATATGTTCGGAAGATAATTAGACATTTCGAACTTGTCTAGCCGAAACCCTTTGATTTACACCATGTGAACCATTGGCCATGAACCTCTAGTTGAGTACACCCTTATAAGGGAATTTTTATTAATGGTTTGGGGGTATGAACTCATGTAACTCTATTTGTGTTGGGATCCTAGAAGGGCCCTCTCTTCCCAATAAGATTTACCATATTTCTCAAGGACATTATATCTCTTCATTTTTCAGAAGCCAAAGAATTAATAAGAAACCTGAGAATCCATCATAGTATAATCCCCTAGAATTATTAAAACTAAAAAACAATAATGTATATGAGTGTAAGCACCCTCCCTAACCCATAAATTGGATATGGGTAACTACATTATAAGAACTCTGATTCCTTTCGAAATAAGATGTGTAGGACATCTTCTTAATGAATGAGATCCAATGGGAATCCATCCTGGTGTAAGTCTCTCCATATACCAAATATTATGAAATCATGAGACTAAATTATTTCTATTAGTATATAATATTTCTTTATCCATCAATGGATTATCTGTGGGCCCATACACATGAATCCTTTTATGTGTATTCCCTGACCATTCTGTCATGTTCCTAAAACCCATCAATGGGTTAGGGAAAAAACAGAACTAAAATGACTCTAAATAAATAGGATATGTAGGTTGACATCCTATGTCTTTAGATAAATACCATATCCTTAAAAAGTCTTATAATCATACTACTCTATGGGAACCATTAATGTATAATTATTTTACAAAAATCATCCATGTTATGTGTCCAATAATCAGCTGTCTCTTATTTCTCACACTGAGCATGGTTCACAAAGGCTTAGAGACTAGTGATGAATGTACCCACAATATGATTAGGATTACCTTAGTGTGGTCCATTCATTGAGAATGTTTTTTTGATTACATACCATCTTACCTCAAAGGGTAATATTTTTAATGAGGTAATTCAGGGCGGCCTTATATGCATAACCCCGCTCAAGGAACCTATTTTTGTATCTTCTATGATGTAAGATCCCATAACAAAAATTGGATGGAATCTAATTCCTTTCTAAAAATGATACGTAGGATTCCTTCTGGAGGCTTGTGACTTATATTTATATCCTTTCTACACGACACTAAAATTCATGGTATATTCATGTCATACGACCATGGCATATGTCATTTGATCTATGTGGGTTTTGATTCTTGTTATCAAAGAAGATATTGGATGACATACAGAGGTTCAATAGCATCTCCAAGACACTAAATGAATCCATGGATGAAAAAATAGAGCACTGAAATATGGATATAAAATAAATTATCATAAGTGAATAAGATAATTATAGATAACATGAGGTACATACAATTCCTCATTTGAGAATATGGTCTTAAGAAAGTTTTTGGAAGAGGGGTAACTGGTCTCATATTGGGGTTGGAGAATGATTTCACAAACATATCTTAAATCTATATGAGAGTACAAGAATTGGAAATAATTTCCCCCAAAAGGTTGATATGATCCTGAACTCGAATCTTCTCAACCAATTTGAGTATCTATGCATCATTGGGTTTGAAACCCAATTGACCACCTACCTTTGGAAAGAAGGTTTGTGTATTTTCATGGATTTGAGAACCATTGGGAATTTTTGTTAGAATAAAATACAGTAAACCCAACACCAAAAATTGTGAAACCAACATCAATCACCCACAACTAAGCATCTGGTGAAACTATTCATGATTATTTGGAAAACAAATGGTGGACCCAATGTGAAATATTTTAACAGTGTCATCCCATTCACTGGTTAAAAAGGAAAGGATACCAAGTTCCCATCAGGCCATTTTTTCCATAATAGTCTTTGAAAAAATAATTAAAATTGACTTTTTTTCTTAACTACGTTGAACCACTCACAAAACAATGGACCACCTATTTAACCTTTGTAAAAATATGTGACTGAACATGTACTATTCTATGTGATGTGCACTCATAAGGGGTTTTTTATTTATAATTAGAACAAATCAGATTACTTGAAATCAAATGAACATCATATATTCCAACAGATCTAGAGACCACGTGAAAATATGGTAATTTATGTAGAACCTCTCAAGCCAGTGTAATCAATCAGCTGACACACTGATCATGTGCATTGTACACCAAGGAATCTAAGGCCTTGGGGACTCAACATTCACCATCACCAACGCAACACCTCCATTTCTAGATGGTAAAGGACTTCATGTAGGAACACCACATCAACAACTCTATCATTACTTTTTAATAAGGTTATGAAATCCTCTATTGGATAAATTCCCACTATTCATCCTTCCCATGATAGGTTTCATGAGAGGATGTGGACCTCTTTTTCCACAATCAAACACTTTGTGAACTTGACCCTAGAACACAATAAGATATATGATCCCTACACCATGGAGGTGGATGAGGGAAATAATCACGTCAAATCAACAAATCAGGAGCTTCCTTGGAGTTATACCATCCATTCTAGCCATCATCATCGACATTTGACCAAAATTCAACAACGAGATGAAGAGGAAGTTGTAACCACCCTAACAATACAAATTAGGGAAACCAACAGGGGAGCCCCATCCGGGGTATCCAAATAATGTAGTTCTAGATTAGGCTTATATCCCTATTACATACAATATTTATTATTACCACCATTGTATCCTAAAAATGGTCCAGAGTCTATCCTAGAACATTACTTGGAAAGATCTTTTGACTTCATCACACCTGTCCTTGTTGATTATGGAATCCTATGGAGCACCCCAACCCATAGGGTTGGGGGAACGTTTATCAAATTTTACCGTGGGATCATCTCTAATATAGGATCCAACTCACAAAAAAGTGATATAGGTTCTAAAACACTAAATAGTACTATGGACATTGAACCACTAAATGGTATAACAGAGACTGAATGTTATTTTAGATACAGACTCATCAATCAGGATACTCAATTGAAGAGGAGCACCGACACCTTGTATCTCCATAAATATAATATCATTTGAATATGAGTAATTATCATCAGATACAAATTAGAATACTCCTATAAAGTATAATAATACTCTCATACAGGCATCTGAGTCATGACAGGTTGTCATAACTTCTACCTCTAGCCTAATAAAAGAGAGGTTCGACGGTATTCTTAATGCCACTATAGAATGAATTATTGACTATTTTAGTATTTTAGAGTGTAATTGCTATGGAGAATATGAACCGTGGTAGTAGAGGATTCAGTCTCTGGGATAAAAATTGAGACTCCGAGTATCATCTACCCACCCCATCCTTAGCAGGGGAAAGGGTGTTGTAATGGATCCTTCCAGTCACCCAATTAAGTATGGTAAGGAAATTTACATAGAGGAACATATCACTCAACTCCAATGATAGAATAAGGATCTCAAAAAGGTAATTTTTTTAATTATCCTAGGATATATTCAGTAAAATGACATTCCATAACCTTTCTATGGAATATTTAATTACAATGAAGTTCTCCAGCCCTTAAGGCTCTGGGAATTTTCATATATTCAAAACCCCCAGCCCATAGGGCTGCGAAATCTTGATATTTCCCACCACCTCATCAGGGGTACTCTAAAATCTATACGAACTTATCCTTTTCCACAATTCGTCCCATAGTTCTGGTTTTATTAATATGTGTAAAGAGTTCTCATCATCAGAGTATCCAAAATTCCCAAGAACCTACCCTCAAACCCATATGGTACATGGTTTTGTACCTCGAACTTAAAAGTCAACCGTGTTCCCATTCCTACAATGGTATAAGTAGCATGTAATAGAATCAATGTGGTCACTAATATCTTGATTAAAAAAAGAAAATGTTATACTCCTTCCAATAAAAAATTTTCCTCAAGTGGATTAATTAATTTATGAGGAATTATTTGACAAAACTCATGATAATGAGGAAGCTGGGTGAGGCATGGTTGATAGGAAATGATAATTACTTCCCTTACAACTATTATCCCAGTTACTCAATGTAGAGTTGATTTAGCTTCCAAGATTTTCTATATAAGCTTGTAAATTATTTCTTTCTATAGTTAAAGGATCCCAAAGCTCATGAAATATACATAAGATTCATCCAAGAAACATTTAATAATTTCCCCACCCTCCTGAAATGTTGCGGGATGACAACATCTTATTAACATGATGTTAAACTACAAGGAAAAATTACTAGAATCATATAGATAAATTGAATGAAAAATCTTAATCAACTAATATTAAACAAAACAATAATTTCCCGGTCTCATGACTTTAAACATCAAGGAAAACATCCTTTTCATATGATGATAAATTGTATGTTATGTCTTAGTCTCATGATGTTAAACTAAATAGAACATGTACTAAGCACAATATGGTTAACTGTGTGAAGTATTAGTTTATCAGTTCTATCTTCAACATCAAGTGGATGTTATACTCCCACTATTCAAGATAAATCATATAGGCATTCATAGAATCCCTCTATACCCCAAATGTATTTGAGATAGAATTTTTTATAGATGGGGTTTATTAAGAAGAAAATATGCCATTAGAATGTTAGGTTGTAATATCGTTCATATAAAAAGATTAGGAAGATGTCAAACATGGAAATATCATACCCCTATATGTATCTAGATAACATAATGATGTCAATATCCAATGTGATCTGATTGAATTTGGTTTTTGGATCAACCTTATCCCAATTCAGATGCTTCGATGTTTGGGACCTCATGTCAAATGTTGAGTCCACGATTATTCAAAAATCCATGATATATAATGTTATTGAATGATCGTGGCTTCATAACCACATTTTGGTACCTTAAAATTTTCTTCAGTGCCCAAAATACCCCATATATTGGATGTTTTGTGTACTACATGGTGATGATCCTCCTTATATTCTTGAGAGTCCATATATCATTAAGCAGTATTTTATAAAAAAAGGTAAATAACCAATGGTGGATAAAAATATGTATATTAAAACCCCAATGTATTTGGTACAAGCCATGTGAATCCCTGTATTTTCTCAATAGTGATTATGTTCCACCCATAAAATAGATTAAGGAAGAAGGCTTCGTATTAGATGTCCATGATCCTCCTTCCCCCAATGAAAACCAAATAGAAAAAAACATCTCTAGAATCTCTTTGTTATGTAAACAATAGTCCAAGATGAAAATGCCTCTTATTGTGGACTCTTTTAGCTTGATGATGATAGATATTCCCCTATATTATCTAGTATTTGAAAAAAAATGTCTCCACCAATATACGGATGGAAAAAAGAAGAGAACAACTTTAGTAACGTCCCTCCTATTTTTGAAGAAGGAATCTCCCCCACCATCGATGATATCAAAATAGTGAATATGGGAATAGAATCAAACCCACTACCTATAATGATAATTGATTCCCTAATTATAGAATAGAAGGATGTGTATATTGCATTTCTAAAAGAATAATCTATATGTGGTCACTTAGAATTATATAAACTTCCACTGGATAAAACCTGATGTGACTATCTATAAACAATAATTACCTTATGAACACTGAGGATTCATGAAAAAATATTGTACAATCCACCCCTCTAATGCTTTCATGTCTTAGTAAGAATAAATTTAACTTAACAACATACAATATTTCTAGATGGTTGATACCAAATTATAAAGAAAACTTCTTTATCGTATGATGTTCAAATATACCAAATATATTCCCTATCATCATGACATTAAACACCGTATTAGACCCTCTATTTGGGGGATGTCAAACTTCCCAATATTCCCTTACAACATGATGTTAAAATGAAATTAAAACGTTATAGTTGTATAATGTTAAAACTATATAGAATAATCCTTTTAGCTGTAAATTAATGTGCCTATAGTCTTACTTTCTCATCATATGGCATTAAAACTCATGGAGAACATCACTTCATAGAAGTTGACTACACTCGAGCTAGATCTGTGTGAAATTAATATGAAGTTCCACCATCCATGTATGTGAGTCGTATACCCATAGGGAATCCTTCAATTCGATAACTATGTGTGGCTTGATTCTTATAATTATGGGATGCATAGTCATGCTTAAATCTCAAGTCATGTTTCTATCCCCGATATATTCATCTCGGCCACATGACATCAAACTATGCGACAACATATTCAGCACAAGGTGTTAATGTTTAGTCTTACCCTATGTAACAATCAAGAAATGCCTTGGAAAACCAGCTTTGGAAGCCTCAAATCATAAACATGGGATTCCTCTTGAAAGATGATTTTCCAAATTCTTGTATGGTGTTTATAGGAATTAGTGCCTCATTTTTAATGGTGGGGAACTTTCATCCCTTCCAAATGATGTTAATGTTCATTATTTTCCATGAACTATATACATATTGATTATTATTCTAATGAAATATGTAGAGATTCGTAGATCATATATCTTAGACCAACCACCACATGATACAAAATTTCTCTTCCCTTTTCATTATTTGCATCTATGTTCTTGGAGAAACCTTTTATATTAGTTTTTTCTCACACTGATAATAGATCACAAGCGATTGGGAATCTGTAAAGGGTTTCCCTATATAATTGACACATATCAGTTCACATCAGGGTTAGCCTGGTCCTAGATAAAACACCTTAAAAGTACCAACATGCTTCATTTCCACATGGAATTAAACTACATGGTTGACGTCTCATACATGAGATAAAGTTGTGAAATTTTATGGACCTCTATCTAGAGGAGCACTATCATTGGTGTTGGTCCCCCACAACACCGCTATTCAAGAAATATATGTGGATTTATTACTGTTATCATGGGAAACATAGCAATTCCTAGATATCTAATACCATTTTTAACCACAATAATCAACAAGAACAATTCCCTCAACTATATATGGGTTAAACCAGAGAGTTTTATATTCAAAAACTACATATAACTTTGTTCCTACCATAAAAATATATGTAGTAATTCTTGAATGTCCAATTCTGGGTCTATTCATAATATAATTTATAATAATATAACCCTAACTATAGATGTTATAGACCTACATAGTGAGCCACTTAAGACCCTCTCTGACATGAATTAATTGACAGTTCATTTTTCCCTTTTTTATTATGCCAGCATGAATCATGTGAGATTATGGAACCTATAATTTCACTCTGACTATCTTGACCAATAAGTTTCTCAGATTGGGAAAAATGTAAATTTTAATGTTTTAAAATTCATTACATAAGGACTTCACCTTGAAATGATGATCCCCTCTCATGTTTGTGTACACAAGAATCATGCATTTTATTATTTTGTCTTATAATGTGTTCCATACATTTTAGCATAGCATTTAGGGATCTCAAAACCTTATTGAATATTATATTCTCTATAATCCAAATTAGTATCTTTGATATTTTAGTTGACAGAACAAATTCCCTGAGTTGATAAAATTATTTTTGAATAACATGGACATTGGTATTCCATTATATTGGATATTCACTATTAAAAACTAGTAACCAACATTGGTTTATCCAAACATGCCATTAGATCCTAGGAAGGCCCCCTTAACACTAGGAGTTTTCAACTTGACCACAAGGAACATTATATTCTCTCACCATTTCTAATAGTATACATGTACCCCACCAGTTCTCACCTCAAGATAAAAAAGATATTCATTGGTTATGATTTAAACCTTTTGTGACTCAACTTCTCATGTGGATTTAGAGGCTCTTCATGTTACACATCTATGAATTTTACCTATATTCAAAGAATAATTTTGACATCATATCCTAGTACACTTCAATTTTGATGTATTCATATTCTATGAAGACATAATTGCTCTATGTTTTCACCCATCTCCACTACATATGAGTCATATCTATGAGGAAATATATACTTAAAGGGGATGATTATGGTATCATTCATTTCCTTATAATATTTATTGGTAATCTTATGGAGTTCCATCACCAAAAAGTATCATATACCTCTATTTAAATAGGTCCTAGTAATACAGACTCATTTTTCCAATGCACGATTCTTATCTACATATTGTTTTATCACTAATGAGATAAATACATGCAAAAGGGAACTGAAATTTGGATACCCAAAAATAATCATGTGAAAGGATAAAATGTGTTCCCAAAATATAATTCTGTGGGACTAAATCATAGTTCCCTGATGAATATCTTTAACAATTTAACAATGGAAAATTCAAGTAAAACATCTTTACTGCATTATGTTAAACTTTATGGAAAATTCCTTGATCATTTCTACACAAAATTAAACATTATACTTTGATGGTCTAAATCTCAAGACCCTAAAAAAGTGAAATAGGCACAAAATTGTTTATTTTGAAAACCTAAAAATCACATCCTATGAAAAATTCAAGACTCCTCTCACTAAACTCTTAATATTTAAATTTCATTCAAAACATTAGGTATAAAAAAATAGGGAATTAATATAATAGGTCTCACTTTTAGGTCATAGTAAATGTTACTCTATACTCACTAGACCCCCTATTTGAAGAAAAATTTATTGTAAAGATTTTTTATATCTCCTCACAATGATTACGTGTTGACTAGGTAGAAAAATAGTTTTTATGGTTCTCAACCCCTTAATGTAAAATTTTTCCATAAAACACCTTTCTATATTTGATGTTTTAGCTAACCCAATGTGTTCCATAAGATTATATCCTTCCCTTAGAGTCCTAGGAACCTTGGGCTTCCTTTCTCTTGGATCTTCCCTTTATAAAACCAGTAATAGGGAATTGTTCATCAGAATGGACCATTGGATCCTTGGTAGAACCCACCCACTTAATTCTATGAGTTATCTACCTAACCAAATGGAACTATATGGGGTCCCTACATTACCAAAGGTTGATCTTCACCCACTGGTTCCCACCTCTAGTTTGCTCAGAAATTTATTGACTATGGTTTGTAATCCTCACAATCAGAGTATTCAAGAAGATTATACATCCATGATGTTACATTTCCATGTATTATATCCTTTATGTAAGTAGGAATGGGTCATTCCATTCATGAATGTTTTTATGAAACATAACACAAGAATTATAACAACATTGCATATGGAAACTAAAAGGTAAAATTCCTTAGTGTGCTCGTACCCTTACTTTCATTACTTTTTCTCCACCTAAGGCTTCTTCATACAAACATGTTAGAGTTTTAAAATATTCCATGGACCTTGGCAAAGAGTGGGGATATGGTTTAATTGACCATGTCGTTAATCCATATAGACTCAGGCCTAAGGGATTCTGACCACCCAAATAGAGGTATCTACTCTTTGCAATTAAGGAACTCTTATCCTTGTGATCCCTAATGACACCATGGAAGAACACAACACCTTAGGGTTTTTTGGTTCTTTCCCAATATGTATATCCCATTCCATATTCAACAGTTCAAACTCCTAGACATGTTATTTAGCAATCCATATTCTAACTATCTTGATGGATTTAGATTCTTTAATTTTTTCCCAACATCCAATACCATCTCCACAAAATCATTCATGCCCATTGGAAAAGATTGGGGACACCTCTAATGACCACGAATTTAATCCTAAAGGGACCATACATAATGGATATTTACCTACCAAATAGAGGAATATCCTCCAAATAGTAAATGAAATCTAATAACCAGGATCCCTAGTAAAACCATGGAAGAACTAAACACCTCAGAGTATTGTGGGTCATCCTTTGAATGTTTTCCCCATTTTATATTCATTGATAAAGTCTTGGTAGCTATAAATTAAAATTTATGGAATCTTTTTGTCTGAGATAGACTAATCTATACAACCAGAAAAAACTTGTCTTCCCTAAAAGACTCTAAACTACCAATAGTAGAAGTTATATGATAGAAGACTCTAAACTACAAGCATCAGAAGGTCCAAGCTACAAGAGACCAAAATATTAGAAGAAAATACTATAGGATAAAAGTTTCTAAACCACTAGTAGTATAAGTTTATATATAGATGAATCTAAACTACCATTAGAATATGTTCTGAGGTAGAAAACTATAAAATACCATTAATAGAGAGTTTGACCAAGAAGACGCTAAACTACTAGTTTCATAAAGTCTTTGTTAGATGAATCCAAATGACGAACACTAAAAGTCAGATCTAGATGACTCTAAGGAACTATAAATATAATTTTTTTATCTATAAAACATTAAATTAGAACATATAAATGTTCTATTTTGGATGACCTTAATCTATCCAACTGAAATTGAAACAATTAACTCTAGTAAATTCAAAAAAGGAACGTTAGTAAATAAATGGGTCTCTGCTCGATGGACATGTAATTTATGTGATCCAGTAAATATGTAGAACAAATAAAATGGAAAAGGAATAAAACCTATCAGGTATAAGACCCAAAATAGGTCATCCTAAGAACAATAAAATTCCAAAAACTTTAATATTTACCCATATGAAGATTAGGGAAAATTTATGGCAATGAAATAGAGAAGATGCAAATCTTTTTGGGACTGTTATATATCCCTAGAAAACATAAATATATGCTCTCTAGGTCTACTGATCTGGGAAAAATTAGAGTGAATCTCTATTTATCATAACCCACATAAGGGTACTTAATTATATTATACAAATAAAATACATGAGTCAAGGTCCACCCTATAATACCATAAACAGCTCTTGGTTTCATAAATTGTGTGGCAAGAAATGTGGCCCAAGGGAAAGACCTGTGCAAAAAATTCTCTAGAAAAGGGTACCTACCCATGATTATGTAACAAAGTGAAGGCATTACCCTTACTATTTATGATCTATATCTATGTGATGAAATCAGTAATATATTTATTCGACCAGGAACCTATATTTGCAATGCATGAGATCGATCTGCATAATATTTTCCCTCAAAACTATGTACTACTTGATTCACATTCGATTGGGATACATATAAATGTTTGTGCATCTTATCTTGGATAAAAACAAAGGTTACATTTCTCCTAATCCCTTTTCCATCCGAGAATTCATAAAAATTCTAATTTTTGGATATATTTACCCCAATCTAATGCCATTCCCTATCATGGATTCTTCCAAGCACTGATGGTAAGGAAAATCGTCATTATATCACCTGAAAGTCCTCTTTCAACACACACATGACAAATCAACTCATAAGGATCAGTATAAAATACATTTATATGCTAAAATATATGAAAAAATTATCCACATATTTCTTAGAATAAGATTCTTTTTATTCCTTATGAATCTAATTCTAGGGGTGGGATTTTGTAGGAACCCATAATTTTGCACCATTTACATTTCCATCAGATATTTGAGGTGGTTGAAGTATTATTTCATGGGATTAGAAGAGTCATTGTTTATGGATAGTGGATGGTTTTGGGTTCATTTTAATAAGAGAAGTTAAAATTACTTTATCCATTCTATGTATATTTTTTTTCTAAGTATATTTTGGTTCCCTTAGCTAAATAATTTTCCAGCCAAGAAAACCAGCCAGCCAGATCAACCAAGGGAACATGAAGGGTCACATCAACCATGCCTTAGGATCCAATAAACTAACCAGAGGATGGTGATAGTGTGGTTTAGAAATCTCACACTGTGAGTTCACATGGTGTGTGTGAGTGTGCCTAAGTGGGTTACACAATGGGAGGGAACATATGGCAAGGGCATGGTGCAAGTGTTTTAGGTATTGACCCCATGACCAACTCGAGTAGATTCTATACAAAATTGATAAACTATGTTCTCTCCATCTATAGGTGAGATCGACGTGGGATGGATAACGATAGGAATAATGTTCCTCCATAAAAATATGGTGAAAACTATAGTCATATGATCAACCTAATCCCATCCATTCGATCACTCTCCCATGTCATATTCAACATCCACTCATATGTTTCCTTTATTGACACCTATGCTCTGATTCATAATGTCCCACCCGACATCGCCTTCATGATCCCGACACTCTAACACCACCCTTTCAGCAATATCCAATGAACAATATTGGGATAGAAAATCGTCCTAAATGTTTCAAAGCTATGTATTCATCTTCTCTTTGTAGGAATATTGTCAATATATCATGTAAATAAATCACAAGATAGGCAATGGATCATGTGATCAAATGGATACTACAATTGATCTATTACAGGAGTGATAAAACTCACTTGACAGAATGTCGATGATCCTTATGATGTTGTGTTATTAAGAGATTTATCATGTGATGCACACTATAAGGAAATAAAAAGAAGAACCATGAGTTAAATGTTAAAATGGTGATGATCATATTAATCCATGTGGACATCATAAGATTCACATAAAGAAGACCATAACACTCTATCTTGAGATCCTTTAATATGTGGATCATATGATGCTCAACCACTTCAACACCCTGTATGATGAGGCATGATAACAAGAATAGATCATGAAAATCCCACTACAATGCCATAACATGAATGCACGACAGTAAAAATTGGGCCATAGATAGTCGACGAGTTCAAAGTAACAATCACATGATTCTTTTATGCTATCACATGAAGAACCTACACCAATCATGTGAGGCTCCCCACCACCTACAAATAGTGAATAAAACACCATCACTAAGAATATAATTAATAAAACACACCACCTGCGCCTATATAATGACATTCCTACCATAAATCAACTCATGAGAGGGTGATAGATAATGGAGAGAAGGTAGAGGGATTAGCGTAGAAACAGAGGATATAAAGTGGAAGGCTTCCACCTTTTGAATAATATTATAAGGTGACCATAATAACCCATCATGTAATCTCTTGAAGATCATGTGATCACATGATAACCTAATATCAAGAAATGTAATGAAGAAAACACCAGTTAATTTGTGTTATTCATGTTATATTGTGACACATCACTATTCTTGTGACTCCACCATGAATTCACTCATTCAGTCAATTGAAACAATCATGTATCCACCACAAAAGATCACATATCCCCTCGCATGTTCCCTTAGAGATCATGTGATCATGTGATGATCGTGAAAACTAAATTTTGTGATGCATGTATAAGGATCATATGTGTTCCTCTTTATCATAAATTGTTAACATGAAGAACCATATGATTTCATGACACATATGTTCAAACATGTGGTCTATCCCTTAGACATATAGTACATCCGTATTGATGAATATGGACATAAATATATGGAAATACGCACCTCCATAAAAACCTAGGGTGCACAAACATGATATAAATTCCCTTAACCATTCACCGCATACACTATGCACCCTTTTACAAGCATTTGGAATCAATGTTCAACCCTTGAACATATTTAAACCCCCCCCCCCAATACTCCATTGAGGTCATGAAATCACATGAGAAATTTAGCATCATGTGATTATACAATACGGGAACCCCTATATATGTATATGTCCTTGGAATGACTCCAAGCCCATGGATAAACCCTCCTATCACCACGAAAACTCTATAATCTGCACCCTCGACATGATCGATTGACCATGCACTCCTCCAATGAAAATTGTTTCTCATGTAGATGATGCAGGATCCAGTTTGATATTAAAATCAAACATATGGACATGTGTGTGATCCTAGAAATGTTTTTAAGACCCTACCCCATGACTCTCTTAAGATCACATGATCTCTAGATTCTACATTTTTCTTGTTATTCCCTTATAAAACCTTCAGATTATCAATTTTTCCATGATATAGACCATGGACAATTCATTTTTTTCATGAAAGAACCAAAGGACATGTCCATCTTGATCATGTGGAGACATCATGGACAATTCACCTTGATCAAGAAAATACATCTTGGACAAGTTAGTTGATTATGTGTAAGACCCTAGATATGTCTAGTTTGATCATGTGTAGACATCCTAGACATGTCACCTGGTTCATGTGGAAACATCCTGGAAAAGTCTGCTGATCATACAAAATATTTTGGAATTGTCAAATTTATTTATGTGAATCATCATGGAAATATCAGGTAGACGCCCATTGAAATATCATCATTATAATATTGAAACCCAATAATGTTGGATATGTAATAAAAACATGTTTGGAAGACACCATTAAATGTGTTTTCTATGTCAAACTGACACCTTCACAAAGTTAGGAAGATAGTCAAGACATCTCAAGAATGAAACCATGAAATGTTAGGCAGAACATCAAGACATATCGTGTACATAATGAAGACATATAAGGAAGACATCTCAACTTTTTCAAGAAAATAGAATTATAATTATACCATGTAACCGTATGACTATGAAGCTTTGGAGAATACCCCATTTATATGAGGAGTTTCCTTAATGGGTTAGGGTTCTGCACTCATGTGACCCTATTTGTTTCGTGCGCCTAGATGGGACCTCCCTATCATAACAAGAATATCCAATAACACCTTCATGATCATTGCCTCTCATAAACCGTCATAGGAGAAATAATAAATATGAAACATGGGAATTAATCCTAGTATAAAACCCTAAAATTCTTAAACCACATTGACAACAATAATTTTTTCATGTGTAATCCCCCACCCCAACCATTAACAGGTTAGGTGGTAACTGAAAATTGAGAACTCTAATTCCTTTCCAAAAATGAAATTTAGGATTCCCTCCTAAAGATGTGCTTCATTATAAATCCACCCTGGTGTATGTAGCTCAATATCCCAAGTATTCTCAGGACATGGGGACTAAATCTATATAATGTTTCTATTATCCTTACATTTCTATTAGCAGATGAGTGGTGGAATCATACATGGTTTTCCTTTTAAGTTTAAGCCACACCATTCCCCTAAAAACCATAAATCCATCAGTAGGTTAGGGACAAACTGATATATGAGGAATATGATTCCTATTATAAATGTGATATGTACAATTCCTTACTAAGGATTGAGATCCATACAATAACCTCCATGAGACTGGTAATCTTACCTCTCAAAAGGAAACTTTAATTTTTATTCCCCATACAAAATCGATCTCATAAAATATGTCATATATTTTTCTATCTCTTGTTTCTCAATCCAATGATGACTCATGTGGCTTTATATACTAGTGATTATTGTACCAGTAACATGATAGGGATTCCCCCGGTGTGGGCCCTTCATTGGGATATAAGTTTGATTACATATCATCATCACTCAAAGAGACATACTCCCAATGAGGTAATTCAAGGTAGCATTATATGAATAAGTCCCACTAAATGTCTCTATTGTCACATCCATTATGACACAGATACACATAATATGAACTACTTGGTATTTTATTACTACATTAACAGGATACAAAGGGTGCATCACTAAGGCTTGAGCCTAATATTTACATCATTTCCAAATAATATTAAATTCCACGGTATAATCGCATCATACAACCTTAAACTACTTCAAACAAACTATATGGGTGTTAATTATTATTCTCATTGGATAGGTAAGATAGATTGTATTGGTTCAATCCCATCTCCAAGACATCTACCACTTCATTGTATGAAAATAAACTCTAGAGTGCCAAAAAAAGTTCTATAAGATAAAGCATCATAAATGAATAAGGGAACAATGGAGAACCTATAACCGACATAGTTTTTTCCTTCAGAACATGGTATAATCAAGTCCATGACATAGTGGTAACCAATATTGTGTTTGGTCCTATGAAGGATTTCAAAAAAAAATAAATCTATAACATAGTCCCTAAATACGAAATAGTTCCCCTGAATGGGTGAGACGATCACAACCCCCTATCCTATTGACCAATGATGGTTCCTAAGCATCATTGGGTCTAAAACCCCAAAGTAAATCATACCATTGGAAAGTAGGTCTATACTCAGTTATGGATGTGTTAACCATTGGGAGTTTCCATTGGATACATATATGGTCAAATCAATGCAAACAATTGTGTAACATTATTCAATCACCCATAATAGAGAATTAGGAAAACTATCCCATATCTTTCAGCAAACACGCTTTTATATTAATCTAATGTGATAATTAATGTTAATACCACCTAGTGACTCACCCCTAAAATTTAATCTAATATGGTAATTTTTTAGATATATATTATTAAATTGTTAATATCACATTTTTTCACAATGAAATTTATATTGGTTTTGTTTATAAATTTCATATTATTCAATACGGTACTATTATAATAATCAATTCCTTTGCAGAAAGAAACATTGGGCATCAAATTCCATGTTCCTCGAGGAAAATTATTTTTCATGAGTAGGAGGAAAAACGGTGTAACTGATTTAAATACACACACAAGAAAACATATTATGTATATTTATTAATATTTCAAATTTTGAAACATAATTCCTAATTAAATATATTATTTATTTTTTCAACAGTGTGACCTGGAAGACCTTGATGATAAAAAAGATGATGACTTTGATCCAAATGGTTATTCAGATCGGTGTGTGGTGAGTTTCACTGGGGGAGACTCTGATGTCGACTCGAGGAAAGAATTTTCCCACCTAGGTATTAGCCCTCATCAAGCGCTTATGAAATCTGTTACACTATCAGGCTGAAAATGCTTTTGCATAATAATCAGAGTGAAAAAATTACAATAAAGAAGGATTAAAGAGGTAAAATGGTCATCAAACAATTCCTAAAAGCTATGATAGTTATTTTTTCATCACATTCATGACATTATCCTATTGTTTTTTATTCATTTATGGCACCAACACACATTTTATATGATGCATTGAGTGATACCAATGAGGGTCCAAGTGGAAGATTATGTGACGATGGTGATGAGGATGATTATTTTGAGGATGATAATTTTAGTGATCTAGATGATGATAGTGATTAGGATGTTGGAAATGATTTTGAGGGTATGAGTGGTGATGAGTGAGATATTGATAACCTCCATTTTTTAGTTTAATTAAAGAGATACATGTGTGTATGATGATAAATTTATAAAAAGAATTGATATTATGGAATGTACTTGTATTTTATATTACTGTAAATAATATTAAACCTATTTATAATGTGGGAGATAAATGATAAATATATAATATTTATACTACATTAAATGTGTATTGTGGGTCTGTATTATTTTACAAGTGATGGAAAAGGTTCTTGATGGTCTTGATGTGATTTCCGTGGAGATTTAGTTATACCAATGGTTCTATGAAATTTGTGTGTACATTACCATTAGAAAACATAATACAACCATGGTTTCATGAACCATTTGTATATATCTATACTATCTGTTTAGTGAAAACAATGGGTATTCAAATTTTCCATGGGATATACGAATGGTTTCAAATAAAACCATTTTATAGTCCTATATTGATGACAATATACCCCATAGTTCATAGAACCATTAGTATAGCCTATACCAATGGTTACATGGCCTATAACAACGATTTAGACATGTTGGTATAGGCTAAATTTCATGTAGTGTTCCATGGAATCTAGGGTTTTCAGCCGATTTAAGAACCACACTCAATGTGGCTGGGTCTACGTGCAGTGTGACCATAACTACATCACCAAGTCATGTTCCATTTGTACATTCCCTAGTTCTTTGCTTGGTTAGACATGCCATGTTCCCACATTGAAATGACGTGGGACTTTACTTTTCCCGTAGATTCGTGTTTCAGGTGTTCTTTCCTAGGACCCTAGGTGGATATACACACAATGTTCCCTGGGGAATTTTCATGGCGTATGAAATGAATTTCTAATGAATTTGTAGGGAATAACATAGACAGGTTAAGAGGTGAGGTCACAAATCATGTGGACCCCATTACATGTCATATACTTATCCCATAAACTATTTCCTCTATTTTCGTCTTCTTAGGCACAAATATATTGGCCTCTGAGAAGGCTATAATAAGTTTTTTCCACGTAGAACATGTTGGAGGCCTTATTTGTGGCATAAGAGATATGATGTGATGTGTTCTGATCATGAAACATCTTCAGGTGACACTTGAAAATGATAGTGATCAGGGCAGGATTATCTCAGATATGTATGGGTTGGAACACCGTATCGCACTAGAGTATGAGTTCTCGTATTCATATTTCTCTTAGATGTGGTACCACCTGATGAACTAGAGTTTGGGTCTACTATTTACTGAGTGTAACCCCCTAATTGATCAGGGTGCAGGTACTCAACATATTTAGTGGATCCCCTCTATCACACTAGGGTTGGGGTCCTCCATCAATGATTGATACCCCTCAGACACACTAGGGTTAAATTACTATATCAACCTATATACTGAGTGGTACCACCTATCATGATAGGGTTCAGGTCATTCCTTCATTAATTGGAACCCATGTCTCACCAGGGAATGTTTCCAACCTCTATTGAGTGGTTCCACTTATCATATTAAGCCATGATTCCTATGTTACAGATTATTCTGCCTCCGGATGTTGAGAAGTGGCGAGGTGTGGGTCCCTGAAATGAATTTCATGGATAGACATGTATGATAATTGGAATCAGTGATGGATGTTTGGAGATGAATGTTTACTCATCATCCAAGGCTGGGCTGTGGGGATGGAGATCCCCATTCTATCTTATCTGGGATACTTTTTGAGCATATATATGATGGGTTTTCTTTTTTTCTTTTTATGAGATGATATAAACTTTTTGATATATTTTTATTGCTCATATTGTGGTTTTTGGGGTGTCCTCTTAGGTTTTTATAGACACACCACTATCTGGTATTTCCCCTAATGTGTCTTGTCTTATCGAGATCATGGATAGTTTGATGGTGACATTAGTGGAGCATTATTGTACATTGGGTTCCAATTCCACCTTCAATAGTCTGTCTTAGATATTAGCAACCGATATCTATCAATTATTTTCTTTATATAGTTTTAGTAAGGTTTTTACTTCATTTTCATGTTGGTGGTGTATTTTTTCCCTTTATTCAATAGCTTAGGTTTCATACTCTATTATATTACCTAGAGTTTAACACCTTTATGGTTTATACTAAATGTTTCTAACTTTTATTTTTTCCTCTACACTATTTCTTGGTGATAGTTGGGTGCATGCATATATATACATTATGCTAAGGGCTCAAACCTATATTATGTATTCTCTATGATTTTCTCCATCCCCAAGAAAATTGGAGGAAGTCTTGGGGTTGTGATAGATCAACTTACCGCTAGCCAGGCAGGCCAAACTGGGTTGGATCAATAAACCACTTATTTAATTTTTATATTGGTATGTGATCCAAATACAATACTTCATTAATAGTGATGTACTGTTTTGATTTGATAAGTTTATTGACTATAACACAAATAACATTATTACCTTTTGTTTCTTTTAGGAGGTTGATAAAAAATCCATGTAGATTTTTCAAATTTCAATTCTGGTATGGGTAATTGTTTTAATACCCCCTTATAATTTTGCCACTCAACCTTAAATTACTATTATACGAAGTGACAAGATACACACTCTCGACTATCTATATTTTTTCCATCCCACTAAAAATACTATTTTAAATATCTATAAATCATTGTACTTATAGGATGAATATATAATGATTAACTATGGTCCTACCCTAATATCACTTTCTTCAAATCATGTATGGATGGAAAACATACAAGGTTCCTAAATCATATAATTCAATCAAAATCAAGGTTAATCATAGGAACACTACTAAACATATTCTGCAGATCTATATCTTTCTTCTATGCCTCTATTGTAATAACGTGTTTAGATTATTGAACCCTAATTTGATAGAGAAAATATTTATCCACTTCCTTAAATATTTCCACATCCATCCATCAAAAAACCCAAAATATTTTATCTTTATTATGTCCATCTTGGATAAGATAGAATGATAATTTAAAGTCTAAGAATCTTCCATCTTATTTACTTTCTCAAGTTTGTAATGTATTGAGAAATCATAATCAGTAATCATCTCATTGTATATTCTCCATTTCATGTTCAAATCCATCTATGAGAATATATTATTTAAAACATTATGATCTATATGTATTTATATATATTTATATCACACTTTTATCTCTAAATATAATTCCTCTATATATTTAATGAATCAATTTCCACATCTAACTCCAAATAATTATTTGGATATGTTTTCTCATGAACTATTAATTTTCATGAGGAATAATCTATTAAAATGTCATTTTACAGGACAATGCACCTAATACCTTCTGGGATGCATCACTATACAGTAAAAACCCTTTTCTATTGCAAGGTAATGTAAGCACATGGGTTCTGACTAACTATCACTCGAGTGTCTTCAAATTTTCCCATGATTCATATATCTTGAGGAACGTTGCCACCTATTATTTATTGTGGTGATTTGGTTAGATAGTCATTATAAATTATCCAAAAAAATTCAATAATATCAAACCAAACCAAGAAAACATTGGATCTTAGACACATTGGTTATTCTGGGCCAATGTTCAATGCCACTGTCTTTGATTGATATGTAGATATAATCTCTCTTGAGATTATATGACCTAAAAATGAAACGTTTTTGGGAAAAATTCACACTTGGTAAATTTTACATAAAACGTATACATCCTCAGAATATTAATTACATTTCTTGAGTGACACTCATGCTCTTTATTTCTATTTGAATATCTAAGAATATCTTCTTTAAAGACTACCAAAAACTAATTAAGGAAGTCTCTAAAGTCTATATTCATAATATCCATAATGAGAGTAGGAGAATTCACATAAAAATTTGATTCACTACATATTCGTTGTTTATATAAATTGTATGGAATGTTGTCTTAGTTATATCATACTCCTTGATGAATAATTAATGATATCTAGAACAATGGTAAATCTTGGTAAAATATGGATCTCTACACAACTGATTAGACAATTCATCACTATGGGGTAGAGGATAATTTTTCTTGATTCTGATCCTATTCATTTCTTGATAATAAATATAGAGTCACATCAATCCATTAGTCTCCATAAAAAATATAACAAGTGCACCCCAAGGATACACAATTGGATGAATAAATCCCATGTAAATATTCTCTAGTCATTTCTTATTTAATTATTTCAACTCAATCAATGCCATTATATATAAATTATTTTAAATAACTTTATCTCTTGGTATGATATATATTAAGAAATCAACTTCATGTTTTAGTGGATTACGAGAAAACTATTTTTAAAATACATAATAAAATTCCTAAAAAATAATAATATCATCAATGTTGATTATATCCCCAACCATCAGGGATAAAAAACCAATTTTAATGGGTATCATGACCAATACAATGGATTTGATTTCCAAAAAAATTTAAAATTTATCATTACATAAATATAAGATCAAATGTTGGTATAGGATATAAAACGTAACTTCCCTTCCCCATAAGTATATGTGGGATCTATATAGTGAATCCCAATCCATTCATAAGATAACATAAATTTCAACATGAAGGACAATAATGGTGTTTGTAGAAATAAAATTCCAAAAAAATCAACCAAAAATTAATCATATATTTGAGATTACATCATTGTACCGTTAAACACTTTCAAATAAAAATAAATGTCCAATCAATGTGGTAGTATTGTGATTTCCTTATAATTTTTTTGAGTTATAAAATAGAGGTTATAACTAGAATCAAATAATACATTAGAAGTTCTAGAGTGGATGATAAATGTAACATTCACCACTTTTTTATCATACTTTTCATTTGAAATAGTGATTGAATTTTATTTTCCATTTTCTCATAGATTAATAGGTTATTGACATTGATAATCTTCATTAACCTCCATATTTGAGCATCAGTTATCATATTCCCATACTCCTTTCAATTGAATCATTTTAGTGTGGGTGGTGTATTCTACAAGGATTTCTCTAGATTTGTATTATTATCTAACTTCTTCCCATAACATTAGAAATTGATTTCCCAATTACTTTCATTTACACACTTAAAACATTTACCAATATCCTTAGGGAAATTTCATCATATTTTCCTTCCATAATTTGATCATGAAGAAAATATCATATTTTTCTCTCAATGGTTTTTATATTTTCTTTTATATTTTTTCTTTCTTTGGAAATAACTACATGAGATTCATGGGTAAATATAATCCGCATTTACATTGTGATAACATATAAAAAAATTTATTTTTAGCTACTAAATTCTCTTATGAAAAATGACCTTTATATGCATTGTATTAAGCCACTGAATAATCAATCAACCTTTGTTTTTGGTTGGAAGATAATATCATAAGTGTAACTCACATGTCTTATAACATTTTCCTCATACCAATAGCTTCATCATACTTATACTTTAGCTCAAGTAATTAATTATCCATTCGAAAACAAAGAATACTATGGATGAACGTTTTGAAAAAGAATCTCTTAAACTCAACCCACTCCAGGGAGTCAATTTATTTTTGTTTAATCATATTCTTGATAAGAGTCAACGATTGAATTTATTCTCTTCTTAAATGATATAAAAAATGTTTTTTTCGGACTTCAAACACTAGTGAATAGAAAATTTCGTTTCAATGTTGCTGATCCATTGATCTATACCTAGTGGATTAGAATAACCACTAAAATAAGGTGTATGTTTCTTCATGATGGACTCGATAGAATGTTCTTCCCTATTTTTTTCATTTCTATGTTCGACAAGATTCATATTTTAAGAGAGATTTTGATCATAAAATCATGATTTTTCCTTTTATCTCCCATGAAATTTGGTTTCTCGGGATGAAAATCATTTCATTATACATCACATTCGTCATTAACAAAGTTCTATTGGGTTTTATCCATTGACTGAAACCAAAAAAATAATCTAAGAACCACTAATCATAAAGGGAACACATAATACAGAAAAATACTTTTTATGATGTTAAAATCATGAAACCATATTTTACATAAATGAAACATTTTTTTGTCCATGATTATTCATGTTCATAATCTATTTTAATCCTTTAGGATGCTCTATAAAGAGTGGGAATTTCTAAAGCATATCCCCGTAAAGTGTCAACCCAGTTGTGCAACAATATTTATTGTCATGTACTGGGTGATGACCAAGTGAAAATCTAAATTCTCCCTTTTCGAATATATTACTCCCTAGTCCATCTATTTTAGAGTTAAATCCACTTGTAGTATCTAAATAGGGATGTCATTTCTTGTAACCCACATGCACTTTCCTTCACTAAAATTCATGGAAATTTTTCTATACTTAGACTAATCCTAAAATTTATCCCAAGGGTTCTAAATAATGTAATTTATTCCCAATATCAAAGTTTATCTAAACCTCATATGATAAAAAATACATAGGCCAGGGACTATCATACATATATACTATATCTTAAAATAAGAATATTCATTTCTATATAAAATAACATGAATGAGGAATCTAAAGGTATAATACCTTGGGAGACTAGATACACAATATTATTATTTCATGAATGATAATAAACATATACCATAAAGATATTTCTATTTAGTATACTTCATATAAATACCCTACGCAAGCCTTTCTTTATAACCCCGAGAATGAAAACATAAGAAAGGGTGATCTTATAAGCTCGTTAAAGGTAAACAATTAAGATATCAATGATCACAAAATCATAAATTGTGCACAAGGGTATGATATCAGAAGTTTAACATTAAAAAATCATAACATTCATATAAAAGATCATAATATCAAGAAACAACATAAATCATGAATTTTTATAAGACATGAATCATTAAGGAATCAAATAACATGAGCCATGAGAACCTAACATTGACATATTACATAGACTTTTGGTATACAGATAAGCATATAAAATCATTTCCTAGCTAGTAAAGGCTTACAAACAAGACTGTGATAGTAGAATGTGTCCACTCCCCAACATTTATATTACTCAAAGATCACTCCAAAGACTATCATTGTGAATGATTCCATTACTAAACACTGTTCAGTCCTCATTTTAGAAATGTTTATTTCATTAGATGTAAATCACTACCCAAATCATTTGATGAAGTTATATCCCCCACCCATAATATATTTGACATATTAAATATGTTTTCCATATAATTATAAAATATTCATCAGATTGGAACCTATAAATATATATGGTTTCAAAATATTCATCATAGTATAACCCATAAAAAATAAATAGCTTTCATAAAAAATTCATCTTTTAATCCTAGTATAACCCATGGAAATGGAATTCATTTCATAAAACTATTTTCATCATAATTATAAACCTTCTAGATAATGTATATGGATGATATCCTTGGGTAATTTTCCGATTAAATCATATGTAACAGCAAAGTATGTAGTCTTATATGGGAAATTATTTTTAAAAATCACATGTAACATTTCATTAATGAAATATCCTTCCCATTTTGAAATCATTTCTCTAAAATATTATAATTTCCCAAATATTAAAGTATTTATTTTCTTTGAAAATCAGTTTGAAAGATTTTAAAATAAATTAATATCATTTTTCCTACATTAAGTAATAAAATATTTTTCATGCCATATATGTTAAAACATTGATTTATTTCACATTCTAGGAAAAATTCAAGAGTGTCTAGTTTATAATAAGACAAGAATTTTCATTTTAAAAAATTTAGTTTAAATTAAAAAATGATTAAAAATTATTTTAAAGAACAATTTTATAAAAGTACAAATTTTATTTAATATTTTTTAAAAAAATATGGAAAAGGAATAAAATTTATTTTCGACCAAAGAAATAAATAAGGTCGGTTTTCCTTAAAAATCCTTTTAAGAATGGGAGGTCTCGCTAGACTGGACTAGAAGTCTGGTAGGCCTTAAAAAATTAATTCTTGATTATTTAGATAAAATGGAAGATAAAACCAAAGGTTGTTAGTTATGGGGATATTAATATTTTGAATATATATTAGAATGGATAAATGATGAAATTTTTGGTGTCTTCAATTATGAAGATTGTGTTTAGGGAGGCCATCATGTTTATAGATTTTATAAACACCATTATGAACTATTATTAGATGACAGTATATTATAATATACTCCCCTTTTATGAACTATAATGATGTGTCTTATAAGTTTTTACTTTTTGAAAATTTGTTGGTTGAGATTTTATAAATATGGTGTATGTTAGAAGATGGAAGGAAGACTGGGTGTACAAGATTTGGTAAAAAGTGATTCCAGGTATGATGAACTTTCTAGTGCGGAGGATAAGGAATAAGGAGATCCATATAGATGGTAATGTATAAATGTAGGGTGTGTTATTGGATTCTAAATTTCAATGTTGTTTTGCACCATATCAAAAATCAATTTTGAACTTATTTTTTGAAGACTATTGGGTGAAGGGGATATGGAATTTTATGTGCCATGGTATAAATATTCATGGGTGTGGGGATTCAATAGAGGAGACTATCAAGGATTGGTTTCATGGTGCTGGGAATAAAGGGATGGACGTGAATATTCATGGAGTGTAATTTTAGGATATTTTTTGGATTCATTGGGAATCTAGGAACAAGGAAAGAGAAGGAAAAATGTATTCCTTTATTTTTCATCAGGTTTGGGTTAAGTCTCTGGGGGTGGAGATGAGAGTGATAAAAATGGAAAGTTTTTTTCTTATAGATAGTGGTCGAGGTAGTTAGGGTATATGGTTCAAATGGAAGGGAACTCACATGGGGATAAATATAATGTTATTGATTTTTTATTTTTAGAAAAATAAAAGGGATGATTGGTGAGAGAAAAAATGTTTTCAGTAATTCAAGGATTCAGTTTCTTTTTTGGGTTAGTTAATTTTGTTGGAATACTGGAAAGAACCCTGGTCAACAATCCTATTCTATGAGGGATCTATAATATTCATATTGTATAATTTGATTTTGATTCCACCATGTTTGTTGGGTTACTTCCTAGAAAGGAAATGTCACTATGGAGGTAGGCTTACTTTTTTAGGAAATTTAGATTTTTGTGCAAACAGGGCATTCATGTTAGCCACTATTAGAGGGAAGTGAATTTTATGGTTGATTCCTTATTCAAAAAAGGTATTCCAGGACAGAACATTATCATATACAGTGTTTTTGGGGTCTTTAATTAATGAATTTATGTTTATAATTATCTTCAGTTCTCTAAGGCTTCATCATTTTCTCTCTCCTTGTGTTAAGATCATCCTTTTTTTGACATGTTTTCCCTAATAATTAAAATATAATTTTTAGTTTGGGAAATATTATTTTAGCATATTGAGTAAATAAAGAGAGGAAAATGATATGAAAAAATATATCCTCTATAAATAAAAATAGAAGAATAAAAATCATGATGTTCTTGACAGTTATATAATAAGATTTCTTTATTGGAAACTTATTCATAAATTGTCCTAATAAAAAATGGGATTGTAACATAAACCCATTACCACTTTCGTAACTATTTAATTGTAATCCCCCTGACTAAAAGAAAATTATATGGATATTTATATCCCACATGTTTTAGAATAGTTACAATAAAATGCATTAATGGGTATTATAGACTCCACACAAAAGAAATAAGTGCTGAATATGTCATGTTCCCTACATAAAAAAAAGTAAGATGATAATCTATTACTTTATTTCATGACTTCCTTCATACAATTTAAAATAACCAATATAATAAATATATATTAATTATATATATATATATATAATTATATATATATTAAATAATCATAATTATTTATATCACACTATTTATTAATTACATATTTTTTCTTATATTTTTATTATCAATTTTCTCATTAAAATCATGTTTCATGTAATAACTGCTTCATTTTTTCTTGTATGTTTTAGTTTCGTATTTTCTGTCCTTCAAATTTAATTGAGGTTAAAATAACTCAATAATGTTAAAAAATTTATAAATTTCATATATATTCATTATATATTAGTTTATCTTATTCCACAAAAATTAGTGATAGAAAAAGAATTACACCATTTATAGATACGGTAGACCATACGTACATATGAATGTTGATTCCATTTTCTAGATGGATTGAATGAAAGAAAGGTAAATAATAATTCAAATTTATATTATTTTTTTATATATTATTTATACCATATATATTAATTAAATGTATATATATTACTATCCACATCAAAATAAAAAGAAACACGTATCACATTGCTTTGTGGAGGTGGCCGTCCACATGTACGTAAGAATGATGTTATCGTTTCCCAATGGATTGTAAGTTAATAAGGTATTTGTGATATTATAATTATTTAATAATAAATATGTCATAAATATAAGATAATTTTTTAAATCCATCATTATATTCATTTATTGGATGTGGTGATGGAAAATTTATTACATTGGTTCATGATGGGTTAGTCTACAATACACACAATTGATAGTTTTGTTTTGAATTTTTAAAAATATGAGATTTATTTTGGTTTTGAAACTAAAATAATAACATTTAATTACATGTTATAAACTTATGATGTTATATCTTCATAGTCTAATAACATTTTAAAATGGTTAAAGAAAAAATAAAAAATAAACTCTCAATTAATAACGACCCATCTTCTTTGAACAACCTCATTTGATTAGTAAAAAATCCTTCTTAGGAGGGATTACTTATAAAAATGGATCTAGGATTTGGGGAGGGTATTAAGTTATATATTTCTTTAGTTATTTTATAAAACATTATATTTTGAAGTGTTAATAGGAGTGGAGAGGGGGTCCCCTTTTATAGGGGGGAGGACAAACATGGATTTTTTTAAAGATAATGATATACCCATGTTTTAAACTCACCACAAGTCACCAAAAAGGATAATTATCTGAACATATATGACATTAGTTATAAATATTTAGATATATTACAAATTTTACATGTTTTTTGGTCTTGTTAACACTTCTTATTTTAGTCCCCCCTAAGGAAACCATTGTAAACTTAATCACGACAATTATGATGTACAGTTTTTTACTATCCTTTATGATAAACAATAAAGTTGAATATACTATATAATATTATTATTTATGATGTAAAATATGGAATTCTGTTTTCAAAATTATATTAAAAAAATTGGACAAATTTTAATGGTTATGGGATCACCTATCCAATGATGTTGAAATTTTCAAAAAAAATCATAAAACATTATTCAATATGAACCTGTTTAAATGTGATTTTATGGGGACATATTGAAAATTCCTTGGCTTGATTTGTATCTAGAATTGGATGAATCTCAACCTATAGAAATCCATATAAATACTTTATATTAATTCTCCAATAAACCATAAGGAACTGAATGGGATATAGGGGTGTATTAGCCACATCATGCTCCTAATATCCATCCATGATGATAAGTTTTTTCAATTTATAGGGCTGATAAAAAAAGGGTCACCTATAATAGGGGTGCAGATTTTTGGAAGGCTTTTGATGGTCTTAAACTATACAGTATACACCACCAATTCCTAAAAACACCGTTAAATGGATAACCCATCATTTTCTAAATGGAAATCAGGTAGGAAACACTTGGTTTGCTAATTGATCAAAAAATGTATAACACAAAATGAATAGTTTATACTATATCAAGAAGAAAATGATAAAACATGAGACGCAATATTTTGATATTGAGATGAATTGTCTTTAATTGTTCTTTATAGTGTAGATACTTATGCATATTTTGGAACACAATGTGGTTCAATGGGTTTCCTACATCGATACACTTTGTTATATCCATAGTCATCATATCACGCGGCACATGGAATGATTTTCAATTATTCATCATAGGTTTAACAACTAATTTGATTCTTAAAAGGTAATAAGTGGAAAAAACAAGAATATTTTCTTACGAAAAACCCAATCATATAGGGATCATTGTGGGAAATCGATATCTTTTATTATTAAGTCTTATCCATCAATGAATCTTCTCATGCATGTAAAAATGTACTTTGATAGTGATTTTAGATTTCCAACCTGTAGAAGGATGGACAAATCAATGCTTAAGAGGTTTATCTTGAGGATGGTGTGCATCTCCTTGGAAAAAGATTTTTTTCCTTATTAATTCCTACAATATCAAAAATATACCTATAATGAGGGAAAATACCAAGATTCTATCTTAGCCTTGGCATTGTCCTTGTAAATAACTGTTTCTCAATTATATAAAATGAAAGATCTAGGGTTTCTAATAAAGTAAATCAATGGTGACTATGCCACAAAGATGTTAAAATTAATCCCCTTTATTGATTATATATGAGTTTTGATGAATGAATTTCTTAGAAACCTAACACTCACTAACATTAATCATTTTGATAATTCACAAGTAGATGCACTTTTCCAAAAAAACTATAAACTTGTAAAATCACAACCAGGATGGAAGTAATATTTATAGAATGCATCATAGGTTGGTATCTCTATTAATTATTAATTAAATAGATGAAATGAATGAATAAAATTTGGAATGAAAATAAATTTAGACTTTAAAATAACTAATTAAAACTATAACTAGATACATGCCTCCTAGAATAGACTATACTCAATGTTTGGTTTTCCCAAAATATTATGTAAAAAAAGAACATATCTATCACTTAGTGGAAAATTTTGTCTTATATAATGGAAAAATTCCAAAAAGGTCATTATAAATGAGGGTTTTATAAGGTATTACATTTTTAAATTGAATGGGAGACCCCCTCTATTATGTAGGAATTATATACTGAAAATTATGGGTTTTATCAGTTGTGGGTAGTGTTTTCCATAAAATCTAAAGACATTGATACCTATTGACCGCAATGATATTTGATTCCATTAAATTCATGTATAAATATATTACACCTTAAATAAAACCTTTCATTTCCCATCAAACACATGATTTTCTTATCACTATCGAATACTCTTATCCATTATTTGTATTAGGGATATATGTCATGGCAAAAAAACTCTAGCCACCACCTAAAAGGATAAGTTCATTATTTTTTCAAATTATTTTTTCAAATTATTTTTTCAAAAATGAGCAATAGGGATACCAGCCCTGGAGATAGATACCAAGGTTTTCATCATTTTTTCAAAGTATAGAATCATTCAATGATTTGGAGTCCCTTATATAATACTAATAGTGCATGGAACCAATGTATGTGCCTTCGAGATAAGGAATCTATATTAAGAATAAAACATCTAGTTCAACCACTCATATCACATTCATATAAATTAATACATATAAAATTTTTCTAT
Source organism: Viscum album (assembly GCA_963277665.1). Classification (NCBI taxonomy): domain Eukaryota; kingdom Viridiplantae; phylum Streptophyta; class Magnoliopsida; order Santalales; family Viscaceae; genus Viscum; species Viscum album. The sequence continues at coordinate 20,673,104 of OY728154.1, forward strand.
CAATAAAAACAATCAAATACCCTTTATAAGATTGTGGACACTTGAAAAAAGTCTTGGTTAGACAAACTTATGCTTGTGTTGGGGTCTAATCACTCCTAAAAGAATACTACTACGCATGATACCATAATCATTGATATATGGGAAGAACCCTTCCTTCACTTCTCACAATTATATATGATCAATTATCCAAGGACAATAATTATTATATCAAGTTTGATGAGTTATAATGACATGATGATAGTAGCTTATCAAAACTAAAAATCCAATAAGACTATTAGAATTTGGTATACCAAGCATTGAATAAAACAGTTTCCTTGACTCATTTGTCTAGGGAAAAATGATATTATATTTGTGAACACCAAATATATGTTGCAAGAATTCCCTGAATATTGAATTTTTTTTCAAAGAACTTACGTTATATATATGATCTACTCTAATAGATATCATTCTAGAAAGAAATGGGACATTTATCAATAAATAATTTATAGAAATTCATATTAGACTCATTAAAGTATATTTCGCATGACATTAAAATATTCACAATAGGTATTCATCATATGTACCTAAACAACCTGAAACTTGTGCCCTTGTACCATGATATTAAATTAAATGACATATGGACCACCCAAAATAACTGGTAAAAATTTGACTCGTCTATTAATTCGATTCAATTTCTTATAAGAGAGCATCATCCATGAATGGTTTCCTAGTCTATTATCCCCCATAAATATACCCAGACTAGAAATAAAGGTTATACCTGATACTCAAGAACTTCAAGAAGATGGATTATTTTTTATACGTGATATGTAATGACAGGAATACCTCAAGTTTTATTTCATACCATAAATCCCATCAACTATAATACTAAGTCATAGGATCCTAATTAGTCATTTAATTTATTTCAAAATAGTCTATCATCAAAAAATTAACTTTATTTTCCCCTACATTCAAGAATGATCTATGGAGATATTTTTTATAATAAGTATGTATGGTTTGATTATAGAACAATATGCTGAAATTTCCATGCACCTATCTCAAACCCATCCAATTTTTTTACTTTCATCCAAACATTTATAATATATGTTGGTTTCATCAAGAAAGACATGTATGAGATTAGGTCAAATAGTTTTATTGATGTTGGGGGGGGGGGGGGGTTCAATTCCTTGATCAATAATTTTCATCTAGTTTTCCATTACATTATTCTTACCTTGAAAATCCCAATGCTTCCCATCTCCATAATTGAGTACAAACTTTCTTTCTAAAGGCAGGTGGTCTTTGTCAGTTTCCCACCCAACAACACTTTAAAAATCATATTTGTCAATAGGATCAAAGGTTGGGATCATATCACCCTTTTAGTGGGAATTATTTCTTACTCAGTGTGTCTCATATTGTTTTAAGTTATTATTATGAAATATTTCTCAGACCCTAATATAGGACTGGTTACCCAAGCGTTAATGACTTTACTATGAACATGTCATGATATGAATAATTTTGTGCATATCAAAATTTCTCTATCGATGTCTTATTTATTTATGATGCATTGGATTATGGAAATATTCTTTCACTCTGGAGTTTATTTCTTTCCATAAAGGTTGATGGTGTCTTGGATGTGGGATTTTAATTCTACAAGGCATCCTATATACCCTGTGAAAACATAAATCAAGACCCACATAGTTTTTTTGGTGTTGTTTAATGTCGTGTGTCTAGCCTAATTTTTGAAATTTAACATCACGTCATAATGATGTGACTATAAGGCTCAGGCCTCGATGAGTCATTCAATATATACTATTTCAAATAAGAATCAGAATCTGCATTATTGTTGGATGAGAATCTGTACTATGATAGATACAACCACAAAGGCCATAGATGGGACTTATACATGTAAAAATTTCATGGATTTATTTCATAAGAGTATCTAACCTTGGGAAAAGATGGTATTTATTATGAATTATTCCCAATTAGTGATCCCACACTGAGGAATTACCATCATTTAACTGGTATAATCATTTCATGAATCTTATCCCATGTGTGTCATAAATGGTGTTATAAATAAGAGATAGAAATTTATCATACAAATTTCATGAGGGCATATCAATTTGGGTATTACACATTAAAGTTTACATTTGAAAGGTATGATTACCCATATTATGGAGGATATGTTATGGAAGTCGATCCTTATAAAGGAATCCTATGTGTCCTATTTTATGATAGTAATCATAGTCATCATAGTTCATTTTACCCTTAACCTACTGATGGTAGTCCACATAATGGATAAATGTATGCAGTCCACATGAAATTCATAAGGCCTTTTTATAGATCTTTTATCTACAAGAAAAGACTAATAGGGGTGATCACATGATCAAGTAGGAGGTTCCATGAGACTAATGGACCATTTCATGTGCGGGGTGTGTAAAAAAAGGTTTTTCATACCTTTGGGAGACATGTATTCAAGGGCATGGTTTTGAGGACACCTGATCACAGGTACATGAGGACACCATACGAATGAGGATCTGTATGATTGTATTTTCATGACTTCATGGGGTTTACATCATCCATTGTTTAACACTCGGGGTTTCTTTCTTGGACACTTCACATATCAGAGATCTCTTCCAGAGGATTAATTTATCATCTGGTCTCATAATATTAAAGGAATCATGTGATGAAATCTTGTTGCATCTCAAAAACAAATGGAAAGGGGGGAGGTTTGTGAGATAGGTATATATGTCTGCAGTCATTCATGGCCAACTGGAGACAGCATATAATAGGTTTCATGTGTTATTGTCATTTTTTCTTGTTTATGAAATAGTGTGATCTTAAAATGATCACTTGATGTCTTCTTGAGACCACCGAAGGAATTTTCCGGGTTGGCAGTGGATGGACTCTTCTCTGTCATTTCCCTTATAAAAATTTCCCAATATCCATTCTATCTCTTTTACCCTACCCTCACATGTTTATTTTTTTGGAAAGGGTTAAAGGGTATTTATAGGATGAAGGAGGTTATGCATGACACTACTTTTCATAGAGAAGATGATATGTGTGTGGGGGACTATCACACGGTCATAATACAGATTCTCCAATATTATGGGATTATTATGTGACACTGTGTATCATCTTATAATAATTCTAATTTAATTCAGATTAAAAAATAATAATTAAGGTGATTTAATGGAATCGCAGTCATAAACTTCTAAAAATCATTTTAGTGATTCTCTTTACTCGATCACATGATCAGAAGATGGCCATGTGATGGATTCATGCACTAATGGAAGCTCTTACGACGTGAAACTGATTCTTGTGACAAGATTCATGTGATGGATTGTGTATATTATCATAGGATGACAATGATTATAGGTACATCCACACTAGTTTTCTCAGGATCAATTGGTGGAGATGGCTATCCATGGTGATCACCGAGTGGTCATGCGATCAACATCGATGTGGCTCGCTATGTCAAACCAGGGGTACAAGAGAGTTGAAGAAGAGTGGGAGGATGATGATGAAGGACTCATGATGGAGAGGATCAATATTAAATTTCATAGTGCATGATCGATAAAATTCGAAATCCTATTGTGTTGGATGGAATGATCAGCTAGGATTGGTCATCTGCATGATCGATCAGATGATATTCAATCATGTGTACAATACCACAAAAATATCACCACAACCAAAATCTCACATTTTCATCCATTTTCTTTTTAATCCATTCTATGGATGTTGCTCCACCGTTCCTCAAATTGGGTTCATCACACCTACCACCTACTTACACCAATATATATGCTTTGGTCCTACTGGTTCTTGGCACACACTATGCACGCCTTCGGGGTGGCACACCAAATTCCCTATACATGGGCAAGCATGCCACTTACGGTAACTATGCTACCATACTCTAGCTGGCCTAGGGTGGCTCCCTCTGGTTATGGTTGACTCTAGTCCCCACAAGGGCCTTTGGTCGAGCCCTGGAATGTACTACCACAAAACATGCCTTTAACAGCACTGACATTTATCAGTGCTAGAAAAATGTGTTGATAATGTTAATGAGTGCTAAAATAAGCTCTGATAAAGCTCTATAACAAAATCAAATAATTAAATAATTAACAATTAAATAATTAACAATTCCATAAATTAAATAATTATTGTTAAAAATGAATAAAATGAATATATAAATTTATAAATTATAAAAATTAATAAATAAAAATATATTAAATATGTAGATATTTAAAATGAAAAAAATAAAATAAATACACAAATAAAAATTTAAAATGAGTAAATTATGAAAATTATTAAACATTTTTTATAATTATAAAATTATGGTTAAAAATGAATAAATTTAATATACATATATATATTATAAATATTAATAAATAGTATATAATAAATATAGATATATAAAGAGAATAGATTGTAAAAAATAAATAAAAAATAAAAAACGATTCAATTACAAAATTATTTAAAATTTTATTAATGAAAAAATTATTAATATAAATTAATAAGTATAATATATTTATGCATTAATTATAAAGAGTAAAAAATAATATAAATTAAATATAAATATATATGAAATGAATAAATTGTTAATTAAAAACATATTAATGTATTATTCATTTTTAATGCTGTTTGATTTTCAAATTTATCATATTTCAAATATTCTATGTTACATTGATTTTACATACATAAATATATATAAGTAATGCATTTTTATATACAAACTCATAGAAAAATATATTTACGTAACATATAGAAACACATACACCAAATATTTGTGTAATTTATTCAAATTTTAGTGTATAGTATAATTTAATTAGGAAAATCTATATTTAATATATTATGTTTTCACTTTGTAAATTTGATTTATTTATTCTTAATACTATTACAGTTAGTGTATTCATTTTTTATATTTTTTAATACTTGAATTTTATAGTTTTCTATTATTTATTTATATATATTTATTTACTATGTTTTAGTATTTTGAATATGTATTCACCTTTATTCTATATATATATATCCATATTTGTATAACAATTTATATTTGGTTAATAAAACTTTTCCATTGTTTCAATATTTATAAATTTTATGCCTTCTGAATTATTCAATCTGTCTTAGTTTGAAAATGCATGTATTTAAGTCTATATATCCATTAATAAGTTAAAAAATATATTTTAAATAAATATTTCTATAAATAAATATTTATAAATGTATATTTACTATATAAATATATTTATATATTTATATTTATTATAAATAAATATTTTTTATTTTTTAAATAAGTCAATATAATTATAAATAAATATATATATATATTTAAATAATTATAAAATAATAATAAATTTATTTAAATAATATCAATTATAAATCCATTATCAACACCAATGTTTTAGCAATGATAAAATGAATATTTATCAACATTTTTTGTACTGATAGAGATCGATCTTTCTCTGTGCTAAAAAAGCATTATTAAAATAAATCTTTATCAGTGAAAAAAAGTTAGAGTTGATAAATATGTGTTTTATCTACAGTTTTTAACCATGGAAAGTATTAATTTTATCATCACATATCAACTTAATGCAGATAAAACTGATCATTATCATCACTTTTCTAAAAGTGTTGTTAAAAGTGTCCCTGATATATTTAAAAAACCCAAACCACAACTCTATCACCCATGATTCTCAAGACCTCATGGAACTCCACTACTGCTAGTGCGAATCCTCTATGTTCCCTCTGACAAATTAAGTCTAGAATTCAATGTACGTTAGTTTCTAATTGTCCTCACTCAGTTTTTTATTTTTTGGTTTACGTGTTTTACGTTTTTGCATTGTTCCTAAACCTGAAAAACCCTATATCACTTGTCCTCACCACTGAAATACAAAGAGTGGTTCTATTTTATCATTCCCCCCATGTAAAATGGTTTCGATGAAAGAGAAGTATGTTTTCATAAGGTAAGTTACGTCAACATATTTTTATGGGCCTATATAGATAAATAAAATAAAATTTTCACCACACACTACTACAATGGAAATTTTTTCTATATCCCTTAATATTGACCTAAGAGTTTACTAACATAGATCTAGTGACTTAGGTTTTTGGCCCTGTAAGGCTTTGGAATATTTCTATGATTAATTCCAAAGCTAGGCGTGAAGACAACGTGCGATTCTGAGGCCTGGTGTGCCCGGAATTAATTTTATAAAAATATTAAGTATTTCTATACTATGCACGTGGCGCGGGTGTGATATCTCCTAAATGGTCGCTCGGAATGGGAATATGAGGGCACAGTTGCGTCTGGAACGTGCCGTTTACCCTAGGAGATGTGTAAACGTTGTGGGTGCGGGACTGCGGTGAAGAAATCCACCATGGGAATTTTCATAAATAAGTGTAAAATTTTATTTATGAGCGTCGGCTCGAATAACTTCTGAACAAGGACTCAGATCGCAAATCTGAGTCTGTCGTTGCGTTCAGAACGACACGTTTAACCAAGGGGTGACCTTACTTTTGTCTGCATCGGGTTCCGGGATGGAGGCGAGTTGGCGGGGAGTTAAATGAGTTGTTTTATAAAAAAACATTAAAACTGAAATCAATCACCCCCCCACAATTCCTCCAATGCACGCAGGCGATGCAACCCACCCCTACCCCATCCGTTCTTCGCCAAATCGAGCTCTGGGAGTCCGTTTTCAGCGTCATTAGTCTGTGGATCCAGCTCCAGGGGGTCGTTCAAGTTGTCGTACACCGAAAGCGTCAGTGATCCGCCAACAGGTTAGCGGTTTGATTTTTACAATCCTGGATCCCGTTTTTGTGTTGCTTTTCCTCAAATTTTCGTAAGGGTTGTGTAGTTCGCGTCCCAAGGTTTCCAAAACCCGGATCTGAATTTGGAGCACCGGGGTGCTCTTGGTGGCTCCCGAAAGTTTTCCAGTGAAATTTCGGTTTTCCGGCGGTGAGGGGCGGCGGCGATGGAAAAATCTGGCGGCGGTGCGGTGTTTTCTGGCGGCGGCGCAGTGTTTTCCCGCGAGGCAGGTGGTGGTCCGGCCAGGTTTTTCTGAGGGTTCTTTAAACCCATGTAACTCGCAAAATAGAAGTCTGATTTGTGAGCCATTTGCGGGGACGTGTTCCTTGAGTCGAGACGGACATTTTGAACTCACTTTGGGAATTTTTGTTAGTCGGGTTTGTGGCCCGGGGCTACGAAAGGTTGAAATAACAAAAATATTTTATTATTTTACAACTTTGGGCCATTGTAACTTCTACTTGGAGCATCCGAATGATGTGTCGTTAGTGGAGTTGAGACCCTACTGGTACGGTGGACTTTTTGAGATGGTTTCTGGGTGTTGATAATGAGAACGAGGTGCGGGCCCCACGAGGCTAGGTTTTGGCATTTGTGGAGAAACACAACTTTCGCACCAAGAGTCTGGTTTTGGTGAATGAATAGTCGATCCTATGTGTTTTTTTGAGAGGATCATAATGGTGTGATCTGCTTGATGGGTATCAGGATCGTGACATGGGCCCCACCCGGGCTGGCTTTGGTGAATAGTACCTTTTTCACCAGGTGGCTCTTTTGGATGAACGAGTACTCTATCTCGTGTGTTTTTCCCAGGGGATCACCCTGTTATGATCTGCTTGATGAGTTTTAGGATCGTTTTGTGGGCCTCGCACGGGCTTGTGGCGATGAATAGTGCTTTTACACCGGTTGTCCATTTCGGGCGAGTAAACATCCTATCATGCATGTTTTTCTGCGTGGATAGCAATGGTGGCCTCATTATCGGCCTAGGAGGTGCACATTGTGGCATTGTGGCGGGTCGCTCGGGCTAGCGATGTTTGGACCAATAGTTTTTGAGGGTACTCCCTTAGTTCATTCCTATGAGGGTTCACAAGGCATCGCAACCTTGGAATAGTTTTGTGATCTGCTCGATGGGATGTTTAATTTGTTAGAGTTGTGTTATCCCTCTGGTGGGCCCGGAGTGGGATCCTCTAGCATCTTTTCCCTAGATCAGGTTCTTGGTATCACTGTGACCGCTTATCTACGGGCGGTGATCCCCTATCTAGCTGGTTAACCCCGTAGGGTTGTGGCATCATCGGGATTATGATTTCCTACGCGGTGGGACGTACTCAGTAGGGTTGTGGCATCATCGAGTATATGATCCCCTACTCAGCATAAGGTGTATAGTATGGTTTTGGTATCATTGGTTATACGATCCCCTACTTAGCGCGTGGTTTCGGTAGGGTTGTGGTATCGTTGGATACATGATCCCCGACTTAGCGCATGGTTTCGGTAGGGTTGTGGTATCGTAGGTTATATGATCCACTACTTAGCGCGTGGTTTCGGTAGGGTTGCGGCATCATTAGTTATATGATCCCCTACATAGCGTGTGGTTTCGGTAGGGTTGTGGCATTGTCAGTTCGATCTCCTACAGTGCGAGTTGTACCAGATAGGGTTCTGGAATCATTGTGACCACCTTTATGTGGGCGAAAATCCTCTATCTGAGTGGTGTGTTTCTACGAGTTCCAGATCGGGTTGTGGTATCCCCCAGCAGATCCGGGGAGTGATCCCCTATCTGTGAGATCTTCGTATACTGGTATGGGTTCTGGTATCCCCTAGCGTACCCTAGGAGCGATCCCCTATCCGAGGAGTTTGGTGTTTTTCCTGTTTCCGTGAGGGGTCCTTAGTGACTCTATCTGATGAGAATGATCTCTCAAGAGAGCATCTGAGAGGTTTGTGAGAAACCTAATGGAGTGTATCTCTCAAACGAGTGTCATCTGGGATGATAGTGATCGTGTAGTGTGTTCTCCTGGTTATAAATTGTTGTCGGTGACGAGGTCGGTACCTCAAGTGGCTTGTTGCATGAGTTGAGTATATCTGGATTGTTCAAGGTGAATGCATGGGAATACACCTGTTCTGAGCTGACTAGTTGTGTTTAGACGAGGATGGTCACGAGATGGAGTTACACTATCATCTGGGTTCCCTCTAGCTAGGATGAGCAGACTGTTGCCTTTCAGTTTCCCTGTTTTGTTTCGGGATTTTTGGCTGCCTACTGAGTATGTTTATACTCACCCCTGCACGGGCTTTTTCCACACATGTTGTGTCTTGTGCAGACAATAGGACTTTTTATGGAGTCCCAGGAGGACCCAGAGTAGGCGGAGCTGAGTGAGTGAGGCTGATGGTGGTGTTTTCTGGTGCGGTGCCGAGGGAGCTTTCCAGTGGGTGTTTGTGGAAGTGTTCCCCTTCTTCAGAGCAGTTTGGACTCGCTTTTGTAGTTTTCTTTTAGTGGGCCATGTTTTTTCCTTTTGTACATCTCCTGTACTCTGGTTGTGGGGTAGTTGTATGAATTAATTTACTTTTCAGTTTTATATATCTCTGCATAGTTTCATGGAGGTGTATGTGGGTGCGTGTGTACAGGTACCTTGGGCTAATGCCTCCCATGTGTGTGATAGCCTACTCGGCACTGGACACCAGCCCCTAGCTTATTGGAGGCGGGCTTGGGGAGTCGTGGCTCGAGCCCCGTTGGGATGGGTCATGACATGAGAAGTGTGTCTGAGGTGACGTGTTGAGTTGAATTAAGAGTTATTTGGGTATACTAGGTTACAAAAGTCACAAAATAGAATCAACATGAACGTATGTATATAGATATTGATTATATGAAAAAGTTAAAAAATTCTAGACATAATAAGTAATCTATAAATATTTCTAGATAGCATAATGTTGTTAGATACTTGAGTTACCATATGAACTCTAGGTTTTTTTTCATTATTTTTACCATGACCTATATTCCCATGCCCCAATTTTAAGAGTTGATAGGGAGGAATTTTTAAGAAGATATGAAATGTCATGTTATTTTTTCTATTTGTTTAATTTTATTTCATTAATAAATTATGAATTTATATTAATAGAAACATGTATAATAAATAAAATGACTATTGTTATTTACTTATTCATGATGATTATGTTTATATAACTTATTATTTGATATATTTTATTTGCTGACATTTTTGATCGATACTATTAGCTTGTTGTTTCATACTTATATTTAAATGAATAATTCTAACATATTATAAATTATATTTAAAGTATAAGAAAACTTATTAAAGAGGAAATTAACAAGAGAGATGGTCTAGGGGTTCACAGTTAATATATATTATTTTGTGCGTATTTCTGAGAGATTATTGTTTATTAGAAGGGAAAAATTATGCAAATCTATACATTAATATATAATATGTCACCACTATGATCCCTATATCAATATAGGAAGGATCCAATGAACATCCTCTATATGATAGAACATATATTGATCCTCATGTCCTAGAGGTAATTATAGATCTACTTCAAGATATGTGGTATAATTTTCAATGATGGGAACATATAATATCTATGGTTCCTCTATGATTTTATGGTAATATATCAAAATAATAAATATAGGATTTCATTTTGTATATTCATTTAATTGATAAGGGTAGAAAAAATATACGGTAATACTGATCATAAGTTAAAAAAATTAACCCTTTAAAGGGGTTTATGTTCTTAGATGGATCATATGGTGGATTAAACAAAATTCAAAATTAGAGGGTGGGGAATCCATGAGTAGAATGAAGTGATGTGGAATGTAGGTGGGGTGAGATTAATTTCTTCAAGACCATTATAGTGAAGGTATCCCAATTACTCTTTAATTGAGGAGACTTTTTGGGTGATTCTATCCGTGTATGTTCATTAGACACATTATTAATTGTTACCTCTTTGATGTGAAGCAACTCTATCAATGTGGTTATTTGGGGAACCTAAAATGGTTCTTTTGAGATATTCCCTATATATAGGAAAATTAGAAATAATTATTAGATTATTTATGGTTGAGTAGTCTATGGATGATTCTATAAAGGGTTATTCTATAGTTATAGGTACAATAATACTATATTATACTCCAGTTGATGGTATTGGGACAAAAAAAACTTCCTATTCATTATTTATGAGTATCTTATATTTCATATGGGATTTATATTAGAACATGTTCATAATGTAAATAACATTAATATTCTCTATATGTAAAAATAAAACAATAATAATAATTGTTGTCAATTTTATTTATGAGTATCATATTGCTCTCCATCTCTCCCCTAACATATACCTACCCAATTCCACCCCTACTCTATAAACTAATTCCATCTTCATACGAGACCAATATAAACTGATTCTCTATCTACTATTGTGAAAGAAGCAGAAAAAATATAATAGTCATAAGAAATTTAAATAATTTTTCATATAAAGGGGCCACATGAATAGAAAATAAGTTTCTGTAAATAAGGAATCATTTTGTTAAGTGATATATACAATACAGTACACTCCATGCATAAAATTCCACAATTTCATGCATCTTGCATTAAAATTGTTTCTATCTTGAATAGAGATATAATACTTCAATACTATAGTACAACTAACCTTCAATGCATTTGTTTAATCCATCATCACAAACTTTATTTTTGTCCATATCTTGAGGATGGATTGGACTCCATCTTTCAAACTAGCCTTCCACCCTTTATTATAGTTTCAAAGTTCCTTAATGACATTTCTTCCACTAGGATTGCATTCATTAATCCCTATCAAATCCACTTCCATGGATTTCAATTGTGCATCTATCAACTCATTCTCCAACTCTTTAAACATTTCATCCTCCTCATTTACTACTTTTCAAGAACAAAAAAATAAAATCGAAAAATTATTCAATATAATGAATGATTTTATTCTGGTTTCTTGATATGAATTTTCTTATACAAATAACTCAGTTAGTTTTTACAATACCTTATCAAAAATCACATTTATTTCAAGTGAGGTAAAATTGGATCCTATTATAACTCCACATTTAATCATACTTGGATGATAATCTTACAATGATGATTCATCTAATATGACTCTCGATGGTATACCTCCCACAATGAGTAGATATCTATAGCCTAGTTTTTAAATTCATATTCAGGATACATTCTCTTGGAAGCATTGAGAAATGGTCTGTTCCCATGCTCTCTCATATACCTCACATAAATACCAAAATAGGTCTGTGTCTCCTCTATACTCAACCAAAAGAGATGCATTTTAGAGTAAGTGAAAGACAATAAATGTTTTTGAGTAGAAGAAAATGATTGTGAGTGGAAGTCATGTGGATTTGAATGTTCATTACTTCAATTTTCTAATGTAATTTGTTAGAATAAATAATTAAAATTGCATTTAATTTATTTTTTAACCATTGTGGAAAATCTACTTTATCCTCTTAAAAATTAAATATTTCATTTTTTTTCATTAGACACATTCCCATCACTTTTATTTTACTTGAACTACCCTGATCAATAGTCATCAAAAATGATAACCTATAAATAGTATGGGATAAATCTTGGTTAGATTCGTTTAATAAACATAGGGGGATATCCAAAATTTATGGGAGATAAATATAAAACAAAGAAATTAAATAACTACTATTTGGGAGGTATATCATTAAGGAAATTTTGAACCACAATTATCAGAGGAAGGCTACTGTGAATGATGTTGTACAATCCATCATCATGATATCGAAGACAATCAACATCTGAGAATTGATTAAATAAAGAACATGAAGGTTAGTTGTAAAAGAGTATTGAATTATTATATATTTGTTCAATATAGTAACAATTTTCATGAAAGATGCACAAAAATGTGTACTTTTATTCATATATTGAATTTTATTGTTGTTATTCATGAAAAATTAAACGTTTTACTACTCATCTAGACAATGTATTCTACACATGATGATGTTCCAAACCTGAGGAAGAATAGACTGTTATTGATGAAACAATGGAATTATTAGGGGATCAAAAACATGTTGATGAAAACAACAATGAAATAGTATCATACAGGTGAATAGAATTATGAGGGAAATAATTTAGGGAATAAAATTTGAGGTTGGTTGGAATCCATGCACCTAATCTGTAGAACCCAACAAGTCAGTGTTCATTAGTTATGTTGGGTTTACAATAAGGATGAATGTTCCAATTGAAGTTGATCCATGGCATCGTGTCTAACATATAATGAAGGAAATTATTTGGATAGATATAATGGTAATGTTATAATATACATTCTCTATTTAACTGAATAATTATATAATGAAACATTGATTTAATTTTCATTATTCCTTGCATACTTTATTTTATTTTAGAATAATTTCATAAACAAATTCGTAAAGGATTATATTAAATCACATGGAGGCTTAAAAACTCTTCTTAAGATGTTACACCATAAGGATGCAAAGGGGAAAATATATCCCCATCGACAACATAGTTATGCACATATTATAAAGATGGAAACATTGACAGATTTCATCAACTGTTTGAATGAGAAGTCATTTCAAGTGCATTACAATCAATAAAATATTATATCTAATTATTTACTTTATTCATGTTGATTCAAAAAAATTAATTTTTGAAATAGAAAACGTGTGTTCAAAATAATGACTGTGAATTATAACTTACGTAGCACAATGGTAAAGCAAGGATGAGGTACACTTCATTAGATATGAAATTGGTATGTATTTTAAATATAAAAAAATTTAAATTATGTGATATGAAACAAAATATGTTCCTCTATTTATATGAATATTTGTGAATCCAAAATTGAATCCACATCCATCCCATGGCATGTGTTATGGAAGGAGGGTCATGTTAATATGGAGGGTAAATTAGTCGATGAAAACAAAAAAACCATATGAGAAGCACATGTAAGTATGATAGGACTGTAATTTGTTATTATTTATAACAATATTACATAAAAATATATATTTATACTAATATTTTTTATATGGTATAGACACAAGAATTGTAAAATACCATACAAGAAAAAAGTGACATTCAATAGCTTTTAAGCGGCCTAAAAATATAAAAATATTAGGTTTTCTAGTCTCTCCTTGAACCTATTTAAAGAAGATAAAACCACAATAATATACATATAATATTGTCAGATGATTGAAGACACAAATAGACTCACTCTAAGATATTATTTGGAAGTCTGGTTTGGAAGAAAAATTTATAAGAAAGGATCAAAGAAAACCGGCAGTTGGAAAAACATCCGCATATGAATCAAATGATCCCACTATATTTGAGGCTTGATAGTACTCCCAAAAACATACTTTACCTGGGGTAATCAGTTTTTTCATTACTCTTTCTTGTAAATGTGAATAAAAAAATTTATTATAACATTATATTACTAAAATTATTGCAGGGTAAAATTGTATGCGATTTTTATATGTCAAGACCCATGTACCGCCGTGTTGTAAAGGGTACAATTTATCATATCCTTGGAGACTAGCCACACAATAAAGACCTCCCTAAAGATCACCTATGCGTGGGGATTGTGGTAGATAATGAGGTGACTGCTGATTTTCTTATTGTACTTAATGGTCCAGATATTACAATAGTAAAATATATTATTCTATCTTTCATAACATAGTCTTATAATCTTATAAACATATATGAGGTACAAAATTAACCAAAATTTTCATATTAAAATCGTGTAAAATTTGATAATAAAATATCTGATTTGAGGTAAGGTATTATAGATGGATAATATGACAGAGAAACGAAAGGCTAAATCAAGAAAATATATTGTATCATCCTAGAAAACAAAATTACCTTCTAAGAGCACCTTCTACCTTCTAGTTCTAGATCAATATTTATTATCATTACAACTTCATGCACAGACCACATTTAAAGATAAAACTATGTATTAAATTTATTAAGAAGAAAAAATATATGGAGATTTTTTGATAGAAGGAATTGGTCTTAAGACTCCAAATAATATTATCAAGCATTATTGGCTACGAATATTAGTTATGAATTCTAACATATTCTACATTTTCATAATACATTCATCCAAATAGTGAGATAATATTTTTATTAAAGTTAATAACTATTCATATTTTATATTTTCATTTATATCACAACTATATAAAGGTAAGATCATCTGAATAATAATTTGGATTTATTAATTCTTGTATTCTTTTTTTCCAAGAATTACTTTGAATGAGGAACAAATTAAGAAGAAAGAAGCTGGGTTACTCAATGCATTTAACAAAAAAGAATGAGATGACATAATCATTTTGATATAAACATTAAAAAGGTGAAACTCTATAATCTAATCACAGAAAATATATTTATAATTTTATCATTACTTGTTTTTTAGAATGCACTTGAAGCTTATAGAAATCAATACGGACACCCAAAATATTCATTTTTTGGATCCAATGCATGGATATGAAACCAACTGACCACACATGATATGTATTGTGAATATTTAATACACTAAAAGAAACATTTTAAAGATAAACATAAAATTATATGTTTAGTCCATGTTTTAACAATAATTTTATTATGATATATTTGTCGCTCAATACAGGTTAGATCATCGCATGATGTCAGTGTTTAAAGGGGTAAAACATGTGGATTACTACAAATAGAAAACAATTATGGTATATGTTGAATTTTTTAACTATAAAAATAATTCAAAAAAAATTATTATTTTGGTCAATTTTTCTATAGTGTATGAAACAATATAATGAAAACAATTGTGGATATTATGTTTTCAATTTTTTGAGAGATATCATAAATCAGGAAATGGCGAGCATCCCAAAATAGGTAATTTATAAAGGTAATTAAAATTTCATTTAATATATTTCAGAATAATTTGTTTATATATATTTTCTCAGTACTATGATTATTTCCAACAACATAGTTACTCAAAAGAAAAAATAATTCTTTTGGACTCAAGTGGGCAGTTTCATTTTTTTCCAAATTTATGACGAAAACAAATTAGGAGATTAACTAATGTTTTGGGATCTATTACCTGTAATGACATTTGAAAGACATTATTGGTGTAATTAATTAGTGTTAGAATTCTTTAATGTTATTTTATATCAATTTCTCAAGGAAAAGTATAATGGTAGAAATAAATTTATTTATATGTGATGAACTTCAGATAATAAAATTGACTGGAAATCACTAAGGTATAGGGGGAGGTGGAGGAGTAGGTGGAGGAGAAGGAAGAGGTGGAGGAAGAGTCAAAGGAATATATAGATTCTGAGATAGATTTAGAGTTGGATACCAATGTGGAGTAGGAGGTAGAGGCAGATACCAAGGTGGATACCGAAGCAAAGAAGGATAACAAGCACTAGATTTCGAACAAAAAAAGGATAATGATGTTGAACGATGATCATACCATGAATATATTTTAGAATAATTTTTTAATGTGAAGAAAACATTTTTCACAAAATATAAGAGCCATTGTGAAGGTGTTTCAGGTGATTTATTGAAATAAATTTTTATCCAATTATTTAAGTTCTTTTTTATCAAGGTAGTAATCCACTTATAAGATCATTTTTTATTAGAAGATTCAATTTACCAACTATTATTATTGAGTAAAAATATATAAAACTCCCAAACATCAAACTGGTATATGATACAACTTAAATTTTTTAATAAATATTTTTGTAATCAATCACCGAAGTCACTAGGTTTATGAAAGAACTATTTGAAAAACAATCATTGATATATTGTGGTCATCGAGGAGGGATGGTGTTAAAGTTTCTATTATTGATTTAAAATTTACATTTTAAAACAAAAAAGTGTCAAACACTCAAAATAGAGAAAACAAACTCATATTATCTTGATAATTTGGGAACAAAGTTCATTATTTAGTTGTGATGTGTATGAATCAGTCTCATGTCAAAACCACACATTATACCCTCTGTATGGATGAAATTTCTTGTTTATAGTTGAAAATTATATTTTAGTAAAAAAAGTGGCATACTCAAAACTAAGGAAGCACATTTTGATTGTTTTTATACTTTAAAAAATGATCCATAAGTCATTTTTGACATTTAGGAATCATTCACACCTTAATCCAACACACAATGTGACTAGTATTACTCCAAGTTCATCTTTTTATTCAAAATAGAAATTAATTTTAGTAAAAAAAACAGCCATACTCAAAAATGTGAAAAAACATTTGGATTGTTTTGGTACAGTATTAATATTATCCATAAGTCATTCGTGATGTATAGGAATGATCTGGTCCACAATCAGTTGCATGGTGTGACTGGTATAACTCCAAGTGACCGTTATGAGTTTAAAATTGATATTCTAACAAAAAAAGATCCACTCACTTAATGATGAGAAAATACTCTCATATTTTCTTGATAAATTGTTAAAATAATTCATTTTTCATTTTTGATGTGTATGAATCAGTATCATGTCAAACCAACACATGATTCCACCATTATGGATTAAAGTGTGTGTTTATAGTTTAAAATGAAATTTTAGTAAAAACATATGCGGTGTGCTAAAAATTGAGGAAAAACATTATGATTTTTTGATACTTTATTAAGACCATCCATATTTCATTTGTGAAATGGAGGAATCGGACTAACCTCAATCCTACACATGGTTTGACTGGTATGACTCCAAGTGCATCATTTTCTTCAAAATTGACATTAATTTTAGAGAGAAAATAACTTACATACACAAAGGAAAGAAAAAAATATATTGTTTCTGGAAATTAGGAAAATGATACATAATTCATTTTTGACATGTATATGTCAGCCTCACCTTAATCTAAGGCACAATGTGAATTTTATAACCAAAAGTTTCCATTATTTATTTAAAATTGACATTTAAATACAGAAACGTTACACTCACTAAAAACCAAGGAGACACACTCAGATTGACATGATAATTTTTTAAAATGATTCATAATTTATTTTTGAGGTGTATAAATCATTACCAAATAAAACCCACCCAAAATTCCATCTATGTTGTTCGAAGTTCATGTTTCTAGTTTAAAATTTCATTTTAGTAAAAAAAATTGGTATAATCAAAACTGAGGAAAGGAATTTTTATTATTTTGATAATTTAGTAAAATGATAAATAAGTCATTTTGGTTGTGTAGGAATTATCTGCACCTCAATATGACACACATCATGTCTAGTATGACTACAAGTGCATCTTTTTATTAAAAAATAAAATTATTTTCATTGAAAACACAACTAACAAACCCAAAAACAAGAAAAAAGCGTTCATAATGTTTTCATAATTTTTTAAAATGATCCATAACACATTTTACACATGTAAAAATCAAACAATCCTCAATATGATGCATGGTGAAACCGATATGACTTCAAGTTCCTGTTATCAGTTTCAATTTTTTATTTTAATAGAAAAAAGTAGATCTTACTAAATAGGGCTAACATTCTTAGATAGTATTGATAATTTCACAAAATGATTCATAAATAATTTTTTACATGTATGAATTAGTCTCATATAATACCTACACATGATTCCACCTGTATGGATGAAAGGGGGTGTTTCCAGTTTAAAATGACATTTTAGTAAAAAACAAAATTGGCATATTCAAAACCGAGTACATACATTATTATTGTTTTGATAATTTATTTAAATTATCCATAAAAGTTTTTTGATATGTAGAAATTATCCTCACCTAAAACTGACACATGATGTAATATATATGACTCCAATGAATCTTTTTATTCAAAATACACATTATTTTATTGAAAAAAATACTTACATTCTCAAAACTGAGAAAACAAATTCATATTGTTTTGGTAAATTAGGAAAATGATCCACATGAAATTTTTAATGTATAGAAATCATCTACACCTCAATATGACACACGGTGTGACCTGTAAGACTCCAAGGGCTTTTTTTATTCCAAACTAACATTAATTTTAGTAAAAAAAACAATTGTTGTAATAAAAACCAATAGAACTCGTTCTGGTTATTTTGGTACGATATAAAAATGATCCATAAGTAATTTTTGAAGTATATGAATTAGTCACAGCTCAATGCAACTCATAGTGTGACATTATGACTCAAAGTATGCCTTTGTATTCAAAATTTACATTATCATTAGTAAAAAATAATTGACATAATCTATTATATTGTTTTTTCTTGTATTTGTGTTAGAATTTTTATTTCATTTAAATTTAGTGTTTTTATTATTATTTTAATTTATATTGTTATTTCTAGTGATGCATTGTGTTTTTATAGCACACTATACATATTTATGGTGTTGCATTGTGTTGTAGCATCACACTACATTTTTGCATTTATCAGTGCTACAAAAATAGCTGATAAAGTTATCCTTTATCATTACTTTTTAAAGTGATAACAAATGCATCCTTATCCATGCTTATAAAAGCATTGATAAATGGTCTCTTTATATACTCTAAATAATAGAACTGATAAATGGTGTCTTTTATCAACACCTTTAAAATCATTGATAAAAGTATGCTTTATCTATGTTTTTTTTTGCGCTGATAAAGCTACAATTTATAAAAACTTTTGTAGTTGTGATAAAATCTTTGACTATTATCCATTTTGAGGTAGTTTTCTCTTTTCGAGCACTGAGAAAGTCCTTTTCTAGCACCTTTAATGGCGTGTTTTGTAGTATTTATGTATGGAGAGTGGAACGACTAACTATTTTTCTAAGGGTGGGAGAATTTCTATATATGAATAAGGGATAAATTTTGTTCCCTTATATCCAATCCCCATCATATTCTTAAAGATTCCATGAAAGATAAATTTGTATCTCAATAGTATTAATGTATCTAAAACCATCAACTGAGAAGTGCAAGATGTGAAATTATCAGTGCCAACAAAATTCCCCTTCCACCCTTAGAATGGTATTTTATCATAATGGAAAGAATCTAATTTTAAGGTAAATATTGATTACTTTTATGCATATCTGAACATCTGAATGGCTATGATACTGAGCCCCATGAGAGAACTTTTCCATTTTATGTTGACTAAATAATTTCATATTCTGTCAATATGAGGATTCTAACCATGAATTATTGGATGAATCCAATATAGAAAGTAGAATTTTCTTAGGGAATAGATACCATAAAATTAGAACGAACATGAATTCTATAATAGAATAGGGATTGGGTGAAAAATAAATTGTGGATGAATCCAAAGTAAGGTACTTCTACATCACTACATATCCCATGATAATTGGAATCATGTTATATATTGTTATGTAATATACCATTGTACATATCCAGCTAATTCATAGGGAACATAGGATTATATATAATTAAATCTCTGATAAATTTCCTTTCATTGATCTTGACCATTATTAGGAAGTGTAATGTCACTATTTGTTGATGAAATCCTCGAAAAAGATCCATATTCTGGGGGGGACATGTTGCTCAGATCATCCATGAGACTCATACGTCGTGTGTAATACTAAAAAGATCCAATTACTTGGAATTGTGTGCCTAACTTACTACATGTTTCAATTTTAGGATTTTTTTATGATTTCAAAATGACATGAAATTATTCATTCATGCACCTTCTCAAGTAGTCTAGAGATCATATGATTTAAAAGGAAAAGTTTGAAATCGTATCCTTCTTGAATGAAAAATATCTATCTTTTTTCCTATGTTAGGTGATTTACGGAGCATATATTGAAATTTTATAAGGACATATAGTGGGACCCTCAATCTTTGTATATTGTCATTTATTTTCTCCTAACTTTTACCTTTTCTTTAAATGGAGAATAAATACCATGAAAGGAATTGAGTTTTACTCTTGTCATATTCTTACAGGTCTTCAAGAAGACATGTTTTTATACCAATTCTGATATATAAATTCTGAATATTTTCGTAATCACACAAAATGAATGTCCAAAAAATAGAGAGTTAACTTTTTTATAGGATTCCCTAATCGGGTCTTTATCTAGGAAAGCATTATGTATCTTTCTATTGGTTGTTTTAAGGTAATTCAAGATAGAACGTTGTAGTTTTTTAGTTTAGGGTATTTTAGCTTAGAATAGTCTTGGGATTTAGTTTAGGGTCTTCTATTTTATACATTCTGTTACTGTAGTTTAGTTTCATTTAGCTCAAACCTTATATTTGATTTAGTTTAAGGTATTCTGGATTGAACCTTTTTGTGCTATAGTTTCGGGACTTCAAGCTTGAACCATGGATTTCATAATGGTTTAAGTTCCTCTAGATTGGACTTTGATATGCCATGAGGTTTAATGCCCTACTTCCAAGGCTTGATTGATGAATATGGAATGGTGTCATACATGTCAGGGAAAACCCAAAACACCTTATAGTTCTTGGTTCTACTGTGGTGTTTCTAGGGATTAAGATGATTGGATCTTCTTTCTTATAAGGAAGAGATACATCTGGTTGGTTGGTCACAACCCTTATGCATCACCAGTATGGAAAAAATGGGGTATCCACTCTATTTGAAAGGCCATCAAAGATTTATGGGGGATATTGGATCAAGGTGAAATAGTAGGGATTATAGTTCCACATTGATAGTTAGAGTATGGGTTATATATTTCATAACACAAAAGTTTGAGTAAGTAAGTATGGTAAGGGGAATACATGTCTGGGATGACCCAAAACAACATGAGGATCCAGGTTCCACAACAGTGACATCAAGGCTCATGAGGATTAGAGTTCCTTTCATGCAAGGCAGAGATTCCTATAATTGGTAGGTCAAATCCCTTATTCATGAGTATATAGTTCATATATGTATGACCAATTATATTTTATCCCCACTGATTTATGAGGACCATGGATGATTTTCAAAGAATCAAGGATCTAACCTATGCGGTTTTATATGGAAGAAAAGCTATATAGGAAGTGCTCTCGCACCCTAGGGCTATTTAACTCCCAATAAAAAGCATCATCCAAACGCTATGTGGTTAACAATCATGAGGTGTGGTCCATCAATTTTTTTGAATGTAGGTTCACATTTATTCTTAAATAAGTGGTATATAAAATGGGGACTTAATGTTGATATGTCAAATCTACATGATTTTCTTGGTCTAGAAAATTGTTAATCATGGTCCAAAGTGCACATGTTGTGAGTATTGATAAGGAAAAATCATAGATGGAATGACTCTAAACAACCACAAGCTTAGGGTTCTACCACAGTGACATTTGACTAACAATAATTATAAATCCATTTATATTTGGGCCAAAATGACTCATATTTGTAGGTCTAAGACCTTATTAATCAATAGAAATGAAAAAGAGAGAGTTATCTTTTCTTTTTTAAGGGGTATGAATGGTTTGAAATGAAAAAAGGTTTTTAACTCACGATGTGTGGTTTGTGGAAAACATAATATTTCATAAGGGTTAGAGTACCAAAAACATTGTGCCACCACCGGGTGAACACATTATCAAGACACATATATGTGACAAACTATTACTTTAACTTCTCTATGGACTAGGGGTCTATAGATTGTATAATGAATTTTAATAAGGATTAAATTGGACCCTATGATCATTATGATGTATATATTCACACCCTATTTTTACCTAATATATAGAGGTGAATATTTTAGCAAGTAAAGACTTGACTTTTTCTCAAGCTTCCATTAGTGGGGTTTCAATACGAAATGTTTTTCGTTGTTTTTGCTACTAAATTAAGTACATGGAATTTGAACGATTATTTGATATATTTTAAGGTCATACAAATTTTTCCGCAGTGTAGGTGGCTTTAGTTCCTGACGCACAGGGACATGATACAAGGGATGTTAAAAAAGACCCCAATTAAGATACCCAAGGTCAAGATAACTCCAACATCCTTTTGAGTGAGTGATTCATTTTTTTAAAAATAGATTATGTTTATAAGTTCATCAATAATGGTATGAGAAAATCATGTCAGGGAAGTCCCAGAACACCCTCAGGTGCTGAGTTATACCACATTAACGTTAGGCTCACAAGAATTCGAAATCCTTTTATATAGGGCCAAGCTATCACTGGTTGTTGAGTTAAAACCCTTATACATCAATATAATGGTTGAATTAAGGGATCAAAGTTCCTATCAAAGGTCCATAAAGGGCTTTCATCCAACTTTAGTTTCCCAATACTTGAAGTGTGGTATACTTATTGAGGTTCTTTAAATAATTGAAGAAACTACCTCACACTCTGGCTCACTGAGGAATAGAACTTTTGGTACATTAAAAAGAGATGATGATGGGTGATGGTATGCATAGTTTAAGATAATGTATTGAGGATTTACTTTCTTCTGTGGAGATTAACATCATGTTGTAATGAAATTTTCAATATAGTTTAACATCATGTAGTGAGGACATATTTGTTGTTCTATTTCAATGTCATGCGATCAGGATGTTTTCCTTGGGGTTTAACATCATGTTGTAAGTACATATTTGTTATATAGTTTAAATGTTATGATACATGGATTTTTTGTTTGAAGTTTAACATTATTTTGTAAGGATGTGGGAATTATCAGAAAAAATGTGAAAGATATATTACATGCACAAGGAGGCCTCACATATATCTGACTCATATGTGAGAAAAATGGGCTCATATAGATCATCCCTATACAGTTGGGGTGTATTTGTTTATCATTTTTTAGCTGGGACTTGGATTTGAGATACGGGAATCACTATGTACCATAATATGAAAGGAATTAATACACACATATTTATTGAAAAGGAAACTCTCAATGCAGGTTTAACCCACACATAGTGGTTGGAAATTTTACCATTGATTGTTGTAGCTGGGTCTAGGATTAGAGATTCTAGACGTCACTAGGAATCTTTTTATGAAAATAATCATGCCACATGTAGGTATGGAGGAAATTTGTAGTTTAATATCATGTGGAAAGAAGACAACCCTCTCAATGAGAAAATGGGGATTTTCTATGGACCTAAGGATGTAAATTGGGGAATCACATCATATTTTATGTTAATATTAATAAAGACACATGTAGTTCTTGAAATAAGGTATTCCTAAATATTTATGGCAAGTACACAGGGAAGGGGGAATTTTTTTATGTTTCCTTATCAAGGTTGGACCCAGGGTTGGACAATCATGCATCAATATGTAACTTGTGATGTTAAGAATCATGGAACACATAGTTCTTGAAACAGGGTGTGGTGGGAGACGAACAACATGTATAGTTTCTCTCTCTGGAGAGGTCTATAAGAATATTTAGTTTTATGTATGGAAATGGAAATATATTATTCAATTTATTTTCTTGAATTAAGGAATCATGGTATGAATTTCAAGGACTTGAATTCTAGACCACAATAACACTGTTATGAGATAATATGACTTGTTTATATATGGAATCCCCTACCTAAATAGCTAATATTGCATGAGCAATGCTTGGGGTGATAAACAAGGAATGGACATGGTTACTCTCGACAAGAAGAGGATACTAAATCATTGACATGGGTCATTTTTTATCAGGTGGTGGCTCGACCAAGATATATGATAGAGGATTCCCTATGTATCACATTGAAAATTAGAATCAAACCATACATAGTTCTTGAAACCTGTGAAGTTTAATGTCATTTGTAATGGACATCATCTGTGCAGTTTAACATCATGTAGTAAGGATGTAGGTCAAATGATTTGAATCTAGCTGAACCATTGGTGGATCGATGTAGTTAAAACTTATGTATTGATGACATATACCATGTAGTTTAATATCATATGTTAAGGAAGAGGGTCACCAAATGTGAAAGAAAATTAATATCACTTTTAGTCCCAAGACTAGAGTTTTGGGAATCACTATGTATCCTATGATGATAGGAATCAATCCACATGTAGTTCATGGATTAAGAGATTGCCTATGTGGACCTAACTCTCATAAATGTATGGGAACAAATCATCCTTCTTCACACAGGTTTATCTCGTGTGTGTTGAGTCATTAGTGAGATAGTTTTTTTCCATGTAGTTTAACATCATGTCGTGAGGATGATCTTGTTTAATTTAATATCATGAATCCAAGAAGAGAGATGTTGTTTAGTTTAAAATCCTAATTCCAGTATTGGTTCTGTAGAGATTAAATTCACGTGGTTAGGAAAAACTATGTATTGTTCAATGTCATCTGGTTAGGACAAACTCGATATAGTTTGACATCATGTGTTCAGGAAAAACGCAATTTATTTTAATTCCATGTGGTTAGGAAAGTCTCCATACAGTTTAACATCATATGGTTTAGAAGGAATCAATATAGTTTAACATTAATTGGTAAGAATGTGATTCATATATTTTAACATCTTGTGGTTAGGATGTACTCTATACAGTTTAATATCTTTTGTTCGGGATGAGATCTATACATTTTAACATTATGTTGTTTAAAAACCTCTATATAGATTAATTTCAAGTGGTGAGGACATTCTCTATACATTTTAACATCATATGGTTTGGAAAAACACTATTCCATTTAATTTTATGTGGTTATAATTAACTACATATAGTTTAATGTCATATGGTTAGGACATGCTCTGTACAGTTTAATGTCATGTGGTCAGGATGAACCTTGTACAGTTAATCATTATACGGTTAGGACGAACTCCTTACAATTTAACGTTATGTGGTTACGAAGAACACTGAAACTCCATTTTTGACCCATTTCCGATCTTTTAATTGGATTTGGCAATGGGTCTAGGCATGTTTGGTGGATTAATTTTGGATAACACTCTCCATATATTTATTTTATCTATGTATTCATCAGAGCTATATGTATTTACCTTTCTAGGCCACAAAGGTTACCTCTCTGGGTCACCTACTAACCTTGGTGAAGTGATACTGATTGATTATTTGGGCATTATATAAGGTTAACGCTGGTATTGTGATTACATTTCTATACAATGTTTGATGATATTTTTTGTGACCATTTTCTATATGACAGATTCTGATATTTTGAGAACCTCTCTATACAACAGTGTCTAGTAAAGTGGTAGATTTCCTCATCCAAAGGAGATATAACTATAGGTAGGTTGACCGTTGATGATTTCAAGAGTAAAGTCTATGAAATAAATGTATACACTACCATGAGGCGTACTATCATGATAATGATTTCCTTAGACTTTAGTTGAAAAGTGGACCCTTGGGGTGTTGGGAATGTGTCTCGAACAACATCAAGGTCGCATAGAATTGAGTCTGTCAGAGGTATGAGCCTCACTTAGCATCATGGGTAGAATATATCTTGATGATTTTTGGAGTTGAGAAGGGATAAATCCTAAAATATGATAGCTATTGGAATCCATTGATAACCATATGGTGTGGTAGTAATATGATCCTATTCCTAATAATATACTACAATATTCACATGATCTTCTCTGAAATGGTTATGAGTGTATCTAGAGGCATGTTATACTCTCACTTCATGGGCCTTGGCTAGAATGGGTATATTGTAACAGCCTGTGATTTTATGAAAAATATTCTTTTTAATTTTATTAATGTCTTGTGTTGTACGCTACACCAAAAGGAGCTTGCACAACACACATCCTTGACTTTCTCTGTATTACACACAATCGCGACCTTCCTCGATAGCGTGTGTAGTACGTAATACTGAGTTTCACTAAACAAAGATATGCTATTAAAATATTATTAAAACCAGCCGTTAAGAATAGTAATAACCACCTTTTAAAATTTTAGAAATTTTATCTCTCAAAATGGACTTCATTTTTGGATTCGGAGTATCGAATTTAGCCTAAGGTGAAATTTTGGTACTTTTCGGATAACTTTCATTTTCTGATGAATAGTGAAAATTACTAAATATTAATTAAAAACAACTTTTTTAATTGAAAATAATTAATAGTGATAAATTATTAATTTGAGTGGTTTTAAAGTATATTTAGAATATATTTTTAAAATTTAATAGAATTTTGGTCATTGGATGTAATTTCACATTTACACCAGACATAAACAAGTGTTAATCTTTTGATAGTTATTATCTCTTAAAAACATGCTATTTGTTGTGACAGTGGAAATTAATTATAAAATTAATTAATGAAACTTATATGTTGGGAATTTTGTAAAATAGAAGTCATTTTTTAATTCGGAATATCAATTATAGCTTAGGGTGAAATTTTGGCATTTTTCCGAAAAACTTCAATTTTTGATGAATAGTGAAACTACTAAGTGGTAGTTAAAAAAATTAATTTTTCTTCATAAATCTTAATTTTACCACTTCTGTGAATTGAATTTCAAAAATACAAGAGACACGGTTGATTTCAGTAAGTAAAATGTGGTTCAATGAGATGAAAATAATTTTTTGTGAATAGTAACTTTTTACTTTTAATTACCACGGATAAAAGTAAATATGGTATTTAAGGGTAAAAATGATATTAATATTACCCTGAAACATGTCCTAATCCTATTGAACAAGTTTATCTCGACCAAAAACAACCTTAAGTGTAAAATATTATCATTTAGGCCCACTTGGATTAGATTAGGACATTTATTATTATTTAATTCAAAGAAGAGTTAAAATAGTTAAAATCAAAGTTTATTTAATAAAACATTTTTAATATAGGGTTATACATAATATAATTTCGACTATAAATATTAATTAGAAAGCTAAAACGATTTACTACATAATGGTAATTTATTTGTAATTTTTATACTTTAAATAATTTAATTTATTTATGACACAACGATGATGCAGTAATTACCTTTTTAAAAAAATATTGACATAATTGATGTTATAAACACCAAAAGAAATGTAATTTGAGATTTTTTATGAATAACACTAATTCTCTAGGTTAATATGACATGTTAGTATGGATTTAAGTAACTTGGTTCGAACTTATCATTCTGTTAGAAATTTCATAAAAATCATGTACCAAATAGTGTCAAAATTGACATAAATTAGTTTTTAAAACAAATATTGTATTGATAATTGTTATTTAATTCCTAAAAATCTAAGGTTCTTCCAAATGACTTAGATAAGGATATATATATTAATAATAAACAACTTGGGGTTCGTTTGGCTTCATATAGTATGTTTATTAACCATATAGTGTAAGAAAACAAAAAGACACGGTAAAAGTTAAATTATTTAACATAGAGTTAAATCTAATTGATAAGGTTAAAATAATAACCTAAACTTGTCTAAATCCTATTGGATGAGAGTATTGCGACCCATCCACACTTTAGCTTCTAAATAAGACCATTTGGAACCATTATAAACCGAATTTGACCTTAATATAAAATAATATTTTGAGATTTTCCTAAGATGCCCCTCTCCTCCCTTATAAAAGGGAACCTCCTCCCCCTCCTCCTCACACAAATTTGAGCACTCAAGCTCGGCCAAAACCTGCCAAAATCCCTTCTCCACTTCCCTATAATAATCCTTGAGGTCCTGGTATTCTTCAAAGACCAATCTTAGTTCCCTAAGTGGAGGATTCAAAGAGGCGTTTAAAAGAAGAGGTAATATCCATTACCGATCTTTTCAATTTCTTTCTTCTTCAACTTCTTCTTCTTTAGTTGTTTCATGATAAAGTAATAACATCAGTATTACTTACATACTGATATGTTATTATAAATATTAAACAACCCTAATTCACCTTCTATCCATCCTATGGAAAAATGAAATCACCGCGCGTGCGTACGTACGGAATACCGTCTACACGCCGTGGTGTAATCTATTTTCCACCACCACCTTACATGGATGGGTATAATGGTGTAAATAATGACTATATATGACTATTAAAAAGTGATATTGATTCTGAAATAGTATACATACACTCCAATACAATTCCACGATCATAGGAACGATATCATCACTCATGCGTACGTACGGAATACCGTCTCCACGATGTGATGCGACTCGTTCTACATGATCATCATTATATAGTAATTATATAAATGAATTGAATTAATAAATATGATATATGTTACACTAATACCATTCTGGATATAAGGTATCTATAACCTTAAAAGAATAATAAGAATTTATTCGGCAAAACACGCATAAGAACAAAAGGCAATAAAGACCCGAGTAACAAGTAACAATGAAATATTACTAATAAGAAGCTAAGAATATGACCATATATGATATCATATCAATATGTATGATTCTGGAATAAGTCAATAACATTATTTAAACCATTATACAGGAGCTTCGGACACGTACAAAGCAAATCGGACCAATGGTAAGGGAAATATCACAATCTCATTTTTATCCGAGATTGTTTATTCGTAAGTATTTACTGGGGTGTATTTTATCATCCACATCCATGTTCCCTAAATATGTAATATTGTTTCCATCCACTTACAATAGTTTAAATCCAATTTTACCCTTCGGTGAGTTTTTAGTAAAGAATATGAAAGGAATCTTTTGTCGTTTTTTCATACGAGGTACTTTTTGAATTTTCCGACATAAGTACGAAGAATGTTTTTTTAACTTATACGGCATGAATGGATTTTTAAAACATTATTTCCAAGAAGCTTCCTTTACAAGTTTTCAAGTTTATTTTTAATAAAATAATTTTAGTTTATAATTGTATGACATGTTAAGAAAAGAAAAGTGCTTTTGAAGAAGAAAGGATATTTTCCTCAAGAATGGAGTTCAAGTGTTTTATCAAAATTATTTTCCATCTAAGATAATAAAGGGTTCGATTTTTATCCCGATTATTACATTGATTTGATTATGTTGTGAGGGAATTATTTTTATGAAGTCATTTACCTTATATGATTTGTTTTATGATGTCATGATGTTTCAAGAATCCCATTTTTGTTACATGTGTTATGCGATGATGTATGATTTATGATTATGTGGCACACATAAGAAAGGATTCATTATAAGATGGGTGGGACCTATATCTCCCTCCAATTCATTGGGTAATGATTTTATATCTCATGAGATAGACATGGCTGGTACGGTAGGTTATACCGGTTCAGTGAAAAAGGACTGAAACGAGGGTGACTCGGTTCAGAAAGGGACTTTGTCCACTAAGATAGTCTTGGCAACGAGTCTTGACTAACAAGAAATGATTCTCTATGATTATGTGTGTATGCCACAAAGTTTCTTGTTTTAAGTTATGATTATTGTGATTACATTTCACTGCTATGATTTATCTCATGTTATGAAATTATGCTCTCTTTTGCAGGTTAAGATTTCCAAAAGTTATGTTCTTATGTATATGATGTGATTGATATTTCTTTTGTTTACCCTTACTGAGCATTTGAGCTCACCCTTTTATGTTTTCTTTTCCCCAGGATATAAAGAAAGGTTTTAGGTATAAAAAAAGGAAGATCCTTATGGGAGATGTTCAAGATCTTTCACAAGGATTAGAAGATTATATTCCGAGTTTCCAAAGACACTAAACTATTATGATCCTTGTGTGTGTGTTTTTGTTATGTACTAAGTACTCCTCAAAAGTAATGTAATGTCAATGTATGTCAAGATTTGGGTCTCTACATATATGATCCCAATCAGGGGCTTGGGAATATTTCTCTAGTATTCCATGATAAGAGTATGACCCCATACTGAGGAAAGTGCCACTCTTAAATTGTAATCCCTTTTTGGAACATGAATATAAAACTAGTTCTAATAGATAACAAATTAATATTTTTACCAACCAATGGAACAAGAGTAGAGATATTGGCCTCCTCCTATAATATATTAGGATATTTTTAGCATCTTTTTTTAATTGAAATATGAGCATATCCTGAGCCATGTTCCACTCTCACATGGTAGGCCTTGACCATATCAGTGATATGATCCCAACCCTCGGCCTTTAGAGTGTGATGTTTGTCCTTATTCATCATGGGTATGATCCTATCCCAAGGTATCTTCACTCTCACTCTATGACCCGAGTCCAGTGCAGGGATATGAACATGATTACAAGCCTCTGGAATATGAAAATGTTATTTTGAGAAAATAGTATGATCCTATCTGAAGTAATTTTCCACTTTGAAATGGTGAGATTGACTTTGAATAGGTATATGATGCTAATCCTCATGTTGTTTCCATTACAATAATATACTGACAATCCTCTTGGAAGGGTATGGAGATTTACACTTTCTATTGAGTATCCTCTTCTTCTACAGATTATATTATTCTATTCTCTGAATATTGGGATAATAATGTAATATTATACCTGCATCTTGACTATAATATATCATCAATGATTCTATATATGTGTAACAAATCACCAGTACTTCAGTAGGGTTTATACAAGAATTTATACATGTATACAATGATATTTTGGATAATGCCTTCTATAGAAGTGGGGATACAGGACCTCTCATATCCTGTTTGCACCTTCATAATTTCCCACTAGGTTTTTTTCATTGGAGCATGAATTTATACCTTCCCCCATGCTTGATACCCATATATGATTCAAGAAATTGTTTTAACTAGAAGGGGTATGAGCCTTCCCTCTCTGGTCCTCATATATCCTTATTTGACAAGGATTACTTTATGATCAAATATAAATTTTTGGGGAAGTAGTCTATTAGAGTACTCCCCCATCCAGTGCAATAGGGGTATTAATGATTATTTGATATACATTGGTTCAATATTTTATGATATCGGTGGTGCTTCAGAAAACTGAAATTTACACAAGCTGCTTATGATATCTACTAGGGATTAAAATGTTCCACTATTTTTCAACTTATGATTCAAGCATGTTTTTTGGTCGTTTATCATTGTGGGGTAAGGATGTGAATATATGTGGATATTCTAGGATATAGGATCTATATACTCATATATATCCCATTATGATTATAATCAAGATGTAATTTGTTCTACAAAACCAATGCATTTTTAATGTCTTGTCAAAGGGACATCTGCGGTGTAGTTTAACGTCTTGTGGTAAGGATGTAAATATATGTGAATGGACTAGTATAGAGGATCCAAGATTCTATATATATATATATCATTAGGATGATAATAAAGACATACATAGTCCCATAAGACCTTTTCATTTTAATGTCATGCAGAAAGGTCATTACTTGTGTATTATAATATCGTGTGGTAAAGAAATGAAGATTAGTGGCTTATCCAAGGTATAATATCCAAGTGTCCCTATGTATCTCATTAGGATGAGAATAAAGTCTTATATAGTTCTAGAAAACACATGTAGTTCAATGTTTTGTGGAAAGGAAATCAGTAATTCGGTTTAATGTCTTTTAATTATGATGTGATTATGAGTTGGTTGGAACAGATATAGTATCTATGTGTCCCTACATATCCCATTAGGATGAGAATAAATTAGTAAACATTTCTATGAATTCCAAGAAATTTAATTTCATCCATAATGGAAATCATCCATATAGTTTAACATCATTCTTTAAGGATGTGAATATATGTTGTTAGGCCATGATATTTGATCTAAGTATCCATACATGTCTCATTAGAATGAGAATCAAGCCGTACGTAGTTATAGAAAACATATGAAACTTAATGTCATGTGGAAATGACATCATCCGTGAAGTTTAACATATTGTGGTGATGGTGTGAATATAAGTGGATGGGATAGAATATATGATCCATACACCCCATCATATATCATTAGGATGATAATCAATCCATAAATAGTTTTAGAAAACTCATGCAGTTTAATGGCATGCAGAAAGGACATCAACCATGGAGTTTGACATCTTTTGGTAAGGACTTGATCCATTCATTTTAAAATCGTATGGTAGGAATGATGTCCATGTAGTTTGATGTATTTTAGTACGAAAAATTTCCATGTAGGTTAATGAAATTTTGTATCGATGGTGACCAAGGAGTTTAACATCTTATGATAAAGACAACAACCACGATGTTAAACATTGTATGATAATGATGATGATCATGCATTTTAATGGCATACTATATGCATATGTGTGAATAACATATCAGGAGAGTGTCTCCACTAGTAGGTCTTGAATAACCCTTTTTCATATTTCATCATTTTCGGGGTCTTTAAACACAATAAAGCCTTAATTTACCTGAATATTTAACCAATCCCTGAAGAAAAATAATCTCTCTATTGCGTGCATGAGACATCAATGGTAGGGGAAATGATTGTCATGGCCTCTCAACTATTCCTTATTGGGATTCCTTATTGTTGTGAGTTCCATCAATCCATTTTCTTTGGAATAATCAAAATATATGGAGACATTATTTGTTTTGAACGAATAAGTTATGTTCAATACTTCATTGAATGATGGTGATTTATCCTTGGGAGGTATGTGAATCTTGCTCTTCTTCATAATTGGTATGTTCTATTCAAAGTGATTAGAGCACAAGAGTGGTGATTTGGGGGTAAATGGTTCCAAAGCCCCATGTCCATTTGCAACTGAAAGCGGTCCTTAATGGAAAATAAACCTTCTATTTTGTTCTTGAGACGTCATTGGTTGGGTAAATAATTTTCATGGCCTTCCATCTATACCCGTATGGATTTATATTCACCAGGAGGACTATCAAACCATTTTCCAGGGAATAGTTAAAATACTAGGGATTATATCTTGATTGGAATGGATATACATTTTGTTTTGTGCCCTCAAGAGATGGGGAAATGTTTCTTCTCCCGTATGTCAATTATACATCCATTTACATGGATGCATGAATGTTTTTTGAACTCTGTGTTCATGGTATCAGTATTTATTTGTCAAGGGGTAGGTGCTAAAGCATTTTTTATCTTGGATGATGTAGACACATCCCACTAATTAAGTGATCCTAACACTCCTAGAGGTTTTGTGGAAACATCTGGTGTCCGATGGTTTCTAAATACTATGATGAGGATGTGGAAAATATAGAAATTTTTCCAGACCTGTCATCTTGGGAGAGGTGGAACAATTTATGAATTTTTCCTGATGTGGGGGTGAAATGGACAAAAATTCCCCCAGTCCTGTTGGTTGGGGAACACCGCTACAAGGTGGTATTCTATAGTTAGGTACTGATACATCTTCCAGAAGTAGAGACCTCATGAGTATTCGAAAAATTATTTCCTATAGATCATTATTCTTTGATTTTTGTTTGGTTATCCATTATACTAAAGCAATTTCTTTATCATCATCAAGGATTTGGATGTAAGCATCAAGGAAAACACGCTCTCCTCTTTTGGTGGTAGGGTGATTGGATTATGACGGGAGTTCCAAAGTGGACCCTTGAGAAAATATCCACTACTTCCACTAGCCATTTTATCCTTTATAATTACACTTTTAAATACTAACATGATCAAAATCACCCTCCATAGATTCCTCAAGGATACCTATGATCATTTCTTCCAACCCAAAGATGAAAAATAATTCCCCATGTTGTGACTCAGATGACTACATAAGTGTATGATTAAATACTTCAAGGGTGTTTTCATCACAATATGACGAGGATTCCTAAGATCTACTTGATATCTCATTGACTTTGACATAGGCAGGACATTGTTCCTCATCGATGGAGTTTATTGTTTTGCGGGTCGGTACCAAGTGTACCATTTGAGGGGTCGGTGCCGATGACACCGGTTGAGGGGTCAGTTCCCATTATACCACTTAAGGGGTCAGTTCTAATTGTACCACTTGAGGGTTATATGCCTGTATTTTTGATGATCCCTAGGTAAAATATGATAAAAATCCCCACCATCCCTATACGATGTGGTACTTCATAGGATTTCACAGTGCCCAAGGGAAGTTGTGATGAAGTCAGAAGTAACTGACTAGTGATGATATGGGATTCATTGTGGGCCACTATTTTGATACACCAGTAGAACTATGATAGATTTATGGTTGAAGGGATATATGTCTTTTTTGATGATGAATTGATTAGACACCTATGGAATACTCACTTACCGGATTCACCTACTTGAGAAATTGGTTTAGGAACAACCTTCTATAAAACTCCTTATGGAATCATGGTCATATGGTGATAATGATGACTAGAATGTATGGAATCCCTCTTAGGAATATTTTTAGTGATTTAGTTGACATAATGATTTTCCTCATCCACCTTCCTAACATAGGGAATATATGCAATGTTGTTCTCTTGGGATAGGCTCCAAAATTAGTTGAATGTAGAAATAAGGGCCACTTACTCTCCTGTGTCCTATCATGGGAAGGAGAGGTAGTGGGAATTCATCCTACAAAGGATTTCATGGGTTGATTCCCATGTTGGGATAGATCTATTGATGTGGTAATCTCGGGCTATGACATTCACCAACTGGTACTCTTAGTGGTGTGTTGGTGATAGAATGTGTCAGTGCCTCATGGACAAACAAGCTCATCTGATGATCTTAGAATCCATTAGCAAATTTGATGATGTCATTTTATCAGGAAGTAATATAAAATCCTTTAAAAGTATTGTGGGGCTCAATGCCTTTCTCAATCATTCACATTTGTGTTCTGTATTCTTAAGTCATCCATATAAAGTCCCAATGGTTCCCACATAAATAGCTAAGTAGGGACCTTCTTTCTAATGGTAGGTGGCCACTGGAAGATTCATGCCCAACTACGCTTAGGAACTCACAATAGTCGAGAGGATGGGTGGTCGGACTCATCAAATTCTTTTTGGAAAAATTATCTTATATTGCAGGACTATCTAATAGATTTATGATATGTTCATAAAATCCTTCCCATGAACTAATATAGGAGTAGTTACCCCTGTGTCATTGACTCGATCATGAACACGTATGAATAGGAACAATTATGTGCATATCAGGGGTTCTCTATCATTATCTTATTTTTTTATAATGCTTTGGATTATGGACATATCTGTGGACTATGGTTTTTACAATTATCCATGAAGGCATTTTTTGTCTTGGAGATAGGATTGGACCTATACGAGGTGTCTTGTGTGTCATGTGAAAACCAGAATCAAAACCCACATAGTTCATTTGGCATGGTTTGAAGTCATGTTTATGAACCATTGCATGCAATTTTACATGATGTGGTAAGGCTATGAATATATGGATTGGGATATGATAAGGTGTCCTTCATATACTATTTTTAATAGGAACATGATTCTATGTAGTTCTCGTACAGGCGTCTGCATAATGAGAGATACAACCACATAGGCCTTAGATGGGACTTATTCTGAAAAAACGTCCCTATATTTCTTTTTTGGGAGCGTAGTCCATTGAGAGAATATGGGATGTAATATGACTTACAACCCATTAGTGATCCCATACAAGGTAACTCTCATATTCATATTGGTATAATCATTTCTAGCATCTAATCTCAAATGATTCATACTCGGCGTGAAAAACAAGAGACATAAAAATATTACACACATTTCATGAGAACATATGTGTGTGAGGGTTACACATTAATGTTTCTCATTGAGAGGTATGATTACCCATATCATGGAGGACATAGTATTGGTATAATTCTTTAGGAAGGTTTCCCATATATCCTATTTTATAATATAAATCAGATTCATTATAGTTTAGTCTATCCTTATCCTACTGATGGATTTTAGGTACTTGAGGGCATGATCCAGACTAATACTTAAAATCATTACCATGTATGAGATCTCTCATCTTTTTCTGATGGATGAGGTATAATGATAAATCCATGGGAATTATTGGGTCTCGGTGGTCAAAATTTAGAGACATGATGGACTTCCATCAAAGTGGAGGCCTATTTGATCTTAGACCATAAAAAGGCATCCTATGTATCCTGGTTATTACCTGAATCTGAGTTATGATAGTTCAGTTCATCCCTAAACCATTGATGGGATAAGTTGGATGGTCATGCTTGTGTACATTAATATTATCCATTGTGTTTTAATAATTATATGTGATTATACAAGGATAGATTCCCTATAGTTCTGTTCTTACACACAGAGGTTGGAATTTCATATACCCATTCTCTATCTTCTGATGGATGAAAGGAGATG
Source organism: Viscum album (assembly GCA_963277665.1). Lineage (NCBI taxonomy): Eukaryota > Viridiplantae > Streptophyta > Magnoliopsida > Santalales > Viscaceae > Viscum > Viscum album. Next base: position 20,709,710 of record OY728154.1, read on the forward strand.
AATATTATAATAGTTTTATTTCAAGGTAATGATGCCAATTATGTAAAATGAGTGTGTAACCCAATATAATTTAGGAAACATCCCTTATAAAAGGGTTATTTGACTAAATTTTCCTGGTTGGGGTCACATGCCATTAGTCCATGTGGGTCTTCCGGATGATGTTGACATGCCATAAGAGATCTGACTGACATGACCTGACTGTCAACTTGACAAGCCTTAGTTTCCCACCCATCATGTTCCGGGTGTCAATCTATTGTGGTAGACACATAAAATTGTTTCTTCTTGATTAATTTAATTCTATGTGATTCCTTCACACATTCAATGAATAAGTGCCACTGATGTTTGGATAATTAAGGCATACATTTCTGAGATATTGCACATGAAATTGGTGACATGTCTAAATACTATCACCTGACCAACCTAACTTTTCCCCAAGTTGTTGCATAATAATGGTGACATGTAAATATGAAATTAAGTCATCATGTTGAAAATTAATTGAACTTTCATGGGATCAACCTGGATTATTCAGAGTCTTTCTTGTGATAAAGAAGACATGTCAAGAGGATATTTCTCTAATCAACTTTACTTGTCTTTGGACTATCGTATGACACTAATGACATGTAGATAAGAAATTTCATGATCATGTTGACATGTCAAAGACTCATTATAATGATCAATATCAATTTTTTAGGATATCATTACATAATCATGTTGGAAAATTCCAAGGTGTTTCACATGATCGATATGACTTTTCTTGAGGCTGTATCATGATAATACAGATATGTCAATGGGAAATCTCATGATTCATAAATTTTTTTATTATAATTTAATGTGATCATCCTAGATTTTACATGTTTAATGTGATCATAAACTTATCGATTCTATATATTTATTTATATGACATGGAAAACCATCTTTTTAAAATTTTGATTTAATTCTGATAAAGAATAATGCTGAACATAGAAGGGTCATGCTATCATAAACATATCAGGGTGATTTTAGTGATCGTATTAACTCGATAGAATGATATGAAGATGGTTTCATGATTTATTTGTGTGTTAGTAGATGCTATTGGGACATGAAACTTATTCTTATGATGAGATTGATGCGATTGATCACATATATGAAGATTGGAGGATGAAAATTTTAGTGATATCCACATAGGTTATCTCAAGTTTGTTTGATGGAGATATCTTTCCATGGTGATCAATGAGTAGTCATTAAAGAAACATTGAGTTGCCTCTCCATGTCAAACCAGTGGTGTGGTAGAGTGGAAGACGAGATGGGGGTTAAAATTGATAGTGTTGTGCTACTCAAGATTTTATTGAATTTACATAGCATGAGATTAATTTAATTTTAACTCACGATGCATGGGATTTAATAGTAAGCTTTGATCGGCATATAGAATAATTGAGTGGTTGATATTTTATCATGTGAATAGTTTCATGGAAATATTATCCCACTTTGGAATCTTGATTCACTTTACCTCCTCTTGAATATACATTCAGTTGTTGTTGTTGTTCCATTGAACCAAAAATGGGGTTCATCACCCATACCACCCACACAAACCACCATCCATGCTTCATCCATATGAGCTCTCAGTTTTCACTATGCACGCCTCTAGGATCATACACCACAAACCCTATAAATAGGCCATCTTGCCTCTAGAGGGAACTATGACACCATCTTCTAGCTAGACTGGGATGGTTCCCACTAAGCATGGCTGAATCTTCTGCCACATGGGCCTATGGTGACGATCTAGTATTTCTGGTTAGTGTAATGGATAATATTTGGGTTAAGGGTGAGAAAGTTTCTATATATGAATAGTCATCAAACTATATTGCCTTATATCCAATCCCAAACCCATTATTCAAGGATTCAATGAAAGGTAAAATAATTTACCAATATTCCTCAAACATTTGAAACCTTCAAAGTAAATGTGTAAGATTCCAAACTATGGGTTCCAATAATGTTCTACAATTTCAGTATGGGTTTTGTACATTTTCTACACAATGGGACACCATATTATGAAAACTTGATTTTTATCTTTAGTAAAACAATGAAACTTACATATTATCCTGATCCTACATAATAATGAAAATTATTAGACCCAATAAATATTAATTGAATGATTCAATCCATATCATGATGCAAAATCTATTATTTCAAAAGAAAAAAATACAATCGATATTGTATAGGACACACAACCCCGATCTTAAATGACCCATGATACATATTACATAAATATGATCATTATAACCTGTCCATTAAAATGGTGGGTAAAAAATAGATTATCCATATTATGAAATATATATAAAGGTCCTAATAAATAAATATTTCATAATTAATTCTTATATATTAAGAATATGATATTTAGTAATGTCATTTCATACTTCAAAAATACATTTGTTCAAAAATGATTTTTATTGGTTTTTTCTATAAAAAATATAATTATTATATGCCACTATTAGTATTGATATTTAATAAAATCATATCAATTTTTTAATGTGGATAACAATTTTATCTTAGTGTGATTTTTTGATTTTATCTGAAAAGATTGATTTTTCAATGAAGAGTGATTAATATCGCCATTTTTTAAACATTCATTTATTTTCATTAAATAATGAAATTTAATGTCTGGTAGTATTTTTAATTTTGTAATATAGTGAAATATGATCCATTTTACTTAAAATGATCTATTAAATTTATTTATAATAATAAATTCTCATTATTTTGGTGTAAATTTATTTTTATTCTTAAAAATGAAATTTTCTAAAAACTAAATATACGTGTGAAATGTTTTTAATTATAATTAATTTAAATATCACCTAATTATAAATTTATTAAATTAAATTTATAGATTAAATATCTATATATATGGACTCAAAAATCATAAAAAAATATTACTAGTAATAAAGTTAATGTAAAATAACCTTTTCCATGAAAAATGCATTATTTTGAAAAAACTGCTTTTCCTCACACTTTGAAAGTTTAATTTTAAATTGAATTCTTCCACATCTATAAATTGAATATATAAAAATGTTTTCCCTATTTGGAATTAGGATATCCATATTTGGTAAATATGAAACTTTTATTTTTATTCATTATCAACATAACAATATTGATAATTATATTGATAGTAAGTTTATATGATGGAATTAATATTAAAAATAATATGATTAGGACATAAAAATTCCCATTACACATTCCTTAAATTTATTGGATGTGTAGATTTCATCCCTAACCATAAAAAATTTGAATATAAGACCCTTTTTTCACTTTGTACATGAGTTTTACATTTAAATAATTTTATATTAAGAAATTTACCGCCACCACCAAATCATATATAATTTATTCAAGAAAAAGAAAAAACATGGGAGTTCAAGGGCAAAAAAATGAAAATGGGACAAAACCAAGAAACCCCATGAAAGAACCCAAACTAAAGAGGAATTAAATATTGAAGACATAGAGTGTATCCTATAACCAAGGTGATATATTTGAGTGGGAATAAACATAGTCGAGAGAAGCATATAACCTTAGTTGTATTATCATCCAATGACGCAAGGATGTCTGGGACTCTATTTCCCTCACGCAATGTATGAAGAACCTCCTTTTCAATATCAATAAGACCACAACACATGTGTATGACTTAAGAAATGAACCATGAGGTATTTAAAAGGCCCTGCAATGATTGGTGGATAATAGTGGAAACCATATGAACTTTAATGGGATCAATATTCTTATATAATCAAAGAAGAAGGCATGTGGGAATGGCATTAGATTCTTCTTAAAGGGAGTTTTCACTACAAAAAAAATCTTAGAATGGAATGAAAATAGAACCATTGTGATCATAAATGATATTTTAATAGAACATCACTCCCAACCCACAAAAATAAAGGTTCTTCTATTTCAAACCAGCATTAGGAGGTTTCATCAGATCCAGTGGCCCTGTGGAGCCCTTATAAGAGCAGAGTGAGAACTTCTGGCTGCCAAAAATTCTTTGAGGGAGGGATATTCATGCCTATTTTTAATAAGATGAAATAGGTCAATGAGAAGACTAATGGTTCTAAAGATAATTTCCATATGATGGAAAATAATTCCATCATGTTATTCTTGGTTCCAAGCACTCCAAAACCACCATAACCCTTTTGGGAGAATCAAGACTCTCACCATCCTCTCAATACCGTAATTAGCAACCTAGAACCAATGGGAGAGGAATGAAATAATCGAAAACTCTCGAATTGAGGCACCAATAAATCCATGATTAATATACCCTTATATTTATCCCATTCACATTCAAAGAACATGTGTGTCGAGGAATCCTCATTATTGTTGATGCAGTTGTAACATCAAGACACCAACTTGATGTTAGAATGTTTAACATTTTCATTCGTAGACAGGGAACTGTTCTAGTTTCTCCATAGGAGGAAGTTGAACCTAATTGGGATCACATTTTCCCAGAAAATATCCCCTCTAAACTTATAATATATCATTATTCAATACCACCAAATGATAATATTTTGTAGAAAATTCATCTGATGTGGTGGTAATAAAAACATATTTATCTTGTTAGTCATTTAGATCAATCATTTAAAAAACACCATGCTAGTCACTATCCTGGATGGTAATGATAAAATAAAGGAATCCACTCTCCCATTATTGAAGTTTGAATTTATTATATTTAAATTTATTTATTTCTTGATATTATTATGGTCAAAGTAAATGAATATTTGAAAAAATTACACTATGGATATTTCAAAATAAATAACATTTTATTTAATGAATTAATGTTCATAAATTTAATATATTCAGAAATGTGGTTGGGGTATGGTTCAAAATATTATTTGAGGCCCCTTTATTTTTAATGTTTTTCTTTTTATAGTAAATTTATTTACCCCTAAGTAGTAACAATATTGTTATTATAGTAACTGGAAAATTGGGTTACGGGTTAAAAGAAAAAGGACAATGGTAAGAACATAATTTGAACTTTTTAAAATTTAATTTTATGTTATTATATCATCTAATAATCATCATATATTCCAAATATATCATTTTTGAGCGTTTTTTTCATGATAATTAATATATATTAATTTAGATTTTTAATAAATTTTAAAATTACCCCTCCCCACAATTATAAAAGTCACATACTCTCATATTTTATTCGCACATAAAAAGCCTTTTGGTATAATAAATATATAAACATATATCTCTTTCTTACTTTACCGAAGACCTCTCATAGTCCTTTTTTATTAGAAAACCCTCATATTATGGATTTTGGTGATAACCTAAGGGGGTTGTCCGAAGAACAGACAATGTTCTTAACCAAGAGTTTTTATTTTATTTATTCTTCCACATATTTTAAAATTTATTAATACATAATGATGTAATAACAACTTTATCCACCATATATTTCGTTTTTATGTTATGTTCATACCCTATATACATATCCACTTAAATCAATGGAGAAATTAACCCATTATTCATGTGTACGACGGACTACCGTCTCACAAAGGGATGTAATTCATTCCCCATCACCACAACCCACTACTGTTATTAATGATTGATTTACTACATATATATATATACATATATTATATTCATGAAATTTTATCAATATATAAATATACTAAATCATATAATTTATTACCTTTACATTAATTTAAAATTTATATTGGAGTTCATATATACGTGTGGATTACCACCTCTACCAAGCAGCGTGATTTGTTTTACATGACCATATCCAATGAATTCTATATAATAGTGTATTTAATTAAATAATATGATATTTATGTAATATTTATCATTATTAATAGATAAAACTATAATTATTTTCTTTTCATCATGATCATTGAAAAATGGAAATGTTACTCACGTTAATATATGACTTACCATCTTAGTGATTGTAACATAGTTTGTTTTTCATAAACAGATATCATGTTCAATTTAAAATATAATATTTATATATAAAATTTTGAATTATTTAATGATTATTATGTTGTAAATGATGGAGGAATGGCCTATTTTACTATATTAAACTTCAAATATCATTTTGGACATATGAACTGAATATCTTCAAAATGTCTGATTAGAACATAATTGACTAAGTAATTAAATATTAAATTATATTAAATAAAATAACATTAATAGAATAAATTAAAAAAAAATAATTTTGTAATTAAATAATTAACATGGGTTTATTAATGAGGAAAGTTAACAATGTACATGAGTACATTTAAATATAGTAAGAGGTTTCCTAACACGATTTCTTTTGATAGGGTTATATTAAATCTTTATTGAATTTGATATTCTATGATAATGTGTCTAATTATTTTTTATTTTTTATTTTTTATTTACACTTATTTTATCAAAATTTATATTTTTTATACATAATCAATTTATTTATCATTTCTCTCTTCATTTTTATGATCATTGAAGGGGTTCTTCATGTCAAATTGTCTTATTTGGAATGTATGATATATTATACACCTATATTAATTGATGTGTATATCTAATTCCCCTTTGATTGTTTATATCATTTATCTATTCATATTTCCAGTATTTAATGTTTCATTTGATGTTATTTCTTCCATGGGTGTTACGATTCTAATGTTATAAATTGGTAAGGGTTTATTTCACAATATCATAATTATTCAGGATTATTTATATTTAATTATCCATGGAGATATTATTTTATATTTATATCCTAAACCCATTTTTTCCTCTATTTATTTTTTGAAATTATATATTTTCCTTTCATTTTACACTCTTAAGGTACTCAGGATCATGAAATCATGTCTTTAATGAAACCATGCATTGATATTATACTCAATCGAGAAGAGTTTTCTTTTTATATCAATATTTTCCATAACATTTTTTAAAAAATATTTTTATTATTCTCAAAATAATTATTAAATTCATTTATAGAATTTTTTACTTCTACAAAATGGATTAATGGGAATTTTTTTAATGTTTTCCAAATGATAAACTTTTTTACTTTTATTACAGAATTTTGAGTGAAATATCTTTTTCATTTATAAATAATTAATTTAAATACCTCCCATTGTGTTTAATAATTGTGTGTAATAATCATTGAACAATTTATAGGGTTTATTCCAATAAAAATGTGTTTTTTAATAATCTGGATATTTTTTGTTCTTAAAATTGATTTTAAAAACAATATGGTATTTTCCATTGGAATAATTTTATTGAAATTTTTATAGAAATAATTTTCATTATTGATAGAAAAACATTATTTTACTTATAATACACTGAGGATATATTGTAATGATAAAATCCTTATTTTTTCTTTGGATGGTTTATGTTTAGTTATAATGGGGAAATTTTTGACATTCTGATTTCTAGTTCTTCCAATGCATGCAGTTATTGAATTTTAATGCATATTGATAAATATGTATTATTTATTCATGTGATGAATAGATTTATTAACATAGAACCCCAATGCATTGGTAGGTATTTTGAGACAAAAAAGTAATGTATCCATATTAAATGAATTCTTAGTGTATACCTACCTATAGTTTACATTGTCTTCACACAAGGCCTCAATGGTAAGTTTTAGATATTCGAAATTATGAATTCCATTTTTATAAAATTATTTATTGATTTCCATGTGATTATTTTGGATAAAATCAATATATATTTTTAAAGATCATTTAATTATTAATATTTCATCATTGGATACATATTTACTCCTTCCATATTATTCTTCGTGATCAAGTTGTTGATTAAATGGAATTTTTCTTCCATAATTTGGATTTTTGGTATTCATTGTGCCTTATTTACTCATTTTAACTTCAAATATATAAAACTATTACTAATAAAAAATATCACCATTATTTTGTTTCTTTTCCACAAATATATGAGTAGGGAATCATTGACTGAGTTTAAGGATTCCCAATTCTTACTTTTTCTCTATTTTTTATTTTATTTTTTCAATTATAATGAAATATTCATGAATGTATCTAGTTTGGAGAAACTACTAAATAATTCAACCCCTTGGGATATGATTCCTTGTATATAAAAAATATATTATAAATTTTCCACTGGCTCTGGGATATTAGTATCTAGGTATTTATAATTATCATTAGATAAAGTTTAGTAGAAGCATTGGGAAATAAAATTAGGAAACACTATATTATGGATCATAAACTTATGAATGAATTTCAATATAACTCATTGTATAGGACAAAATCCGAAATTTTTGATAATTTTGAGATTATGTGGTCTTCCAAAAAATACCAATTTTTTTGGATACTATTAGGTGATGTGGTTTTTGCATAGATCCATCTGGCGGTAGTGACCCCTAAATAGTTGGCCTATAATATATTGGCTCTCATTCTGGTTCATGTGGATTGTTCTCCTACTATGCACATTGTTTGACACTACCAAAAGATACTTTTAGGTTAAATAAAATTTTATTTATGAAAAATTATAATTTATTTGAATAAATTATGACAATGAATAACCTATGTGTTTTGGTTTTATTCAATTGTAGCAACCATGAGGAATAATATTAATATTTAATGTGATGGGAAATTTGGTGATTATGAGAACCAAATTAGTTAATTTTAAGAGGGAATGATATTATAATTATTTATAATCAGTTACCACGATACATGATTAAACTTTTCACCTTAACTAACTCCTAAACTCAATAAATTAGAGAAGGATATATTTTTATTGAGAGATTGAATCATGGAGTCCAAGAAGGAAAATGACTCTCAATTTACATCATAATATAAATGTAGAAATAGACACCACATGGATTGTATCAAAGGAATATAAGATGTTATCTATGTGTAAATAATGTATAAAGATCAAAGTATTGTTAATGAGTTCAATGTCTTATGTGTGGGGAATATGATAACTATTTAAGTCAATGCCCTAATCAAAGGGTTAACTCTTAGACCATGGAAGGAAATATTACATGACAATAAATGATGTGGGTGGATTTAATTGTTTATATATTGGAATTTGATAATTACATTATAGAATTTTAACAATAATGGTATTTTAGTTATTTGAAACATGAAATATCTAAAAAAAATTATACACCAGTTTTTTTTTAAGGATGTTAATTCATACGTTGAGTGGTATAATGACCTAGAAAAGTAATGAACAATTAATGTTTAATTTAATTGATAAACATGATAGGGTGAATGATAATATTTAATATGTGACTTATATTAAATTAATAATGTTTTTTGGTTTAAAGTGATGATTGACATTGGTGAAGTAAATAAAATTGTATTTTCTTCCTTGAAAATGATTATTGATTTGGGGAAAAGTAATTTATGATATATTTTACATAATTTTTGGATTTATGGCATAAAATTGATAAATCTGTGGTTTTATGTAATAAATATGGATATAGTTAAATTTGGAAACAATGATATTTTAGTTGAGGTTTTATGGTGATGAAGGTATTCAATTATTTTTTATTTGAGATTATGAGTTACATTAGAATTTTTAAGGGATTAATGTTAATTTGATTTATTCAATTTAGTTACCTTCTTTCCTCATTTTAAATTTTACCTTTATTTAGAAGTATTTATGAAGGTTTTTAAGGATAAATACTTAATCAATGGATTAGGCTAAACTTTGGGTGCTACTATTGAGGTTTTAGAGATTAATATATTATATTGTATAACTTGTGCTAAATATTTTAGTTGTTGTAAATAATTACAAATATATGGATAAAAATTCTACTCTTCTCTGTATCTCATGATCCATTAAAAGTTAATTTTCATGACTTTTGAATATGAAATAATCTTTGATATATTTTTACTATATTATGAAATGATGGGAAAATTAATATAGTCACAACAAAACGATGAAATTTAGATTATTAAATTTAAATATGTCATGTACGTTTTCTAGTGATATATATCTTGATAGTAAAATATTCCATGCACATTAGGAAAATGATTGTGGAATAAAAATGTTATACATTTAAACTTTTTCTGATGAATCAATGGCATTGTCACCCATCATATATTTATGGATTTATGGTAATTAAATTTAATATGTCCATGTTCTCTATCACTAATTATTAATCCTTGGGGCTTATTTTTCTCCTTAGTGTCAAAATTTTCACTTCCCATTAATGTTATCCAAATTGGAAACATTTTTTTGAGTTATTCTAAATGACAATAATATTTACATCTCCATATTTTTAGAGAATGTTTTACTAACCCCTTTATGATTTGGGATTTACATAATAGAATTTTAAAATTTAAAAAACTTAATTTTTTAGCACATTCTCATATTAAAGGGAATAATGTTGTTGAACTCACCTGTTTTGATAATCTCAATCATGTATTCATATGTGTTGAAAATCCCAATTATGTTTTAATTCTATATAATATTTTTAAGTATCATTGATCTATACTTTAATTCTTTCAAATCTGTGATCAACCCAATAATAATTTTTAAAATAGTCTTTGGAATATGTTAATCCTCATTTATCCATGTTCATACAAGTTATAAATTGATTCTAACACAATCGGATGTGTTCTGCATAAAACAGATAAGTAATATGCCTATAGCTACTAATAAAGAGCTACCGGTACCCAGTCTACTGATAGACTTAGTCTACCGACAGACAGAGTCACTGATATACATAACACAGAGCTACCGATGTGCTTATAAATGTAATCTACTGACTTACAGACAGCTACCGATACAAACATAGAGCTACCGGTGTAAGTATAAATAGCTACCGATGGAATAAGAGTCACCGATGGACGAAGCTACTGACAGAATCACAGCTACCGATACAAACATGGAGCTACCGACGCATGAAGGTACCGATTCATGGAGCTACCGATGCATGGAGCTACCGACGCATGAAGCTACCGACGCATGGAGCTACCGACGCATGAAGCTACCGACGCATGGAGCTACCGATAAACAAAGTCACTGATACAAGCATGTACCAACCGATGCATAGAGCCACCGATAGAGTCAAAGTAACTAATGACATTGAGCTACCGATGTCCAAGCTACCGATGCTGATTACCTGCCGATCACTCAACTCACTATTTGAATTTCTTTATTTCCTATATTTATTTAATCTATCCAACGGTCATATCACATACATTTTAATGATTTTTCAAATATCTGATAAAGGTTGTCGGATGTCAGGAACCCGTACCTCGTACCTGCAGAAAGGAAATCTTTTCTGTCCCCTGTTGCCCGTGAGATAAATACGAGAAGACTACGCTGCCCAACACAGAAAAAAAGAGAGAAGTTTTTGGTGGATGGAATATACCAGAAACACAAGAACGAGAAGAACACAGAGAAGCTCATAGACAATCAAGCATACTCGAGAAGTGTTCTGTGCATATAAGAAGAACACTGAAGAACTTCAACCACTACATTTCCACTGTCTGTGAACCTGGAGCATACGACACTCTGTTTCTCAAACAGAAACGAGAAGAGGACTCAGACTCACTTCTGATCGAATCCAAAGGAGTCCAGAGCTTCACTGAAATCACCAGAACCATTTCTAAACTCTACATCTCTTGTTCTATGATTTATTATTATACTTTTCGAGCAGTGTGTGTTATCTTCTGTATCTGACACATACACTGTCTCCTGTACTTCAACTGGAGGATTTGTAAATCCTTACCAAATTCTTGCATTCTTTCTTTCCCACGAATAACAGTGGTAGAGGTCGTGTGTGACCTGGACAGCTGGTTGCTGTTGTACTGTTTCCCACGAAGAACAGTGGTAGAGGTCTTGGACCTGGACAGTTGTAAACTGTTGAACCCCAATCCAGGGTGTGGATCATTTTTATATAAACTTTTGAGAGGACTAAGTCTCGGCTTGAGACTGAACCTCTTGGTTACATTTGTTGTGCCATCTCTTTCAATGTTTTATTCCGCTGCTAAACACTTTAAAACCAATACTGTTTTTAATGTTACTTTGATAATTAAATTAGCAAGTGTTTATGTTAAGTGTAGATTAGTAAGTTAGTTTCAAAAGATAATCACACACTCCTGTGTTGATTAACTGGGAATTAATCAATCCCTTGAGAATCTAACAGAACCTCTACTTTAATATAAATTCACTACAGTTTAATTTATTATTTTATTTGGGGGTCTTTAAGACAGTGTTTTTAAATATAGAAATTTTAATTGGTACTCAATTCACCCCCCTCTTGAGTAAACCACTCCGACCAACACTTGTTATCAAAGGGTTGAAAATACTTTCTAAAAGTACTCTGCTTTTGAACTGTGATTTTAGTTGTATTTTAAAGTTATTAAAATTTCTATTATATCTAAATTTTTATCTCGTTAAAATTTTCTCCTCATGGACAATAGACTTGTGGGTGCTGCTACTAACTAGCCACCTTTCTTCAATGGAACTAATTATGCTCAGTGGAAACTGAAAATGAAAATTCATCTAGAAAGCATAGGTTTTGATATTTGGACTGCTATTGAATCAGAATACAAAATTCCCACTACTGCTAGATCTACTTGGGATGAACCTATAAATACTGCTTACAATAACAACTGTAAAGCTATGAATTCCTTGTACTGTGCTCTAGGAGATGAAGAGTTTAATAGAATTTCTGCATGTAAAACTGCATATGAAATTTGGGATACCTTAGCTGTTTCTCATGAAGGAACAACGAATGTTAAAGAAATGAGATTGAACACTTATACTATCAAGTATGATAATGTTAAAATGAAGCCTGACGAACCCATTTCTGACATGTATCTCAGGTTCAATGAAATTGTCAATACAATGATATCGCTGGGAAAGGATGTCTCATCGAAGGAACAAATTATGAGAATTTTGAGATGTCTACCTGATAGATGGAGAGGCACATCTGTCTCAATCAGAGAATCATGTGACATTGCTGCTCTACCTGTCAAGGAACTAATTGGCAAGCAGATGATGTATGAAGAAGAGCATAAAGTGAATAAAGAGGACGAAAATGAACCTCCAAGAAAGTCTATCGCTTTCAAATCCTCAACTTCAAAGAATAAGGACAAAGAAAAGCATCAAGCTGTAGTTGAAAGTTCAAGCAGTGAAGACAGTGAAAGTGATTCTGACAGTGATGCTGAGATGGCTCACATTGCTAGAAGATTTAAGAAATTTTATAAGAAAAAGAAGTTCTTCAGAAAATCAAATTATAAGGGTAAGTATGATCACCAAGGTAAATGGAAAAAGGATTGGAAGAAGAATGACAAATTAGATGATGTTGTCTGCTATGAGTGCAAGAGAAAAGGACACATTAAAGCCGTCTATCCAAAGCTGAAGTATAAAAAGAAATATGAATATAAGGACAATATGTTTAAGAAATCCATGAAGGCTACTTGGAGTGCTTTTGAGGATAGCTCTACTGAATCTGAAAGCTCTGAAACTGAACACAAAAATAAGGCAAATATGTGCTTTATGACAAACACTTTTCAGGTAACTGCTGAAACTCCTGCTTTAAATTATTACTCTGGAGATAATGCAAAATCTGATTCAGATTCTGGAACAATGTCTAAAAATGAATTGTTTGAGTACTGTGATATGCTGGAAGAGACATGTAATGAACTCAAGGATAAATACAAGTCATTAAAGAAACAACATGCTCTCACCACTACAGTTAAAACCAAACTCACTATTGAAAAAGAGAAAAATGCTCAACTGTTAAAAGAAAACACTGAACTGAAACTATCTAATGAGCAACTCAAGAAAGACTTAGAGAAGTTCACCAATGGCAAAAATATTCTAACACAGATGATAGGAATGAAAATAGCACCTAAATATACTACTGGTATAGGATACCAACCTGGACAAAGGAAAATTCCCAAAACTAGATTCATTTCTAAATCTGGACAGAATGAAGGTAATTCTGGAACTTCATATGCTTCGACCAGTTATATACATTTCTATGGATCTAATAAAGTTTATCTTTCAAAGCATGTCAATTCTACAAATTATATGAGACCCATTAGACAAATATGGGTACCTAAAGTGTTATTGGCTAACCTGTCTGGACCCAAGAAAATCTGGGTACCAAAATCATCTCCCATCTGAATCTGTTTTGTAGGGAACTTGCTTAAAGAGCTCCTGTAAAGAGACCTGGTATTTAGACAGTGGGTGCTCAAGGCACATGACTGGAGATTATTCTTGTTTCAAGAGTTTAATAAAAGTTGATGGAGGCTTTGTCACCTTTGGTGATAACTCTAAAGGAAAAATCATCGGCCTAGGCCAGATTGGTAACACTGATTCAATTTTGATCTCTAAAGTTTTATTTGTTGATGGCCTTAAATACAATTTATTAAGTATTTCTCAGTTATGTGATGATGGTTTTCATGTTAAATTTGAAAATGATTCTTGCAAAGTTTTTAATTCTAAGAATGTTTTGGTATTTTCTGCCTTAAGAAATGAAAATGTTTATGCTGTTAATCTGAATTCTTTAGCTAAGCAGAATATTACTTGTTTGAATGTTTTTCATAAAGAATCTTGGCTATGGCACAGAAGATTGGGACATTGTAACATTCACTCACTTAGAAATCTCTCTAGAAAAAACCTAGTTAGAGACCTACCTAAATTAGAATTCCCAAATGATAGAGTGTGTAACCCCTGTCAAAAGGGAAAACAACACAAAGTTTCTTTTAAATCAAAGAAAGAAGTTTCGACTTCTCAACCACTTGAATTGGTTCACATGGATTTGTTTGGACCAGCAAGAGTTTCTAGTTTAAATGGGAAGCACTATGTTTATGTTCTTGTAGATGATTTTTCTCGATATACTTGGGTATATTTTCTAGCTCACAAAAGTGAAGCTTGTTCTTCTTTTGTTAAATACTCTAAATCTATAGAGAACCTTAGTGGAATTAAGATTAAAACATTGAGAAGTGATCATGGTCGTGAGTTTGAAAATCAAGATTTTGAATCTTATTGCTCACACAATGGCTATACTCATAACTTTTCTGCCCCTAGAACACCCCAACAGAATGGTGTAGTAGAAAGAAGAAACCGAACCCTTCAAGAAATTGCTAGAACCATGCTCAATGAATATGATCTGCCTATTTATTTTTGGGCTGAAGCTGTAAATACAGCTTGTTATGTCATTAATAGAGTCCTAATCAGACCTGTTCTTACGAAAACCCCTTATGAATTGTGGAACAATAGAAAGCCTAAGGTTAATTACTTTAAAGTTTTTGGTTGAAAAGTATTTATTCTAAATACTAAAGATAATCTGGATAAGTTTTCTTCCAAAAGTGATGAAGGAATTTTTCTGGGTTACTCTATTTCAAGTAAAGCCTGTAGAGTATTCAATAAGAAAACTAAATGTGTGGAAGAATCTGTTCACATCAAATTCGATGAAACTGATCCACATGAGCCTAAAACTTCTCTTGAGAATCTTGAAGAAGATTTGTCTATTCTGGACCTTAATGATAAATCTAAAGAACCTGTTATAAAAGCATCCAATTCTGGACTTTCTCCAGAATCTGCTTCTGTTGAACCCGAACCTATAGATGAACCTGAAATTTCTAGTCCAACCTTTACTAGAGCAACAAGGATTCTAAAGAATCATCCTTTAGAAGCTGTTGTTGGTAATCTTGATAGAGGAACACAAACTAGAGCTTCTCTAAGAAACCAGGTTGAACATCAAGCTTTTCTTTCACAGCTAGAACCCAAAAATATCAATGATGCTATCAATGATGAATTTTGGGTAATAGCTATGCAGGAAGAATTAAATCAGTTTGAAAGAAACAAAGTCTGGGAATTAGTTGACAGACCTAAGGACACTTTGACAAAAGGCACAAAATGGGTTTTTAGAAATAAAGTAGATGAATCTGGAAATATAGTTAGAAAAAAAGCTGGACTAGTTGCACAAGGATATTGTCAAGAAGAAGGTATAGAATATGAAGAAACGTTTTCACTTGTAGCTAGGCTAGAAGCCATTAGGATCTTACTTGCATATGCTGCACATCTAGATTTCAAGTTATATCAAATGGATGTGAAAAGTGCATTTCTAAATGGTTTTATAATTGAAGATGTTTTTGTAGAACAACCACCTGGATTTACTAACCCCCATTTTCCAAATCAAGTTTTTAAACTTTCTAAAGATTTGTATGGATTAAAACAAGCTCCGAGAGACTGGTATGATAGACTTAGCAATTTTCTTATTTCAAATGGTTTTACTAAAGGGATTGCTGATCCAACTCTTTTCATTAAAAGAATTTCTAAAGATGTTTTAGTTGTACAAATATATGTTGATGATATTATTTTTGGATCTTCTAAACACTCTTTATGTACTGATTTTTTAAAAAGTATGCAAAATGAATTTGAAATGAGCTTAATGGGAGAGCTTAAGTACTTTCTTGTATTTCAAGTATTTCAAAATGAAAATGCTATCATTTTGAATAAAAGTAAATATACAAAGGATCTTTTAAAACGTTTTGGTCTAGATAGTATCAAGGAATGTGAAACTCCTATGAGTACTACCTGTAAATTGGACGTATATGAAACCGGGAAACCAGTTGATCAAACAAATTACAGAGGTATGATTGGTAGTTTACTTTATCTTACTGCTAGTCGACCTGATATTATGTTTAGTGTGTGTATGTGTGATAGATTTCAAGATAATCCAAAAGAATCTCATTTGCTTGCTGTTAAAAGAATTTTTAAATATCTCAAACACACGGTTAACTTAGGTTTGTTTTACCCAAAAGGGCAATCCGTTGAGTTAATGAGTTATTCAGATGCTGACTTTGATGGTTGTAAGTTAGATAGAAAAAGCACATCAGGAACATGTCATTTTCTTGGAAAATCCATAGTTTCTTGGTGTAGTAAGAAACAGAACTCAGTTTCATTATCTACTACCGAAGCAGAATATATAGCTGCTGGTAGTTGTTGTGCACAAATTCTGTGGATGAAACACACTCTTTTGGACTATGGATATGTTTTTAAACATGTTTCAATCAACTGTGATAACACCAGTGCAATAAACATCTCTAAGAATCCTGTATCTCACTCTAGAACCAAACACATAGATGTAAGACACCATTTCTTAAGAGATCACTATCAAAAAGGTGATATTTCTCTTGAATTTATTGGCACTGAACATCAATTGGCTGATATTTTCACTAAACCTTTATGTTCGGATAGGCTAAGTTACATAAGACACGAATTGGGAATGTTTAATCACAACCGATGTGAAAATCCTCACTGATGTGAAAATTCTCACCGATGTGAAATTCTCACTGATGTGAAATTCTCACCGATGTGAAAATCTCACCGATGTGAAATTCTCACTGATGTGAAATTCTCAATGATGTGAAATTCTCACCGATGTGAATGTGAAAATTCTCACCGATGTGAAAATCCTCACCGATGTACAACTCTCACCGATTTGTTTTTCTCACCGATGATTAACTCACACCGATGCAAGGTTTTAAAACTTCTGTCTGCCGCTAAGAATACGAATCGTTTTATTTTATTTTATTACTATATTTTAGTCATTTATTTGGAATTCCTAAATGATAAAACTAAGTCTAAGCCACTTCCTACCTCACCGAGCTCAAAATCTCTCACCTTCAAACCTTAGCTCCCAAGTCGACCAAGAACCCTAAACCCGCGATGGAAAAAACTAAGTTTCCTATCGTCAGAGATGAAAGTGTAGAACCAAATTCTAAGAAGTTGAAGACATAGCATAAAGCCAGTGTCAGTGAAGTCAGAACTAGATCGGGAAGGCGACCAGTGAATCCTCACTTGCAGAATAGAGACATAGTAATCGAGAAGGAACTGTGCGTGGAATGGCTACTGCCTAGCAAATCGTTAGTACTCGAGATTCTGGAGGACCATAAATGGGTGGATTGTTTCTCGAATAACAATGGCCCATACTACCCGAAGTTGGTAAAACAGTTCTACGAGTTTGTAAGCTTCGAGAAGTCTGAAAATGAGAATCGGGTAAGCTCTTTTTTAAATGGAAAAGAGATGTCTTTTTCTTCAGTAGAGTGGGCTGAGTGTTTGAAAGTACTACATGAAGGCATCTCTGGGTACGTATCAAGATCAATGCCACCTAGAAGTGACATCTTTGATTATGAAACCGCCTTAAAAGAGCTGACCGGTGATGGGAATCAAAGGAAAGTGGTTGCTGCTGAAATGGATGGAGAGAATCGACTGCTCTTCATGTTTGTTCAGCATGTGTTGATACCGAGGCGAGGAGATTTTGCAAATCTGAGATATCAAGATATCTATCTTCTTAATTTGCTAAGACATGGTGTGAAGATCAATCTGTGCAGATTGTTGATGCTTCAAATGGAAGACATGGTTAGACCAAAGTCAAAGACTAATGCCTTATTCTTTGCCAAGCTGATTTCAGTGATGATAAAAGTGAAAGGAATAGCTGAGTCTCAGGATGAGACAGTTGTAGTCAAGAACAATTTTTGCATCACCTCGACTGTTTGTAAGTACATGAAAATTAACTGGAACCCATGGAAGGGAGAATGGGTCAGTGATGATCAGAAGATTTATGATAGGTTTAATCCTGTTGATCATCCCTCAAGACCAAAGGATGAGAGAGATCCGAGTCTGAGACCTGATGAAGAGGAACCTGTTTATAGTGATGAAACAGAAGAAGAATAAGAAGAAACTCCCATGGATGTTGGAGGAGATCCAGACATTCCCCCAAGTCCTGTTGCA
Organism: Viscum album; assembly: GCA_963277665.1. NCBI lineage: Eukaryota > Viridiplantae > Streptophyta > Magnoliopsida > Santalales > Viscaceae > Viscum > Viscum album. The sequence goes on from OY728154.1 coordinate 20,728,385, forward strand.
GAATTGGTTTATTCTAGGAAAGGAAAGGTAGGGGAAATTTTGTCTACTTATGAGGAAGACCAGTCTGTGCCTCACCAAGAAGAAGAGGAAAAGGAGGATGTACCTGAATCGTCTGCTTCTGGTAGTTTAAGTATGAGTCCTTTGATTGGAAGCTCAGCTATGCCTGCTGCTGAAGTAGAAAAAGATACAGAAGAAGTTGTACCTGTATCAGAAGATCTTCTAAATGTTGCACCGATGGAACTTGTAGTAGAAGATTCTGATGAAGAGAATCCAACACTGAATGCTGTTGTGATACATGAGAATGCACCCATTGAGGGGGAGCATCAATCTGTTCTTGGAAATGTTACAGTAGCTGTTGAGTTTGGAGACTGGGTAGAAGACCCAGGGTTTATAGTCTGTGGATTGGATTATCCGGATTCAGATAATGAGATGTCTGTGAATAGACCGAAGACCAATTATGATCTTGCTTCTGAATTGTTGCCAGATAATGTGGTCAGATTTCATGATCTGAATAAGCTGAAAGAGGACCTCAAAACCAGTTTTGTTGAAGAAGTGCAGTTAATGGAAACCTCCCTTGCATCCTCAATTCAATCAATAATGACTGATTCTGTAGTTAGTTTGGCTTCAGCAAGGGGATGTGCTGCAGTTGTCCCTAATGATTTTGTCTCTAAATCTGATCTTGAATCCATGAATAATGAGCTGAAAGAATCATTCATTGTATCAGTTGCTGAGATGAAGCAAAGCTTTAATGAAGAAATGAAAATGTTAGAGAGATCCTTCGAGCTATCTCTGGCTTGTAATTTATCTTCTTTTGTGTCTGAGCTTATGGAAGAAGTGAAAGAGTGCCAGACTCAGTCTTCTAGAATCGAAGCAGATCTTGAAGCTCTCAAGACATCAGTTGTTGCTTTGGATTCTTATATGAGCTCCAAGTCTCAAGCTGACAAGGACCTAGCTTATGTGAAGAGTGTAGTAAGCCAGTTTGTCTCGGTGTTTGAAAGTTTCAAAACCTCAGTGAAGGATCATGTTCAATTACAGGACTCTCAAGTTCAAAGCCTAATCAGTGGTTTGTCTAAGAGTTTCAAAGAAACTGTTTCCTTCTCTCTTGGCCCTCTCACATCCAAACTATTAGTTGACCTGAATCAAGTTTGAGCAATGTTGAAGGAGGAGATTGGTTCTATTTCAACCAGTGGCTCTGTGGACTCATCAGAGTTGAGCCGAGTGGTGCTTTCTACAAGAGATTCTTCTAGAGAAATAATGAAGATTGTTCAAGATTATATGAGAGAAGCCTCTGCCTCTCAGTAAGCCATAAAGAGCAAAGTGGACTACTACTTCACCAGAATTTTCACCAAGCATCAACTCGAACACCACTTCAAGCTGATGTTGGAAAACATGAAGCCTCCTCCAGTAACTCAAGCTTTTAGAGAACAAGTGAGAAACCTAAGAGAACTGACTCCTGCCTTAGAGAAATTCATGGAGAAAAAAGATGATTTCATCTCTGCTATGGAAAGAGGAGGAGGAATTATTATGGATTTTAGAAATCTTTTGCTTCCCTTCTTGCATGTTGATGCCAGACCAGTCATCATACCTACTGCTTTGCCTGCTTCTGCCTCAGCTGCTTCCACAGTCCAGCTGACTCCTGCTCAATCTATTCGAAGCCTCGCACCAATGATCACCCAAAGATCTTCAACCTACAGGCCTAACTCTGTGTCAGTGGCTCAGCCTCCTTTGATCTTTTCTGGCATTCCAAAACCTTCACCTGCATCCTCACCACCCGATCCTTCTTCTGATCCCAAAGGGAAATCTCACGTGGAAGATGAGGATTGATCCAGTGGCCAGGATTTTTGATAGGAATTCATTTGTATTCTGTTTTTGTACTTTCTGACTGATCTAATACAGAGGAACTCTTTTTACTTCTCATGTTTTATTTGTCTACTATGTATGCTTTCCCACTTTTTGATTATCACAAAGGGGGAGAACAAAATGAGAAAATTGAATTCAATATTATACTCTTTACTATTATATTTTCACTATGTTAAATGCCCATATCATAAATTGTGATTATCAAAAAGGGGGAGATTGTTGAACTCACCTGTTTTGATAATCTCAATCATGTATTCATATGTGTTGAAAATCCCAATTATGTTTTCATTCTCTATGATATTTTTAAGTATCATTGATCTATACTTTAATTCTTTCAAATCTGTGATCAAACCAATAATAATTTTTAAAATAGTCTTTGGAATATGTTAATCCTCATTTATCCATGTCCATACAAGTTATAAATTGATTCTAACACAATCGGATGTGTTCTGCATAAAACAGATAAGTAATCTGCCTATAGCTACTGATAAAGAGCTACCGGTACCCAGTCTACCGATAGACTTAGTCTACCGACAGACAGAGTCACCGATATACTTAACACAGAGCTACCGATGTGCTTATAAATGTAAGCTACTGACTTACAGACAGCTACCGATACAAACATAGAGCTACCGGTGTAAGAATAAATAGCTACCGATGGAATAAGAGTCACCGATGGACGAAGCTACTGACAGACTCACAGCTACCGATACAAACATGGAGCTACCGACGCATGAAGCTACCGATGCATGGAGCTACCGATGCATGGAGCTACTGACGCATGAAGCTATCGACGCATGGAGCTACCGACGCATGAAGCTACCGACGCATGGAGCTACCGATAAACAAAGTCACCGATACAAGCATGTACCAACCGACGCATAGAGCCACCGATAGAGTCAAAGCAACTAATGACATTGAGCTACCGATGTCCAAGCTACCGATGCTGATTACCTGCCGCTCACTCAACTCACTGTTTGAATTTCTTTATTTCCTATCTTTATTTAATCTATCCAACGGTCATATCACGTACATTTTAATGATTTGTCAAATATCTGATAAAGGTTGTCTGATGTCAGGAACCCGTACCTCATACCTGCAGAAAAGAAATCTTTTCTGTCCCCTGTTGCCCGTGAGATAAATACGAGAAGACTACGCTGCCCAACACACAAAAAAAAAGAGAAGTGTGTGGTGGATGGAATATACTAGAAACACAAGAACGAGAAGAACACAGAGAAGCTCATAGACAATCAAGCATACTCGAGAAGTGTTCTGTGCATATAAGAAGAACACTGAAGAACTTCAACCAGTACATTTCCACTGTCTGTGAACCTGGAGCATACGACACTCTGTTTCTCAAACAGAAACGAGAAGAGGACTCAGACTCACTTCTGATCGAATCCAAAGGAGTCCAGAGCTACACTGAAATCACCAGAACCATTTCTAAACTCTACATCTCTTGTTCTGTGATTTATTATTATACTTTTCGAGCAGTGTGTGTTATCTGCTGTATCTAACACATACACTGTCTCCTGTACTTCAACTGGAGGATTTGTAAATCCTTACCAAATTCTTGCATTCTTTCTTTCCCACGAATAACAGTGGTAGAGTTCGTGTGTGACCTGGATAGCTGGTTGCTGTTGTACTGTTTCCCACGAAGAACAGTGGTAGAGGTCTTGGACCTGGACAGTTGTAATCTATTGAACCCCGATCCAGGGTGTGGATCATTTTTATATAAACTTTTGAGAGGACTAAGTCTCGGCTTGAGACTGAACCTCTTGGTTACATTTGTTGTGCCATCTCTTTCAAAGTTTTATTCCGCTACTAAACACTTTAAAACCAATACTGTTTTTAAAGTTACTTTGATAATTAAATTAGCAAGTGTTTATGTTAAGTGTAGATTAGTAAGTTAGTTTGAAAAGATAATCACACACTCCTGTGTTGATTAACTGGGAATTAATCAATCCCTTGAGAATCTAATAGAACCTCTACTTTAATATAAATTCACTACAGTTTAATTTATTATTTTATTTGGGGGTCTTTAAGACAGTGTTTTTAAATACAGAAATTTTAATTGGTACTCAATTCACCCCCCTCTTGAGTAAACCACTCCGACCAACAAATGTTATTGATATAATGAATAGTGTAACACCCATAGATTTTCAACTAAGAAAATTATTTTTGATAGAATATACCACAGGCAACACCGAGCATAAACAGCCATCTAAATATAATATTTAAATATTTATTTACAACCATGCCTCTGAATTGGTGGGTGAAATAGGATTAATTGAACTATATAAAAATTAAATTATTAACACTTTTGAAATAGTAATTTAATTATGATTAATGTCATTTTATGCTTCAAAAATACATTTTCTTCAAAAAGAATGTTAATTGCTTCTTATGCGGGGATAGAATACTTAATTTTTACCTCTTTTAATAGTGGTATTTTACAAAATTTATATCATTTTTGAAACAATAATAGCAATATTATATGAGTTTTTAATGTTTATATTATTTTGAAAATATTCTGTTTTCAGTGAATATTGAATAATATGGATTTTGTAATACTATAACTACTTATCATTAAATAATGTAATTTAACATCTGATTATATTTTTTGTATAAAGAATAAAATTTAAATTTGATCTAATTTATTTATATTTCTAATTCATTTCATTTTAATTATAATTTTTCATTATTTGTTTATAAATTTATTTTTATTCTTAAAAAAAATTAACGTTTTTAAGTCCTTATTTTCTTCTCCATTTTAATTAATTAAAATAGGCCCTAATGGGGAATTATTTAAATGAAATTTATCAATTATATAAATATTTATATTACTTTTAATTCATATAATAAATATTAGTAGTTATAGATTTATTGTAAAGTAGTATTTTCTAAAAAAAATAGATTTTCTTGAAAACCCACCTTTCATCGTGTTTTGTGAGTTTAATTTAAAATTAAAATTTTCCAATCATGTTTATTGAATATAAAAAATGGAATAAATTTTTAGAATCAGGAGGTATAAATTTTCTAAATATACCACTTTTATTTTTAGTCATTATAAATAATTACTATAGTAAATTGTTATCACCAGAGTAAGGGTAAATCATGAGAAATAATGTTAAAAGTAATATGATAAGGATTAAAAGATGACCATACCACATGACATAAATTTATTTTATGATTATATTTTGTCCATATCCATCAAAAATTATAATAAACGACCTTTTTCAATTTAGCCATGATTTTTACCTTGATATTATATTATTTAAAGGAATGTAAAAAATGTCACAATCTTACAATTAATTTCTATAATATTTTATGATATTGATAATGAAAACCTATGTTTTATTATAAATATTTATTTTAAAGATAAATTATTTTTTTATCACTGTAATTTACTTTTAATTTTAGGGAATAAATAATTAGCTTAAATGATTATGCAACGCTGACAGTGTATTTATTCAGTAATTAAAAAAAATATTTACAAATTTGTTAAATGTAATATAAGAGATTGAATTATTGTGTTACAATAATTTTTTATAGAAAAATATTTTTTTGGGAACTCTTAATTTATTATATTCTGATTACCTCTAAATCTTGATGTTATTAAGGTCAAAGTAAATGATGAGTTCCAAAAAATGACATTAATGGTATTTTATAATAAATAATATTTAATTAAATGATTTAAAATTCTTAAAAATACTATCTTTATCCAGTTAATTTTTTTAGGGTTTAAAATACCAACCATGATACATTTATTTTAATATGTTACTTTTATTATAATTATCTTGACCCTTAAAGTGTATAAACATAATTATTACAGAAATTGTCAAAAAGGGTCAATGTGGGGTAAAATAAAATAATAAGGGAAAAACCACCTCAAAAGATTCTTAATTGTCACTAGATGATATCATTTGGAGTCCTTCTCATAATATATTCTAAATATACAGTTATGGATCCATTTTCCAATGGGAAATAATAAATATTAATTTGACACTTTTTTAAATTCCCAAAGAGCCGCTCCCCTCACTTATTAACGGGCACTTCCACCACTATTTTATGAAAAATTAAAAAGGACTTTTATTATTACATGGAACAAATAAATTAATTACCACATAATATGATACATATATTTTCTATAAATCCCTCATTAGATGGATTTTGGTGTAAACCTAAAGACGTTGTCTGAAGAAGAGGTTTCATTCTTAACAATGCATTTTTTTATTTCTTCTTTCACTACCATCAAATATTATTCAAAAAACTTTTATAAAAAAATAATTATATACTCTATATTTGTATACTTTTATTTTAATAAAATACCCTTTATAGTTCTATTATTCCATCAAATGGGAAACAAAACTGCCATTCGTGTGTACAACAGACTAATACCTAGTGAACCGATGTAATTCATTTTCGATCAAAACCAATCACAGCATGTTAAAATTATGGATTTAATATATATATATATATGATATTAATGAAATATTTATCATTTTGGTACATTAATATATATTATAATTTATTCCCTCTCCATTCATTTCGAAATGATAGCATTACTCTTATGTATGTGTGGATTACAACTCCATGAAGTAAAGTGTTTCATTTTTCATAACCTTGTCACATGAATAATACATTTAAGTGTATTTATATAAATAATATTATATTTTTTTTTAATTATAATTTTTTAAATATTGAATAATACTTATGTTCTATCCACCATGATCATTGAAAAATGGAAATGTTTCTCATGAGTTTGCATGACTCGTTGTCTCAATGATTGTAATGTAGTTCAATTTTCAAAACCTTATTTAATGTTCCGTTTAAAAATTATATTTAGTGAATAAAATGTATAATTATTTGATGATTATTATTCTGTATATGATGGAAAAATTTCATGTTTTACCATAGTCAAACTATAAAATTCATTTTGGATGTATGAACTGAATATCATCAAAACATATTACATGAATTTAATTGACTAATAAATTAAATATAACATGGTATTAAATAATATAAAAGGATTAATAAACATGGAAATTATAATGAACCAATAATGACGTAAATGAATACAAAATACTTTTAGATGAATATTCATTACATTTTACAAATTCACTCCTGATGACTGTAATAGTTTCATTCCTTTGGATCCTTAGAATACATTATTATAACATGTAAAAGATCTTCAACATCTCCCATAAATACCTTCACCGTTAGTAAACATAATTAAATAATTTTTTAAAACCTATGGAATGGAAACATCATAAAGGGTGAGATCAAATGCTCAGTAATTGTAAACATGGAAAACATAAATATATGAATGTAAAAACATGAACATGTATTTTGAATATCAACAATTTTGAGTCCTAAAATAAATCGTGGTAGTACGTAAGGCACAAATCATAATGGAACATTAACCATGATTACATAGAATTAGAATAAACAATGAAGTTTTGGAAAACATGTAAGCATAGAAAATCATCTCCATATTAGCCAAGTCTCAAATATAATTCTATCATAGTGGACAAAGTCTATTATAGAACTGAGTTCAGTCCTCATTCCAACCTCGTATTACAAAATCGGTTATAATTTCTGTTTCTTCCCAATATTACTGAACCAAATTTAAATCTCATTATAGTCAGGTATATCCCATGAGATAGAAATATTTTTTCAATTAATTGGAGACATATATAGGTCTCACACATCTCATAATAAAATCATTATTACATGTACCATAGAAACATAAACCATTCATTATAGAAAACCCCATTGAATAAAAAAATGGTTTTCTTAAGCATGAATCCATCACAATATATATAAAATAAATGAATTGTGTAAAAAAATTCCTTAATAAACACAATAAAATCAATGTAATAATAGATATAGAATCATAAACCTATGTCCTCCTATATAGAAATTGATTTTGATAAAATACTTAATATCAAATATTGAGTAAACTATCATTTCTTCTTAAAAAACGTTTTCCTTCTTCAAAATGCCACACAAATGTAAATTAAAATAATATAACTGAAAGTACACATGAAATATTGTAAATAATTAATAATGTAAATAATATTTTATGAAATCATAAGAATCTGTTCATGCCATATATGTTAAAAAACATTCTCCTTGTACTTTTTCCAAAAAATTCAAAAAATCCCTCATATAAAAAACAAAAGAAAGATTTCTTCCAAATCATGTAGTAAAAGTAAAAATGGGTAAAAATGAATTTGAAAATAAATAGTATAATATTAAATATTTCATTAAAACATTTTTAGAAAACATGTACATGGATGATAAATATACCCTAGTAAATAATTACGTAGTAACAATCTCAGATAATAGTGTGATTGTGAAATTATCCCTTACCTTGGGTCTGATATCCTTCCAATGTGTCTGAAACTCATATATAATAATTGAACTAATTTTATTAACTTATTAAAAAATCATAATAATCTTTATGATATCATATATGATTATATTATCGTAATGTTGTTAGTAACATTTCATTTTGACTTGTTATTCATATGTTAACTACTTTATGTTTTTATGAAAGATTATCGGATAAGTTCAAGTTCCACATCTTAGGATATATTTATATCATTCAAATAACAATATTAGTATAATATATATCATATTTATTCATTCCATTGAGTAATATAATCATGTTTTAATGAAAATCATGTCGAATGAATCACATCGCATCATGGAGACGGTAGGTCGTACATACGCACGAGCAATGATATCAATAAATTAATGGTTAAATGGTACATAATTGGATGATATATTAATTATAAAGAATAATTATCATGTTATATTAATTATTTAAATCTATTATACTCATCATTATACCCTTCTAAATAATGTATTTTTGAATAAAAAATTACACCCCGACCTGGAGACGGTAAGTTGTACATTCGCACAAATGGTGATATTATTATTCGTAAGATAAATAAAAGGATATATAAGGTCATAACATAATTATAATAAAATATAATAATTTATAAGATAATATATTTGTTAATTATTTATGTAAAAACAAAAGAAGTATAAGTTGAATAAGAATAGAATTTTGATAGTGGTGATAAACAATTACCTCTTTTTTGAGTATCACCTTTTGATTTTCACAGAAGGACTCCAAAGGATGAATTTATTCCCAACATGTGGACTATAAGATGAATTAAATTATTTTGGCAGAGTAAATGAGCAAGGGTTTTCTGAGAAAAAGTTAATTATATGTGTGATTTAAAAGAGAAGGTGAAGATCCATTTTATAGGAGGGGTGAAGGCCACTTTAGGAATGTCTTCAAATATTAATTTATTAGAAATTTATTTTTTGGTTTATAATTGTCCCAAACTCATTTATTTAAATGATAATATTCATTTGGGTTTAAAGAAATCATAAAATAATTTGTTTACATTTTTTAAATATTTTTAATTCCTTATCTTTTTGGTTTAACCCATGTTTTACCCTTTTTAATCTCACTGTCATATCATGTTATTTACACTTTGTGTGTTAATATGATTATCATAACATGTAAAATGACCAAAAAAGTGAATTTTATGACATATTAGGAATTACCTTAAAATGTTTTTCGATTTTTATATTTTGTAGAAATTTTATAACATTTAATAAACTACTTTATAGTTTATGTTTTGAATTATGTTCATTTTGACACTATTCATACATGACTTTTTCAAAAATTTATAACTTGATTTAATCAAGAAAAAATACATTAAATCAATCATAACAATTCATATGTATAGATAAAAGTTTTTTATGACATAAATTATGTCATATAATATTTATATTAATATTTATAATATCATTTATTTGATATTTTTATTAATAAAATAACTCTTATATCACTGTTGTGTCAATATTTAAGATAATTATGTAGTCTCTAAAAATTAAAATTAAATTCCAATGATGTAAATAATATAATTATATTTCTGAAGACTATTTATGTTTTAAGTTTTATCATGTTTATCACTATATTAAAATTATTATACTTATGAGAAATAAGAGAGTGAGATGTTCTCACTTTCTTTGGTTTTCATAATAATTACGTCACTTTCATAGAAAAAGTCCATTAAATGAATATATTCTGACCCTTAAGTGATATGGGTCTACTTCTTTTCATCCAATATATTTTTGGTATCTTTTATGGTAATTTTATCAACCTTATCATATTATTTGTTACCCTAATTTACTAGATTTACATATAACTGGGGTAAATAAAAATTACCAAAGTTACTATTCATAATGTCCAAAAAATAAAAGTAACCCATTAAGATAATTTGTACACACTAATTACATATATTTAATCCATTTTCCAAATATAAAAAACACAAATTTGTAGTAATTAATTTAAAATTAATTCCATTTTTTGAAACAAGAAAACGTGTTTTTAAGAAGTAAAAACAAACAAAATATTAACATGTGTTTATGTCCAATTTAAATGTCAATTTACTTCCAATGGAAAAAAATTGATTAAATTATAAAAACATAATCAAATTAAAATTTAAAAACAATTAAAAATATAATCTTAGTATATAAATAAATAAGATGAAAATGTAGTTTTGAAATAAAATGCAGTATTTTCACTACTCATTAAAATATGAATTTTATCAAAGAAAACCAAAAATTAAACCAAATTAAATATTGATGTCACTATTATAAATAATAGGATTATTTTTTCAAATATAATATGTAAAAATATTCAAAAACTATATTTAAAATGGATGTCCATCAAAAGGTAGAAAAACTCTATTTTTTTGAAAAATCATTCTTTTTTCAGGAAAAATGAATTTTTTTCTTATATCATGTTCTAGAAAATAAATAAGATTAATTTTAGTGTTATATTAAATTCAAAATGGGGTTAATACTATTCATAATGACTAGATTATATCCCATTAAATAATAATATTTTAACAATATATCAATGTTTAGTTAAACTGCTATAAAGGAAGGTCACTCTTGCATGTAACGAAAGATGAGAAAGTGTTGAATATAGTGAAAGAATACTTAGGTGTTGAATATAATATAATCCAAACTTAATTATTTTATACATTTAACAATATCTATACTCCATGTTGTGTGTATCATACGTCAACTCGATGTTAAATTCAACAAGATAGTTTAGTGGTAAAGGAAAGTTTGACTTAGTTCATTGCAAGATATAAAGGAAAATTATAATTTATTAAAAAAATATGGTTCATTAAAAATGATGGGGTTACATTCAACCCCCCCCCCCCCCAATTAATTTATCCCTCAAAATTCGTTAGGGTTATAAAAGGTTTACTACATGAAAGTATCTGTCATTAAAACCCAAATCGCAAAAACAAATAGTAAAACTTACTTTTAAAAAGGTTAGTAAGAAAAATAAAGGATACCCATTGTAACTCATCATTGGGTTTCTACATAGGATAATATAGGTGGGATGTTAAAACATGGATATGGAAAAAATCTAAACATTATGTTCTGATGGATAATGATATAGAACAATGTTTTGAGAAAATTAACAACTAGAAATCCATAAATATATGATGAATTGAGGGACCATATTATTCATCATATAAGAATGAACTAAGATATAATTTATAGTTTTCCAGATCCTTTCTCCGAAGTTTAATTACGTGATAAGAAATGATTACTATATTTCAGTATAATCTCACCAGTTTTCATGCCTTTAACAATTTCCACTTCATCTCTTATTCAATGAAATGAAGTTGAATTTTTCATTCTTGAAGTGTTAGTATATCATGAGATCCATAAATATAATGATAAGTCACTCCATATATCTCAACAAAAATGATTACACCTTTTACAAAATACGCACAAGTAAACATATAGTGAGATAATACATTAAACTAACAGACTTCAACCGGTGTATAAATTATACTATCCATAATTTGATGACCTTACTATCCTTCAAAAAACTAAAAATATTCAACATTAGAAATAGTTGAACTAAATCGGTTTAACTTTTATCTCCCAAATCCCCTAAGGTAGTAATTGATTGTCACATTCCATAATTTTGAATACCCTAATCATGTATTCTCTTAACTCATGAAAACTGTCATGACCTGACCCAGTGGGGCTCGGGCCGCGACTCCCCAAGCCCACCTCCAATAGGCCAGGGGCTGGCGTCCAGTGCTGAGTAGGCTATCACATACATTGGAGGCATTAACCTAAGGTACCTATACACACGCACCCACAAACACCTCCATGCAATAGTGCAGGGATATATAAAACTATAAAGTAAATGCATGCAAACAATAATACCAACTAGAGTACAACAGAAGTACAAAAGGGAAAACGGGGCCCACCAAAAGAAAACTACAAAAGCTCATCCAACCTGATCTGAAGAAGGGGAACACTGCCACAAACACCCGCCGGAAAGCTACCTCAGCACCGCACTGGTAAACACCCCGGTCAGTCTCTCTCACTCAGATCCCCCTGCTCCGGGTCCTCCTAGGACTCCGTCGAAAGGCATGTGGTCTATACAAGACACAAACATGTGTGGGCAATGCCCGTGTAGGGGTGAGTATAAACATACACAGTAGGAACCCCAAAAACCCAAAACCAAAGAGAGCAACTAAAAGGAAATAGTCCGCTCATCCAAGCCAGAGGGAACCCAAACGAGAGAGAAACTCCATCTCGCAACCATCCTCGGCTAAACAAAAATAGTCAGCTCAGCTCAAGTGTATGACCATACATACACCATGATCAAACCAGATATACCAAGCTCACGCAACAAGCCACATAAGGTACCAACCTCATCACCAGAAACTGCCCACAACCAGGAGAGCACACCACACGATCACTGTTATCCCAAATGACACTCATCCGAGAGATACACTCCATTGGGTTTCTCACAAACCTCTCAGACGCTCACCCGAGAGATCACGCTTTTCAGATCACATCACTTTGGAAACCTCTCTGAAACAAAATAACCACCAAACTCCTCGGATAGGGGATCGCTCCTAGGTTCTACTAGGGGATACCAGAACCCACTCTAGTATACGAAGCTCACAGATAGGGGATCACTCCCAGGGTCCGCTGGGGGATACCATGACCCGATCTGGCATACATAGTTCTCACAGATAGGGGATCACACCCAGGATCTGCTGGGGGATATGACAACACAATCTGGTGCTCGACAGAATCCCATCACTCAGATAGAGGATCATCGCCCATATAAAGGTGGTCATGACGATACCGGAACCCTATCCGGTATAACTCGCGATGTAGGGTATCAAACTGACGATGCCATAACCCTACCAAAACCATGAACTGAGTAGGTAATCACATAACCAATGATACCACAACCCTACTATACACCTCATGCTAAGTAGGGGATCGTATACCCAATGATGCCACAACCCTACTAAGCACGACCCACTGTGTAGGGGATCATATTCCCGATGATGCCACAAACCCTATAGGGTTAACCTGCTAGATAGGGGATCACCGCCCGTGAATAAGCGGTCACAGCGATACCAAGAACCCAATCTAGGAAAAAGATGTTAGAGGATCCCACTCGAGGCCCACTGGAGGGATGCCAAAACTCTAACAGTTTAAACATCCCATCGAGAGGATCACAAACCTATACAAAGGTTGTGATGTCGCGCGAACCCTCATGGGAATGAACCAATGGAGTACACACCACCACTGCTGATCCAAAACATCGCTAACCTGAGCGACCCGCAACAACGCCACACTACGCACAACCAAGGGCGATACCGAGGCCACCATCGGAATCCACGTGGAAAAACACGCAGGATGGGATGCTTACTCACCCGAAACGGAGCACCGGTGAAAAAGGCACTATTCACTGTAGCTAGCTCGTGCGAGGCCCACACAACGATCCTGAAACCCATCGAGTGGATCATACCACGACGATCCCCATGAAAAAAAAAGCGTAATCAACTACTCGTTCATCTGAAACGGACACCCGGTAAAAAAGGTATGATTCACCGAATCCAGCTCGGGTGGGGCCCACGCCTTGATTCCGAAACTCAATGAAAGGATTACACCATTGTGATCCTCTCAGAAAAAAAAGAGAGGATCGACTATTCACTCACCAAAATAGGACCGAGAAGCCATCTCAAAAAGTCTGTCGTACCATTAGGGTGCTAGCGCCACTGACGACACATCATTCGGACGCTCCGGGTAGAAGTTACAACGGCCCAAAGTCGTAAAATAATAAAATATTATTATTTTCTATGACGTTTCTAACTCCCATGCCACGAACCCAAACCCTTAAACCCTCAAACCCACACCGGAGGGTTCACCTAGTTCCCAGGGCCGCGTTGCCGCAGACGGAACACGAATCCGACTTCTGTATTGCAAGAAACAGGTTTTTAAAGACCCCCCGTATGATAAAAAGGGGCCTGGCCGATGGCCCTCGGCCACGCGGCACCCTGTTGATCCATTTTGCGATCTGGAGGCATCTACATGACCCTAGGGACCCGATCTACACTACTACGGCCTCAATTTGCATGAAAACACAGCAAAAATGGGATCGGGGGTTAAAACTCAAATCTGCCTACCTCACAGGAGAAACGCCGACGTTCGGCCTTTGATCCGCACTCCAGAGCTTTCGCTACATGTTCCTGGAACGTCTGCCGTCAAAATCCGAGATTGTGGGCGCTTCGTTTGCTCGATTCGGTGGATCGGTGGTGAATAACAATGAAGAATGCCGAGAGGAATGAGATAGGGGGGGGGGGTGCTGATATTTATTTATGTTTTAGAAAATAAATATATGCCGCCTGCCGGCGCCAAACCCGCCTCGGACCCGACGCTCGATGCGAACAATGGTAAGGTCACCCCTAGGGTAAACGTGCCATTCTGAATGCAACAATGGGCTCAGACTTTCCATCTGATACTCCGTACATAAGTTATTCGAGCTGACGCGCGTAAACCAAATTTTCCACTTATTTACGAAAACGCCTCTGGTGGTGTTTTCCACTACAGGCCCACGCCCGCAATGTTTACACCTCGCCTAGGGTAAATGGCACATTCCGGACGCAACCGCTCCCTTAGATTCCCGTTTTGAGCTATCATTTAAGAGATATCACACCCCCGTAATGTGCATAGTATAAAAATACTTAATATTGTTATAAAATTAATTTTGAGCACACCGGGCCTTGGAATCGCACGCTGTCTTCACACCTAGCTCTGGAATCATTCGTAGAAATATTCCAAAGTATGACAGGGCCAAAAACCTGAGTCGCTACATCCTCCCCCAATAGATGTTTTCATCCCCAAAAATCCATAAGCACAAGGAAAGTAACTGGAATCTCAACTGGATCTCCCACACCAGTGAGTTTTCCAACACACACCAATGCCTGAACACATATGTTAGAGGGACTGGTCCACCACAACTCAACACTATCTGCTTTGGGTGGCACTGACTCGCCCGCACGATTTTAATCGGGTCACAAAAATGTGTCTCAGTGGAGGAAGGATCCATCTTCCTCACTCATTCGAAGCATGCCGAACGACACCCACACAGGGTCTTACCAACTCCCTAAACAAAACTCGAGAAAGCAACAAAAAGGAAAGATTACCGCTAAAAAGTGACTACCAAACTTCTGTTTGAAGTAGAAAAGACATAAGGCATACCTATATCCACCCACAGAGCCTCCAGGTCAACAGACTATAGGGCATGCATCTGTCCTCGCCCTCGGCCACCAACACCGTGAGCTTGGTGTGGACCACCTGGGGGTGGGGGTGGTGGCATCTAGTATCGTATACCACCTCCTCCTGCTGCACCCGCTCCGCCGCCACGTCCACTGCCCTACGGTCCTCCTTGCTCGAAACGTTGTCTCTGCCAAGGCGGTCCATCGACCGGCTCCCTATCAGCAGCACGTCGGGTTAGAGAATCCCTAGAAAGATGTCCCTGACCGTCGCAAGCATAACATGACCTCTCCTACGGCTGACCAAAACCGGCCTGTGAGCCATGTGAGCCCTGAGCCTCAAATCCTCCATCCTGGGGTCGCCTCCTGAAATGTCGGCCACAACTGGGCCCTTCAGTCTATCGTCAGATACCAGATGCCGATAAGACTTACAAAGTCTCAGATCTCATGATACTAGAACTAACAGGCAGGATTTCCTCAGCCAGAAAGCTCTGCACCACCAAAGCTCGCTCCAACACTCCAGCAAGGTGGGCTGGCACAAGGAAACCAAACTTGCTCAGATGTCCCTTAATAAGACCTGCTCGAAGGTCTGATCCCTAAAAAATGGGTCTCAAACCATATACAGGGAGTAGCGTGACAGGTTTGTAAACCTCATCGAGTACTCTGACACGGTCATTCCCTCCTACCGAAGCTGCAGAAGCTCCTGGATCCGTACTGATCTAAGCATCACCGGATAGAACTCCTCCCTGAAGAGCCTCTCAAACTCTGCCCACGTGAGTATCTCCTCATCATGGTACTGCACCACCAGACTCCACTATCTCCTGGAAGAACCATGTAGAAGGCTCACTTCTAGGACCACCATCAGATCTGGGGGTGTCCTCATTAGGCAGAAAACTCGGGTGACTGGCTCAAGATAGTCATCAGTTGCCTGGGGGTCTGGATCAACCCGAAACCTCAGAGGGTGCTACCTCTAGAACTCGTGCAGTGCACTCAGCCTATGAGGTTTCACAACTGGCAGACCACCTAGAGGTGCTACCTCAGAACTTGCGCCCTGCTCCACAGCCTCTGCATGGGGCGGATCGTCACCACAATCCTACTACGGAACCCTCGCTGGCTGTCGTCGTGGAGTCATCCTGAAATAAATTCAAGATGCACCATAGTCAAAGAGTATATCTGGAGAGCTGACTCAAGAAGGAAAAGGAAAACCCAAAACAAAACCCATTCCGATTTGATGCATGTACCATGATGTCCCTGTGACCAGTGTACAAATGTCCCGAGTCGAAAGGTAGGTTATCAGAGTCCTGGTGTATGGATATGTTGGTCGCCGCACCGACACTGGAGTCTCTGGCCTTAAAGTCGAGCTCGAAACACCATAACACTGCCGCTATGCAACCCAAACCAAACTCACAGCTAGACCAGCTACACTTTGTGATCCCAAAGGTGGAACCTCCTCTGATACCACTATGTCACGACCCAACCCAACGGGGCTCGGGCCGCGACTCACCAGGCCCGCCTCCAATAGGCCTGGGGCTGGCGTCCAACACCGAGAAGGCTATCACACACATGGGAGGCATTAGCCAAAGGTACCCATACACACGCACCCACAAACACCTCCATGAAACAGTGCAGAGATATATAAAACTGTAAAGTAAATGCATGCATACAACTATCCCAACCAGAGTACAACATAAGTACAAAAGGGAAAATAGGGCCCACCAAAATAAAACCACAAAAGTGCATCCAACCTGCTCTGAAGAGGGGGAATGCTGCCACAAACACCCATCAGAAAGCTCCCTTGGAACCGCACTGGTAAACACCCTGATCAGTCTCTCTCACTCATCTCCGCCTACTCCGGGTCCTCCTAGGACTCCGTTGAAAGGCATGTGGTCTGCACAAGACACAAACATGTGCGGGCAATTCCCATACAGGGGTGAGTATAAACATACTTAGTAGGAACCCCCAAAAACCCAAAACCAAAGAGAGAAACTGAAAGGAAACAGTCACCTCATCCCAGCCATAGGGAACCCATACGAGAGAGAAACTCCATCTCACGACCATCCTTGGCTAAACACAACTAGTCAGCTCAGCTCAAGTGTATGCCCATACATACACCATGAACAAACCAGATATACCCAGCTCACACACCAAGACATGTGAGGTACCGACCACATCACCAGCAACAACCCACAACCAGGAGAGCACAACACATGATCACTGCCATCCCAGATGACACTCATCTGAAAGATACACTACATCGAGTTTCTCACAAACCTCTCAGACGCTCACCTGAGAGATCACGCTCGTCGGATAGCATCATTGAGGAAACCTCACTGAAACAACATAACCACCAAACTCCTCAGATTGGGGATCGCTCCTAGGGTCAGCTAGGGGATATTAGAACCCACTCTAGTATACGAAGATCACATATAAGGGATCACTCCCAGGGTCCAGTGGGGGATACCATGACCCGATCTGGCATACGTAGTTCTCACAGATAGGGGATCACACCCAGGATCTGTTGGGGGATACCACAACTCGATCTGGTGCTCAATAGAATCAAATCACTAAGATATATGATCACCGCCCATATAAAGGTGGTCAGGACGATACTGGAACCCTACTTGGTATAACACGCGATGTAGGGGGTCGAACCGATGATGCCACAACCCTACCGAAACCACGCGCTGAGTAGGGGATCACATAACCAATGATACTGCAACCCTACTATACACCTCACGCATAGTAGGGGATCGTATACCCGATGATTCCAATACCCTACCGAGCATGGCCCACTACATAGGGGATCATATTCCTGATGATTCCACAAACCCTACAGGGTTAACCTGCTAGATAGGGGATCGCTGCCTGTGAATGAGGGGTCACAGCGATACCAAGAACCCTATCTAGGGAAAAGATGTTAGAGGATCGCGCTCTGGGCCCACTGGAGGGATTCCATAACTCTAACAGTTTAGACATCCCATGGAGTGGATCACAAACCTATATGAAGGTTGTGATGTCGTGCAAACCCTCGTGGGAATGAACCAAGGGAGTACTCTCAACCACTGTAGATCCAAAATGTCGCTAACCCGAGCGACCTGCAACAACACCACACTGCGCACCACCAAAGCCGATACAGAGGCCACCATCACGATCCATGTGGAAAGACACACAGGATAGGCTCCTTACTCGCCCGAAACGAAGCACTGGTGAAAAAGGCACTATTCACAGTAGCTAGCTCGTACAGGGCCCACACAAGAATCCTGAAACCCATTGAGCGGATCATACCACAGCAATCCCCTCAGAAAAACAAGCGGAATCGACTACTCATTCGTCCGAAACAGACACACGGTGAAAAAGGTACTATTCACCAAAGCCATCTCGGGTGGGGCCCACGCCTCGATTCTGAAACTCAACGAAAGGATCGTACCATTATGATACTCTTATAATAACAAATAGGATTGACCATTCACCTGCCAAAATCGGACTCATGGTATTAAAGCTGTGTTTCTCCGCAAACGCCAAAACCTAGCCTCGTGGGGCCCGCACCCCAAACTCAGTCCCAACACTCGAAAACCATTTCAAAAAGTCCGTCGTACCATCAGGGTCCCAACACCACTTACGGCATGTCATTCGGACGCTCCGGGTAGAAGTTACAACAGCCCGAAGTCATAAAATAATAAAATATTATTATTTTCTACGACGTTTCTATCTCCCGGGCCACGAAACCAAACCCGTAAATCATTTAACCCACACCCGAGGGTTCACCTCATCCCCAGGGTCGCTTCGACATAGACGGCACATGAATCCGACTTCCGGATTGCATGAAACGAGGGTTTAAAGACCCCCGTATGATAAAAAGGGGCCGGACATGCCTCGACCGGTCGTTCCGGCCGGCCTGAACTAGCCGGCAGCCGTCCGCCGCGTGGCGCCCACTGCCCCCGCACTCTGCCGGCACGCTGCCGTGCAGGGCGGCCTACCGCCATGGCTCCTCCATGGGCCGTCGTGCTCCGCCGATGGTCTGTTTTGGGATCCAGAGGCATCTGCACGACCCTCGGGACCCGATCTACACTTCTACGGCTTTAATTTGCAAGAAAACACAGTAAAAACGGGTTCGGGGGGTTAAAACTCAAATCTACCTACCTCGCGGGCGAAACGCCGACATTCTGCCTTAGATCTGCACTCCAGATCTTCTGTTGCACGCTCTTGGAATGTCCGCCGTCGAAATCTGAGCTCGTGGGTGCTTTGTTTGTTCGATTCGGCGGATCGGCGGCGAAGAACGATGAAGAACGCCGAGAGGAATGACAACGGGGGGGGGGGGGGTGATATTTATTTCTATTTTAGAAAATAAATATGTGTCGCCCACCGGCGCCAAATCCATCTCAGACCCGACGCCCGATGCGAACAAAGGTAAGGTCACCCCTAGGGTAAACACGTCGTTCTGAACGCAACGACGGACTCAGATTTTCCATCTGAGACTCCGTACAGAAGTTATTCGAGCCAACGTTCTTAAACCAACTTCCCACTTATTTATGAAAACGCCCCAGGTGGCGTTTTCCACCGTAGACCCACGCCCGCAATGTTTACACCTTGCCTAGGGTAAACGGCATGTTCCGGATGCAAATGCGCCCTCAGATTCCCGTTCTGAGCTACCGTTTTGGATATATCACACCCCCACCACATGCATAGTATAAAAATACTTAATATTTTTATAAAATTAATTTCCGGCACACCGGGCCTCCGAATTGCACGCTGTCTTCGCGCCTAGATCAGGAATCATTCGTAGAAATATTACAAAGTATAACAGGGCCAAAAACCTGAGTCTCTACAATAACAACATGAACTATCAGATATACTTTTATAAAACATGCATGTTTCCTTATTCCAAAAAATATTGTATATATTTTTCAAGTCCAAAAAGGTTTCATCCTTCATCCATGATAGCATATCCCTCTTGTTGACAAATCCATAATCAGTTCTCAAGAAACTACCATCTTCCAATTTAATTATTCAAATCCAACATATCTTTGTCCAATCATAATTATCTTAACAAAAGGGGAATATTAATGGTTATCTTCCCCTTACTATTGTGTTCTCCAAGTATATCACCTTACCCATAAGTCACTTTTTTGAATCCATAGAACTATTCAACATATAATTCCAATCCATAATGAAAAACTCACCCTAAAAACACTTATATATTTCATGATTCATATATCATAATCGTTGAATTCTGAAACATATACACCTCAATAATCCAAATGTGTTATTAAAACATTACTCAAGATCCATCATTATAATCTTTCCTAAAAATATGAATAATTTCTTAAGGTTTATCAACCTCAAGATTCTTAGGTTCATTGTAAACAACACTAGAAGAACATCACATACCTTTCACATATAATTTACAATCTCTTTATCCTCACCAATATAACCTATACTATACCATCGACATGATTATCATTAGGATATTTCTACTTAGGAAACCTGTTTTCATAATTACAATACTTTCCACATATGATACATTCAAGGTTAACTATGTTCTATCTAGATTTGGCTAATGGCTAAGAACAGAAAGAATATAGATATAAAAACATATCAGAGATTAAAAACACATAAGTAAGGTAAATTTCTTATAATAATTCAATCTATGATATATTACGTTTAATCATAGGTTATTCATGATTATGAAAAGAAATCTAGGATTGAAACCTATACCTAGACTTATCCTTAGGATATCCCTATACATATCCTTATAAATATATCTATGTATATCACTAATGTTTTCACACAGTAGTTTAAAAATGTTGACTAAATATTTCCTATGATACCAACTATAACCACCCAAAACTGACGTATATGATTATTACATCTTTTTTGATGAATAGTAATTAAATTTTACAAATTGAAGCCCAAGGACCTTAATATTTTTTTGAAAATATAAACGTGTAATACTTTCTTCTCACCTATAAAATATATTCAACATCTCTCATAAAGATCTTCCCCTTTAGTACTCCTTCTAAAATGATTTCTTTATAACCTGAGGAATGAAAACATAACAAAGGGGGATCTAAAATGGTCAATAAAGGTAAAAATGTAAAACATAAACATAATAATTTAAAAACAAGAACATATATTTTGAATATCAAAAATATTGATTAATAAAATAAATCTTGGCAATACATAAGGCATAAATCATTAACGGACATTAACCATGATAACATAGCATTGGCCTAAAACCTGAACTTTTGGAAAACACATAAGCATTGAAAATCATTTCCATATTACCCAAGGGTCATATACAAGATCATCATAGTTGATAAATTCCCTTATTGAATCAAATTCACTCCTCATTCAAGACCTATATTACTGAACCATTTATACTTTCCATTTCATCAATGTATTGCTGAACCAGATTTACAATTTGTTCCTGTCATGTCTCTCTCATGAGATATAAATATTTATTGAATGCATTGGGGTAGAAATAGGTCTCTGCCATACCATAATTAAATCATTCTTACATGTTCCACAGAAACAAAAACCATTCATCATATGATAACCCAAGGAACAAAAAATCGGTTTATCAAGCATCATTCCATCATAATCCATATAAAATAAATGGATTTCATAAATATAATTCCATCATGAACACAATATTATCAATATAATAATAGATATGGAAACATAACCCTATTTAATCTTAGATGGAAAATAATTTTGATTAAATACTTGAAATTAATTGTTGAAGAAAATATCCTTTCATCTTAAAAAACGTTTCCTTTTTCAAAATTACCCAAAAATTTAAATGAAAATGATTTAATTGAAAATAAACATGAAATATTGTAAATATTTGGTCATGGAAATAAGGTTTTATGAAATCGTAAGAATCCATTCATGCCATAAAAGCTAAAAAATTATCCTCTTACATTTTCCGAAAAAGTCAAGAAATATCTCGTATGGATAATGGAAGAAATATTCCTTCCACAACATGTATTAAAAGTAAAAATTGGTAAAAATGATATTTAATATAAATAATATAATAGTAAAAAATTTATCAAAGCATTTTTAGAAATCATGGACATGGATGATAAATATACCCCTGAAAATAATTATGTATATACAATCTTAGATAATAGTGAGATTTTAAAATTATCCCTAACCTTAAGAATGATATCTTTATTATGTATCCAAAAATCCTATATAATGAGTCAAATAATTTTATTAACTTATTCCAAAATCATAATAATCTTTATGATATCATATATTATTATATTATCATCCGTTTTTTAGTAACATTTAATTGTCACCCATTATTCAGGTATTAACTACTTTATGTTCTTAGGAATGTTTTGTGGGATATGTTCATGTTCCAATTTTTATGTTATAGTTATATAATTTTCATAATGATATTATTATTATATATATAATATTTTTTCATTCCATTCATGCATATAGTTTTGGGTTAATGAAGATCATGTAGAATGAATCGCATCGCATTGTGCAGATGGTAGGCCGTACGTATGCATGAGATACAATATCATTCACTTAATGGTTAAATGGTATATAAATAGATGGTATATTAATTATATATAATAATTATAATATTGTATTACTTATTTAAATGCATTAAAATCATCATTATACCCATATAAATAATGTATTTTGGAATAAAACATTACTCCACGACGTGGAGACGGTAAGTCGTACGTGCGCACACACGGTTAAATTATTATTCGTAGGATGGATAAAGGGATATATAAGTTTATACCATATTTATAATAATATATCATCATAGAGAATATAATTTATTTATTACATTATTATGGAAACAACATAAGAAAATGAATTAGAAGAAGAAATGTATTTTGAAAGGGGTGATAAGACAATTACCTCGTTTTCGAGTATCTCTTTTTTATTTGCACAAAATGTCTCCCTAGGATGGATTTATGACCAATGTATGGAATCCAAGATTAATTTATGGATATTAGGAGAAGAAATGGGAAGGTTTTAGAAGATAAAAATGGATATAGAGGTGTGATTAAAAGGAGAATAAGAAGTTCCCTTTTATAAGAGATGTGAGGGGCACTTTAGGAATGGGTTGAAATATTAATTTATTATAAATTTAGTTTTAGTTTATAATGGTCCAAAACTCATTTATTTCAAATATAAGATTAATTCAGGTTTAAATAAAATCATAAAATAATTATTTGACTATTTTTTGAATATTTTTTAACCCTTATATTTTTCATTTAACCCATATTTTACCATTTTTTTTATTACTGTGATATCTTGTTTTTTTACACTTTGTGTGTTAATGTAATTATCATAACATGTCGAACGACCAAACAAAGTGGAATTTATGACATATTAGGACTTATGTTAAACATTTTATCGAATCTTATATTTTTTATGAATTTTATAACATTTAATAGTGTATTTTATATTTTACATTATGAATTATGTTAATTTTGAACCTATTTATACGTTACATTTTAAAAAAATTATAAAAACATTATTACTTCTAGAAAATACCATAGTGAAATCCAAAAAATTTCATATTAAGCCATAAAATTATTTTATTATATGAATTATTTTATATAATTGTTCTTTTAATATTTATAATAACATTTATTTAATATTTCTCTTAATAAAGTAATTATTATGTCCCTGTTATGTCAATATTTATGGTAATTATTTAATATCTTAAAATTGTAAAGAAATTAACATTATGTAGATAATTTTGTTATATTTCTAGTTATGTTCTATGTTTTATAATATTTATCACTACATTTAAATTATTATGCTTCTAAGAGATAACAGAGTGACATGTTGTCACTTTCTTTTGTTTTAATAAAAATTACATCACTTTCATGAAAAAATTCCATTAAATTAATAAATTATGACTCTTAGGTGTTATGAGTCTAACATCATTCATCCAATTGTATTCTTTCAGGTGTTATGGTAATTTTATTATTCATATCATATTGTTTTTACCCTTATTTATTTGATTTACCTATAACATTTGTAATCAAAAATTACACAAGTTACTATTCATAATGTCCAAAAAATAAAAGTACCCTGTTAAAATAATTTAGACCCAATGATTCTTAATATTTAATCCATTTTTTAAAATTCAAAACAATGAAGTTTTAGTAATTGATTTAAAATTAATTCATGTTGTCAAAATAAGAAAATGTGTTTCTAAGAAGTACAAATCCTCAAAAGATTGACATGTCATTATGTCCAATTTAAATGTGAAATTACTTCTAATGAATTTTTTTGATTAAATGATATTAAAGTAATCCAATTACACTTTAAAACCAATTATAAATATAATTTTACTATATAAATAAATTAGATCAAAATGATGTTTGAATTAAAATGCAGTATTTTTCATTATTCATTTAAATATGAATTTTTTAAGAAAAATACCAAAAAAACAACCAAAGAAAATTTTTAGGTCCTTATTCTAAATATGAATTTTATTTTTTAAAATATAATATTTAAAATTGTAAAAATACAGATTTAAAAGAAGTGTTCCTTCAAAAGGCGAAAAAATACATTTTTTAAAAAAATACTTCTTTTGTCTGAAAAATTGAATTTGTTCTTATATCATTTTATAGAAAATAAATAAGACAAATTTCAATGTTATATAAAATTTAAAATTCGGTTAATACTATTTATAAAGGAAAGTTTATATCCCATTAAATAATAATATTTTAATAATATAACATTGTTTAGTGAAACTCGGTATTGTGTACAATGCAAGCTATCGAGGAAGGTCTCTCTTGTAACGACCCAAACTATTGTTAATGAAAATCCCTCTTGATCTAATTAAATGTATTAATATTTGAAATGGTTATACGACAGATGCACTTTTTTATGTTTTTGTATTTTAAAATACCATTAAGAATTGTGATTGTTGCTATTGTAGCTATTGAACAGTGATCACATGATTAGTATAAATATGGGCTTTAACAAAACCAATTTACTCAGAAAAAGGAAGCGATGGCCTCATCCAGTAGACATTCCCCATAAAAATCCCATTTTTCGGAGCTTGGAAAGGAGGTGGCATCATTGGGATTCACTCATTTCCAAGATCAGGTCGATCTTGAATACGTTAAGCTTGAGCGAAACTGCCTACGGGAGAAGTGGAAGTTGATAGAGATTACCACCAGAGCAATGTTATCCGAGTCCCCTCAAGAGTCTATCACCATCGCACACCTCACCCTTCGGTATTATGTGGGTTTTTTAAGGTGTTATGTAACAAGACCCTATTACTATGGTTATGTACATTATTTTTGTATATAATAATGAATATATTTTCATATTATTATTGTTACATTGTAAATATTTTTTAAATCCCAAATAGTATTTTTAGTTAATATTCGAATAAGAAATAAATTTTGATGAATTAATGGATTTTTGAATTAAATAATATTTTCATAAAATACTATTATTATTATTAAATTAATTTTTATTAAATATAAATAATTTTATAATTTTATGAAAGCAATTGTAATTTTTATTAAGGTTTGAAAGCCATTTTCTTCAAAACCCATGCATTTTCGATAAATGTGCATTTTTTTTAAAAGTAAAAATTAACATATTTATAAAATTATTTAGAAAAAATTAATATAATTTCTATAACTAGGACGTTTATAATTATCCAATGGTGAATTTTTCATATTTTTCTGAGACAGTCAAATGTTTGGGTAAAAATTAAATACCATTTAAATATATAATGTGTTTTATGACATCATAATGACCCAATAGTGATGTAGTAAAATTGTATAAACTTTATTTTATTCCAACATATGTTTTACCATTAAAATAATGTGATTTGGGGTTTGTTTGATTTATTTTTCAATGCTTTAGTGGACCCTTCAAGACTTATTAAACATTTGGTCTTCTTAAATAGTTTTCTTTGAGAGTGTTACTCACCTCCACATAAGCAACCCTATTATTTTAAGAATTTCTGACATGGGACTTATAAAATACTTTTTTCCACTCCCCTTTGGAAAAAACCATGGAAAAAACCATGGGCTGGTTTCTGATTTTGATTAATTTAATGTGAGGTGTCCCAACCATAAATAATTAACAATTCCCTCTCCTTTCCTATATAAACCCACCCAAGATCCCACATCCTCCTCACTCAAAGCCTTTTTAGTTCATCCAAACTCTTCTATCCTCTCTCTAAAATCCTCCCAAGGTACACCAATCTCCCTAAAATCCTCTCTCAATCCTCTCTCAAACCTTTGGAAGAACACTTCCAAGTAAGGGGTTTTCTTCCTTTTTTCATTTTTTTCCAATAATCTTTAAGTTGTTATACCCTTTTAATTTCAATTATAAATGTTGGGGTATGGTTTATCAACTCTCCCATACTACTCTATTTATGTTTTAATGATGGGAGACCCCTTTCTCTCCCATTAAATTCCTCCCATGTACACCCATTACTATATCGAAATTCCGAAAAGAATTTCTCTCTCCTCATTTACATTCAAGAAATACTTTTGTATCATCAATATAAATTACATTAAATTTTTTGGTACATGTATCGATATTCCCACTTAATTTCAATGTCATGTATATATTATGAGATACCCCTTTATACTTCTTCAATAATTTTTTTGAGTTCTTATGTCACGCCGTTATGCTGCCGAAATTACACCTCGTTTTTTCAAGCCAAAGTCATTGTGTATTGAATACCATGCCCATTTCTCTATCAAGGGTATTCGCCTATATGAACAATCACTCATTGTTTAAATAGTTTCATGTATGTATTAAACATTTTTTTCATCGTGGAATAAATTGATTATGTTGAATGATTCAATGTTTAATGATCCATGTGGCACACTTATGCATTGATTGAAATGTTTATGAAGGGTGCACCCTGATAGCACTCCAATGCATTGGGTAAAGTATAGTATCATGATAATCCATGTGGAATGGGTGTTTAACCATGCTAATTCTTGAGAAAAGAGGGTTTACTCGTTCTTCATGTGAAATAAGGGTTTACACATACTACATGTGCAATGAGCCTTGGCTCATGCTAATTCAAAGTTATGTTTTGTTGCCACATTTCCATGTTAAAATTATCATGTTTAATCATGAATTTATGTTTATGCTTATCTTCTACTCTGTTGATATTCTTATTGTCTAACATGTATTGTATTCCTCATTTTATTTTATGTTTATTCCCTTACTAGGCTTTATAGCTCACCTTTTTCTTATGCATGTCCTCAGTTTATCCCACGCAATGCTTAGTATGAGGGAATATAGTGGTCATGTAATGTAATTTTTCAATAAAGATGTGGTATTTATTTCTTTAAGTTGTTATGTAATGGTCCTAATCCCCAAAGACACTAGGAATATCAAACTTCTATGTCGTATCAAGTGAAGTTTATGTAATAAATTATGTTTAATTGTGTAATAAAAAGCCGGGTTTTCATAGTTGGTATCAGAGGGTAGGTTTAGTTATTTTTTGGGATTAGGATTAGAAAACCCTAGGAATGACTTAGAGAAAATACTAATAAGAACATCCCTATGTTTTTGTGAGTATTTCGTAAGTTATTTATCAAGAAAATACATCCCAGATGGTATACGAGCAGGTAGAGGCTACTCCGGCACATATGTATCCTAGGGGTAAAACTCGAAAACACTGATTTGAGATTGAATCAAAACGAAACGGGTGCACGACAACGGGCCTTGCTGCACTCTTGGTTACGACACTCCCGGGGGATATGATTTGGTAGATTCATGAGCTTATTACAAACCATTATTAAGGGTCAAAAAAATCCAAAAATAATATAAGTTCAGAAATAGATTGAGAATAACCTAGGTTTAAACCATCAAAATCACAAGTTAGGATATAATTCTTCTTTATAAGTTTATACTTTTATGTTCAAAGTATCCTTATTAGGCCCAATGGATAAATATTTAAAACCTATAATTATACGACATTTTTCTTAGTTATGGAAGGAAATAGAAGAACATGTTCCAACAACCAATGTGTTTGACAATGTGATTATTTCCCTAATGATATGCCTGATATAACGGGAGTGGGTGATCAAAACATCATGACAGTACTTGCTCATCTGGATCAAGTTATGAATAATATCTTGAATCAGGTGGAACACCCTCCTCCACCATGGAAAGAGCAAGTTGTTGTAGAATCCTTCATGCTGCAAAGGCCTCCCATGTTTAGTAGATATTTTGATCCCCTCCTTGTGGAACAATGGATTGACTCCATTGAGAAGATATTCTCCATCCTCTAGTGCTCGGAAGGGGAAAAACTTGTACTGGAAGTCTATTTTTGTGATAGGGAGTTGATCAATGGTGGAAACTAATCAATAATACAAAGTCCAAGAGGAAATTGATTCCATGAATTGGGAGGAATTCAAGAGGATGTTTTTCAACAAATATTTCTCTCAAACCCTCCGTCTCATGATGGAAAGTGATGTACTAGTACTAAAGAAGAAGGAAGATGAGTCCATCGGGGTGCATGAAGCAAAAAATTACAAGGCTTTTAAGGTATGCCTCTGGCTTTCTCATGAACACCAAAAGCAAGGTGGATAACTTCATTAACAGACTAAAGCCGAGTCTATGAAAAGCATTGGTGATACGAGACATCGAAAGTTATGAGGATATTGTTTGTTGTGACCTCAAGGATGAAATGTAGATTAGAGACTCTTAGTTGTCTCGTGGGACTAGTGATAAGAAGAGAAAAATAGAGAACAACATGGCTGGTCCATCAAATCAATACCAGGATGTAAAGAAGCCTAACTTTTACCCTTGCCAAAATTGTGGGAAGAAACATCATGGTAACTGTCTCAAGGGAACCAAGAATTTCTTCAAATGTAGAATGTTTGGTTAGTTGGACAAGAACTGCTGAAGGGATATGAAAAATCCCACTAATGTTGAAGAATAAAGGGAGGTTCATATCAAAACTCAGCCGGCAGTGTAGTGTTACAACTTTAAAGAGCATGGGCATTATGCAAAAAATTTCCCTAAGTCAGGGGTTATCTGAGGAAATCAACAAAAACTTCTGAGTCCATAAGGTCCAGTGTTATCACTACCGCTGATGTAGAGCTGGAAAACGATGTGGTGATAGGTATTTTAGTTATTCATTCCTGAATAGAGAACATACTATTTTATTCTGATTCTACGCATTCTATCATATCTTGAAAGTTTAGTAGAACAATTCCAACACCACCTCAAAATTTGGAGGAAAAGTTATCTGCGAGAACAATGAGTGTGGAAATCATTGTATCCATGGTTTACAACTCCTCCCTAGTTAACGTTTGTGGACAAAACCACCCAGAAAATATCGTCAAACTTATTTTCTTGGATTTTGACTCTATCTTGGGCATGAATTGTATGTATTTATACAAATACACTATCAACTACCGGGAAAGTGAGACCCCTCTTCACATCCCGAATCAACCTTCAATTCTTTACAAATTCAAGGAGGAAGATGAATCTCTTTTTGAATCATTGTATCAAGGGTGGATATTGCTGCCTTATGAGAAAGAATATCTAGCTCAAATTATTGAGACAACAGAGAGAATCATGTTTTAATACATGCCCATCGTGAGGGATTACACTGATATATTCCCTGAAGAGTTGTCTGGTATTCCTCCAGAGTGAGAGGTTGAGTTCTCAATTGAACATATCTATAGAACTCTACCAATCCCAAAGAAACAACACAAAATGGCCACTATAGATATAGAAGAGTTGATGAAGTAGTTATAGGAGAATATGGAGAAGGGTTTTATACGCCTGAGTGCTTCACTATGGGGTGCGCTGGTCCTCTTCATCAAGAAGAAATAAGGATCAATGCACCCCTGCATTGATTATCATGAGCTCACTAAAGTCACGATTAGGAAGTAGTATCCCCTACCTTGGATAGATGACTTGTTCGATCATCTTCATGAGGCCAGTTATTTCTCTAAGGTAGACCTTCGGTCAGGATATCACCAATTAAAGGTGTGGAAGGAAGATATTACCCAGATTTCCTTTCCAACAAGGTGTAGACAAAATGAGTTCATAGTGATTCCCTTAAGACTCACTAATGATCTGAAACTTTTCATGGATTTTATGAATAGAGTCTTTAGAGATTACCTCAACAAATTTGTGGTTGTCATTATTGAAAATATTATGATATACTCAAAGAGCTAGGAGGAACATGTAGAGCATTAGGAAACTATGCTAAAGACTTTGCCAAGGGAGACGTTGTAAGCAATGTATAGTAAATGTGAGTTCTGGAAAGAGGAAGTATCATTCTTGGGTCATGTTATCCCCAGCAAAGGGATATCTATGGACCCTACCAAGATGAACACAATTGAAGAGTGGCATAGGACAACTTCTATAACTAATATCCACAGATTTTTAGGTCTAGTTGGGTATTATCAACGATTTGTGAAGAACTTTTCACAATTTACAAACCCAATGACCTTGTAGACATGGAAGGTAGTAAAGTTTTTCTGGAAACAAGAATGTGAAGACTATTTAAATGAGTTAAAAGAGAGTCTTATCATTGTTCCAATACTCACAATACCTACAAGTGGAGAACACTTTATAGTGTATAGTGATGCTTCTAAGAAGGGATTAGGCTGTGTGAGGATGAAACATTATAAATTGATAGCCTATGCCTCAAGGATGTTGAAAATCCATGAGCAAAACTATCCAACGCATGATCTTCTGGTGGAAGATTTGATCTTTTCCTTGAAAATCTGGTGGCATTATCTCTACGGGGAGAAATGTGAGATATATAAAGACCAAAAGAGTCTCAAATATATATTCACACAGAAAGATATTAATATGCACCGGTGATGATGGATAAATCTCATCAAGGATTATGACTTCTCAATCCACTACCATCCGGGTAAGTCAAAAAAGCTGGTGGATGCTCTATGTAAAAAAGATCATGCAACTTTATCAATGATGAGAATTGAAAAGTATCGAATCTTCTTATATTTGAAAGGGTTAGACATGGGAATCATTAAGGGAGGAACATCATTAATCCTTTCTTAAATGATTGCTCAACCATCCCTCTTAGAGAGAATAAAGCGTGCTCAAAGAAAAGTTGTGGAAATTCAGAAATGGCTGGAAGCTGTTAGAAATGGGAAATCCTCTAATTTCAAAGTTAATGAGAAAGGAGTTTTAATATTTGGGATAAGATTATGTGTACCATCTGATCCAGAGATAAAGAAGGGGCTATTGAATGATGCACATAGCTCGACCTTTTCTATCCACCTAGGGAGAACAAAGATGTATCGAGATCTCTAAGAAAACCTTTGGTGGGACAATATAGAAAGGGAGATTGCCGAGTATACATCAAAGTGTCTAGTATGTCAGGATGTGAAGGCTGAGAGACAAAAGTCTAAGGGAGTGATGCAACCACTACCCATACCAGCATGGATGTGGGAGAACACTACCATAGACTTTTCAACTGGACTTCCAAGGACATCTAGAGTAAATAATGATATATGGGTCATTTTGGAATGTCATACAAAGACATATCACTTTAACGTGGTATGAGAGGACTTCTCATTGGATCCGCTTACGCGGGTCTACGTCAAAGAAGTGGTAAGGCTGTATGGAGTACCACTATCTATTATGACTGGTCGAGATCCAAGATTCACCTCTATGTTTTGCAAAAGTCTTCAACATGCTCAAGATAATGATCTTAACTTCAGTACGGCTTATCATCCTCAAGCAGATGGCCAATCTAAGTGGACTATCCAAAAATTTGAGGACATGTTAAGAGTGTGCTCAATGGACTTCAAAGGAGGTTGGGATCAACATATTCCTCTGGTTGAGTTCTCTTATAATAACAGCTTCCACACTAGCATCCAAATGGCACCTTATTAAGCCTTGTATGGGAAGAGTTGTAGAACACCAGCATGTTGGGATAAAGTCAGTGAGCATAAGCTGCTCAGAGGAGAAATGGTCGATGAAATGGTGGAGAAGGTGAAACCCATTCAGTAGCATATCAAGGCATCCCAGAGTCGACAGAATAGTTATGCAGATTACCAAAAATAGGACCTTGAGTTTAAAGTTGGGGACATGGTATTTCTACGCATATCTCCATGGAATAAGTTCACGAGGTTGGAAAGAAAGGGAAGTTAAGTCCTAGGTACATCGTCCCCTTCGAGAATCTTGATCATGTTGGGGCTGTAGCCTATCGAATAGCACTTCCACCAACCATGTCCAATGTACATGATTTCTCTCATGAATCCCTCTTAAGAAAGTACATACCAGACCCTTCACATGTACTCTCTTCTATGGTGGTATAGTTCTAGGATGATCCTTCATACGTGGAGCATCCAGTGAAGATCTTGGATCGTAGAGACAAAGTTCTACGCAACAAGACTACTCATCTGGTCAAGGTACTATGGTGAAACCATAAGTACGAAGAGGAAACATGGGAACCAGAGGAAGAAATGATGGAAAAGTACCCACATAGGTTTTTGGCCTATAATGTAAAATGTAATTTCAAGGGATAGATTTCTTAAGGGGGGAATATTGTAATGACCTAAGATTTTGTTAATGAAAATACCTCTTGATCTAATTAAATGACTTAATATTTGAAATGGATATACAACATATGCAATTATTTTGTTTTATGTTTTTGGATTTTAAAATACCATTAATAATTTTGAATGTTGCTATTGTAGCTGTTGAACTATGATCACATGATTAGTATAAATATGGGCTTTAACAAAACCAATTTACTAAGAAAAAGGAATCGATGACCTCATCCAGTAGACTTGCCCCGTAAGAAGCTCATTTTTCAAAGCTCGAAACGGAAGTGGTGCCATTGGGATTCCTACTCAACCAAGCTCAATCCATGCTTGAATACATTATTTTTGAGCAGAACTGCCTACAGGATAAGTAGAGGTTGATAGAGATTACCACCTGAGAAATGTTATCTGAGCCACCCCAAGAGTCATTCACCCTCACACACCTCACCCATCTGTTTTGTGTGGGTATTTTAAGTGGTTATTTAACAAGACTGTAGTACTATGGATATGTAAATTATTATTTTTATATAATAATGAATAAACATTCATTTTATTATTGTTACTTCGTAAATTATTTTTAAAGCACAAATAGTATTTTTATTTAATATTCATCTAAGAAATATATTTTGATGAATTAATAGATTTTTGAATTAAATAATATTTTATTAAATTACTATTATTATTATTAATTAATTAATTTTTATTTAATTTAAATCATTTTATAATTTTATTAATGCAATTTTAATTTTTATTATGTTTTGAAAGCAAATTTTTTCTGAACCCATAAATTTTCGATAAATGTCAGTTTTTATTTTAAAAGTGAAAATTAACATATTTAGAAATTTATTTATATAAAATGAATATTATTTCTAGAATTAGGATGTCGAAAATTATCAAACGGTGAATTGTTCATAATTTCCTGACACAGTCAATGATATTGGTAAAAATTAAATATCTTTTAAAAATATAATGTGTTTTATGACATCATAATGACCCAGTAGTGAGGTAATAAATTTCTAAAAACATTATTATTGTCCAATATATGTTTTAACATTAAAATAATGTGATTTTGGGTTTTTTTGATTTATTATAAAAAGCTTTAGAGGACCCTTCAAGACTTATTAAACATTTTTCCTTTTTAAATTGTTTTCCTTGGGAGTGTGACTCACTTCCACATAAGAAACCCTATTATTTTAAGAAGTTCATACTTTGGCCTTATAAAATCTTTTTTTCTACTCCCATTTGGAAAAACCCATTGGAAAACCCCATGGTATGGATTGTGGTTTTTATTTGCTTAATGTGAGGTGTCCCAAACCTAAATAATAAACAATTCCCTCTCCTTTCCTATATAAACCCACCAAAGCTCCCACTTCCTCCTCACTCCATTCCTTTGTAGTTCATCTAAACTCTTAAATACTCTCTCTAGAATCCTCCCATGGCTCCATAATCTCCCATGAATACTCTCTCAAGACTCTCCCAAGCATTTGGAAGCATAGTTCCAAGTAATGGTTTTTCTTCCTCTGTCATTTTTGTCTAATATTCTTTAAGTTGTTATGCCAATTTAATTTCAATTATAAATGCAGGGGTATGGTTTCTAACAAACCCCATACTTCCCTCATTAGGACTGAATGATGGGATACCCCTTTCTCACTAATTAAATTCATCCCATGTACACCCTTTACTATGACAAAATTATGAAGGGAATTTCTCTCTCCTCATTTACATTCAAGAAATTCTTTTATATCATGAATCTGAATTACATTACATTTGTTGGGAAATTTATCTATATAAACCCTTGAATTTACATGTCATGTAAATATAATGAGACACCCATTTCTCTCTTAT
Organism: Viscum album; assembly: GCA_963277665.1. Taxonomy (NCBI): domain Eukaryota; kingdom Viridiplantae; phylum Streptophyta; class Magnoliopsida; order Santalales; family Viscaceae; genus Viscum; species Viscum album. Next base: position 20,763,270 of record OY728154.1, read on the forward strand.
CAACCTTTTTTATGAGTTCTTATGCCACACCATTATGCCGCTGAAATTGCACCGTTTTTTTCCAAGCCAATGTCACTATGTAGTGAATACCATGCCCATTTATCTGCCAAAGGTATTCACCTTTATAAAAATTTACTTATTGTTTAAATAGTTCCATGTATGTATTACATATACTTTTATCATGGAATAAATGATTATGTTGAATGATTCAATGTTTTTTGATCAATGTGGCACACTTATGCATGAAGTAAAATGTTTAAGAAGGGTGCGCCCTGATAGTGCTCCAATGCATTGGGTAAAGTATAGTATCATGATATGTCATGTGAAATGGGTGTTTACACATGCTAATTCAAATTCAATGAGGGTTTACTCGTGCTTCATGTGCACTGAGGGTTTTCTCTTGCTCCATGTGCACTGAGCCTTGGCTCATGCTAATTCCATGCTAAGTGTTGTTGCCACATTTCCATGATATGATTATCATGCTTTATCATGCCTTTATGTTTATTCTTCTCTTATGCTCTATTGATATTCCAATTATCTATCATGTATTATATTTCTCATGTTATTCCATTTTTTTCCCTTACTAGCCTTTATAGCTCACCCTTTTCTTATGCATGTCCTCAAGTTATCCAATGCAATGCTAAGTATAAGGGAATATAGTGGTCATGTAAAGAATGTTTTCAATAAAGATTTTGTATTTCATGTTTTAATTTTCTATGTAATGATCCTCAGCCTCAAATACAGTAGAACTATCAATCTTCTATGTTGTATCAATTGATGTTCATGTAATAAATTATGTTTAATTGTGTAATTAAAAGAAGGGTTGTCATAGCTATTATATGTAACTCAAGATAATTAATTGCTATTTGTAGTGAAATAATCATTTCGTGTTGTGTATAACATAATCAAACATAGTTCTTTTATACATCGAAAAAATATATGCTCAGTGTTACGTGTGTCGTATGCCAACTAAGTGTTTCATAAGACAAGACAGTTTATTGTGAAAGCAATGTTTGACATAGTGCATTGCAAGATATAATTTAAATTTTAAATTTATTAGAAAAAATGTTCCATAAAAACATTTTGTGTTGTAAAAATGTTATTAAAAAATTAAATAATTACCCTAAGTCTATTAGTTAGAAGATAAAAAATGTATGTGATGAGTCATAATTGAGGTATGGGGTTTCATAATTAAATTTCTTTTTAATTGGTCATATTACTTGTTAATTATATTTGATATTATAAGAAAATGAAATTAATGAAATTAATGAATTTTGATAATTTTATGTTTTATTTCAATTTATTATGTTTATTTAAATTTGATACACATAATGAACAAATTTATTAATTCTCACTTTAACTTCATGATTATTGTGAGGATTCTTTGTCTCATATTATCTTCTATGGCAAATATGTTATTTTATACAACTTTATTGATTTTTGATGTGTGTCTACTTCCCCTTTTATATGTTATATCATGAATATATTTGTATTAATTGTATTTAATGTTTCAATTGAAGATATTTCTTCCTAGTGGGTTATAATTCAAAAGTTACCAAAGTGGAAGGGGTTATTTCAAAATCTAATCATTATTCATGATTTATTATCTTTAAGTATCTCATGGGGAAATTATTTGATAATTATATCTTAATCCCAATCAATTTTCTTCTCATATGGTTATTTTAAAAAATTATGTGTTTTAATTACAATTTCCACTCTTTAAGTACTCATGATTCCAAAATATTATTTTTAATGAAAACATATTTTTTTAAACTCACTTAGGAATATTTTTCTTCCATATCCATATTTTCCATGAAATATTTAAAAGATAATTTTTACAGTTTTATAATTATTTATCAAATAATTTTTTACCTTTTTTACTTTTATAAATGGGTTTATAAGGAACCTTCCTATCATTTTCCAAATGATGTAATTTTTGAATTTTATTGAAAAAGTGTGGAGGGTAGTTTTTTAACTTATATGAAATGAACATAAATTCCCTATTTAATGACCACTCAGTGTTTTGAAGCATCTATTAATATATGACAGGGATCTTTTCAAATATTATTTTTCCTAATCCTGTAGAATGTTTTAATTTTTAAAAGTTATTTTCAAAGTGAAACTATTTTTTCCCGCAAGAATATTTTTATTGTTTTTATTATTATTATTCATTACTATAAAAAACACTTTATTTTACATATAAACCATAGGGGATATATACTGATACAATCCTTATTATTTATCTGAATAGTTTTTTTTCTATTTTTCTAGGGAAAATATTGACATTTCTTATCTTAGTTACTTTATAAGGGATATTAAATTTTTTTAAGGAATATGGGTTATGTTTTACTATTTATTCATATGATAAACGCATTGTACTTGTTAATTTATGGTTGGGGTCAAGAAATATATATAACCTTGAATCATTGGTTGGTGTCATGAGACAAACCAATCATCCAACCTTATTTAATGGGTTGTTGGTGTGTTCTTATCAATAAATTAATTTATCTTGTTATAGGGTCATAATGATATGTTTTTGATGTATGGAATTATGTTATCCGTAATTATTAAATTATTCATTTATGTCTATGTAACTATTTTAAATAAAATCCTTGTATAAGTTTCAATATCATATGATTATTTATTTTAAATTATTTGATCAGTATTTACTCTAGCCATATTATTCTTCATGCTCATGTTATTGATTAAATAGAATGTGTCTTACTTTAAAAACATTCCAATATTAATTATTCCCTATTTAATCAAGATAGATTCCAATGTAATTATCCATTATTAAGAATAAATAATCACTATTATTTCATTTCCATTCCCCAGGATATGAATAAGGAATATTTCATTATGTTCAAGGTTTTTAGAACAATTACATTGACAATTATTTTCATTTTATGTTTTCTAATGTAATTTTTTATTCAAGTAAGTATATAATTTATCAAGAATAATAAATGATTTTCTTCTTTAGGATACAACTCATTATATTTAGTTCAAAATTAATAAATCAACACCTATCTTTAGTCTACTAGGGTTTGAGTCTTTACACATGATATATAGTAAGGTCTAGGTCACTTATTTTAAACTCATTAATAATTTTCAATTCAATCAAAATCTAATGCCATCATATTATATATGATTTCAACATGTTTCATGCAGTCTTTATATAATGGATTTTAACTTGTATGAATCTAATAATTTATTGTTTTCACATGAAATAGATCTATATGGAGTCATTTTCTCAAATGCCTTCACTGTATAACATTATACTATATAACAAAAAAATATGATAGGACATTAAACTATGTGACCTATGATCAAACCTACATGGCCTTTAAACTAATTAGAGTAATCTATTTTTATGATCTAACCTCGTTTTATAAGATATTAATCCATGTAATAATCTTATTGTTATGTTTTACCTATCCATAAACCTATATTGATATAGAATCCATCCATTTCGAATAACTATGACCAAGTTCTTATTCCTTCGATTCAGGTTGTGGTTTCTCCTGTAATGCATCACTAGGTAAAACACATTACACATTTCCAATAAGAATGATCCAAATTTATTTATATACTATCTACTATATACTAATGAATTTATTTCAGTTATTTTGGGATTTTTAGTGACACCCTCATTTCTTATTCTGGGTCTAGCCATAAATAATATTTATGTTTTTCATTAGTGTGTATACTTTTATTAATTACCATCAGGTTTTCTATATTTACTAGTAACTGATAAATAATATAATAAAACCTAGATATCTTATCCAGAGTATAACCATAGGGATCACTTTTGGCCTTGATCATATACCATAATGAAAATTCCTCTATTTTAAATATATATATCTTGATTCCTTTTATTACTAGATAAGTATAGACACCTGAAGTCATCACCATAATTCTCTACTTTCATCAGTTTATCTATATTTCCTTAAAACAAATACATAATTAAATAAAACATTGATTCACTATCTGGGGTACAAACAAAGGGATTACTTCTCATCATGATCTTATACCAGATTAAAAATATCCCTTTTTTAAACTACATGTATCTTGATTTATGTTCTTAAAAGACATGTAGTGACATCGAGAGGCCTCAACCCATTAAAAAAATAAAAAATTATCAACACCAATCCATATTTATCCTACTGTATAGACCCTTAAAATTTATTATCTAGTATACTAATATCCATAACATAAGATGTAACCATTTCACATTACCTAGGTTTGAAAACCTCAGTAACATCGAGTTTCATTTCTTATCTCTCTAACACATTCATCAATTCCATCTCCATTTCCCCAACACATAAGCCAGAACAAGTATAATTTTTTTTGGAATTACATGTATTCTGATTTATATTATCATTGGATATGTAGTGATGTTTGAACCATGTTTTTTAGGACAAAAATAAAATCCTCATCCATATAAACCTCTCTATTGATATCCTAGAACGTCCCAACCATTTATAATCTTGAAATGGGGTTTTCCAATAAAATTTTGAATAACTTATTGTTTACAATACATTGTATAATTGATATGAAAACTACCATAATCATTTTATGTATTTTTAATGATGATATATCATTCTCAATATGGAACTTTTTTTGGGGATATCTTATATGATATATATCTCAGATACATACAAGTAATAAAAGTCTTGTCTTTATCCTTAGTATAAGACCATTTAACCCCATGAATCCATAACAATAATATGGTGAAATTAATCATTCAAATGTGTTCAGAAGTCATCCTCATCATTCTATTTTTTTCATCATTTCTTTATTAAATGTAGTTGAATATATTATTTATTTTTTTCTCACTCAATTTTTATAGGCATTGAATCACTCATAGATATCGAACCTATTGGGGATGTGAAATACCTTTCATCGATCTAGTGATATTTACCCTAAACTATGGGAACTTTTCCTGCACAGTTTCTATAATGATATGATACCTACCAAATTTATGTCAGGTGTTCAACATTACCTCACTAGATTCAATAACTCATACATATTTTTTGTCAGAGTTTTTATATGTAAACAAATAGTGAATTCGGTTGAGAATTAAAATATAAAAATAAATTTATATCCACATTATATGAGTAACTTGAGTCAGCATGAGGGATATAAATTCACATCAGTTAGGATATTCCTCTTTTTCAGAAAAGTTCAATCATCCCTCCTTAGTCAAATATTTACAATCTTAATCCCCAAAAAAGGTCAAAGTTGTTCAAGCTTAAACATCAGTCTCGAAATTCCAAATTTTTAAATATTAAAAAACTAAATGAAAAAAAGACATGGAATTTCCCTTATTGAAAACCAATATTTTTAGTATCTATAAATATTATTTTCATTTCTCACCAAACCTACACCTTGCATGGCCTCAAAATTGATTACAATATTATAAAAAGTGTCACAAAGCTTATATATTCAAAAAAAATTAAAGGGAGGCCTAATAAAAATCCAATCTCTAAGATATTAAGACACTCTCTCCCATAGTATAGTAAATATTTAAGGATCAAAGGAAAATAGATAATTGTTTTGGGGACTATCATTTTCCCTACTACAATTCAAACCATTCTTGATAGATTCACTAATATATGAAATGTTTAGTGCACCTTTATATTCCTCAAATATTGGTTAAGCGATCTATCCAAAATTCATATTGATGTATTTATATGATATTAAAACCATTTAAAGAATTTATTCTCTCATTAAAAATATTATTCAAATGTTTCATATACCTTACAGTAAAGGTATATTTTCTATATATCCATATCACTTATATCATTTTTTGGACACATTCCATGAATATAATGTATTAATTCGAACATTTCACTATTGAAATAAGAATTTTGAAACTATGATTTACCTAATACATTATACAAAAATATTCTTATGGATTTAATTATTAACATATTAATGTTTTGGGGTTTCCTTGATCATTAATAATTTGTAATTGAATTAAAATATGAAGTTAGTGATTTAATTGAAATTAGGGGCAATAATTTTTTACCTTCATTATTTAGTAAGAAAGGAATATACAAGATTATAAATCCTATTCCTAATTGGTTTAAAATAACAAAAAATTTAAATTCTACTATTATAAGTTTTATATCAAATCTCAAATATGGATCATTGTTGGCTCTTAGTCATCAATATCCCAAAAAATCTTCTTCACTAGGCAGTATCTTTATATTAATTTAAAATAATCTTGTTGGAATTTATGGATACATTATATCATACCTTTTCACCATTATCCATAATCATTTCAAGTTCTCTTCTCATATAATTGATTGTAGATAACCATTATTAGGGTTAGTTTTCCAAATATACCCCCTTACTGGTCAGTTATTTTTTTCTCAACCAATAGTATAACATGCCAAGGTTGATGTTGAAATTAAATTTATCTAAGATCCATTGGTTGATAATCATTCTTGGTCATCAAAATGTGAAATTATATTTTCATGTTTTTCATGCACTCATTAAAAAATTTAATTATGATGGAACAGATATACTCTAGTAGAACAAAATGTTACAAAGGGTCATGAACATGTGTCCAAGATTACTAAATTCATGTTGATTTTCTCCTATAGTATTATAAAGTATATATATTGGGATTTATTACCACAATAGTTACCTCATGGGATTTCTAAGTGAAAGTGTCCCAATATTTGAGCTGATATGCCGCTAAGAGATGGGAAATTAATCCAATACTCTGTACCTAAATGTAAAAAATATATAAATATTTTTGTGCTCAAATAACTATTTGATGAATAAAACACAAGAGTTATAGATTTTTAGGTTTAACGCTCTATAGTTGATAATGTTACTACTTTGTCTAGACATATAAAATGTATGCATTAGTTAACAAATTCAATAGTCACTGATTGAAACATTTATTATATACATTCAGTATATAAAATTTCAATTCCATAATCCATAACTACTTCATTGAACAATCAAATAGGAACACCATCTACTTTCATTGCATCCTCTATATTCATTGTATCATTTTTTCAAAGGGACATGTTTGCATTTTCCACCACCAGGTCAACTACTAGAGTGATCTGTACATCTTTTTGTATCTTCCCTCCCCCAATTTTCATAGCTAATTCTCCCAATATTTCATATAGGGACTCCTAATTATCTGCAGTATTCATCCCTAGGATCTATCTCATTATATTCTCAATGTCTATCATCTTCAAAACTCTCTCAAAAAAACTATCATTTGAGGATTGTTAGAGTTATCCAGACATTTTTAATTAACATATTTTTATGAAATGACAAATAGTTCAATCATATGATCATCATAGATGCCAATAAGGTCCATTCTTGAGACCCTCTATAACATATATAAATTCTTAATATCATTCCAAGATAATTCCGTAGTTTAAATTGAAGGCTAAACCTAAGAAAAGATGATTATTCTCCTTTCCACTCAAACCCTGACGCTAGATCACTTGGTTTCATGGTGTCCTGGTGTTATTCACACATCGCTTCTTAATGTGTATGTTTTTAAGGATAAAGGTGATAATGTAAATATCCCAAAAAGAAATATATAAAATAACATTTTTAGTGTTGGGGATCCAGTTTTCTGAGGATGTTTTTACTAACTAATATAAATCATTCCATGTCATAATTATCTAGTCTTTCCCCATAAGGAATCCACTTTGAGAAATATGATTATACGAATAAAGATATATGAACTTAGTGATTGAAAATAGAAATGGTAAAATTTGAGGCCTATCCTTTTTTATTAGTGTGAATTTTTTTTCCAATATAGTGACACTTCTTGGGAACCTGATCAGGGATGGTAGGTTGTCTGGCATAGGCTCGATGTTTGCTGATCCATTTATTGGGAATGTATAAATAGGGTCCCATCTCCCAGACTCAACCACCATGCTATGGCCGAAAGATAGATCTAATTCCATCAAACTGACTCACCCTACCACACTATCCACTAGATTAAGACCCTTAGTGTATTGGAAATACATTATTGGTAACCAAACTACCTCTATCCAATATAAGAATACATAATTAAGCATTATAAAAAAAAGTTAAAAATTTGTGAAATTTTTCTAAAGACATAATTTTCAGATTTATTTAGTGTCGAAAACATAATTTATTTAATATTAGAATGATTATTTGATCACCAATTCAATAATTACAATTTAAAAAATTTCTCATACATTTCTTGTAAGTGGGTAATTCATCAATGGTGCACAGCTGCATCAATGACTCACTATAATATTGGTAAACCATTATTGGATAATTTTCTAGGATTACTTTAGTAGGTTGTCTCAAGTTTCTATCTTTTCCCATAGGTGTCGTTTCTTCTAATGGTCTTGAATTATATTAAAATTTTAAAAAAGTAAAGCAAAAATCATTTAAACTACCAAAAAAGTAGTATAGGATGGGGAACTCCATAGGTAGAACCAACAATGAATATCAATTTAGAACTCAATAGATATTAATTTTCATTATATAATAACTTAATTATTTTAAACTAGTGGTGAATGGATGGAAAAGTTATATTACATAAAAAGGGATTATGGAAGGGAAATTTAATTCAAGGATGAATAAACATTATTAGACTAAACTGAACTTCACTTATGAAAACAAATCTAATTATTAGTTGTGAGACATCAGGGGGTATAAAAGTCTAACTATCAGTAGAATATAAACCTACCTAGGACAACAAATACATTGATCAAGGTAATTAGTAAACAACATAGGAGGTTTAAGTTGAATATTAAGTGAATGGTGTATCTAAATATACTCTCACTCCCCCACTCCCCACAACTAAATTGGGTTTCGTAATCTAGAATCCCAAATCATAGTAGGATAATATGGAATAAGATAAAGAATAATATCAATGAAATACTATTCTAATATTTTAACCCACAAGGTTAGAATAATTAAATACATCACTCACTAAACCCCTTAATCAGTTCCAACAATGATTATTAGACCTATTATATAATAGTCTATTTCTCGACAAGTGTTTACTAAGAATCATAGGGAAGCGAATATAAAGTTATAAAAAATAAATACATTGAAAAATTGGATAAAAATCACTTTAATTACTATATATTACCAATATAGGAATCCCACTATTAATCAATTAAATACGATAAGAAAATGAAATCTAAAATATACCGCTCCCTAGGTTATTGACGCAACACATCCTCCTTCCACTCCCACTTTTAGAGTTGGAGATATAGATTCCCCCAGTTGTTGATCCCTTTGATGTTCACTGGTCCACTTTATTTGTAGATATATAATATCCAATATACTTCAATATATATATATATATATTATTATATATTTTATATATATTCCCTATATGTTTCTATATATATATATATCTAAGTATTTATCCATTTAAGTGTCACTTGGGTAATGTCCTAGATTCGGGTGTCTACCAGGGGTGCCCCATACCTGCTTGGCCACATGGCCTCAAGTGCATTTCTTCAAACACCAGAGGCTTCCGACTAGAAGTGAGTTCCTAGGGTGTTATAATGGGGAAACTATTCCCTCATTGTAAAAGTAAAAATAGTGGAAAACAAATTGTATCCATAGCGGAAGTTGTAATAACATACAATAGTAGTAAACCGTACGAGACTGATAGAAATAAAATAGATGAATCCATAAAATATATATAATTATTCGTGTCATATGTGTCTATGAAAGAATCTAAAATAGGTCACAATTATATAAACAAAATACAATCCAAAATAAGAAAAAAGCATGTAAACTCTAATAGCATCACAATACTCATTTTTGTTCCATTATCTCCATCTCCAAAATATAGAAATCACGCACATGATAAAGATGGGTTCCTGCCCTTATCTACTCCTGAAAAAATATAATATGTTTGGGTCCAAAGAATGACCCAAATAGGGTGTGATAAAAATAATAATAGAAAACCACAAACAGATTTGTTCCTAACTATAAATGAATATATATATATAGCATGTAATATGAAGAAATGAAGTGATAAACTAGAAATAACTCAAAATTAAACGATCCTGCAGTTTTCAATTACATTCATTTATATTTATTATTAAACCTTGTTATCATGTAATATTGGTATCTAGCCTAATCACTATGTCCCCCTATGAAATATTAACAAAACAGATGTCTTAGAAGAACATCTAAACAAATAAGTAATACTGAGTCCAAGTTTGTGATTTGGACGGGAAGACTCATCAAAATCCTTTATAAACAACCCTATAGGAAATCACAAATGGTCTAACCAATTTGGTTTCACATAGCACTAATTCACTAAATAAAAACCCTCCAGGAATCCCTCGCGTTCTAACCCCTTTGGTATAACATATCACTAATCATTTAAAAACGACCACCTGGTCCGCTCTCACGATCAATACCCTTGGGTCAACATGGAATCAATAAATTATAAACAACCTCATGTTTAGCTCTCACAATCAATACCTCTGGGTCTACATAACATCAATAAATTATAAATGAAGTCTTGGGTAGCTCTCATGATCAATACCCCTTATGTAAATCATCTGCACGAAGGCTCTCACAGTCCTGTGTAAATAATGTGGAAGTCCCATCGGTCTTCCTGGACCAAGTCTCTCATGCTCCATTGAAAAAATAGCATGCATACCACAACTAATTATATCATTTAATATATAACTACAACATGTAAAAACATTCTGACAACATATCAAATTCATTTCATATTAACAACAAATCCATCATAACAAGACAAGTCATGGAAAACAAGTCAAGCCTAATAGAGATCCTAGAATAAATGGCCATACACAATTAGTTAAGGGAATCACACCCATGGGGTGTCCCATAACAATTTATATAACCTTACATATAAGCAAGAACCTATCAAAAATTAATCAAACAACAGAAGGTAACAAATAGGGTTAAATTCCAAATCAAGAAATACCCAAATCACGGGTATGCAGAAATTTTAGCATATATAATCAAAAGAAGAACAAATAAAGGACCAAAATTCCTACATAGATCTTATACGATCGATATTATTGAACAACGACCCATTAATTGGAATAATCAGCATGGATCAACAAAAAGGTGGAAAATTCTCAACCTTGAGTAACCGAAGAGAAAGGATGAATCAGGTTGAAAGTAAAAAGAGGATTTTAGAACTCACTTGTGGGATTCCAACGCACTATAAAATATCTCAATCAGATCTCAGATGGATAATTGGGGGTTTGACCATAGTTTTTCATTCCAGATCACTCATGGATGAAGCACAGAAAGAAAAAAATGGTTCCAAACATGAGAAATGACCACTTTCGATATATCAAATAAAAATAAAACTATACGGCGTGTTTATTAAATATGCACGTAGTATAGTATCCTTAACCAACACCCCAATTAAGTGGTCTTATAGGTCACTACATGAATATGTACTCATTCGTTAAATAGAAAACACACGGCTCTATAAAGTAAGCTGGGTACACGACAATTACTCAGAAGTACACGGTGGGTATTTATAAAATCCACTTTCTTACTTTTCCTTAAAAACAACTAGAAAACACGATCCATACAAGAAATGAAGATCTGGGTTCCTATAAACATCCCCTTAAATTAATTTCCATTGAATTTACCTCACAAGGGTGGTGAAAAAATTATGTGAACAACTTAGGCCACTATGATCATACTTCGGTCTCCCTCTCCCATGTCTTGTCCTACACTCACCGGTGATTCCATAACACCCATAAAAGAGGAATAGATTGTCCATGGAGAACCGTCATGTTGCGATCAAAACTCCAAAGATGGTGCTCCAAAAAGGATGCATCCACCTTTAACTGAACTGCCTTGGGTTGAAAAACAAGATATGGTTCTGAATAGTAACATCATTGCTAAGAAGAATGAATGATTTTGATCATAGACTGGTACCTCTGAGGTAACTGAAACTGATAGGAAACCAGTCTAACTCTCTCCCAAACCTCAAATTTTCTGACATATCTCAGTGAAAGCTTCCCATGTCTCAAAATTCTCATTTTCCCCAACCTCATTGTGACATACAAGAAAACCTAATCTCGGACCTCAAACTCTAGGGGTCATCTCCATTGATCAGCAAAAGATTTCTGTCTAGATTGTGAATTAGCCATCCTCTTCTAAATCAACTCCATCTATTTAGTTCTATCCTGGACCAGATTATGTCCCAACATAGATGCCTCTCCTACCTCCAGAAAACATAGGGGTGATCATCATATCAAACTTTACAAAGCCTCAAAAGGTTCCATCTAAATCATTTCTGGAAAACATTGGTGGTAAGAAATTGCCACTAGGGGTATGTGTGTCTCAAAATAGCCCAAGAAATCCAGGATGATTTCTTGTAGCATGTCCTCCAAAACCTTAATTGTGTGCTCAGACAGGCCATCTGTCTGGGGATGGTAAGTTGTACTCAGAAGTACCTATGTACCCAATGCCCTATGTAGTCTCTACTAGACACGAGAAGTAAATAAAGAATCCCAATCTATAATGATGGAGCACAGAACCGCATGCAAACATACTATATCTCATATGTAAAACATTACCTGATCATCAACACTAATGGTCTCCTTCATCGATAAGAAATGTGAACCCTTCCTGATTTTGTCAACAACAACCCATACAACATCATTTCCTTTGGTCAACCTTTGTAAAAATGTCATGAAATCCATCGCGACATTATTTCACTTCTAACCAGGAATAGGTAACTACTGTAAAATACCTATTGGTTGGTAATACTTCATCTTCAACTTCTAATAGGTGGATCATATCATAAAAACCTAGCTACATACCACTTCATGCATGACGACAAATACTAACGATGTAAATATCGATACATCTTAGTGATACCATGATGAACTTCCCATACTGAGGCATGAAAATCTCACAAAATCTCTTCACATATGTTTTTTGAAACCAATATGAATCCATGAAAAAGTAAAACCCCATCCTCACCTACGATCCACCGAGGAGTAGGGTCCTCAGCTGACACACTCTCTTGTAGGACTAGGCCTTCAGATTCTGATGGTTGCCTCATTCCCAATAGATGCATTAGAGTAGAGGTAATAGCTATTGAAGAAAGAAATGACTTCCCCTATTTATTATGAACCTCCAAATTCATCTCATTGAATAGATCCATAAGATATCACTCAATGTTGGCCTCTTGAACTGCCTTCATTTGAGTCCTCAGGCTCAACACATCAGCAACTGCATAGCCTTTCCCATGTGTGTAGGCAAGCTTAATATCAAAAGACTGAAGTTAATAAACCCACATTCATTATCTCAAATTTAGGTCTCACTGAGTAAAGATATAATTTAGGCTTTTTGTTCAGTGTATAACATAAAATTCTCTCCCAAAAGATAACATCTTCAACAGCATTAAGCATGCACAACTACAGCTAACTTGGGATCATGCGTCAGGTAATTACTCTCATTTATCCTCAACTACCAAGACCCATATTAAATTACTTCTTCCCCATATATATGCACTATTGTAACACCCCATTCTTCAACAATAATCTTCTCTTTTAATAATAAAATAGCTTGTGTTATACGCAACTCCGAGTTCTAGTACACCACGACCAATCAAACTAGTTGTTTTAAAAATGCAGTTCTGAATAGTAATAACCACTTTTTGATATTTTATAAATGTTATCTTTCAAAATTAACATCATTTTTGGATTTTTAATATCAAATTTATCTTAGGGTGAATTTTTGGAATTTTTCTGAAAACATTCATTTTTTGATGAATAGTGAAAAACGTTGTGTTGTTGTTTAAAACCAACTTTTTATTTAAATAATTATTTTTTAATTTAAATTTTTTGTAAATTAAATATATATTTAGATAATACCTTTTTAAGGTTATTTTAATTTATTTGAGTCATTTTATAATAATATTGTATATATAGAATTTTATTGAACTTTTTACCATCTTTTACCCACCTTCTAGGCAGAATTGAAAATATGTATAAAACATAATTTTACCACTTCTGTGAATTTAATTTAAAAAATACGAAAGAAAAAATTGATATCCGTAAGGAAAATTCGATTTAATAGGATGAAAATATTTTTTTTGAATTGTAATTTTTTAATTTTATTTACCGCGGTTAAAAGTAAATTTGGTAATTAAAGGAAAAATGCTATTATAATTACCCTAAAACAAGTCCTAATTATATTGGATAAGTTTTTTTAGAAAAAAATTAATCTTAGGACAAAAATATGATCCTATTGATCCACATGTAAAAGATTAAGAAATTTATTATACTTTATTTAAAGAAGAGTTAGAAGTGTTAAATTCTAATTTTAATAACTAATCAATTTGTTATATAGGGTTGAACATAATATAAATTCGACTATAAACATTCATTTCAAAGGTAAATTGATTTCATACATCATGGTATTTTATTTATAATTTTTATACATTAAATAATTAAATTTATTTGTGACACAATAGTGATGCAGTAATTACATTAGTAATGATAGATTAAAATAATTGATTTTATAAATATAAAAATAAATGTAAATTGAAACATATGATGCCATAAACGAATGTTTTAGGTGAATATGAAATTTCAATTATAATTAAATGTATTTCTTTCAAGGAAATCAGATTGTTATGACTTTCACAAAAACCAATTTCTAAATATTGTAAAATTGTTAGAAATGATTTTTTTAAAACAAATACTATGTCATTAAATAATATAATAGTCTTAAAAATATAAGGTTCATCAAAAGGACATAAATAATGTTTTATACATCATTAATGAGCCACTTGAGGTTCTCTTGGAATTTTATAGTAAGTGTATTGACCATATAGTGTAAGAATACAAGAAGATATGGTTAGAGTTAAACTATTTAACTAACTGTTAGATCTAAAAGATAAGGTTAATATGGTGACCTAAACATGTCTAAAACATATTGGTTGAGATTTTGTTTTACCTCCCCACCTTACCCTCAAAATAAATCCATTTTTAGCTATTTGAAACCGAAAATGTTTTTATAATAAAATAATCTTTTAGGCTTTTCCTAATGTTTCCCTCACCTCTCCTATAAATGGTTTCTTCCCCTTATCTCTAATTCACACCTCCAAAGCCATTTTCCTCAGCCAAAACCTATTAAAATATTCTCCATAATACCATCAATTCAACCTATATTCCTTACTTTGATCATAAATCCAACCTATGGATCCCTTTTATTCAAATAAAAAGGAAACACCCGAAGAAGAGGTAATTATTTCTTCACCTCTTTCAAAATTATTTTTTTCTTCCACTTCCTATGTTTCTATTGTTTCCATAAACAGATACATCCTATTATACATAATGTTATGTTATTATAAATATGGTACAACCATATTCAATATTCTATCAATCCTATGAATGAAAAAGTCTCCATACGTGCGTACGTATGAATTACCGTCTCCACGTCGTGGTGTAGTTTGTTATTCAACACTGAATTGTTTTTATGGGTATAATAATGAATATAATTGATGTAAATAATAAATATAACATGTTAATTAATCTTTTATATATAATATACCATCCAATTACATACAATTTTACCATCAATAGAATGATATTGTCGCTCGTTCGTGCGTATGGCTTACCTTTTCCACGACGCAGTGATATTTCATTACCCATCGTAACCATTAATGATTAATTTTAATTTCATGATTAAAATAAATATTTATAGAACTTAATATCATTATGTATATTAATCAAATACATCCTATCCAAAAAAAATAAGACTTTCGTTACAAAACATATAAAGTAAAATGAACCAGTTAACACGCAAAAAAATGATACTACTGATATATTATTAACAAATAAATATTAGAGGATCATATTTTATATCATATTTATATATGTGGTTCTTTTATAATTTGATAAAAATTATTTAACCATTATTTCAGAGGTTAACATAACCTTGACAAAGGAAACCTGCAAGTCAAATGGGTTTTCATCTCATTTTTTATTCCCATGAGATTCATCCTATATTTGCCAATATTTCGTTTTGTGTGGTCTATGTACTACCCATTATTGTATTATTTGTGTATTAAAATTTTATTTATGGTTAATTACATCTTCATTTTATGATCCTTTTTCATGGGGTGTATTTTTTTAAGTTACCAAATCGGTAAGGGAATTTCTAATTTCAATTTCCACTCATTTGGTTTTTCACATACATTATTGATTATTTTTCTCCAACATTATGTGTGGAATCACTATTTATTTATTTTTGTATTAATTTCTACTCAACTTTTTGTGGATATACTTTTGATACTCATAATCACTCCATTTATAAATTCTCATGTCATTGATATGAACTTGATAAGAGTAATCTTAACTCAATTTCCATTCATTAAGATAAACATCCATGTCATTGGTGTTGTTTTACAAGAATATGTGTGAATGTCCTCTGATATATTTACACTGAATATCTAATAATATTGAGTGTATTTATATTTTTAAAACATAGCTATGTCATTAATTTATATTTAATCTAAGGATATAGTCTTTATAAGGGATTTCATCTGAATTTACATTCCATTTCCTCTTCTTTGTTGTTATGCGTCAATTCACTTTTATATGGTGTATATACTATCCTATGACATAATATATCATGAATACCATTATTTTCATGATACTATAAAGTTTTTATTAATTATATTCCTCAATTATTTGAATTCAACCAACTCCCATTTGGTTAGGAACTCTTTAACTAAAATATTGTTTAAAATGTTTTAATGATTTTTTCTACTAAACATTTCTCATTAATGTCCATGTTTTAAAAATGGTTTTAAGGATTTATTTATATGGATATGAATGTTTTAAAATTAAAATTTCATACAAAATTTTCAAAGTGGATTGGGACACTTGGATTAAAAAAACTCTTTTAAAATAATTCATTGATAAATAGTGTGACTTTTAAATGCTTTTAAGAAAAAGTGTATATTTCTCTCAAATATTTTTACGGATTATTTTCATCTATGTAAATATCCTTCATTTTATATTATTATTTATTGATTATGATTTATTACAATAAAATATTCCATATTTTATTGAATGAGTTATGTTTTATTGTGGATGATCTATTTTTATACGATTCATGTTTTATGGTTAAGGTAGTGACATTTCATATGATAGTTTTAATACAAATAATTATGTTATGTTTCACCATTTTTATATGAGGAATGAATTGGATGTACTAACTGATGTAAGGGGCTTGCTCTACCCCTTGATTCATTGGTAGGTCTCATGAGACAAACTAGTGTCTTGGAAAAAGGCCTTGATAATATTTTTATTTGTAGTCTTGGCATAGGGCCTTCACTATGTGGTTATAATGTCTGGAATTATGTATTCCATCATTATGAAATTTGCTATTGATATTACATGTGGTTATTATACTAGTAAAATATCCATGTGAATATGTAAATTGAATTCTTTGATTTATGTTTTCAATATTATGCTGATGTTTATGTTTAAAAGGATAATTTTTATTCTTATATATTGCCTTGAATGATTATGATTATTTATGATAGTTTTTGTTATATTTTTATCCCAACTAAGCATCTGAGCTCACCCACTTATTATGTTTTAACTTTACTAGGATGAGAAGAAATATATTATGACTGACATACAAATATAGGCTAAGGGATATCAGTGTGTTCAAAGTAGACACAATGTTTCTTTTTTTTATTTCATAATGTATCGTATAACTTATGTATGTATCTAGTACTTACAAGGCTAGTAAACTGATCGGTGAATCCGGACATGATCTCTAGTGATCATGCCAATGTTTTTTAATAATGCACCGACTTTGTTTAACTGAGTTGGGGGCGTTACAATTGATATCCAAGGATGTTTAGTACAAACCTTGGGACCTAGATTTATAAAATCTTTTATTAGAGAACATTACACTAAGATAGACTTTGAGGATTAGTATTGTATAACTTCATATAATTTTCGTAATGTATATATTTTGTGAGTTTTCCAAGAAATACATCCATATATAGGTACTACAAGTTAACGTGGTTCTGGAACATATATACCTAGTAGTGAAAACTCCTACATAGAGTTTTGGGCTTGAACTAGGGTATCCTGGTATAAAACAGCTGACCTTACTGCACTCCTCGTTTGATACTCTCATTGGATATAATTAGGATAATTCACATTTTCATTAAAAATAGATTTGAAATATTTTAATATATGATGAGAATAAATAACCTTGGTTAATCCTATTGTTTTTTATATTGAAAATAATTTGTCATGGTATTATAAAAATGATTATATAACTATTGTTACTCACAATATGCTTTCGTGTTTTAGTCATTGGCTAGATTCCAAGGAAGTCATCCTAACATTAAACATGATGTACAAGGTGGGAATTCTGGTGAAACAAAAAATAAATGGAATCTTTATAGGAATAATAGATATCATGTTCATGTCGAATAAGTTTTATAGAAATATGATCAACAAAAAATACATTAACCAACCCCCGAACTCAACAAAGAAGAAAAAGGTGGATAATGATAAGATCTCTAGCAGTGGATATCATGGATAAATAAAGATAAGTTTCAATGATTTAGGAAATGTGGATGGAGACACCCAGAAAGGTGTCTCAATTAAACAAATAAATGCTTTATGTGTGGGAAATAGGAACATAAAGTAAATAATTCTTGATAAAAAAGGAAGAGTTCTATGGAAGAAAATAAAAATGATCCCGTGAATCCATTTACATTCATTTGCTATAAATTTAGGGGACCTAGGAATTACCCGAGTCAATTCCATATTCAATAGGATAACCTATTTTTCAAGGAACAACCTATGTGGAAATAGATGTATGGAGAAATGTTTAAAAGTATTAATGTTCTTTGTTGATGGGATTACTTTGGAAGAATTTTCTCTTATATGTGTAACCCTAAATTTTGTTATCTGAAAATGTTATATGAGGAAGAATTATATTTTATTTGGTGGATATTGTTATAAAGAACCAATTTGGTTTATATGATCCCTGAATTTGAGGCAATTACAGGTTATTAATTGATGGATGAAAATTTGAGGAATTAGATAACATTTGTGGTTAAAATATGTTATGGTTGTATTTATGAATTTATCACATTTTTTTGAATGTTATAAATTTATATAGTTTTTGAAAAAGGAAAACACGTAGATTGTGTGACAACCTATAGCGTCGGAAAAGGTTATGGGAATTGAACCCACAACCAAAGTGAGACTGGGATTTTTCACATACCACAGAACTATGTGAAGTCCCTAGTTAGTATAACTAATTATTTTTAGTTAAATAATTTTATGGTTTAAGAATATATTGATTTTTTGAAAAAATGATTTATCAAATGGATATCATTATTATATGAAAATTATTGGCGATTAAGTGATAAATGTTATGTTGGAAGATGTTCGCTCTTTTGGGAACACTATATGCCTATAGTAAATAGAATACTATGGGATTTCATTTTAGGAGTTATTATGGATTTTTAATTTATAATAATCTATGTTTTTATTTTTTACATATAGTGATTTAGGTTATTTATGGAAATGATTAACCTATCATAGAGAATATGGGATTAGGTTAATTACATTTATGTATGTTACTTTAAGAGTAGTAAATGTTATTTGGAGATAAATGTTAAGATTTATTGTGGAAGACTATGTGATCAAATAATTCTGAATTTTGGGTTTTAAACTTTGTTTGGATTATTTTTGAATAATTTTAAGGACAATTGTTTTTTGAATGGTCTTTGTTGAACTTTGGGTATTGTTTGTTTAGTTTTGGAAATTAAGAGTACTATTTCTTTCTATAATGGATTATCAGTTTTGGGGATCATCTGATATTTTACTAACCATTATGGTTTTGGTAAATCTATAAATACAAGGGAAATATATATTTCCTCATTTGTGGATTATGTTATTCTCTAAAAGATGATTCTAGAGCTTTAGGTGTGACCAAGTAATCTTGAATGTTCATAATTTGGAGAAAATATGAGTTATTGTTAGAAATTCATTAAAGGATGAAACTATAGTTGAAAAGTAAGTATATCTCCTCATGTTCTTAGTCAATGTCATAAATAAATTCATCAATATTATAAAAAGTAACTTAAAACCAAAACATTGTTTGTTTACTATTCCTATTGGGAAATTAAAGACCATTTAACCCATCCCAAGTTTATGGTTTTCTGGTAGTTAACTTTCCCCTGATCATGTTTTCTATCAATCTCCATCAAAACATTATGGTTTTTTTTCTTTTCCATATCCATGTTTTTATACATGGAACCCAAATACGGGTTATGTTGAGTGACCTTTGTACTTATCATTATTTCTTTTAAAGTGACAGTTTTGTTGACTCCTTTTCTGATGTCGGATTTTGACAAAGATGTTTTGAAATGTCAAACCCATGGTTTTTTATTCCAAGTTTATAATTCAAGGAAGAAATTATTTTATGTAGGTGATAATGTAACACCCCATGATTCTATAGTACCCTTCTATTAGAATAATACAATAGCTTACGTTATACGCAACATCGAGTTCTATCACACCACGACCAATCAAACTAGCTGGTTAAAAAGTAGTAATGAATAGAAATAAAAACTTTTCGAAATTTCAAAAATTTTATTTTCAAACTGAAATTAATTTTTGGTTTCAAAATATCAAATATAGCTTAGGGTAAATTTTTGGTATTTTTATGAATACTTTCAATTTTTGATGAATAGTGAAAAACACTCAGTTATTATTTAAAACCAACATTTTATTTAAATAATTTTTTTAATTTAAAATTATTTTAAATTAAAATAGATACATAATACATATGTTTGTCCAATTTAATTCATTAGAGTTATTTTATAATATTATTAGATATAAAAACTTTTATTGAACATTTTACCATATTTTACCCACCTTTTAGGCAAAATTGGAAATTTAAATAAAAAGTAATTTTACCACTTCTGTGAATTGAATTTCCAAAATCTGAGTGACACAGTTGAAATCAGTAAATAGAATGTGGTTCAATGGGATTAAAATAATTTTTTGTAATAGTAACTTTCCAATCTTACTTACAAAGGTTAAAAGTAAACAGGGTAATTAAAGGTAAAAATGATATTATAATTACCCTAACACTTTTCCTAATTATATTGGTTAAGTGTTTTTTGACCAAAATCAACAATAGGACAAAAATATGATCCTTTTTCATCCACTTGGATTAGATTATGATATTTATTGTACTTTATTTAAAGAAGCGTTAAAAGTGTTAATTTTATATTTTTATAACTAAAACATTTTTAACATAGTGTTCTACATAAGATACATTCGACTATAAATATTAATTAGAATAATAAAAATATTTCATAAGTCATAGTATTTTATTTATAAATTTTAAACATTAAATAATTAAATTTATTTATGACCCAATGATGATGCACTAATTACATTATTAATGAATGATTAAAATAATTGCTATCATAAATATTAAAATAAATGTAAATTGAAACTTTTTATTCTATAAACGAATTTTCTAGGTGAATATGACATGTTAGGGTTAATTTAATGTTTTTTTAAGAAATCAAATTTTTATGAATTTCAAAAAAACCAAATATTATCCTGAATGGCACGAATGCCTTATTTTTTATTGATTTCTGATAACCCCCCTTTCAAGGGATGAGGGGGAACCCTTACAAGGCCCATAGTCTCAGAGATTACATAACTCGTAGGTCTTAAGAAATATACAAACTATACTTGGAACTCCTCCTCCCAGCTTTTTTCATCATGATATCAGCTATCCACCTTCGCATGGCTATTCAACTAGGATTCCCATGCTAGCATAGGTAGGTACTGAAGGCAATTCCATACCCTCTCTTTCTGAAAATTCCTCTTAGCTTCTGCTTTGGTGAATGCACCTGCTCTGAATTCCCATCTGGCGGCTGCTCTTATAGAGTCTGTTAGATCGTTAAAGCACACCTTCAGGTGGACCGAAGGCCTTGACGTGTCTCGAAAGCCATGAGGTGGCCCGAAGGCCTTGTGTTGGCCTGAATGCCTTACTTTCCCAAAGGACTTGGGTGGCCCGAAGGTCTTAATAAACCCAAGGCCCAAACTAGTGTCCCGAAAGCCCAAACGGATGGATAGTCCCAGATGCTACAGTACTGAATAGTGACGCCTACAGTGCTGCTTCAGTATTTCTACTTTACTGGTATAGTACCCTCGGAAATATGTCTCCTCCCGGTTTGGAACTCAGGTCTCTTAGATTCACTTGTTGAGTCATCACCAACGGGGCTGAGGCTCTTCTGCCAAAAACCAAATATTAAATAGTGTCAAAATTGACATAAATGAGTTTTTAAAACAAATACTATTTTATTGAATTATATAATAGCCCTAAAAATATATGGTTCGGTCAAATGACATAAATAATGTTATATATTTAGTTAATGAACCACTTTTGGTTCTCTTGGCATTTTATATTAATTTTATTAACCATATAGTGTAACCATACAAGAAGGCATGGTAAGAGTTAAACAATTTAACTTAGGGTTAAATCCTAAAGATAAGGTTGATATGGCTACCCAAACATGTCTAAAACCTATTTGTTTAGTGGATTTAGACCCATCACCACCTTATCATCGAATTAAATCTATCTAGAGCTATTAGAAACCAAAAAGGATTTTATAATAAATTAATATTTCAAGATTTTCCTAAAGTGCCCCTCACCTCTCTTATAAAAGGATACTTCCACTTATCTCAAATTCACACCTCCAAATCCCTTTTTTCTCAACAAACCCTACTCAAATATCCTCCCAAATACAATCACATCAACCTAGAGGCCTTAATTTGATCAGAAATAAAACCTATGGAGCCCTTTTGTTAAAATCTAAAGGAAACACCTGAAGAAGAAGTAATTATTTCATCACATCTTTCAATGTTAATTTCTTCATCCACGTCCTATTTATTTGTTGTTTCCATATGAAAATCATAACTCTAGTACATTAAACATACTTTAATGTTATTATAAATATTTGAAAATAGGATTTATTATTCTATACATCCTATGAAGGACAAAGTCACCATACGTGTGTACGTGTGGCTTATCGTCACCACATCGTGGTGTAGTTTGTTATACAACACTTCATTATTTGTATGTTTATAATATTGAGAATAATTAATTTGAATAATAAATATAACTTGTTAATTATTCTGTATATATAATATACCATCAAATTAAATTATATTTCACCATCAATATAATTATAGTGTCGCTCGTGCGAACGTACAGATTACCATCTCCATAACACGATGAGATTTTGTTCTCCATCATAACCATTCAAGATTAATTTTAATTTTATGAATAAAAATGTTTAAAAAAACATAATATAATTTTTTATATTATTAAAATCCATCCTATCCATAAAAAACATGACTTACGGGACAAAACATATAATGGAAATGAATCAGTTAACACCCAAAACAATGATACTACTGAAATATTATTAACAAAAATATATTAGAGGATCGTATTTGATATCATATTTTTGTTTGTGGTTCTTTTATAACATAATAACAATGATTTAACAATTATACAGGAGGTTAACATAACGTCTACTAAGGAAAAGTACAAGGTAATGGGGTTTTCATCTCACTTTTTATTCCCATGAGATTCATGCAATATTTTCCAATATTTCCTTTTGTGTGGTGTATATACTAAAAATTATTGTATTATTTGTGTTATATATTTTAATTTATGGTTATTTAAATCTTCATTGTGTGATTATTTTTTATGGGGTGTATGTTTCGTATGTTACCAAATCGGTAAGGAAATTTCTAATTACAATTTCCACTAATTGGGTTTTACGCATACATCATTGATTATTTTACTCCAAGATAATGTGTAGAATAACTATTTTTTTATGTAGTAATTTCTACACCCTTTTTTTGGATATTATTTTGATACACATAATGACTCCATTTATAAATTCTCATGACATTGATATGAACTTGATAAGTGTTGGGAAAAAATCCCTCAAGGTAACATTGCAGTATTTTTGGGTTGATTGTGTTTGTTGAAAAAGCAGGTTTCCAAGGAGAATTGTCGAGTTCCCAAGAAGATGTTGACAATCCATGTTGACATAGAACGATGACAAAGGAAAGGATGATCTGGAGGTGGTACAAAAGAGCAGTACAAGGTTGCGTCGTTTCCCAGTGTTTGCCAAATTTTTGGGGTCCAAAATTTGGAGTCTGGTGAGCATCGTAAAAATAGGATTTCCATGAAGATCATAATTTAATATGGAAAAGGTATGAATTTCGCGAAGATAGGATGCATGGTTTGGAAATCGCAAAGACCAGAAAAAAGGAGGCGATGAGACTTCGCGATTACGACATGCTTTGTAAACTGCAGAGGCTGAAGCGCATCGTGGCGGTGAAGGGATTTGCGAGGGAGATTCGCGGCGATGAAGGGCTTTGCGAGGGAGCTTCGCAGAAAAGGAGTGAAATAATGTTGACGGTGATGCTCCGCGATTACGACGACCTCCGCGATCCGAAAATTTCCGAGGTGCTTCACGATTTGGAAAGAATTCCGGTGAAAACTTTGGTGCTTCGCGATTGGTGATGATGTGGCATTGACTTCGTGCGGAAAGTTCGAGGTTTGGTGAAATCGCTTATAAATAGAGGCTGAACCCCTCGAGAGAAAGGGAGAGAATTTTCAGAGAAAATATTTTGCTCTCATATTGCGAAGGTGCTTCGCGGAGCCAGTGTGTTTCGCGAAAGAGGAGCTTCGCGGCAGCTATTGTAGCTCCGTGAAAGTTGTGAGCTCCGCGTTGGCTCAGTGAGCTTCATGAGAGAAGTTTCTCTACAACGTCTTGAGCTTCGCAGGAGTGCTTCACGAGAGTGCTTTTCAAGAGAGATTCATGAAAAGGCAGGAGCTTCGTGAAGGCTTATTTGACCTTCGCGAAATTGGAAGCCTCACGAAGTAGGGTACTTTGCGAAGGTACTTTCCAAAGGAATTGCCCAGTGGTTAAGAGGAAAAGTGCTATTCATCAGTGGATGAAAGTTGGACTTCAACAGAGCATCTATCAACAGTTGAAGATGCATTATTTCATGCAAATGAAGAGACCTACAGGTCTATAAACTGTGAGTGAATCCCTTAACAGAGCAGTGAGCTTAGGAAGAGGAAGAAGGTGATCCTCTCCATCGGCAGTGATCCAGAGAGAGAGAGAAACATGAAGTGACCCTTGGGAAAGCAGTGAGCTGACCCTAAACCTTGTAATGGTAGTGAGCCTGGGCATAGAAGTGATCTAGCCCAAACCTTGTGAACATTATTGGCAGTGAGCATTAGTGGATTTGGTACAACAGCACATCGTCGTTGTATACTCGTTGGACGTAGCCCAGTGCAGGTGAACTAAGTAAAAATCTACGTGTCTGCCTAGTCGCTTCCCTACATTGCATTCAAAGAATCATCATCAAACAAACCAGAAAAGAACTGATCATAATAATCGCACACGAGTAAACAAAGTGACCATTGTAATAAATTTATCAAGATCCAGTGGGTCAGGAAGAACATTGAAAAAGAATATCGATACCCTGATTCACCCCCCTCTCAGGGTATATAGGCCCCTATTGGCCCTAACAATAAGAGTAATCTTAACTCAATTTCCATTCATTGAGTTAAACATACAAGTCATTGGTGTTGTTTTTACAAGAATATGTGTGAATGTCCTCTGATTGATTTACACGGAATTTCCAATAATATTGAGTGTATTTATATTTTTCACATAAAGTTATGTCATAAATTAATCCTTAATATATGGATACAGTCTTTATAAGGGATTTCATCTCAATTTACATTTCATTGAGACTTCATTGTTATTATGGACCAATTCACTTTTAATGGTGTATATATTGTCCTTTGACATAGTATATCATGAATCCCTTTATTCTCATGATATTATAATTTTTTGATTAATGGTATTCCTCAATTAATTGTATTCAATCGTCTCTCATTTGGTTAGGAATACATTTACTGAAATATCATTTTAAATGTTTTAAAGATTAATTCTTCTAAATATTTCTCAATAATTTCCATGTTTTAAAAATGGTTTTAAGGATTTATTTATATGGATATGAATGTTTTGAAATTAAAATTCCTTTCAAAAGTTTCAAAGTGGTATGGGACACTTTGATTCAAACATATCTTTTAAAGGACTTCTTTGATAAATAGTGCGCCTTTTAAATGTTTTCTAGGAAAATGGGATATTTCTCTCAAATAGTTTTACTGACTTTTTTTCATATATGTCAATATCCTTATTTGCATACTATTCTTGATTGAGGTTGATTTATTACATTACAATCTTCCGTATTGTACTGAATGAGTTATGTTTGACTGTGGATGGACTATTTTATACAATTCATGTTTTATGGAAAAATTATTAACATTTCATATGCTAGTTTTAATACGAATGATTATGTTATATTTCACCCTTTTCAAATAAGAAATGCATTGGACATTGTAAGTGATGATATATGCCCGTTATAGCCCCTCTATTCATCAGTTTGTCTCATGATACAAACTAGTGTCTTGGCACAAGGCCATGATAATATTTTTATTTGTAGTCTTGGTACAAGTACATGAATCTGTGGTTAAGATATCCGGCATTATGCATTCCATCATGATGAAATTAGCTATTGATATTACATGTGATTATTAAAATAGTATAATATCCATGTGAATAAGTATATGGAACTATTTTATTTACCTTTTCCATATTATGATGAAGATTAAGTTCAAAATGAGTGTGTTTTGTTCTTATACATTGTCTTACCTATTTATGCTAATTTATGATAGTTTCCAATATATTGTTATCCTTAATGAGAATCTGAGCTTGCCCCTTTCTTATGTTTTATATTTCCCAAGATGCGAAGAAGTATATTACAACTAACCATTAGGGAAAGACTGAGGTATATGAGTGCTTTACAAGGAGACACAATGTTTCTTGTTTTTTATATCATAATGTAACATAAAAATTTATGTATCCAGTACTTCCAAAGATACTAAACTAATCAGTGTTTCAGGACATGATCTATTGTGATAATGGAAATGTTATGAAATAACTCACCGACTCTGGGTAACTGGGGTTGGGGCGTTACAACTGCTCCAAGACCGATACCTGATGAATCGCAGTAAATGGTGTAAGTATTTCCTAGATTCATTAAAATCTGGATCGATGATGAAGTCAATCTCCTATTTATCTCCTAAAATTCTGCATCATAAAAATCAATCTACATGTAATTTTCATCAATCTTAGTCAGGAATGTTAGTTGTGTTGTTAAGGGTGAAAATACTAATATAATGCATATATAGTAACCAACCATCCCAAAAAACTCCATACCTCAAAGACGTTATTCAACATCTTCTAGGAATATACCACTCTTACCATTTCTAGGTCTACTGATACTCATTTCTCTATTATAACATGAACCATGAAATGAATCTAGCCTATCCAAAAGTGGCACTTTGAGAGTTCAGCATATAACTGATGCACTCTCTATGTAATCAATATGATCTCAAGATTGATTACATGGTCGTGTCGAGTATGAGGGTACACCGTGATATAGTCCATGAAGACTACCACAAAATAATCCATGTATGGATAGAACACCTATTTCATCAGTGCCATGAAAATTTCAGTGCGTTCATGAGACCAAACGGCATAACCAAATACTTGTATAGACCACACGTGAACCTAAAGGTTGTAAGAGGTATATTCAATGTTCTAACACACAACATATGATAACTGGATCTCAATTGAATATTCAAGAACACCCGGTCTCCTCAAAGATGATCAAAGAGATCATAAATCCTTGTTAAGGGATATTAGTTCTTGACTGTTAATATGTTTAGCTTTTGATAATCCACAAAAATCCTTAGGGTACCATCTACCTTCTTCGCATAAAGGACAGTAGAACCCCAAGGAGAAGTAATCAGGTGGATGAAAAACTTTTCCTGTAACTCTTATAACTACTTATTGAGCTCATGTAACTCTCGTTTAGTCATCCTATATAAAGGAATGGACACTAGTGCTGCTCCTAGAACAAGCTCAATAGAGAAATACACCCCTCACTCTAGAGGTAAACTTGATATGTCTTCTAAAACGGAATATCTAAAATGATCCACTAATTAAGGAAAGTCCATTTTTGAAGTCCCCTGGTCATCCAGATATAAATTAGAAATATAGACTGCAATTCCTCCCAACCCATGATACTTGGGACCAGCTCTGCTCGCATGGACATCCCATTCTCCCTTGTGTAGAAAAGATCTGACCTCTGGTGATGTGAAACTCACCCTGTGACAATACCAGTAAAAAAAGGTTTGAAAGGTTCCCAAACAGTCTATTCTGGGAATGAAATCGAAACATTTCATCTCTAAGACATAGGGATCCCATAAAACGTGACACCGACCAACTTTAATAGCCAACTCCTAGGACTAACGTACAATAGTCGTCTTAATCCCCAATGGAGTTTCTAGTGTAATAACATCATTATATGTAAATATTTAAAGAAAAAGGTTCTCCATGATAGAAAAAGATATAAAACTATGGGAATCTCCTCTTTTAAAAAGTTCAGAAGCTAGAATTAAAGAAACTACAATCATACCTATAATAATAGAGGGTTTGGGATCCTGCTACTATTGGGTCTACTACATCCTAAAAGTCTGACAAGTACCACACCCATGTGACCCTTCCTGGCTACCTTGAGCTAATCCCCTCTACTGTCACTAAAAACCTGTCATCTAACATCAATGCCCATGACTGCCTCATTGGCCTGAATGGCCTGAAAAAATCCATTTCCCAGACTAAGGAGAAACATGTGGTCCTACTCCTGAATTTTTAGTCATAACAGATCCCCTCTCACTACCACCTGGTGAGAACATCTGTAAAAAATGCTTATGTAGACCCATCTTACTATAATATTGTCTCTCAATTGGGTATCTAGGGTACTAAGGTCTTGTGTGCCTACTCTTACCACACTAGTATAACTTCACCTATCTTCTCAAAGATACATCAACACTACTAGAATCAACGTGAGAAAGTCACCCTACAACACTTATTTCTATCAAACGAAGGAGTAACAACCCTAGACGTCGAACTACCCTGGATCGCAGCTTCAAAACCCCTTAGATTGTGTTTGGAAATTAGCTCTTAATTAACTATAGTAGTCACCAATGTCATCCTGAAAAATCCACCTATGATTGGATGTCGTACCTAAGACCATACTCAAACCGCCTAGCCAGTTATAACTCATCACCCACCAGAATAGGTGGTAACCACTAAAGCTTTGTAAAGAGAGAATAGTTATCCATCATTTGACGAGCTCCCTACTCAAAATTCATGACCTCTTGGGCTCGTTCGGCCCTTAAAATATTAGGGAAGATGTAATCATAGAAGGTCCTCTGAAACTATTCCCAATCCATATCTAGATGACTTTTCACCTGTGAGATAACATCCAACCATCTCTTGGAGGAATCACGCAGCATTTAAGTCACAATATTTTTTTCTCCTCTCATGAGGTTTTTTTAGATGTTCTAAGATAGAAATCATGGCCTCCAACCATGACTATACAACATGTGGCCCTCCATCCTAAGAAAAATTAAGAGGATGTGAATGCTAGAAGAGCCGTGTCAACTCTACCATGTTCAGGGAAAGATGTGGTTCTCTCTAAAAATATTGAATCATCCTAAAAAATACTTCATGTAATTTTGAATTAGAACCCTCATTAGGTATAATAGCTGGTGGCAAGATAGGAATGATTGGGTGATTAGCTGGTTGTCCCTAATCTACCCTTTACAGTGTCTAATCGTCACCCTATACCTATCATACAATCGTAGGATGTCTTGTTGGAATTACTCTAAATGGTCTAGTGCACACCTTGTTACGAGATTAAAGGGACTTCAACTCATATGTCAATGTATAGAATATTTGAAGGGAAGCATTCATGTTTTACAAAACAGGATTACACAAACTGTAGAACCACTACACAGTGCGTTCCCTTAATCCTTAAAATGGTTATATATCTCTACGTACTTGGTCTGGTAACACCCAATAGACACAAAGTGTTCCCCATGTTACACAACATGTACTTGAATATACCTCCCTATCCAAGTACTTATATAAGGCTAGAACTACATGATTATACTGGTGTTACACAACGTGCAATGCGCACTATAGAAACAACATGTACAACCATAGTTCCATCCACCTCTGTCGTGTGTCAGACGACCAGATAAAAGGTCGACTATAGCACGTCGTGTAATCCCAATAAATGATGAGTTCTACCAGAAGTTTACCAACCCAATGTATCTAATCCCATATTCAGTCATATGTTAAACAACAACATGGAATGTACATATGGTACACGACGTGTACTTTAGACAAGTCATTTCTTCCAGAACATAAGAACACATGGCATGTGTCCATAATATCACACATTGTGTTTCCAGGTTTTTCTAGAAATTAAGAATCTATAACTTCCTAGAAACCCAAAAATCACAATGTCTTTTGAAGACATTTTATGTTCTGATATGTGGGAGCTCATAATCCTCGCGAATCAATTTTTGGAATCTGTATTCACATTGTATTTTAATAGAATTCAATTAATGTTCAATCATGATCCACCAAACTCTAATCCAAGAGGGCCAATAACTCCTCAGAGACCACGAATTTTCATCCATACAAATGAAGTTTACATATACCAATAACCTATCAAAATAGCATGTATTTTTTTTCAAGACATCTATCTCAACAACATGCATATATAACACAACATCTATCACAAAAACATGCAATCAGTAACGCACCCTAAATGGAATGATAAGAATGAATGACATCTGATCTCTAGAATGTTTTTATATGATGCATGAGATGGAATAACCTCATATCATCGGGTCAAAAAAGAAATATAACCACAATGATATCAATCATAATATCACAAAAAGAGTGAATCACCCAATGGATAAATCAAATCAACTGTAACAATTGAAAAACCACAAAACATGCAATATTTGGGGTAACTTGGATTTTCCCTATACATGAGGTAGCTACTCCTGAGAACATCATATTACAAACTACCTATTCCATCCTATAACTGTATATAAGCTCCCAATAGTAAGGGAAAGTAGAAATGAAAACTTTTCAAATGCCACTTTGTAACCTCCTAGATCCGGGTGCCACCCAAGGGTTCCCCGTACTAGGTTGGCCACATGGAGTCAAGAGCATTTCCCCAAATTACAAAGTCTTCCAACTAGTAGCTAGGGAATATGGTGTGATAGTGGGGAAACTATTCCCCCATTATTAGATTAAACACAATAGAAAACAAATAGTGGAAATAACAGAAGTAGTAATACCATACAGCAGAAGTAAACAACAGGAGACTCATTGAAATAAAATAGATGAATCCATATCATATATATAATGATGCATGTCCTATGTGTCTAGGAAAGTATCCATAATAGGTCACAATGATGTAAATACAATACAATCTAAAAGAATCAAAAATCAAGTAAACACCAACAACATTGTAATGCTCTATTTGGTGCCATGCTATCTAGCTCCAACATACCACAATCAAGTACCTGATGAAGAATGGTTCTTGACATTATCTATACCTACAATAATACAATATTCTTGGGCCAAAAAACATACCTTCATAGGGTTTGAGATGAATCCCAGTAGGTAACCACCAAAATATTTGTGCCTAACTATTAGTGAATATATATAGCAGGTAATATGAACAAATGAAGAGAAAAACTAATAAGTACTCAAAAGTAACCAATCCTATAGTTTCCAATTACATTCATATACATTTATTATTCATCCTTTGAATCATGAAATATTAGGATCTTGCATAAATAGTATGTCCCCCTGTGTAATTGTAAAAAAATAGATGTATCAGATGACCATCTACAAAAATTAGTAAACCTGTGTCAAAGATTTTGCTTTAACTTCTCAGACTCATCACAATATTTCAATCATTCATAAACAAAACTTTGGAAAATCTCTAATAGTTTAACCCCTTTGGATTGAAATATCACTAATTCATTAAATAACTACCCTCTAGGAAGCTCTCATGGTCTAAACCCTTTGGTCTAACATAGCACTAATCATTTACAAATGACCACCAGGGCATCTCTCAAAGCCAACACCCCCTGGGTCAACATGACATCAATAAATTATAAACAACCTCCATGGTATCTCTCATGGTCAACACCCCTAGGTCACCATAACATCAATACATTATAAATGACCTCTTGGGTAGCTCTCATGATAAATACCCATTAGATAAATCATCTACACCAAGTCTCTTATAGTTCTGTGTAAATGATGTGGAAATACACTTGGTCTTCGTGGTCCAAGGATTTCACAGTCCATTTGAAATATAGAGCGCTTATCATATCAAAGAATATAATTTAATCAATAACTACTACATGGATAAACATTCGCAAAGAATATCACATGCATTTCATATAAAAATAACTCCATCATAATAAGACAAGGCATGGGAAACAAGGAAAAACTAAAATACATCCTAGACCAAATGGCCATAAACAATCAATCAAGGGAAACACACCCATGGGGTGTCCCATAACTAGTTATCTAATCGTACACAGAATCAATAAACCTTTATCAATCAATGAAACCATAGCAGGTAATAAATAGGGTCAAATTCCAAATCATGCAATACCCCAATCATGGGTATGCGGCACATTTAGCATATATAATCCAAATAAAAACAACAAAAGGCACAAAACCACCTACATTTTTGTCGTGCAATCGATATAATTGAACGTCATCCCTTGAATCAGCCTAAATTGGCGTGGATAATCAAAAAGGTGAAAAATGGTCATCCTTAAATAACACAAGAGAGATGATGAATCAGGAAGAATGTCTCCAGAGTATTTGAGAACTCACCTGTGGGATTTTAACTCACCTAATGGTGTATTAATCAGAGTTCAGATGGGGAATTGCGGGTTCAATCTTTGTTCTTCATTCCAGAGCACTCATGTATGAAACATGGGAAGAAGAAGATGGTTCCGGACATGATACGTGCCATCCTTATGATATGTCAAATAAAAATAAAAGTACACAACATTTTCATTAAATGTACACACTGTATAGAATCCTTAACCAGACCACTATTTAAGCAGTCTTCTAAGTCACCATATGACAATGTACTAGGCCTTTACAATACTAGAATGTGTTTTTACACAACAAGCTAGGTACACAATGTGTAATTAGAAGTATAAGACATGTACTTAGAAAATACTTTTT
The DNA here is from genome assembly GCA_963277665.1 of Viscum album. Lineage (NCBI taxonomy): Eukaryota > Viridiplantae > Streptophyta > Magnoliopsida > Santalales > Viscaceae > Viscum > Viscum album. The sequence continues at coordinate 20,796,604 of OY728154.1, forward strand.
TTCATTTTCCTAAAAAACAACCCAGAAACAAGATCCATACTTGAAATGAAGATCTTGGTTCTTGCAACTTGATTATCATGGAATCTACAGGCGATAATCCAGTAACATCTCCCATAAAATATATCATATCTATGTCCAATATGTATGTATATTTAAATCATAGATATATCACCCTATATTTCAATATTTTTTACTCCCTTGGATTTTCCTCCACCATGTCTAAATATAGTAATTAATCCACATAAATATACCTCTTATATCTTCCTAATGATATATCCCTTATCACATGCATGGACAGAAAATTTCAAAATTACATCTATTGTAGATATAATTTTTGTTGTTTGTTACTATGAATATTGTATAGTCAACCACTTTGTGATTTAGGATGTAGAATTAGAAAAATATAATTGCATAATTTACCCTAAATCTAAAACATTAGATACTGTAAATTTCAACCCCTCCATGATATAATAAATCATTTCATAATAGCCTTAAAATAATTTAACCATCATGACATCACAACACTAGAATCTGGTGCAATATCCATCAAATTATTCATTAATTTTTTCTCTCTTTATTTTTATTCCAAGCCAAAAATTAAATTATCCATCACCAATTTGAATTGAAGAAATTAGAATAAGGGAAAATAATTATCAATTAAACATTAAAATAAACCAATTTATATTTTATAATGTATTCATAAAATATTTTCATTAAATACCCCAACATATAAAACATTATTTTCCCCATGCATATATCTCTACAAAAACTATAGAGAAGGCCCATGATTCTTTTATTCAAATGTAATTTCCAAAAATTAATGATAATTATTAATCAAGATAATAAAAATTCAAGTTTCATGTAAAAATATTTTGTTAATCCCTCTATTTTTCAAGAAACTAATCAACCATGCATTTTAATTTTCACCTTTAAATTTTATGAGTCTTTATCGTAATTTCATTCAAGAATCACAATTTATCATTAGTTTGAGAACTAATTTTCATCTACCACAAATATATAATTTTCCATATTCCGTTATTGTAATAATTTAATTGAGTATATCTTATAACTTTAATACATGTTCTTACCCATTTTATTGAACATAATCTAAAATCTAGACCCTTCCAAGACACATATCACAAAAACTGAAGATGTTTTTTAATTAAGGATAAAATGAATCTGAGGTTTTTGGTAGGTAGGTATGTGATGTGAATCAAATTGAGGCTTGAAGTAGAGGTTACTCAATTAATCATATTATATGGTAATAAAAAATTAAACTTGATGAATATTCTACTTCCAAATATAATCACCACAAATCAACAAAACTCAATGTAATGGTAGTGAAATCTATGAATGCACAGTGAATGAAAACCATACTATATGTTTCTACTTTTTTTAGTTTTGTTAAATTATTCACTTAGTAAAAGTATCACATCTATCACCCAAACACACATAATATCCTCACAAAAATAATTATAATAGTAAAAATAATATCATTGGTTAAATAATGGATAGTTTTTCCTTCATAAGACGCACCCCATTTACCCCTAATATTTTACATATGATTACTTTATTTTAATTTTCACCATTTTTAGAGTTAAAACAATTAAACATAATGAATAGTGTAATAATTATCCATTTCATATACCCAATGGAAAAAACCCTCAAATTTTCTCTTTATTTAAATGCTTTACTCAAATATCAACAACACATGAACCCATGATAGCATGAAACATACCAATATTAGTGTATAAATGAAAAAATAGTATTTTAATCTGTCTCTTCGAAAACATTTCCTTAAGGGTTTGTAGGATTTATATATAGTACTATGTCAAGGTGTGTCTCAAGTGTAATGTCTTAACAATAAAAAAAACTTAGTATTTTAAAATTTTATTTTTTAAAATCATTGATTTTATGAGATACTGATGTAATTTCTTGTCAGTTTAGATGTTCGATGTATCAATTAAGAAATATGGTTTAAGATATAATAGAGAAAATTGTTTTAGAACCCTCTCGGGAATGGAAACATGTTAAAAATATAAATTAATCACTGAATTTATAATAATAACAAACTAATCCTCATGAACATCGAAAAATAAACAAATGGAAAATTTTAAGGGAATTTCATCTACATAAATCAACTAACCTACCCAAATCAAGATTAATTGAATTCATACCCCTATTCCTATAAATAATAATCCCTACCTCCATATTAATCATTCAGTACTATCAAAAATGAAGTCCAAAACATTGTATCATGGGGTTCCTAAGTGGATTATTTAATCATTGATCAAAATGATAGAAAAAATATATATGTGGGTAATCCATTTTTTTGGATAAACTAAAAATTAGAAAAATTAAAATACAGCATAAGTATAAATAAAAAATTTAAAGAAACAGCCCATTTCCTCTTCAAAATATTTTCCTTTATTCATTTTTTCCTCTTGTGTTATTCCTTTATTGGACCTAAATAATAAAACAATAGGTTATAAAGGATAATATCAATGAATTGTTATGCTCAAAATTAATAAATGTATTAACAATATAGCATAAAATAGATTCCAAAAATTTGAAATAAATTTATTGAATGAAATAAATAAAAAAATCTTGTCTCCTCCCATAAATAAAATTTTTAATGATTTTTAGATCAACATTTACTCATTAGATCACATAATATGAGTATTGAATAAAGATAACTATCATAGATTTTCTTAATTATTTCTTTGAATTACATATGAGTTTCTTCTTTTCCACCTCTTTATTGAAGTCACATTACAAAATTTTTTAGGATATAATCATGTAATGGAAATATTTAGAGTTTGAATATTGAACAAATGGGTGGTAAAAACTTGATACCACTCCCCATTTTTATATTAATTTGGTTACACAACATAAAATTATTCAATAAACTTTCATATTTCAATAACCTCTTCATCTCTTTATCTCTCTTCTTTTATAAATTTTTCATGCCATGTGATTTCTTCAGTGATGGACTCTTCCACCAAAATATTAATAATGTATGTCTATATTTATATAACTATTACCCCTTCATATTCTTTGTCCTCCTATATCTCTTCTTCATCATTGGAGTCTTATTAATTTTTTCATCCTCATTCAGACATTATAGAGAGAGGGAATATTCTAGTGAAATAATTCAAGATTTGGATGAAATAATTACCTCACATTAAGAATTAGAATCAAACTCACCCTCATATGTCTCCAATCGTGCCACCTAAATCTTGGCTTCCTCATTGGTAACCTCTTCACATGAATCCTTATCTACCATGAACAAATTTTATAGATAATGATATGCCTCTTTAAAATATAATTCCATGCCACGGAGTAGGGTCTCATCCTTACTTGGGTGTGGTTGTGGGATCTTCCCTTCTGAATTATGGATCATTTAATGATCATAAATTTGTTATGAAAGGCCCAGAATATTGATTTAAGATGTCCATATCATTTAATATTCATAAACTTAATTCAATTATAATAAAAATCACAAAATTCATTAGAGGTATAAAACAATGTAAAAATTAGATAATATAAATGAGGGAGAAGTTTTTTCCCCCAAATAGTGAATTAATGTTTAACATAGTTCCAAACAATAGTGTCAAAAAATGGTTAGGTAAACAGGTTCCATTACATTATACTATTTCTAATTAGTTTAGAATTTAAAAATGAATCCATCAATAACTATAACTAATAACACTTAGTATGGTATTTTCAATTGTTAAGATTGATCCCATGAGAAATAAGAACTTACATCTTAATATAAAATAATTTTCATGAAATATTAAATAAAATATGCATAATTAGAGGTAAGAATATGTTAAATATATATTAAATAAAATGATATAAATATAGGAGAATCAAAGACTAGTATGATTTTATATTATTAAAAATTAATCAAATTCACTTGTGAAAAAAAAACAAATTATTATACGTAAGACATCATGGGGTATGCATCTCTGAATATCTGCACTAAATAAACCAACCTAGTCATGAAAACCCCTATCTTAAGGAAAATTATAACAAACTTAGATTCTTAATGTTCAACTTGAATATAATAAAAGAGTTAAGTTAGCTCTCTCTCCCCCTCTACCCTGTACGACACTGGGTTTCATCCCCTTGATGGATTACTCTTGATTGGAAAATAGGGAAAACTATATTGAATAATAAAAATAAAATTATAAATAAATATAACAACTCAAAAGATTAAATAAATTTAATACATTTTACACTCTTCCTATGCATCAGTTCTACAATACGTTATAGAACACAGACAATCAAAGTCGATTTCCCATAAACTATAAATAAAACAAGAATCCTAGACATGGGAATATAAAGTTAGACAAAATAAAATAGTTTATAAATTAGTATAAAACCCACTTTAATTACTTTTTTAAAAAAATAATCATAATCGCGCCATTACATAACAAAATAAGAAAAAGTAAAAAGAAACATACACAATGTAACTCCCAAGGTGGTGATGTTGATCATCATCCTTCCACTGTCATCTAGATTTAGAACACTAACTTCCCTTGGTTGTCTATCAATGTGATAAGAACAAAACCTTTTTATTTAAATTGAAATTATCTGAGACATCTATATATATATATATATATATCTTATCTATTGTACCTTTTATCGATATATATCCCATGTATCTCTCCAAATTTCTAGCTACATAAATCTCAATTGGTATATAGGGGATCCAAAAGTCATAATCCACTAATAAATTCTATAAGGTATACCATAATTGTAATTTATCAGACCTTGTCCACTCTCTAGTAACTGAACCCGATTTTCACATTTCTTCAAGAGCACCTCCTTGTATTCCATAGGTTGTTGACTAGGAGTGAATGTATAAGTTGGCATAGTTGGGAGTTTATACCCTAATGAATAGAGTGGTACAACTGTAATAATTAATTAATAAATAGAAGAGGCATAATAATAAGAGAGGTGTGGGATAATAATACTTTTATATGAGAATATATAATATTGTCTACATGAAGAACCATATACATAATAATTAGTATATCATGGAGATATATAAAAAATAAAACATACATGGAAGTAGGAAAACTTACATACATGTAAATCAAAAGAAGTAAAAATACCAAAAGACTGTCTCTAATATCACCATGAGCTAAAGCTTAGTCCCATGTACCCAATCTCTCTTATTATAACTAAATAAGCCATCCTTAACTGGGAACCTTTCGTTATCCCTGCCTATATTCATGAATTATATCTGGGTACCAATAAAAGAACCAAACATATTGTGATATATACTATGTAGTCAACCACCAATAGTGTTAATAAAAAATAAAACCTCTGTATAAAAAGTTTAGATGTGTGAAAGTATAATATGTAAATATTTAAAATGTATGGAAGATAATATAATTTATGATAGAAGATATAACCATAAAATATCTTCATTGAAGATAATAAATCCATATAAAAGTGATAATAGCAGGTAACCACTAGATTTGTAATGTGTTTCATACATAAACGTTTCAGACCTATATAGGTTATATCCCAAGGTATGAAACTAGGTAGACCTATTTCAGACCAAATAACTCATAAAAGGTGTGCTTGGAATTGTTTATAACTACATGGACCAGGAAATTGGGGCCCATTGTTGAGGATTCTTAATATCAAGATATATAAATATATATTAGGTTCACAGGTTCAATAACATGTTCCCCTCAATGGTTGCATACTATAATGAAGAGAAGTTCTATATTTCTAATCATTATTTCCATACCGTATAAGATGATAGTTCTGTAATGTATTGTTTGAAATCAAATAAGTAATGTAAATTTCAAGGGCTATATTAGTTTTCATTCCTAGGTACAATCATCCATCTCATCATAATACCCTTATTAAATCCATTCATAAAATCATTTAATTCTATAAATCCATCATAATTTTTTGGAATGATCAGACACACTAATGAGTGTATTTTTATTAGGGAATTTGATTGAGACAACTCGTAGGTGGTTCAGGTTGAGGTTGAAAACCTCCAACCAAGTCAATGTTTAATTTGAGAATCACATTAAAGGTTCACACAATTAAATTAAGATATTTATTAATTTTAGTAGTAAAACATAGAAGGTTATGTGTGTTGAAAAATGGAAATAATTTAATAAGAGAAACTACTATTGTGAAATTTTATAGACATCATAATTATAGTGGTAGAGGATAACTCATACATTATTGAAATCCATTTATAAGTTGAATGAGATAAAATAGATAAATAGGAAAACCCATGAAAATAGGGAAAAACTCCCTTCATAAAGATCACAGAACATATTGTGATAGAATCCTAGAAAATAAGGTGACTGGTCAAAGATCTTACTGGTAGAAATCCTATGTGATTTATGACACAGGATTTAGATGCTGGACGGAGAAGATAGATAAGAAATCTATATTGTATAAGGAGGTATTCATGTGGTATTATAATAGTGATAATTGGAATTGAAAGGGAGTTTTTAGTTTTAAAATAATAGGTAAAAAATATATATTTCATTATACATTAAGGGTCGCATGGTTTGGATGAATGGTTGTCCAAACTATGCACCGAACGTGCAATATTCACTATCTAATGAACCCCCTAGCATGGACTAGGAGTACAGTTGGACTAACCATGTGTATCCCATAAAAAATACCTCTCTAACATGCCTAAAACAATTTTCATGGAAGTTCATACCATGATTCATTGTTTGAAAAACCATGACAACCGTTCTAGGGAAACATAGTTTGAGGGGTACTATTAGCGGTATCTTTTCACCTCAGTTGTTTTTACCAAAAAAACATATGGCTATGAGATCCAAATAATCCCTAGAAACCCTTGAAACCTCATTATAAATCTCCAATAGTATTTAATCACGGAATGACATTATATTTTTCATACCTCGAAGGGAAAAACTAGGATCTTACACTCTCCCCTCTTTAGAAACTCATCCCATATATTCCCTTATGGGGGTGGTAAAACATCATCTGAGAAATTATTCAGCCACTTGGAACATGCATCAGCCTCTCACTCCTTAGTCTCATCCATAATTCATTCATGCATCCAAAAAACCTGTACTAGAGTAATCGATCTTCCTCATAGATCCTTTTCTTCAGTCCAATATATGAATGGGGTGCTCCTCAAAAGAAGCAATGATATCTAGTTCTACCTCCCCAGGATATAAAAAATTACATGGGTGTGAGTAGTTGAAATTTAACGGAGAAATGTGAATTATATCATACACATCTCTACATCCGTGAGAAAGTTCTTTCTAATCGGACAATAATCTGGGCCTCTCCAAAATCTCAAAAGGTCTAATGAAGTGAGGCAATAACATCCCTTGCTGCTTAAACTATAAATGCCCCAGTCTAGTTGAAATAGTTAAGAATACCCAATCCCCAACCTTGAAAACCAAATGTCACCAACAATAATTATCATAAAACTTCTTCCTTGAATGATTGTTATCCATACACATGTTAACAAGATGTTTCAGATCTAATGAATCTTGAATTAGATGATGTCCCAATAATGATGCCTATCCAACCTCTAACCAGAACATTGGTGAAAAATTGATCCTACCATATAATTCCTCATAATAATCAATATACATTATATCATAAAAGATGATATTATAATATTAATCATCCTAACGTTTGTGATTTTCCTAAGAACCTTAAAAATTAAGGACGCATTCCCGAAACATGTCCTCCAAAATCTGTATTTAATGTTGGGATTTCTCATTAGTTTATGGGTCAAATTATATTCTTATAAGTACTTATGTACTAAGAGATTTAATAAGAATTTACAAAATCATGATGAAAACCAAGTACCTCAACCCGATACAATAGTCCATTAAACTTCAGGATGTTAGATAATATATCAGACAAACAACCCACCAAACTCATCCATTGAAGAGGTGTCCTTGATTGGTTAAAATTGTTCGAAATTCATGATATTGTCAATAATAACCTATAATAAGTTAATGATATTCATATATATCAGTAATACATTCATAATATCCCTGGTGAAATTGTTTCATTTCTAATATGGTGTGGGTAATGACTGTAAAATCCATTTTTTTCACTGGTGTTCGGCCTTCACGTGATGATAGGTAAAACACCGTCAAATAAAACCAGATGTCTTCCCTTTAATCAATGGAAACCAATATCATTGGTATAATTCATAGTACATGTTGGTAACACCATGATTTACTTCCCAATTGGATGCTTGATACTTGTTCATCAAAACCTCTCATGTGTCTGTAAGAACTCATATGTGTCTAGGATTATATATTATTTCATCCTCCTCAATCACCCAAACAAGTGGCAGGTCCATTCTTGAAATGCTCTCCAATTGGACTAATCCCTTAAGGTATAATATTTTCCTCCTCTTAAATATCCCAATAATTGAATAATACACAACTAAATATGTAAGGATAAACTATTTTTTAAACTCCTAGACCCCTAAGTGGATCTCAGAAAACAAGTCGACAAATTGCTACTCGCTATTGGCCTTCAAAACTGCCCGTATCTAAGTTCTCAACATCAAGGAATCATCCAAAACATTACCCTTCCCAACCGTATATACACGATCAAAATTCAAGGACTGTAGGTATTCAATCTACCTCGTCTTTCTATGATTAGATTCATATTGTGTAAGAATTCACATGGGACTCTTATGGTATGTAGACACTACAAACCACTCTCCAAGAAAGTAATTCCTCCAATAACACAAGGTTTGAACTGTAGTTTTGAAGTTGAGACTATAAATTAGGTAATTCCTCTCATGTGGCCTCAATTGACATAAACTAAAATAAATTCCTCAATATTCCTACATTAGAAATCCTCCTAGATCAATTCCTAATGCATCAAAATAAACTATATATCTTCTCCCCTCTCTAGAAAAATTAGTATTAGAGATGAATGTAGTATTTTATTCAACTCCAGAAAGCATATATCTTATGTTTCTGACCATAAAAAATTTGAAACCCTTCTTATTCAAGTATATTATAGGAGGTTCTAGTTCATAAAAGTCCTAATTAAATCACCTTTAATAGCTGGAAAACCTGAAGAAACATCATATGTGAAAACAATTCTTGGGATTATCCTTGGTAACCATAGTGCTCGCCTTCTCTATGTCAAAAAATACTCATTCCTCTAAGTTGATGTTACATAATAAGTTAATCATGTTAATTAAAAAGAATAATTTATATAGGTTAGCATACATCTGGTTATATCTTAGTGTATTCCAAATGATCTTAAGATATTTGACATTGTTGTGTTGAGTACAATAATACACTAAGATATCATCCATAATGACCCCCACAAAGTAATCCATGTATGGGTAAAATAAATGATTCATTGAATCCATGGAAATGGGGGGTGCATTTGTTAGAAAAAATGTCATAACCAAATAATCACACAAGTCAAACCTACTATATAATGTTATAAATTGTATATATGATGGCCTAACATGGTCCTGATGATATCATGACCTCTAATTGATCTTATAGAAAACCCTCTCTCCTTGGAACTTGTGGAAAATTTCATCTATATTATGTAAGGGATACCGATTATTTACAAATAATTAATTCATTTTCTAATAATCCACAAATATACTAAGGGTCCAGTTCACTTTCTTGTTGAAAATAATGAAAGGACCCTAATTTGAACTATTGGTTCATATAAAACCCTTATCTTCCAAGTCCTATAGCTGCCTCTTCAACTGCTAAAACTTAGTAGTGGTCATATTGTATGGAGGAATGTAAACTAGTGTAGCTGTTTGAAATTTATCAATTGAGAACTAACCAATATCTATCTCTCTATAGGTAATACAGAGATTTCCCCCAAGAAAAGGTCACAATAACAATTCAAAACTAAATAAATTTCTTCCAAGATCATTCCTTGATCATCCATAATGTTTAGGAATCTGGGTTGTGACTCTACCATTCTCAAAAATCTATAGTCAATATCTACATTCTAAAACATCCCACTCACACTTTTAAATATTAATACTTCCCTCTAGTGATGTTAAAATAACCCTCCAAAAATTTTAATCGACATAACTAGGGTAAGGAACAATCCAATGCATTTCAAGAATGACATAAAAAATGCCATCTCGAGGCTGAATAAGTCACATAAAAAATGATATCTACCAACATCAAGGGTTAATTACTTGTAGTTGCCTACATTATTTGATAATATTCCAAATAGAGTATCATTCTTCATCACACCAAAAAAATACTAAATTTCAAGAGTTTTGATTTCAATGATTTTTATAAATACAAAGGTGTGTGATGAACCTTTGTAAAATAAAAAAAATGATACCGTAGATGACACTAAAATCACAACTCAAACCATAGAATTATCATTACTATATTACCTTGGTATAGGATACACTCTATATACTTGGATTGATCTGACCCCTTTGATTCAACCCAAATACTCTGAGTCTGCTCGATCTTCTGGCGTTATACAAATTTTGTCTAACTCTATTGGCCATGAATAACCCCTCAGCCTGATCATCTTGTCACACACTTTCATCTTACCTAATGTAGAGATGTTAACCCCACTTCAGGAACTAGAGTCACTACATATCCAATCTCATTGTCAACAAAAGTTAAGGTTTTGTAAACCCACTATATATGGACCATAATCTGTTAGGATCAACACTATAATAGAGCTCGATCACACCGAGGTTTGATATTAAAATTATTTACACCCTAGTGAATGAATAGAAAAATTCTAGAAAATTTACTTTGGATAGTACTTCCCTCACTAGAGGTATCTATATAAGTCTTCGTGATACCAGATACTCCTAAACCATGTTGGGAATCTGTACTATAATGACCATGATTTTATAAATATTTAAATTACATAATATTTTCAGAATACTTAAACCTTTTAACAAACAGACTCTCAATGAATGTACTAGTCTAGTTCCATTGTAAACATTGAAACATAATCATTGATACATGATTCTCGCCCAAATTTACCCAAGAGATGAAGGTAGAATAGTCTTTGTAGTTTAGCTTGGGTTATTGAATCCTCAGAGACCTAAGAAGAAACCTATAGACACGTACATTCTATGGACTATTTTTGGATATGAAGTGGCCAACTTGGGTTGATTTTATATAGTTTTAAAGTATAACTAACAGATTTAAGTGAATTCAATTTAAACGAATGAGTTGATCCTAGGTTATCGCTCGGGGTGGATTGGACGTATTTTCTTTTTAATGATTTCAATTTCTTAAATTTGAGATGGGTTCATTTAAGGAGATAAATCAACATCATAACTTACTGGTTTAATCCCTACACCCATTAATACTAATCACCTATACACTTGAAGGATCAAAGTTTTGAGCACTTCAAGGTAAAGGTTCGTATTAGCACTTGAAGTGTGTGGCCTTAAATTCAACAAGGACGATGGAGTTTAGAAATCATCAAATAAAAATCTCAATTAAAGAAGTTATTATACATTAATGAGGTGATTAATAACATCCAATCCAGACCCTTTCTACTCCCTTGGATCAACCCATAAGTGGGTTAGCCCTCCATTGATTCTATGGTTTCAATGGAAGCGGAATGTAGACTCATGAGGGAGGAAATGGAAAAGTAAAAAAAACACAATAAAATAACAATCACTCCACCATTGTGTGATAATCTCATAAGGTTTGGTATGAAAAAGTTCAAAACTTGAACCAACGGTATCAAAGTGATAAAGAGAAGAACAAAATAATAAGAAAATAAGAACTATTATTAAGAAACAAGGGTGAATTAAAACAACTTACATGTGAAGGAAGAACATTACAAAGAGAAATTCGCAGCATAACATTAAGATGAAAACAAGCTCAAAGATTATCAACTCATCCACAACCACTTCCTTAAATAGGAATTTTTGAAGCCTTGGGTTGTGCCTCCAACAGTACAAAGAATCCCACTTGATTATGGTAGGCCTAGGTTGGTGGAAAGCTTGTGGAACGTAGATTTTTCCACATTTGACCCGAGGTGGTATCCAGATTTCATCCAGCGAACAGACGCGCTTTGATGACCTTCTAGATGGCCGCATCAGAGTGGTCCATATAAGCATAAAATGGATCCCCAGATGACTCTGAACCACCTGTAAAATTTGGGCCCATTTGGAGTTGTATATTCGGAGATATGATCAGATTTGTAGGCTGTTTTTCTGGGCCGCAGAATCTGGCCCACCATTGTATTTCTAACTTGGGCCGCCTTAATGACCCCCATAGAGGCCGAATTAGCATTATCACATGAAGAGTGATTTGTTCCTAAACATATCTTCTATCATTTGAAAAAAAGTTGGGATTCATTTGGTTTGTATGTTGGTCCCCACAGTCACATAAGTGGGATAGTGTTCAATCTACCTTCTCTAGAATTGCTTCCATTCATCTCTGAATATCTCCATCATCGTTTATGAATCATCCATTGATCCATGACTGAAAAATGTTCACATTTAAGTGTATATATATTTCCCAACATATCAAATTAAAAGATTGATAATTACATTCCTTATAATCAGATGACTCATTGGGCATAAATTGGTGTATATTAGGCATGAAGTGCACAAATGATGAGAATAGATGTTCATAATGAAAATGTACTAACTCAGGCCCATAAGATCAAAAATGAACATTTAATACCATTAAAATGTAATTAAAATATATGTTTTGATTGGATAATCACACCCCCCAACTTGATATTTGCTAGTCCCGAGCAAATAATTCAATGATTTTATTTGAATTCCTTTCTTCAAACACATTATAACAAATAGTGCACACAATGTAAACTGCACACAAATATATTTTTATAACCTATCAAGATAATTTAAAACAAGTTGAATTTAAAAATAGATCCCAATACCAAGCCCATTCCTTTGATCAAATCCATCATCATACTTCATCCAACTCAATTAGGTGTAATGATGTGTTGTGAATCACAATAGATATGGGGTTTCATTTTCATTCAAGGGGGAAATCATGGAAGCGCTAGGTGGAATCACATTTAATCATAAATTTGAGTATTCTTCATTCCTCTTTTTTTGGATTTTTTTTTTGCAATATTGCTATAGAAATTGAGATTGCAGTTAATCAAATTAACCCATGTAGCAAGACTTTGCCGATGACTCCCAGACTCAAAGGCCTTAGGCCACCAAGTGAAGCCCACATACTCGGGCATCGCCTCAAGTTATCTTAATAAAAAACAAAGTCATAATACCATAAATAGAGATAGATTGAAAAAATTTGGGCTAGACAACTCTGGAGTCACGATCCCAAAGTGTCAAAATCCTCGCATTTTATTAATCCATTGCTCTACACGCAATTTTTATTATTATTATTATTATTACTTTGAATACTCATATTATTCATAAAAATCAAACCAGCCTATGCTATTTATTATGGGACCCCAAAAATTCAAATTAGTACCCCACAGTCTAGAGGACGTGCATTGTGGAATTTTAATTTAATGGATGAAAATAAAAATGATGAAAATTTTTATTAGACAACCAAACTTCAAAAATCAATTCTTTTAAACATAATCATGAATTAAATTAGGAGTCAAGGAAATAAAAGTTATTTTCTATGTAGTTTTAGTGTGAGAAAAGAAGTTATTATATGAATGATAAAGGAATTTTACTTCTTTTTTTGTCATTGTTTTTTTTAAACAAACATTTTGTTTCCACACCCCCCAACTTAGAATGAACCTGTTCCTAGTTTTGTAAAAATAGAATTTAGAATGAGGTAGAGGAATAAAAGGGGGGTTCAATAAGGAAATTGAAATATGAGGATCATGGAATGAAGTCACCTGGTGGTTGAAGTTTGATGTTCTTGTCGCTCGAATTTAGTCCTTTGATATCCATGTCGCTTGCAAACTTCCCTAGTGGAAAAAGGAAAACAAACAAACAAAACAAAACAATATATATATATAAGTAAAATATAATTATATATATAAAAATTATAGAATAATTAAGCACATTAAGCCATAGTTCAGTGGTAAGCGCGCGCCCCTGTCTCCCTTCAGTCCCAGATTCGAGTCCCTGCGGCTTTACCAGTTGTGACGGGGTTTTCCCCACATCCTATTGCGTGTCCCATTTTTTAATTATTAAATTATTTTTATTATTTTTATTATTTTTATCTTAACCTATAAAATAATAAAAATACAACAAAATAAACTGATGATACATTTTCTTCTTTTTAAATTTCTGGGTAAGGTATTACTCAAGGGTCACACCACGTGACACGGATGAATATCGTGCTCCCCTTTAGTACCCATCCATACTCATAATAGAAGAACAGGTCAAAAGTCTATTTTTTTATTTTTAAATATAAAAATGATTAATGAATCTTATTTGAAAAATAAATATGATTTAGAAAGATTAGAAACATAAAAACCATGGGTTGCCTCCCGTGCAGCGCTTTGTTTAACGTCATTAGCCCGACATAGATCCTAAATTTATCAATTTTTTCCTAGTTCATAGATTGGCTCAATTATCTCAACATCTATTTCTTGTTTATTGAATGATTCAATGAATGTTTTTAACCTTTGACCACTGACCTTGAAAATGTGACCACTAGTGGGATCTTGAATCTCTACTGCCCCATGGGGGTATACATGATGCACTATTAAAGGACCTGACAATATAGACCTTAACTTTCCCGGGTGTAAATGAAGTTTTGAACTGTACAAGAGCACAAGTTTTCTCGGTTCAAAATGTTTGACCTTTATATTCCTAGATTGGTAGTCTTGAACTCTTTATTTATTGATCCTTGAATTTTCATAGGCCTCCATCCTTAGTTCCTCCAGTTCACTGAGATCTAATTTCCTTTTTGTTCCATCCGATGAGAGGTCATAATCCATTTTCTCAATTGCCCAAAAGGCCTTATGTTCAATCTCCACGGGAAAATGGAATGATTTACCATAAACCAACCTATATGGGGACATTCCTAAAATGGTTTTATATGTGGTTATATAGGCCCAAAGAGCATCTAAGAGTTTCTCAGACCAATCTTTCCTAGAGGGTTGATAGTTTTTTCAAGAATTTTATTAATCTCCCTATTCTCTAACTTAGCATGACCATTGGTTTGAGGATGGTATGTAGTGGACACTTTAAGATAAATACCATACTTAGACATGAGTGAAGAGAATGGGTGGTTGTAGAAATGGGTTCCTCGATCACTGATTATAGCCCTAAGAATTCCAAATCTTAAAAATATGTTCTCTTTCAGAAATCGAATCACAACTTGATGATCATTGGACTTGGTGGGAATGGACTCAACACATTTTGAGACATAATCAACAGCTAAGAGTATTTAGAGGTATCCCCTAGAGTTTGGGAAGGGACCCATGAAGTCAATTCCCCAACAGTCAAATATTTCAACCACTAATATGGGAGTGAGTGGCATTTCATTCCTTTTTGTGATGGACCCTACTTGTTGAAACCTAGGACATCTTTGACAAAATGTGTAGGAGTCCCTTGAGAGGGTGGTCCAGAAAATAACACATTGAAGAATCTTAGCAGGTGTTTTATTAGAGGAAAAGTGACCTACACATGCCTCACTATGACAAAATTTAAGGATGGACTCTTGTTCATATCCTGGAACACACCTCCTAATGACTTGGTCAGGGTAGAACTTATAAAGGTATGGATCATCAAACACATAGTGTCTAACATCAGAAAGAAATTTCCTTTGAGCTTGAGTCCTTAAGAATTTTGGAATGACTCATGTCACTAAGAAATTTTCTATGTCAGCATACCAAGGGAAGTCACTCACAGAGTATAGGTGTTCATCAGGAAACGAATCAGACACAGAAAGGTGATTTGAGTTTTATTTGAATTCCATCCTAGAGAGGTGATCAGCTACAACATTTTCAACTCCCTTTTTATCCTTTATTGTGAGGTCAAATTCTTGTAAGAGAAGGACCCACCTAATCAGTCTAGCCTTAGCATCTTGTTTTTGGAAGAGGTATTTTAGTGCAGAATGGTCAATGAACACAGTGATGGGGGATCCTAAGAGGTAGGACCTAAACTTCTCTAAGTCAAACACAATACAAAGTAACACCTTTTCAGTGGTGGTGTAGTTGATTTGGGCATCATTTAAGGATTTTCTTGCATAAGCAATGACATAAGGATTTTTATCACAACGTTTTCCTAACACAGCTCCTACAACAAAGTCACTGGGATTACACATAAGTTCGAAAGGAAGGTTCCAATTTGGAGATTTCATAATGGGAGGAGAGGTGAGGGAGTATTTGAGGGTTGAGAATAAACCCTCACAGCTTTCTGTCCAAACAAATAGAGAATCCTTTACTAGGAGAGCACAAAGGGGACATGATATTGAACTAAAGTCCATGATGAATCTTCTATAGAAACCTGCATGTCCTAATAAACACCTCACTTCCTTGATAGTTTTGGGTGATGGAAGGGGAAGAATGATGTCAACCTTGTCTTTATCAACTTCAATCCCCCTACATGAGACTAGATGGCCTAAAACTAGTCCCTCTTTAACCATAAAATGGCATTTTTCCATGTTTAGGACTAGATTCTTTTCTTCACATCTTGACAAGACTCTCTCTACATTCTTCAGGCATCCCTCAAATGTATCTCCAAACACAGAGAAGTCATCCATGAAGACCTCTAGAAAATCCCCTACCATGTCTGAGATGATTCCCATCATGCACCACTGGAAGGTTCCAGGGGCATGGCATAACCCGAATGGCATGCGTTTGAAAGCAAAGGTTCTGAATGGACATGTGAATGTAGTCTTCCCTTGATCCTCTAGGGAGACCTCAATTTTATTGTACCCCGAGTACCCATCTAATAAATAGTAGAAGGCATGACATGCCACTCTCTCAAGGACTTGGTCAATGAATGGTAAGGGGAAATGGTCCTTCTTGGTGAATGACTTTAGCTTCCTATATTCAATGCAGAACCTCCATCCACTACTCACCCCTGTTGGAAGAATCTCTCCATCCTCATTGCTTATCACTGTGATTCTGGCCTTTTTTGGAACCACTTGGATTGGGCTCACCCACTCACTCTCAGATATGGTATATATGATACTAGATGTTAACAATTTCATAAGTTCCTTCCTTACTACCTCCATGAGATTAGGATTGATTCACCATTGAGCTTGACGACATGGATTTGAATCTGATTCTAGAACAGTCCTATGAGTCCATATAAGTGGGCTAATCCTAGGAATATCATAAAGGGTCCAACCAATGGCTTTCTTATGCTTCCTTAGGTCATATAGAAGAATCCTCTCATGATTGGATTCAAGAGAAGAAGAAATGACAATAGGATGTGTTTGATTTTCCCCTAGGAAGGAATACATTAGTGTAGCAAGAAGTTCCTTCAATTCAAGATTAGGTTGGTTCAGAATTTCAGCAGAAGACTGGGACATTGGATCAAGATCAATTTCTTTTTTTAGATTTTCAGATAGGTTTGATTCCCCACATGTAGAAGTTTCAGCTACTAGATTGGCTTGATCAGATTTAGGGAAGGAAATTGGAGTCGTCTCCACGAAAGTGGTTTCTTGAAATGTTTCACTGATTGTTGGACCAAAGACTTCATCATAAGATAAATTTGAAAATGATTCAAGCCAAGGAGATAAACTTCCTTCATATGAACAAAGGAAATCAATCTCATCCTAACTTAAACATTCATAAAATATTCTTTGATGTTCCATGGATTCATTATCAATTCTTCCTATCATATTTACTTCATGAATGTCCTCGTCATCCCCTATTTGTGAGCTTTCATTATAGATGTTCAAGTCTAGACTTATGTTCCCAAAGGTGATGGTCATGTTCCCAATTCGAAATCAGATAACAGAGTTTATTGTTTCAAGGAAAGGACGACCAAGGATTATTGGGGTTTGTTCCTTATTTCCTAATTTTGGATGGTTGTCAAGGACAATGAAATCAGCAAGGTATATGAAGTTTTCAACCTTTACCAGAACATCCTTTAAAATCCCCTTTGGAACCCTAATGTTACGATCAGCATGTTGAAGTGTGACAGATGTGGGTTGGATTTATTCTAGGACTAACTGGTAGTACACAGCATATGTGATGAGATTGACACTAAAACCTAGGTCACACAATGCCTTGAAAACTTTGCTTTCTCCAAGTTCAACATTGATGTAAGGGCAACCTGGGTCTTTCAACTTAGGAGTAATGGTCCCTTGAATGGTGGTACTCACATTAGCAGCCAAAAGGACTTGGTTTTTATATAAAATTTTCTTTTAAAAGTGCACAGGTCCTTAAGGTACTTTTAGTAGGCAGGTATGGTTTGGATTGCATCGACAAGGGGTATGTTCAACTTGACTTGTGAAAATATTTCTCTCAATGTTTCACTCAGTTCAGGCTTGGTTTTCCCTCTCATGTGATGAGGAAATGGTGCAGGTTGTGGGGTTTTTTGTTGAAGAGTTGTTTCATTGACAATGTTATCATTTTCCTCCATTTGATCTTGTGGTTCATTTGAATTTTCATCCAAGTTTTAATATTTAGGTGGGCTCTGAATTATTTTTTTAGGGTTCTCAATTGATTTCCCACTTCTTAAAACAGTCACAGCCTTTAGTTGTTCATGAGTTGTTTGAGTGAAACTTTACTCTCCCCTTGATGTTGAGGATGGCACCGCCTGAGTAGGCATGGGTGCGTTTCCAGTTTTTATGGATTGAAGTTCTTGTTTAAGGTAAGAGACTTATGAGTTCATCCTTTACATTTGATTGCATAGTTGTTCTAGTAGGCTTTGTGGAACAGTTTGGGTGGGTGCTTGAGTAGGTTGGTTTATCCCAGGGGGATATTTTGGAGGTGGGATGGTTTGTTGAAAATGGACCGGTGGCTGTTGGTATTGGAAAGGTTGGGTTTGGAACTGGTTATGGGTTTGGTTGTTCTGATGGGGGTAAGGATTTTGTCCATGTGGTTGGCTAGGTTGTTGGATATCTTTCCAGCGGAAGCCTGGGTGGTCATTATACCTTGGGTTGAAGTTGTTTTGGAATTGAGGCTTTTGAAAGTTCAAAGCATTTACTTTGGTTGTAGGTCCTCCTAAAAGAACATCCTTGATGGATGGAATAGTTGGGAAGTTGTCTGTCTTATGGTCATGTTTGTCACAAATTGTGCAAACAAGGTCTATATTTTGGATTTCATGGACTTTCATAAGGTCTATCTATTCAACCTTCGTAGAGAGTGATGCGAGTTTATCCCTAAGGCTTTCCTCTTATCTAAGTGTATGAATTCTAGTAGTTCTTTGTGTCTTTTCAGAATAAGGTGAAGTTCTCCATGTATGGTTTTGTTCAGAAAGGCTTTCTAGATACTTGTAAGCACCATTTGGGGCTTTGTTTTTAAAGGCTCCATTACACATCATGTCAATGAATTGTTTGTTCCTCAGACCCAACCCTTCATGGAAAATTCTAAATTATTCAGGACTAGAAAAACCATGGTGTGGAACCATGTTTAGAGTGTCTTTGAACCTCTCCCATGTTTCATATAATGACTCTCCCTCTTTTTCAAAAACGTTTTGGATACTCTTTTTAAGTGCTATTGTTTTATTGTGGGGAAAGTATTTTTTGTAGAATTATCTTTGTAGTTGGTCCCAAGAGTTGATGGATGATGGTCTCAAATTGTATATCCAATTTTTAGCTCGATCCTTTAATGAAAAAGGAAATAGCCTCATCTTATTTGATTCTAGTTAATGTGGGGGACACATGGTTTCTACAATGTCATTGAACTCCTTAATGTGCAGGTATGGCATCTCGGACTCCATTCCATGGAATGTGGGAAGGTGGTTTAGGACATGGGGTGTAAAGATGTAGTTGTAATATCCTAGGGAATTGTGTCTAATGCATGAGAGGGAATTGGTCCAGGAAGGTGTGAGGTAGTCATTCATGGTTTGATCCATCGCATTCCCCAAGTTTGGGACTGCCTCATTTGGGTTTCCATTTTGGTTCCCACCCGGGTTTATGAGTTGGTTTCTTTGAAGACCTTCCATTGAAATTGGCTCAATTTTGGACTCTAGAGTATTAGTAAGATTATGATCTAATGGAATGAGTTCCATTGGTGTACTTGACTCCCCAACCCCAGGACTATCCACCATAACTAGACGGTTTGATTGATCGCAGGTGTAGGCGGACATGCGCCAAAAGAAAAAAATGAGAAAGGGACAAGATAAGAGAATTTGAATGAGAAAATAAGAAATTGGGGAGAATAGAATGGGTGTTTAGATGACATACTTGGGTCCCCAGAAATGGAGCAAAAATTAGTTTCTTGCTCAAATTTACCCAAGAGATGAAGGTAGAACGGTCCTTTTAGTTTATCTTGGGTTATCGAATCCTCAGAGACCTAAGAAGAAACCTACAGACACGTACATTCAATGGAATGTTTTTGGCTATGAAGTGGCCAAATTGGGTTGATTTTATATGGTTTTAAAGTATAACTAACATATTTAAGTGAATTCAATTTAATAGAATGAGTTGATCCTAGGTTATCGCTCGGGGTGGATTGGACGTATTTTCTTTTTAATGATTTCAATTTCTTAAATTTGAGATGGGTTCATTTAAGGAGATAAAACAACATCATAACTTACTAGTTTAATACCAAAACCCTTTAATAATAATCACCTATACACTTTAGGGATCAAATGTTTTAGCACTTCAAGGTAAAGGTCCGTATTAGCACTTGAATTGTGTGGCCTTAAATTCAACAAGGACGATGGAGTTTAAAAATCATCAAATAAAAATATCAATTAAAGAAGCTATTATACATTAATGAGGTGATAAATAACATCCAATCCAGCCCCTTTCTACTCCCTTGGATCAACCCATAAGTGGGTTAGCCCTCCATTTATTCTATGGTTTCACTGGAAGCTGAAAGTAGACTCATGAAGGAGGAAATGGAGAAATAAAAAAAACGCAATAAAATAACAATCACTCCACCATTGTGTGATAATCTCACAAGGTTTGGTATGAACAAGTTCACAACATGAACCAATGGTATCAATGTGATAAGTAGAATAACATAATAATAATATAAGAATAACTTTTATTAAGAAACAATGATGAATTAAAACAACTTACATGTGAAGGAAGAACATTACAAAGAGAAATTGGCAGCATAACATTAAGATGAAAACAAGCTCAAAGATTATCAACTCCTCCACAAACACTGCCTTAAATAGGCATATTGGAATCCTTGGGTCGAGCCTCCAACAGTACAAAGCATCCCACTTGATTATGGTAGGCCTAGGGTGGTGGAAAGCTTGTGGAACTTAGACTTTTCCACATTTGACCCGAGGTGGCAGCCAAATTTCATCCACCGAACAGACGTGCTATGATGACCTTCTACATGGTCGAATCAGAGTGGGCCATAGAAACATAAAATTTTGCCCCAGATGTCTCCTAACCGCCTATAAATTTGGGCCCATTTGTAGTTGTATATTCAGAGATATGATCAGATTAGTGGGGTCTTTTTCTGGGCCGCAGAATCTGGCACAGAATTGTATCTCTAAATTGGGATGCCTTAATGACCACCATAGAGGCCGAATTAGCATTATCTCATGAACAGTTACTTGTTCCTCAACATTTCTTCTATCATCTCACAAAAGTTTGGATTCATTGGGTTTGTATGTTGGGACGCACAATCTCATACGTGGGCTGGTGTCCAATCTGCCTTCTCTAGAATTTCTTCCATTCATCACCAAATATCTCCATCATCGTTTATGAATCATCCATTGATCTCTGAATGAAAAATGTTCACATTTATGCTTATATATAGTTCCCAAAATACCAAATTAAAATATTTATAATTACATTCCTTATAATCAGATGACTCGTTGGTCCTAAATTGGTGTATATTAGGCATGAAGTGCACTAATGATGAGAATGGATGCTCATAATGAAAATGTACTAACTCAGGCCCATAAGATAAAAAATGAACATTTAATACCATTAAAATGTAATTAAAATATATGTTTTTATTGGATAATCAATACATATGTGAGATAAATTATCTCCCACTAGGTTCTTCTTGACAAGAACCTTTCATAGACACATTAAAAATAATACATATTTTCATATCATGTGGAAGGAAACATAAAAAGGGGTGATCTAAAATGATTAGTAATGGTAAACAAGGGATATATATAATAATAATCATGAGAAAGAGGGTATAAAGGCATGATCATGAAAATAGAGGGTCACACCCTACATAACAAAGATCATGTAAATGAATCATTGAATAAATATCGGTAGTTTGAAAGAC
Organism: Viscum album; assembly: GCA_963277665.1. Classification (NCBI taxonomy): domain Eukaryota; kingdom Viridiplantae; phylum Streptophyta; class Magnoliopsida; order Santalales; family Viscaceae; genus Viscum; species Viscum album. The sequence goes on from OY728154.1 coordinate 20,818,894, forward strand.
AGAATAATATGAAAATAAAAAACAAAATCCATGAAGTCGTAACATTGTCATAAAATAAGGAATTCTGGTGTACACATAAGAATATAAAATTATTTCAATAGTAGCTGAGGCATCACTCCCAATACCATATTATTAGTATGGTCTCACTTCGCATACTATCTTGTTAGTCATGGTTTACTCTCATGGCTATCATAATAGCATGAGTTCACTCCTCATACCATTTTGATTGTCGTGGATAACTCCCATGACCATATTATTTGTCACGGTTTACCGTGGAGATCATATTAGTCTATCTTTTGATATATAAAACTATACCTATTTCATTTCAAGTGGATATAGGTCCCTCCCATATCATAATGAAATACAAAATACATGCAACTAAAGATCATAAATAATCATATCATAACCCATGAAATGAAATATATATTATAAACATGTATTCATATCATAACCTATGGAAATAGACAAGTTTCATAATCATTTCAACATGAACACGACTTGTAAAAAAATTGGGTTTCAAAAGCATATAACCCGGGAAAGAGAAATGTGTTTCATCAACATCATTCAATAAAAAACAATCCATTCAGAGAAGGAATATAAATGGAGAAATTGAATACTTTCTCCAAAAAGGCATGAGCAATACTAAAGGGTGTTATCTTACTTTGGAAATAATTTTAAATATCATTTAAAAACATTTCATGGGGAAAATATCTTTTATTAATTGAAAAAACCTTTTTAAAACAAAAAAACTATTGAAATATTGTTATTTAAAAATTGATTTAAAAAAGTATACAGGAATATTTGAAAAACATAAAATATTTTTCAAATAATTTTTACATTAAAATGGGCTTCAAATATATTTTGAAAACATTTTTGAAGACATGTTTTTGAATACTTTAGATTTCTAACTGGATAGAGATGGTCATATTTTACATAAAAACATTATCTTACAGACCAATGTGTGGAAAATGGTACTAACACGTGGATATATGTTTAATAAAAATTGGATAAGTAAAATTAGGGTTTCTATTGAGATATGGATCATAATATTTCATCAAAGGTAGAATAAACATAAATAATATCAAAAAGCGATGAGATTGTCTAAATAAACTCTTATAACTGGGTAACATGTGATCAAATTCTACATGTTATAAAATGAAATTACATGAATACTATAATACTATTAATGGAGTTATGTTAATTATATAACATGTAAAATAGATTTATATAAACCTAGAAAAATAATTTCTGTATATGAAAAAAATCAGTCTCAAAGGAGGAAAATTGAGACAAAAATACATTACTGATTTGGAATCTTTTGAAACATAAAAAACATGAAAGAAAGATCCTAAAATGGATATAATAATAACTATAAATTTAAATATAAGATATATAGAATACAATCACGTTCAAAATATATAACACACAAAATGAAAAAGTGGTGAACATAGCATGTATGTCACAAAAATAAAATGTGAGATGAAATCCCCTTACCTTGTGTCTTGACTGCCATTGTACTCGTTCACCCACCTATATAATATATATTAATATTCTATAAATATTTTAAAGAAACATATTATTATATATAATACCATATATGGTTTGATTCTAACATTATATTACCAACTTCTTAATCATCTATGTTAAAGTTTCACTTTTGATAATATAGGCTTTGTTCTTAACAGGTGTCTTCAATTGTTATATCGTTAGTACTTATACATATATCATGATTACAGAATGTAAACCATGATATAAATATAATTTATATCCAGTATATTTTTATTATTATAATCTATTGAATATATAAGTATAAACTTAAATACACCATTCGTGGAGAGGTAATCTGTACGTACGCATGAATGGTGGTTCCATTTTTATTTTTGTATTGAAAAAAAGAAAGACAATGACATATATATATGTGTGTGAATATAATATCATTAAATTATTATCATAATGTTATATAAATCATATAATTTCACTAAAAAAACCTTAATACATTTTATTTAATGGGTTAATGAATCACATCGCTCTAAGGGGTAGTAGTCCACACTTCTTCAAATGAGATTCTCATATTCACACAAAATGGAATGTAAAAAAAGTTATGTATTGTAAAATGAATACTTAATATTAAAGAAATAAAAAACATAATATATAAAATATATAAACATATTTTCCATCATAATATCCACCATTATTGGCAGGAAAGGAAAAATGAACAATCATTATCTAGTGACGGTGTAGTTTTCTGTAAACATAAAAAGTATGTTTGTTACCCATTAGATGGAGGTGAGTGTAAGTGTTGGTGGAAACCTAGATTAAAAAAACATAGAATATTTAGGATAATTTTTTTATAAAATAATGTTATAAAGAGATTATATTATTATAGAAGTAAAATAATTGAATGGATATTGAGAGAAGGTGTAACCTCTTAATCGAGTAACTCTTTTTGGTTTGTCAAAAAAGGCATCCTTGGAGGACTTTCTGGCCAAATGGAGGCTTCGGGGAGGAAGGTAGGTATGTTATAAACTGTATTTGGAAGATATTATTTGATCCTAAGTGTTTTGTGAGGTGTAAATTAGAGGTAGAGATGGTGGCCTTTAATAGGGAAGGAGGCGTTTCACTCTTATAAATATTTAATGAGAGAATTTCACCTAATCATTTCATGTTTTGTGTGGATCCAATAATGATCCAAAGTATAGAAAAGTAAGGAAAGGGTTAAAATAGGGCAATAAAATTTATTTTTGACATGTTTATAGGTTTTTTGGGCCTTATGGTTATGGTTTAGTTCCCTGTTAATCTTAATTTAACCTTAAAATATGTACATAATTTTAATCAATTTCACTAATATTTTTGGTAAAAACCTATGTTGAACTTATTATAAATTATACATTATGATGATTCAAAATATGTAATAAATTTTTTCCAAAATTATAATCACATAAGTGGTATAAATTAATATAAAATTAATCCTACAGTCAGGTCGAGAAATGTGGGATTTTGGTGTAAAAACATTTAATAGATTTCAAGGTTTTTATATCCAATTTCATTGTGAAATTCATCAAAATGGCCTAAATGTTATTAATTGATAAATATATTTTCTAATTAAACTTTAAATCCAATTTAAACTGTAATTAAACCTTATAAATAAATAATATGATAATGCAGGTTTGAATTAAAATCATGTATTTTTTACTATTCATCCAAAAGTGAAGTTTCTTTGAAAAAATCCAAAATATTTACTCTAATATAATTTTGACATAAAAAATCAAAAATGAAGTTTATTTTATAAAATTAAATTTATAAATGTGTCTAAAATTAACTTTATTGTTTTTCACAGAAGGACATGAAAAGTTGTTTATTTGGGAAGAATATAACTTTTAACATTTAAGGACCATATCAAAAATTATATATTTTGAAATCAATATTATATATATATATATATATGTATAAAAATTATAAATAAATATTTTAAATATATTTATTAATATTCATATTACTATGTTTAATGACTGTGATATTATTATCTCGTTTAAATAATTATAACAATAAAATGATATTTCGTAGAGACATTGGTGTTACATGTCATGTACACCAACTCGTTGTTCCATGTAATGTACACCAAGTCAATGTTCTGTGTATCATACGCTGAGTTGGTTTCATGAAATTTACACCATATTTGTTTCTTTTTAATAGAATTTTTAACTTAGTGCAATACAAGTAATAAATGAAAATTTAATTTATTCGAAAAAAAATGTCCATAAAAACTCATGTTGTTACATTCTACCCCCACTGAAATGAATTTCACCTTCTAAATTGGTAACCTGGGTAAAACCAAATGAGTATACTTCTAATTCATAATATAATAAAGTTCCCATATATCTTCATTCTAATTGTTGATTTATCCACAAAACTTTTACGAGATGAGTGGTCATGTTTTGTATAACATTCTCTAATCGGTCCAAAATTTCTACTAGTTGTTCCTCATAAGAAAGATATCACTCTTGGGGTATGACCTCTGAGTTCACTACATGTGAAGGGTCAGGAATTTAATTACTCAAGAGAGATACATGGAACACATCACAGACTTGAGAGATATTTGGAGGAATTTCCAAGTGATAGGTTACTGTCTAGATACAATCAATAATTTCGAAGAGACTGATATACCTATGAATTAGTTTCACTTTTATCTTGAATATCATAACTTTTTTCTGGGGAGAGATTTGTAGACACAATTTTCCACTGACTTCAAATTATTTATCACATTGGTGGTTATGAGAATAGCATTTTTTGGATGACTTTGAGATGCCTTGATATGCTGCTGAATGGTTCTAACCTTATTGGCCATTTCTTCCCAATTGCTTTATTTATACAACCTCATACTAGAACATAATATCTCCACATTTATCCCCATATTGGGCTTTAAACAATGCCATATGAATGCTTTAGTGATATATATATTTGTAAGAAAAATCAACTAGAGTAAGGTGATAATCCCAACTACCTTTGAAATCCAGAGAACAAGATCTCAGCATATCCTATAGAGTTTTAATTTTTATTTCAAACTGAAAATCATTCTGAGGATGATAATTAGTTTTGAAACTCAATTATGTGTTATGTGATTACTAAATAATTTTCTAGAACATTGAGTTTGACCTCATATCCGGATATTATATAATAGAATTTAGAACTGTATGAAACCTTACCACTTATTTAATGTATATCCTAGCAAGTTAATCCAGATTTAATTCCTCACTAATTGAGATGAAGTGTGATGACTTGGTAAGGTAATAAACTACCACCCATATATAATTAATACCATTAGAGGTTTTGGGTTGTATAATGAGAAAATCCATAGTGATTTTATGCCATTTCCATTCTGGCAAGGGTAAAGGATGCAATATCTCCTTTGACTTTTGTCTTCAAATATTAATATGTTGGAATACTCAGCACTGAGAAACAAAATCTATGACTTCTATCTTCATTCTACCCCACTAGAAGTATTATTTCAAGTCCCTAAAGAACATGGTACATCTAGGGTGAATAAATAATGAAGAACTATGAGATTCATATAACAATTCCTTCTTCAAATCGGATATTGAAGGAACACGTACACAATTCCTAAACCTTATCATTCCTTTAGGATCATGTTTAAGCTCTAGAATATTTCATACTTTCTTTGCTGCTCCACAGCTTCCTTATCTTCCTACTTAATCTTCACATGGATAGAGGGTTGAAAACTCATTTGAGAAAGATAATAATTGTCCCTTTATTTAGGGATTTCTAGATAAATCCTCTGATAAACCATAAATAATGGATATTTTTTTATCCTCATCATCTAGAATCTTTCATTATCATTTCGACTCAAAGCATCAACCACATTGTTGATTTTCCCATGGTGTTAATGTAATGTGTAGTCCTAATCCTTTGTCAACCCTAACCATATTCTCTAAAGAATGTTCAACTCCTTCAGTGTGAATATATATTTAAGACTTTTAAGATCAGTATATATATCACACTTTCCTCCATATAGTTAATTCCTCCATATCTTTATTGCAAAAACAATGCACTCATAACACCAAATCATGAATTTGGTAATTTTTCTCAAGAATATTCAACTACCACGAGGCATAAGCCATAACCATGTTATTATGAAAAACAAAACACCCCAATACCTTCTTGGATGCATCACTAAAGATTAAAAACCCTTCTCCACTAGAAGGTAATGTACCCAATGGGTTATTGACAAAAATTCTCTTTAGTTCATTGAAATGTTCCCCACATTAATCTCTATAGAGTAACTTGACACCATTCTAAGTTAATTTCCTTAGAGGATTAGATAGGCATGAGAAATTTTCCAGAAAACATTTATAATATCGAGCTAAACTAAGAATGATTCGGATCTCAATCATTATGGTTGGTCTAGGAAAGCAGTAAATAGCCTCCATATTTGATAAATCTACTACTATTCCATCTCTTGATATTATGTGACCCAAAAGATGAAACCATGTGTGGACAAAATTCACACATAGTAAATTTCTCATATATCTTATCCTTTCTTAGGGTCTTCAGAATAATTCTCATGTGATCTTTATGCTCTTCATTACTATTTGAATAGATAAGAATACAATTTATAAAGTCTACCACAAATTGATAGAGGGAACCTCTAAAGGATATATTTATGAAATATATGAACATATCAAGGACATTAGTAAGACCAAAATGAATCACTATATATTCATAGTTTCTATACTTTTTCTTGAAACATTGTTTGGCTCATTTCCTCTTTCTTAATCCTCAATTGATGATATGCAGAATGAAGGTCAAACTTGAAAAATATTGAGCTCCACACCCCTGGTCATACAAGTCATCAATATAGGGTAGATGATACTTTTTTTGATTTTTATCTTGTCAAACTCCCAATAATCAATGCATAGTCTCATTGGTACATTTTTCTTTTCACAATAAAAACTGGTGCACCCCAAGTGACACAATTGGCTTATGAATCCCATATCATGGTTTTAAAGGATTTTTTTCTTAAATTCCTAAAATTCAATTAGATATATTCTGTAACATGCTATGTATTTACAAATAAATTTAATATAGAATATAATGTACGCAACACTGAGTCTCAGCGAAACAACACTTGCTTATTATAACTATTTAAACAAGATAGTTATTACCTAGCAATTACTGATAATTTTGCATCTTATATGATTTATATTTCAAAAAATAGACATACAAGGTTGCGATTAGTAAGACATTTAGATTTTGATATGATTAACTTAATTTTTATGGTGACTAGTAACTTGACCCTTTTGAACAGTAATGTTACCCGTATGAATAGTAATATGAGCCATAGGAATAGTAAACTAGCCAAATGAATAGTAGCCTAATCAATGAATATTTTAATAAAATTTATGTATCTTATGAATGAATGTATGATATAATTATATCATAGTATAAGTCAATAAATTTTTTAGAAATTATTCATTATGTATTAGTATTTTTGTAAAACATAAATGTTTATTTAAAATTATAAAATTAATATAATGATTCAAAATTAAAATTTATATACCTGAAATATAATCATAAGTTATTATATATTATGATTTCAAGACAATTTTATGACACCTTAGTTAATTTTTCAAAGCGTCATTAAATCGGTTATAATTTCAAAATCTGTATTTTTCATGTAAGTGGTGATTTTTAATTAAAATTTTAATTTCTCAGTTTTAGAAAATTATTTTCATAAAATATAGTTCATGATTTAATTTTACCAAATAAAAATTTTTAGGATGCATTTTTGTGCTTTTTCTGAAATAGTTGAATTTTTTGTGAATAGTAAAAAATACAGTTTTTAAGAAAATACTGTATTTTTTTGAAAGTGTTGAGCGATATTTTTAATATTAATATTTTGAAACATGTGGAATCATTAAATAATTAATTTATAAAAAAATGTTGTTTATAAATAATTAAACACATAGATTATATTTTTATAGATAGTTATAAAAGAACTATTTGCATTGTCGACAGAGTGCCTGCAACACGCTGACATAGCCAATTTGGTTCCTAAAAACACTAATTTAGAGCTAAAAATTATTTCCATAATCATGTTGATAATTATTATGTATAAAAAATTATTTTTTATGATAATTTCGAATTTTATTATTATATAATATTAATCTTATCCAAATGCATGTTCAATGCTTACATAGGGAATGAAATGACAAAATAACAAATTTAAGAAGGTGTCTTGTTATGTGTATGAGTCAATAATCATAATGAAGGAAAAAATAACTTTTTTTTATGAACCTAATTAATTTCTTTTTATGATTTTAATTTATTTTTAACAGTATTTTTTATGCATCGCTAGTGTAGTGCTTCTCTAAGAATACCAAAAAGAACAAAAATGTTTTTATTTAAAATTATTAAGAATTATTAAATGACCCATATTTTGGATAAAATAATTTATATAATAAATTTTCAAACATTACAATGTTTTGATTTGGATTTGGGTCATTTTAGACCCACATGAATCACATTAAATCCTTTATAATATTTTATTTCAACAGGAAGACAAGTTTTTACATTATGGTATCTAATTTTTATAATATTTTAACATGAACATTTATAGACGTTTAATTTGAAAATTAAAATTATTTTCAAATATAATAAAAATATGTTTCTCATATATATATATATTTTATTTTTTAGAAAAAAATAAATACCATAATGGCTTTCACAATGATGTTCCAGTATTAATTTAATTAATGATATTAAAAATATAAAAATAAATGTAATTTGAAGTTTCAAGATAATTAATATTTTTAATAGATTAATATTATGTGTTTATGATACAATGAAAAATTTTATTTGAATTTGAAACTTTGTACTTATGTGTTTAAATTCATAGTTATGAATAGTTTTTATTTTATCAAAAAATATGTTTCATGATTGAAATACTTTATTAAATTATTTAAAAATAAAAAAATTATTTAACAAGTGAAAAAATGATAATATTATTTCTAAAATTTAATCCAATTTATTTTTTAGTCCTTTTTGGACGTCTAAAAACCTACAATAGATTTATTATATTTTAAAAATTTGAGTAATTCATAAATTTCCCCTCACCTAAAATATAAATGGATTCTCCTTCTTTCATAGGTTTTCATGACCATAATCCTTCCTTATCATCTAAACTACATCTAATTCCCTAATACTCATCCATTACCACAATATAGTGCTTTTGGTCTCATAGAAAGAACACTTCCAAGACACTAAAGGTGGTATTCAAACAACACTTTTCAAGATGTAAGACTCTTCCTTCTTCTCTTTCAAATTCATTCTCACTTATATCTTATCCATACCTATTATAACATGATTCATGAAAACAATCATATCATATATGTAATTTAATTTTTTTTATCGTGTTTACTTCATAAAATCTCTTATTTTCTTCTTTTATTCTTAAATAAAAAAATCGGTATTCATGGTGTGATAATTCTCCACCTTTGTGGATGATGAGTATTCGTTTCACTTAACTACAATTTGGCGAAGTCATAATTCAAATATAACTACTTAAAATTACACACACACACACACACACACATATATATATATATATATATGTGTGTGTGTGTGTGTGTGTTATTAATTTTGGATTATTATTTCGTTTTATAAGGATGACCATAATACACTGACCTTGGATACAACGAAGAGAACGCACCCAAAACAATGGAAATAACTAAAATATTTTTAATGAATGGGTAAAAAATACTATAATAAGATCATGTTTGGTATTATAGACATTATTTTATTTATTGAATAAATTAATAACATTGTTCAAATAATTATACAAGAGGTTTGAACAAATTTTTAGGAAATAGATCCTTAAATAAGGGATATCATAACCCAATTTCAAATCATTGAGTTAAACATTTGTGGCTTTGGTAATGTTTTTTCAAGAATATGTGTGAATGGACTATGATTATTTAATACTATATATCCATATATATTTTGATAATTTATATTTTCACACATAATTATGTCATTTATTTATCTTCACTTTAATGATACGATCTTTCAAGGGGTTTTCTCTCTGAACCTCTATTTGCATTCAGGTCAGGCATTATTTCCCTATACACCAATGTAATTCTTCATTATTTTTATATAATTATTCTAGATTATAAATATATGTTCCAAAAAAATATAACCATATAATTTCATCATTAATTTATGGGAGAATAAATGTTATAAAAGGATTCCTTCTCAATTCATCCAGATATGAAATCCTAATCCAAGGGAACATCAGGAATTCATAACCAGTTTCAAGTGCACTGTATATTCTATTTTAATACATCATTCTTTTCATAACCTCAAAGCTTTTTTCCTGAAATATTATCATGGTTTCTTTATAATTTTTTGAAAATGAAAATTCATTTTCTATTTTAAATATCTTTAATATTTTCATTCAACTACACTAAAATGTTTTATTTCACACAATTATTAAAAACTATTTTTACATGATTTCACACCAGTGGGACATCATTTATGCATAAAATGTAATTTCAATATCCATTCAGTTTCTTTTCTGGGATATATACGTCTAAAATAATATTTTGTGACATATAAAAATTATTTTCCAAAATAACTCTTCTTTCCAAAGTAAAAAAATTGGGTTGAACGTCTCACTTTTACTTCTATGGGATATATGAATTGTTTAACACTATTTTATTGTGTGTGGTGTATATACTTCTATTTGATAAATTATACCATGAATAACATTATAATAATTATATTTCTAGTTTCATTTAATAATAAAATGTATTGTGATTTAAAATTTTGAAGGTGTTATGGGACACTATGGAATGTTTAAAAAATATTTTCCCCAAGAATTTCTCATGGATTTTATTATATAAATTTCATATATGATACTTCCAAGTGGTATGGGATTATATTATATGATGATAATATTTTATTTGATATATGAGGAATTAATTGGACTTATAAAGTGATGGGTGGGGCCCACTATTTCTCCTCAATGAATATATAGGTCTCATGAGACAAAATAGAATTGGATTTTGGCCAGGATTTCACCATTTAATTTTACAAGTCTTGTATTAGGCCTTGATGACAAGTTTATGATGTCTGAAATAATCATTCCCTCATTATGATTTAAATAATTTAAAAATAATATGATAATTTTAGTAGTATAATATCTATGGGGAAGCTTTATGTGATTATTTATATTGCATTATTTATTGAGCTTTTATTCGTGCCATATTATGCTCAAGATTATATTTTAATGGCATGTGTTTTTATTTATTCATAATGCCTTATTGTTTTTGGTATAGATTACAATATATTTCTTACCCTTAATGACCATTTAATCTCACCCCTTTCATATATTTATTTTCCTCATTATGCTATGAAGCACATTATAAATTACTTTCCGGGTTAACCTAAGAGTTCTTAGGTGTTTTAAATGGAGTTTCTGTGTTGTTTTTCCATTCAATTTCTAGTTTAAATTTCATGTATGTTATCTTGTTTCCGAAAACTAATAAACTGATTGGTCCTTCAAATTTCAATTCCTTGTAATCATACCAATGTAATAAAGTAAGACACTTGCTTCGAACTACCGGTGTTAGGGTCCTTAGAGTTGGTATTAGTGTAATTATAGTAGAATCCTTGCAGAAAATATTTTGAAAATGTTGATTAGGGAACAAATATATAAGATATACCTTTATTATAGGAATACTAGAACATACTATAATTTTGGTAAGGTATATATTATGTTCATATTCTTGGAAAATACATCTATATCTGGATACTACAGGTGGACATGGTTTTTAAAACAGGTGTACCTAGGAGTAAAAACTCTAAGAAGTTGTTCTAAGCCTGACTCTTGGTATCCTGGTATAAGAAAATAGGCATTACTATGCATTTGGTTTGACACTATTAGAGGATATTCTTAGGGTATTAAAAATTTTATTTACAACCCATGTTTAAGGTTTCCAATGTAAACATGTCCTCAAAGAAACCATGTATATTATTATGAGATTAATTATGCATAAAATTTTCAATTTATGTTTTATATAACAATAGTATTGGGATTATTCATTATTTTTCACAATTTTATGATCCAATAAAGTGTTTTGGAATGTTTATAGATGGAACCTTCGTGAAGGAATGACAATCACGTCAATGCACATAATCCATAGAGTAATAATGATCATTTTTTTGATTGGTTTAATCCAGCATTTAGAAGGGAAATATCTGCTCAAACTTTATCATCATATGAGAAGATAGTATCATGTCCTAAAAATAAAGAGAAAGATTTTTATATGTATTTTGGTTTCAGAAGGAAGTAAGAGAAGAAGACGAAAACTTGGAAAAAAAGATATATAAATAGAAGAAGGGAATGAAATATTCTCACACATGTGATAATTGTGGAAGGAAACACCTTCGTATATGCTGAAAAGGAATAGTATTTTTCTACATGTGTGGAGAGAAAGGCCACTTTGATTTTGATTATAGGGGTAATAAAAAGTTTTCCAATTTACAATTCTTCAACTACAAGGAGATTAGACACTATTAAAATCAATGTACCATGCATCAAAGCAATATATACCAAAATAAGAAAATGGATCATGGTCAAGATTATGCTACTACCACAGATGAAGAGTAATGACTAATCTGCTTATGTTTGGATTCAATAATTATGTAAATTGAGTACTTCTATCAATGATGTACTATTTATAAGAATTATTGAATATGTAATGATTTTTCTACACTACTATATCATTAATGATTTGAGGTTGTATTGTCAAGAACCATGATGGGTCGCCATCCGAACCGGTGCCTGACCCGGTTCGCATCATGGTTCGAAGGGCGTTCCTAATCCCCACAGGTTGGATGCTTGTGTTAGGAATCAAAAAATTAAACTAAAGGAAATGATTTTCTCCCAAAAAAACTAGGATCAATATAAATATAACCAAGCAAGATACAAGAGTTAAAAACTGATCATAGATAACTACGAATCGAATTCAGGTACAAAATAAAGCTGAACAAGTAGACAAAAGATAAAAACTTGAAAACTAAAAACCAGGCTACCATGATCTTCATTTGACCTCGTGGTCACCTCCAATAACATGGCCAGACTTGATCCAATAACAATCACATACGTTAGGAAACCTGAACAAAAGTTTACCCAACAAAACATCGTGTATCTAGCAGCACCGAGTAATATAGGGAAGTTGTGAGATAATAGCTCAATAAAAATCCACCAAATAATCTATCCTATTGCTTTCCCAAAAAAATTCCATTAATACTAGTTTGAATTACATTTATTAAAAAATTATAACACACGTCGAATTTTAAAACAAATAAACAAGATCCATTACCCTCATAATTTAAAACAAGGCACAAGAAGGAATGTAAAAAAGAGTTTTACTTTCTCATTCAAAGCATCTACATAGATATCATTTTTAAACCAACCACATATTCAAAATTTTCCAACTAAATACCAAAACCTGGTGTCAAGTATATAATTCTAAATAAAGAGGTAAAAATCTCTAGTAGTACTCCTAACAGAAGAACACTGGAAATCCTAGGAACTCAGAGGAGAACCAGAACATACTATACATGCGACTCATCCTGATGGAATTCCCTACTCGATGACATCATAATGCCATAATTCCTGACTATCTCCATACCTAGCCTAGTCGAGGGTCTGATCCAATAGTAATAAACCCATGTATCCACCTTCTATGGGCCAATAACTAGTTCAAAAACCTAGACAAGTGCAGAAAACATTCTTATACTTCTTCTTTTCTATTCCAGGTTACCATGTTATGTTTCACAAGGGGGTGTTTCATATAATTCAACCAACAGTTCACATTTAACTTATATAGACATCACCCAATAGTCACCACCCCAACCACCTGAAGGGTTGTACCATTCCATAAAATAGTAATTCTATAATGATGTCCCTATACATAGGACACTCCCACCCCAGGGATCACTTATTAGGCATGAAACCTAACCTAAGAATGGTTTTTCAAATATATATTTCTGAATTCAAAATGGGCCTTCATTTCTACCCATTCTGGGTACATTCATTAAAAAACACATCAAAAAACAATTCCAACAATATGAAATCTCATTTCAATAATTCCTTTTCCAAAAGGCCTTTATATTTAAACCACGCACAAAAAACATCTCCTTTTCCAATTATCCCTTTATTTAAAATCCATTTTATCACAAAACTAAGTTGAAAACATGTGTAACATACTCAAATGTTCCATATAATATTTAACTAACTTCAAGAAATGATTGCATTTATTATCCAACACCAAACAATTCATAACTTCCCACAAAATGTTTAAAACACCCTAATCCATTTTTGAATCCATGGAACAATTTATGATAAATAGGTAGGAACAAGAGATAAGAGTTATTTTTTGAAAACCAAGGTTCGAGAAATGAACAAATACCAATTTCATCATCATTTGAAATACTATCCACATGTTCACTCCATGAACCCATGGATGTGCCAACATATAATGGAATAGCACGAGTAGTCTTTTCTCGACCATGTTTTAAGAAACTACACACACCTACAACTAAAACAGTATACCAATTCATCAAAACATCATGATTCATAAATCCAACCCAACAAACAAGAAATAAAGTTCCATTAAATGTTTCTATAGGAAAATACCACCCAAATCATCTAACATAACCATATGAAAGAAAGTGATAATTTTTGAAACCCATTTGGTTAGGCATACACATGGGAATAGATAGAAAAAAGTTATAAACCTATTTTTGTTTGAATCTACCAATATGAAAATTATACTTTTAATTAACTATGAATATAATGAAGGTGTGAAATGTGTTTCAAGAATTAATTTTGAATGACCAAGAATTATATGGATTGAAATTGGAAGAAAAATAATGGAAACACATATCTGTCTAATGTGAAATAGAAAAACCCCTTTAAGATGGAATATTAGTCCTCGAAGAAGAAACCACCAACCCTAGAATCCAAGAAACACAAGACAACAACAAAACCCTATAATTGGGTTTCATCCAAGAGAGGGAAACAGAAGATAAAGTGAGAAATAGAGGAGGGGAAAAGAGAGTGATTAACAACCACCCAAAACCCCTAAAAACAACCTTCGATATAAAGAGGGAGAATCGTTAGAGGATGAGTAGCCAAGAGAAAATGGTGTTTAGGAACCCTTCTAGCACCATAGTCGACTGATAGTAGGGGAGGTGAAATAGGGCTAAAAGGGAGAGGGATATATTATGAATTTAATATTTTAATTTTTCTGTGTCGAACGCAGAAACCGTGTGGTAACTGTGTGGAGATCTTTTCCCGTAGAAGAATTGATTCATGGTTACCTGGGACCTACCACATGGTCATGCATTGGAAATGTGGTTGGTTTTATCTGGCCAAAACCTACCACACAATCGGGATACATAGTTTCTAGTAACTGTTCAGTAACCATGATCAACTTTGAAAACCACCCAAAAATTTCAAAAACCAACATTTATGACCATGAATCAAACTTGAACCTTGACCAAAAGATCCAAGACCATGAAAAGGATAAAATAAAAGATTATTCGAGGTTGGGGTATAACAATTCTCCCCACCATATAAACTATATTCCCCCAGAAAGTCATCAAGCAACAAAAACCTGAGCCCAGGTCCTACAAAATCTAGGAAAACCACAAATATTGAGATGAACTTACTCTCTAAAAGTCACACCTAACCGATTCAAGGAAAACCACATCCTGATATTGAGGGGAGAACATGTGAGGGATCTCCCCACCACAATAATTCATCTAACATAGAATCCCTAAAACCCAAACACAACACCCCAAAGAGGGGGGAAAGTGGGAACTCCCAAACCGAACACATTTAATTCCTCCACAAGGACCAAAAGAATAACTGAGACTTAAACAAAAAATATTACTACAAAATGACCCATAAACTCAAGGATGATAAATTGGCTCAACACCTCCCACACCAACCGAATAAAACAATCACCACAAAATGGGACTAGGTAATTCCTAGCCCGAACTCAACCCACTCCCTCAACACTAACTAAATGACTTCACCATTAGGATTAAAACTATTACAGGTAAACCTGACAAATTGGGACACCATAATGGAGAAATACCCTACAAGAACTAAAACCCTCCATATAATGGTGATCAACAACTCTACCGTAACTGAGAACTATTCACTCCTTCTAACTTTTCAACCCTAGGGGAAACTCACATAAAGGCACAAAGAACTATGAAATTTTCCCAGAAACACCACCGATCAACTCCACAACCCAAACCTCTCTCTAATGAGAACAAAAAAAATTAAACCCAAAACCAGCACAGGTCCTTCTATTCATAGGCCCAACACTCCTCAAGGAATACAAATCATTTAAAAGCCACAATTGGATAACATAATTACACTAGTATTGTGGTAGAAAAACTCATCACACCATCACAATGAATATGAACTTACTACTCTGACAAGAATAGAACAAGGAATATTTTAATATTTCCATCCCTATCACTTAAAATGAAAACCAATACATGGTTTCAAACACCCTTGGAAACTACAAACTGTGTGCAATATTAACACTGAGACTTATGTCTTAGAATTAGATGGCTAAAGAATCTCTTGCCTCACAGTCATCCATTTGAATCCGCCTATCACAGCTCATTCTTCCTCATCTTTTCCCCCTCAAGAATGAATCTTTGTACAAAGGTGGCCTCGAAAAGTTTCCCATCTCATCCCAACTCGTATTGACCGAGGGGGACCAACTCCTACTAACCCAAGGTTAGATCCCCAAACAATCCCAAGTCAAAATGAAATCTTACAACCTAGGGAGTTCCCAATAACTCGAGGACTTGCATTACTTCCACAGAACACACAAACTCCTGTAATAGACCTCTATTGCTTCAATAAACAAGAAAAAATCAATATTAACCATAATTGGACATAGACTATTAATAAAAATTCGAGTCGTTTTTGGGGAACATCATTAAAAACATGATAAACCCTATCCAAAACTAGCATCAAGCCTAATAAAAATAAAAAAGACACCCTGAGCTAAAAAAATCACCTCGGAAGCCGAAAAATCTCAAGCACAACCAAAAAAATCCTTTCAAAAATTCTATTTCATATTATTTTTTTAAATCCCAACATTTCCAAGAAACTTTCAAAATAATGAAACTTTATTGTTAAATCAAATAAAATTTCACCAAATTCATTTCCCTTCTAAAAAACACCACTTCATTTTATATTTTAAAACTTCCTTCTTCCAAGTCCAATTCCATAAATCATCTTATAATTAAAATCCAATTTAGTAAAACCAAGTGAAACCACTTCTTATGAAACCCCACCCATGGAATCCAATGAAACGTTACGTGTGAATCCATCCATTTTCATCCACAACAACCACAAACATCTCCCCCCCCCCACAAACATTCCTTATATACCCTACACACATGCAAACATCCAAAAGGAACAACAAGGTCTCACCCATATAAAATTCTCAAACCCAAAATTATTTCAATTTTAAAACCCACTTTACCAATTTAAAATCATTTGAAGAATAAAACATCAATTTTTAAATCTATTTCAATTTGAAAATAAACTTTCATTTTCAAAATACAAAAACACCAACAAAAAACAAAACAAAAAAACTAACAATGAACAACATGAATGAGGAACTAGTTCCTATGCCTAACCCAGTGACTTGGTTGTGGGCCATACCCTAAGTTTGGAATAACACTAAGAGGACCTTAAACTAGGAACTTGAACTCTACCTGGGTCACTAGTCCATATGAGGACACAACATGACACCCATTCGCCCCCATTTTTATCCCTCAATCCAAAAACAACCCAAGACAAAAAACTCAAATCCCAGACTACACCTGGTACTCGAGGATTAGTGTGAGCATGTCTTTTGCAATGCTCTTCTTGCACCTGCCTCCTGAGTCCCAAAAGTCATAACCTCCTTCTATTGTACATCCCAAATAACAAAATCCTACATCTAATACCATTATCTACATGAACCAAGATGGGTCCCCATTCGACCCAATGCCTGACCCAATTTGTTTCATGTCTAGAAGGGTTTTCTTGATCCCCACGGGCTAGCAACTAGTGATGGTCATAGAAACAATAAACTAAAGGGAAATTTTTTATCCCAAATAAATCCAGGATCAATATAAAAATAACCAAGAAATCCATAAGAGTTAATAACTAACCTAGGTACAAAATATAGCTGAACAAGTAGAACAAAAAACAAAAAACAAAAAACTGAGGTACCATGATCTTTATATGACCCCTTGGTCACCTCCAACCACAAGACAAACCCTACTCAAAAAATGAGCACCTGATCCAAGAATCCTAAAACAAATATGAAACTATAAAATAGATGGGGAAACCAACACTAAGTGGTATAGATAGGGTGTGATCTAACAAGTCATTCAGGAACCACTAAAGAATCTGTGACATTCCTTTCATAATAATATTACATTAATAATAGTTTTAAGTAAATTTATAAAAGTATATTTTCAAAAAAAATAGTTATTTAAAATAAAAAAACATGACCCATTTCCATCATAATTTAAAAAAAGGCACACGAAGGAATGTAAATATAAGATTTGTGATTTATCTTTCAAAAATATACTTATAAATACTTTTCAAACAAACAACACATTCAATGTTTTTTCAAATAAATTCCAGAACCATGTATAGAGTATAGAATGATACACAACAATGGAAATTTCTCTTTTAGTACTTGTAATTAATGAACATGGGAAATAAAAGGAACTCATTGGATAACCAGAACATACTATACATGTGACTCATCCTGAAGTAATTCCCTACTCGATGACATCATACGCCCTAAAACCAGACTATCTCCCTAACTACCCTGATCGAGGGGTCGGATCCCATTGCAATAAACCCACGTATACACCTTCTATGGTCTAATATCTAGTAAAATAACCAAGACTAGTGTAGAAAACATTCCTAAAATTCATCTTTTCTATTCTAGGTTTCCATGCGATTTTCAAGAAGGGGGTGTTCCATACAATTCAAAAACAATTTCACATACATTCTACATACACAACACCCAACCGGTACCACCCCAACCACCTCAAGGGTTGTCTCTTGACATCAAATAGTCATTACACAATGATTTTACAATACTGATGACACTCCCATTTTATGGGTACAAAAATAGGCACCTAACCTAACCCAAGAAGGTTATTCCAAATTTCCATTTCAAAATTCATAATGGTCCTTGAGGTCTACCCATCTAGGGTAAATTCATAAAAAACACCTCAAAATCCATTTCCAACAGTATGAAATTTCATTTCAACTTTTCATTTTCCAAACAGAATTTATGTTTCAAACATACACCTAAACACATCACAATTTCTAAATGAGTCTTTATTTTAAATCCACTTTATCAGAAAACTAAGTTGAAAACATGCACAACACACTTGAAGGTTCTAAACAGGCTTTAAACCAGTTTATGAAATGATTGTCTATTTTATCCAACACCAAACAAGTCATAACATCCCACATATTTTTGAACCCACCCTAATCCATTTTGGAAGCAATGGAATCATTTTTTTAAAAAGAGGGATGATGAGGAGATAAGATTTTTTTTAGAAAACCCATGTTAGAGAAAATAACCACTCCCAATGTCATCATCATTTGGAAGCTCATACACATGTGAAATTTGTGCATCCATGAATGTGCCCACATATAATGGAATTGCACAAGTGGTCTTTTACCAACCTTTTCTAATGAAACTACACACACAACACACTACCACAAGATACCATTTCATAAAAAGACCATGTTTCATAAATCCAACCCAACACACAAGACAAAACAGTTCTATATAATTTTTCTATAGTAAAATAACACCCAAAACATATAACCTAATCATTTTAAATTAAGTGATATTTTTTCAAAGCCAATTGGCTAGGCATTCAGATGGGAATAGATAGAGAAACATTTAAAAAAATTTGGTCAAAAATACCAACATGAAAATACTACTATGGATTAATGATGAATATAAAATAGGTGAGAAACATGTTTCAAGAATTAATTTGGAAATCCCCAGCATCATATAGATTGAAATTTGGAATAAAGGGCATAAAAAACCTATTTTTTGTTTGAGAAAATGACAAAACCCTTGATGACAAAAGCTTAGGCCTTGAATAAAAACCACTAACCCTAGAATCCATGAAACACATGAAAACACACAAACCCTAGAATTACTGTTTGGAAAAGAGAGGGATAACGAAATAAGAACTTACAAATTGAGGAGGGTATTAGATAAAGGAGATAAAACTACCCATAAACCCTAAAACTCACCTTGTATTTGAAGAGGTAGTACCCTTAGAGGCGGAGGATCCAAAAAATAGGGGTTTGGGACACCTTCATTATCTATAGTAATCCAAGAAGAGAGGGGTGAAATATGGTTAAAATGTGAGAGGGGTATAATAGAATTTTATTTTTTAATTTTTGGGATAACCGCGCAGTTTGGCCACATGGTTTTCCAAACCAGGTGGTAACCATTTAGAACTCTTTTCCCATGGGAGAATTAATGCACGATTACCTAGAACCTACCATATAGTCTTGAGCTATCCATGTGGTTGGTTATGTCCTTCTAAAAACTGCAACACATACGGGCCACATGGTTTCTTATAATCGTGCGGTAATCATGCTCAACTTGGACAACCACCCAAAAAGTCCAAAAAAAGTAAATTTTCTACCAAGACAGAAACCTAAAACTCAGCTAAAAGACCCAATACAAAGAAAAAAATAAAATAAATCAGTATCCATAGTTGGGGTGTGACATTTATGATGAATGGTACCAAGAAGACGTGACTGAGTAGCAGGGTAAAAATTTGAAAAAATATATGGTTGAAAGAAATAAAACCCTTAATATGTTCCTAATAATGAGATATCTATTTCAGAGTAAAGAGATTATTGATTCGGATAACCTAAATTAAATAAAAATTATTATCTAGTATCTAAATAATGGGTTGTCAATAAAGTGGAAGATTCTATAAAATTGTGGACTTAAGTAATATATCCAAGTTATTATGTTTGATATAAGAAATATGAAATATGTTTTTTGTAATTCTAGTTAATACCATGATTCATGAAAATAAAAGGAGAATGTACTAATATGTCTGTATGTGATGATTAAGTGGATCTTCATATTGTTTTATAATTTCATTATTGAAATTTAGTGATATTAATTCTAAATTTTTAGTTCATCATATTTTTCAAAGGTTACCCATTTATGAAATGGTTGAATTTGATCTTTAGAAAAGGTTTTATAGATTATTTTACCCTATGATTCAACTAGTTCCCTGAAATGAATTAGTAATAGTCAAAGGCATAACTAAAGTATAATATTAGAAATGAATCAAGTACTCATATTTCCATACATTATTATAGAGTTAAATAATTCTTCAACTTTAGGGAATGGATCGTGAAAAAAAAATTATCCTAGTTCCCTTCTTTTCCGATGTGGGTTTTCCACAAAGGAATTTTCTAATATCAACATTTTTTTAATTTTCAAAGTGAAATTTAAAATTGTGAGGATGCAGTTTTTTAAAAGAGGGGAGGATATAACACCCTAAGGTTTTATGAAAAAAATTAATATAAAATTTAATGCATACAACACTGGGTATCTACGAAACATAACATTATTATTATAATTATTGAAACAATATATTTATAACCTAGCCATTAATTTTTTTTCGAGTTCTATGATTTAAATTTTTAAAAATGGACATATCAACATGTGATCATTATAATATTTAATGTTTGGTTGGTTGATCTTTATTTTATTTGTGAATAGTAACTTGACCCTTTTAAATAGTAATGTTACCCAAATGAATAGTAATATGATCGTTATGAATAGTAAACCAACCAAATGAATAGTAATATTACCCATGAAAGTATATATAAAATTTAGGTATATTATAAATGAATGTATGATATAATTATATGCTAGTATAAGTACATAAATGTTTTAGAAATTATTAATTAAGTATTAGTATTTTAATTAAACATAAATGTTTATTTAAAATGTAGAATTTAATATAAATATTAAATAGAGAATGTATTTTAATAAATTTGAATCATAAGTTAATATTTATTCTGATTATAAGATCATTTTTTGAGTCCTTAGTTAATTTTACAATGTTTCATTAAATCTGTTATAATTTTAAAATTTATATTTCTTGAGTAAATGATGATTCTTAAATAATAATTTCATTTATCATATTTGGAAAATTATTTTCATAAAATAGTGTTAATTTTTTATTTATACTCATCATTAAATAGTTGTGATTAATGTTTTGTATTTTTCTAAATTTTTTTGAATTTTAGTGAATAGTAAAAAATAGTTTTTAAGAAAATATGTTATTTTTGTGACAGTGTCAAAAGATATTTATGATATAAATTTTTTAAAACTTATGGAACAAATAAATAATTATTTTATATGATAAATTTTTCATAGAAATAATTCATAACATATATATTATATTTTTCGTGATGAGTATAATAGAACTAGTTTCATTGTCAACATAGTGTCTGCGTCGTAGGGACAAAGCCAATTTGGTTCCTTAAAAATAATAACTATGAGTAAAAATTATTTTTGTAACATTTTTAATAATTATTATATATAATATAGGTTGTTGGTAGATAATATCAAATTTTTTTGTTATATAACATTATTCTTATCCAAATGTATGTGCAATTCTTGCATAAGGAAAGAAAAGACAAAATAATTAATTTAATAAGTTGTCTTGTAATGTGTATGAGTGAATAAACATTATTAATGAATATTGACATTTATTTTTAACATAAATTATTTATTATTATTCTAGTAATTTATTTTTATCATTAATGGTTATGCAGTTCAGATGCAATGCTTGTCTAATAATAATAAAAATAAAGAGTTTGTTTTTAATTAAAATTATAAGAATTATTAAATCACCCATATTTTGGAAAAAAATTATATAATAACTTTTAAACCATTTTCATGTTTTGATTCGAATTTGGGACATTTTGGAACAATATGAATCATATTATATCCTTTATAATATTTTATTTCAAAGGGAAGTCATGTTTTCAAATTAGTTTTTAATTTTTATAGTATTTTAACATGATGTTTTACAGAAGTTTTATTTGAACATGAATATTATTTAAAAATATAATTAAATTATATTTCTCATATAATATTATTTTAAAATTTTAAAAAAATTAATACCATATTGAATTTTATAAATATGATGCAGTATTAATTTACTTAACGAATAATTAAAATTAATCCCATTAAAAATAAGAAAATAAATTTAATTTGAGGTTTTATGATAATTCACGTATTCCATATATTAATATTATGTTTCTATGATATAATAAAAAAATTATTCAAATTCTAAACATAGTTTTGATGTGTTTAATTTCATAGATATGAATTGTTTTCATTTTCACAAAAACAATTCCTGAATAAAATATTTTATTAAATTATATAAAAAACATAAAAATAATTGAAAATGTGAGAAATTATAATATTGCTTCTATAATGTAATCCCCTTAAGTGTTAGGCCTTTTATAAGTCTTAAACACTATAATAGATTTATTATATTAAAATAATTTGATTAATTCCTAAGTTACACCTCACCTCACTAATAAAAGGAGGTCCCTACTTCTCATGTTTTTATCACCTTAAGGTTTCCTTCTCAGATAAACCATGCAAAATTTCATACTCCTCATCCCTCAACACATTCTAGTTCTTATGGTCTCCAAAAAACTATTTCCAAGAGCCTTAAAGAGGTATTTAAAGAAAAAAATTTAAGAGGTAAGATTCCATCTTATTCTCTTTCAAATTACTTGTCACTTATACCTTATCCCCACCTTTTATAAGCTGATTCATGAAAAATCAATTATCATATATATATAATATAGTTTTTTATGGTATATGCTTCGTAGAATCTCTTATTTTCTAATTTTATTCTAAAATAAAGAAATCTCCTTTTTTGCTGTGACAATTCACCACCTTTATTGATGATGAGTTTTCATTTCACTTTACCACAATTTGGGAAAGTATTAATTCCTAGGTAATTTCTTAAATGTATATAAATATATAGGGGTTATCAATTTTAGATTATTTTTTATTTTGACAAGTAATAACATAATAAACCAACCTAGGAAAAAAATACAAATAACACACCTAAAACAATTGAAGAAAACAAAATATTGTTAATAAATGGGTGGAAATGTTAAAAGAATGTTATTTAAGGTACTATAAACATTACATTTTTTATTTAATATATTAATAACAATTTTAAAAACATTATATAAGAGTTTTGAACAAATTTCAAGGAATTCAACCCCAAGGTAAGGGATATCTTTTCTCAATTTCCATTAATTGAGTTAAACATATGTGTCATTGGTAATGTTTTTACAAGAATATGTATGAATGAACTATAACGGTTTTATACCTAATATCAACTTATATTCTATGAATTTATATTTTTAAACCATAATTTTTTCATTGACTTATCCTCACTCTAATTATATGATCTTTTCAAGAGTTTTCTTCGCAAACCTCTATTTTCATTTAGGTCGTGATTTCTTTCTATATACACAAATGTAATTCATAATTGTTTTTATATAATATGTTAAATTATACATATATTCTCCAAAATAATATATCTAGATCATTTCATCATTCTTTTTTTTTAGAATAAATGGTTTATAAGGTCTTTTTCTCAATTATTCAAGATAAGCAATCCTGGTTAAACAGAACATCTAGAATTCTTAAAAAATTTCATGTGCACTATATAATCTGTTTTAATCCATAATTATTTAATGAAACTGAAAAATTTTATCAAGAAATATTATATTCATTAATATCTAGTTTTATGTGTCAAATATAATTTTAATGTCCTTCCATTTTCGTTTCTGGTATATACAAATTTAAAATAAGATTTAATTACAAATACAAAAGCTTTTCCCAAAGAAATCCTCTTTCCAAATTTAAAAAAGGGTTTTAAAAGCATCAATTTTTATTCTCTGGGATATATGGATTTCTCAAAAATATTTCCTAATGTGTGGTGCATATACTTCCCTTTCATATATTATATAATGAATTATATTATTATAATGATATTTTATGTTTCATTTAATGTTAAAAGTGATTATGATTTAAATATTTCAAGGTGGTATAGGACACATTGGGATGTTTAAAGATTATTTTCCTCAGAAATTTCTCAACTATTTTATTAGATTAATTTCATTTATGATACATAATATTTTTTAGGATACTTTTATTTAAAGATATCATTTTATTTGACTTATTAGGAATTCATTGGAAATAGAATGTGATGGTTGGGGTCTACTATAGTCCCTCGATGCATCAGTAGGTCTCACGGGAGAAAACAGAAATGGATTTTGGCTATGGACTTAACCTTTTATTTTCATAAGTCTTGGAAGATGCATTGACAATAGGTTTATGATATCGGGAATATGAATTCCCTCATTATTATATTAGTCATTGATAAATCATGTGATTATCAGACTTGTAGAATATCGATGGTGATGTTTCATGTGATTATTTATATGGAATTATTTATTAGTCTTTTATTCATGCCATATTATGATCAATATTGTGTTTTAATGTAATTTTTAATTATATGTTCATCATGAATTATGTTTTGTGTTATATATTACACTATATTGCTTACTATTACTAAGAATATGATCTCACTGCTTTCATAGGTTTCTTTTCCCCATGATTCCAATAGTTACATTATGAATTCCTTTAAGGGTTGATCTAAGTCTTTTTTGGTGTTATCAATATAGTTTCAATGTTGTTCTTCCTTTCAATTTGTAATTTAAATATCATGTATGTAATCTGGTTTCAAAAACTGTTAAACTAATGGTTTCTTTGGGATAAAATACCTGGTAATAATACTAATTTAATAAAGTAAGACACTGACTCTGGGGTACTGGGGTCGGTGTCCTTACACATTCTATAAGGAGTCTATAAATTTGGTGTGGAATTAGGTACGAGTTATTTTGAGAACACAACATTACATTTTGGTGGATGGCATGAAAAATATTCTAGAAAGAGATCCACAAATACCCAACAATAGTTATATCATTGATGTCAATTTTATCTCCATACATTCTAAATAAAAAACATTTAGAATATGAATTAAGACCCATACACTGGATGTAATATCCGATGAAATTTCATACTTATCATCACATTGATGGATGATCATAGGAGTGTTCGAAATATCAATTGTAACTTCCCTCCTTTACAATTGATGTTGTATTTATTTGTATAAATCCAATCCATTCCCAATATGACATCAAATTCATCCAAACAATGAATGAAGAGGTTTTTAGGAAGAATATTCCTACAAACGTCAACCAGAAAGGAATCATAAATATAATATGAAATCATCATACCATTAGGGGTTTCACTAAAAATTACACATCTATTTTTTTTGGTGGAATCTTAACACCCTCGGAAAATTCATTAGATATGAAAAGATGGTATATCAAGAACCAAATATTACATTATAAATTCAAAATTGGATTGTATGTTAACCTTTTATCATGTCATTATCGCACACCTTATAAAAAATTATGAATGCATTAGACTTCCCCTTATCCCCCAATAGAATAGGATGTTGTTTACATGAATCGTCGTCACAAGCCATTGGGTTTGAAATGTGGTTAGAATAATCCCTATTATCCTTACACTTGTATCATTGAATTGTGGGAGGTGCATTCTCTACCATTTTTTCCAATTCACAACATTGTCCAACTTATTCCAATCACTTCAGAAATAAAAGGCTATATGGCATTCCCTTCTACACATAAAAAATTTATTGGACCCCTTAATGGAATTTCCTCCCTGATTCTTCCCACACTTTGAGAATAAAGGAAATCCTATATTCATTTCTTCATGATATTTATATTTTCCTTTAGACTTCATATTCCTTTTCTTGTCAAAACCATGGTATTAATATGTGACTCCAACCACCATTTCAACCTTGATTACACAACACACAATCTCTTCATAGCTAATAAATTATCTTATAGACAATTCCTTTATGATACTTTAATTTAACCCACTGAATAACATATCAACTTTAATTTCTAGTTGGATGATAATTCTTGAATCATACCTTGAAAGTCTCATGAAATTACCCCCATAGGTACCAAAACATTCATCATCCCTTTACTTTAAATTGAGGGAATCTTTCTCCATATTGGTGTAAATAATCCAAGGAAAATAATTTTTGAAAAATAAGTTCTTGAACTCTTCTGAGTCCCTGGTTTCAATATCATCTTCCTACCTCATATTCTTGATTAGATTCCACCACTGATCAGAATCGCCTTTCAACCAATAAACAGCTAGAATGAATTTCTCATGCCGTGAACATTGAAAAATAGAGAATATATTTTTAGTAGAATGGATCCATTGTTCAACAATAAGTGGATCAGAAGCCCCTCTGTAAGATGGTGGGTGTTTCATCGTGAAGGACAAAAAATTTTATTCCCTCATTTTCTCATTTGGAAGTTCACCATGATTAAAAGCTTGAGAAATCTCTGTGAACATAGAAATGAATTTTTTCATTAAACTTCAGTAGAATTCAGTTTATCATGTGGATAATTGTTTTATTTTCCATCACAATCATCATTAACATGGTTCCTCTAGGTTCCATCCATTGATTAAAACCCAAATCATTTAGTGAGAAATAGTTATCATATCGATAAACCATATAATCATGAAAATTCACTTATAGGATGTTGAAGTTATGTTACCTACCTTAGTATATGAACCCATAGGTTTATACTAGGATATTTTTATCCAACATAAATTTAAAACCATCATAATGCTTCATAAAGAGTTTTGTTAATCCCTAAATCAAATCCCTTAGGATTTTGAAACCATTTGTGTAGTAAGGAATGTTGTCATGTACCTAATTATCCCACGTCAGGATCCGAACACCTATTCAGATTTCTTACCCCACTGTACATTTTTTTAAATACAAATACACTTTTAGTATCCATAAAGGGAAGCATTTTGTAACTTCTTGACCTAGAATCCACTAACCGATCTTCTGAGTTGTTTCGCCACAAGGCCTCAAGCATGCCTCCCTGAATACCAGAGGCTGCTGACTCGCATCGAGGGATTAGGGTGTGATTGTGGGTGGATTATAACCTCATAATAGAGTAAAAAACCGAAGAAATAACTAATTATCAAACAAAGTAGAAAGTAGACAATGTATAGAAGAAATAAACAACTAAAATAGAACAAGTTGTAATAGTACAAGGTTGTGAAATCCTGAACAACTATGTAATACAATACAACACCAGTCACTCACTAGGTCGGCCATACATATACTCATACAAAAGAAACTGAAAGTAAAAGGAGAAGGCTCAACTACTAACTCTTAGCCAATCCACGTACCCCATCTACAGACACTGTCGAACTGCACTAGCCCGATCAGTATAACCACTTGAGCATCTCTACTCGATCATGAAACACAGGGCATCATCCCTATCCACCATGAAACTCACGATCAACCTGAAAAGAATACATAAGTTCTATACATACACCGAGGTGCACGTTCCGGGGTGAGAAATAATCTCAATAGGGAACCACGACAAGCAACATATAATTGTGGATCTAAAAGTGTATGCAACAGCAATGTGCCCAGTCTAGCTGGAACCCCCTAAAAAAAGTAAACCAAATGTACAACCACAATCGAGCCCAAGGTTCGTAATCCCTATCAACTGGGAAAGTTCCAACATGGATTTCCATATCTATATATGTGCACGTGTATATACCGATACCTATACACATATACATAAATATGAATATTCCTGATTATGGGAATCAAATAACAAGAAACCACATCAGCAGTCAATCCTTAGGTCCATAAGCCTGATCGCCTAGATATCCTATCTAAGGGAATTGAGTTGGAAGTCATTCCACTCAATCCGTGTGTCATTAAGTCAATCTATGGGTCTGTAATCCCATATAAATGTACCTACTATGGCCAAAACCGAAATTATATCCATGTGAAAACTTTTTACATTTAATTTTATACAAAATATTTTAAAAAAAGTACTTACCATATGATCTGTATGCGTACTGAATGTACGACTATAGACTTGAGGTGTCACCTCATGTCTCCCTAGTTTTGTCGACTAACTGATGATCTTCTTTTAAAACAACATCCCAACTAGTGTGAACATAATCCATACCAAACATAAGATGAAATGTAATCAGATTGGTGGGCATGACAAGACTCATCAAACTCTGTCACACTTGATTTCTCCATTATATTCCATCTCAAATTGTGCAAAAACTAAATGCAATGTTGATGCATAGTCACCCGCCACGCCTTCCAGATATCCCTACAAAATCTCTAATTTATGGGATACTATAAACCCTATAAATAATTTATGATATCAAGTTATCAAATAAATTAATTTCAAAATAAATATTATTTATTTACGTAGAGCCAATGATCGAACATGCAATGATGCACATCAATGGGAATCTAATCCCATGAGACTCATGCTTTATAAAAGTAATTGCGCAATATAGCGCTCCCCAATCAAGTATCTATATGCGTAAAGGTGTGAAAAAAGAAAAAATTAATGAAATAATTTTTATATAAATAAATTATTGAAAACTAACTAAAATACACAAGTAAATATACCTCTTAATGTGTTGATTGAATCCCAGACATGGAATTCACTCGGGGATATGGTTGGGAATCATCTAATGAGCATGAACATGCCCCTTGTGAGCCCTCCTAAACCACTAGTAGTCTAAGGTTTATATGACCCAACATACAACTTGTTCAAAGGTAGAACTACTTCTTACAATAGATGATATAGATCCTCATCCATCTAAAACACGAGATGAGTGTTTTTAGAAAAAAAATTGAAAACAACAACTATATATATATTATATTTGATTATAACCATAATTTAAATGGTTCAATGTTCATATTCATCCTCAACTTCATATATGAAAATGTCAATTTTTTTATATTCCTCCTCAGCATCATCAAGTTCCATATCAGTTACAGTTTCATCATATCTTATCATTTAAAATTCATTTGTAACATCATTAACATCATCATCTCCATCAACCCTTAAA
Organism: Viscum album; assembly: GCA_963277665.1. Lineage (NCBI taxonomy): Eukaryota > Viridiplantae > Streptophyta > Magnoliopsida > Santalales > Viscaceae > Viscum > Viscum album. Next base: position 20,848,656 of record OY728154.1, read on the forward strand.
TGTGGGGTGACATCATTGATATTCAAGTCCATTCATGAAAATATAAATTTGGAGTAGTCTCTTGAAAATTTTCAATTCTTTCCACTTCAGCAGAACCACATTTACTTTGAGTAGACTAATTTTCCCAGGATTTAATTTTTAATATGCTCCACCAATCACTCAACTCTTTGGATGTAGCCTAATATTTCAAATAATAAATTTTATGTGCCTGATGAGCCAATAAAAATGGTTTAATTACTGAATGAATACTTTTATATTTAATATCAATTATTCCATGGGTTATATGAACATGTAAGCCCTTTTGAGTATCCAACCACTGAAATTAAAGAATTTCTATTTAATGTTGTCCCAGATAACAAAGTTCAATAATTTCTTCCAGTATGTTTTAAAATTCAACATAATTTTACCTATTATGAGATCCTCCCAAGACAACACCACTATTCATTATTTATTTATTCCCCGTATGCACGTGTTTGAAATTGAAAACCATTCAACACATATGTATTATAAGATTTAACCATTTTTTATGGTGGGTTACTCAACACATGCAATCGATTATCATTATAATAAGAATGTTCGAATACATGAAAATTTATTAAAAAATTATCAATATAACAAATAATAGATTTATTTTATCAGTTAAACCAAAAATAATTAATATTACCAGTTTTTCAAACCATGAGGAATTTTTTTGCTGACGTTCTTCAAGAGAAGTTGTTATAATTTTTACAAGGTGTTTATTGATATGATTATCATATAACCTACATATAAATTAAGACTAATTTACTATAATAAAAATTATAGAATAATTTAAAGGATCATTCCTTATAAAAATGGTGTCATTTAGTCATAGTTTAGCAGAACATATGTATGAGCTTTGTGGTGTTCCAAATTTTAAATCCATAATTCATGAACTCCACCGAAGCCATGATCGGGGTGATTTTTTTTACTAAAAATATTTTATATTTATTGAAATATAAGGGGAATGGTGAAGTAAAAAACTCAAGGAGGTCTAAAGAAGTTGAGATCGAGAGCATCCTCAATAGCAACATCCATTCCGCCCGAGGGGAGTGAGCCAAGGGAATTAAAAACCATAGTAGGAAAGGAGTGGGAAGCACTAGAGGCCAAAAATTCCACCCACTAGTTTCCCTCATGCCATGTATGAAGAATTTCAATGCCATTGGGGAGGAGAGATCTGCACTTGCGGATGAGGTATGTGATGTTCCAAGGAGGAGAGACATCACCCTTAAGAGAACTCTAAATGATTTTAGAATCAATCTCCACCATATTGAGGGTAATGTTTCTAGAACTACAGATTTTGATGCCATCAAGAATGTCCCTTGCCTCAACCAACAAAGAATCTCCATACCCATAATATGCACTTAACGCTAGGCACACCGAGCCATCCCTATTGTGAACTGTTCCACCCCCCCCCCCCCTTATGATCTCATATCCACAAGAACTATTAGTATTTAGTTTAAAGCCATGAGAGGGGTGGGATCCATCTAACCCAAGCACCAGTCGATATGAGACCATGGGAATAGGACGAGTGCCCACCAACCGAATAGCGATGCTGGGAGTGGCCAGCTCTCAATTATCATGCTGACTTTCCAGCTTCGACACAAGAAACCTGGTTTTAATAACCATGTCATGGGAATAAAGATGAGTGGAATAGTTCCTCTCATTATTACGAGCCTGCCAAATACACCAAAATCCCACAACTAGAAGGATGGAGCAGGCAGCTTCCTCATGCATATTCGAAGGCCCTCTGAACTAGAACTAAAAAAACTCATCAAAAGAATTATCTCATAAAGAAAGATCTATGAACTCACCATGGTCATTCTAGACGTGTACTTCCCATTCCCTATGAATGAAGGGGTGAAGCGCAGACTCCTTAGTAGGAGCACGACATCTTGTACATCTTGAGGCCATACAAATACCTCTCTCCTTGATCTCCATCTCCATGGGAATAGACTTGGAGCAAGATCTCCATAGAATAAAATTATACTTGGTTAGGATATTCTTGCACCAGAGAATAGATCACCAGTTATCCGTAGTTGGCTGACGGAGAAAGGCCCTACTATATTCCTTGGTCGAAAATATACCTGACGGGGAGGTTGAGGAAATGCACCTGTTAGAGGAGCCATCCAGACTGATGCATTGGAAGAAATATGCCTGAGTGTGGTTGAGGATAGCTTTGATGAAATAGGGGTGGGAGATGGCCCCCCTGAAATAAATGTCTGGAGTAGGGCAGCCTAGGAAACCGAGCGACCTAGTACCCCAATTGCACTCCCAATGGTTTATGTCACCCCAAACAAGAAGCCACTGATAATGGTCCTAGAGGAACAAAATATTCCTTCAAAGAGAATTCCATAATGAGGAAGGATTCTTACCGGTCCTCCTGAAGCCATATCCTTACTTCTTTATATTTTAACGGCTCCATAAAAAGTTAACCTCAATCACATCCCAATCCAGCTTACCTAGCAATACATACAAATACTCACCCAAGTTCCTCACATTGATACTGCCAAGCTCCACTACTTTTTCCAACATACTCCACGAGGCCCATCGACATCTGTCCTCTCCATGGGCATCCCAGAGGAAAGATTTCATGACTTTCTCCATTTGAATAATTGTTGAATTTGGGACATTAAGGATAGACAAAATGTGAATGAGGATAGAGGACAACACACTGTTGATGAGGGAGATCCTCCCTCTAAATGAGTGGAACTGGTCCGTCCAATTCTTAATACGGTTGATGATCCTGTTAACCATGTCCTCAAAGTGGTGAATCCATATTCTTCCAGGAGAAACTAGAGCGCCCAAGTAAATAATGTGAAAACAATTCCCCCGGATTCCAAGAAAAGACTCAATACTCCTCCTGCACCTTCCCAGACAATGAGAAGAGATATAGAACCCACTCTTATCCTTATTGATAACCTGGCCGCACCATTTTGAATATTTCTCTAAAAACTTAAAAAAAAATTTACTGAATTTCTCCTTCCATTAATGAAAAACATAGAGTCATCTGAAAATAGGAGATGAGAAATCTCACAGAAATGAGAGCCATAGTGAAAAGGCCGAACAATGCCAACCCCCATTACCGAGGAGATAAATTTTTTAAGGGAATACTCATCCAGAATGAAAATATTCAGAGATAGAGGATCCCCCTATCTAAGACCTATTACATATTTGATGAACCCACATGGTCTTTTAGATAAAATGATGTTGTACCAGACCACCAAATTTTTCTTCATGCTGCAAATGTAATATCAAAAATTCCATTTAATCAAACTAAGATGGAAAGAAGATTTTTTCCAGTCTACATAATTTAAACAAAATCTTCTTGTAGTCTTCATAATGCATCATAATCACTTCCTACCTAACAAATGTCTTAGAAAAAATATGATGGGTCTATTATAACATTTTTTCCACCACTTTCACCGGGGTGTGTGAATATTTTTATTTGAGGAGGAAGAGGATGCACTGACTGTTTCCTCGTATTCCTGCTTTCCACAGTCGGGCGACATCTGTTTCTTTTTCAGGGATGTTTTCTCCTTCATCGAAACAGGATGATGGGATGTCAATTCTTCTTTCTCTGGATTCATCCTCGGAAATTATCACCTAGTCCATGTTTCACTTATAGATTAAGACATTGATCGTGAAACTCTTCCCAGTGCAATATCATCATGGATGTCGGTTAATTACACTGCTTCTATTGGGAAATTCCAAGGGGTCTGGTTAGGGAAGCAACCGTTGGTTAGGAGAGTAGTCATGCTGGAAATCACTAGCGTGTCTAGACGCTGGAACACTAGCACATATGGGTTTCTTCCCCTTATTATGGGGCTTCTTGAGGGTGAAAAATCCCAAGACATCCCACGTTGAATGTAGGGAATTATATTCCATAGGCATGTCTCTGAGGTTTCCCTCAGCTTCACATGTTTGACAAAGGGTATGCCGCAAGTTTAACTTCTAGTGTATATATATTAGAATAATCGGAACATTGACTAGAGTGGATCATATGGGTGAAGCCCCCGGAGGAAACACTAATGTTGGGGCTAACACGCGGTTAGTTACCCGGGTACTGCTAAGAGTAGTGAAGAGGTGAATTGACATGATCCCACCTGGATGTGGTGGCCCGGGTAAGAATCAAGATAGATAATGGATGGTTTAGTGAAGTTTATTTATAATGAAATAGAGTCGACTTGAAGGTGACAATGATATTTGTCTTGAGCATCTAAGAGACTTCCTAATTATCCTCATGGAAGGGAATCAAAGTCCATGTAGTTCAGGATGTGGTATAGTATCGGGGTGTGCATAGAGGACAGAGACCCGATGATATACTGGGGATTAAGCGTGGTTAGCATCCCGAGGTTGGTCTGACGCCAATGGGATGAACCAGAGATATTGGTCCCAAAAAAAGGGAAGAAAATGGATTACTACTGGGTTGGGGTTAAAAATGGCTTACTGTTGAATGGGGATCACAATGGGTTCCTACTGTGTGAGGTTCACAATGGCTTACCACTGGATTGGGGATCACAACGGCTTACTGCTGCATAGAGGAAAATTCAGTGTCATGTAGGACAAAAGGGGTGTATAGTTTAATGTCGTAGAGGATGGGGGTATATTGATGTGAAGCGGTTGGGACCAATGGTTGTTTGGCTTGATCCTCAGAGAGGCTTCTTAGGTACCTTTACATGGTAAGGATAAAGTCCACTAGTTAGGGAGAGTACGAGGAATCAATGTGAAGTGAGTCGGGACCAATGGATGGTGGGCTTGACCCTCAGGAAGGCTTCCTATGTACCTTTCCTTGGAAAGGATCAATGTCCGCATATTTTGGGATGGATTGGTGAACTGACGTGAAGGGAGTCAGGACCAATAGTTTTTGGGATTGAACCTCTGGGAGTCTTCCTACGTACCTTTCCTTGGCAAGGATCAAAGTCCACATAGTTTGGAATGGTTTTAGTTAATCGACATGAAGGGAGTTGGGACCAATGGATGGTGGGATTGAACATTAAGGAGGCTTCCTACACAACTTTCCTTGGAAAGGATCAAAGACCGCGTAGTTCGAGATGGTTTGGTAAACCGGCTTGATGGGAGTCAGGACTAATGTTTCTTGGGGTTGAACCACAAGGAGGCTTCCTACAGAACTTACCTTGGCAAGGATCAATGTCCTCAAAGTTTGGGATGGTTAGGTGAACTGACGTTAATGGAATCGAGACCAATGGTTGTTGGGTTTGAACCTCAGGGAGGCTTCCAACGTACCTTTCCTTGGCAAGGATCAATGTTCGCATAGTTAGAGATGATTTGGTGAACTGACATAAAGGGAGTCAAAACCAATGGTTGTTGGGAATAAACCTTATGGAGGCTTTCTACGCACATTGCCTTGTCAAGGATCAATGTTCGTGTAGTTTAGGATGGTTTGGTGAACCGATGTAAAGGGATTCGGGACCAATGGTGGATTGGGATTAGGTGTGGAAGTTGCTCGGGTGCCGCTACGGAGCAGAAATGGTGGATACAGACATATGCACATCAGAGTGGTGTCTAACCTATGGGTGCCCTTGGGAGGATGGGGGTTCACTTTTATTTATAAGAGAAACCTTGAATGTTAGTGTGTGTAAAATTCAGTTCCAATTTTCTGTGAAAATCCATTTGTCGCACACGATTCCATTTTTACGCACAAGATTCAATTTTTACACGGAAGATTCCATTTTTATTCGAAAGATTCCATTTTCACATGAAAGGTTCTGTATTTCAGTGCAAGATTCCATTTTTATGCACAAGAATCTATTTTTATGTCCAAATCCATAATTTTCCCCAAAATCATCCTCGATGGCCATTCCCAGCAGTCTGCCTTCAAATAGCCATAACTTCTGAACTGTAACTCTGTTCAGGCTCAACGATCAGTCCATTCGAAGCCTACAAAATGAGATTTTCTCTAGGATCATGTATCGCAGCATTCAGTTAATTACATTGAAGTTTTTTCTAGTTCCAACACACATCCCAAATCATGTAATTCAATAACTCTCTTAATCCAATATGAATAATTCTTTCCATTATAACATAATATACATGACCTTTTAATTCAGTAAAATGACCATTTCCAACACATTGGCCCAAATTAGAATTATAACCATCTGGAAGTCTAAAATATGAAATCTAATGATAAAATTATCATCAATTAACTTTAGAGTGTGTATAATATGCTTTCGGCTTCATTAAATTCTGTGATCTTCCATTTTTGAATAGTTCAACTTTTGGTCACCTATAAATTTGAGAAAAATCTATTCATTCCATTAAATTATCTTTGGTCTTACCTGGTGTATCCAAAACATTAGGAAATAAGTTATCAAAACATTCCTTCTCAATATTCATGACATCCAACATGTGAGAGACCAAAAAATTAGACCAATATGTATGTTCTCAAAAAATGCTCTATTTTATCCAATTGCATTATTTCTAAAATCCATCAATATTCTTTTGGATTATTGTAGCTCCAAATGAGATAGGATGTAATAAAGAGACAATTTATTTTAACTTTGTACATGAGATCATTTTTGGAGGTCTATATCATTCAATTGTGTCTTATCGGAAATGATATTTGTTCCTCCGAAAAGGAGGATCAGTTGAAGGAATCTGCGATGACAGTCAAAAAAACAATGTTTTTTCCATTGAAGAGAATAAATGCTTTGTTGTCTCTCATACAATATAGAAATGATTTTAGACCATGTTTTCTCTATCCAGATAACATGTCATATGTTGTAAAGTCACTAATTTTCCACATCAATACAGCTTTAGTAAGAAAGTTTGATTCACAGCAGCATAAAATGTATAAACACCATTACACTAAAATTAATTTAACTCCTGAATCAATTTTTTAAAATAAACATCAATATTATTTTTTTTATTTCTCGGAATTAATAAGGTAAAAATGATATATGGTTCTTTCATCAACATCAAAGGAAGTAAGTTGTATAGAGTTATAATGACATTCCAACAAGAAGAATGACTACTATAAGAATAAAATGGACAGAACTGTCAGTATAAAGAGCCGATCACACATTTGGGGCTTCTACAGAAAAGGGAAGATGCACTTGGTCAAAAATTTTCTTTGAATCTCCATCAAACGGATGATTTAACGTTTTACCTTTTGTTATATTGGTTTTCATCCATGACATCAATGATGATGTGTTTAGAGACAAAAATTAACACACCAATCTCGGTGTAAGTGGGAAATATTTCAATTATTTTACCATAATCAATCTAGAATTCCTTTTATATGCCTCTTTTTACCTTGATTATGCACATGTGGGGAAACTATGTAAAGAATCATTTTCAACATAATATAAGATACTATAATTTGAATGTGCATGAATCTTATGATAACCAACACCCAGATTATGAACCACCTTATTTATCTCATAGAAATTTTTTGGGAACACCTTTTCATCTAGAAATAGTTTTTTATGAAATATTTTATCTGATCAAAGAAGCTATTTTAAATTCCATTATTTTATTTTATAGAATAAGTTTAGAAAATGCAACAAATTTGCATATCTTGTAACCATGATACAAGGAATCTTTTGCGGACCTCAAAAAATAATAAAAATAGATGGTTTCAACTCAAGAGTTAAATTAATATGATCCTGAGTTTCAGGTTACTAAAAATAAATGCATATCACATCATGTACTATATTTTGAAACCATGATTTACATAGAACCAAATTATTATTATCTTCTTTGGAACTGCATTCACCATGTTGATAACAAAAAACATAATCTGGTTGAAATATAAAACGCAATAAATGACCCCCAACATTGTCAGATGTGTTGAACATGATTAGAAATTATTTTTTACCAGGACACTTAGTTGTCTCTTCTGAAATAAATTCTATTTTTGATGATTTAACTAATAAGAATGCTTCAACACACACAATATATATAGGATCTAAACCAGAACCATTTGGATTCTTACATTGATTTATCCAAGGAAGATCATTTAATAATTATTATTTTCTACTTACTTGTTCCATATTTCTCTAAAAAAATATAAAATATATAGTTTTATTATATAATTTAATATAAGAAAAATAATATCCAATAAATAGAAGACAAATAAATTCCATTTTCTATCAAATTATAATAATTTCTATTTTTCCAAACTTTTTTAAAGATTTTTGTAAACTTTTATACTAATATAAACTAACTAATAATAATTTATAGCAGTTACCACTAATTATTATCAATTACTGCTAATATGTACTAATAATTATTAACTACAGGTGACACAATTTCTAGTAGATTGGTGGAATCACTTTTTCCTGATGACTCATCTCCATTGTCCTTAACTAAAATCACTATGAAAAATATACTCTAACGTATAGATATAAATTTTTATATACATGAGGATGGAGAGTAGGGAGGCCTCATCGCACTGCTCTATATTCTCATGCATAAGAAAATGGATAATTTTATATCAGAGGGCAATTTTCATAATGATCTCAATAAGAATAATGTTGCAAGGAGATGAGGGGTTAAGAAAAAGTGCCACATTTTCTTGACGTTTCGTCTTGTAGCAACTTTCTTCGATTGAAATCAACATGAAAAATATATTTCTACGTATGTATATCAATTTTCGTATGCACGAGAATGCGGAGATGGAAGGCCTCATTGATCTGCTCTCTATTCTCATGGATATAATAATGGATATATATACATTATGATGGATTTTTATAGAGATTTTAGTGGGAGAAAATTGCAGGGAGATAAGGCATCTGGAAAAAGGGAGCTGTCAATCCACTAGAAATTGTGATTATTTATTACAATTTGTTACAATTTATTTCAATTTCTTTCTAACTATGGTTAATTATAGCTAATTATTGATAGTTATTAAAATTTATTACTAATGAAAACAATTTCTTAATAATTATAATAATTTATTACTAATTATTAGAATTAATTAATAATTACTAATAATTATTATAATTTGTTACAAATTATTATAAATTATTACTAATTATTACAATTTATTACTAATTATTACTATTTATAGAATTTGTTACTAATTACAAGAATTTATTACTAATTTTTACAATTTATTACAATTTATTACCAATTCATCTAATTTATTACTAATTATGACAATTTATTACGAATTATTACTAATTTATTACTAATTACTAGAATTTATTAATAGTTATTTGAATTTATTATTAGAATTTATTCATATTTATTAACAATTATTATTATTTATTTATAATTATTATAGTTTATTGCAATTTATTAACAATTATTACAATTTATTACAATTTAAAACAAACTATTACAATTTAATACTAAATATTAGAATTTATTTCAATTTAGTAATAATTATTATAATTTATTACTAATTATTAATAATTATTATTAATTACTATTAATTATTATTAATTAATAGAATTTTTTTCTAATGAGGAAAATTATTAGAATTTATAACTAATTATATGAATTTATTACTAATTATTTCTAATTCTTATAATTTATTACTAATTATTACTAATTGGTTCCATTTATTACTAAATTATTTTTAATTTTTTCAATTTTTAAATAATTATTACTTATTGTTGCAGTTTATTACAAATTATTAAAATTTGTTATTAATTATTAGAATTTCTTACAAATTATTAGAATTCATTAATAATTATTACAATTTATTACTAAATATTATAATTTATTACTAATTATTTTAATTTATAAATATTTATTACAATTTATTATGAGTTATTACAATTTATTACTATGTATTAATTTTTTTATATTTTACTATAATTTATTACTAATTATTACTATTTATTAAAATTTATTACTAATTATTTCAATATTTACTAATTATTAAAATTCATTACAATTTCAGAAAAATTATTACAAAATATTACTAATTATTACTAATTTTTAGATCTTATTGCTAATTATTAGGGTTTATTTCTAATTACTACTAATTATTAGAACTTAATACAAATTATTAGATTTTATTACTAATTATTACTAATTATTAGAATTTATTACTAATTATTACTAATTATTAAAATTTATTACAAATTATTGCAATTTATTACTAATTATTAATAATTATTGAATTTGTATTCTAATTTTTTTAATTTATTATTAATTATTACTAAATTTCCAATTTATTACAATTATTAGAATTCATTACTAATTATTACCATATATTACTAATTATTAGAATTTATTTCTATTTATTACTAATTCTTACAATTTATTAATAATTATTACAATTTATTACAAATTATTACAATTTAGAAATAATTTCTATAATTTATAATAGTTATTAAAATTTATTACATATTATTATATATTACTACTAATTATTACACTTTATTAATATTTATTAAATTTTGTTACAGTTTATTACAATTTATTACATTTTTTTCTAATTATTTCATTTTATTACAATTTATTAGTAATTATTACAATTTATTACAATTTATTTCTATATATTATAAGTTATTACTAATGAATACTAATTAATAGAATTTATTACTAATTATTAAAAATTATATGAATTTATGTCAAATTATTAGAATTTATTACTAATGATTAATAATTATCAAAATTTATTAAAAAATATTAAAAATTCTTAGAATTTATTACTAATTATTACTAATTATTAGAATTTATTACTAATTATTACTAATTATTTATATTTGTTACCAATTATTACTAATTTTTGCAATTTATTCCGAATTATTACTAATTGTTGCAATTTGTTACTAATTATTGAAATTTATTACTATTTGTTAAAATTTATTACTAATTGTTACAATTTATTACTAATTACTATAGTATAATACTAATAATTACTATTTATTACTGATTATTACAATTTCACTCTAATTATTACAATTTATTTCTAATTATTAGAATGTATTACATTTTCATAATAGTTACTAGAATTTATTGCTAATTATTAATAATTATCAGAATTTATTACTAATTATTACTAATTATTAGAATCTATTACTAATTATTTCTATTTATTAGAATTTTTTACTAATTTTTACTTATAATTATAATTTATTACTAATTATTACTAACTATTCGAATTTATTACATAATACTACTAATTAATACAATTTATAACTAATTATTACTAGTTGTTGTAATATATTACAAATTATTAAATATTGTTGCAATTTATTACTAATTATTACCGATTGTTTCAATTTGATACTAATTATTAAAATTTATTTCTATTTATTACAATTTATTACTAATTATTATGATTTATTACTAATTATTAGAATTTATTACCATTTAGTAGAATTTATAACTATTTACTAGAATTTATTTCAATTTACTTGAATTTTTAACTATTTGTTACTAAATATTTCTTATTATTACTAATGTTTACAATTTATTACTAATTATTAGAATTTAGAAACTAATTAATACAATTTACTACTAATTATTACAATTTATAATTAATTTTTACAATTTTTAAATAATTATTACAACTTAATGCTAATTATTACAATTTAATACTAATTATTTGAATTTAACATTATATATTATAATATATTACTAATAATTACTTGTTAATATAATAACTATTAAATAATATTAATTCATTATAACAGCAAGTAATTATTTGATGAAATAAAGATATACCAGGATAAATAAAACTATCTAATTCTAATTTAATTTAACTGCAGCTAATTAACAATAATTATAAGTAAAAAAATTGATTTAAATTATGTAAAAAATAAAAAGAATAGATAAATACTTTAAAACTAAAGCTTTCGAAGGATTTAAGCTGTGAATAATACCCTGAATAAAAAATTTAACCTATGAAAATTTTTGAGAGAAACATTTTCCACTTGAGATAGAGGTGAAGAGGATCGAGTGGAATGGAAAAAATTGAGTGGAGTATATATAGGTTAGATTAGTTACGACGGGTTTTTTTGCGATGTGATTCCCTTCGCTAATACTTGGCAGTTAAAAAGTAATTTATGACGGATTCCATCATAAATACCAACCTACCGACATACTATTCGCGACGAGGGAAAAATCTTGTGAGAAATAGTAAAAATGTAGTTGGATATTTGCGACAGGCAAAAAATCCCTTCACAAATACCCATCTCATGGTTTGGTGTGTAACTCGCGCCAAACTTTTTGCAATGAGAACCATCACCCCGTCGCAAAATCCAATATTATTTGCGACTTGTTTGTGAGCCATCACAAATGGACCGTCAGAAAATCCAACATTTCCCATAGTGCATCATCGAGGGCTGTTGTCATTTGAGGTGAGTGATCATGTGTTCTTGAGGATCCTTCTAAGTCTTATTTTTTCCTTTTGGGAATCATGGAAAGTTATCTCCTTGATACATAGGCCCATCTGAGATACTTGAATGGGTTGGTGAAGTGGAATATCAGTTTCCATTGCCACCACGGTTTAATGCTATACATTATGTGTTTCATGTATCTTATTTGAAAAAGTATCATCCCAATCCTCACCATGTGATCAGATAGGATCACATTAACCTAGAGAAGGATGTTTCATGGCTGCACAAGCCAGTGCGGATTTTGGATATGAAAGGGAAAGACATGGGTGGAAAAAGCATTGTTCTAGTGAATTTTTTGTGGAAACATGTCTATATTCGTGAAGAAACCTGAAAAAGAAGAAATAAATAATCGAACAATATACTAAAAACTTTTGGGAAACCACTAGTATTATACATTCCAATAAAAAAACCAATGGTGGGGAGAATGTAGCTCCCTAGGGTTCATGTAAGTAACCCTTTCATTATGATTGTTAAATATATAATGTATTTGGGTGAACATTGGGAGAGTTTGTAAAACTTTTATAATTTCTTTGGTCATTTAGATAGGAAATAATTTGGTTCGCGGTTATTGTAAACAGTGAAAAACTTATAGGATACCATTAACAATTAGATAGAGGCTAAGAGGATGGCATATGGGATGACGCACGGTTTTCCCGAACTGTGCGGCCGTAGAGGAAATACTATGAAACATGGTAAAGTGGGATTTTTCACTATTGGAGCAGGGTTTCCTAACAGCGTGAGCAAACTATGTGAGGTTACTTCTTGAGACATAAGCTGGAGCATGTTTATTTCACATTTTTTTATAACTGTGACACTAATTGTACACTGTTATAAAACTAGATCTTAAAAAGTGGATCTAGTCCGTTTCATATTTTACTGAATTGTTTTTTCCACAAGATGGCCCTAAGTTGCGATTTTTCCATCTCAAAGGCTATATAACTTCTCCCTTTTTCTTTATAAGTGATCCAGATGTGTTTCTTGGTGCATTGAGGCTTGATTCTTGCGGCAAGTCATTATTCTTTGTGATTTTTTTTTGTGGTTTCCCAAAGATCTACGTCCTACTATCTCTCAGTTTCTTAGATCTACATCCATTGTGGATATATCTAAGGTATTTTATTCCAAATATAATTAGATTTGGCTTTTTTGATGTTAGGGAAAGAGGACTATGTTTGGTTTTTGGAGTTTCAACCCATTTCCATGGATGTTTTCGCATCATTATCTATTTTCGCCAGGTTTACCATGGTAGGTGGCTTCACACTCAACTCCTCTATCTAGAATGTGAATTAATAGTATCAAATAGATTGATTTTATTTTATTTTTTTGAACTTATTGTCAGTTTCTTGTTTGAAAACCCTCATTAGAGAAGGTTTATAGAAATTCTGGAATTGGGTGTTTTGTGTAAATTGAAATTATTTAGTTGATTTTAAACTGATGATTTTGAAATGATTTTTTGGTTTTGATGCAAGGATTTTTTTTTAAAAAGGTTTTTTTGAAATGGTATGTTTGAATGGTTTTTAATAAAATTGCATTTTTATTTAAATGGATGAAATGGTTATTTTGGCTTCTGTTTTTAGAATAATGGTTGTGAGGGTAGATGTGAATTTGGGACCAATAAAGGTAAGGTGTCTCCCCCATTATTTGTTATATGGATAAGGTCCAACACTATCCCCAGTCAAAAATGTTCGTTATGTGGTGTCTTAATGAAAGGCTCACTCACCACTCAAAGGTATAGGGAGGTCCATATTTCATGAATGGTTGGATGTGTGGATATATGGAATGGAATTCTTATGCCAAAATTGAACATGTGAAACAGTTTTAAGGATTTCTTTGATTGTCTTCCTTGGAAACAGGGATCTTATTTCGAAACAATTTTAATATGGTAATTGTTTTATATTCAGATATAAACTTTATTCAATTATTTTATAGAAATTATTTTATATAAATGTTCTAACATGTTCTATCATAGTTTTTTGAGTACCAAAGTTATTGGGGAAAATATATTGAGTTTCATTACTAACCCCTAATTTTGAACGTTGGTGTTTATGCATATTTCATCTACCGAGACATGGGAAATTGTGAAGTATCACACTTATTTAGTGTTTCAAAGGGATACTTCAGCTGTTTTGTCGGTGTTGGAGCCTAAATCTTGTGCAACTTGGAATTATGTGGTCTTTGTTGAGTTTTTTGGTCTTTTCCCCCAACATATAATTTGATGTTAGTTGTATTCCACTGTGGTAATCTTTGTAGATAGTTTTGATATTAATGAGTCATTATATTTTTCTTTCATTCTTATCATGCATCACGTATTGGATTATTATGTTACGGCTTGGTTGGTTTATTTTTAAAGGGAAAATCAATCGCCACCTATCAATGAATCCCTTGGAATTTATTGATATCCTCTGGTGTCTTGGGGATTAAACTTAAGTACATGCATTTTCATTCTACCTTTTCAATCCAATAAGGAGGGTTGTGATGTTACATAACATGTACAAGAGAAATATGTTTTGTACATGGGTCATCACGAATAATGAATCAAGTGTGTACTATATAAGTTTCTATCAAAGCTGAAGCATGTGATGGACGATGCACAAAAATAATCTTTTTCTATAATTAATGATCAATTAGGGATATATACGGCAATAAACTCTATGATCCAAGGAATTGAGTAAAATAAATAGGAAAATTAGAATTATGCCGGATTAGAGAGAGAGAAACATATATTGTCTATAATTAATTTAATTAGATACAAAATCAATTCCAAGGAATTCATTATTTTTTGATGTGTCATGAAACAGATCTGTGGTACACCATCATTGCGTTGTATAAACCATGTGTACATTTACTCTAGCAGTGAACTAAATGTGTTCCAAGAATATTTTGATGTTGCCTAAAGAGTCTATTGGTTCTATAATGAAAGACCCTTGTGCTTGAATCATCTACCTATCTCACCTCAAGAATCATTTCCAAGAATTCTCCTTGATCCGATAGAGGATTATTGGCCACCGTTGTTAGGAACATTCTTTGAGAAAGGATATATATAGGATTTATAGGATTCTCATTGAATCATTGTTCAAAATAGAATAATCTCATGAGAAAATAATATAATTGGGTATTTATATTTCTACTGTTAAAATAAAATAATTGCACATGTGACTTTATTATTATTTAATCCTAGAAAAACTACATGCCAAATAATAATATTAAAGTTATTATTTAATTACTTTTTATTAAATTTCAAATAATAATTAAATATTATTTATTTAAATAATATTCAATATTATCATTTCTCACCAAACTAGTAAACTTGGTCCGCCATTCCTCCACAATATAATGGGGCCTTAAATTATGTGTATTTATTTATTAAATAATTTTCAATTCATTATTCACCAATAAATATATAAATATTAAATTTACCAAATAGAAAATAAACATTAAGGTGAAGTATCCTAATGTCCAAGGTCAACCAAAAATCATCATAATTTAACATAAGGAATCACATTTAATCCAAGAAAATGCCTCTATAATATCCAAAATGGAAATCTTAAGCCTGTCCTTGGTGATCTATAAAGGAATATCAACTGTCACTAAAGTATCCCTTGAAGTACCTAGTAAAACTGAGCCCATCCACGGAGACCCATAAGGGGCATCCCTCATATCACTCATAGAATGATCTAACTATAAAATCTAAGATCATCCTAAGGATCACACCTAGGGTATCAAGTATCACATGATTCATGGTATATCCATATTTCAAACAAGATCTCACGTGGTGCCTCCCCTCATGAATTATTGTCTCCCATGAGCATAATAATTCACCCAAAGAGCCTATCCAAGGCATGCCAATGGTTTCTCCCGATGTCTCCAACAGTTCTAAACTGAGAACAGAGAGTCTATACACTGCTTTCTTAAAATGGGACCTATGTTATTCCTGGATCGTAATAATATCAGGATTGGAAACCAAGATCATATAATAATCATCAATGAAATTCTATATCGTCATAAAAAACAAGCTATCCACTTCATTACGCTAAATCCAAACAAACATGGAACACCAACAAGGCAATAAGCGTAACCCTAAAGCATCAAGAATAAGGATTATAACATATCATTCCTCACATATGGAAAAAATCATAAGTTTTATAGAAAAATACATGAAGCTTAAGACAAAATGTTCTACTCATGACCATTAAATTCTTATACAAATTTAATTTATTCATTCAAGTAATTTATGGAAAATAAACACACCTCGAGAGTTGTTCTAACCATTTAAGAAAGTGGAAAAAAGGCTAATAATGATAAGAAAAACCATAAGGGTTATCATATCAAAGAAAAACATCATTTTATGTGTTTCTCTGCTGCATAAGGTCACAATGGACATGAGGAACCCATTAGTTTAACTAAGTTTACATATTAGAGTAATCATCCAAAAGGTACTACATGTAGCAAAATAAAACATTTTTAAATGGAATGAAACTTGTGGGAGGGAAGACAAACCACAAACTTTAAGTGAATAGATTACCAATCATCTATTGACGGCCCTCGAATACAGATTGAATAGAAGATACAGATTAAATTTCCAAATAACTAAAAATATAGAAAATGAGGTCACATATAAATATCACAAAAGAGGAGAAGAGAAAAATATAATGGAAGGAAGGGGAACATAGATCTTACCTTGAGCTTTCCAATGCATCTGATGGTGAATAATTTCTAAACCATATGAAGGAGGGATCTAAATCCATAAGGATGATTAATGAAAGAGCACTTGAGGGATGATTCTCAAGAAAAAAAATAAGGCGATAGAAATGAAAAGGGTGTTAAATTGTTTCAAGGAAAAAATGACCATTACCCCTTTAGTTACTGGGATACACGGTGTGGCCATAGGTTTGACCAAATTGTACACTAACTATACACCTAGTTCATCTCAAATGGTCACGTTGTATTGGTAAGGTGCCCCATTTAGCTAATTGTGTGCTAACTGTGGGGAAAGACTCTGTTGGGGGTATCTATAACCCTTCATGGTCATGCTCTCCACCCCACTAGGTTATAGAGAGACCATTATGCCCCCTACTTTATTCTTACTCACTCTCTCATGGTTAGAGAAACTATTAATGATGGGAAGTAGAGTTTCTCATAACCATGCGGCCTATTCCACTCCTCTAATTTTCAGAGCATCAGCCTTTGAATATGCCTTGAACTCCCTTGTGATCTCCATGAATCCATTAGGAAACATTAAAAGACTCAAACCAAGGAATTAAGGAAAACAAATGGTGTGTACCTTTGAAAAAGAGGATATATTACAATTAGATTCTTCAAGTTGAGTTTTCTTGCAATTATATCTTCAAATGGATCGTTATGATTCCCTTTTTTTGAAAGAAGTGTGTAACTCCAATTTATTGGAGTAGTGTTGCATAATAAAAGATTTTAGGACCTAATCAGTATTATGAGATCGAAGTGAAGGTTATAGAAATTTAAAAATATGTAAGGATGATACAAAGTTATTAGAAATGTTATAATGATAATCTTTGACGTGATATATAATTTTATGATTGGGATAATGAATTTCTATGAATTTCTCCATAGAAGAATGAAGGGAAAACTAATACCTATGTATAGCAGTCCTTTAAAATAAATGATTGTGTCACTAAAATATCTTATTGTTTGGTTCTTCCACTAAACCTCAATTAATTTCATGATATATTACAAATAACTCTTTTGATGAAGTACATGCCATATCCTTCACATGTATTGAACTCGGAGGGCGTACAGTTGGAGAATGATCTTTCTTATAAGGAATAATCGATTGATATTTTGGATCAAACATAGAAAGTTCCAATAAATAAGACCACTCATTTGGTCAATGTTTTGTGATAATACCACTAGCTTGAGTAAGCCACATGGGAACCAAAGGATGTGGTGAGGCAGAAGTATCTTTAGTTATTTGTAACAAAGTGATGCATTTCGAGGTAAATTCAATTTTAAGGGGATAGAATATAACACCATGATATTTTGTTATTTTTTTTCCAATACATTTAATCTCTTTGATATTTTGAGTTACACATAATAATGGGTTTATCATGAATTAAAAGTAACACTAGCTTTCTACTTCATTACATGCAACACCGAGTTTAAACGAAACATGATACATTATTATAATAATATTATTTAATATGATCGTTTTCAACTAGTTCTTGGAATGGAGGGTATGAATAAGATTAACTAAATTATTAAAATATATGGTTTGAACATGTATATTACATTAAATCCTTTTTACCAATAAATTATAAATAAAAATTAAAAATATGATAAAATAAAGGAAATATTTTTAGAATTTTATTATGCACATAAACATGTATTACCACAATAAATTAATCAAATCACTTTTGGTGAATTATTTTCATAAAATTTAAATATTTTATTTTTAATCAATTTTTTTAACACTCATCATATATATTTTCGATATATGAGATGAGAATAAATCAATTTTAATGCTTAAAAATAGTATTTTTCTAAAAAGTTGTTTTATCGCCTTGTGCGCTTCTATTTTAAAATAAATATTTTTCCCATTTAGAAACTTTAATTGGAAAAAAACAAAATTATTTTTTCAATACATAATTTCATAATTATAAATTGGTGAATTTTAAGTATTTTTATGAATTGATTAATTTTTCGATGAATAGTAAAAAAGACATATATTTATTGAAAACTGCCTTTTTAAATAAATAATTTATGAGGTTTAATTTTAAATTAAAATGATTTTAAGAGTAAAATTAATTGAATTATATATAAATTATTATATGTTATTTCATTGGTATCATTTTCATATATATTTTCTATATAAAAATGTTTTGAACTTACGAGCACTATCCCTTTGGGAACCCGCTTTCCTGTTGCGTTTGTAGGATAAATTTTAAATTAATATTTTTCAATTATATTAATGGATTTTTGAAAATATTTATTTAATATTTGGATTAAAAATAATTTATATTATATAATAATTTCAAATTATGTTTCCCCAATAATGAATAGTATAAATAATAAAAATTATTTACCATGTTTAATCTACAAATTGGTTTACCTAGGGGTTAAACTAAATATTTATGTGCTAAAAATGACCCAAAAAATTTCAAGAAATTTTTTTGAAAGTCACATTGGGAACTTATCAATTAAAAGAACACAAATAGTCCATTTTTTGGAGCCATGAGTCATGTGAAAAACATGTGTACACTTTTCTCTTTTAAAACAATTACAAGTGTTCCACAGACAGCACTTCTAAAAGGTATCCCCTTATCCTTTTATATTTACACATCAAGAACCATTCAGTTCATCCAATACTGACCCAAATAAAATTATTACATCCCTAATACCGTCCCTTAATCCATATTTTGGTCAGAAATCCATCCTAATATGCCTTTTGGTGCAATACGAAAGAGGTTGTCTGAAGAAGAGGAAACATCCCTAATGAGGTGTTTTATTATATTTCTACCTCCACTGAATTAAATTATAATTAAACTATGATGATATAATAACATTAGTATCTTCCATGTATTTATATTTTATTATGTTAATGTAATATCCTAAATTATTGTCATATTCCATTTAACGGTATACAAAATCAGCATTCATGCGTACGATAGACTACTGCATTGTGAACGAATGCTATTCATTTTCCATCACCACCTAACATTCATGAATGAAATAATGGATTTATTGTTTATATTTGATATTTATGATATTATTATGATTCCAGAACCATTATATCACATGTTCCTTCTTAATTTCTTTTCTTTGTGAATATAATAACGTCATTCAAGTCTTTAATGGGAACCACCTCATGATGTCATGTGATTTGTTTGGGAATTACATGGAATTTAATAATGAATGTATTAATGAATAAATGTGACATATATGACAAAAAATTATTATTTAATGTTATAATTTTATAAAATATTTTTTTCATATTTTTAATAAATTTATGAAACCTTTATGCAAATGTATGACCTACCATCTCCAGTTATAGTGTATTTAATTTTCTATCTATACAATTAATAGATTTATATAAATACATTTATACTGAATATATATTATTTCTATATCATGGCTAATATTATAGAGATTATGGAACCATGATCAAACAAAAAAGAACATAAAATAATAAATCATAACATACACATAAAAACAAATTATTTATTTCCCAAAACATGATTTAAAAATAGAAATATTGATAAACAACATATAAAACTTGATAAAGAAATAATATATGATATGATATATATATTTATTCTTCATTGAAATATCTTTAATAAACTTATATTTATTATACATGATGTTTGAATTTTTATTATGTATTTTGAGACTTAAGGTAACAGATTACGAGTCTCTCTTTTATTTATGGGAGACCTATGAAAATTCACCACTCTTTTCTTTTAGTTAGTGTATATAATGCCACTTTTAATTTTTTATAATGAATATAAATAATTTAAGAATATTTAATGTTTCATTTTATTTTATTCTTTATTGAGTCTTATGATTCAAAATATGACTAAATCTATAAGGTATTTTTTGTCTAACTTTTATATCCGTGAGATACATGTCATATTCACCACCTTCTTTATCCATGTAGTGTATGTACTATCCATGAATGTATTTTTTATTTATTATCATAATAATTATATGGGTTTATGTATCAATTTTACAATCTCTTTTTTATTGGTTTTATGGTTAAAGAACTTCCAAAGTAGTAAGTTATGATTGTCTCAATTTTATTTCCATGAGATATTTTTTATATTATGCACCTAAATTATTTTATGATGTGTATATATAGACCCCCTTACATTTAATTTCATGAATCTAATTATCTTTCTAATATATTATATTTCATTTATATTTATTCCTTCATAAGGCTTATAATTCAAAGTTATCAAAGTGTTAATGATTTTATTTTACTATCACATCGTTGGTTATGATTGTTTATGATTATGTTTCCAATGATACAATATTATGATACATATCTCAATAAACTAATTTATTTTATTTTACTGTGGTTATTTCAGGTGAATACATTTTTTCCATTCATTATAATATCTTCATGTACTCAATAGTTGAGAATAATTGTTTTTATGAAAAATCATCTTTATTTCTCTGTTCGGTCGGAACCTCATTTTATTACAAAACTATAATTTCTAAAAGTATTTTCAATTCTTTTAACATTCTTATAATTATTTATTAGGTAAATTCTTACCCATGAATGACTTTTTTTACATTTTTTAATAGAATATTCATGTCATTTTTCAAACAATGCAAGTATAGATTTTACTGAAAATGTGAAATGAGTATTCATTTTAACATGTATGACATGAATGAAATTATCCACCATCATAAAAAATAATATTCTTAATTTTTCATTTATAATATTCCATGGTTATTTTCATAGAATGTTTTTTTTTATTTTTTTATGTTTTAAAACCTTTTTATTCGATGAGAAAAAAATATTTTACTCATGAAATGTTTGAAATGTTATGTAAAGATTCCTCTATAAGTTATTTTGGTTAATTTAAAAGAAAATGATTCCCAAAATATTTACTGAATTTTTAGTTTTTAAAATTTATTTTCAAAGAAAAGTTATTTTCCTCATGAAATGTTCCAAGTGATCTTTCAAAATCATTTTCAATTTAGGATGACATACTTTGATTCTACTTTTCCTTTCCTGGGGAAATGATCAAGGGATACAATTCATATTATTTCTTAAGATGGTTTATGTTTATGATAAAATGATATTTACGAAACCCATTTCAATTCCACAATTGATTCCATGAAAAAATTATTGTAAAACACACTTCTTTTCATAGGTTATGCTATGATGAAATTTTGAAATGATTATAAAACCCATTTTGTTACATGGGTTATTATATGATGAATGTTTTTGATCTTGTTGAACACATATTTATGATTTTCTTTATGTGATGGGAGGGTACTATATTTCCCACCAATGAATTGGGTAAATATTTATATTTCATGAGATAAACATAAATATAATAGAGAGTGAACCTAGTTCAGTATGGGACATTATCCACCCTGATCAACTTGAGAGTGATACATGAATACTAAAATGGTTTGGGGAGTGAACCCATTATAATTTTGAATCCTTCATAGTGATACTTGAATACTATGGAAACAATTTTCTATAATGATGTTCATACCATAATGCAATTTATTATGCATTTGTTAAGATATCATGGCTCATGTTATTTGATTCGTTTATGATTAATTTATCATGAAATGGAATGATTTATATTATGTCTCATGATTATGATATTTGATATACAGGGTATTGTTTTCAAATTTTTATTTCATGTTCTCATACACTTATTCTCATTTCATGCTTATGTGATTATTTATATCCCAATTTCATACCCTTAATAAGAATCCGAGCTCACCCTTCATTATGTTTCCTTTCCTCAGGTCATGAATAAAGGTTTTAGGAAGAGCATTCTTATGAAGAGTATTATTGTGGAAGATCTTTAATGAATATTTTGAAGATATTTCACCCAATTAGAATATTGTGTACCTAGTTTCCAAAGGCAACAAATTATTTTGTTCCTCAAGAGTGTGTTTGGGTAATGTATTGAATACTCATATAAAAAGATGTTATATCTATGTAAGAAATTTCCGGCTCACTATATACTTACTCCAGAAATGGTAGACCTCAATATATATATATAATTTGGGGAGACAATTTTATGTATTCCCTTAGGACTAGAAGATTTTAAAGGTATCATTATCTTTTCATTTTTCTTAGATATTTATCTTCTATATGGGAATCATATTGTTTCTTCTAGATTAATATCCTTATTTGAGGATAAAACAGAATTATATCTAAATTGTAATATAATGATTGGATCGAGTGTATTATTGGATTAAACAATTAAAAACATCTAACATGGAATTCCTATTTTGACGATTTTTACTCTCATGTTTCCCATTATCAATAACCTACAACCAATATACTCTATATACATTCTTGTATAGAATTTTTTGAGGAAAAAAATAATATACCAACATCGACTTTGGTAGTTATAAAACCAATTCCAATGTTTATGGGTAAAAACCTAATTTTTAATGGACATCCTATTGAATAATCATAGAACATTGTTTCCAAGAACGTATAGGTTATTATTATATCCCAACATCCACAAGTAGAATGAGGAATGGTCACTACATACTTTAAAATTAATGATAAAATATGTAGGCTCCATATACAAAAAATATTATGTCATAGATGATATATGTTGAATAAGAACAATCATGAAATTTTAGTATATATGATCAGCTATCATACACTCCATGACCATTATCTACCATATTTTGTGTTGATACATCAAAATATATAAAAAAAATGTATCTTTGAGTGTATCCCTATAGTCTTGAAAACTGTTATCTTATCCATCAACAGTACCTAGATACCTCAGAACACTATAATTAAGTGTTCGAATCTACACTTTAAAATCAATAGTGTGTTATAAAATCCATCCAAATTGTAGTTTGTGGCTATCTAGGATCACAAGTCCTAGAGTGTTCTGGAAGGAAAAAATAGAGATTTCCCATGGTATATGTACAATAAGTAATAATAGTTCATCTATTCTACATAGTTGAGAATGCTATGAGATGTCATCATGTTAATATTTCACTATTCTGGATTATGAATTATTTTACCCATTTCCGAAAGAAGACATATATTCATGTGAGAGGTTCTTTATTAAAGAATTTTTCCATCTCCTTCAGCAGAGTGTGTTCCAGTGGTGTCATCCACTCGGTATAATCCAAGGTAGACTTCGGTTGTATTAACTCATCATATATTTATCCAATGATCAAATCCCCTAAAATCTTTGATATATCCTAAAATATGATCCCTGATCTCTATTTTCTAGATTAAAAGTGTTCATCTAATAGATCCCTTGACTTAGATTGTCCAAAATGACGTCTGTATTCATATAGAAATATATATGTGACACTTAGGTAACCTCATATATTAATATATCTCAATGATGATTCTCAAACTTTTCACATGTTTGATAAACCCAATATTTCCATATCCATTCATATTTGAACCCACCCATGGGAAGAAGGTTTTAACCCTCGCTTCATCAATATAATTAATCATTTTTACCTAAAGTTATATTAATGCATAACCATCAATGTGAAGATATGGATGTTGTTTTAAATATTTAATGGTAGGATGGAAGTATAATTTGATTTTTGTTGGTTTAGTGGAATATTGTTTATAGACATACCATGTATGGAGATTTATTCCCTTTATAATATTGAGTATCAAGTAAACCAAGATGAGGGAAATTCATCTTATGAATAAGTTATTTTAGTATCCTTAAATATAAAATAACCATATAGAGTGATGATTTTTAAAACCATATGATGTTATATGTATTTCCTTTGAAATAAACTAGAGTTTTTTAATATATTTTAATATAAACAATACTATATTTAGAATCACCATGTGGTACAATAGAATTAGAATTATTTAATGTGAACATTATCACATAGTCGTTAGATTGGAGGGAATGAATAAGACTAAATAAATTACATAATAATATTTTTTACACATTTATATAATAAATTTAATGGTTAAAATTTGATAAAATCATTTTAAAGTAAAAAAAAATTTCTAGAGATCAGGTTTTCTTTGAAAAAATGTTTCTTAATATTAATAAATTATATTAATAATTATTGGTTAATTATTTTATGGAAATTTATATTTTATATATTCAATATTTTTTTAAATTCATTAAATTTCTTTCACCAGGCACGAGTTATAAATAAATACATTTTTCTGCTTAAAAGTACAATTTTTAAAAAACAGTATTCATTATCTAATGGGCACTTATTTTAAAATGGATTTCTTCAAATTCAATAAATACAATCATGTAAAATGTATTTTATTTTTTTAATATAAAATACAAAAAATATTAAATAGGTTATCATTATTTTTGGTTATTAATAATTGAAATAATGGAAAATATATTGATCACCTTGATTAGGAAAAATCAGGTAATTAGGTTTTCAAAATGAGATATGGAAATAAAAATAAATATAACATGCACCTTATTACTATTGGAGGATTTTAATTCAACCATCCTCCTAAAAATATTAAATTATATTACAATGTTGTTTTATTTTTCTTTGATAATGACATTACCTTTATTTTAATTAAAAAATTAAATTAAAATGTCACTCTCTTGGTTTTATTAACACTAATTTTTTTGATATCCATAAAAGGTGTTTATATTTAGTTATAAGTGATTATTACATATATTAATCCATTTTATTAATCATGGTAATTTTATTTTAATTTTTTGAGATGGGAAATTTTTTTAATTCTTACGTGACGCGGACGTCATACTTATTCAAGTAATAGAAAAATCAAGTAATGGGTATTAAAATATTAAAATTATAAAAACAAGGATGAATTGTTATGTTACATGATATTTTTAATTGATATAACTTATTATTTATTTTAAAAATATTATAATAAAATTCCATTTCTATCTTGTTGCCCTTAAAGTAAATGTATGTGAGTAGTCCTAATGATTGCTGTAAAGGTAACTTTTGTAAAAATAATAAATTATTAAATTGTTTAAATTTGAAAAAAAAAATTGTTTAAGTGAATGGGATATGGTTGATAATATCCAAACTTTTCATGTTATGGTTTACTTTTCATATTATATTAACTTTTATGAAAACTATAGTGTAAAAATGTTTATATCATGGTAATCATAAAAATGGGATAAAGTGTGGGGGGGTTAAACTAAGACATATGTGTTAAAACAATGCCTAAAATTTCCAAAATTTTATTTTAAGAGATAATTTATAATAATAATGATACTATATTCTGAATATATATATATTTGGCCACATTACTAAGAAAAATAGGATGTTATAATTTAAACCATTTGGTAATTCCATGGGTGACCCTCTCCCCACTTATAAAAGGGAACCTCCCTTTATCCCTTATTGAAAAATTATGTTGCTTATAGATCCATAAATACCCATCATAAAACCATAATTTTACCCATTGCCACATACTATAGATCTTATTTTGATTTTAATTTTTTTATTTCTAAGAAGAAGGTGAAATCTAAAGTAGGTGTCTCAATGATGATGTATGAATCTTAACTAAGTACTTAAAATTTTATTTATTATTCCACATTATAAAACAAATTATAACCACAATAAAATGATTAATCTAGTATAATAAAGACAATTATATGTTAGTACTCCGATTTTACCACTCTTTTGACCTCCTCTCTATCAAATGATAAAAAAATTATCGCTCATGCATACTTGTAGAATATCAACCCCAAGTAGTGATATGATCAATTTTCAATCACCATCAATCATGGTTATTTATAATATTAGATTTAATAAATATACATGATATGTAACGATCCAAAAATTCTGTAGAAATTTTTTCCTTAAATAGATGGGAATTTTATGAGTCCGTGAAATTTTACAGCGCTTGATTCCGAGGCCAGGTTTGCCCGGAATCAATTTTTGAAGATTTTTTCGGGTACGTTCAGAATACATACGAGCGAGTTTTTTATAACTTTTGAGCCGGTTCTCAAATTGAAATCTGAGGGCACCGTTGAACTCACAGCAATGGTATTCTCTTTAGAATACTTTCACCTCGATGGGGGATGATCGATAATAAAAGTTAGTTTTTGGATTTTTATAATAAAATGATAAAATAAAGTGTACAACACTTTATTTTATTTTATGTCGCCATGTGAGTGTGAGTGTGTTGCTTAAAACCTCCACTTGGTATTTGGAGGTGGGACTGCCACACCCTAACCTCCCATTAGTGGTTATGGTGGTGGGGCCGAACCAATAATAACCTCCCATGAGTGGCTATGACGTGGGGACTACACAAGGATTAAACCCAATTAACGGAGGAGGATAAAACCTCCTCAACTCCCCATTAAATGGGGAGGAACCCCTTGACCTTTTCCTTTATTTAAATTGAGCTTACCCCCTTTAATTAATATGCCAACCTCTCATGGATTATTTGGAAGAGCCTGCGTAATTAATTCACCTTTTTGATGTTTTTTTCCAACGATTAAAATGATAGACAGACTATTATTTTGGGAACTTTATTTTGGTGGAGCTTATAAGAAAAGAAGAATTCTCTCCAACGAAGAACGCTCTCCAACAAAGAACACTCTTCTGGTGAAGAACACTCTCCAAATGAAGAACGCCGATAAGGGACACCTTCCAATAAGAAAAATGACGTCCTCTGACCTTCTTCCTCAGACTCCTTCAACGTGGGACGTGTTTGTCTACCACGGATCGACGACCATCATTCCGTGACATCAACAAATGACGATTGGCGAATCAAAGGTAGGGGTTTATTTTATTTTAAGTTCCATGTTCTTTTTTGATGAATCGAATAATGATTATGATTATCTTTTATGGGTGGAATATTGTTCTTCATTATTGATAACCAATTGTTACCACCCTAAACACGGAGGGTGGGGGCCAAACCAACATGGCCTGACCCCTCCGTCGATGTTGTTTTGATTGAACTTCATCTTGGCGATGAAGCAAGAGGCAACGAAGGCGGCAGCGATGAAGGCCACGCTACCCGCGACCTCTATGAATCGCGCCGCCCCCACGGCGCACCAGTGCTCCCGACTGAACATCGATGGCCGAGTTGCGCTCGACCCACCTACCTGGGGCCTCCCAAAGCCCGGCCCAACACATGCCCCTGCCAAACCCGTGGCCTGTCCCGTGGCCTGCGCGGTCTTACCGGTGCCCTACCCAGTGCCCTCGTGCACTGCCCGCGCCCTCGGCGCCCTTCCCGGTGCCCCCGACGCCTTGTTGCACCCTGTCTGGTGCCCCCGGCGCCTTTCCGTGCACTGCCGCGTCTTTTCCGGTGCACCCGGTGCCCGGCCGCGGCCTGCCTAGACACTACCGTGGCCTTCCCGGCATCCCTGCACCCTACCTGGTATCCCTGCGGTGTCCCAACTCCCTCACGGCCACCCGTCCAAGTCGTTGTCCCAGCCCCCTCGTAGTTACCTAGCTGAATAGGCCCAGCAGCGCCCTTAGGTCCGAGCCATTTCGAGCCGCGCCCCTCGTGACGCTGGCCAAACTGTCTCCGGCCTTCGGGCCGAGTCACCTATGTGGCGACCTCCAAGCCAAACCACCCTCTCAGTCCACGGGTTCAGACCCAACGGACATAGCTGAACCTAACGGGCTGACCCGCCCAATGGATGGGGTTAGACCTAGTGGGTCTGACCAGGTCGGCCCAGTTTGGGTTGGGCCGAGTCGTTCTGACTGGGTCAGACCTGGCCCAAGCCTAGTACTGCCCATTTACTTTCTTTGGCCGTATCTTTGGCACCAGATGTCCGTTTGAAGAACCGTTAGTGGTGACAGTATTTTTGGAGTGTAGCCATCCATTTGAGTATATCCCACCAGAGTTCGGGGTATAGTTGAGTTATGGTCAGGTTGGATCGTACTCGAATACAATCGTGACCCCAAGACTAAAAGGATAATAACTAATAGATCGGGTGTCCATTTGACGTTCCTTCTATTGCGTTGAGAACCCTATTATGTGGGGGACCGTTGAGATACTTCTTCATGGAACTTAGAGACAATTGGGGTATTTCCCAGTAGCTCGTGGAGCGGATCCTTCAATTGACGAGGAGTAAGAGTGCAGAGACCTAGTAGCTGGCAGACCTGACGACTGCTTGACCAATTCGACTCAGAGTGATTTGACTAGCCCAATGGGGAGTGCCTGGTAGTTGGAGATAGATCCATGGCGGAGGGGCTCCTGGTAGTTGGATGCAGATCTACGGTACTCGATATGAGAGGTACCTCTTCAGGCTATTAAGAGGAGCGCCTGGTAGTTGGCGGTAGAGACATAGCGGAGGAGCGCCTGGTAGTTGGCAGCAGACCCGCAATACTCGACAGGAGGAGTACCTCAACAGTCCAAGGTTAGTGAGAAGTGCCTTGGTGTCGCGACATGCCCACTTTACTTGACAGAGGAGGAGTTCTCCAGTAGCCCTGGTTTCGATAATGAAAATCCTAGTTTGAGCTAAGTCAATGACTTTCGTGTTTTCTTCCTGATTGAGATGGGTTACTAGATAAATTAGGTATATGTAAGGGCATATACCTAAGTAATGGTTATCCATTGATTTCATACTTTTTGGTTTATCCTTGTTGGATTTTGTGAGACCTTGAGGGTCTCGGTGTCCCTATTGAGTATAGTTATACTCACCCATGCACATGCTATGCCCACACCTCATTGTGTTGGTTGCAGAAGACAGACAGTGCTGACTGAGGCAGAGTATAGCAGGACTGGACGGTACCCGGGGGTGGACCACTTAGCGTAACGGTATACGGAGGAGACAGATGGATGTGGAGTGCTGAGGAGACCATCTGTACCTACCCTTCAGGTTGGAACCCTGGAGGATGACCTAGTAGTTTCTTTAGTTTTCTTCAGTTGTACTTGCATTTTAGTTTTACTTGTACTTTCCTGTTGGGATTGTATTTCTAGCCCCTTTTACTTTTCAGTACTTCTTTTGTATACTGTTTTACATAGTGTACTGCTTCCAATTGTGTACTATTTTGTGTTTGTTTTCTGTTAAAAAGGCAATTCATTCCCATTTTAGGGATTTATGACTTTTATTCTAGTTGACGTCCCCTGGCCTATGGAACGCGTGCTTGGGGTAGTCATGATATGGGCCCCGGGGGATGGGTTGTGACAAATTGGTATCAGAGGTGCCTATTCTATCGCATAACTTAGGACTCTGATATTTCTTTTCTTTGAATCAATAGTGTTATGGGTACTAAGTGTGTCTTTCAGTTCAACGAGTCCAGTGTTGGTCTAGGCAGCCGACGTATCAATACACCAGGACCATGACTTCTGATTTTCAAATCAGGGCATGAAAACACTGATTACAGGTGTGTTTTCAAAAGTTTTTCTTTAAGTCAAATCAACCTAGTCAGCTCACTAGTTATAAATCTTTTAACCATGTGGCATTTGTTTCTCTTATTAGGCCTCCCCACGGACAACAAGTTAGATCCCAGAGAGTTGTACACACTGATATCCCACCGAATGATGAGGCCTCAGTGCAGGGTCCTTTTCCAGCAGAGGCACCAGTGGTAGTACTTCCCGTTTGTCCACTGATTCCACCCGCCCCAGCAGCAGACGATGCACGCTGCTTGAGCACATTTCCTGAGTTCCAAAGCCAGAGGCCACCTAGGTTCAGGGGAGAGATGTACCCATAGGCGGCTGAGGATTGGCAGGAGGCTGTGGTGAGAGTCTTTAGGCTAGTAGGGACACCATCATACTTCATGGTGATCTTTTCTGCGAGCCTCCTTTAGGTAGCAGCATGTAGATGGTGGAGCATGATGCTCCAGGTTCATGATGAGGTGATGCAACTATGAACAGACTTCAAGAGCCTATTTCGGGTGGAGAGTTTCCCAGCCACCCATCGAGCAGTGAAGATAAAAGAGATACTGCATCTACAGTAGGGTAGCATGATAGTAGCACAGTACTCATCAAGGTTCACTGACCTCTCACACTACTCCACTGATATGGTACGATACCCATTCTTCAGGGCCCAAACCTTCGAGATGGGGAACAAGCAATAGATCAGGGCTCTGATGTTGTCATTGAGCATCCCGACGAAGGCATGGGTTCTAGAGAGAGACCTACTAGTGGAGAGTTTCCTTGCTGAGCAGTCTCCAACAGCGAGACACACTACTAGCCGACACGTAGTGGAGTCTTCTACAACTGGCAGTAGACAGATGTTGCAGATGTCTAAGAGGACCAGACCTATAGGGGGTTGACCGAACAACTCAGAATCGGTTGTATGGGGCACACGGAGTAGAGACACACATTGCAGTAGCGGGCAGTGTTACTCATGTGGCGGGATGGGTCAAATGGCTCGTGACTGTCCGACCCTCCATACAGATGATCAGCAGACAGTCGAGGGACCTCCCAGGAAGAGTCAAAGGTTCAAACAAAGCGGTTTGTTGGGAGAAGTCGGATGTGGCAGAGGAGATGGACATGCATCTAGTGGTCGACGACATTTCGAGGTGTTGCCACCAACACCACTAGGAGGTCCACCCAGACCGCAGGGAGCAGGTGGACAGGGGAGATCTCAGCTTCAGGAAGAAAAAATATATGATCATTGCACTCTAGAGATGATTCGTGGTACGATATGCGTCTACTCCACCTTATCTATAGTTCACATAGACACAGGTGTCAGTCACTCTTCCATTGTTACTTCCCTCTTTCAGAGCTCGGAGATTCCGGCGGAGCCGTCGGCTCGATCCTCATGACTAGAGACTCCTACATGAGCTGACTCGATGATTACGCACTGGTGCCTACATTGTGATCTTACTCTAGGAGGAGAGAGATTCGGCTGGGATCTTCTTATAGCGGCATCGAGGCCTTATTACATCATCTTAGGTATGGACAGGCTATCTACAGTCAATGCTCAGATTGACTGTATTAGGCAAAAAGTGTGGTGTGTGTGCATGGATGGGACCAATTTCACCTTCACCAGTGAGAAGGGAACCTTTGAATCATAAGATGGAATTACTAGGAGGAGGGTGTAGCCGATCACTCATCATTTGGCATGTCTCACGCTCAGAACAGTTGATATGGAGAGTCTGAGCTATCCTGTAGTGGTGGACCAGTACGTGGAGTTTTTTCCCTGACGATTTTCCATGACTACCTCCTTGTAAATAGGTGGACTTCCACATTGAACATTACTCCAAGATGGCACCGATATCTACTCTAGCATATCAGATGGCTCCCGCTGAGCTTCATGAGATGAGGGTACAGCTGGAGGACTTGCAGGGGAAGGGATTCATCCGACCTAGTGGTTCTCCCTGGGCAGCCCTGATTCTATTCACCAAGAAGGCAGAAGAAATCTTGAGGTATTATGTCAACTACCATTGCCTGAACTAGGTGACCATTTAGAACAAGTGCCCACTCTCGAGGATTGATGACCTCTTTGATCAGCTAAAGGGAGCTCAGTGGTTCTCAAAGATAGACCTCAGATCAGGCTATCACCAGCTCAGAGTTCGAGAAGAGAATGCATAGAAGATGGACTTCAAGTGTCGGTACGACCACTACGAGTTCTTGTTTATGCCCTTCGGTGTAAGAGACACTACATCAGTGTTCATGGGACTCATGAATAGGATCTTCCAGCCTTACCTAGATCTCTTTATCGTAGTCTTCATCAACAACATTCTGATCTACTCAACTACTGAGGAGAAGCATGACTACCATTTGCAGGTAGTACTGGACACACTCTGTGGAACCATCATTATGGTAAGCTCTCGAATAGCCAGTTTTGGATTCGAGAGGTTCACTTCTTCAGACATGTCATCTCGGAGGCTGGAGTTGCATTAGATCCAGCGAATATTAAGGCGGTACTTGCTTGGGATCCACCCAGGAGTGTGACGGAGGTACAAAATTTCCTGGGCTTGGTGGATACTACAGGATATTAGTTCCAGACTTCTCCAAAGTTGTAGCACAACTATCATCCTTGATGAAGAAGGGGAAACCCTTCCTGTGGTCGAAGAGATGCCAGCAGATCTTTGAGGAGATGAGGCAGAGGCTGACTAGTGCCCCCATCTTGTGGCTTCCATAAGAAGTCATAGGGTACATAGCTTACTACGATACATCAGGGACCAGACATGGTTGTGTCCAGATGCAGGAGTGAGCAGTGATTCCTTATGGTTCTTGGTAGCTGAGACTTCACGAGAAGAACTACGCTACCCATGACCTGGAGTTAGTAGTAGTGTTCTTCACCATGAAAATGTGGTGACACTATCTGATGGACGAGCATTTTACCATGTATTCTAATCAGAAGAGTCTCAGGTATATATTCTCTTAGAAGGACCTGAACCTGAGACACTGGAGACGGCTCGAGTTCCTCTAGGACTATGGCTTCGAGATAGTCTATACTCTTGGTAAGGGGAATGTTGTAGCAGATGCTCTCAGTAAGAGATCTTTTATGCAGCTGCTCGGAGAGGTGACAGAGCACCTGGATGCCTTATAGATATCGTTTGTTAATAGGTATGGAGCACCCTTTCAATAGTCTCTTACAGTCACTCCCCCAATTCTTCAGTGATTCAAAGAAGCACAACATGGGGACGCTGATGGCGAGACACGACATGCTCAGATATCCACAGGGTAGGCACCTACGGGATTTTCTGAATGTGGGGAGCATGTCATCCTATTCAGATGACGTACCTTGGTACCAGTAGAACTTCAGGAGGAAGTGTTGAGGGATTTTCAAACATACCCTCTTGCGGTACATCCAAGAGTTGTGAAGATGTACCAGGACCTTCGACGACAGCACTGGTGGCCAGTTCTAAAGAAGTCAGTAGTAGAGTTTGTCTCACGATGCCTCACTTTTCAACAAGTGATGGCAGAGCACCAGGTACCAGCAGGCTTGGTTCAGCCTTTAGAGGTCCCAGAGAGGAAGTGGGATGGGATATCCATGGACTTAGTGATGGGTCTTCCACGTACATCCAGGGGTCACTACTCGATTTGGGTGATCATTGACCGAGTCTCCAAGTCGGCCCACTTCATATTAATCAGAGAGCAGGGTTCAGTAGAGAGCTTGGTATGCATCTATGTGCAGGAGATTGTGCGACTACATATAGTACCTTCCTCTATTGTCTCCGACTGTGACGTACAGTTTACTTCCCGGCTATGAAAGGGGTTGCATGAGGCTTTCGGGACACAGCTTCGCTTGAGCACCTCCTTCCATCCTCAGACAGATGGTCAGACTGAGCGGACAATCCAGACCCTCAAGGACATGCTACGTGTATCTGTCCTCAACTTCAGTCGCAGCTAGGAGGACCACTTTCCTTTGGTGGATTTTTCTTACAACAACAGCTATCACTCCACCATAGGGATGGCACCTTTTGAGGCCTTGTACGGGTGACCTTGCAGATCACCCTTGTGTTGGATTGTCCCTGGGGAGTTAGCACTAGTGGGACCATAGATGGTACAAGATACCACCAAGAAGGTGCAGATCATCCAGGAGTGGATGAAGACTATACAGAACAGTCAAAAGTCATATGCTGACAAGAGACAAAGGCCTATAGAGTTCGAGGATGGTGACAACATCTTTCTACAGGTCTCACCTCGATGAGGTCTACAGAGATTTGGCTGAGGCGGAAAGTTATCTCCACGATTCATCTGACCTTTATAGGTCCTCAGTAGAGTAGGTGATGTGGCTTACCACTTAGCTCTTCCACCTCAGTTGCACTGGGTGCACGACGTCTTCCACATATCTTAGCTGAGGAGATTTGTGCATGACCCTTCACACATCATCGACCATGGAGAGCTGGACATCAATGGTGGGGCGACCTTCACGAAGGATCCAATGGAGATAGAGGATCGACAGGAGCGGGTCCTACGTGGATGGTTGATACCTTTGGTCCGCGTTCGCTGGAAGCATGGGAACTTCTAGGAGAGAACATGGGATTAGGAGGATCAAATGTGTGCTTAGTACCCCCATTTGATCCCATAGTTCGACTTATAGATTATGGGGACATAAAGCCCTGAGGTGGGGAGAATGTAATGACCAGGAAATTTCTTGGAATTTTTTTTCCAAAAATTCAAGGGAATTTTATGTGTCTGTGAAATTTTACGGCGCATGATTCCAAGCCTAGGTGGGCCTGGAATAAATTTATGAAGTTTTTTTGGGTACGTTTAGTAGATGTATGAGCAGGTTTTTTATAAATTTTGAGTCGGTGCTGAGAATTGTAATCCGAGGGCACCACTAAACTCGCATCACCAGTATTCTCTTAAGAAGACTTTAACCTCGACGGTGGATGGTTGAGAATAAAACTTAGTTTTTGGATTTTTATAAAAAAAATGATAAAATAAAGTGTACAACACTTTATTTTATTTTATGCCGCCATGTGAGTGTGAGTGTGTTGGTTAAAACCTCCACTTGGGAGTTGGAGGTGGGACCGCCACACCCTAACCTCCCTTGAGAGGTTATGGTGGTGGGGCCCACCCGAGTATAACCTCTCGTGAGAGGTTATGATGTGGGAACCAAATTAGGCTTAACCCCTATTAATGGAGGAGGATAAAACCTATTCAACTTCCCATTAAATAGGGAGGAACCCCTTGACCTTCCCCTTTAGTTAAATGGAGCCTACCCCCTTTAACTGAAATTCCAACCTCTCATGGATTAATTGGAGGAGCTTGTGGAATTAATTCTCCTTTTTGAAATTTTTTTCCAATGATTAAAATAATAGGCAAACTATTATTTTGGGGACTTTCTTTTGGTGGAGCATGGGAGAAAAGAGAATTATCTCCAATGAATAATGCTCTCTAAAGAAGAATGCTATTCTGGCGAAGAACACTCTCCAAATGCAGAATGCCGATGAGGGACGCCTTCCACTATGAAGAACAACCCCTTTCGACCTTCTTCCTCGGACTCCTTCGACATGAGACATGTTCGTCTACCACGGAACGATGACCATCTTTCTGCGATGTCAACGAACGATGACCGGTGAATCAAATATAGGGGTTTATTTTCTTTTAAGTGCCATGTAAATTTTTAAGAATTGAAGAACGATGATGATTATCTTTTATGGGTGGAATATTGTTCTTCGTTCTTGAGAACCAATTATTACCACCCTAAACACAGAGGGTGCGGGCCAAACCAACATGGCTCGACCCCTCCGCCAATCTTGTTTAGATTGAACTTCGACATGGCGATGAAGCAAGAGGAAATGAAGGTGGCAACGATGACGACTGCACTACCCGCGACCTCCGTGAATCGCCACCCCCCCCCCCCACGGCGCCCCAGTGCTTCTGGTCGCACACCGCCAGCCGAGCGGCGCCGGACCCGCCTACCCGCGGCCTCCCATTGCCCTACTCGGCGTGTTCCCTGACCGAACCCGCGGCATGCCTGGCCCCACCGGCACCATGCCCAGTGCCCCCGTGCGTTGCTCGCGCCCTGGCGCGCTGCTCGTACCCCCGAGCGCTGCCCGGTGTCGTCGTGCCCCCGCGCATTGCCTGGTGCCCCCACATGCTACCTACACACCCGGCGCCCTATTACGCCCTTCCCGGTGCCTCTGGCGCCCCGCTGCGCCCTGTCCGTCTCCCCCGGTGCCCTTTTGCGCCCTGCCCAGCACCCCCGAAACCCTGTCGTGGCCTACCTGGCGTCCCCACACCCTGCTCGGCGCCCTGCCCGGCGCCCCTGCGGCGTCCCGACTCCCCTGCGGCCACCCGGCCAAGCCGGTGTCCTGGCCCCCTCGTGGTGCCCTGGTTGAACTGGCCTAGTCGTGCCCTCTAGGCCGAGCCATGCCGAGACGTTCCCCTCGCGGAGATTGCCAAACTGGCCCCGGCCTTTGGGCCGAGTTGCCTATGTGGTGACCTCCGGCCCGAACAGCCCTCGCAGTCCGCTCGGCCGGGCCCAGCGGACGGGGCCGAACGTAACGGGATGACCCACCCAACGGACTGGGTGAGACCAAACGGGTTTGACCGGGTCGACCCAGACCAGGTCATCCCAATCTCGGTTGGGCCGAGTTGGTCAAACCATGTCTAACCAGGCACATGCCCATTACTTTCCCTTTACTTTCTTTGGCCATATCATTGGCACCGGATGTCTGTTTGATGAACCATCATCGGTGTCGATATTCTTCGAGCATAGCCATGCCTTTGAGTATATCCCAATGTAGTTCAGGGTATAGTTGAGTTTCGGTCTACTTGGATCGTACACAATTCCAACCAGGGCCCCGGGACTAGAAGGCTAATAACTAATAGACCGGGAGTCTGATTGACACGTCGTCTATTGTGTTGATACCCCTATGATGTGGCAGAACATTGAGATACATCTTCATTTCACTTTGCGATATTTGTAGTATTACCCAATAGCTCATGGAGCAGATCCTTCCAGTGACAAGCAGTCAGAGTGCGGAGACCTAGTAGCCAGCAGACTTGACGACTACTTAACCGATTCGACTCGAAGTGATTCGAATAGCCTAGTGGGGTGCGCCTGGTAGTTTCCAGCAGACCCATGGCGGAAGAGTGCCTGGTAGTTGGTGGAAGACCTGTGGTACTCGATAGGATGATTCCCTCTGCATGCTATTAGGGGGAGCGCCTGGTAGTTGTCGGCAGACCCACAGCAGAGGAGCGCCTGGTAGTTGGCAGTAGACCCACGGTACTCGATAGGAGGAGTACCTCAGCAGTCCAAGGTTAGTGAGAAGTGCCTTGGTTTC
This sequence comes from Viscum album, assembly GCA_963277665.1. NCBI lineage: Eukaryota > Viridiplantae > Streptophyta > Magnoliopsida > Santalales > Viscaceae > Viscum > Viscum album. The sequence goes on from OY728154.1 coordinate 20,886,281, forward strand.
ACGACATTCCACTATACTCGACAGAGGAGAATTTCCCCAGCATCCGTGGTTTCGATAATGAAAATCCTGGTTTGAGCTGATCCAATGACTTTCATTTTTTTCTTCATGATTGAGATGGGTTACTAGATAACCTAGGTATATGTATGGTAATATACCTAAGTAATGGTTATCTGTTGATTTAATACTTTGTGGTTTATCCTTGTTGGAATTTTTGAGACCTTGAGCATCTTAGGGTCCCTACTGAGTATCGTTATACTCACCCCTACACGGGCTATGCTCGCACCTCATTGTGTTGGTTGGAAACAACGGCCATCGCTGATAGAGGTAGAGTGTAGCAGGACTGGACGGTACCTGTAGGTGGACAACTCGGCGTGATGGTACACGGAGGAGAAGGACGGGCGTGGAGTGATGAGTAGACCATCTGTACCTACCCTTCAGGTAGGAACCCCAGAGGATGACCTAGTAGCTGCTTCACTTTTCATCAGTTGTACTTGTACTTTCCTGTTGGGATTTTATTTCTGGCCCCTTTTACTTTCTAGAACTTCTTTTGTATACTGTTTTACTTAGTGTATTGCTTCCAGTTGTGTTCTCTATTTTTGTTGTTTTCAATTATAAAGGCAATGCCTTCCAAGTTTAGGGATTTACACATTTGGTGCTAGTCGCCAGCCCCTGGCCTATGGAAGGCGGGCTTGGGGTAGTCACGATACGGGCCCCGGGGGATAGGTGGTGACATGATATTTATTATTTAATAATTATTTTTTCATAATAAAATATTATTTATTTTTCATTCCTTCTTTACATTGGAAAATGAAAACAGTGTTCATGTATACGTGTAGACTACAATCTGTGTAAATAGTGTTATTAATTTTTCTATCTATATGATTTATGGATGATTATAAATAGATATATATAATGTATATATATGATATTTGTATCATTATAAAATTATTTAGATGATGGATCCATTATCAATGTACAAGGACTAAAACTACCAGTACAAAACATTCATGAAAAACGAAATAGTTAGCACATAGAAATGATGTTTTTAATAAAGAATTATTAATAAATGGGAGTTGAAATGTTATTAGTGGATGAAATGTGATATTATAAATATATATATTATTCTTTTATATAAATATAATAAACTTAAATTTATTATACATTATTTATTTTGTTTACAAAAAAATTTATGTATATGGTAAGGGTATTTCCTAGCAATCTCATTTTTACAGTGATAATTTAAGTTAAAATTTATGATAATAAAATAATATTATTTTTTATACTATGTAATATGCATGTTTTTATCCTATTTTCATTAATAGATATTTCATTATTTCATTTCATTTTCTACTTTTTATGTACTCAATTGACTCAATGTATTTTTTAATTAAAACTGACTCTATTTTAATATTTGGTTAAGAATATTTCTATTGTATTTCAATATTTTCTTGAAAATGATTTCATGAATGTTATTTATATTATCCAGAAATTAAATAAAGTAATTTTACACATTTTTTAATTCGTATAAAAAAATTTAAAATTTATATGCTTAACATTTTATGAACGTGGAACTTTTTATTTTTTATCAAAAATGTGAAAGGAATTTTTGTTTTATTATAAAAAAAACATGAACATAATTTACTACCACAATAAACTCTCAATGATTCAGGGATTCATTTTCTAGATTATATAATTATTTTCAAAGTAACTATTTACATTAATATTCAGGAATTTTTTTATTTTAAATAACTGAATTTAAAATAAAAATGGTATTTTCTTCAAGAAATGTTTCTTTTGATCATTAAAGATAATTTTTATTTTCTAATTACATCATATAACACAACTTATGAATCACTAGTTATATGATTCTATGATACAATCCTTATGGTTTCTCTATATATTTTATAGTTATGACAGTGCAATATTGATGGAATCCATTTTCTTTTACATGAGTTATATATGATGGAATGATATATTTCTTCAAGATCTTGTGGAATACATATGAATGTATTTTTCTTATGTGATAGGTAGATTAATAATATTTCTCCAATGCATTGGGAAAATAATAATATTTTACCAGCTCAAAGGGAACATGAGAGGTTATCCCATTCCCAAAATGTAGTACATGGGTGGTTTTATAAAACATAAAATAGGGAATACTAGAGGTTATGATGAGTTATGGAAAATATTTTAGTGTGTATTTCTAAGATAAAATATCCATGTTTTCATACTAGAAACTGGATGTGGGTGTGTCATTGATACAACTAGGGATAACTACTAATAATGGGTTTGATTGGTTAATAGCTTTATCATCACTAATTCACAATACGTGGGACTTATAATGCACACCTATCTAGACACTCATGGGGGTTATTCTTGGGTTAATTCACATTTTATTTATAATATATTTTGATAGATTAAAATCGATAATGACAATGGATAAACTAGGTAAAACCTAAAGTTTCATTTTTTTTATTACAAGGTGTCATGATTTAGACTTCCCATGAAATATGTTTCATGATTATATGGTTTCTCACTACTATTTTTGCTGAATACACTATGCATTTCGGTTTAAGTAATTGGATGGAAAATAAAGAAACTGTGTTAGAGATGAATGTAATGAAAAATTCAATGACTTTCAACTTGAGAAACATATTATTATGGAGATAGACTGAAAGATATAATTTCTATTCTTTTACAAACATCCCCTATTATGAATAATGATGATCTTCAAAATGAGAAAATGATGAAATAAAGTACCATTGAGTCTTTCATGGGAAAAAAATCAATATTTTAGTGTTTCCTCAAATAAACTATTTTCTGATCATTAGATCAATTCCATTTAAAATATATTTTATGTTCTCCAATGTTTAGAACATGAAATATAATTTTTATTATTTATCATTTGGAAGGAGAATCAGATAAAAAGTGTAATCCCTCCAAGAACATGGGGTAATAGGATGATATTTAATCTATAGATTGGGACAATTTTATAAGGTTATATTTCAACAACTACTTTATTTTAATTTATTATATGGAAATAGAGAAGGAATTACTTCATCTAAAGCATAAGCAAGATGAATCTATTTGTACCAATGAGTAATATTTTTAAATACCTATGAGGTAAAATTATGGTATTATCATTGAAAAAGAAATTAAGATTTATTAATTCTTCAGTGGCTTAAAATATTTCTAAAAAATGACTTAACCATCTAGGGATTTAGTAGATATGAGAAATCCTTGGATGTGCTTTCTAACAATAAATGGAGTTTTTAGTTTCCCATCACTATCATGGTTTTTTATCAAAAAAACAATAATGGAACTCATAGGAAATTATAATAAAAAATATATATATAGAAAAATATGAATCATAATTTATTACATATGTTTGGATGGAAACACATTTGGATTTTTCTTAAGGGGACTAGTAAAATATTTATGTTTGGAATGGAAGCTCATCAAGGAATCAAAAGTTGATGTGATGGGAATAAATTATCTAAGGACATAATAGAGATAATGTTCCATAAAATGCACCATCCACGCTATATTATTTTAAATATAAGGAATATGGGAATTATGATAATTAGTGCTCAAATTCATGGGTTAATGATGATTATCGACCCCAATAACCTCTTAATCCCAAATCAAATGAAAATATAATATGATCACTATTATCATTGTGGGGTACGTTAACAAAGTGATGAATGAAAAACTAATGATATACTCTAAAACTAGTAATTTATTATCTGATTATAGATTTACCCACTATTTTATATCTAAAGAATTTCATAAGGGTATAACAACACCGCCAAAATTATTAGATGTAGAATTAGTAGTGAAAACTGATAATGGTATGATGATCACATGTCAAGTATATGATTGTTTTCAGATTAATTTTTATTGGTAATTGTTCCCTATAAATATCATTATTCCCCCTCTAGTTTAATTTTTTTATTTTGGTTAAGTATTTTCTTTATTTATATAATTCTCTTATAAATTGCTGAGGAAGGTAATTCACATTTTATATTCCAAATCAATCTATGATCATATATCGGTGCAAAAAAAAATATGAACATTAAATAGAAATTATAACCATTTTATGGATCCTCATTCCTTTTAAATGAGTTTATTTTTCTTAGATGGTCAGATAAGAACTCATCATTTAAGATATTAACATTATATGAGAGTTTTTTGATGTCATTATAGAAGAGTTGTGTAATCTACCTATAAATTTTGATGTTGAGTCTTTAATAGAATTTATAATTGATATTACACCAATTTTATAGACTCCAGATAAAATTATCTCAATTTAGTTAAGGGAATTAAATAATAAATCAAGGTGGAATATTTATAAGGGATTCATTGAACCGTGTGTGGAACCCTAAGGTTCAACTGTTAATTTTTTATGAATAAATATGTGTAATTGTGAATCTACATTGATTATTACGAACTTAATATGATTATAATAAAAAATAAGTATCATATACCTCATATTGATGATTTTTTAGATCAACTATAGAGAGATCCATACTTTTTCATGAATGATGTTTGATATGGATAATATCATTTTAGGGTCAAAATTGAAGACATACATAAGAAAACATTCTGTATGAGGTATTGATACTATGAATTTATATTTTTTCCATTTGGCCTTAATAATGCACATTCTATCTGCATGGATTTAATAAATACAGTATTTATAGTTAACTTAGATTAGTTTGGTGTAGTCTATATAGATAATATTATTATATATTCTATGATAGAGGAGGATAAATAAGATCACTTTTGGATTGGACTGAAGAAACTAATAAAGGAAAATAGGTATGCAACATTTACCATGTGGGAATTCTGGCTACAAAATGTTTTATTATTAGGCCATATAGTCTCCATTGAGTGTGTATCAGTAGATTAATTAAATATAAATATTAATAAAACATTGGCATCGAACAAACATAATGAATGAAATCAATAATATTCAAGGTTTGGCTAGATAATAAAAATGTTTATTTGAAAACTTTTCCATTGATATATAATCAACCCATCATGTTAAATCAGAATGGAGTCATGTTGTAGATACCCAGGCTTGATGTACATGGAATTTACATTTCTTTTGTGGAATACTTAGTACATGACACAAATAGACACCCAAAGACTGTATTAGTTTAGTGTATTTGGAAACTCGGAACAAAATCTTCAAATCATGGTGAAAGATATTCAAAATATCCTGTAAAGATCTTCCCCATTTAATTTACTACATAAAACGTTTCTTTATATCATGGGGGAAGGAAAACATAGAAATGGTGAGCTCAAATCCTCAGTAAGGGTAAACATGGAGAACATAAAACAAACCATAAACACATGTACCTAAAAACATGAACAGAAAATTTATACATCAAAATATTGAGTCATGAACTAAATACTCGGAGTTAAAAAGGCATAGATCATAAATGAACATTAACCATAATGGAATAACATGGGAATAAAACATGTAATTCTGGAAAACAAATAAGTACATAACTTGTTTTCTATAGTAGTCAAGGCATTTCTACCAAGACTATTATAGTGGACATAGTCCATTACTAAACCGGGTTTATATGTCGTTCCATCCATGTATAACTGAACAAGATTTAGTTTCCATTCCAGCCATGTCAATATCATGGGATAAACATTTTTACCCAAGTCATTGGAGGGAGATATAGGTCTCACCCATCTCATAATGAAATCATTTTGACTTGTGGAACAAAATATAAAAACGTTCACCATAGCATAACCCATGAAATAAAATGAGTTTCTTAAACATCATTTCATCATAGCATAATCAATATAAGATGAATAGATTTCATAAATGTAATTCCATCATAAACTCATTAATATAACAGTAATAATATGGATATAAACACAACCATATGTCATCTTAGATGGAAAATAAAAACACATTAACTTAATTCCGGGGGAAAATATCCTTTCTTCTTAAAAAGGTTTTCTTTTCTCAAAATGTCATGAAATTTTAAAAGAAAATAATTGAGTTGAAAATTCCCTTGTAAATGTATATAGTAAGCTTCATGTAAATAAGTTGTTATTAAGATGTAAAAACACATTCATGCAGTATAAGTTGAGAAAACATTATCCTCGTACTTTTTCCAGAAAATCCAAAAAGTAGCTCGTATGGTAAACAAAAGAAAGATTCATTCCAACCAATTCAGTAAAAGAAAGAATTGGAAAAATTACTTTAAATATACATAGAATAATATTTCATATTTTATAAGAATATTTTTTTTCAAAACATGGACATGGATTATAAGTATAACTCAAATACTTACGAATAAATAATATATGATAAAATGATATTGGAAATGGTATCCCATACCTTTGGTCCGATATAATTCATATGTATACAAAACTCCTATATAATTTTTTAAATAATGTTACTTATTTTCTTATAGAATCATAATCATTTTTATTATATCATTTATCATCATATTTTCATCTGTTTGTTAGTAACATTTCATTACTACTCGTTAATCTGCTATTAACTTCTTTTTGTTCTTATGCATGTTTTGTCGAATAAGTTCTTATTCATATTTTTATTTTGTAGTTATATAATTTATAGCATGGTATGTGTATAATAAATAACATTTTTATTCATTAAATTAATTTATATATTCATGGTTTAATGAAAATTATGTAGGATGAATCACATCACATCATGGAGATGGTAAGTCGTACGTTTGCACGAGCGAAGATATAGTTCCCAAAATTGATGAATGGAATATAAGTGTATAGTATTTCAGAATTAGTAGCATGTAATAATAACAATATATATTTTTTATTTATAACATTATACCCATCCAATTATGTGGTGGTGAAAAATATATTACCCCATTACGTGGAGACGGTAAGCCGTGCGTACGCACGCACATTGATTTTGTTTTTCATAAGATGGATACGAGGTTAAATAGGGTTCCTTCATATTTATAATAACATATAAGTATATTATTGATTCTGATTTTATTACTTAAAAATTAAATAACTAAATAAGATGAAGTAGAATAATAAATAAATTTTAAAGAATTAGAAGAAGACATTACCTCTTCCTATACGCGCCTCCTTTAAATTTCTTCTTAGGGAACTAGATTTGGTATTTTGAGAAAACCATAATATCTATAATTTTACTAGGGAAGTTGATAAGATAAATGGGAAGGGTTTGGCAGAGATTTAAGGCTTATAATTGAGTGAAGGGGAGAGGGACATGGTTCCCTTTTATAATAGAGGAGAGGGACACTTTAAGAGTCTCTCTCAAATATTAATTTATAAAAAATAAAACCCAAACCAAAAAACCTTTAAAGTTTATCAAATTAGATATTTATATGAGATACAGTATTTATATCATCAGTAAATACATTTTGGACCACTTATTGGGAATTTTAAACCATATTTTTTTAATTAACACTTATTTATTCCATTAATATGTAATTTTGGTAATAACATTCTAAATAATTAATAGTAATGAATATTTACTTATGTGGTGTTAATTGATCATAAATGGAAACCTTAGGACATTTTAGACATTTCAATTTTTAATTTTTAATTTTTAAATCTTTTTATGATATTTAAACAATTTAATAAAATTTTATTTTTATAAAATATCAATAGTGTCAATTTTGACAGAACTCATTTATTTGAATTTAAATAAAATCATCAAAAAAGATAAATTGGACCCAAAATATTTAATACACTCATAACATGTGATATTAACCTCTAAAATTCATGGATAAATTAAATTATTTAAAATGATATTTCTTATAATATTTTTAAAACCATTTATTTGATATTTCTATTAATAAAATAATTTTTACATCATTGTTGTGTCTTCATTAATGATAGTTAATTAATATACAAAATCATAAATAACTTTTCATGACGTTTATAATTTAATTATATTTCTATTTACTATTTACATTCGATGTTTTATGAAGTTTATCACTAAATTAAAGTTATTACACTTATAAGATAGAAGATACTGACATGTTGTCACTTTCTTTTGTTTTAATAATAATTACATCATTTTCATGGAGAAAAGTCCATGAAAATAATATATTACAACCCTTAATTCATATTTATTGACATTTATTCATCCAATATAATTTTTTAGATTTTAGGGAAATTTTATAATATTATTTTTACCCTTCATTACCTGATTTACCCTCAACTATGGAAATAAAAATAATTACCAATGTTACTATTCATAATGACCAAAAAACAAAAGTATCCCATTAACATAATTTTGACATAATAAATCAAAATATGGATTTTATTTTTCAAAATTCAAAAAAAAAATAAGTTTACATATTTAATTTAAAATTAATTCCATTGTCAAAAAATGGTTTTTTGTTTAAAACATTGCAAAAGATTGAAATGTTTATACATGTGAATTAAATGTAAAATTAATGAAAATGACTTAAATTGTATTAAAATATAAAAATATATTCTATTTATACTTTAAAACTATTCAATAATATATTTTAACGATATAAATTTTTTTGATGAAAAAAGTTTTTTTCAATTAAAATCTAGCATTTTTTTCACTATTTAGGAAAATATGAAAGTTATCATAAAGATATCAGAAATTAGTCCAAAGTAAAATTTTATATCCTACTTCAAAATATGAAGTTTCTTTTTCAAAATTTAACTTATAAAAATTTACAAAACTAGATTTAAAATTGGTGCGCCATCATAAGGAGGTAAAACTAGATTTTTTGAAAAATACTTCTTTTATCCAAAACAAATTGATATTATTCCCATATTATGTTCTATAGAATGTGTAATATGAATTCTAATGTTATATAAAATTAGAAATTTGGTTAATACTATTCATAATGTTATGTTTATATCCCAATAAATATTAATATTTTAATAATATATCATTGTTTAGAAAAACCTGGTATCGTGTACAATTCAAGCTATCGAGGAAGGTCACTCTTGCATGTAACACAAGGAAAGTAAATTTTGTCCATAGTGAAAGCATAATTTAGTGTTTTTTATGACATAATCCAAACTTAGTTCATTTTTACATTGAAAAAAATCTATACTCATTGTTGAATTCTATCAAAAGAACTTGAAATTGTGCGCAACACAAGTCAAGAATAGTGTTGCGTATACTGCAAAATAACACGGTGATTCCTATTGAACAAGATAATCTTGGTTCATTTTACAACACAAATCATCAAAGAAATTAAAAATAATCTATCTCATTAAAATATTTGGGTGTCACACACGTAACTTTAGTCTAATGAATTTGAGAAAAATTTAAACGAACTAAAATAGAATTTTGTTTATTGAAATTGAGCTCACACTACCCAGTTGTACACAAGGGGTTGTGATCTATAGTGATGCATTGAATAATGGAATATAATGAATCACCATGTATAATGATTTTGTGATTTATTATGACTCACTCCAATTTAACTTTCATGATAAAAGTTACCTAAATAATTATTTTGAGATAGATATGGAATGCTTTCCATTAATAGTATAGAGGACTTGATTTTATAGATAATGGTGTGAAATATATAACAATCATAAAATTTTAAATTATATATTCACTTAGAATGTTATGAATAGTCATGAGATAATATGGAAATATTTGAGTAACGATTGTGAGTTCTAAATAAATTACCATTTTGGGAAGGTGAATAATGTGGTTGATGCTCTGATTGAAAAGAAACATACTAGACTATCTATGATAAAGATAAAAAATATCTAATATTTCCATATTTTTAAAGAATGAATTTAGGAATAATAATTGGATGAAAGAAATATTATATACATAAAAATAGTGGTCAACAATACATCTATGTGAGTATTAGTGTATCACCAAAGTTGGATACAGAGATTTAAAATAAGTTGATAATGTTCTTCAATGCAACCTATATTGTTAAGTAATGATAAGGTGGAAGAACAAGGTATCTTCTCAATTAATAAAAAATTTAATGGATTTATGTGCTGAAGCTCATATCTTACCATTATCCATTCATCCTAAATATATGAAGATGTATAGGTATCTAATAGTCTATTTCTATAGGGATAACATTTAGATATATATTTAAGAGTATTTTTCACGATTCTCATTATGTCAGTAAATTAAGGCTATGAGATATAAGTATAAGGGTTTGATATAAACATTAACCACACTAGAATTGAAATGAAAAAAATACCACCGTTGATTTCATCATTGGGCTCTCGAAAAAATCTGCAGGACATAAGGCATTTTGTTTTGTTGTTGTTCACCTAATCAAATCATTATCTTTCATTATAATAAGTAAATATTTTTCTATATATCATTATTTAATTATATAAATTAATTAATTAGTAAGGTTTAATATAGTACCACAATATATTATATCTAATCATGATCTTTGGTTCCCCTTGATGTTCTATAAATTTCTTCAATGATCACTGGAAAAAGAGTTGTGTTTCATTACTACTAATCATCCTTAAAAATATGTTCAAGTTGAGATAACTATTAAAATCCTTGAGGATATTATAAGATCTAGTAATATAGTTTTTTAGGGTCATTACCTTTATTTTTAAATTTTATTATAACAATATCATTCAGTCGAGCATTCAAATAGATTATTATAATGATTCTATATAAGAAATTGTATAAAATCAATGTTATGGGATGAAGTTAGAGAAAAAAATCAATTGGGACATAAGATATATGTGGAAAATATAGAAACATTTAAAACCATTTTTTATCAAAACATTATATCTCCGAGTCGATATAAGAGTTATGTTGATAATCAATAATGATACATAGAATTAAAATTTGTTGAGTGACTACTCCTGTGAATTTCTCCATGGAAGAAATTTTTTAGATTTGGAAAAAAGGGAATGGTGAAAACTATGTATATTTCTCCCTTGATGATTCCTAATCATGTAAGTTCTATATCTTATTGGTAGGTTCTTCTACCAAACCTCTCTCAAGGTCAAGATGTGTTTAAGTATCTCTCTTGAGGAAGTACTAAACTGATTCATTACAAGTGATGAAATTTGAGTTTGTACTAATGGAGGATGATCTTTCTATAAATATCATCCAATAAAAATCATGGATTATGGTGTTAATTTTATACATAACAAGACTAATCACCAAGTTAATGTTATAGGAATGAATCAAAAAATCGATGAAACAACATGGGAACATGAGGATGTGATGAAATATAGATACCCACATTCATTGGTATCAATGTAGGGATTTTAAAGTGCTAAATTCATTTAAATATGGGTGAAATGTAATACCCAATTATTTTTATGTATTTAAATTCAAATAAACATGAATTGTTAAATAGATGTCTTTACACACAACACTTAGTGTAGTCAAACCCCATTATACTCTTGAATTATTATTATTTAATGTGTCAATTTTCACCAAGATCATAGATTATTTCTTATGAGTGGGAAAAAGTAAATTATAAATTGTTTTACACATATATAGAACCAATTCATCCATTTTAAATTTATAAAATCATTTTAAAGTAAAAAATACATGTTTTTTTAGAAATACTATTTTAATGCACGCAATGTGTTTTTATCATTATAATCTAAATTAATAACTATTAAGAAATTATTTTAATGAAATTTATATATTCTTTATTCAATTAAATGTTTTAAAATTCAACTAATGTTTTACCATGCATGCAATAAGAATAAATGCAATTTTAAGCTTAAACATATTTTTCTAAAAATGATTTACATTACTTTTTACATGATTATTTGAAAATGGATTTATACAATATCTAGTATTTTTTTGTAATATGTATGTTAAAATTTGGAAAATAGGTGAATTTTATTTTTGTTCATTATTAATAGTAATTGTTGTGAATATCTTTCACCTCAGTAAATGTAAAGTGGCTAATTAAGGTTAAGAAAATTTTGATAATGCAATTAAAATCCATATAACAATTTCCTTATTTCTATTTTATGATTTTAGTACAACCATACTCATCCAATTTTTAAATATATTGAAACATTATGGTTTTTTCTTTTATAATGATCTTAATATTATTTTATGTCAAGAATAAATCCAAACTATCACTCACCTTGTTTTAGCAACTATAATGAATAATTTTTAAATATATTAAAATTAATAAAATTTGGATTAATTATTTTGATCCTTAAATTTTATAAATAAATATTTCATATTAGGGTATTTTTAAAAAGTTAATATTTTTATTCCCTTTAAATTTTATTGTATTTATGATCAAACTATTTGAATAGTAATTAAAATTACTTTAATGGTATAAAATGTTATTCTATATTTTTTAAATTCTTAAAATTCATAAAAAATATATTTGGCCAAGTGAATTAAATATGGTTGAGAATATCATAAAATTTCCACATATGGGAAACATTTGTTTTATAGAAACATTCATGACCACTAAATAGTAAAAAACATTGATATTGTGTTAATCGACAAAAGGGTTAATGAGGTGTTTAAACTAAGAGATAAGGGTTAAAACAATACCCAAACATTAATATATTTTACTGTACGAGGGGATTTATAATCATGCATATTCTAAATTTAAAATGTAAATTTAGGTACACTTTATGATAAAAAGTATATTATATTAACAAAATTCATTATGTATTTCCTAGGGTGCGCCACAACTCACTTATAATAGGGAACATCCTCTTCTCTATTATTCACAAAGTGTGAGGAATATATATTAGACAATATCTACCCTAATTTTTGTTAATTTAGGACATATAGAGTTTAGAATACCGACTCCAACAAGAAATAAGATTTATTTTCCATCAGTATCTTCCATGGTGTTTTATAATAACGGATTGAGTAAATATTTTTAAATTGTTGATGTAATAAATATTATTGAATGAAAAAAATATAATTAATATTTCTTTCTATCTTTTTGTTTGAAAATGAATTTTTTATGTGTAAGTAGGAACTACCATCTCAATTAATGATGGAATTAATTTTTCAATCTCTAACATTTAAAGATAATTCTACGTACAGAATGACCTAGGATAACAGGACAAGTCACCCAAGATGGTCCACCACAAGGTGGGATACCACCAAGAAACTGAAACATGCTTCCTCTATAACTAGGATAAGGAAAACCAATACAGTATATATAGGAAGAAAGATTAATCATCCCAATGACATATAAGGTCAATCCCAAAGGGCTTAAACTGAAAGGGAAACATGATAAGATAAATAATTAGGATCAATGTGGCCATCCATCACTACAGAACTTCTCCACTACAATGGTGATGACATCCAAAAGAAATTTTTGAACAAGATGATTATTTTTTACTTTACTTGTGTCCTACAAAACCACATCTACAATTTCTCAAAGGAAAACATTAGGGTGTGAGAACCAAAACCAACACTACTTTACCAAATAATCATTAAAAATTATAATACCTTGAAAATATTATCTCTCAATATAAAACAAAAATATCTTATAATGAATTTATAGAAGATAATGTTTTGGTAAAACATCCATTTAATTTTCATAAAAAAACCTCTCAAATTCATATAAAATGGAATATTTAATGTGTATATAATGAAACATGTGATTGTTATAATTTCTATACACAGATACAACCTAAGATAAAAAAGTGAGAAATATTAACCTAAAATAAACCATCTTGTGTAAAACCAACAATAAATGAAAAATAATAACATTGGGATCTAACCTATGGTAATAAATTATAGAAATAAAAGGAATCATAATCCAAGAATAAATATGATCTAACTGATATTGATTACCTTAACAACATGTTAATATCAAAATATATTTTGTGGTATTTCAAACATTAATGTTTCATATTCCGAATGCACCCAAGGTACCCAGTGAAAAATGATTTCTGAAAAACATTTGAAAAAAATTATTATATTTTATAAATCATTTTCATAGAAATAAATATCTGAATTCATGAATGAAAACCCATTTGTTATTAAGACCACCATTACTTAATTTCATCCACAGATAGTCTGTACAAAATAATTTTTATTGAAAATCCATTTTTAAAAATATATTTCAAGAATAAATTACACCTTTATTTCGAATCTAATATTTTCATAAATAAATAAATGGAATTTTATAATAACTTGATGTAGTTCATACATTATAAACTTTGTATAGATACACCTACTTGAAGAATGGAATGGAACAACCATGAATTGACCTCCCAATGCCTGAGGATGAATCAAATCATGAAGGGATTCATAGACATCTCTTGGGAACCAATGTTTTTAGGGGGAATATTTGAGTAATAAGTGGTTCAAAGAGGTGTTAGGGTATTTATCGATATTCTATAAAAGTACAACATTGTGTAATAGTCCCCCAGACCATGGTGAAACCGTCCACACTTTGGCAGAATTCCTACACTACGATGCATGATGGGATGACATGACAGTGACTATGATACAAGGACTAATACCATGACGTTGTCCTTTTGATAGAAAAAATTCATGAAATTCATAACACCCTATACACCATAGATCCTACTTTCTAGGATATATGGACTACAATGAAACTGATATCACCATGTAGTAGAGACCCACTAGCAATGAGGGGTTATGCTACAACTACTTACAATGGTGAGGCTACCTTGTTTTGGATTGAATAGACCAAAACCCCTCTACATGTATCCACACTATATCCTATGCATCTATGCTAAAGAGGTGATTTGAATAGAGTGCATATTCCACAAACTCTCATTCTCTATAGTATAGTTATGCCAAATATGTAAGTGGCACTAAAATTCCACCTCTAGGACTCTATGCCCTTGAAAACTGGTCTACACTACTATGAGTCCACTTCACACCCAAGTAGATTCCCACCATGGAAAATCCTCTTGTAAAATTCTATGGAAACACTTAATTAATTCAAAAAAACTCAAAAATCCATCTTTCAGTCCATAAAAAAGACTCTATGAAAATAATGTGGGTGTCATACTTTTCACCACCATAAATTTTTTTATCCCATAAAATTGATCATGATCATACACTCACTAAAAGGAAAGTACATTATTTCCTCATCAACGACCACCACTCCCACGTCTCATGTAAATCTTGTTTTCACTGCCATATTAGACAAACAAAAAGATTTTTTTTACCATGTTTAACCTTTTCTTAGTGATCCGTAATCTTAATTGGTTACTCCACCACAGTTGTGTCATTTTTAATACCAACATAAACTCATTAAATCACATGGGAAGTGTCCTGTTCACACATCCTCATCTGGGAAACATTAAAAATGACTTGAATTAACATCAAGAGATAAATAAATTCCAACTGATATGCCAAATTTATAATTCATTTAATGATCTAAAATGGTCTAATAAACCATGGATCCAACTTACCATTATTACCCAACTTACTATATCCCAAAATAGGTGAAAATAAATGAAAAAACCAATCAAATATCTTTAACTCTAGAGTCCGATGATGATGGTCCACATAAGAGTTATAATGACTCTATTCCATAAAAAATATCATTGAGATCAACTGCACTTTTGTGTTCATCTCCTGAACAAGTATTGGTCTAAGTAAGGACATGTCTACTTACTCTCGACTATATATAAGAGATCTACATGGCCACTCATAAAATGACTCAAAAGGTGATTTCTTAATTGTATCCTGGTAACTATTTTTATTAGAAAACTCATCTAGAGGGAGATTATTTTTCCAATGACCACCAAAAACGAGAACACATGCACATAGAATATCCTCACGGACCTAAATAGATCCTTCAGTTGGTCAATCCATATGTTGATTATATATCCAGCTAACTTTAACTAATAACCCATCACCTCATGTACACCCATCCAAAACCTAGAGGTGGCCCACATATCCCTATCTAATACAATCATATAGTGGACCCAATGAATCTTAACAAACTTTCACACATACAAGTATCTGGTATGTTTTTCCTTTTTTATCTCTTTGAAAGGGTGGAAATGAGATGATTTTATAATTTGATCAATGATTATGCACATCACATTCTTCCCACAAGGTGTCTATGTCAAGCCAACGATTAAGTCCATGAAAATATCATCCCAATTACACAGTAGAATAGGATAGGGATGCTACAAACTAGTAATACAATGGAGTTCCACCTTGATCCCAAGACAAGAAGGAATTATGACACAAAAACACAACTGAACATCTCGTCCCCATCAACAAATAAAAATGAATTGATCAAGAAACATATTTTTACTACCAAGGTGCATAGACCAACCAGAGTAGTTCTCAGTGTACACAAATTCCTACCCCATAGAAACAATAATGACTAACTAGCATCAGAAACAGAAAGTGCCAAAGGGAGATCGAGACCACTCACCCAAGGTCACCCCACCATTTAAAATTATACTCATGAAATGGAAATCATTTTATTCTACATTATCAAGATGAACCTACTCCTAAAATGAATATTTTTACTTCACTAAGGAAAGTAACACCTACCAAATATACTCTTCCACTCCCAATATCATCTCAATGAACAAACTCATTAGATAACATTACTTTACAAATTTCTTTAAGGTATTAGTTTGTAATTTCTTGATCAATACATTAGTGAACACATTACCATTCATAAGAGTATATGTAATATCAAATTCCATATTCTGGAGATAATCAGTCCAATGACTCTATCATAATATTATACCACTCATCAAAAAAATATAATTTAGGATCATGTCATAAAAATATACCATAAAACACTCCCCAATGAGATTGTTTCAATATATTTTGAGTTCATTAATAACTGCTTCCAATTCAAGGTCATGGGTAAGGTAGTTCTTCAAATTAGAGAATAACTAGTGAGAACCATAAAAAAATATTTGATTTCCCTACATCAAGAGACACCCTAAACCCATACCAGATGCACCAATTAAAACATCATAAATAGAAACCCAATTTCAAAGAATTAGAAATTAGAAGAGGTCGAACTAACCTTTAGTTACAAAAAATATTTCAAACATTTGTAATTCCATTCAAACATAACACCCTAGTGGGTTAATTATTTAGCAGAGATTTAATCTAGGAAAGGTTCAGAACAACTCACTGGTAACAATCATACAATCCCATGAAACTATGGATCTTGAACACATTTCTAGGATTCCATTAGGACATTAGGACCTATATCGATTTATGATAAAATAAGAATCCCATCTCAAATAAAAAATGACCCAAAACATCACCTATTGGACCCAAAATTATCACTTATAAATCATACTATATAGATGATGTTTTATCAAGGTTCAATGGATGGTATTCATGTGATACCTATAATCCACCTGAAACTTGGAATACACCAAAATATCAAAAAAACATGACCATGAAATATTCTACCAACTGATTCAATATATGGTTCGTGAACTCCATAAATATCATAATTGAATTAGTGTGACTTAATAGCACAAATAAAAACTCAAAATTCGAATAACGGATCCTAAATGTTGTTTTAGGGATATCCTCTTCACAAACTATCAACTGGTGGTACATTAAACATATATCAATCTTTGTAAACCAACATTCCCCTCTAAGTTGATCAAATATTACATAAATCTGTAAAATGATGGATTATTCTTAACAAACACCTGATTAGTTTTATGATAATCAACACAAAACCTAAGGATCCAATTTTACTTATCAGAAAAGTGGTCTGAAGAAGCCCAATGTGACGCGCCTGGATGAAAAAATCATATATGCTTGAGGTTTACAAGTTGAACCTAATGTTCCCTTAACTTAAAAGGTTCTATGTGATAATATGTTATAGAAATTGAAATCACAATAGGGATAAGTTCAATAAAAAAAAATAGACCTCTCTATGTGGGGTAAATCAAAAAAATGTCGAGAAATACTGTAGGGTACATGAACACTATCATAATATATAGACTTCACAAAGTAAGATCAATGAAATTAAATAAAATCTCCAACAATTGGCATGAGATAAACATTAAAAGTAACAATAGGACCCTCTCAAACAAACATAAAATCCCACTCACCATTTATTACACGATAAACTCCATTGGAAGACATAAACTGAACATGATGGTGATTAAAGGCAATATGGGCCTTAATTATGATCATCCAATCCATGCAGAAAATTGGGTTAAAGATATCAAGATCAAGAACCAATAAATTCCACACCAACATGAATTAAAATATTTCCACAAAACATGTGGAACACTTAAAAACTGGATCAAAACTCTTTCCCAACTATGTGGAAAGATCATGTAAGTACGATATAAGCTCCAAACACAAACGCAACATGTCATCCAACATTGATGATATAAAAGAATTATTATCACATGTACCAAGAAAATTATAGCATATTATAGGATGATAGAAACATGATATATTTAAAAATATCAAGTTAGGCCTCATATTCATCCAATACATAATTTATTTCATAAATACATATGACCTCAGTTCCTCCCTAATATTTCCTTTCTATATGAACATTCCCCTTAGTACAGGAGTAAAACGCACAACCTGTGGCCGTAATAGAATGAACCTTCAAAACCTTTGTTAGAGTGGATCCTTCTATACTTAATTAGGATATCCTCCTATAAACATTTATGAGATGACCAGATTAATGATAACAATGAAAACTATTGGATTGGTATATTTAGACTCACTAGAAATAAAGAAAAAAAGGTTTTTCCTTAATGGAGATCCTAATATTGGTCCCAAATAAAATATGTATGATTTTCATTTTCATTTTTGGATAAAATAAATGACTCATATAGAAACTAAATAAATAAGAGCTACACCTAAAACCTTTTTCCAATTGTTTCTACCTCAACCATACCCTTTTTGTCGTCTTCCTCAAAAATTTTCATAAGTAATAACAGAATCAATATTGAAAAAAGATCATCTTGTGGACCCATCTAGGACCTTGGCTCCTTTAGGTAATCATTTGAAAAAATATTGAGTACTATGTCCACTGACTCATCAAAATACTAAGAATACACTTGAACCATATGTTCCCATTCCTTTAATGTTATAAATTACTGGTTCTTTACTACATGTAAAATTTTAGGATAAAATTACTGATTGGTTAATTTCTTGAAGGAATCCTATATATGATCCTCATGAAACATTGTTTTCAAAGTAGAGTTCCACAAGGTCCTTTGAGGTCCTTCTAGAATGTACATGGAAATGCCCACATTTGAGTCCTTAGATTTTTTTTGAAAATGGAAAATCATTTAAATAAAATCATGACACTCCTCATATTCATGTGGTCCCCTGTCACCAAAGAATATTGGTGGATTATTATTATTCAATTATCATCTATGATCAATTGATCATCCTTGGTACCAAATACTCACTTGACCTAATGTCTAAATAGTTCAAATCACAACCTCCATCAATGAAGCATCCACTGGGATATTTTCCTATGAATATTGTCTCATATATTTCTCTCATGGATTGAAATGATATATTATAATTATCATTTCATAATAACAATAATTCAATAACTGATCAGTTTAAGATAAAATCCCCAAATGATATGTCGAACATTCCAAATCCTTGTAACATTATTTAGATAATGATAATTTAAACCAATCATGGATTTTAGAAACTAATGGAAACACTTTAAGATGTACCATTTTCAGTTAAATAAAATCCAAATACAATTCGTTAAAAAACTAATCCTACAAATTTAAATATTATCAAGAATTCCCTTACCACCCACAATAACTCAAGTCCAGACACAAAAGTGAGCTGGAAAAGCACCCTCTCACACATACTACCCTAATGTTGGTGCTCCTAAATCCGGTGTTGAAAATATCCTGAATGAAACCAAGAAATTCTCCCAACACATTAGGATTTTCATTCCCTATGATACCATTTTTTAATGAACCATACATGGATTTATTGAAATATCTCCCAAAAAGGTACTATACAAAATTGGATGTAATAATTAAAATGAAACAAGCATCGTTTATAACTATAACAAAGAAAAAAAATTGATTACATATTAGAACAATGAGTACACATCAATTAGATATAAAAGGTCAACCCTAGAGGGATGAAACTAAAAGTGAAATAAGATAAGGAAAATACTTAAGCTACTTGTGACTATCCATGCTAACCAAACTACTCCACCACAAAGGATATGGCATTTGAGATAAATAGAATAAATATATAACACCCTTACCTTTACCTGTTGCATAAAAACCCCATCTATAAACAACCAATTAAAAATTAGTTTCTATTCCCTGAGGAAATTAGTATTTTACCAAATAATATGTAAAATCTATAATATCATTAGAAAATTTGATCTATATTTAACAAAATAGGCTTATAAATCATTTCATAAAGATAGATGATTTTGTAAAACATCCCTTTTTTCAAAAATTCAAATTGAATTCACTAAATAAGGAATATAATTAGTGTATTTAAGAATGTGTTTTAGAATAAGAAAACCATCCATGAAGACAATGTATGAGAAAATATGATTATTCTAACCATGAAATAAACCATGTGTAAAACCAATAATTTTTTTAAAAAGAATATGATTGGGAAGGAACCATTTGGAATAATTGCTTGAAATAAAAATAATCCTAAACAAGGAATAATATGGATCCAATACATTTTTTTCGTTATAATGGTCTATAAATATATCAAATCATCTTGTGGTATTACATATATTAAAGTGAAATGTCCATTTCCTAATGCACCAAAGGCCACCAATTTGAAATTATTTTCAAAAATATTTCAATACCTTGATCACAATTTATAAATGAAGTTTCATTTTGAATAATACCCACTTTCATGCTTGAAAATCCATCTTTGAATAAATTTGTAATGACTTTAATTTTTTCACATTTTTAGAATATTAAATGGATTATTTTCATAGGTAAGCATAGAGACGTTGTCTGATTTATAGGATCAATTTGGATGAAATTAATTATTTAAATATTTTAAATATATTAAATTATTATGTTCACAATTTTTTTAAATAAAAGTATAATGAATTCTAAATGGATGAAAAAATCAGAAATCTAAGGTCTCCTTTGAGTTCAATTCATGAGTTTTACTTTAGCTGCGGCCTAACCTTGAAACGCATCAGACCTTAAGGTTGAGGTGCGGTCACGGTTATATGTTTAAAATAAATTATTATAATAAATTCTCATTAAAATTTATATATCTATATAAACATGATTGTTGAAAATTTAATGGTTTTACGAAAAAAAATCCTATAATTTGAAGAGATACATTATAGAGCCTTTAGGGGAGCTTCTATTAGAGAATGATAATCATATCAATGATCGATAAGTGGTGTGTATCAAAATTCAAGGATCTTTCCAACGATGGTGTATGATCATTCCTTTTTAGAAACATGTCTAAATTGAGGATGGATGTCAATTTATTTTTATTTCCTCACTGTTATTAATTTGTATGATGAAAACGAATCAATCAGCCCACATATTGATTCGTGGATCAGTGGTATTGCATGAAGGGTTTGTTTACGATTATTTTATTAGAATAATTTTTTAATTTTATTTGGTTATTCCTTCATCATTATAAAAAACAAATAATGATTCCGAACAAAAATGTTTGTGGATAATTCATATATGTAGGTGTTCTATATTTCTTCCACCTTTCTTACTCGTTCACCACCAATGTTTCGATTAACAATTAGTCTAAACAAAATACTTAGCAATCAACCATTGTGCACCATTTTATTCTTTTAATGGTTCAGTACTACAAATCTATACTCATTATGGGGTTAGGATTATATTAATATGAAAGAGGAATCATATCAGATGGATTTGGAGATACCAAATATCTTTGATCTTCATCGTACAATGATAGATGATTCCTTTGGATGATTCCTGATCAGAATAGAATTACTGGAACCTGGTAATCGATGATGGAAAGGATGACATATTGTGTTCCTTGATTTCCACTGAGATAAGTGGATAAATCAAGGATCCATTTAGTGTTAGGAGACACAAGAAATCGGTTTGGGATTATGAAAAATAACATAAAACAAAATGTGTAATCAGGGATTATATGATGTGTTAGACCCCGAGTGCAGCACAAGGGGTTCCATAAAAAGTTATGGGTCACACTGTGTGTGACTCCTATCTCACGATTTGCGAATCTACCTATTATATTGACATGTACCATATAGGATATAGATATTTGTACATGAGTACACTGTCACGAAAATCTGATGTACTCTGAAAAAAACATGTCAAAGCCAGGTGTACATGGGTAGAACCGTGTACCTATATATAGTCAAGAGTACACAGGATTAGAAACACTATGTTCTTAGAATCAAACATGGAAAGAGACACATGTATGGAATGTGTTACACAATAAGGACCTACTTTAAAATGTATATTCCATTTAATCTAGTAAATTCCATGTACGAATTCAAAAATGGTTTAGAACCCCTATCTTCTTCATATTGGACATGTTTGGTTAGGGTTTATACATTGGATTCATCCACTAATGTTTATTATGGAATCACATGCTACACATACAATGGTGATCCCTTCAATGAGATATTGTGGAGAGATTTGATAGAATCCTTCTGTGGGGACTATAGTGAGATCCTCTATCATCATTTTTCCATAGGTGGAGTTCGTAGTATCTCTTTGAGTAACACTAAACATGAACTGATCCTCCCCATACATGGTTATTCTAGATTGATTTTCTAGTATAACCCATGTACTTGGGTGTGATACTCATTTTTGTATCATTCAATTTAGACTTCTAGTGTTTGAATATAATGGAGGAACCCTATGCATTGTACATCTTAGATATACTCCACCAGTGACATCAGACTGATATAGTATGTTCTCTTTGAATGAGTGTTATGTGGAACCTTCAAGAATGATTCTTATGATAGATTTGTAGTTGTGATGTTGCCTTGAGACTATGTGTCTTTTTTAAGTATATTTGGATATTATTTTTATATATTTGGTACACATATACCTATATTGGGCTAATCGTTATTCTTTTCGTTACGTTGTTAGTGATTTTGGGGTTTCCTTTTTGGTATTATTATACTAACCAATGCATGGGATTTTCCAACGCGTGACATATCATATACAAATGATAAATCATTTTATAGATTCCTAGAAGTAATAGGACTATGAGGTTCTCATTGATTTTGATAGACTGAGGTGTGTTCTAATAATTTTCTTGACCATAGTCCCCATTTATACTTTTAGGTTTCGTTTTTTTCAATCTCTTTGTAGTGGCATTTTATTTGGACCTTTTTTACTTTATAGTAAATTTTTCATTATCTGATTATAGGATTTAGTTGTTCTCTACCATTTTTATAAGTTTTTTTTCACATTTTAGCAATTCATGGGCTTAGATATGTCAACATGTGTACATGTACATTAGTCTAAGGCCTCCCATGTGAGTGATATGTCTACTCAGCACTAGTCTCCATCCCCTGGTCTTTTGGAGGAAGACTTGTGCTATTAATGGAATGCACCCCTTTGGGATGGGTCGTGATATGGTGTTATCAGAGGTAGTTGGTTCTACCATAGAGCTGGAGTGTATGATATTTTTCCAGGGAAACAATGTTAAGTGTTTCAAGTTCAACATTAAGTCCAAGGACTCTAGTGTTGGTAAGGTGGTTGACATATCCATACCTAAGGAATCTGATAACCTAACTTTTGACATGGTACATGAAGACACTATTTATGAAAAACAAATTGGTACTTGCATAATACAGGAAAGGGTTGGGGTTCCCATGTACATCATAATTCTTCTCTCCAAATATTCTTATTTTCCTTAGTAATTCATGTCTATTTTATGATGCCTATGAAATGTATGTTGGTTAGGATTCAATATTAGCATCATGAGGATGATCTCCTTAGTGATGAGGAATATATATATAAGTTAATGTTCCTAATGTGTTACCTCTAGGTGGTACACCAGTTATTCCACCACTCATTGAAGAGTAGATGGTACCTACAGTACTAGCAGATGAGGTTTTTTGGTGGAGAATGTTTCATGAGTTTCAATAAAAGTGAACCCTCACATTCGAAGGTTATTCCAACACACATGTGTATGAGGACTTTATTGAGGTGGTGAAATTGGTTTTCAATCGTTTCAGGACACTGACGGATCATATGATTTTCATGATAGCAATCCTTCTTCTTATTTCAGCCGGAAAATAATAGTGTATAGTGACATAGTTGTGTGATGAGAAAATGCTAGAATGCCTTGATTTTGAGTTTCTTTTCAAAGTGGTGTTATGTTTATCTATTTTGATGGATTTATAGATCCTGTAGATTTTATAGATTCATTAGGTTTATACAGTAGTGTATGAGTATTCATCAAAGTTCACTATCCTGTCAAGGCACTCGATGGATATGGTTCGGGGTCAATTTTTTCAAGCTATGAACATTATGTGAGGATGGTTCAAAGAAATCCTATATAGAGTTATAAATCTATGTATTACAACTAATGTTGTGGTTCTGAAGCATTGCTTAATGGTTGAGTGTTTCCAGGATTAGTAGACTCAGACAGTTGTTTTTGTCAGTGGGAACCCGAGAGGATAAACTTTAGTATTAGGGAACTAACATCCATCTTAGGGACCTATAAATGCAATGAATCTTAGGTGGTGGTCCAAGGATAGTGGTTAAATGGTTCATGGAACATAGGATGGTTCTAGAAAACATAGGTATTGTTGTTTCTTATCTTGTTATGGTAGGTTACATCTTGCTTGAGATTTTTTGACCTGTTATATGACTGATAGGGAGATAGTGGATTAGTCGCCTAGGAAGAGGTAGTGGAAGGATGAGATAGGTCAATAGGGTTACAAACATGGAGGAAAGATGAGAGATTAGTTGAAGGTGGAATAAGCATTGACCTGTTACCACCACCACCCAAGGCCACCCATGCCAGAATCATTGAGCTAGAAAATATAGTTTGGGGAAGCTACAGGAAGTCGATGATTAGGACTTAGAGGCTCTAGGGATGATACAAGGTATGATCTATGTCTTTTAAGCCCCATATGTAGTACTAAGAGAAATATTGTCTACTCATTCCATTATTATGACATATATGGGTTGAGACCTGTAGATTCTGGATGATCCCTTTGCATGTCCATTGCACTTGTATACTCGTTTGGGAAATTAATCAGCGATCACACACTACTTTTTGAAGTGTGACCGAACTCTTGGAGGTGATAGTTTCTGCATGGATGTATTTGTATTAGTTCTGAGTCATGATGAAATCATATTAGATATGTACTAGTTATAAATCATTCATTACCAAATAAACTACTTCAGGAAAAGGATGCAGTGTGTCCATGGAAATGGGAGTAGGTTTTCCTTTGTGGGTGAAAAAGAAACCCAAGAAATAAAAATTAAAATCATGTATAGGATGGTACATCTGATATATCATTAGTTTTCTAGCATGACTCTTGGTGTGGTAGATGTTATGAGTTTTTAGTTCCATATAGTGGTGGTGGAGTAAGAGAACGTATTTCATGAGGTTTTTCTAGAATTACCTCCCCACTTAGAGATAGAATTATTCATTTATCTACACCCCAAGATGACATTAATATTTCCCCAAGAATTTTAGATGAATCCTTAACAGGTTCATGATCTGAGGATGAAATTGCAGTACTTTCAGAGTAATTTCTTTTTTAGAACTAGTGTTTCACTCTAGGAATCCCTATAATTGTTCCACAAGAAGTCGGATAGCAGTTTGTGGGTATTTGTGTACTACCATCACCAAAACTAGGTGATCATAAATAACCGTTATCCACTATCATGGATTAATTAAATCCTCGATCAGTTGAGGGGGTCCTGATGGTTCTCAAAGGTTGACCTCAAATCAGGCTATAACCAATTGTGGGTACGAGACATGGATTTACAAAAGATGACATTCAGATGTTTCTACAGTCACTTTGAGTACATTGTAATGACCTTTTACATGAGTAAAACCTCAACATTGTCCATGGTATTCCTAAAATGGATCTTTCATTCCTTCTTATAGTAGTTCTTGGTAGCCTTCTTCGAGGATATACTAGTATACTTGGTGTTTGAGGAGGATCACGACACAAACTTGAGGATGGGTCTAGATGTACACCCTAGAGCATAAGATTTATGATAATCTCTCAAATTTCTAGTTTCGGATTTAGGAGTAACACATTATAGGACATATAATCTCAGTGTATAGTGTGGAAGTGGACCCAGTGATGGATGAGGAAGTTTTTTCTTTGGATCAACAAAATAGTGTGATGGAGGGGTAGAGATTCCATGGTTTGATAGGCTACTATCAAAGATTCATACCTCATTTCTCCAAGATATCATCTCCCTTGATACTTTTGAACCAAAAGGGTACGCCTTGATGTGGAAATAGAGCTTTCAATATGTTTTCTCTGAGTTGAGATAG
This sequence comes from Viscum album, assembly GCA_963277665.1. Taxonomy (NCBI): domain Eukaryota; kingdom Viridiplantae; phylum Streptophyta; class Magnoliopsida; order Santalales; family Viscaceae; genus Viscum; species Viscum album. Next base: position 20,912,697 of record OY728154.1, read on the forward strand.
ATATTGATGAGTTCCCCAATCTTTATATTACCAGATGAGAGAATCAAGTTTTATTCTTTCTACGATGCATTTGGAATTGGGAATTCTCATGTTCTAATGTAATGGAATATGGTGATTACCTATAGTTCATGTTGGTCTATACTTCCTTACTAGAACTACATTACAAATGATCTTGAGTGAGCAGTGGTAGTTTTATCACTAAATATGGTGTGATACTATCTGATGGGTGAGCGGTTTATCATATATTCAGAAAACAAGAGTCTTATGAATATCTTCCCTTAGAAGGATGTCAACATGAAATAAAAATGATGGATAGATTTCCTCTATTCCTATGAAATTGATATTGCATATACTTTTGGGAGGGGGAACTTGGTTATAGATTCTCACAATATGAGATCTTGTTTACAGTAGTTCGGTTAGTAATTAGAGTTGTTGTAATTATTATTGATATCATTTGTCTATGGGAATGGATTAGATCACCTCCATTCTATGGTTATTAGCACTCCAATTTTACAGTGATTCAAGGATGAAAAACTTGGGGATACCAACTATGAGTCCCTACATATTCAGATATCCCCAGGACAAACTCCTGATTGTTTTTTTTTGAAGGTATGGATCATATCATTCTTTTTAGACGACACATGATGGTAACCATGATTCTTTAGGAGTAGGTTATGTGTGTTTTTCATACATATCATTTGTAAATAAATCAAGGTGTGAAAATGATGCACTAGTACCTTTGATGTTGGATTTGGTATTCATGGATGGTGAAGTAATGTTGACGCTTTGTTCAGTCACAGAGTCTAGATATTGACTAAGGGAAATACCTCGAGCAAATAAGAGGGAAGATTCATCAATAATATTGAAAATACATTAAGGCGCGCAAGTATATATGCGCGCCAGCCTAGGGTGCATAGGTCACTTACGCACCAGATATGTGGCTTGCACGTCACTTGCACACCCTATGTGAAATTTCACCCAAACCATAGGTGGAAAATAAATACACCTTATGGGCCCCCCATTTCGAAGGACCAAAAAACCAAAACTCAGATTCAAGCTCAAGAAGCCCAAGTCTCCATCTGAAGTCTTCTGAACACTTCTAAGGTAATTATTTACCTAGAAGGGAAGCTCTAAAGAGGAAGAATAAGGCATAAGTATTAGAACTAATCAATACTTGCGTGCCTAAGTGTCGAACCCTTAAGGGAAGTGATGATAGTTGCACTCCGCCTTTCCCTATCAAGGATACTTACGTGCCACCCATCTAAAAGCCTCTAGAGATGATACTAAGGACTCCAATTCAATGTTTCCAATGTATCACTTCACAGGTTCTTCATAGCCCAAGTGAACTCATGTGGTGCAAGTATACTTGTGTGACTAGGACATGCGCGCCAGACCAATACTTGCGTGCCTCCTTCCAATTCACTTCCTTTCCTCAAATCCACCTTTCCTCATCAAGGACAGCCTTCAAAACCCTCTTCAAATCCATTTATGGCATGGTTCCTTTGTTGGCTTCCTTATCTGAAAGGAATTCTGAGGAATATCTCTCAAAACCTTGTGATTTACATAACTTTATGTCACTAAGGTTAGAGATTTCCTTCATTCAACCTCATCATTTAAGATGAGGAGATCTTTAATCTAAGAATACTCCTTAGGAGTAAGCCCCAAGTTCCTTAATCTGGGATTCCTCCTTAGGAGTAAGCCCCAAGTTACCTAATCTGGGAATCCCCCTTAGGAGTAAGCCCCAAATTCCCTAATCTGGGCATCCTCCTTAGGAGTAAGCCCCTAGTTCCCTAATCAGGGCATCCTCCTTAGTAGTAAGCCCCAAGTTCCCTAATCTAGGCATCCTCCTAGGGAGTAAGCCCCAAGTTTCCTAATCTAGGCATCCACCTTATGAGTAGGCCCCAATGAAAAATTTCTCATAACATGGGCCTACTTTTTTGGAGTAATCCCCAATGTTAATTTTTTTTGATTTTGGATTCCTTATCAGCAATAAAACCCAATCATAAATCCCTCTTAAATTTTGGCTTCCTTTTCAAGAGTAAGTCCTGGGTTAAAATCCCAAATCTCTATAAAATACAAACACCTTTAGGGACCTTTCTCTTGGGATTCTTTTCTGAAAAGTCTCTGTCTTCATTTACTTGGGCAGTCATACATATGTAATCCTCATATCATTTCTTATGATTGCATCTTTCGTGGCACAATCATCATGTTTTACTAATACCTATTGTTTCTCACACCGAGTATGACTCACATGATCTTAGAGTGTAAAAGTAATTATGAAATCTCTTTTTGATCCATTAATCATGCATAAACCTCATACTTCATCAATATAACTATCTGGGTTCTGATTCCTTTCCTAAAAAGGATACGTAGGTAGCCCATCTGTGGTGTGATCCCAACTCTGAAATAATCCCTGTCTTTCTGAACGACAATAAACTTCAAGTGCCCCACTGAGTGGCTTTAAAATTAGTATGGTTATCATAATGACCAAGATATTTCTTTATAATGTGTTGAAGGATACCATTGACTAAGAATCCCTAATAAATACGGATGATTCTCTATCGATGAAGAACCTCAAATATATATAAAAGATTCTCTAAATCTCATACATTTCAATCATTGATTGCCAGATCTAAATAAAAGCTCATTTTCATACATGCTAAATTAAAAAGCATTCACAAACATAACTCAAATCTATAAGAGAGTCCTAGAGTAGAGAATAATTCCCCCCAAAAGGTTTGATGTGTCTGACCTCCCATCCTCTCGACCAATGAAAATTCTTAAACCTCATTGGTCCACAATTAATGAGCACCTACCTTTGGAAAGTAGGTCCAAATGGATATAGAATCATTTGATGTTTCTGGTTCTACAAATAAACCCATTAGAAACTGATTGGAATTTTTGAACCTTAAATAAACAAGGTCACCCTCATTTCCAGAAGAAACAAAAATGGTGAACCCGATGTGAATCCTTACCCAAGTTAAATGATGTTTTAACTATTTGTTAATCCCCTATTTAACTTAATGTGTGGGCCAACAAAACAATCAATAACATATGTGCTCATCCAAAAGATGTAGTGGCCAAATTTAACTTTATTATGTCTGTTATATCAAACATGCACTCTTTTCCAAGATCTCTCTACATTACAGAAATGGGTTCTTTAAAGTTCACACCTATGAATGCCTCGGTCGCTACTCCTACTGGATCCTCGTCCACTCTGAGGACGACATTACCTACTTAGTATCTTCAATGCTAGGTTTCAAATGCATTGGTTAAGTAATACCATCATCATAGTACCATTCCAACTTTAGAGGCTGCTCGACAAGCCCTCTAAGTTAACAACTCAACTTGGTTGTCTGAACTGCGATGACCAGTAGTCAAGAAGTAGGTGGTTCCAACCACAGTTTCTAACCGTTTTGGGTCTTTATCCCCAGAACAAAATCAACAGTCCCTCCTATATTATGGGGAGGTGAATGAGAAGGTCACTCAGGGCCTTAGTTCAAGAGGACATGAGTCCTTTCTGAGTGCTCCCATCAACAATCGCTACCAGACTTGTGCGGTAGTGTGCCCTCAAAATGATGAGGTTACCACATTTAGGGGTTTGGCCTTAGTTCTTTAGACCCGAGAATGCAAGAAGAACCATCAGAGGCGAAATCTGGTCAACAGGGAGCATGTTCTTACTTCTTCCCCCTCTAGATAAGTCCATCATGCCAACTTGATGGCGAACAACGAGCGAGCATATACACCCATCTGTCCTGATATTAATGTCTAGTAGACTCGCCTAGCAGTAACACGCCAATCCCGATAGAAAATTCTAGAAGAGTATTATTGGGAGTCATATACACCTATTTATAATTTATCAACCAGTCAGCAGGCTCGTCTGACTGCATCCAAAGAAGCTTGCCATCTAATATGGTGTCACCTAATAAGCAGGTACATACACATGTTTACAATCAACAATTCTGTCAGCAGTCTCGTCTACCAGTATTGAAGGAAATTCGTCCACCATACTTGGTGAAGAATACACACTAGGCACATACACCTTCCAATGTTCATCAAGCCTTCCAACAGTCTTGTTTGGTAGCACCCAGAGAAGTCAGTCGAAAAGCTCCGACGACAAATTTGGAGTAGACTCAACTCTCTGCCCCCACACAAGAGTACTGTTAGAATTCACTGATAGGAAAAGGAGGATAGGACAAGAAATACACACCTAATCCAAGCACGAAATGGACTTATATTCCCTTTCCAACAGCTGAAGTCTCCAAGCACATTCTGACAATGGTGAAAGAGCAAGAGCAAATCCCTGCCCATATTCTGGATTCCTGTAAGAATATTATAACAACTTCAGCAGCATCATAGGGAAGGAATCATAAATCTATCCCTATCAGTGGAGTGACTCATCAACATATCACTTAGAAACAGATACACACCTCTGTCCCAGTCCAAGAGTGTTGTGGGGCTTACTCTTCCATGTCGTATGAGCAATCAAGTCTGGCACATACACCCGATTTGAATGGAGATAATCAGCCTAACCTAACCATTTCTCTTGAGCAGGCACATACACCTGCCCATAATAACCACTTTAATCCACAAGTTGTTTCCAAGGTTAGTAAAAAGGCATCTAAGAAAAATACCCGTCTAGCACAGTCGAGAAATCCAGAGCCAATCTGCAATAAGGCCTTGCTCGATGCTAGAGTTATTGAAGCCCTCGGAACATTATCTGTTGAAACTCAAGATTCTACTCTCTCATTTCCCAATAGTGGGAACAATAATTCCAAAGGACTTCATCAGAAACTTCCTCATGAAGGCTTGATTCATGACAGTTCAGTCGATCTCAAAGTATCATCTTCAGATGAGAGACACAATAACCCCTTGTGTGGCTAGAAGATCATGGAGCAAAAGGTTTTATCTTTATCTGTAACCCACTATGGTGGTCCTCTCCAAGATGATGAATTTATCTGCGAAAGTCCTCTCTATGGTAGTAATACACATTTCTTGGAAAATTCTTCAAAGGACAATGTAGTAACGAGAAATCCCTCTTATCTTGAGGCACTTGAAAATGTGAAGCTCGTCATGTCTGATTCTTTACCACTAGCTGGTGAAATACTTTGTGAATCAGATGATAGCCTAGGGTGTAGGTCATTCTCCGAACCAACCTTGGGTCATTAATATTCTAATATGATAAATGAATTCTCTACCAATCTTGTTGAATATGATGAAGCAACAAAGAAGAACCAGCTTTGGTCTAATAAGGTATAATAATCTTCATCGAATGATAAGGAGGAAGTGCTGAATATGAGAAAAAAACTGGAGAAAGGCAATGTACCAGTCATGTTTTGGACTTTGGCTGACTCTCAGTATGATATTCCAGAAATGTTGACAGAAGATTGTATTCACCATATTCACTTGAACATGTGGAAAAATCTTTGTCACATGAAAAAGAAAATATTATCTTATGATGCATATAAAAATCATGTCAATATAATAGAAGGGTTAGAATGAAAAATTGATCTGGCATCTCTCTCAGTTTCCCGAAATCCAAAGTTTGAAAAGCAGCCGAGAGGCCTTCAGCGTTCATGACTTGGCGCACTAAAACGATTGCGCCAGTTAATTACCAATTCCCTATCTGGTATTCATATTAGGGGATGGGATGTTCTTGGACCACTGTATTTCACTGTACTCTCTAGTCAACAAATCCTGCCAAAAGTGGTCTAATGCAATGTTATTGCCCATGGTCGGCCACAACCAATTGGTTTTGTGTGTAATCAAAGGCTTGATCAGGAACAAAGCTCAACTAGTTTTTCCCAAAGTCAGGCATACAAAAAACAAGTTGTCGAATTACTCATACATCAGAAAAATGAGAATATCGAACAGGCTTCTCATTTAGAGCATGCGCATCATCAGGTGACAGAAGTGTCAGAAAGCATCCAATGGTCATTTGTGCTAGGTGATTTGAGTGGATGTAGGTTGATGCATCCAGCCAATTTCCAGACTAAAGTCCGCAAAATCAGGAGAGAATTTAAGAAGGTCTCAGATTTAGTAGCTCAAGAACCACATAATCTTTCCATAATGGGGACTTTTTTAACCCAACCCTCAGAATCAACAAATAGGATTCGAGGAGTTGAGCAGGAACACCAGGAACAGCCCCAGTCCACCAGACTGGGGATTTTTTCAAATCTTCAATCTCTTCCTTAATGAAAGTACGTCTTCTCTCGATTAGGGATGAATCCATAAGAGGAATGAAGAGATGAATTATCAGGAGATTCCCTCCAAAATATGGTTCACGAAGAAGTTTCTGAGGGATAAAATCAACAAAAGGCAATGTCTCATCTAGGACATGGGAGAAGGAAGTATCACAGAAATGCCGATAGAAGGGATGAAATGTGTTATGCATCAATAAATGTCATCAATGACATTGTCACAGATCCCCCAGAACATGAGGCTCACTTAGAGGGATCAGATGAAGAAGTTCATGTTCAAGAGGCTGTGCACACAGAAATAAATGAAGAAGGTATGCATACCAGAAGCCATAGGGCTACCCAGAGGCAAGATATTCCTTCGGGAAATGCCCTTCCATACTCCAGAAAGGCACATGCCAAGGAAAAGGGTAAAAGTTAGGTTACATCCCACCCTTCCTCTGTAGAAGGCGAATCACTATCAGTAGAGAAAAGGTTATCACAACAAAAGGACAAAATGAAGGAGTTAAGGAGGTTGAATGCAGAACTACGTCAAGGTAGTCTTCCTCCTAAGCGTGCTGGTGTCAGTCAGTCATGGGAATTTGTTTGAGCTACTGAGATGGATCAAGAATATCCTCCTTTACCAGTACACCCTCATAGGTTTAATCTTATGGGCCATGCGCAACAACAACCGGTTGTGCTACCATCAGTTGTAGTACCATTCATCACACTTGTCCAAACTCCATTTATGGCACCTGCTCAGGTCTAAGCTCAACCAGATGTTTCTCAAAAGTTAATAACTACCATTGAGTCATTAACAGCTCGGTTGGAAGCTATGGAGGGAAAACATGCACAAATTCAACAGGAAAAGATATCTTACCCTGAATGGGTGGCTGCAATTCCTCCCCAATCAAATTTTTCAAGTACCACGTTCCAAATTTTTAATGGTTCGGTAGATCCAGTGCAACACTTAACACATTTTCTTTCAAGTTGTGATCCTATGATGGGAACTCCTCAACAACAAGAAGATGTTAAGATCATTTGTTTTGTACAGTCATTATAAGGGTCTTCCTTTGTCTGGTATACAAGCTTGCAATCCCGATCAATTACCGGGTGGGAAGATCTACATCAATGATTCCATCTTTAATTTAGCTCAATGTTGCCAAAGACGACAATTGTTTTTCTTTAAAAATTGTAAGAAAAGGTAAAATGAAAGATTTTCGGATTTCATTGCACGCTGGAAGGGATTAACATATTCTTTAAGCTTAGCACTCCCTCAAGAATAATTGTTTCCAATATGTGTGGAAAATTTGCATGATGAATTACACACATCGTTGATACTTGTGAAACACATAGGAGGGTTTCGATACCTTACTTCAATCACTCAACAGATCGAATATTCTTTTATAGAGACTAAGGCTAAAACACATGTAATTCCATCAGCCCCGGGAAGGGGAATGTGGAGAGCATAGACTGAAACACTTACACTTAAACAAGCATTTGTACCTTCTTCCACTTCAAAACCTTCATCTTATCGAAGGTATCTACCTCCTGAGCGTCAACAAAAAAGGTCGTTTCGTCAAGATGATCAAAGAGATCAATGGAAGAAACAATTTGAGAAGTTAACATTCAATTATTATTCCTTCTGAAATGAACAAGTTCCTGGTTATTTCATTTCGTCTTTGGAAAATAATTTGATTTAGTTTCCAAGGCCTAAAACGCTGAACAAGGAAGGAGATGAAGACCTTCCCAACTATTTTCCATTTCATCAGATGTTGGGGAATCCCATTCAGGAGTGTTTTGTCTTCAAAGACCTCATAAAAAAGCTGGTGGACTCGGGAAAAGTCATACTAAAAGGTTCTTCAGCCCATGTAGCATGTGTTACAGCTCTAGATCCAGAGGAAGAAGCAAAGTGACATGAAGTCAAGAGAAAAAATGCGTAGAAATAGGATGATTGGATGGTCAGTAAAACGATCAACCGAAATCATGCCATTTTACGAACGCAATAGAAGAAATAAATTGTGTCTTCTGCTATGAATGACACATCAAAACACCCTTCATCAGAAGGAAAATCCTCAAAGGGGTGGTATAATTCGAAGAAAGAAGAGCAGTCAGAAAAAGATGAGCTCGTGTCAAAGCCCAAGTTGTCTTTAACTCTGGCAGATTTTATTCCATCTACTTCAAAAACACAGGCACCACCCCAACAAACAGCACAGCCTAAACTGGATAATCAGGTAGAGTCTTCATCAGATGAATAGTTGATCTTTGGTTCTGTTAACATGATTCACTTAACAGATCCTTATTCCAGTAAAAATTTTAATATAGATGATCCTGAGTTCCCTGTGTCAAACATAGGAATTAGAGGGATTTCCAAAGGTCTAGGATACAGAGGAAGACGTGGATATTCCAGAAGCCACTATTTCAGTCCTACCCCTACTAGAACTGTATATGCAGCGGAAACTTGTGGCAGAGCTATTTCCAACTCTTTCGCCAGGGCACGTGCATCCATCCTCTTGGGCGCGATAGGCGTGGATCTTTTTGTTACCCTGCATTCCCACTTTCCAAAGATGGGCGACATTCTCTCCTTATTCAGGGACGTCGACTCCTTGATCGAAACAGGATGATGGCATGTCGGTTCTTCCTTCCGTGGATTCCTCCTCGGAACCCGTCACCTAGTCCGGGTCTCCCTCATATGTTCAATATGTTGTTCGTGAAACTCTTCCCAGTGCCATATTTCCAGGGACGTCGGTTAATTACAGTACTTCTATTCGGACATTCCAAAGGGTACAGTCAGGATAGAAACCTTCAGTTCGGGGATTAGTAGCGTTGAGGCATCATTAACGTGTCTGAATGCTGGGGGATTGGAGTGTCTGTTGTTGGTCCCTTATTATGGGGGATTCTCAAGGGCATGGAAGCCCGGGGAATACCACACCAAACGTGGGGAATTGTATGCCATAGGCATGTATATGAGGTTTTCCTCAGCTTCTTATGTTTAACACGGGGTATACCACAAGTTTAACGTCTGTCGGAGACGGATCGGGCTGATCAGAACACTAACTGGAGTGGATCAGACCGAGGACCCCTCCTGAGGGAACATCGATATTTGAGCCATCCCATGGGTGGATTCCCGGATGATGTGGAGGGGAGTTATAACGACCCATACTTTACATACATTTTTAATACTTCAAAATTGAAGCATACTTATTACAACATATGACAAAACCAGAAAGGACCGTATAGGTATAGTGTCTTTAGAAACTGGGAAACATAAACAACTGGTTCATAAAGCATCTACTTTGCCTCCCATTTATTTCATCATATCTAGAGTCCCTTTTTTCATATTCTACTTAATATCCATCTTCCTGACCTGGGGAAAAGAAAACATACAAAAAAGGGTGATCTCAAATGCTCAGCAAGGGCAAATAAAGGAAATAGAAATCATATCATATCTTTTTGAAAATCATAACCTGCAAAATAGATCATAATATCATAACATGGAATAAATCATAGAAGTGAAAATGAGATCCCCATAATCATAACATAAAACTTGAAACTTTGTGGCATGCACACATAATCATGGAAAATCATTTCTTGTTAGTCATGACTCATTGCCAAGACTATCTTAGCAGACAAAGTCCATTTCTGAACCGAGTTCACTCCTCGTTTCAGTCCTGTATCACTGAACCAAAATAACCTTCCGTTCCAGCCATGACTATCTCATGAGATATAAATCTTTACCCAATTCATTGTAGGGAGATATAGGTCCCACCCATCTTATAATGAATCTTTTCTTATGTGTGCCACATAATCATAAATCATACATCATCGCAGAACACATGTAACAAAAATGGGATTCTTGAAACATCATGACATCATAAAACAAATCATATAAGGTAAATGACTTCATAAAAATAATTCCCTCAAAACATAATCAAATCAATGTAATAATAGGGATAAAAACCGAACCCTATCTTATCTTAGATGGAAAATAATTTTGATAAAACATTTGAACTCAATTCTTGAGGAAAATATCCTTTCTACTTCAAAACCATTTTTCCTTTCTTAACATGTCATAAAATTTTAAACTAAAAGAAGTTGATTAAAAATAAACGTGAAAACTTGCAAAGGAGTCTTATTGGAAATAATGTTTTAAAAATCCATTCATGCCGTATAAGTTAAAAAACCATTCTTCGTACTTTTGTCGGAAAAGTCAAAAAGTACCTCGTACGAAAAACGACAAAAGATTCCATTCATATATTTTACTAAAAACTCACCGAAGGGTAAAATTGGATATAAACTATTGTAGGTGGATGGAAATAATATTACATATTTAGAAAACATGGATGTGGGTGATAAAATACACCCCAGTAAATACCAAAGTATAAACAATCTCGGATAAAAATGAGATTGTGATATTTCCCTTACCTTAGGTCCAACTTGCTTTGTAAGTGTCCAAACCTCCTGTATAATGATTTAAATAATGTTATTTACTTATTACAGATTCATACTTATTTTTATGATATCATATATGGTCATATTCTTAGCTTCTTAGTAATAATATTTCATTGCTACTTGTTATTCGGGTGTTTATAACTTTTTGTTCTTATGTGTGTTTTGTCGAATAAATTCTTATTCTTTTCTTTAGGTTATAGATACCTCATTTCCAGAATGGTATTAGTGTAATATATATCATATTCATTAATTAAATTCATTTATATAATCATTATGAAATGAAGATCATGTAGAACGAGTCGCATCACATCGTGGAGACGGTATTCCGTACGTACGCACGAGTGATGATATCATTCCTATGATCGTGGAATTGTATTGGAGTATATGTATACTATTTCAGAATCAATATCACTTTATAATAGTCATATATAGTCATTATTTACACCATTATACCCATCCAGGTAAGGTGGTGGTGGAAAATAGATTACACCACGGCGTGGAGACGGTATTCCGTACGTACGCACGCGCGGTGATTTAATTTTTCCGTAGGATGTATAGAAGGTGAATTAGGGTTGTTTCATATTTATAATAACATATCAGTATGTAAGTAATACTGATGTTATTACTTTATCATGAAACAACTAAAGAAGAAGAAGTTGAAGAAGAAAGAAATTGAAAAGATCGGCAATGGATATTACCTCTTCTTTTAAACGCCTCTTTGAATCCTCCACTTAGGGAATTAAGATTGGTCTTTAAAGAAGACCAGGACATCTAGGATTATTCTAGGGAAGTGGAGAAGGGATTTTTGCAGGGTTTTGCCGAGCTTGGGTGCTCAAATTGGTGTGAGGAGGAGGGGGAGGAGGTGCCCTTTTATAAGAGAGGAGAGGGGCACCTTAGGAATATCTCAAAATATTATTTTATATTAAAGTTAAAATCGGTTTATAATGGTTCCAAAGGGTCTTATTTCGAAGGTAAAGTGGGGATGGGTCGAAATACTATCAACCAATAAGATTTAGACTAGTTTAGGTTATTATTTTAACCTTAGCAATTAGATTTAACTCTAAGTTAAATAATTTAACTTTTACTGTGTCTTTTTGTTTTCTTACACTATATTGTTAATACACTTACTATAACATGCCAAACGAACCCCAAGTTGTTTATTATTAATATATATATCCTTATCTAAGTCATTTCTCCAAACCTTATATTTTTAGGTACAAAATATCAATTAATAATATAATATTTTATTTAAAAACTATTTTGTGTCAATTTTGACACTATTTGATATATTATTTTTGTGAAAGTCATAACAGAATTATATGTTCGAACCAAGTTGATTAAATCAACACTAATATATCATAGTAACCTATAAAATTATTGGAATTCATAAAAAGTCTCAAATTACATTCATTTTGTCATTTATAACATCAATTATGTTAACATTTCCTTAAAAGGGTAATTACTGCATCATCATTGTGTCATAAATAAATTAATTTATTTAAAGTCTAAAAATTATAAATAAAATATCATTATGTAGGAAATATTTTTTTCTTTCTAACTAATATTAATAATCGAATTTATCTTATGTATAAACCCATATTTAAAATGTTTTAGTTATTAAACTTTGATTTTAACTATTTTAACTGTTCATTAAATAAAATAATATTAAATGTCATAATCTAATCCAAGTGGACCTAAATGGTCATATTATATTCATAAGGTTGTTTTTGGTCGAATTACACTTATCCAATAGAATTAGTACATGTGTTAGGGTAATAGTAATATCATTTTTACCCTTAGTTATCCTATTTACTATTAACCGCGGTAAAAAAAGTAAAAAGTTACTATTCACCAAAAAATTATTTTTATCTCATTGAACAACATTTTACTTACTGATATCAACCGTGTCTGTCGGATTTTCGAAATTCCATTCACAGAAGCGGTAAAATTAAGTTTTATGCAAAATTCAGTTTTTAACCTACCACTTAGTGGTTTCACTATTTATCAAAAATTGAAAGTTTTCAGAAAAATACCAAAATTTCACCCTAGGCTAATTTCGGTATTCCGAAACCAAAAATGAAGTCCATTTTGAAAGATAAAATTTAAAAAAGTGGTTAGTACTATTCATAACGGCTATTTTAAATAATATTTTAATAGCATATCGTCGTTTAGTGAAACTCGGTATTGCGTACAACGCAAGCTATCGAGGAAATTCGCGATTGCATGTAAAGTAAGCCAAGCTAGTATGTAGTATAATATTCCTTTGATGATATATAAAAACAAAATATTACTCATAAAAATCTTGGGTGTTACATTCTACCCCCCTTAAAAAGAATTTCGCCCTCGAAATTCATCACTTTGTAATAAATTGATGAGGATACATCTCCCTCATCATATCCTCAAGCTCCCATGTAGTTTTTTCAAGTTGGTGGTTCCTCCATAAAACTTTCACCAATCGAGTGGTCTTCTTTCGTAGGACTTTTTCGCTACGATCCAGAATCTCTATCGGTTGTTCTTCGTAGGAAAGATCTTGCTCCAGCGGTACAACTTCTGAGCTGAGTACATGTGAAGGATCAGGTATGTACTTTCTCAGAAGATATACATGGAACACATCGTGAACTTGAGAGAAATTCGGTGGAAGCTCCAATAGGTAAGCTACCTTTCCAACACAATCCAGTATTTCGAAAGGACTGATATATCTAGGGCTCACCTTCCCCTTCTTTCCAAATCTCATAACCTTCTTCCAGGGAGATATTCGTAAGAACACTTTATCACCCACTTCAAACTCTAGGTCCTTTCTTTGGTTGTCGGCATAACTTTTCTGTTGACTCTGAGCTGCTCTTATGTGTTGTTGAATAGATCTGACCTTTTCTGCCATTTCATCAATGAGATCAGGTCCTAATAGCTTTCTTTCCCCAACCTCATCCCAGCAAGTTGGAGTCTTGCATTTCTTTCCATAGAGAGCTTCATAAGGAGCCATCTGAATACTGGAGTGAAAGCTATTATTATAATAAAATTCCACCAAAGGTAGGTGTTGATCCCAACCTCCTTTGAAATCCATATAGCAAGCTCTCAACATATCTTCTAGGGTTTGAATTGTTCTCTCAGACTGACCGTCTGTCTGAGGATGATAAGAAGTGTTGAAACTCAACTCTGTATCCAGAGTATGCTGAAGACTTCGCCAGAACTTCGAGGTAAATCTCGGTTCCCGATCAGATATAATGGAAAGTGGTATTCCATGCAATCTTACCACTTCCTTTACATATATCCTGGCAAGCTGATCTAGAGAGAAATCCTCTCTAATATCAATGAAGTGTGCAGACTTTGTAAGATGATCAACTATGACCCAGATATCATTATTGCCTTTGGATGTTTTAGGAAGTCCTGTGACAAAGTCCATAGTGATGTTTTCCCATTTCCATTCGGGTATGGGTAATGGTTGTAACATCCACTTAGACTTCGGTCTCTTAGCTTTAACTTGTTGACAAACCAAGCATCGAGAGACATATTCAGCAATATCTCTTTTCATTCCATCCCACTAGAAGTACTCTTTGAGGTCCCTATACATCTTCGTGCTTCCAGGATGAATAGAGAATGAAGAACTATGAGCCTCATCCAGCAGCTCTTTTTTAATTCAGGGATGGGAGGAACACAAACCCAATTCCTAAACTTTATTATCCCATCACAATCAAGGTTGAATTCAGGAACATTTCTCACCTTCTTTTGTAACTCTACATCTTTTTTCTGTTCCACTTTAATCTTCACATGTATAGATGGTTGAACATTCATTTGAGAAAGATAATATTTTTCCCCTTCCATTATAATTCCAAGATCCATCCTTTGTAAATCCATAAATATTTGATCTTTTTTGATCCTCATGATGGATAAACTAGCATGGTCTTGTCGACTTAATGCATCCGCCACCTTGTTTGCTTTCCCAGGGTGGTAATGGATTGAGCAGTCATAATCCTTAATCAGCTCCAACCATCTTCTTTGATGCATATTCAGCTCCTTTTGTGTGAAAATATACTTTAAACTTTTATGATCAGTATAAATATCACACCTTTCACCATAAAGGTAATGCCTCCAAATCTTTAATGCAAAGATTACCGCAGCTAACTCCAAATCATTTGTTGGGTAATTTTGATCATGGATTTTTAACTGTCGTGAGGCATAAGCTATCACCATATCATTTTACATAAGAACACACCCCAATCCCTTCTTGGATGCATCACTGTAGATCACAAACCATTATCCACTACAAGGCAGTGTGAGAACAGGTGCACTGGATCACCTTCTTTTCAACTCCTTGAAATTCTCTTCACATTCCTCTGTCCAAACAAACTTAACTCCTTTCCGAGTCAACTTGGTGAGTGGATTAGATAATCGTGAAAAATCTTTCACAAAACGTCGATAATATCCAGCCAAACCATGAAAACTTCGGATCTCAGTTACTGTTGTTGGTCTCGACCATCTTTCGATAACCTCTATTTTTGCTGGATCCACAGATATCCCCTCTTTTGAGATTATGTGTCCCAAAAATGCATCTTTTTGAAGCCAAAATTCACACTTGGTAAATTTGGCATAAAGCTTCTCCTTTCTCAGGGTCTTCAATATAATTCTCATGTTATCTTCATTCTCTTCCTTGATCTTTGAATAGACAAGAATATCATCTATAAAGACTACCACAAATTGATCAAGATAGTCTCTAAAGACTCTATTCATTAGATCCATGAAGATAGCAGGGGCATTAGTAAGACCAAATGGCATCACTATAAATTCATAGTGTCCATACCATGTACGGAAAGCCGTCTTTGGTATATCCTCCCTTTTGACCCTTAATTGATGATACCCTGAACGAAGATCAATCTTGGAAAAGTATTGAGCTCCGCGTAGTTGGTCAAATAAGTCATCAATGCGTGGGAGAGGATATTTGTTCTTGATAGTGATCTTGTTAAGTTCTCGATAATCAATGTAGAGTCTCATTGATCCATCTTTCTTTTTAACAAATAGAACAGGTGCTCCCAAAGGTGACGCACTAGGGTGTATGAATCCCTTATCAAGATTCTCTTGGAGTTGCTTCTTCAATTCCTGCAACTTAATTGGGGTCATTCTATAAGGTGTCTTTGAAATAGGAAAAGTAGCCGGTACGAGTTCTATTGAAAACTCAACTTCACGATTTTGTGGAAGACCCGGTAATTCCTCCGGAAAGACATCATCAAACTCCCGTACGATGGGAATATTCTTAATCGTGAGTTTCTCACCAACCATTTGAGATAAATAACCTTCATTTAGTGGAATCAATACCCATAAAATGGAAGAAATTTCCACTGGAAGTTTATGTTCATCCTTGCATTGATAGACGATCATAGATTGATCTGGAATATGAAATGTGACTTCCCTTCTTTGGAAATTGATATGAGCTCCATATAAAGAAAGCCAATCCATGCCAAGAATCACATCAAATTCCACTATAGGAAGGATCACCAGATTTGCAGGAAGCACTTTCCCACAAACTTTGATCGGAGAAGAATTATTAACTTTTGATGCGACTGTTGTTCCATTAGGTGTTGTTACAGCTAACTCAACATCTAATTGTTGAGGTAATACGGTGATACCCTTATAAAATTCTTCAGAAATAAAAGAGTGGGCGGATCCAGAATCAAATAAAACATTTGCTACTTTAGAGTGGATGGTAAGTGTACCTTTCACCACTTCGTTATCGTACTCCACATCACTGATAGAAATAGCATGTGAATTTCCTTTGTCTTTAGCCTTAAGAGTTTGTTGACGTCGACCATCATCATCAACCCTTGGATTTGGGCATTGATTGGCATAATGCCCCATCTCCTTGCACTTGAAACATTGAAGTGTAGTAGGTTCATTCTGTGTATCCCTTCCTTTGTTTGCATCATTAGACATCTTCTTCCCATTATCGTGGCATTCAAATGCCCGATGACCTTCCGTTCCACATTTGAAACATTTACTTGTCCCTTTAAGACAAGTCCCTCCATGTTTCCTTCCACACTTTGAGCATAAGGGAAAGCTCATCTTCTTTTCAGTGTGCTCTTTAGATTTTCCTTTCAATTCCATTTTCCTCTTCTTATCAAACCCATATGACTGATGGGTTACTCCAATCTCCATCTCGACTTTGAGAGCATATCGAACGATTTCCTCGTAGCTATTGAAGTCCCTTATGGCTAACGCCCTTCGAAGACTTGGTTTTAAGCCACTAAAGAATCGATCGATCTTACTCTCAGGTTGGATAATAATACCAGAAGCGTACCTTGCAAGTCTTGTAAAATTTTCTTCATAGGTACCAACAGATTCATCATCCCTTTGCTTCAGTTCAAGGAACTCTTTCTCCATCTTTGTTCGGAGAATATGAGGGATGTACTTATTGAAAAATAAGTTCTTGAACTCATCCCATTCCCTGGACTCAATTTCATCCCTTTTCCTCGTATTCTTAATAAGATTCCACCATTGATCAGCATCACGTTCCAAATGATACACCGCTAAGATGACTTTATCATGCTCAGAACATTGATGAACTGAAAATATCTTTTCAGTAGTACTAATCCATTGTTCAGCAACTAATGGATCAGTAGACCCGCTGAATGAAGTTGTACACTGTCTCATGAAGGATTCAACAGAATGTTGCTCCTTCCTTTGCTCGTTTGGAAATCCTGCATGATTCATAGCTTGAGAAAGTTGTGTGAGCATGGCTACAAGATTTTTCATTCCATCTCCCATAACGTTTGGTTGCTCAGGGGGACAATCATTGCATTGACCGTCGAATTCTGCATTAACACGGTTCCTCCAAGTTCCAGCCATTGACTAAAACCAAGAAGAATAGTGTGAGAAACACTAATTACAATAGGAAAACCCCATAATAAAGAATAAAATTTCACACTTAAGGTCTTATCCTAGGGTATTCATGGCCATTTCTAAAACACTAAGATTGTGTTCTATGCTTAGAATTATCATTAGGGTTCTTACGAAAGCTTTCGCATCCTAGTTTCCAAAGGTTGACTATACCTTTCCTCTGATACCAACTATAACGACCCATACATTACATACATTTTTAATACTTCAAAATTGAAGCACACTTATTACAACATATGAAAAAACCACAAAGGACCGTATAGGTATAGTGTCTTTAGAAACTGGGAAACATAAACAACAGGTTCATAAAGCATCTACTTTTCCTCCCATTTATTTCATCATATCTAGAGTCCCTTTTTGCATATTCTACTTAATATCCATATTCCTGACCTGGGGAAAAGAAAACATACAAAAAAGGGTGAGCTCAAATGCTCAGCAAGGGCAAATAAAGGAAATAAAAATCATATCATATCTTTTTGAAAATCATAACCTGCAAAAGAGATCATAATATCTTAACATGGAATAAATCATAGAACTGAAAATGAGATCCCCATAATCATAACATAAAACTTGAAACTTTGTGGCATGCACACATAATCATGGAAAATCATTTCTTGTTAGTCATGACTCATTTCCAAGACTATCTTAGCGGACAAAGTCCATTTCTGAACCGAGTTCACTCCTCGTTTCATTCCTGTATCACTGAACCGAAATAACCTTCCCTTCCATCCATGTCTATCTCATGAGATATAAATCTCTACCCAATGCATTGGAGGGAGATATAGGTCCCACCCATATTATAATGAATCCTTTCTTATGTGTTCCACATAATCATAAATCATACATCATCGCATAACACATGTAACAAAAATGGGATTCTTGAAACATCATGACATCATAAAACAAATCATATAAGGTAAATGACTTCATAAAAATAATTCCCTCACAACATAATCAAATCAATGTAATAATAGGGATAAAAACCGAACCCTGTATTGTCTTAGATGGAAAATAATTTTGATAAAACATTTGAACTCAATTCTTGAGGAAAATATCCTTTCTACTTCAAAAACATTTTTCCTTTATTAACATGTCATACAATTTTAAACTAAAAGAAGTTGATTAAAAATAAACATGAAAACTTGTAAAGGAATCTTCTTGGAAATAATGTTTTAAAAATCCATTCATGCCGTATAAGTTAAAAAAACATTCTTCGTACTTTTTTCGGAAATGTCAAAAAGTACCTCGTACTAAAAACGACAAAATATTCCTTTCATATCTTTTACTAAAAACTCAATGAAGGGTAAAATTGGATATAAACTATTATAGGTGGATGGAAATAATATTACATATTGAGAAAACATGGATGTGGGTGATAAAATACACCCCAGTAAATACCAAAGTATAAACAATCTCGGATAAAAATGAGATTGTGATATTTCCTTTACCTTAGGTCTGACTTGCTTTGTAAGTGTCCAAAAATCCTATATAATGATTTAAATAATGTTATTTACTTATTCCAGAATCATACTTATTTTTATGATATCATATATGGTCATATTCTTAGCTTCTTAGTAATAATAGTTCATTGCAACTTGTTATTCGGGTGTTTATAACTTTTTGTTCTTATGCGTGTTTTGTCGAATAAATTCTTATTCTTTTCTTTAGGTTATAGATACCTCATTTACATAATGGTATTAGTGTAATATATATCATATTCATTCATCTAATTCATTTATATAATCATTATGAAATGAAGATCATGTAGAACGAGTCGCATCACATCGTGGAGACGGTATTCCGTACGTACGCACAAGTGATGATATCATTCCTACGATCGTGGAATTGTATTGGAGTATATGTATACTATTTCAGAATCAATATCACTTTATAATAGTCATATATAGTCATTATTTACACAATTATACCCATCCAAGTAAGGTGGTGGTGGAAAATAGATTACACCACGCCGTGGAGACGGTATTCCGTACGTACGCACGCGCTGTGATTTCATTTTTCCGTAGGATGGATAGAAGGTGAATTAGGGTTGTTTCATATTTATAATAACATATCAGTATTTAATTAATACTGATGTTATTACTTTATCATGAAACAACTGAAGAAGAAGAAGTTGAAGAAGAAAGAAATTGAAAAGATCGGTAATGGATATTACCTCTTCTTTTAAACGCCTCTTTGAATCCTCCACTTAGGGAACTAAGATTGGTCTTTGAAGAAGACCAGGACCTCTAGGATTATTCTAGGGAAGTGGAGAAGGGATTTTGGCAGGGGTTTTACGAGCTTGGGTGCTCAAATTTGTGTGAGGAGGAGGGGGAGGAGGTGCCTTTTTATAAGGGAGGAGAGGGGCACCTTAGGAATATCTCAAAATATTATTTTATATTAAAGTCAAAATCGGTTTATAATGGTTCCAAAGGGTCTTATTTCGAAGGTAAAGTGGGGATGAGTCGAAATCCTATCAACCAACAGGATTTAGACAAGTTTAGGTTATTATTTTAACCTTATCAATTAGATTTAACTATAAGGTAAATAATTTAACTTTTACCGTGACTTTTTGTTTTCTTACACTATATGGTTAATACACTTACTATAACATGCCAAACGAATCCCAAGTTGTTTAGTATTAATCTATATATCCTTATCTAAGTCATTTTTCCGAACCTTATATTTTTAGGTATAAAATAACAATTAATAATATAATATTTGATTTAAAAACTATTTTGTGTCAATTTTGACACTATTTGATATATGATTTTTGTGAAAGAAATAACAGAATTATATGTTCGAACCAAGTTGATTAAATCAACAATAATATTTCATAGTAACCTATAAAATTAGTGGAATTCATAAAAAGTCTCAAATTACATTTATTTGGGCATTTATAACATCAATTATGTTAACATTTCCTTGAAAGGGTAATTACTGCATCATCGTTGTGTCATAAATAAATTTATTTATTTAAAGTCTAAAAATTATAAATAAAATATCATTATGTAGGAAATATTTTTAGCTTTCTAATGAATATTTATAATCTAATTTATCTTATGTATAAACCCATATTAAAATTTTTTAGTTATTAAACTTTGATTTTAACTATTTTAACTATTCATTAAATAAAATAATATTAAATGTCATAATCTAATCCAAGTGGGCCTAAATGGTCATATTATATTAATAAGGTTGTTTTTGGTCGAATTACACGTATCCAATAGAATTAAGAAATGTGTTAGGGTAATAGTAATATCATATTTACCCTTAGTTACCCTATTTACTATTAACCGCGGTAAAAAAAGTAAAAAGTTACTATTCACCAAAAAAATTATTTTTATCTCATTGACCCAAATTTTACTTACTGATATCAACCGTGTCTGTCAGATTTTTGAAATTCCATTCACAGAAGCGGTAAAATTAAGTTTTATGCAAAATTCAGTTTTTAACCTCCCACTTAGTGGTTTCACTATTCATCAAAAATTAAAAGTTTTCAGAAAAATACCAAAATTTCACCCTAGGCTAATTTCGGTATTCCGAATCCAAAAATGAATTCCATTTTGAAAGTTAAAATTTCAAAAAGTGGTTATTACTAATCATAACGGCTATTTTAAATAATATTTTAATAGCATATCGTCGTTTAGTGAAACTCGGTATTGCGTACAACGCAAGCTATCGAGGAAGGTCGCGATTGCGTGTAAAGTAAGAAAAGCTAGTATGTAGTGAAATAATCCTTTGATGATATATAAAAACAAAATATTACTCATAAAAATCTCGGGTGTCACAGGAGTGGAGTGGCATGATCCCACCGGGATGTGGCGGCCCAGGTAAGAATCAGGGTGGATTATGTAGAATGGCATGGAGTTGAGGGGGAATGAAATGGAGCCGTCATGGAGGTGAAGATGGTGATGGGATTGAGCCTTGAAGAGACTTCCTACGTATCCCCGTGGCAGGGATGCAAAGTCCGCGTAGTTCGATGATACAGTGGGACACCTAAGGAGGCAGCCCATGAGAATGGACGCATGGGTGGGACCCAGATGAAGTGGAACCTCCGGGTTGTGGCTTGACCTTCCCGAGACACATAGGCTCGAGGGAGAGATCAGGATGAGACATGAGTGATGAGCTTTATCCTCATGGAGGCTTCTTACGTATCCCCATAGCATGTAATCAAATTCTTCATACTTTGTTATGGAATGGGGCTTACACTCTGAGGCGGCCCGAGGATATGGGGTCGATGAACCGACGTGAAGGGACCAGGGGTCCAGGTGGACTTGAACCTCGTCGAGGCTTCCTTTGTACCATACCTTAGCACGGATCAAAGACCATGTAGTTTAGTTTGGACTTCAGAAGGCCGACGTGAAGGAGTACCTTGTTCCAATGGGTGGTGGGCTTGAACCTCAGAGAGGATTACTACGTACCACGCCTTAGCACGGATTAAAGACCATGTATTTCAGTTTGGATGCCGGAAGGCCAATGTTAGGGGACCAGGGGTCAAGGTGGATTTGAAACTCGTTGAGGCTTCCTACATAACATGCCTTGACATGGATCAAAGACCACGTAGTTCAGTAAAGGGGCGTGTCGGAGAACCGACGTGGATGAGGACCTTGGTCGGATGGTGTGGGGGTCTTACACTATAGGCTACCTAGGTGTTGGTGAACCGATGTGAAGGTAAACTCGGGGGGTCCACTGGTGGTGGGATTGAACCTCGTGGAGGCTTCCTACGTACCATTCCTTGACATGGATCAATGACCACGTAGTTTAGGTGGGGTTTCATCAGCGAACCGATGTGAAGGTCAACCTAGGGGGTCCACTGGTGGTGGGCTTGAACCTCATGGAGGCTTCCTACATACCATTCCTTAACATGGATCAAAGACCACATAGTTCAGGTATATAGTTTAATGTCATGCTGGACGGGGTGGAAGCTGACATGATGAAATGACCGAGTGGTGGGCTCGAACCTCGTGGAGGCTTACTATGTACCATGCCTTAACATGGATCAAAGTCCACTTAGTTCTCTAGAGATGAGGGTCAGGGTCGGTGCTCACTCTAAGCTCACGTGAGTCATGCTCGGTGTGAGAAACAAGAGGTTGCAGGGACCTGATGATCACGTCGTGAAGGGTGCATCCGTATGGTGCTGAGACTTACTCCGGGATGGAGCCCCAGGGTGTGACAAAGTGCAGCTAGATAGATATTTGAGACCCCAGAAAAGAGGAGTCTCGCTTCCCTATAACGTTCTTCACTGGACTTGGAACCGAGTAAGTGAGGAGGGGCAGGGGTAGCACCTCCTACATGAGAAGCTAGGGGCTTACACTATCAGGCAGCCCTTTCCCTGTGGACAAACTCTACTCCAAAATGGAGGATATCATTCCATGTGAGGAAGATTCCATTCTCGTGGAGATGAGCGGTGTAAAGAATGTCTGATCTGGGGATACCCTTCGTGCGAGGCACAGTGTTTGATCAAAATTTAATGTCATGTGTTGAGGACGATATGCTGGGCAGTTTAACCTCCTGCAGCTCGGACGAGGTGGGATTACACCTCACCCATAGGACATACATAACTGGAACCCTATACCCCTTGTGGGAGGGAAGGCATCGGAAAGTCCATGGAAAATGGGGTTCGTAGAGTGAACCATCAAGGGGTCCACGTTAGCGTGGCTATGCGAAGAAGCAATAGCCATTATCATGTCTATGCAAAGAAGCATTAGGCAAAGAAACGTTGCAGGTGGTGTTGTCCAGGTGACTTTGAAGTCACGTCGTGGAAGCCTGGAGGGCCGCACGGGAAGAGGGATTACCAAGCATAGGGGTCCATAGGTAGGGGCCTTATGGAACACGATTGATCTATGTAGTAGTAGTCACTTGAAAAGGGGGGTGCTTCGTGAAGTGGAATGGAATTTTCAGAGCACTACCTCGCGAAGTAGAGGTGCCTCGCGAAGCATGTTTCTGCTCAGCAATGTGCTTCGCGAAGTATAGTGATCCTTCCTTGGCATATGGATCACATGTATAGGATGGGTGTTTCGCGAATCATAAACACTCTGTAACAGCCCAGGTCCCCTAGGGGATCCCCTTCCTTCAAAAATTCCCTTAGGCTTCGCGAAGGGCATCCCTCTCGGAAGTGGGGCTCAAAACAAGACAAGGAGAAGGCTTCTCGTGAAGCAAAAATACCTCGTGGAGCTTATGATTCTCGGGGAAAAGGGTGCTTCACGATTTGGGAGCTGAGAAGCCAAAAGGTCGAATTGTCCATCCGTAGAGCTCAGGGGGATCCCGGTATTTATAGGCAAGGAGCACCGCGAATCAAAGCTCATGCGGCGCGAAGGGGTCTTCGGATGCTTTGCGGCGGGTCACAAATGTCAACAGGGTTCGCGGAACGTTACCGCCTCCCCTGCTTCGTGGCAGGCTTGTGAACATTAGGGCATTCACGGAGTGTTACCGCCTCTAGGGCTTCGCGGCAGGCTCGCAAACGTCAGGGAATCTGTGGAGCGTTACCGCCTTTGGGGCATCGTGGAGGGATCACGAATGTTAGGGCGTCCGCGGAGCGTTACCGCCTCTAAGGATTCATGGAGAGCTCTCAAACGTCAGGGAATCCATGGAGCCTTACTGCCTCTTCTGCATTGCGGCGGGCTCATGAACATTAGAGTGTCCGTGGAGCGTTACCGCCTTTGGGGCTTCACGGCGGCCGTGAAGCTAGGGGGCCCTCCGCATCTGTGCTTCTCGAGGCAGCGCACGGGCTTATTTTTCTTCTTCCATTTTTATCTTATATTTTGGAGCCTAAAAATTTTCCAACTCAGACTTGGAGCCGCGAAGGGATCAAGGGTCGACGTTTGATGTAAAATCGCCTAATTTTTCGGCAGTTCGTCGGGCTGACTCGCGAAGAGGGTGCGCGAGGCGGACAACGGTCGCGCGTTCCGGACGTGCCGCGATGTTCCGCGCGGACTGGATGCACCGTGAAACTCCGAGGTCACCACCTATAATAGGGGGTCTTACCTCTCTATTTTCCTCTCTCTACTCTGTAACTTTTGTCATTTTGTGCTCTCGGCTTTGCGATGCTCCGCGTACTCCGCATCTGCTCACTGTGAATCGAGCTTCTCGGAGAACCGTGAGTCTCTGACTCCACGACTGCGCCAAGAGAACCTCTACTTGCAAGCCAAAGACAGGCTCTCTGTCTTTGCTTTTCGAACGAGATTTGAGTGCAGTCTTCACGAACAACCTTCGCGACCCGACCCGAAATTTTTTCTTGTTCTAAAACCATAATGGCCCATCAAAAAGCTTTGTTGGGGGTGCTTGAAGATGTCTCCCGGAGGGATGAGATGGAAAACTGTCTGAGCCTTTGGGAGCTGGTCCAAAGCCACTCAGACCATAATTCTTTGACAGAACAGCTATCAGAGATCCAAAAGAACTATCCACTATGCAAGAAATTTCCCTTGTATGGATTCGGGCTAAGGGATGACGTCTTCATCACTAAGGCGAGCAGGGACGAACCAGCTTGCTGGTTCAGGAGCACGCCATGTCAGTGCCAATGGTTCAGGGCGACGGATGGTCTTGCGTGGGAGGACTTCACGCCTGTCACTGTCGACTATCTTTACAACCACATGAACAACATTGATGGGAAGCCCTTTCAACTGCAGACATCCCCCCCTCTATACTGCACTATGTTGAAGACATATTTGCAGGATCTGAAAAAGGGGTGGTTCGAAGAGTGGGACCTGCGCCATGGAGAAAACTTCACCAACGACTGGGCATGCCTGTACTGGGTAGGTTCCTCATGAAAGGAGTTCGGGGTCGAGCTGAGGAGGTTGGGATTTTATGAGGTGGCTTGTGCTTCACAATTCCACATTCATCAACTGAAATAGCTGATACTGGAGCTGTTGAGAAGATGTTCATCTAGGACCAACACTTTTCACCTGCACCATTGGGAGGTGGGCATCATTATATGGGATGTCCATCAGATCTCAGGGGTCCCGATCTTGGGGGGCCATGTATGATGAGTTCCTCCCCATCATGAGGGAAAGGGAGGATCCAGAGCAGATGCCGCAGATGGCGTTGTCACTAATGTGACTGGCCTCTGGAGAGGACAAGGAGGCGGTGAGATATGTTCACTTAAAGAAGTGGTTCAAGCACTTTCTGAACTTCCCAGAGGATCGGGAGTTCCCTCCATGCTCTCGAACATGCTCTAAGGGGCCTCAACGGGGCAATGAGCATTCGTACTGGCGGCTCTTGGAGGACAACCAATGGAAGACCTGGGGATTCAGTGTCAATACTGAACAGCTGCCAATAGTCAGGCTGGTGGCGTTTATCGTGGGCCTTATCTACGGTTGGATCCTACCATTGAGGGATAACAACTTGAGGGTGTGGCCTAGCTCATTCATTAAGGCGTCCATGCTTGCCATGGGAAGGCGGGTCAATCTGAGGATTCTAATGCTCGCCAGATTGTACAGGATATTGCGGCATGTCAGCGAGGGCAAGAAGCCGGCGAGGATATGTGGGACCTTCCACCTTCTGTATGGGTGGATCACGACGCACATCAGGGGGGTTTACGAATATCCAAACCCCATCTCGCTGCCAGAGTTGATCTTTCTCCCCTCCATTCTAAATGTGGCAGGGAGATTCCCATTCAAACTAACCGTACCGATGGTGTTGAACTGGGTATGGAAGGAGAAATAGTTTAACTTCCACCTGTTTCCATTGCCAATGGGGGTTCTCACTGACGACGGTCAAGGAATAGAAGAGCACTGGGCCTATCTCATGGCCTTTCAATGTGGAGTTTTGGTGGCATTGGTGGACCTTAAGAGGCTCTATGAACCGTACACCCCACATCGGTTTGCGAGGCAATTCGGGTGCCTGCAGCGGCTGACCCCGCAGGTCCACAAGGAGGTACGTCATGAGGAGAACTCATGTGTAATGAGGCAGCTGAGTCTCATGTTCACACGGGAATATGGAAAAATGAAAATTTCATTGCATCCATCCACTATCACTTTTGGACTAGTGAAGTAGTATGCCATCAGTTGGGAGGTAGCTTATCCAGGGGAAATGATGAAGCAGCCAAACATTCGAGCCGGTGATGGCGAGCCTCCCCTATCCTAAGGTCGAGGTCGGAGGGCATCAAGGGCCTCTCATGGTGGCGGGGCTACCGTGGCGGTGAGACCTGTTCCAGTTTAGAATGTGGCAGTAGCGGCGGATCCAACAGTGGTAGTGGACCCGGTGGTTCCGGAAGAACAGAGACATCCGGAGGGGCGTACGCCGAGGGGATTTCACAGGATATCAACCCATGCTCTGGGGAAGCGATTGCGCCACATCGACATGCCATTGGAAGCCATATTCCCAGAGTCCTAGGACATTTGGGATGTCAACCAGCAATTCCTCAGTCCACCCGAGATGTGGGTGCACTTGAATCATCTCGATATGGAGTTACTGGGCATAGGCTCAGTCTGGGATGGTTTCACGGCATCTCCGGCAGAGTCAGAGCAATATCTGGATGAGCTTGGGGACTACATCCACTCCAGTGGTGTCCCACGCACAATGACAGACTGGGTGAGGGTACATGCTGGATTGGACGGTTCCCCCAAAACTGTCAACTGCCGATCTGAGGGAGTGCTTCCCCTGCTGGAAGAATCGGAGGAATCCTCTTGGGGGGATGAGGCTAGAGTAGTGAGCCCGTTGAAGGAGGGAGAAGTCGGAGACCATGACTCAGATTCCGATGACTTCACGGAGGTTCTCGAGTTATCATTCCAAATCTCTTTCCTCAGGGTCCGCTCTCAGGCCATTGTGGACCTCTTACGAACATCTGAACCATGCAGGAGGAACTTGTACACAGACCTCGCTCTCGCCCCTTGGCGGGTGATGATTCAGGACCTTCAGAACCCGCGCCTGCAGCTGCATCCAGTTTTGTGTCTGGTGGGGCTAGAGTGCCCAAGGTGGCTCCTCCAGAATTTCCAGACCATCGAACAATATACGGAGGGCCACGCCCCGGGGTCGCGTCAGCATCGACTTAGGAGAAGCACCAAGAGTTAGATCTCCGTAAGTTTTCTCCATTGGATTTGTTGCTGTCATATGTAGATCATGACAACTGACATTCATGCCCTTCCCTGTCGTAAAGTTCTCCGACTGGAATGGGCTACTGCGGCAAGGCTGGTCGGGATGTCTGGTGGCATCCCTCCTAGGGGCATGCTGGGGATTGTGGAGATAGTTCTCCCACCTTCTCGAGCTGCAGCACTCCCTATCATTGACGGGACCACTAGCAGGGTTATGCAAGAGGTTATTGAGTTGGAGTCCAATGATGAGGATCAACCGGCCGACCGAAGTCCCTCCACGCCTGTTCTGGCGCTAGATGTCGCGCCGGATTCAACACCAGACGCAGATCCCGCCGAATATTTCCTACTGGCGTATCCCGCATACGAGCCTATCAATCGCGTGGACTAGGATGAAACGGCCTCCGATGGAGAATACAACAAAATAGTCCACCGTCGATCATGGAAGTTAATCACACGCTTCATCAATGACACCCCCAAGCTTTATGCTTGAACGAAATAGATAGACTCCGCTTGCGACTGCGGGAACTGTGCGCTGGGGGAGTGGATTCCCAACGTCCTCATACAATCATCCGAGATCTCATGGCAGAGAAGATCTGGGAGTATGATCGTGGGCTCAGCGTGGGCTAGCAGTGGAGGAAGGCGACGAATGTCAAGAAGCTCCAGGTGGCTGAAAATGAGTTCCAACAGCTGTAGGCCCAGGTGGATGAGCGTTCAGCCTCTCTCAGTGCACAATCTGAGCATATCTTGCGATTTAAGGCCCAGCTAGCAGAGGCGGAAGAGCGTATGAGGCAGGCTTCTGAGGAGATGGCCATTATTCAGGCTGGCGTAGAGCGGGCCCGAACTAAGGCTGATGAATAGTGCCCCATCACTACTGAGGGGGAGTGGGAGCTAAGTCGATTGTAGTAATTCCTAGATTCCACCGGTCGAAGGGTGGAACAGATGCAACGCTCTTTTGACAGTGTTAATCCATCTATTGGGGGAGTTGGCCCCTGGGCACTATAATAATTACAAACCCATCAATGGTACTTTCGTGCTTTGATTTTTTGCTTTGAATGTCGTAGAATGCACGATTTGCACTGCTTTCACCGGTTAATTGCATCCTTAAAATGTTTACAGAAAGTCCAACTACAATTCCCTAAGCTCTCATGGGTCGGGACCTACGTGAGAAATAAGAGATAGTCGCCTCATCGTCCTACACAACATAGGAGTGTATACGAGGCTTTAGGCATCTGGGGTTTCGATAACCTATCCAGATTTCTGGGAAGTATGTGAGACTTGAATGTAGAAGGAAGTTCTCAGAATAGCCATATTACCATTTTTTCAACGCGCTCTTGTGCAAGAACGGTGCAACGCCAAGGGCGCTGAAATCGGTCCAAACAGATGGAAATGGGAAGAGTGAATCACGATACCCATGATTCGGAACACTGTGGGGGTGGCATTACAATTAAGGGAACCTATTAACCGTGGTGGAAAAATGGTTTCCATACTGTGTTATCCTAATATGGAAACAACAAATGAGGGTCGACCGTTGACCTTGTTCGAAACACGGGACCATGTCACAAATGTTGTCAGAATTCTTTCGGGGCATTGGCCCAGGATGGTAGGTGAGCCGATGCGGCATGGGACCAAGCCATTAGGGGGTCCCTTCAGACATGAAATAGGATGAAGATCCGAATAAGTGGAAACTAAAGCGTGGGAAGTGGAGTGATGGTTTGTTCAAATAGAATCCAACACTCATGAAAGTAAACCACCTTTGTGGGAGTAAACTAGATGGGTGCGTTGGATTGATCATGGATCATTCCTTCTTTCAGACAGGGCCTCTCTGGAAAGGGAGTCTGTCACTTCCCAATATCATCTTGGGGCATCCTGAACATGTTCAGGGCGTATTTTTGGTTGTTAGGTTCCCTGAAAGGGGTCTGGATAGAGGGGCGGTAAGGGGAAGAACATGTTTTATAACTCCTGGAGGCTGGACCCTAGGAAAAATTTCGGGGTGTCTCTACGTATCCCATAAGGATGAGAATCAGGCCATACATAGTTCTGGAGGAACAGTTTAACATCTTGCAGGACAATAAAAATCCTATTCATGTCGGTACATATCCCACCAAAACTACTAAGCCCATGTGAGTCATACTCTATGTGGAAAACAAGAAGCAATGGAGAAATTTCCCAACACAAGAAGGCGCAGGTTGGGGATGAAGGAAACTCGGTGAATATCGGCCAAATGATGCTAACATTCCCATGTGACACACCTAGACGCGTGAAGAGATAGAGCCAAGTATTTCAGAATTCAACTTGAACATGAGGAAGTGGAAATGTGTGAATCATGATGCTCAGAATTTGGAGCACAATGATGGTGGCGTGACAATGGAGGATAACTGTTGACCGTGGAGGAAACTCAACATCCTAATCGCATTTATCCTAGAATGGGGACAGACAAATGAGGGTCGATCGTTGACCATGTTCGAAACATGGGACCATGTCACAAATGTTGTCGGAAGTCTTCCAGGGCATTGGCCCAGGACGGTAGGTGAGCTGATGCGGCATGGGACCGAGCCGTTAGGGGGTCCCTTCAGACATGGAAGCAGATGATGATCTAAATAGCGAGCAAATGAAGCTTGGAAATGGAACGAGGGGTTGTCCCTGGGATAATTCCACACTCCGGGCTCTTTGTCAAAACATATATGGATACGTTAATTAGAGTATCATACAGTGGGAGTCGATTCCCTTCCCATAGGGAGATCTTAGTTTAGGGTCATAGAATTCGTACCATGGATGGGTAAGAATAGAAGGGGAAACATGGTAAGGTGGTTACAAAACCCAAAGTGAATGAGGACATCATCTTACACCATCTTTCCTCTAGGGGAAGTGCTCGAGTCGAGGGACCGAACACGAAAATTAGGCTGGGCCCGCAGGGAGTGCCCGGGCACTCCTACATATCTCATTTGGATGGGAATCAATCCATACGTACTTATAGAAGGTGGAATGGTATGGTAAAGTACCAGTGCAAAGGATGAAAGGGGCACCAGGGTCTAGCCCTCAAACCAAGAGAATTGGTATTTGATAGATCTTATTTTTTCTTTAAGGTGAGTGCTTTTTTTTTGTGAAGCGACAGACCTTGGGTAGAAAGTCCTGGTGTCGCCACAAGAATCAAACAGTATTAGGAATTGACAAATGGTATGGCACAAGACCAATACCCAACGTGATGTCCTCTATGATGAGGTCGTCATAATGCGGTGCTGTTTTTCATCGTACAGGCAAGATGATAATGTCATAGTTTAGGGTCATGTGATGGGACCAAGCATTCATTTTAACATCTTGCAGTGCAGACATAGCAGAGGCAATGCTAGGCGGGGAATGTGCATAGTGTCATGAAACACAACAGTCGTGAATATGGACATGACCCCACATCACACCGTACGCCACTCCGAGAGGGAGAACATAGGTCGAGGGGCCTATATAAGGGTAAAAGGTGAAATAGGGAGGAGAGACTAGATCCTCAAATGGGTTGGACCCAAGGCACTCGGGCGGTCCTACATATCCCATGAGGATGGGAATTAAGTTGTATGTATTTCTGAGGAGATCTTAGTTTATGGTCTTAGAGGTCGGACCATGGGAGCCCCAAAGGATGCTGTATTGCAGCTTCATCACCCTGACATGCAAAGGTTCACTGATGGATAACGCCAAAAGTGTCGAGATTCCACCTGGACATGATGGGGTGGATAATAAGGTGAATCATGAAACCAGCATTCCAGGACATAAGGGGATGACGTGATGACATGGGATTACTACTGACCATGATGGAAAAGTAGTATCTATATCGCACTAGCCTGAAATGGGAACAACAAACGAGCATCGACCGCAGACCACTTTCGTAATGCAAGATTTGAATAGATTTGTTGTCCAAAACCCTCAGGGTCATTGGCCTGTATCAGTAGGAGAGCCCTTGGGAGTTTTATCAATGCTGCTCTTGGGGGTCCCTCCAGGTATGAAAGGTAATGGAAGCCCGAATAGAGGGGAACACGAATCTTGACAAGTGGAAGGAACTTGACCAATTTGAATCGGACACTCCTGGTCCTAGACCAGAGTACTCTTAACACATGCGTGAACCACTGGAAGGGGTCAAGAGACTCAACTTGAGGGTAACCAAGAGATGGAGGATTCCCGGAAAAAGGGGGCATGGTGCCAAAAACCCTGTATCATACCTATATATCCCCCTCCTTGAGAGGGATAGGCCATGTGGCCTAGGTGACCAAGAGATCAAGAGATCTGTAAGAGGTGGGGCTAGACCCGAAGTCTAGATATTCAGGTGGTCCAACATATCCCAAGAGGATGGAAATCAAGACACAGGTAGTTCTAGAGGGTGCCTTTTAATGTCATGCGGGACACTAATAGGAGGGATAATTCTTAAAGATGGGTGTGCGTGGTGAGACTATTGAAAACCCGATGTGAACTAGGAAGTAGTCCCATATCACGCCATGTGGTCCTGTAGTCAAGGTCCCGAAGGCAGGACAGAAGAGTCAAATTAGCTGAACTGAATCTTGACCCAAGGACAGGTGGTCTGGGAGTTCCTATGTATCCCATGAGAATGGGAATAAAGCTGTACATAGTTATGAGGAGATCTTAGTTTATGGTCTTAGAGCTCGGACCATGGGTGGATGACAACCTTCTGAGTAAGCGCGGACCTTGACCTGATCCCTATGCCCATGTGATTTAAACTCAGTGTGGGAAATAAGGGAGGAAGATCTTTATTTCAATACCTAAAACTTCCATCAAAGGGGAGTTGGCAGAGAGCCTCGAAGGACACCTTTAATGTGGCTTCGTCCCCGTAACGTGCAGGTGCGCACTGAGGAGTAGTACTAAGATCATTGAAACTCTACTTGGACATGATGAGGTGGAGAAGGATGTGAATCTTGTACTTTACATTTTGGGCTTAATGGGGGTTGGCGTGGCGATGGAGGATAACCATTAACCATGGAGGAAAAATAGTGTCAATATCACGTTAGCCTGAAGTGGGAACAACAAACGAGCATCGACCACTAACCATATTCGCAACGCGGGATTTGTATGGATTTGTTGTCCAAAAATCCTCAAGGGCGTTGGCCTGTATCGGTAGGAGAGCCTTTAGGCGTAGTATCCAGGTAGTTCTTGGGGTCTCTATGGGTGTGACAGATAGTGGAAGCCCTAATTAATGGATACAAAATGACTAAAAAGTGGATGAAAACATGTCCAACAGAGTCAGACATCCCAGGTAATAAACCAGAGTTCCCTTAGGCACATTGGTGAATTGCCGCAAAGGGTCAGCGAGATGGTTCAGGAGGGAGAGTAGGCCAAGGGGCCAAGGTGGGATTGATATTTCCAAGATATGGGGCTGGACCCAAATCCTATACATTCAGGTGATCCTACGTATCCCATAAGGATTGGAATCAAGCCATACGTAGTTCTATAAGCGTAGTTTAACATCGTGTAGGATGAGATGTAGTTTAACATCATGCAGGAGGACGGAGAGGGGAGTAGGACTCCCTGGACAGAGGAGGTGTACGGTGTGGTGAGTAGCCCGACGTCGATGAGGACATGGTCCCACACCACACCGTACAGTCAGGGTAAGAAGTTGGGCGAAGGGGCCTGAGAAGGACAAGGGGCCTGACCAACTTGTAGTTTAACATCTTGAAGTAAGGACGTGGGTGGGATAATTGTATCTCATCCAGGGATGTGTATGGAATGGAAAGCAGCCCGACATGAATGAGGACGTAATTCCACACCACACCGTACATCCCTTATAGGGAACCTGGGCCAGGGGCCCAAAAGGCCAAGGGTCCTGATAATTGGTGCTTGAGTCAGGAAGGCCTGACCGGTTTTCAGTTTAACGTCTTGGAGGGAGAACGGGGCCAGGGGCCCGAAATGGCCGAGAGGCCTGAGGATGGGCCTCAGTCAGGGAATGCGTATGGAATGGAAAGCAACCTGACATGAAGGAGGGTGTAATCTTGCACCATGTCATACATCTCTTATAGTAGAATCGGGGCCATTGGCTCGATCGTTGGCACCACCCGGAGGGAAGTTTGTTTCTTCGGGATAGGGCAGAACGAATCACTGCACTCGATATTTGGGACATCATGGGGTGGACCTGAAGATCCAGGACACTATTGACCATGTTCAAACATAGAGTCCCTATGATGGCCTGATATGGGTGTAACAAATGAGCATCAACCGCTGACCAATTTCGAAACGTGGGATTTTTATCGGCTTGTTGGTCAGAAACCCTCAGGGGCGTTGGACCATATTGGTAGGAGAGCCCTTGGGCGTTGTATCCATGTCATTCTTGGGGGTCCCTCCGGGTGTGGAAGGTAATTGAATCCCATTCAAGGAGTGGGTGAAGCATAGTTGTACCCATATATGAAAGAGGCGAACTTCTCCGGGGAGGGGAACGTACAGCCGGGTTGAGGCTTACTCGACGTAAATTGGGGCAAAGGTGGGCACCCTTCCGTATGTCTTAACTCGAGGGGATGATTTTGGCTTTAGGCTAGCCCAACGGACGAAATGTCCTTGCGTTCCTACATATCTCGTCAGGATGGGAATCAAGCCATACGTAGTTCTTGAAGGCCATAATTTTTAACATCGTGTTGTGAAGACGTGGGAGAATTAGAATAATGGAAGTGGGCACATGGTGCGACCATTGTAATCCTTGTATAAGTGGGGCTAAAGAAGCCTATTCCACACCATGCGAGGACCCTACAAGGAAACTATACCTAGGGGAAGTCAAAGAGAAGAGCTCGGGGCTGGGCTTAAGACGAGACGTCTGAGCATTCCTATATATCCCATTAGGATGGGAATCAAGCCTTACGTAGTTCTATAAGAACAATTTAATGTCGTGCAGGACGAGATGCAGTTTGACGTCATGCAAGATGTGGGACGCCTCTTCTCTTGGGATATGCACGGTACAGCAGGTAACCCGACATGAATGAGGACATAATCCCACACCACACCAGACAATCCCACAAGAGAGCCTGAGTCTTGGACGGCCAAGGGGCCTCGGTCAGGAAGTCCTGACCAACTTGCAGTTTAATGTCTTTCAGCATGGACGGGGGTCGTGAGCCCGGAATGGCCGAGAGGCCTGAGGCTGGGCCTCGGTCAGGAAGACATGACTAGCCTGTAGTTTAACGTCTTGCAGCGATGACGAAACGCAAGGGGAAATGAGATTCCCTGGATAGGGGAGGTGTACAGCATGGCGACAAACCTAACGTGAATGAGGACGTAATCCCACACCACACTGTACGATCCCATAGAAGGGATCTTGGGCCGGAGGCCCAAGGCTAGGCCTCGGTCAGGGAGGCTAGACCGACTTGTAGTTTAACGTTGTACTGGATGAGTGTGCAGTTTAGGGTCATGTGGGACCATAACGCGCAGTTTAGGGTCATGCAGGACTGTACAGTTTAAGGTCGTGCTGGACCAAGAGGCTCAGGAAAAGTATTTCTTGAGAAACATGGTGTTGGTGGGAGGAGTTATACACTTACCATCCATAGTCACTATGGAGTATGCTCCATTGGGGTAAACCTTATGAATGACATAAGGTCCTTCCCATTTGGGCTCCAGATTGGGTGGAATGGAGAGGCTCTGGTGGCCGATGTAGGGAGTCAGCATGAACTTGGAACGTGTGACATCTCTTGGAAAACTCAATACAATCATGGATCATAGAGGACCAAAAGTACACCAATATTCGGATCTAATGGGACAGCTTTGGCCCAGCCCGGTGGGCACCGCAGGAACCGGTGTGAACCTATTGCATGACTTGAGAAATCTCGAATACTTGAATGGAACAGAGGAGAACACCATCGAACCTCCACTTATAGTTGATCGGCTCAAGGCTGGGACCACTCTGAAGGGTAAACTGCAATGCGCGGCGCCGGACTCGCTCGTGCTCGGCCCGATCATCCAAGAGGAAACCATTTTGGAGATACTCGACAAAGGATTCCCTCCAGTAGGGAGTGTCCTCGACTACTGCATCTAAAGAACCTGAGGCTCCTGGCATGGAGGATCTGGTGGTACGATGGCTTACCTGCGGGTCGTCTTCCTCCTTCAGGGAAACGGGGGCAATGACCCTCCGGTGTGCCACATGTATGATCAAATCATCCTGCTCGGGTTCTGCGAGTGACGCAGCTATGGTGTCCAAAGAGTCTACCCGACCATTCTATGACCGAGGGACATGGGTAACCTCTGGTTGTGAAGGAAACCAGGCCATTAGATGGAGGGTGAACTCCAAAAATGGCACGAGCTCTGGCTTCCTGACGACATAATCTCCATTGACCTGCTTGATGACCAGTTCGGAATCCACTTTTACGTGAAAATGGGGAACATCGATCTCAAGGTCTAGCTCGAGGCCAGTAATGAGAGCCTAATATCTTGTCTCGTTGATGGGGAATCCTTCTGACAACAAGAATGAATAAGGTAGGACGGCTTGTGATGGGGTGATGAAGACAACACCCAGACCCACATTGTTGAGCTTAGGATCGTTGTGCCTCCTACTAGTGGGCCTCTGAGAGTCACCGTAGAAGTGCATTTTCCAGCATGAGACGACATGATCGACTGAGAGTATTTCGTCATCAGTGAAGTCCAAGTCTAGGTATTGACATATGGAGGATGGATGGGCAGCGAGGAATTCTGCCAATGCCTGTCCCTTGACATCCTTCTGGGGCATGAACCTGATTTCAAACTGTTGGAGGATCACCGCCCACCACGCTAGTCGACCAGTCAACATGGGGCAGTTCAGAATGTACTTCAGTGGTTCTAGCTGAGAGACCAATTTTACCTCATGGTGCTTCAGGTAATGCTACAATTTTTGGATGGCTAATACGAGCGCAAGGTATCTCTTCTCGATGGGGGAGTACCTGGCCTCATTATCGAAGAGCATGGGACTGAGGTAGTAGAGGTTGTTCTCTATCCCCTCATTGTTCTTCTGGGTGAGAAGTGCGCCAAGGGACCATTCCAGGGTGGTCATGTAAAGGACCAGTGACTTTCCGGGTATGGGTGGTATCAAGGCTGGAGGTTTGAGGAGATACCGCCTAATTCCCTCGAAATCTATCTGACACTCTTCATCCCACTCATAGGAGGAGCCTTTCTTCATGAGCCGGGAAAAGGGCTTACACTTTCCATCCAGATTTGCAATGAATCGACGTATGTAGGATAAGTGGCCTTGGATACCTCGAAGCTCTTGAATATTTTTCGGGGGAGGCATCTGGCTGATGGATTTGATTTTCCCAAGGTCGATCTCGATGCCTCGGTATCTAACAACAAAGACAAGAAACTTCCCGGAGATGACCCCGAAGGCACACTTCAACGGGTTCATCTTCAGGTGCCGGGAATAGAGGAAGTCGAAAACTTTTTCAAGGTCCTTGAGATGATCCTAGCATTGAAGGGATTTGACCACCAGGTCATCCACATAGCACTCCACAAATGTACCGAGAATTGACTTTAATATGCAGTGCATGGCCCGTAGATAAGTGGCACGTATATTTTTTAGGCCGAACGACATGACCTGGTAACAGAAAGTACCATGGGGAGCCCTTAAGGCAGTGGAATCCTCGTCTTTGGGAGCCATCCAGATCTAGTTATACCCGAAATACCCGGCCATGAAGGAGAGGGCTTGGAACCCGGTTGTGGTGTCAATCAACAACTCTGTCACTGGGAGGGGAAAATCATCCTTCAGACAGTGGCGGTTGAGATCACGGAAGTCGATGCAGACTCTAATATGTCTATTCTTCTTCCTGACAGGCATGATGTTGGCTAGCCACTTGGGGTAACAGACCTCTTTGACGAAGTTGGATTTGATAAGCTTGTCAAATTTGGCCTCAACCATGGCACCGTGAGAAGGGTTCATCTTTCTGGGAGGCTACTTGAATCCATGATGGTTTTTCAGGAAACCAAGGCGGTGGATGGATACCTGAGGATCTAGTCCTAGAATCTCATCGTAACTATAGGAAAACATGTCACGGTGCTATTTGAGAAATTACACATACCGCTGCTACTCCTTGAGGAATATAGAGGCAC
The DNA here is from genome assembly GCA_963277665.1 of Viscum album. NCBI lineage: Eukaryota > Viridiplantae > Streptophyta > Magnoliopsida > Santalales > Viscaceae > Viscum > Viscum album. Next base: position 20,950,276 of record OY728154.1, read on the forward strand.
TGATCAATGTGGGTCTTGGATATGCCCTGCTACCAAGGTTCACCTGTACCATTTCATCGACCGTGGTAGCAACACCTTCTTCAAAGGTAGGGGAGAATCCTCTAGATCTTCTTCTCCACTTGTAGAGGGATCTTCCATGGAGGGAGTTGTTTCTGGACCACCAGACTCTGACAGGGGAATGGTGACAGCTTGAGCGTGGGTGGTCATCATATCGGTAGACTCACGCGCTACTGAGACCATGGTGATGAAAGCGGTTGACCTGATTCCATTGGGCCTTCAGCCCAAGGGGCCACGCTTGATGACATCGAAGCAGTGGTGGCACATCGGCTTGATCCGATTGATTACAGAATAGTGTAAGAGACAAGTATGACATACTTCCATTGCCATGAGCCTAATATTTCGGTACCGCACAGGGGTAGGAGGTTCTGGGATCACCTGAGCCTAGTTGGTGTAAGAGTACGAGGTGATTTCCCAATGTCGCTTGGACCTGGGAATATGCCTTCCTCTTACACTCGAAATAAAAAAACATTGCCCCATGTCGGGGGTCGTGGCCTCCAACCAATGGATTGGGAAGAGGTAGGTTTCATCCAGACCTACCCAGGGATCACTTGTGGCTGGGTTGGGTTCAACCTCACTTTCCAGGATTTTCTTGTCCTTGCTCTTATAATAGTTAGCATCGAGATATCAGGCTTTACAAGAGGCAAAAAGAGACACTCCTCCTTGGAGCATGCCCACTCGACCGTTGAGGGAGTATTTGAGGTATTGCTGATACGACGAAGGGACCGCTTCATGTAGATGGATCCATGTCCTTCCCATAAATGTGTTGTACGCGGTATCCTAGGAGACAACCATTAATTCAGTGCTAGAAATTAGGCCACCGAACTGGGTCTTCATGCAGATATTTCCAACTAGAGTCTGCTCGGTCCTTCCATATCCCTGGATTCTGAGGTCAAAGGGAGTTAGATCATCTTCTAAAAAACCCAGATTCTACAGTGTCAGAGTAGAAATTAGGATAATCCCAGAACCCATGTCAACGTGGCAGTAGTGGACTTCCACGCCATTGAACTGACTAGTGATGTATAGTGGGAGAATGTTCCCCTATATGGGAGGGCCATTATCTTCACCAGAGAATGAGATAACTTCCTAGAATTCGGCATTCTCAATCACCTCAGCGTGGAAGGCTTCTGTAGCTGATACCTCCATCTCAAACTGGAGGGGGCTCCTTAGGGCCTCAGAAGGTGCATCACGCATCTCAGAAAAAAGGAAGAGAGCCTCCAGGATAGAAATATTTGATGGAATGTAGGAAAGGTGCTTTATAACATTATACTTTCATGCTAGACGCGATCCTCTACTCACCGGAGGTCGCTCCTCAATTGGAAGCAAGACGGGCCCCGACAGCTGGACCGGCGACTGGATGGTACTGGGTACATCCCGCTACCTGCTAGTTGAGGTCTGAAGGGTGGCTATCGGATGAGGACCAAACAACTGAGATTTTCCAATAGTAGGGTGAGGCACTCTGTGGTATGACCAAGACAACTTTTCCAGATCTAATAGCACGAACGACGGTGGAGGTAGATCTGAGAGCACCAGATGAGGTTGCACGTGCTGAGCTTTGCGCTGGGCCTGCTGTCTGGTTTCAGTGGCGTGCATGGCCTAGATAAAAGTGACCGCTAATGTGTCTTAACGGCCCATGTTTCTACGATTTCACTGAAGTTGACGTCGGTTGGGGACATCAGGGAGGATCTCCTGGCGTTCCCCCTCATCGGGAGGCATGTATGGATTTACCAGCTCTGCGATATTAACTGAAGTGTACCCCTGACTATCACTTGATGAATCATCAACCACTAGGTAGATTCTAGAGGGGATCCCCATCTCAGGGGGCATAAAGTCGCCAAGAGTGCGGGACGACGACGACAGTGGGGGAGCGCGATGCTTCTTCTTACGCCGCCGCTGCTTGCCCCTTTGAGAAGAGGTTGACTGAGATGACGACACAGAGGTATTGGTTTCTTTCTACGAAGGCTTCGGCTGATTCAGGCATTCCCTAATGATACCATGGGAATGAGAAATTTTTTTACGAGCCATACAGTCATCGTACTTCTGGGACCCGCGGCTGGGAACCTGCTGCCATTCGCCTTCATCGTCACTACCGCTTTCTGATCTGACAAAGACACCTACTACTTGTGTCCGAGCCGGGCCCAGCCTGACTATGTTGTTGTTGAACTGGTCTTGGAGCTAGTCTTTAAACACAAAGCACTTCTTGAGGTTGTGCCCCAGGATCAAATGATAAGGGTATTAGTTGGGGAGATCAGTGATATTTGCCTCTACTGGCCTTCTGCACTTAGGTAAGCGCACAATCCCATGCTCTATGGCACTTCAGAAGTAACCGAGGACTTGATCCTCGTTGAATGAGTAAGTATGGTTCCTTCTTTCCAGAAAGGGATCTCGGGGAGCCTGGCCCTAATGATGGTCCTGAGGGGCCTGCCGAGGAGGCGGAGCCTGATCGTCCCTCCTAGGCATTGGTGGCGCATTGCGCGGGGGAACATATCTGTTCTGAGGTGGTCGCTGCTGGGCAGGAGGTTGTACCTAAGGTGGGGGGCCTCTACGAGGTTGTGTAGCCGATGCCACCAACAGAAACTCTAACTACCTTGGGGCCTCTATATGGGCCACCGCAGTGGGCTCGGCTCTGGCCCTCCTTGCTGGGTTCACAGGGGGCAGCCGACACGTCTGACTGGCCTGTTGCAGAGCTTTCTCGAGGCACTGGGCCTTATCTGAGAAGTCCTGGAACCCTCTAGGATAGTTTTGGGTGATCAATGAAGGAACTAGCTCTGCTTTAACATTCCCTATACACATTGTCAGTAATTTCTCCTGAGTCAGTAGCATGTCGAGGGAGTATGTAAGCCCTTTCCACTGGGTGATGAAGTCTGTGACTCGCTCATTAGGACTTTGTTTGCACTTTAAGAGGTCTGCGATACTATTCTTTTGTGTGGTGGAGCTGAACTGATATAGGAACTTCCGGTGGAGATCCTCCCAGCCGGTCACCGATCCAATGAGGAGCTGGCTATACCAGACGGATGCGGGGCCCTCCAATGTCTGCAAAAACATCAGAGCTTGGCGGCTTCCTGCTGTTCCGGGGTCCCCAACATGGGGCCACACCTGGAAGAAAAGTGGTCCAAGTGCTGCGACGGGTCCCATGTCCTATTAAAGGGTGAGACAGTGGGGTTCCCAAAACCCAGAGGTGCAGGAATATCATCCACCCACGCGGGATCTGGCATTCCATCTGGTGGGACTGCCACCTACCGCGTTTTCAGTGCCTCGAGATGGGTGATGAGTACTGCTATAAGATCATCTGGGCGAGGATGCATGTCTTAATAGCGATCCCAAATCACAAATTTGTTTCCAGGCTCTTCGAAATGGTAGACGGCTCCGGCGGCACGTGGAGGGACTTGCAGAACCGCATGTGGGGCGGATGGGGTAACCCGGGATGGATTCCTCGGATTACCTCGTCATTCAAGAGGGTTTGGTGAGACATATCACGCCCTCTTTCCATGAGTTCCAGCTTCATCCCTGTATACATGAGTAGCATGATCAGGGTTGACTGGAGGCGTCTTGCTGGGGGAAATTGTTCCTGCACCTGTAGCCCCGGATTTGGATCACCAAAGTCGGGTCGCCTCTCGATAGCGTGCTCGGCCAGAAGTTCGTCGACCAGCCTCTTCTGATCAGCAAGCTATTGGCATAGCGTGGCCTTCTCGGGGACTTCATCCATCTTCTGCATTGAGGCGGACGTGTCAGAGTGCATGACATTTCCTACTTGCTCCTTACCCTTATCGGAAATCCAACCGAGTACCAGTGACTCGGTGGGTATAAGGAGGCCTCGAAGGTTCCTCTGCTGATGGGTAATCCTTCCTGATGGGTCCAGCAGTGGTGGTACACACTCAGGGGGTATTTCTCCATCGAGAAACTCCAGCTCGTCCTCTTTGTCCACTATGTTATACATATGTACCGCAATCCTTCTTGCAGGCACATCCTCAATGTTGCATAACGAATCAGGAATCCGCTGGATGGGGCTGAAGAGGAGGGCGGCATGCTGTCCCCAACGACGGACTATCACGTGGGGGGTAGCTTCCCTGATGATTTTGTGGAGTACATTGAAACTCTGAATGCATTTGTGTTGGAGGGAACTCTGGCGACCAGGTGCCTCAGGGCGTTGGGCCAGGGGGAGTGCATCCAAATCGACAATGTGGCACTGCTCACCGATTTCTTCAAAGTGCTCTCGTCTCCTAGGGTACACCACCCGCTCATAACGAAGGTGGAAGTGCCTCGCCCATAGGGTTTGGCGGAATCACTCTACTTCCTCCGGGGTGATGGATTCCGGGGAACAAAAGTTCGACGCTGCTGCCGGTCGGAACTTATCATGGAAGTGTTCTGCCGCAAGAATGTTCCAGAAGATCCTAGGATCGGATTCAGGGTCTGGCCTCATATTTCCCCACTCATCAACCAGAGGCAGCTGAGGAACTGGTAGCAGTACCGAGGTGGACCGCTGGGACAATAATACGGGCGACGGAGAATACGGCGAATGAGCCGACTGACCGCCGAACTCTGGGCCATCCTCTGAAGATCAGGTGACCTAACCACAATGTCGCAATATGACAGGCTGACCATCACAGCATCTGGTGAAGGTATTGCGGTCACCGATGATGGGTCACGCTGTTGCTCAACTGTCGTCGGTACCCAAAATAACTCTATGTGATATCAGGTAGAGGTTGAGGGTGCTTCTGGGGACGACGGTGGTGACTGCATGGTCGGAACCTATGGAATTCCCACAATTTCATCCTCCCAGATGTACATGCGATGAGAGTTGGGAATCCGATGGAATTCACATTCTGGGATAATGAGGATGACACGCCTTGTTCCTGCCCCGGTCCTCGACATAGAAGACTGAGGAGAATGTTCCATCGCTGAGTTGCATTCTTCTTCAGAATCGGAGAAGTGGGCCGGTTTGATCTCCGCTCGGGCTTCCTCAAGATTCTTCTTGTGGCGGCGATAACCCAGTCTCCTGTCCCTAGAAGGATCTTTGGGACAAGGTTGAATCCTGACATGTAGTCTTGAGGCCACAATGGTGACAGGGCGGAGAGGACTTCCTCTTGAGACAGTCGGGGTGTGAGGGGCACCGGGGCAGATGTCGAAGGGTACATGGGGAGGACCTCCATGAACATCACTCGTGTGGGCGGAACCTCTATTGGAACCGGAAAAAGAATGGGGAGGACCTTCATGCTTGATGCGGGTGGAGTGAGGCTGACCTTCACCCCTAAGGTTTCTAGGGTGAGGAGGACCTTCACCAGGTGTGGAGAGAACATAGTGAGGATCCCCACACAAGAGAGGGACCAGATTGGAAATACCTCCACATCGATTGTCGGGGGCAGGAGGAGGAACTCCATACCTGGTGTGGGTATGGGGGTAGCATGAGGCATACCTCCATGACGAGCTTCAGAGTTGGTAAGGCCCACGCTCTGTGGAGTGGTGGTATGGGGAGGTCCTCCGCATGGGATTTCATCACCGTAGATTGGTTTGTGGCGATCACCACTTAGGCCTACGACCCAGAGAGTCAACCCAGCCTACCCATGGGGTGGTTGGGGCCTCAATCCCGATTGGGCGTAGCAGTGCCCCTGCTCAGTGCGTGCATGGAGTTCATGATGCACCTTGGCGGTGGCTCGGGCCACAGTAGTCATTGACGTTAATGCCCCTCGACAGGAATCCTCAGCTCAGGCCCGACACTAGCATCGGGTCAGATGAGCCGGTGCTAGTGGTGCATGGGCATAGCTTACCTGCTCCTTTGGAAAAGCCGGATGGCGGTGCTGACACGGGCGGGTGGGGGCCCTTGCTCGGAGTCCTTGGATCGGGACCCTAGCCGGGCTAAGCCGGACATCACCCACCTCATCAGCGTAAGGCAGGGAGTCATCGAGGCGTTCTGGGGATAAGCTCCCAAAACGATTGAACATTGGGGTGGGGAGTAGGGGCTCCCTGCGTGGCCCTTGAGGGCGGCGTTGACGGCGGGGCCTGGACACCTCCAGGTCCAGGTGGGCCATATCCCGGGTTTGGATGACCCCTTCCTCCTCGTACCTAAATACAAGGTCATTGATCACCCTTTGTTGGATAATCTCTGATGGTGAAAGGGGGCGTGGGCGTCCCACATTCATGGACGTAGATGCCATTGTGGCTGCAGTGGAGCCACATGGAGCGGTTGTGCTAGTATTGCCCCAACCCCTTTGTAGGCGAGCGGGCAGTGATCGTGTCTCCATAGTAGCAACCTGGTTCCTAGGATGCAGGGAGATTAAATCATCATCACTGCGAGGAGAAGGATCGACAACCAGTTCCTAGTATCATTTCGTCTTCCATGGCCAGTGAGAGGGATCCACACCAAAAATTTTGTAGAACGGAATGCCCCACGTTCTACTGCCCTGACTTCTAGTGAGTTTCATGCCAGGACCACTATTTTCTTAGCGGAGCCCAGGGCCAGATATTTGGATCTGGTGACATGTCAATCTACTAATGTCTCGAGCACTACTAATCTCCACATTGAGGATAAGAACTTCACATTGGGTTCACCATTTCTGTTTCCGATGCTTTCACTGGGGCGCGCGCGTCCGTCCGCCTGCGTGTGACAGGTGCTGCTTTTTTTTGTTAGCCTGCATACCCGCTTTCCAAAGGCGGGTGACATTCGCTCCTTATTCATGGAAGTCTTCTCCTTGATTGAAATGGGATGATGGGATGTCGGTTTTTCCTTCCGTTGATTCCTCCTCAAAACTCGTCACCTAGTCCGGGTCTCCCTCATAGATTTAATACATTGTTCGTGAAACTCTTCCCAATGCCTTATTTTGATGGACGCCGGTTAATTACACTGCGTATGTCAGGAAATTCCTAAGGGTCCAGTTAGGGCATCAACCTTTAGTTAGGGGAGTAGTCACCTCGAGGCATCATTAACGTGTCTGAATGCTGGGGGATTGGCATGTCTGTTGTTGGTCCTTTATTATGGGGGCTTCTCGTGGGTGTGGAAACCCAAGTCATTCCACATCAAACACGAGGAATTTTATGCCATAGGCATGTATCTAAGGTTTTCCTTAGCTTCCCATGTTTAACACGAGGTATGCCGCAATTTTAACATCCAGTGGAGACGGATTGGGCTGATTAGAACACTAACTAGAGTGGATCAGACTGAGGAACCCTCTTGAGAGAACATTGATATCGGAGCCATCCCATGGGTGGATTCTCGGATGCTATAGAGGGGAGTGGGGTGGTATGATCCCCCTGGGATGTGGCGGCCCAAGTAAGAATCAGGGTGGATGATGGAGAATGGCATGGAGTGGAGGGGGAATGAAATGGGGCCGTCATGGAGGTGATAGTGGTGATGGGCTTGATCCTCGAAGATACTTATTACGTATCCCTGTGGTGGGGAATCAAAGTCCGCGTAGTTCGATGATACGGTGGGACAACTAAGGAGGCGGCCCGTGAGAATGGACGCATGGTTGGGACCCAGAGGAAGTGGAACCTCCGGGTTGTGGCATGACCTTCTCGAGACACATAGGCTCAAGGGAGAGATCAGGATGAGAAATGAGTGATGAGATTGAGCCTCATGGAGACTTCCTACATATCCCCATGGTAGGGAATCAAAGTCCGCATAGTTCGGTATGGAATGGGGCTTACACTCTGAGGTGGCCCGAGGATATGGGGTCTGTGAACCGACGTGAAGGGACCAGGTGTCCAAGTGGACTTAAACCTCATGTAGGCTTCCTACGTACCATGAATTAGCATGGATCAAAGACCACATAGGTCAGTTTGGACGCCGGAAGGCCGACGTGAAGGAGGACCTTGGTCCAATGGGTGGTGGGATTAAACCTCATGGAGGCTTCCTACATACCATGCCTTAGCATGGATCAAAGACCACGTAGTTTGGTTTGGATGCCGGAAGGCCGACGTGAGGTAACCAGGGGTCCAGGTGGACTTGAACCTCATGGAGGCTTCCTACGTATCATGCCTTTACATTGATCAAAGCCCATGTAGTTCATTAAAGAGCCGTGTCGGAGAACCGACGTGGATGAGGACCTTGGTCCGATGGTGTGGGGGTCTTACACTGTAGGCTGCCTAGGTGTTAGTGAACCGACGTGAAGGTGAACCCCGGGGGGTCTACTGGTGGTGGTCTTGAACCTCATTGAGGCTTCCTATGTATCATTCCTTGACATGGATCAAAGTCCACGTAGTTCAGGTGGGGTTTCGTCGGCGAACCGACATGAAGGTGAACCCGGGGGGTCCACTGGTGGTGGGCTTGAACCTCGTGGAGGCTTCCTACGTACCAAGCCTTGACATGGATCAAAGACCACGTAGTTTAGGTATACAGTTTAATGTCATGCTGGATGGGGTGGAACTCGACGTGAAGAAATGACCGAGTGGTGGGCATGAACCTCATGGAGGCTTCCTACGTACCATGCCTTGACATGGATCAAAGTCCATGTAGTTCACTAGAGGTGGGGTACATAGTCGGTGCTCACTCTAAGATCATGTGATTCATGCTCGGTGTGAGAAACAAGAGGATGCACGGACCAGATGATCACATCGCGAAGGGTGCGTTCGTGGGAAATGACGAGGGGCATACACATTAAGCTGCCCATGGTGATGGAACATACTCCAGGATGGAGGCCCAGGGTGGGACAAAGCGCAACGAGAGAGGGATTTGAGACCCCAGAAAAGAGGATTCCTACTTCCCTATCACATCCTTCACTGGCCTTGGAACCAAGGAAGTGAGGAGGGCAGGGGTAGTGCCTCTTTCATGAGAAGATAGGGTCTTACGCTCTAAGTAATCCCTTTCCCCATGGAAATATGCCACTACAAAATAGATGATAGCATTCCATGTGATGAAGATTCCATTCATGTGGAGATGAGCGGTGTAAAGAATGTTCGAGCCGGGGGGACCCTGCATGTGAGGCAAGGGGTCTGATCATGGTTTAACATCATGTATTGAGGATGAGATGCTTTTCAGTTTAATTTCCTATAGCTCGGATGAGGTGGGCTTACTCCGCACCCCTAGGACTTACATAACCGGTACCCTGTGCCACTTGTGAGAGGGAAGGCATTGGCAAGGATGTGGAAAAGGGGGGTCGCAGAGCGAACCATCGAGGGGTACACATTAGTGTGTCTATACGAAGAAGCAATATCTATCAGCATGCCTATGCGAAGAAGCATTAGGAAAAGCAATTCTACGGGTGGTGTCATCAAGGGGACTTTGAAGTCTCATCGTGCAAGCCTAGAGGGACGCCCGTGAAGAGGGATTACCAAGCAGAGGGGTCCATAAGTACGTGTCTTATGGAACATGATTGATTTGTGTAGTAGAGGAAACTTGCGAAGGGGGGTTCTTCGCGAAGTGCAATGTAATTCGTAGAGCACTGCCTCACAAAGTAGAGGGGCCTCGTGAAGCATGTTTCTTCTCATCAATGTGCTTCGCAAAGTACAGTGATCCTACCTTGGCATATGGATCAAATGTACAAGATGGGTGTTTCATGAAGCATAAATGCTCCGTGACTGCACGCATCCCCTTGGGGATCCCCTTCCTTCGCAAATTCCCTTAGGCTTCGTGAAGGGCATCCCTCTTGAAAGATGGGCTCAAAACAAGACAAGGCGAAGGCATCTCGCGATGCAAAAATACCTCGTGGAGCTCATGATTCCCGGGGTGAAGGGTGCTTTGCAATTTGGGTGCTGAGACGTCGAAAGGTCGGATTGTCTGTCCGTAGAGCCCAGGGGGAGCCCTATATTTATAGTCCAGAGGCACCACGAATCAGAGCTCACGTTGCGCGAAGGGGGCTTCGGTTGCTTCACGGCGGGTCGCGAACGTCAACCGGGTTCGCGGAGCGTTACCGCCTCCTATGCTTCGCGGTGGGCTTGCAAACGTCAGGGCGTTCGCGGAGTGTTACCACCTCCAGGGCTTTGTGGTAGGCTCACGAATGTCAGGACGTCTGCGGAGAATTATCGCCTCTGGGGCTTCGCAGCGGGATCACGAACATCAGGGCGTCCGCAGAAGGTTACCGCCTCTGGGGCTTCGCGGCGGTCTCATGAACATCAGGGTGTCCACGGAGCGTTACCGCCTCTTCTTCATCGTGGCGGGCTCACGAATGTAAGATCATACACGGATTGTTACCGCCTCTTGGGCATCGCGGAGGCCGCAAAGCTCAAGGGCCCTCTGCGTCTGAGCTTCGAGAGGCAGTCCGCGGGCTTATTTTTCTTCTTCCCTTTTTGTCCAATATTTTGGCGCCTACAAGAGCCCTTTAGCGGCCTCAAAAAGAACAAGAATGTTCATCCACACTTGGTAGATTCAGTCCTGGCATAGTTATTTTTGAAAGATCAGTTAGAAGTTACACCTTCTTCATCTCGGAACATAAATAGACCAAGTCTGTCTAATCTTCCAAATCTAGGAATATTTCCAACTCTTACCCCGATACAAGATGCATCTACTTCCAACGCATCAGCTTCTAAGTCACACGCGAAAACACATGTTTCTGTTGGGAAAATCTAACCTTTGGACCAAAAGTATGATGTATTGAAACATTTGGCCCAATAATAGCCAAGTTATAAAATTTGGATTCCTCGAATCAATCAAATGATCTTCGAGTGGCACTCATTAAGGATTTGTCAAGTCCTCTTGAATTCGAAACTGAAATTGCTGCGACTTAATTAAACCATGTAGAGGATGATCCTATAGAATTCCATGCATTGATATCTTTTATAGATGAATATGAATATGATTTTGTGCATAGACATATTAGACCTTTTTATTTATCTGGTAAGGTCAATGATAAAGACATCTGGCGAGCTTTCATTGATAATGGTTCAGGAGTCAACCTAATCCCTATTTGTACACTTCATTGATTGGGCCTCCCAGAATTTTATTTATCTCCTACATTGATGTTTCAAGGATATGTTAAAAATTAACAAGAACCTCTGGGTGAGATTACACTCAGAACTCAATTTGGGGACCTTGTATCCAATTACGACTTCATGGTTGTTCGTCATGACAAAGCCTTCAACATTTTTCTTGGAAGACCTTGGCTACATCAACATGCGGCTATACCTTCATCATACCATCAATGTCTCAAATAGTTTTTCAATGTTCAAATTGGGACATTGTATGGTGATAAAGCCCCTTTCAAGACATGTGAATCTCAATACATTGAGGCATAACTCTATCACATGGAGGGAAAGGATGTATCTATGACAAAGGAGGTTACCAAAATTAATGCTCCATATGGTTTGTAAAAGATTCTAGTAAACCCATTCATACATGTGAGTACAGATTATGTGTTTCCTATTAGTCAAATTGAAAGGATAGACCCAAATCCAATTACTCTTATGGAAACTTCCATAATGTCAATTACGGAAACCAAGCCAGATAGCATGGTAGAAGTTGTTGATTCACCAGGCAATGATGAAAGCTCAAATAGAGATGTCTTCATTTCATCCACTGAAATCCATCAATTCTATACTTCATCAACCAGGCCAGAAGAAGTTATAGCAATTCCAGAGATGAATGATGATTTTGATTCTCAATCCATCATCCCCTCTTTATTACCAAAGGAAGACCCTTCATCATTAATAGGGTTATAAATGGTAGCCTCTTCTTCAAGATGTTCAAATTTTTACTTCTCTCCTAATCATGGAAATTATGCTTCATCATCTACTATGCATGTAGAAACAAAATAAGTGACACATATTAATGAAGAGGAGGAAGATCTCAGGGATGCTCCTCTAGCATTTGAAGAAGGTATCTCTACCACTGTGGATGAACTCAGAAAATAAATCTGGGTACAAAAGAAGATCCACGCCCCACTTTAATTAGTGCATCCATGACTCTTGAAAAGAAATAAATGTATATTTCATTTTTAAAGCAATATCGAGATATATTTTCTTGGAAATATATAGAAATTTCAGGTCTTTATCCTGATTTCTCTACTCATCATTTGGGTTTTCCAGAAGAACATCGAGGATTCAAGAAAGCCTCAAGAAGAACACACCGAACTTATTCCTCCAAAATTGAAGCTGAAGTGGATAATCTTATCAAGGATAACTTCATCATAGAATTTCAATATCCCTAATGTATGGCTAATATTGTCCCTGTAAAAAAGAATAATGGGCAAATTAGAGTTTTCATTGATTTCGGAGATCTTAATCGGCATTGTCCCAAGGATGATTTTCATGTTCTGATCATAGAACTCTTAATTGATGCAACAGCTGGATATGAAGCACTTTCCTTCATGGATTGATATTCTGGGTATAATCAAATCCGAATGGATCCAGAAGATGAAGAATATACAGCCTTCATATCACCCCAAGGTGTCCTTTGCTATTGGGTAATGCCCTTGGGCCTGAATAATGTAGGTGCAACATATCAACATGCCATGCACCGTATCTTCAAACCCTTTTAAGGGAAATGTTTTTAATGTTACGTGGACGATATGGTGGTTAAATCCAGAAAACAATCTAATCACTTGGCTGATTTGGAAATCATATTCCAAAAACTTCAACAACACAATTTGAAGATGAACCCCTTGAAATGTGCTTTTGGGGTAACCTCAAGAGAATTTCTCGGCTTTGTTGTATGCCATCGTGGTATCGAAGTCGATCCTAAGAAGTAAAAAATCAATACATGGTATGTCACCTCCTCGAAATTGGAAGGAATTGGGAGGACTTCAAGGACACTTGACCTATATTTGGTGTTTTATCACCAATTTGGCAGGAAAATGTTTCCCTTTCACCAAATTGATGAAGAAGGGAGTCACTTAACAGTGGACTGAAGAATGTCAAGAGGCATTCAATATTCTCAAGAAATATCTCTTGAGTCCACCAGTATTAATGACACCTTTTGAAGGAAGACCACTTATTCTTTATGTGATAGCTTTAGAGAGATCATTGGGTACATTCCTTTCCCAAACTAATGATGATGGGAATGAAAACAACCTTTACTATCTTAGTCAGACTATGCTTGAAGAAAAAACTCAATATTCAAGTATTGAAAAGTGCTACCTAGTGTTAATCTTTGCAGTTCACAAATTGAGACACTACCTGCAACATCATAAGGTCCAATTGGTATCTCTCAATAACCCACTTAAATTTATCCTTATTCATCCAATGCTTATAGGAGGTATAGAAATGTGGGAAGTTATTTTGCAGTAGTTTGATATCCAGTATGTGTCTCAAAAGGAAATAAAGGTCCTAGATCTGGCAGATTTCCTTGCTGAACACCCTTCAGTAGAAGACACATCTTTAGATATTGAACTTATTGATGAGGAGGTATTCTCTATTCAATATAATCTTAAAACATGGGAAATGTACTTTGATGGTGCTTCCAGAAGTTCAAAAGGGAAGAAAATAGAAGATCCTAAATTAAAAAATGTTGGGTTTGGAATTTTACTTAATTCCCCAGAAAAGGCAGTGCTACCATATTCCTTCTTATTGTTGGAAGGAAATACAAACAATGAAGCATAATATCAAGATCTCATCAAAGGATTGGAGTAGGCGCTTTAGGCACAAGTGAATCACTTAAAGGTGAAAAGTAATTCAGACCTAGTAATCAAACAAGTCAACAGGGATTATGCCATCAGAAAAGAAGAGTTAATACCTTTGTATGATTACGTAAGTGAGTTAATAACGGAATTTCCTTCAGAACTGACATTTTCTTATGTCCCGCAATCACAAAATTCTCAAGATGATGCACTATCTTATGTAGCTACAGCTCTGGAAGATCCAAATCGGGACGAAACAATCATTAGCATTGCCCACCGTTGTACAGTTTTGACTTATGTTCAAATCAGAACAGTGGAAATCAATGAAATTAGTCCCATTTCTAAACCATATGGTCATATTATAGGATGGATGACACCTATCAGGGAATACCTTTAAAATAGAACACTCCCACCTGATAGATCCGATAAGGAACAAGTCTGGTGATGTGTGGTCAATTTTACTCTTTATGATAGCACAGATCACCTATCAAAATTCTCTACAGGCGAGGTTTCGATGGAATTCTCTTTAGATCTATTGATGGTGAAGAGACAATGGCTGTCATCAAAGAAGTACATGTAGGATTTTTTGGTTCCCACCAGTCTATACATAGACTGTCTGGTCAAATTCTAAGACTTGGATACTTATGGCCTTCAATGATACAAGATTGTGTTAATTTCACTAAGAAGTGTCATTCTTGCCACGTATGTGCCAATTTCATTCATCAACCCCCAGAGATGCTCTATATAGCTAAATACTTATGGCCATTTTCCACATTGGGAATGGATGTAGTAGGACCTTACCCTTTGGCTACATCCAAGCAGTTTAAGTATATTCTTACTACTAATGACTTCTTTCCCAAATGGGAAGAGGAAATACCTCTCAAAGAAGTTAGTTCTAAAATCATTGTTAGCTTCATCAAGTCTGACATCATTACAAGATTTGGTGTCCCTCATACCATATTGACAGACAATGGCACCAACTTTTGTTCATCTTATGTTAGGATGTTGTATCAAGAATACAAAATCAAATCCAACCATTTATCTCGGTATCATGCAGTGGACAATGGCCAAATAGAAGCCTTCAATAATACTCTTTCAAACATACTGCAAAAGATGGTGGATAAAGATAAGAAATCATAGCCTAATAAACCTTTTCATGCTTTTTGGGATTATCGAACCACCACCGACACTTCTACGTGGTAAACTCCATATTCATTAGAATATGGAACAGAAGAAGTTTTTCCCATTGATGTTCAATAACCTTCACTCATAGTAGCCATTTGTGATCAGTCCTCTATAGATGAACATTCTAAAAAAAGATTGGATGAATTTGAATGATTAGATGAAAAAAGATTGTGCACTCTGCACCACTTGGAAGTCTATCAAAATCGAATAGCATGGGATTTCAACAAAAAAGTTTGTCTTCGTTCATTCATTAAAGGAGAATTGGTATTGGTCCTCAGAACTCCAATGATACCAGGAAAGAATCCATGTAAGCTTGAGCCAGAGTGGTAAGGACCTTATTCAATACATAAGGTCTACTCCAATGGAGCTTATTCTTTAATCTCAATGGATGGAGAACTCATCACGACTCCAACCAATGCGAGATTTCTGAAGAAGTATTTTGTGTAACACAAATACCTCCATTTTACTTATTTCATGACATCAAACTGCATGGTCCCCTCTTTTTCCCTTGCTGCATGACATTAAACTACATAGTCCTCACTATTTTTCTTACGGCATTACTTTAAACTTCATAGCCCCTTCATTATCTAACATGATGTTAAACTGTGTCCAGTCCCTTATATGTCCTACATGACATTAAAATGTGCATCGTTAGGGTTTTTTCTACCTCTTATTTCTCACACCGAGTATGACACACGTGATCTTAGAGTAAACTTCAACCATAATACCCTCTATGGGCCGCTAACCACACATAATTCCCAACACCATCTTTGGGATGTCCTCAAGTACAACTTGATCACCAATTAATTCTAAATCAAAGTACACAGACTTTGATCCTTTCCTTCTAGGCAGGGTACGTAGGCAACCTCTCAAGGTTCAATCCCAAAACCAACATCTTCACATCGGCTCACCTCCATCTTATATGATGTTAATCCATGAACCCCCCCCCCCAAAGCAATATGTTCACATTGGTTCACTAGTATTTGACACCCTCACATGAGAGAGAATTGTTATTTACATTGATCTCCAATCATGTAATATTTCAAAGACTATGTGCATACACAGTAATGCCCGAACCATTAATCTTGGGTCCAACCATTATTTCACTAATGTCCCCTTTCACCCTTCATTTTTACGAACCAAATCTGTATAGAGGGTATTTCAAGAACTACGTATGGCTTGATTCCCATCCTTATGGGATACGTAGGAACGTTAGTGCGTCCCTCGAATCCATCCCCGTGTCTTTGGGCCTAACCCCAAATTCCACTTTCAGACCCGTGGCTGAAAATTCCCCCTATGAAAACATGAATGTGGTATGAAAACCTTAGTCTTCATTCACATCAGGTTTATAAAACACACAATGTGCATTCTTTATTATGGTCTGAGCTATATGACACTAAACTAAGATCTCCTACATTCTCACCCCACATGACGTTAAACTGTATTTCAAGAACTACACATGTCGTGATTCTCATCCTAATGAGATATGTAGTGAAGTCCAGCATTTAAATTCAGGACCTAGCCACAACATGATTATGTTCTATCTATGTATCTCCTTCATGCATCGGACAACACCCATTATCATGTGTCATACTCCTAACATTAAATACTTCCAGATCTCCATAACCCTTTTCTTAACATCTGGTCACAAAATGCCTGATACATGATAATTCCTTTGTCTGACTATGAAGCACATTCCCTTAGGCGGCCTTGAATAAGTATTCTACATAATGGACCTATTAGCCAAAATATGATATTATTTGACTATGTAGACAATGGCCTTAAGTGACCCTACATAATTCAACCCCCTAACGGGTTTTCCAAATAGTTCTAATTTCATTCTTGGGAGGAACATATCTTTTTTTCTTATTGGTCTTAACATCAATATGTAGGGATCCGTAAAAAAATAGCCATCCTTAACATTTTTGTCCCATATGCTTTTTCATGATCTAAAAGTATTCAAGTATATGGGTTATATTTCCCTTCCATAAGTTTGGGTCAGACCTTCACAGGAGTGACATTCATCCAATTCTTTGACAATCTTAATTGGGAATATCCTCTCCATATTCAAGTACTTTTCTCTATATAGAAAACACTATTCTTTGGAAAATTTGAATCTCCATAAACTTCCACTGACTTTTTATCAATAGAAAAGTAAAATTTCTAAGAGTTGTTTTCCTGACTATGTAGCACGTGCACCTAGGTGGCCTTGCATAAGTAGTCTAAATAATGGACCTATCATCCAAAAGATGCTATTATTTGTCTATGCAGCCAATGACCTTAAGTGGCACTTCATAGTTCAGCCCCCTAACGGATTTGTTAAATAATGGTAACTTCACTCTTAGGAAATACTTCCTCTAATACCTTTTATCCCTGTTTTCATATCATTACTCAGATTCAAAATTACATAAGCCATAGTTTACATGTTTTCCCCCATACTTCAATAGGTTAATATGTTTTAATACAAATTATCAAGGAATTGAGTCAATTTTAATCCATTCGTTCAAAGCTATTTTGACCTTAAAAAATAGTTTTTTTATGTCCGACATTAATGACTTTATACTGCCCACAAAAGACAAGGGAACTCTGAACAAAAGTCATGTCCCAGGTCACTAATCATACATTTTGTATGATTTAGGTAATATTGAGCAATAAAAAGGTTCAACGTTTGTAGTGTTATTTTTTATAATCCTATAAAAAATCAAACTATGCTTACTAGGCCCATTGGATTAGGAAAAATTATTTAAAGCAGGTAGCAAAAGAATGCAGGCAAAAATGATTGAAGATGAAAGTGTTTTTCATTAATGCACAAGAGTTAGAAGGACATCCATAGACCGGAGTCTCTTCTCTTTTTCAAGAATTACAAAAATATTTCAACATAACTCTTCATTTGATTTATGGAATATGTAGCTTCATCAGCAGCCACCTAGAATTCATTCATTCAACTGGATACAATAAGAGACGCAGTGATACCAGCTCTTCTTGGAACAATTGTAAAAGAATGTTCTTGAGTGTGGTTTGAGAAAAATTTTAGATGATCAAACAGTGACTCTATTTCTATCCAAGAGAATTGGAAGATGGATACATGGATTTGAGAATGGAGCATTGGAAGTAAAAAAACATTTATAGAGAGTTCTCTTTTCATATATTGTTCTAACATCATGATAGCCTTCTCTCCACCAATTGGAAGCGGAAAACATATCATCCCATGGTTTCTCCATTTTCATATCTACAAGGAAATGGCATGGATGAAAATTTTGAAAGTTCACACCATTGTTTCTACTCTTAATGCACAACATAACCGAAATAGAGGAGTAGCAGTGCAGCTGCATCTCGAGCATTTAATTCTTTGCATCTAGAACATTGAATCCTTGCAGATGAACATGCTAATATAGAGGCATGCAAATACATTTTGGGAAATTGACATGATTTTTCTTCAAGTACTTGGCCAAATCTGGGAGAGTGTTGTCGTAGATACCATAATAGTCATGGCCAACGATGTTCATCATATCATCAATCCATTTTCTAGCCAGTTCATAAAATGATCCAATTCCTCTGGGATCCATTTAATCTACACAAAGATCGAATAATTAACCTTTAAGTATGTTGTTTTTTCATAAAATTTTTGATGAAATTAAAAAAAATGGCAAAGGAATTAAGGGATGAAAGACTAATATTGGCACGCAAGTCTAAGCCGGTCGCACAAGTATGGGCACGCAAGTATTTCTGCACAAGTCAAAATACCTCTCCTGAAGCATGACACAATTTAAAAGAAGTAATCAACCATGGATAGCATAACCAACGCGATGAGAGTTCAGTTGCGTGGAGAGACCTCAAAGCGTTGGAAGCTTGGTGCTTTGCACGAGAGTGGTGCCCATATTTATAGGTAAGGTCGTACCCATGCACACTATAACCTACTCGTCGATACCTACACGCTGAAATCCTGTGTGTCGCATACATGTGCGGCACTAGATATTGGTTTTCTCATTTACCTCAGAGTCGAACCCTATTTCCTTTTTTCAGATCCAACTCTGAGGGGGGACTTTTGATGACGCTTCATTCCATCCCAGAGTCTAGAGATTGACTAAGGAAAATACCTTGATCAAAGAAGAGGGAAGATTCATCAAGAATATTTCAAAGGCATTAAGGCGCGCAAGTATATCTGCGTGCCAGCCTTGGGCACGCATGTCACTTGCGCGCCAGATATGTGGCGTGCAGGTCAGTTGCCCACCCTATTTGAAATTTCAACCAAACCTCAGGGGGCCTATAAATACTCCATGTGGGCCCCCCATATCGAAGGATGAAAAATCCAAAACTCAGATTCAAGCTCTGGTCGCACAAGTCTCCATTTGAAGTCTTCTGAACACTTCTAAGATAATTATTTACCTATAATGGAAGCTCTAAAGAGGAAGAATAAGGCCTAAGTATTATAACTCATCAATACTTGTGTGCCTAAGTGTCCAGCCCTTAAGGGAAGTGATGATACTTGCGCGCCACCTTTCCCTCTCAAGGAAACTTGCATGCCACCCATCTGAAAGCCTATAGAGATTATACTAAGGGCTCCAATTCAAAGTCTCCCAAGTATCACTTCACAGGTTCTTCGTCGCCCAAGTGAACTCATGTCGTGCAAGTATAATTCTGCGACCAAGACCTATATGCCAGACCAATACTTGTGTTCCTCCTTCCAATTCACTTCTTTTCCTCAAATCCACCTTTCCTCTTCATGGAAATCCTTCAAAACCCTCTTCAAAGCCATTTTCTACATGGTTACTTTGTTGGATTCCTAATCTGGAAGGAATTCTATGGAAAATCTCTCACAACCTTGTGATTTAAAAAACATTATGTCACTAAGGTCAGAAATTTTCTTTTATTCAAACTCATCCTTTAAGATGAGAAGATCTTTAATATGGGCATCCTTCTTAGTATTAATCCCCAAGTTCCCTAATCTGGGCATCCTCCTTAGGAGTAAGCCCCAAGTTCCCCAACCTGGGAATCCTCTTTTGGAGTAAGCCCAAGTTCCCTAATCTGGGAATCCTCTTTAAGAGTAAGCCCTAAGTTCCCTAATCTGGGCATCCTCCTTATGAGTAAGCGATAAGTTCCCTAATCTCGGCATCCTCATAAGGAGTAACCCCCAAGTTCCCAAATCTGGGCATCCTCTTTAGGAGTAATCCCCAATCATAAATTTCTCTTAACCTGGGCATCCTTTTCAGGATTAATCCCTAGTCTTAATTTCTTTTGATTTGGGCTTCCTTCTGAGGAATAAAACCCAATCATAAGTCCCTCTTAAATTTTGGCTTCCTTTTCAGGAGTAAGTCCCGGGTTAAAATCCCAAATCTCCATAAAATACAAACACCTTTATAGACCTTACTCTTGGGATTATTTTCAAAAGTCTCTGTCTTCATTTACTTGGTCCATCATACATATGTAATCTACATATCATTTCATATTATTTCATCTTTTGTGGCACAATCGTCAGGTTTTACTAATACCTCTTGTTTCTCAAACCGAGCATGACTTATGTGAGCTTAGAGTGTAAAAGTAATTATGAAATCTCTATTTGATCCATTAATCATGCATAAACCTCATACTTCATCACTCGAACTACATGGGTTCTGATTATTTTTCTAACAAGGATACATAGGTATCCCATCTGCGGGTACGATTCCAACTCTGAAATAATCCCTATCTTTCTGAACGACAATAAACTTCTAGTGCCCCACTGAGTGGCTTTAAAACCTATATGGTTATCATAATGATCAATATATTTATTTATAATGTGTTAAAGGATACCATTGACTAAGAATCCCTAATAAATACGGATGATTCTATATCGATGAATAACCTTAAATACATGATTCTATAAATCTCATACATATCAATCATTGATTGTCAAATCTCAATAAAAGCTCATTTTCATACTTGGTAAATTAATAAGGATTCAAAAAAATAACTCCAATCTATAAGAGAGTCCCGGAGTAGACAATAATTCCCCCCAAAAAGGTGTGATGAGTATGACCTCTCATCCTCTCGACCAAAGCAAATTCTTTAACCTCATTAGTCCCCAACTAATGAGCACCTACCTTTGGAAAGTAGGTCCAAATGGATATAGAATCACTGGATGTTTCCAGTTCTATGAATAAACCCATTATAAACTGATTGGAATGTTTGAACCTTAAACAAACAAGTTCATCCCCACTTCCAGAAGAAACAAGGGAGTTTTAGAGGTTTTCTCTCAATGCCTCACTTGTTAGCAAGTGATGTCTGAGCATCGGGTTCTATTTGGTTTAGATCAATCCTTTGACGTTCCAAAGTGTAAGTGGGAAGGGATATCCATAACATCATGAATGTATTTCCATGTGCATCTAAGTGACATGATGTTATCTCGGTGATCGTATACCAAATCACCATGTCGTCAAATTGCATTGATATTTGAGAGAAGAGTCTAGTAGAGAGCCTGGGATGCATCTAAGTGTAGATGATATTCTATATTAATGGATTTACCTCAAAGATAATTTCTTACCATGATTATTTATTCACATATCAATTATGGAAGGGGGTTCAACAGGATTTTGGGATATAACTGCGTTTGAGAATGGATTTTCATCCCCATACAAAGTGGACCATTTCAGTTTAAGAGTAAATATTGCAAGCTTCTATGATAAAATTTGGTCATATTCGGGAGGATAAACTACCAATTTTATAATTTTCATACAACAACATTTATCATTTCACCATTAGTATTGCACTGTTTTAGAATTTGTATGGCCGACCCTACATGTCATGACTTTTTTGAACTAACTTAGGATAATCATCGCCTATGGGCCCAAAAAATGGGGCAAGATAGTACAGAGAATGTGTATATAATTCAAGAGTGGATGAGGACTTCATAGATCCCTCAGAACTTTTATGATGGCCACCGACATAGGCATATATACTTTGAGGAGGTATACAATGTGTTTCTATGAGTTTCACCTTGATGTGGATTGCATAGATTTATTATGGGTGAAAAAATATCTCCAAAATTCATTGGCCGTTTCCAGATTCTGTGTAGAGTTGACGAGGTTTCATTCATCTTAGTTCTTCATCCACAATTATACCAAGTACACGATTTATTCCACATTTCATTGTTGAGGACGTATGTGCATGATCTATTGCATAGTCTCAAGTGGGGAGAGCCGGTCATTGATGATGGATCTACCCTTGAAGTGTACCTAGTAAATATTTAGGATCAGCATGAGAAGATCCTTCATGGGAGATCTATTCACCTATTTTTTTCCGATGGAGGCATAATAATATTCACTAGAGCATCTGGGTGTAAGAGAGTTAGAAGCATGCTCAGTACAAACATCATTCTGTATAACCTTTTGTTTTGGACATGTGGAACATCAATATGCAAGGTGGGGAGAATGTAATGACTCCAATTTTTCCATGTTTTTTTAAATATGGAATAGATTAATTTTTAATATATTTATGGAGATAAAATGAGATACTGAGGCCCGATGGGCACAAAATTAATTTTCAAAATATATTAATTATATTAAATACACATGTGCATAATTTTCATTAAAAGGTAGAATAACATTGAAATGGATGATTATATCAGAAATTTAAGGGCCTCATTGAGTTCATAATGTAGGTGTTACCCTCATCATGACATAACTGTTAAATGAATTAGGTATTTGGGTTGATTCATGGTTTTTAGTTGATGTTTAAAATTAATTTACCAAATTAATTCCCTTAACCTAGTATATCTCTATATAGTCATGCATATATAAAATTAACTGTGTTAGATGCAATATAAAACATGGCCCTTATAACAGTATAGACACCCCGTCTAAACATGGATGTCAGATCCATGCCCACTAGGTACCCCCAGCTACACTCCAAACATGTTTTCTCCCACCTAGGGCCCACCCACATGTCCAAATATGGCATTAGACAAATGGCTACCCCATATGACAATAATTTTTATTTCTAGTGTTCTTTGTCCTTGCTCACACTCACACTGTGGAACATAGAATTTCACCCATCATGATCACTAATCCAAGACAATCACACTTAAATATGAAAATCAAATTAGGTAGGCTCCCAAATATTTCGGTGAACCTCATCGACATGAGTGACATCATTTATAGAACAACATTCTTATTGTGGAACCTATATCTCCACCTAGGCAGTGTAATCTCACTTAAGGTTGGGTTACTTCTCTAATACCAAATGTAAATCACAGAACCCACACTTCCAAATTCAGTACCAAAAATAATGTGTATTATTTTAGATAAAAGAAACTGTAAAATAAAAAGAACACATTGAATTCCCTAACCTTTTATTGTCTAGGGTTTGGAGAATTAGACGAGATCATACCTATTTTTAGAACTATACAAAAAATTATACAATTTCATTCATATAGACATACACCTCATATAAAACGTATACTCATTATAATTCTAATAAACCTATAAAAAATAGTTGTAAACATTGGGTGAGAATTAAATTGCCCAGTAAGAGGTATTAAAATCATTTGGAAATAATTTTCTTTGGAAAATATAAATACATGTCTAAGAATTCACCAAATAAATCAATTATTAAAATCAATAGAAAGAAAAAGTATTTTCAAACATTGATTTTTTTTAAATATCCTTAAATATTGAATATTACTTTTAAAACCACATATTTTCAAATTAATTATTCTCTTGAAATTATAATTTACATTTATCCATTTTAAATATAAAAATTTGATTGTTTTTATACTTATTAGTCCATAAGAAACACCAAAGGCCACTGCGTTGCATCACATATAGGAAAACAACTCCTGGAGTTTATGGGTTTAATCCCAATACAATATCTTTATATTCGATACTCTAGTGAAATAATTTTAAAAAAAAATTATAGTCCAATATTTCTCACTTATAACCCTATGAGATTTCAAATTCGTACTTAAATCATTTTTATAAAAGAAAATAATTTCTTTTACACTTTACATTGTGAAAGAAAACATTTTAAGATAATTCAAAATAATTAGGATAAATCCATTCTTTCAAAGAATTGCTTATATCTAAATTAGGTAAATATGATTATATTGAAATTAAAAAAAAATCTTGTAATAAAAATGAATGAAGATTCAATAATATCTGTAAATAATCGCCATTTATAAATTATAAATTATGTTCATGAATGTGCAAGAAAGTTTTTCACATAAAATGATAACAATTATTTAAAAATATTATAAATAGAAACCATACATAAAATGATAACACCTATTTACATAAAAAATAACTATAACATTGAAAATTTAGTAAAATAAAAACAGATTTAAATTTTAATGTAAAATATAACAGAACATGGATTTGTTGTTGTTTTACATTGTAGATCAAAATAAAGTTTGAGAACATAATTACTAATATAAGGCCATAGAATGTTTTTAGAAAACTAATTTCCTTACAGGGGTTAAAGATAAATAATTGTGTTTTTGTATATATATATATATATATATTAAAACAATGAACTCACCCCTTAAATGAAATATAAAAAGGAAGAAGCATGGCTATTGTTTCATTAGAAAATAGAATAGGAGGAGTTTGGGGTGGGTGAGTTTAGAAATTTTTGTGCGCAGAATGAGGGTTCTATAAACAAATTTAATTGTATTTGTTTTATTCACATTAATTTTTTTGGGTGATGAATTTGTAGTGTGAAAAGAATCTAAGGGTTTCTATTACATGGAAAATTGTTTGGATTTCCCTCATTTGATGATAACACTACTGGAATTCTTGGTAATTTCGATGGACTATTTGCAACGGGATCCTGTTGCAAATAGGCTTTAGCGACGGGGCCCCGTCGCAAATATCCTATTGTAGAAAATGCTGTTGCAAATACAATTATTTGTCACGGGTCTGTCGCAAATAATTTTATTTGCGATGGGAAACATCCTCGTCGCAAATAATCTTCCGATTATATGTATTATATATACATAAAATCTTTCATGACATGCCATCACATACACGATTTACGACTGGCTCTTGTCGCATCGCAAAATATATATATATATATATATATATAACTTTTTGCGACGGGCCCCTCGCAAAAAATTATTTGTGACGGGCTAGTAGTACCGTTGCGAGTAGTTTATAAAAAAAATTAGTTAGACAATTTGTGACGGGACCCCGTCGCAAAAGGTCCCGTCGCAAATAATAAATTAATTTTAAAAAAATAAATAAAATTACGATTAATGAAAATATAATATTACTATTATTAAAACAATAAAAAAATAAAGAATATTAAAATTCTCAATATTCACAATAAAATAATAAAATATTAAAAATTAAATTATCTAATATTTTCACTGATATAAAGATAGAAAATGTAAATAATTCATATTAAAATGTTAAATTCAAATGTTTGTAACTTAAAAAATCATTGGGGGTCATCTTATGGAGGAGGTGGAGGAGCTGAAGGAGCTGGTGGAGCAATCTTCATCCCTAAACTACGAGTCAAACTGCGAATGTACTCCATCTACTCGTGATGTTGTTGCTGCCATCGAAGCATCTCCTCCATGCGCTGCTGCCACCGCCGACACATATCTTCCTGTTGCTTCTGCAAAATCTCTATATGCTCAGCCTAAGCTCGCAATTGCTCCTGATAATGTAAGCCAGAAGATGATGCCTCTCCATGAGATCCTCTCGAGTTGGATGCTGAGATCACAACAATACCATAATAAGTACCAGGAGTCAAATGAGAGTTGATGCCAACTACTCTGCCCTTCTCAAATCCATACTGAGTCGCCTGATTCCATGATGCCTCATCGAAATGGTGAGCTCTGGTCTGCTCAGCCATCTCGTCCTGACCCTCAGCCTGTTTTTGAGACGTCATAGCCTCAAATGACTCCTTCAATTCCAATTTAAAATTAAAATTATAAAAATATTATATGCAGTTAATTGTTAAACTGAAAAAATAATACTAACCACAATTTGATGTTGGCGATCACCTCTAATCTCTCCAGTGGCTGGATCACTGTACATCTTCCGATAAACGTCTAACTCTGTAATATCAGGATGCTCGACTGCCTATAGAAATATAAAATAAACTGTTTATATTTAAAGTTATATGAAATATTTCAAAAATATACTTACCAGATGCTCTCTATGAGAACTGAATATACGGCTACCAGCTCGATGCGTGACCTCCTCTCTCCCCCGATTCTGTCATCCCACTAAAGATCTCCTCTAAAATCTACCACCCAAACAGTGTAAACATAATCCATCCAAAATATGAGATGAAATGTACTCTAGTCAGTGGGCTCAACACAACTAATCAAATTCTGCCACCCCTGCTTTCTTAAAGGTTGTCCTTCTCAAATTGTGCAAAACCTGGCAAAAATAGTCACGCAAAGAAAACATCCATGCTGCGTGGATAGCGTCGCGTATTCTATCATCAATAGGATGCCATAAACCCTACAAAAAATTTATAATATCACGTTAATAAAATAAATTTCAAAATAAATATTATTTATTTATGTACCATCCAATGATGGAACATGTCGTGTCGCACATCAACGGGAATCCGTTACCATGTGATCTAGGGATGAGAAAAATAATTGTGCAATATAGTGCTCCCCTGTCCAATAGCTACATGCTGAAAACTGTGAAAAAGGAATAAATAATCAAACAATTGGAATATATTTAAATAAATTAATGAAATATAACCAAAATATACAGGTTACCATACCTCCGTGTGCGTGGATCGAAGCCAAGATGTGGACGTCGCTTGGGGATAGGGTGAGGAATCATCAGTCGCACAAGATCGCGCCCCCTCCGCATACCTCCTAAACCACCAGTATGTTGAGGGTCAGCTAATCCCACATCCTTATCATCCAAATTTAGCTCAACCTCCTCTAACTCACGCAATAGATCAGAGTCCATCTGAAACACATAATGATTTTTGTCAGCAGATAGTTGAAAATAACTATTATATATAGATATATATTAGTTATTATTATATTCAGAATTTAACTGTGTCAATGGTCATCTTTATCCTCTTATCCATTGCTGTCAATGTCAATGTATCCATATTCCTCCTCAACATCATTAATATCCATATGAGTTTCAATCTCAGCATCTCATGTCATTTGGAATTCATTTATAACATCATTAACATATTCATCCCCATTGATCCTTAATTGTGGGGTGTCATCATCGATATTCACGTCTCCTTGTGAATCAGATGGATTTTGAGCCTTCTCTTGAAAAATTTCAATTTCTTTCACTTCATTGGAACCACATTCAGTTTTAGAAAACTGATTTTCCCAAGATTTCATTTTTATTATGCTCCACCAATCGCTCAAGTCTCTTGAAGTAGCACATTACTTTTCATAATAAATTTGATGTGCCTATTTATCCAGTAAAAATGGTTCATTTACTTCAAGAATAATTTTATATTTAATATCGACGATTCCATGAGTCGGATGAACACACAAACCTCTCTCATTATCCTACCACCGACATTTAAACATTGTTATGTAATCTTATCCTACATAACACAACTCAATAATTTCATCCCAAATGCCATAAAAGTCAACTTCAGTTTCTCTGTGTTGTGATCCTCTCATGAAAACTCCACTTTTCATTGTTTTTTTTATTCCCTGTATACATGTGTATGAAATCAAAAACCATTAACCACATATGCATTATAATATTTAACCATTTGGGATGGTGGGTTACTCAATATACACAGTCACTTATCAATTTTATCAGCATATTGAGACACCTGAAAATTTTAAATACAATTATAAATATAATAAATAATAAACAGAATTGATATTAAAACACCAATAATTTATGTTACCAGTTTTTGAAACCATTGAGAAAAATTATTTTGTATGCGTTCTTCAAGAGAAGCTGCTGTAATTTGTGTAAGTTGTTTCATGATATGATTATCATATAACCTACAAATAAAATAAATTTAAATAATATAACATAAATTATAGAATAAGTGATAGAAGCACTCACAGGAAAAATGATGTCATTTCTTCACAGTTGAGCAGAACGTATGTATGAGCTCTGTGATGTTCATCATCTGAAAGCCATCATTCATGAACTCCACCGAAACCAATATATGGCTGATTAAAAACTGTTAACTGATTGTCCATTTCGTCATTAACATTTTCCTCATTTTGCCCCATGCGATTCTGTTTCGAGGGATATTGATATTCAAAATAATGAGAGCAGAAAAAAGCCATTTCATCTTGCAAATAAGCTTCAGAAATTGAGCCTTCAACTGATGTTTTGTTACATATTTTTTCTTCAATTTCTGAAAGCATCTCCCGAATGGGTAAATCCATCGAAAATGTACTAGACCTCCACATTTAGCTTCATGTGGCAAATGTAATATCAGATTTTCCATTGAGTCAAAGAAAGCTGGCAGAAAGATTTTTTCTAGTTTACAAATAATTATAGCAACATCTTCTTCGAGTTTTCTTAGCACATCGTAGTCTGTTTTCACTGCACAAATGTCTCGAAAAAAATATGATATGTCTCTTATCGAATCCCAAATCATAGAATTAAACAAACCCTTGAATCCAATCGGCATAAGTCTTTCCATTATAACATGACAATCATGACTTTTTAATCGAGTAATATAACCATTCTAAACACATCTGCCAAAATTAGAAGCATAGCCATCTGGAAGTCTCAAATATGAAATCCACTGACAAAATAATAAGCAAATCTCTTTGGAAAATGTATAAGCTGTTTTTGGATTCATTAGCCTCTATGATCTGACAATTTCAAATAATTCAAGTTTTGGTCGCCTGCAAATTTGGGTAAGATCTAATCGTTCTTTTATAGTATCTTTGGTCTTACCTGGTGTATCCAAAACTGTATGAAATAAATTATAAAAACAATTCTTCTCAGTATTCATAACATCCAACATGTGGTGGACCAACAAATTAGACCAATATGAAAGATCCCAAAAAATTCTCCTTTTATCCAATTATGTTCTTTCCCTAAGCCATGAATTTTTTGTTGGTATACAGTTGGTCCAAATGTGATGGGTGGTAATGAAAATAGAATTGATTTTAACTATGTACCTGAGATCATCTTTGGTGGTTCATCCCTATCAATTGTACCTTTTCTGAAATGAGATGTGTTCCTCCGAAGCGGATGATCGGTTGGAAGAAATATATGGTGAAAATCAAAATAGAAAGGTTTTTTTCCATTGACCATCATAATGGATTTGTTTTCTTCCATACAGTAAGGACATGATTTAGGACCATGTGTAATCCAACCAGATAATATGCCATATTCGGAAAGTAACTAATCGTCCACATCAATGTAGCTTTTAATATGAAATTTTGTTTCACTGCAACATCATATATATTAACACCATCACTCCACAATGCATTTAACTTATCAATCAATGATTTCAAATAAACATCAATATTCATTTTCGGATGTCCTGGGATTAATAGAGTCAAAAAGTATTAGCCTCCTTCATCAACATCCATGGAGGAAAATTGTATGGAGTTATAAAGACAGGCCAACATGAATTCTGACTACCATAAGATCCAAATAGACAAAAACCATCACTAGAAAGACCCAATTGCACGTTTCGGGATTATATGGAAAATGACGGATGAAGATAGTCAAAATGTTTCCATGAATCACCATCAGATGGATGATTCAGGATTTTATCTGTTGAAATATTGGTTTTGTTCCATGACATCATTGAAGTTGTGCTCTGAGACATAAATAAATGCTGAAACCTATGTGTAAGGGGGAAATATCTCAACTATTTTACTAGAATTGATCTAGACTTCCCTGGTTGAGCTTTTTTATACCTCGATTGTCCACATGTGGGAAAAATATCCAATGACTCGTTTTTTCCAGAATATAAGATGCAATCATTTAGACATGCATGAATCTTCCGATAACTAAGGCTCAGATTACGTATCAACCTCTTACTCTCATATTAATTTTTAGGCAAGACATTACCTTTAGGTAAAATTGTTTTAACCAATGAAAATATCTGATCAAAATAGTTTTTTTACTCTCAGGAGTTAAATCATTATCATCATGAGTTTCAGTTTGTTACACAGATGGACCTGCAACATCATGTACTAAATTTTGAAACCATGATGGATCCGGAATCAAGTTATTATGATCTCCTATGGAACTATGTTCACCGTGTTGATACCAAAAAAACATAATCTGGTAGAAAATCAAACCGCAAGAGATGTCCCTCAACCTTGTTAAATGTGTCAAACGTTCTCAGAGCACATTTTTTACATGGACACTTAATTGTGCCTTCTGAAACATATTCTGGGTTTGATGATGAAAATGCCTAGAAAAAATCAACACCCTCAATATATACAGGATTTAAACCAGAACCATTTAGATTTCTACGTTGATTTATCCATGCTCGATCATCTAATAATAACTGATGTCGACTTTCTTCTTCCATATTTTTCTACATAAAATATAAAATCATCATTATTTTTGAATAGTTTGAAATTATAAAAAACTATCTGAAAAAGAAGATAAATAATTAAAACTACTTAATAATTATCATTAATTAAGGGTGACACAATTTCTAGTGAATTGACGGCTACTCTTTTGTCTAACAGCACATTTAATTGCATCTTTCTCACACTTATTATTGCTAATTATTGCCAATTATTCCTGATTAATCCTAATTATTGCTAATTATTACAAATTGTTACAAATTAATACTAATTGTTACTAATTATTACAATTTATTACTAATTATTACAATTTATTACTAATTATTACAATTTATTACTAATTATTACAATTTATTACAAATTATAACTAATTATTACTATTTAGTACTAATTTAGCAATACATAGCAATACTTAGTAAAACTAAAACTGATTGAATAATGATATGAAATTTGGTAATAATCGTTGTGGAGATGATTACAAATTTTCTCTTCATTACCCAAGAAGATTTCGTTTACTAATTATTAGTAATAAAAAAATTTATATTATCAATATTTTCGAAAACATAATATTTATATTATTAAAATAATAAAATATTTATAAAATATTAGAATTATCAATATTCACAATAGACATTATTTTATTCTTAACATTTCAAATCTCAAAGGGTCGTCAACTGTCAAGTCATGCGCAATAAACAGTTTGTGTCAGTCATGTCTAATGTAAACCCTATAATTGTACTTGCATGGTTGATCACCTCGCAAGTAGTGTTGCAATATGACAATCAAAGTAATCACGTTCTCGTCTCTATGAATCATCTCACAAGACACTTTACATAGATCGTTCTTCCTTAAAAATTTGAGGGTATATCATTATTTTCCCCCAAAAGTTTCAAGGAAGAATGGTCTATGTGAAGGTTCATGTGAGATAATTCTTATAGATAAGAAGGGAAAGACTTGGTTTGTCTGATTGCAACACTACATGTGAGGTGATCAACCATACAAGGACAATTATAGAGTTTACATTGGACATAGCTGACACAAACTTTTTATTGCGCATGACCTGAAAATTGGCGACCCTTTGAGATTTGATCATGTTAATAATAGAGCAAAGCCTGTTGTGAATATTGATAATTTTAATATTTTATAATTTTTTTATTATTTTAATAATATTAATATTATTTTTTCGTAAATATTGGTAATATAATTTTCTTATTACTAATTATTTCTAATTATTTCTAATTATATCTAATTATTACTAATTATTATTATTACTAATTATTACTAATTGCTACTAATTATTACAAATTGTTACTAATTATTACTAATTGTTACTAATTATAGCTAATTGTTACTAATTATTCCTAATTGTTACTAATTATACCTATTTATAGCTAATTATAGCTAATTATTCCTAATTATAGCTAATTATAGCTAATTATATCTAATTATATCTAATTATATCTAATTATAGATAATTATTGATAATTATTGCAAATTATATCTAATTATAGCTATTTTTGGATAATTATTGCTAATTATTGGTAATTATTGCTAATTATTCCTAATTATTCTAAATTATGGCTAATTATTCCTAATTATTACTAATTATTACTAATTATTACTAATTATTACTAATTATTATTAATTATTATTAATTATTACTAATTATTACTAATTATTATTGCTAATTATTGATAATTATAGCTAATTATTGCTAATTATAGCTAATTATTGCTAAATATTGCTAATTATTGCTAATTATTTCTAATTATTACTAATTATTCCTAATTATTCCTAATTATGACTAATTATTCCTAATTATTCCTAATTATTCCTAATTATTCCAAATTATTCCTAATTATTCTTAATTATTCCTAATTATTCTTAACTATTCCTAATTATTCCTAATTATTCCTAATTATTTATAATTATTCTTAATTATTAATAATTATTCCTAATAATTCCTAATTATTCCTAATTATTCCTAATTATTCATAATTATTCCTAATTATTCCTAATTATTCCTAATTATTCCTAATTATTCCAAATTATTCCAAATTATTCCTAATTATAGCTAATTATTCCTAATTATTCCTAATTATAGCTAATTATTTCTAATTATAGCTAATTATTTCTAATTATAGCTAATTATATCTAATTATATCTAATTATAGCTAATTATATCTAATTATAGCTAATTATATCTAATTATAGCTAATTATAGCTAACTATATCTAATTATATCTAATTATATCTAATTATAGCTAATTATATCTAATTATAGATAATTATAGCTAATTATAGCTAATTATAGCTAATTATAGCTAATTATATCTAATTATAGCTAATTATAGCTAATTATATCTAATTATAGCTAATTATAGCTAATTATAGCTACTTATAGCTACTTATAGCTACTTATAGTTAATTATAGCAAATTCTAGCAAATTCTAGCTAATTATAGCTAATTGTAGCTAATTGTAGCTAATTATAGCTGATTGTATCTATTTATAGGTAATTGTATCTATTTATAGATAATTGTAGCTATTTATAGCTAATTGTAGCTATTTATAGTTCATTGTAGCTATTTATAGCTAATTGTAGCTATTTATAGCTAATTATAGCTATTTATTCCTAATTGTAGCTATTAATTACTAATTGTAGTTATTAATTACCAATTGTAGCTATTAATTACTAATTTTTGCTATTAATTACTAATTGTAGCTATTAATTACCAATTGTAGCTATTTATTACTAATTGTAGCTTTTTAATACTAATTGTAGCTATTTATTACTAATTGTAGCTATTTAATTCTAATTGTAGCTATTTATTACAAATTGTAAGTATTTATTACTAATTGTAGCTAATTATAGCTAATTGTATCTAATTGTATCTAATTGTAGCTAATTGTAGCTAATTAAAGCTAATTATATCAAATTATTGCCAATTATTGCTAATTATATCTACTTATTGCTAATTATATCTCATTATTGCTAATTATATCTAATTATTGCTAATTATTCTTAATTATTACTAATTATTCCTAATTATAACTTAGTATTCCTAATTATTACTAATTATTACTAATTATTCCTAATTATTACTAATTATTACTAATTATTCCTAATTATTACTAATTATTTATAATTATAGCTAATTATAGCTAATTATAGCTAATTATTCCAAATTATATCTATTTATTCATAATTATATCTATTTATTCCTAATTATATCTACTTATTCCTAATTATATCTAGTTATTCCTAATTATATTTACTTATTGCTAATTATATATTTTTATTGCTAATTATATCTATTTATTGCTAAATATATATATTTATTCCTAATTATATCTAATAAATATTAATTATAACTAAATATTTATAATTATAAATAACAATATCAATTTCTAAGTAAAACTAAATATAAATAAAAAACAATTGAAATCTAATTAAATTAGAACTAACAAACAACAATTAAAACTAACATTAAAAAATAAAATAAATATAAATAAAATAAAATATAAATACCTTAAACTTTAATATTCTGAAGATATTGACGCCCTCCGATTGCTCTCGTCTAAAAAACTTCAACTAAAAGAAAATTTCTCTTTGAAACTGAAGAATGAATAGAGAGAGAGCAAGATCTGAATGATTTGGGAACAAACGGATGGGGGTATATATACGTTAGATTAGTTGCGACTAGGTTATTAGCGATGGGCCGCCCGTCGCAAATGGTGGTATTTGCGATGGGTCCCATCGCAATTACCCTCGCCCACATTAATTAAATTCTGCAGTTAAAGGGTCATTTGCGACGGGTCCTGTCACAAAAAGTACCTGCTGACAATCATGTTGCGACGGGACAACATCCAGTCGCAAAAAGGTATTGACCGTCATCGAGTATTTGTGACGGGACCCGTCGCAAATACCCCTGTGCGGTTTCGCACGCAAGCCGCGCGGTTTGGCGCGCAAGTCGCACCAAACTATTTATGACGGGAGACGAAATCCCGTCCCAAATAATTGGTTATTTGCGATGGGCAACTTTCCCTGTCGTAAATAGCTTCCAAGACGGGTTATTTACAGCGGGAAGAAATCCTGTCGCAAATAACCCATCGCAAATAGTGATTTTTCCAGTAGTGTAAATAATATATATATATATATATATATTGTGATTCATCACTGCCTTTTTAAAATATGAAAAGGTTTTTTTGAAAATTGAACAATGTAGCACCAAAAATAGTGTTCATTAAGCTTTTATGATACTCATAAACTCAATTATTTGGATTATTTGTAAATATAAAAAATATGTAAAGCTTCATTTGGAAGTTGAGGGAGGGAAATAAAAAACTCTAATCAAAACCAATTCACGTGTGCTATTTATATTTGTATCATGCTACTTGGAAAATATACATTGATTGGGCCATGGATTTGAAGGGGGAACTAATGGTGGGGAAGATCACAATAACATTGAGATCTAATATTAAATATATTTTTGAAATGGAAATTTTAATAGATTAAAAAAAATCAAAACATTAAATATGAAATCATACATTAAAATAAGGAACCATATATTTTATCTTTTTTAAAAAATGAATTTATAGATTTATTTAGATATTAAAATACTACTTCTTTAAATATAATGAAATAATTTATAATTGGAATAAAAAATAATTGTAATTATTAAAAATATCATAGTCTCATGAAATTATTTATTTAAAAATTTTCCTAGTTTGTTTTAAATTATAAAAATACTGAAATAAAATAACTATTTTAATTTCATGGGATGTTACATGCAAAACCCTACAAATTGAGGAGATCCATTAGAGGAGCTTTAATTATAGAATGATAATAAGATCAATGATAGAAAACCAGTGTGTAAATTAACTCAAGGATATCACCAATTACATCGACGTGGGATCATTCATTGCCATCGACTGATCTAAATCATGGTAGGATGTTGACTTAATTGGATTTATTCACTGTTAGAAATTATTATGATGAACATGAATCAAAAAACATAAAAACTGATTAGCAGAAAGGTCATACTATGGACAGGGATTATCTGGGGGGATTTAATTTTTATAATTATTAATTTTTTGTTTCTTTGTTCATATTTCCAATGAAAAAAGATCAAGAAAAACTAAAAATGGTTCAGTTTTGATATTCATTATGTGTTTTCTAGATTTCTCTCACCATTCTAACGCATTCATCATTGGTGTTTTGATTGTCCGATGGTTAAAAACAGAATGATATATAAAAAATTTTGCAACCATTTCTTAGTTAAACTATCAGATACTGTATATTCAGACTCGATATGTCATGAGGATCGTATAACATAGGAAGCGGTAGAATATCAAAAGTATTTGGAGATACCCCATCTTCAAGTTATTCATCAAAAATGTTGGATGGTGTGTGTGTATAATTACCGATAATAATTGAATGTTCTAAACCTAGTAATCATTGATGGTAAGGATGGATGATTGTGTTCTTTGATTTTTGGTGATAGGTGTGGCCAGATCGATAGGCAGAGGAGTAGAAGGTGACACACAAAACAAATCTAGGATTCTTGAAATTTTTTTAATACAAATATTGTAGTCCGATATTAGATGTAATTTGGTACCTCTACTATGGCTATAGGTTTTCCGAGATAAATAAAGTATCACATAGAGTGTTACATCTGTCACACAACTTTTGACTCTAACTGGAAGCTTAGCGTATAACTTAGAGGGTACAAAGACACACCCATGGGTACATAGTCCTGGAAGTTCCATGAACTCCGACAGAAACACAATCAAGCCAGGTGTACATGGGAAGAGCGGTGTAGATGGACACAGTGAAGAGAATATTGGATCAAACATGCCATGTACTCTGACATGGGCATGAACACAGACATGATTCGAGTTATATAGGCATGAGGCTTGTTACATTGGTAGAACCAGGTGCCCAAGAGACATGCCATATACTCATAGTACATTCCATTTACTCCTTTAATCATGGATTAGATCCCTATTCCTCTTTATCTTCAACAATATTAATTAAGGTTCCTACCCTAGATCCATTCAATGTGGGTTAGTATAGAATAATTTCCTACACATAGGATGGGTATCACTTCAGTGGTACCTATTGGATAGAGTTGTTGGAATCCTTATATGAGGCTGGGATTGAGATCCTTTAGCATTATCTTTCTATAGGTGGATTTCTTGGTATCTTTATGACAAATATTATTGGAAAACCTATGATCTACTTTGTGGATAATTCCAAAATGAGTTGTTGGTATACCCCCTAGCCTTGGATGTGATCCTCATATGTGTATCATTATTTTAATCATTCATATTTATACATATTACAATATGATCCTATAATCGGTGCTTCTCAAACAGATGACATTATTTCTACAAGAATAATGGGGTGTGCTCTCCCAGAATGATTGATATTTGGAACCTTCAGGTTGGAATCCTATTGTTGATTTATAGTTGTGACTTTACATTAATATTGTGTTTATTTTTGGGGTATATCTAGATATTATTGTTATATGTGTTGGGGACATATGTTTTTGGATCTAACCACTGCTATGGTTGTTACATGCTTAGTGATCTTGGGGTGACTATTGACACCAAAATGTGGGGATTAGAATAAGACACATACCAGAGAGTTGCCTCATAAAGACGATTCACGGAGAACTGGTTGCACCACGCCACCGTGAAGCAAGGAGGCGGTAATTCTCTACGGCCTCCCTTGAAATTCACGACCCTCAGTGAAGCAAGGAGGCGGTAACACTCCGCGATCACCCTTTAAGTTCGTGACCCGCCGCGAAGCAAGGAGGCGGTAACGCTCCACAACTGAATTTGACGTTCGCGAGCCACCGAGAAAGCAAGGAGGCGCCAACGCTCCACGAACGCATTTTGTATTCGCGATGCGCTGCAGAGCAAAATAATTCCTCTTCACGCCAAACGCACACTACTTCACGATTCCTCTCCCATATAAATACCGGCCTCCCCCAAGGTTGAGGAGGCGGACAATCCGACCTTTCAACTTCCCTGCTCCCGAATCGCAAAGCACCCTTCTTCTCTACGAACCATGAGCTGTGTGAGGTACTTCTGCTCTACGAAGTGCCTCTCCTTTGTCTCGTTTTGATCCCCTCTTTCGACAGGGACACCTTTCGCAGAGCCTAAGGGCCTCTATGAAGGAAGGGGATCCTCAGGGGGACCTGAGTCATCGCAGAGAATTTATGCATCATGAAACAACCTTCATGTACACATGATCCACATGCCAAGGCAGTGTCACTGTACTTTCTGAAGCACATTGCTTCACGATGCCTATATTTTTGTGGCGCCATTGATTAGTAAGGATGTGCTCCAAGAATCCATTTCCACTTCACAAATCACCTCCCATATGAACATTTTCCCTATGCTTAGGATGAGGCACCCCAATTCGAAATGTACACCCCATCACACATACCCTTCGCTACGTGGAGCAGTAGAGCTTCACAAGGCCCCTACCTATGATCCCCTAGGATTTGAAATTTCTTTTCCCGTGGGACCCTCTAGGTTTTCACGATGAGATTTCAAAGTCCCTTGGACGATACTACCCATTGCGTTGCTTCGCCTCATGCTTCTCCTCATAGGCATGCTAATGGTTATTGCTTATTCGCATAGCCACGCTAATGTGGACCCCCATATGGTTTTCTCCCTGAAACCCCCATGCCATGGCTTTGCCTGTCCCCTCTCTCCACCAAGGAGCATAGGGTACCTGCTATGTATGTCCTAGGGGTTCAGAGCAAACCCACTTCCTCGGAGCTTCATGACGTTAAACTACCAATCACAATCGTCCTTAGTACATGACTTTAAACTATGACCTCACTTTGTGCCCCACACGTGGGGTTCCCCCACCTTGGACACTCTCCACACCAACTTGTCTCCATGAGGATGAGATCTTCCCTCGCAAGGGATGATATCCTCTTTATCGGAGTAGAGTTTTTCCGTGGGGAAAGGGTAACCACCCTAGTGTAAGCCCCTAGCTTTTCTTTCCAGAAGCAACACCCATGATCCTTCTTTCTTCTTTGGTCCCAAGGACCAGGGGGAGGGGGGAATGGACACCAGACCCATCCTTTATTTGGAACCAAGTCCCTCTTTCGATGGGATATTCCACCTTCAGGACTCCATCCTGGAGTAAGTCCCAACCTCCACGGGCCGCCAACCACGTATAAGCCGTTATTTTCTCTTTGGGCTACGATCCCATGTAAGCCCCACTCCACTTCCCATAGACTCACCTTTCACGACGTGATCATCAGTTCTCTTCTATCTCTTATTTCTCACACCGAGAATGACTCACGTGGGCTTAGAGTGAGCATCGACCATGAAATATTCCTTGGGCCACCTCAGAGTGTAAGCCCAAAATGCCACCACCTGAACTATGAGGTCTTTGATCCTTTCCAAGTCAGGGTATGTAGGAAGCCTCCATGAGGTTCAAGCCCAACACCCGTTCATTCCGACCACCTTCACATCAGTTCACTAGACTCCTACAAACTACAAGGACTTTGATCCTTGCCAAGGCAGGGTATGTAGGAATCTTTCTGGAGGTTCAATCCCACCATCCACCTGGGCCTCAGGTCCACCTTCACATTAGTTTTCCGATACCACCTGAACTTCGTAGTCTTTGATCCTTTCTAGGATAGGGTACATAAGAAACCTCTTCATGGTTCAATCCCACCACCCATCGGACCCTAGGTCCATCTTGACATTGGTCCCCTACCAGCTGAACTACATGGTCTTTGATCCTTGCTAAGGCAGGGTACGTAGGAAGCCTCCCTGAGGTTCAAGACCACTACCCATCGGACCCCCGGTCCACCTTCACATTTGTTTGTCGACACCTCCATAACTATATGTTCTTTGATCCTTGCTAAGGCAGGGTACGTAGGAAGCCTCCACGAGGTTCAAGTGCAACAACCATTGGACCCCAGGTCTGCCTTCACATTAGTTCCCACCCATCCGAACTATGGGGACATTGATCCTTGCTAAGGTAATGTATGCAGGAAGCCTCCCCGAGGTTCAAGGCCACCACTATCCATTGGTATCGACCATCTTTACGTCGGTACACCAACACTTTGGGCTTCCTCAGATCGTAAGCCCCAAATATCCCCATATCCAATAACTATGAGGACATTGATCCTTGTTATGGTAAGGAATGTTGGAAGCCTCCCTGAGGATCAAGCTCAACACCCAGCAGTTCCGACCCACTTCACGTTGGTCTGCCGCCGTCCTGAATGACATTAAACTATGGACCTCTTTCAGTGGTAAGCTGTTGTCACTCCATTCTGCGGTATGCTGTTGGAACCCCAATCAGTGGTAAGCTATCATCAGATGAACTACGCGGACTTTGATTCCCTGCCACGGGGATACGTAGGAAGCCTCTCCAAGGCTCAAGCCCAAAACCATCGTCATCCTCATGGAGGTACCATCCCATTCGCCATCCACTTCATTCAAATTCTCCACCATCCATCCTGATTCTTAACCAAGCCACCACATCCCAGTGGGATCGTTCCACCTCATACCCCATTCTCCTCAATAGTATGTGGGAAGCCAACCACACATTGGCCCCAACATCAGTGTTCCTTGCGGGGGTTGCACCCATCTGATCCACTCTAGTCAGTTTTCTGATCAGCCCGATCCATCTCTTCTAGATGTTAAACATGCGACATACCCTGTGTTAAACATGGGAAGTGGAGGAAAACCTAAGATACATGCCTATAGCATCCCTCTTTTTTATAACATAAACTTTGATTACATTACACAAAACTGAGGATCTTCAAGGTTTACTGTCTTGGAAACCAGGAACATAATACATGAAAACAACATAAAACATTCTTCTTAAACACATGAAATAATTCTATGTAAGTTCATCCTAGGTTCATTACTGCATCTCATAACCTGGGGGCATACATAAAAAGAAAGGGTGAGAAGAAGGCCCAGTAAGGGAACAAGAGAAACATTTAACATGTGAACTTGAGATACATCAACTATGTCATGAAAAGAACTTTAAGTTATGAGAAAGAAATCCTGAGATATATCATAATAAAAATAACATTTTTCATAACTTGAAGATGTGTCTACATCATTTAACATATACAATCATGAACATATCACCAAGGTCCATCCCCAAGGTTTCATTTGAAAATTACCATAGTTATTCACCAAGATATCGTGAAAATTGTAATCTCTAGTGGTTACATCATTACCCAATGCATTGGAGCGCTATAAGGGTGCACCCTTAAATTTTCCTTTATTATCATGTGAGACATATATATCATCATAAATCATTTCACAAACAACCCATATATCATAAATGAAATGGGTTTCATTTCATAATCATAACATTTTAAAAACTTCTTTAAAGACATGATCTTTACGTCACTTTAAACCCACGGAAGGGGAGAGCAGGTCTCATGTATGTAAATCCCAGAATTTAAAATGAAACATTTCGGTATATATGTGAATACCCCTTTTGAAGAAATATCTTTGAGTATTCAATTAATAAAATAAAAGTACTTTAGAAAAAGAGAGATACATTTTGAGACGGAAATTCTGCCGCATAACAGCTATGTTTCGGGGTTTTAGAAAACATTGAAAAGAGAGGGGACATGAGTGAAACACTCATAATTGAACCAGAAAATAGTAGAGGGATAGAATATAAAGGATTTGAGAACATGGTAATGAAATTTGAATGATATACCATATGAAATGAAGAACTTCAAAGGAAGACAAAAATAAGATTTCTCTTATGAAAATTCGGCAGCCCAACGACGTCATTTAAATTTCAACAAAAATGAATTGACGAGATCAAATAGGGTATCTCATCATATAAAAATAAAAGATCAGTATGATAGATATATAGATAATACCCCAAAATAAAACAAAATGAACTTGAAATACTTGACATGAAAGTATATCTTTGAAAAATGAGATAGGCGAACGAATCCCTTAAAAATTCGGCAGCCTAACAGCGTCACTTAAACTTCAACCAAAAATGAATTGACAAGATCAAAATATGGTCTCTCATGATATGAAAAAAGGGTTCAGTATGATAGATATAGATATCATACCCAAAAATAATAAAAATTAACTTGAAAAACTTGACATGAAAATAGATCTTGAAAACGAGAAGGGTGAAAGAATCCCTTAAAAATTTGGTAGCCTAATGGCGCCACTTAAAACTTCAAAATACAGAATTGAAGAGGTCAAATGGGGTATCTCATCATATGATCATAAAAGATAAGTATGATA
This sequence comes from Viscum album, assembly GCA_963277665.1. Taxonomy (NCBI): domain Eukaryota; kingdom Viridiplantae; phylum Streptophyta; class Magnoliopsida; order Santalales; family Viscaceae; genus Viscum; species Viscum album. Next base: position 20,991,732 of record OY728154.1, read on the forward strand.
GATATAGAGATCATACCCCAACATAATAAAAAGGATCTTTAAAGACTTGACAAGAAAATAGAACTTGAAAATGAGAAGGGTGAAAGAATCTGTTACAAAAATTTCGGCAACCTAACGGCGCCACTTAAACTTTCATAAAATGAAATGATGAGAGTAAGAGAGGGTCTCTCATAACATTAACATAAAAAGGAAATTATAATTAATATAAAAGAACATCCTCCAACATAAGAACATGGAGCATAAAAGGAATGACATAAAAGAGATTACTTGAAAAGAAAGAGAGAGGTCGGATCCCTTACCTTAAAACGTAACTCTTAAAACTCAAAGGATGTGACCTTGAGAGGCTTGAGGGAACCTTCAGAGGACTCCTTGGGAGGTAAGGAGACCAGAAATTCGTTGATAATGATTTTGGAGTCCAAAGGATGATAGAATGTCTTGGTATTTACAGGGAATGTGGGGGGACAGACATTAATGGCCAAGGGACACCTCATAAGTAGGTTTCTCAAAACCATGTGCTCTCCCATGATATTTCCCATGAAGTTAGGACACATGGGGCCCCCAATACAATAATTCATCACCTTTGGTCGGCCAAAACATAAAATATCTCATGACATCATCATGACATAGTTATGATGTCATTAAACATACCGAAACCCTAAAAATGTATTTTTACTATTCACTGAAAATTCAACTTTCTTAGAACAATCCCAAAATTTCACCTTAACCATATATCAATGCTCTAATTTTAAAAATTAACTCTATTTTATAAAAATAATTTTCTAAATATTTTTAATTTATTTTTTAAATAAATACACTATTCACTGAAAATTCAATGTTTTCAGAAAAAAATCCCCAAAAATTACCTTAACATAATATCGATGCTCTGAGTTCAAAAATGAAATCCATTTTATAAAAATAATTTTCTAAATATTTTTAATTTAATTTTTAATTAAAAAACACTATTCACCCGAAAAAACTAATACTTGAATAATAATTTATGAAACCGTTATTTAACCATTTTATTGAATCACATTACTTAATCAAGGTGCCTAGATTATATTAATCCTTTCTTTAGGTGAGATTACTAATCCATTTGGTCACATTACTAATCCTAAGTATAAAATCACTATTCATAATTTATTATTCATCAAAATTTAATTTGATCTTATTAGACTCTAAATTTCGTACTGAACATAATTATAGAAGACCATCTTTCAAAAATCATTACATATTTTTAATTATTTAAGGTTTACATAAACATTTTTTAAAATATCCTTTCTCTAAAATTCACCAAAAATATGAATACTATATTTATCCGTACATTTGAAAAGTCATAAACATCATTATAAGAAGAAATCCCAATTTTTATTTAAAATAAAGGATTACACAAGGCAGTTATGGTCTCCTTACATAGCCCCTTAACACACCAGCATATGAACTAAGTGTAAGGTGTGCTAAGGTGAGAGAATACGAGATAGGCTCGGCCAACATCGCACGAGTAGTAATTTCTATCAGTTTGAACTTATCGCGAAGGCGATTCCGTTCTAGCTTCACACGATGAAGTTTGGCTTGGGATTGGTCCAGAGAAAAGCCCAGTGGTGCTACCTCCTTCCCAAGTTCTGTTATATGGTTTTCGATCGGTCTAAGACTACTGGGTGAGGCCATCAAATCTTTCTTCTATATTAATTAACCAATATTACTTGTATTTAGAGACAGTAATCAAAAATTTTAATTTCCAGTGGTCATATTGACCAATGGTCATATAATAGTCAAAACTAAACGGTCTCATTTTAATTATACTCATGTTATCAAATGAAATTTTTTTGTTCAGTATAAAAATAAAATAAAATAACACACAAAATTAGGAAACAAGATTTATTCAAAATTTTGGGTCGTTACAATCTTCCCCCCTTAAGAAATTGCGTCCTCACAATTTTTAAAATTGGGTTTTGAAATTTCATTGAAAGTCCCACATTGGAAAAGGCGTCAGTAAAACTATTACTTTAAAAGAAAGAAAGGGGAGTACAAAGGTCACCCGAGTTAACCCACACTAGGATTCCATGTTGGAAAACATGAACATGGAGGAGAACCAAAAGGGTCAAGTTCTGAGGGAGAGTGATAGAAAAAATGATTAGGATAAATTTAACCATGAGAAAATCCCAAACTTATGATGTGTGTAAACGGTCTTTGATTACCTAGTAGGAAACGTAAACCAACAACGTTTTTGTTTTACGTTCCTTTTCATAATTTTTAGGAATTCATTTACTAAATAGAACAAAACATAAAGAAATATACCTACCTTCAAGTAGAGTTTCATCCTTTAATAAGTCTCTACCAAAACTAATCATTTCTCCAAACGATGAGCATTCAAAACTACTTGGTCTCATCAAAACACAGGAATCATCTTCTAGAGAATCACATAGTCCACAAAAGATTAACTATCAATTTCTTCTATCTTTAAACATTATCCCAAAACAGAAAGGCTAAGGTAAAACAACTCTTCAAAAAGAAAGAATCCCATAGGAATGGAAACTACTTTTAAACCATCAAAGTTCCATGGTACTACTCAAAGTTCATCATAGACCATTCCATAAATAACATTCTTTAAAATCCCTCAAAATAAACCAAACTAAGATTGAAACACAAGTACACAAAGGATTTGATAACATAGACTTTTAAAATAAACTTCATTTTTCATCCCCAAACAACATCAACCACTCCTAACATCTTATAACAAAACTAGCTAACCGAAACATATTTTACCCAAGATAGGTTAATCATTACCATAAGTAACCTAAATTACTATAAGTCCACCTTAAATTCATCAATTCTTCAAAATATAAGTCAACCTTACTCCTCAATGAAAATACCGCAGTAATCTATTTACCCCGATCATATAGGGTCCCTAAAATAGTGAACGACTTCCAAAATAATAATCATATTTTAATCTACTAATCATCTCTATCGTATTATTACCGAAATCGTCGCATTTCCTATCACATTGGTTGTTGGGACATGTTCTTCTATTTCCCACCATTAACTAAGAAGAGAAAGTATAATTACGGTCTTAAATACTTAGCCAATAATCATGAAAAAGAACTTAAAGCATATAAGGATAACTTGTAGAAGATAAGTATACCCTAACTTGTGATCCCCTATGTTCCCATCTAGGTTATCCATGATCATATATTCTTATGCGAATCTTTATTTTATTTTATCGTTGTTCCTTTAACAATGGTTCATACTAAGCTTATGAATTTACCAAAGCATATCCCCCGGGAGTGTCGTAACCAAGAGTGCAGCAAGGCTCGTTGTCGTGTACCAGTTCCCATTTGAGTCTAGCTCAAATCAGTGTTTTCGGGTTTTACCCCTGTGTACATATGTGCCAGATCCACCTCTACCTTCTCATATCTATAGAGGGATGTATTTGCTTGGAAACCCATTACTCAATACTCACCAAAATACTAGGAAGATTTCTTATATATAAACTTTTCTATTGGCTTCTTCCTAAAGTTTTCATATCCTAATTTCCACAAATAACTAAACAATATTTTGATATAAACTATAGAATCTCGCCTTTTTATAACATAAACTTTCATTACATTACACAAAACCGAGGATCTTTAAGGTTTAGTGTCTTGGAAACCAGGAACATAATACATGAAAACAATATAAAACATTCTTCTTAAACACTAGAAATACCTTTACTTAAGTTCATCTGAGGTTCATTATTGCATCTCATAACCTGGGGACATACATCAAAAGAAAGGGTGAGCAGAAGGCCCAGTAAGGGAACACGAGAAACATTTAACATGTGAACTTGAGATACATCAACTATGTCATGAAAATAACTTTAAGGCATGAGAAAGAAATCATGAGATATATCATAATAAAAATAACATTTTTCATAAATTGAAGATGTGGCTACATAATTTAACATATAAAATCATGAACATATCACAAAGGTCCATCCCCAAGGTGTCATTTGAAAATTACCACGGTTATTCACCAAGATATCGTGAAAATTGTAATCTCTAGTGGTTACATCATTACCCAATACATTAGAGCGCTATCAGGGCGCACCCATAAATTTTCCTTTCTTATCATGTGAGCCACATATATAATCATAAATCATTTCATAGAAAACACATATAGCATAATAGAAATGGGTTTCATTTCATAATCATAACATTTTAAAAACTGCTTTAAAGACATGATCTTTACGTCACTTTAAACCCACGGAAGGGGAGATCGAGTCTCATGTATATAAATTCCAGAATTTAAAATAATAAATTTTGGTATATAAGTGAATACCCCTTTTGAAGAAATATCTTTGAGTATTCACTTAATAACATAAAATTACTTTAGAAAAAGGGAGAGACATTTTGAGACAGAAATTCTGCAGCATAACGGCTATGTTTCGGGGTTTTAGAAAACATTGAAAAGAGAGGGGACATGGTTCAACCACTCATAAATGACCTACAAATCAGTAGAGGGACAGAATATAAAGTATTTTAGAATATGGTAATGAAATTTGAAAGATATACCATATGAAATGAAGAACATGAAAGGAAGACAAAAATAATATTTCTCTTATGAAAATTCGGCAGCCCAAAGGCGTCATTTAAACTTTAACAAAAATGAATTAACGAGATCAAGTAGGGTCTCTCATCATATGAACATAAAATATCAGTATGATAGATATAGAGATAATACCCCAACATAATACAAAAGGAACTTGAAATACTTGACATGAAATTAGATCTTTGAAAAATGAGAAAGGCGAACGAATCCCTTAAAAATTCGGTAGCCTAACGGTGTCACTTAAACTTCAACCAAAAATGAATTGACAAGATCAAAATAGGGTCTCTCATAATATGAACATAAGGGTCCAGTATGATAGATATAGAGATCATACCCCAACATAATAAAAAGGAACTTGAAAGACTTGACATGAAAATAGATCTTGAAAACGAGAAGGGTGAAAGAATCCCTTAAAAATTCAGCAGTCTAATGGCGCCACTTAAAACATCAAAATAATGAATTGAAGAGATAAAATGGGGTCTCTAATCATATGATCATAAAATATCAGTATGATAGATATAGAGATCATACCCCAACATAATAAAAAGGAACTTGAAAGACTTGACAAGAAAATAGAACTTGAAAATGAGAAGGGTGAAAGATTCCGTTACAAACATTTCGGCAACCTAACGGTACCACTTAAACTTTCATAAAATGAATGATGAGAATAAGAGAGGGTGTATCATCTTATGAACATAAAACAGATAGTATAATGAATATAAATGAACATCCTCCAACATAAGTGTAAAAACCTGAAATTTTGAATAAATTTTGTTTCCTAATTTTGTGTGTTATTTTATTTTTTATACTCAACAAAACTGTTTCATTTGATAACATGAGTATAATTAAAATGAGACCATTTGATATTGACTATTATATGACCATTGGTCAATATGACCACTGGAAACTAAACGTTTCGATTATTGTCTCTAAATACAAGTAATCTTGTTTAATTAATATAGAAAGAAGATTCGATGGCCTCACCCAGTAGTCTTGGACCGATCGAAGCCCATCTAACAGAACATGGGAAAGAGGTAGCACCACTGGGCTTTGCTCTGGACCAAACCCAAGCCGAACATCATCGTGTGAAGCTAGAATGGAATTTCCTTCACAAGAAGTTCAAACTGATAGAAATTACTACTCGTGCGATGTTGGCCGAGCCTCCCTCGGATTCTCTCACCTTAGCACACCTTACACTTAGGTCCTATGCTGGTGTGATAAGGGGCTATGTAAGGAGACCGTAACTGCCTTGTGTAATCCTTTTTTTTAAATAAAATTGGGATTTCTTCTTATGATGATGTTTATGAATTTTAAAATGACCGGATAAATATAGTATGAATATTTTTTTATTTTAGAAAAAGGATATTTTTTTAAAAAAAGTTTATGTAAACCTTAAATAATTAAAAACGTGTAATGATATTCAAAAAATGGTCTTCTACAATTATTTCCAGCACGAAATTTAGAGTCTAATAAGATCAAATTGATTTTTTATGAATAGTAAATTATGAATATTGATTTTATGCTTAGGATTAGTAATGTGACCAAATGGATTAGTAATCTCACTTAAATAAAGCATTAAAATAATCTAGGCACCTTGATTATGTAATGTGATTCAATAAAATGGTTAAATAACGGTTTCATAAATTATTAGTCAAGTATTAGTTTTTTTGGGTGAATAGTGTTTTTTAATTAAAATTTTAATTTAAAATATTTAGAAAATTATTTTTATAAAATGGATTTCATTTTTGAACTCCGAGCATCGATATTATGTTAAGGTAATTTTTGGGGATTTTTCTGAAAAAAATTAATTTCCTGTGAATAGTGTATTTATTTAAAAATTAAATTAAAAATATTTAGAAAATTATTTTTATAAAATGGAGTTCATTTTTGAAATTAGATCATTGATATTTGGTTTCGGTGAAATTTTAGGATTTTTCTGAGAAAGTTGAATTTTTGATGAATAGTGAAAATTCAGTTTTTAAGTTACGGGTGTTTAATGACATCATTAAATGATGTATTAAGTATGTAATCAATTTTTTCGACTTATAAATATTAAGATAAGGTATGATGTGTCCCAAGTGGCCAATACCATGGGTAAATACCATGGGAAAGCCCATGGTTTTTTCAAAACCACTAATGAGGTGTCCCTTGGCCATTAATGCCTTATCCCCTCACTTTCCCTATAAATACCAAGCCATCATCTCATCCATTCGACTCCCCACTCTCCCCCAACGAATTTATGGTCTCATTACCTCCCGAGGAGTCCTCCCAAGGTGCCCCCAATCCCTCAAGGTCCCAACCTTTGAGTTTTAAGAGTTACGTTTTAAGGTAAGGGATCCGACCTCTCTCTTTCTTCTCAAGTAATCTCTTTTATGTCATTCCTTTTATTCTCCATGTTCTTATGTTGGAGGATGTTATTTTATATTCATAATACTGTCCTTTTTATGTTCATATGACTAGAGACCCCCTCTTACTCTCATCATTTAATTTTATGAATGTTTAAGTGGCGCCGTTAGGCTGCCGAAATGTTTGTAACAGATTCTTTCACCCTTCTCATTTTCAAGTTCTATTTTCTTGTCAAGTCTTTCAAGTTCCCTTTTATTATGTTGGGGTATGATCACTATATCTATAATACTGATATTTTATGATCATATGATGAGAGACCCCATTTGATCTCTTCAATTCATTATTTTGATGTTTTAAGAGGCGTCATTAGGCTGCCGAATTTTTAAGGGATTATTTCACCCTTCTTGTTTTCAAGATCTATTTTCATGTCAAGTATTTAAAGTTCCTTGTTATTATGTTGGGGTATTATCTCTATATCTATCATACTTAACCCTTATGTTCATATTATGAGATACCCTATTTTGATCTTGTCAATTCATTTTTTTTGAAGTCTAAGTGACGCCATTGGGCTGCCGAATTTTCTTAAGAGAAATGTTATTTTTTTATTCCTTTCATGTTCTTCATTTCATATGGTATATATTTCAAATTTCATTCCCATGTTCTAAAATACTTTATATTCTGTCCCTATACTGTTTTATGGGTCATTTTTGAGTGTTTTACCCATGTTACCTCTCTTTTCAATGTTTTCTAAAACCCAGAAACATAGCCATTATGCTGCAGAATTTCCGTCTCAAAATGTCTCTCTCTTTTTCTAAAGTAATTTTATTTTATTAAGTGATTACTCAAAGTTCATTCTTCAAAAGGGGTATTCACATATATAACAAAATGTTTTATTTTAAATTCTTGGATTTATTTACATGATACCCACTCTCCCCTTCTGTGGGTTTAAAGTGACGTAAAGATCATGTCTTTAAAGCAGTTTTTAAAACGTTATTATTATGAAATGAAACCCATTTCTTTTATACTATATGGGTTGTTTATGAAATGATTTATGATGATATATGTGTCTCACATGATAATAAAGGAAAATTTAAGGGTGCTCCCTGATAGCGCTCCAATGCATTGGGTAATGATGTAACCACTAGAGATTACAATTTTCACGATATCTTGGTGAACAACCTTGGTAATTTTCAAATGACATCTTGGGGATGGACCTCAGTGATATGTTCATTATTTTCTATGTTAAATTATGTAGCCACATCTTCAAGTTATGAAATATGTTATTTTTATTATGATATACCTCATTATTTCTTTCTCATGCCTTAAAGTTCTTTTCATGACCTTATTGAAGTATCTCAAGTTCACATGTAAAATGTTTCTCTTGTTTCCCTTACTGGGCCTTCTTCTCACCCTTTATTTTGATGTATGTCCCCAGGTTATGAGATGCAGTAATCAACCTAATATGAACATAAGGACGAGCCTTTCAAGTGTTTAAGAAGAATGTTTTTTTGTCTCATGTATTAAGTTCCTGGTTTCCAAGACACTAAACCTTAAAGATCCTCAGTTTTTTTTATGTAATGAATGTTTATGTGACAGAAAGGAGGGATGTTATAGTTGGTATCAAAGGATGGTTTAGTTATTTGTGGAAATTAGGATATGAAAACTATAGGAAGAACCCTATAGAAAATTATAAATATAGGAAATCTTCCTGGTATTTTGGTGAGTATTGAGTAAGGGGTTGCCGAGAAAATACATCTCTGTCTGGATACGAGCTGGTAGAGGTGGATCTGGCACAGATGTACATAGGGGTAAAACCTGAAAACACCGCTTTGAGCTAGACTCGAACGAGAACTGGTACACGAAAACAGGCCTTGCTGCACTCTTGGTTACGACACTCTCGGGGGATATGATTTGGTAAATTCATAAGCTTAGTACGAACCATTATTAAAGGAACAAAGATAAAATAAAATAATGATTCACATAAGAATATATGATCATGGATAACCTAGTTTGGATCCTAGGGGATCACAAGTTAGGGTATACTTTTCTTCTATAAGTTATGCTTCTGTGCTTTAAGCTCCTTTTCATGATTATTGGCTAAGTATTTAAGCCCCTAATTGTACTTTATTTTCTTAGTTAATGGATGGAAATGGAATAACATGTCCCAGCAACCAATGAGATAGGAAATGTGAAGATTTTTTTATTAATATGACAGAGATGATTAGGGGATTAAAAGACGATTCTTATTTTGGAATATGTTCACTATTTTGGGAACCCTATTTGATCTAGGTAAATAGATTACTACGGTATTTTCTTTGAGGAGTAAGGTTGAATTATATTTTGAAGAATCAATGAATTTAAGGTGGACTTATAGTAATTTAGGTTACATATGTAAATGATTAGCCTATCTTGGGTTAAATATGTTTAGGTTAGTTACTTTTTTTAAAAGATGTTAGGAGTGGTTGATGTTGTTTGGAGATGAATGATAAAGTTTACCTTGGAAGACTATGTTATAAAATCCATCTTGTATTTGGGATTCAATCATAGTTTGGTTTATTTTGAAGAATTTTAAGCACAGTTATTTATGGAATGGTCTATGATGAACTTTGGGTAGTACCATGGAACTTTGAAGATTTAAAAGTAGTTTTCCTTCCTATGGGACTCTCTATTTTTGAAGAGTTGTTTTATCTTACCCTTTATGTTTTTGGGATAATGTTTAAAGATAGAAGAAATTGATAGTTAATATTTTGTGGATTAAGTGACTCTCAAGAAGATGATTATTGTGTTTTGATGACACCAAGTAGTTTTGAATGCTCATCGTTTGGAGAAAAGATTTGTTTTGGTAGAAACTTATTAAAGGATGAAACTCTACTGGAAGGTAGGTATATTTACTTATGTTTTTATTCTATGTAGTAAATGAATTCCTCAAAATTATTAAAAGGAACGTAAAACAAAAACATTGTTGGTTTAAGCTTTCTACTGGGTAATCAAATACCATTTACACACATCATAAGTTTGGGATTTTCTCGTGGTTAACTTTCTCCTAATCATGTTTTCTATCACTCTTCCTCAGAACTTGACTCTTTGTTTTCTCCTCCATTTCCATGTTTTCCTACATGGAATCCTAGTGTGGGTTAACTCGGGTGGCCTTTGTACTTCCTTTTCTTTCTTTAAAAGTAATAGTGTTACTGACTCTTTTTCCGATGTGGGACTTTCAATGAAATTTCAAAACCCAATTTTAAAAATTGCGAAGACGCAATTTATTAAGGGGAGAAGATTGTAACAACCTGAAATTTTGAATAAATTTTGTTTCCTAATTTTGTGTGTTATTTTATTTTTTATACTCAACAAAACTGTTTCATTTGATAACATGAGTATAATTAAAATGAGACCATCGGATTTTGACTGTTATATGACCATTGGTCAATATGACCGCTGGAAACTAAACGTTTTGATTGATGTCTCTAAATTCAAGTAATATTGTTTAATTAATATAGAAAGAAGATTCGATGGCCTCACCCAGTAGTCTTGGACCGATCGAAGCCCATCTAACAGAACTTGGGAAAGAGGTAGCACCACTGGGCTTTGCTCTGGACCAAAACCAAGCTGAAATTTATCGTGTGAAGCTAGAACGGAATCGCCTTCGTGAGAAGTTCAAACTGATAGAAATTACTACTCTTGCGATGTTGGCTGATCCTCCCTCGGATTCTCTCACCTTAGCGCACCTTACACTTAGGTCCTATGCTGGTGTGATAAGGGGTTATGTAAGGAGGCCATAACTGCCTTGTGTAATCCTTTGTTTTAAATAAAAATTCGGATTTATTCTTATGATGAAGTTTATGAATTTTCAAATGACTGGATAAATATAGTATGAATATTTTTTTATTTTAGAAAAGGGATATTTTTTAAAAAAAGTTTATGTAAACCTTAAATAAATAAAAACGTGTAATGATATTCAAAAAATGGTCTTCTAAAATTATGTCCAGTATGAAATTTAGAGTCTAATAAGATCAACTTGATTTTTGATGAATAGTAAATTATGAATAGTGATTTTATGCTTAGGATTAGTAATGTGACCAAATGGATTAGTAATCTCACTTAAATAAAGCATTAAAATAATCTAGGCACCGTGATTAAGTAATGTGATTCAATAAAATGGTTAAATAACGGTTTCATAAATTATTAGTCAAGTATTAGTTTTTTCGGGTGATTAGTTTTTTTTAATTAAACATTTAATTAAAAATATTTAGAAAATTATTTTTATAAAATGGATTTCATTTTTGAACTTGGAGCATCGATATTATGTTAAGGTAATTTTTGGGGATTTTTCTGAAAAAAATGAATTTTTGGTGAATAGTGTATTCATTTAAAAATTAAATTAAAACTATTTAGAAAATTATTTTTATAAAATGGATTTCAATTTTGAAATCAGAGCAATGATATTTGGTTAAGATGAAATGTTGGGATTTTTCTGAGAAAGTTGAATTTTCGATGAATAGTGAAAATACAGTTTTTAAGTTACGGGTGTTTAATGACATCATTAAATGATGTATTAAGAATGTAATCAATTTGGTTGACTTATCAATAGTAAGATAAGGTATGAGGTGTCCCAAGTAGCCAACACCATGGGAAAATACCATGGGGAAGCCCATGGTTTTTTCAAAACCACTAATGAGTCGTCCCTTGGCCATTAATGCCTTGTCTCATCACTTTCCCTATAAATATCAAGCCATCCTCTCATCCATTCGACTCCCCACTTTCCCCCAATGACATTCTGGTCTCATTACCTCCCAAGGAGTCCTCCCAAGGTTCCCCCAAGCCCTCAAGGTCCCAACCTTTGAGTTTTAAGAGTTACGTTTTAAGGTAAGGGATTTGACCTCTCTCTTTCTTTTCAAGTAATCTCTTTTATGTCATTCCTTTTATGCTCCATGTTCTTATGTTGGAGGATGTTATTTTATATTCATTATACTTTCCTTTTTATGTTCATATTATGAAAGACCCCCTCTTACTCTCATCATTTCATTTTATGAATGTTTAAGTGGCGTCATTACGCTGCCGAAATTTTTGTAACGGAATCTTTCACCGTTCTCATTTTCAAGTTCTATTTTCTTGTCAAGTCTTTAAAGTGCCTTTTTATTATGTTGGGGTATTATCTCTATATCTATCATACTGATATTTTATGATAATATGATGAGAGACCCCATTTTATCTCTTAAATTCAGTATTTTGAAGTTTTAAGAGGCGCCATTAGGATGCCGAATTTTTAAGGGATTCTTTCACCCTTCTCGTTTTCAAGATCTATTTTCATGTCACGTATTTCAAGTTCCTTTTTATTATGTTGGGGTATGATATCTATATCTATCATACTTAACCCTTATTTTAATATGATGAGAGACCCTATTTTGATCTTTTCAATTCATTTTTTTTGAAGTTTAAGTGACGTCGTTGGGCTGTCGAATTTTCATAAGAGAAATATTATTTTTGTCTTCCTTTCATGTTCTTATTTCATAGGGTATATCTTTAAAATTTCATTACAATGTTCTCAAATCCTTTATATTCTGTCCCTCTACAGTTTTATGGGTCATTTATGAGTGTTTGACCGATGTCCCCTCTCTTTTCAATGTTTTCTAAAACCCCGAAACACAGCCGTTATGCTGCAGAAATTCCGTCTCAAAATGTCTCTCTCTTTTTCTAAAGTACTTTTATTTTATTAAGTGAATACTGAAGGATATTTCTTAAAAAGGGGTATTCACATATATACCAAAATGTTTTATTTTAAATTCTGGGATTTACATACATGATACCCACTCTCCCCTACCGTGGGATTAAAGTGACGTAATGATCATGTCTTTAAAGCAGTTTTTAAAACGTTATGATTATGAAATGAAACCCATTTATTTTATGCTATATGGGTTGTTTATGAAATGATTTATGCTGATATATGTGTCTCACATGATAATAAATTCAAATTTAAGGGTGCGCCCTGATAGCGCTCCAATTCATTGGGTAATGATGTAACCACTAGAGATTACAATTTTCACGATATGTTGGTGAATAACCTTGGTAATTTTAAAATGACACCTTGGGGATGGACCATGGTGATATGTTCATGATTGTCTATGTTAAATGATGTAGCCACATCTTCAAGTTATGAAATATGTTATTTTTATTATGATATGCCTCATGATTTCTTTCTCATGCCTTAAAGTTCTTTTCATGACCTTATTGAAGTATCTCAAGTTCACATGTAAAATGTTTCTCTTGTTTCCCTTACTGGGCCTTCTGCTCACCCTTTCTTTTGATGTATGTCCCCAAGATATGAGATGTCGTAATGAACCTAAGATGATCATAAGGAGAAGCCTTTAAAGTGTTTAAGAAAAATGGTTGTTTGTTTCATGTATTAAGTTCCTGGTTTCCTAGACACTAAACCTTAAAGATCCTTAGTTTTTTTTATGTAATGAAAGTTTATGTGACAGAAAGGCAGGATGCTATAATAAGAACATGGAGCATAAAAGGAATGACATAAAAGAGATTACTTGAAAAGAAAGAGAGAGGTCGGATCCCTTACCTTAAAACGTAACTCTTAAAACTCAAAGGTTGAGACCTTGAGAGGCTTGAGGGCACCTTGGGAGGACTCCTTGGGAGGTAAGGAGGCCCGAACTTCGTTGAGAATGATTTTTGAGTCCAAAGGATGAGAGAATGGCTTGGTATTTATAGGAAAAGTGAGGGGACAAGGCATTAATGGCCAAGGGACACCTCATAAGTGGGTTTCTCAAAACCATGTGCTCTCCCATGATATTTCCCATGAAGTTAGGCCAAATGGGGCCCCCAATACAATAATGCATCACCTTTGGTCGGCCAACCCATAAAATATCTCATGACATCATCATGACACAGTTATGATGTCATTAAACATACCGAAACCCAAAAACTGTATTTTTACTATTCATTGAAAATTCTACTTTCTTAGAAAAATCCCAAAATTTCACCTTAACCAAATATCAATGCTCTGATTTCAAAAATGAACTCCATTTTATAAAAATTATTTTCTTAATATTTTTAATTTATTTTTTAAATAAATTCACTATTCACCGAAAATTCATTTTTTTCAGAAAAAATCCCCAAAAATTACCTTAACATAATATCTATGCTCTGAGTTCAAAAATGAAATCCATTTTATAAAAAAAATTTCTAATATTTTAAATTTATTTTTTAATTAAAAACAGTATTCAAATGAAAAAACTAATACTTGAATAATAATTTATGAAATCGTTATTTAACCATTTTATTGAATTGCATTACTTAATCAAGGTGCCTAGATTATATTAATACTTTCTTTAAGTGGGATTACTAATCCATTTGGACACATCACTAATCCTAAGCATAGAATCACTATTCATAATTTAGTATTCATCAAAAATTAAGTTGATCTTATTAGACTCTAAATTTCGTACTGAACATAATTGTAGCAGACCATATTTTGATAATCATTACACATTTTTTATTATTTAAGGTTTACATAAACATTTTTTAAAATATCCTTTCTCCAAAATTCACCAAAAATATGCATACTATATTTATCCGGACATTTGAAAACTCATAAACATCATCATAAGAAGAAATCCCAATTTTTATTTAAAATAATGGATTACACAAGGCAGTTACGGTCTCTGTTAGGTCCACTAGGCTGAATACCCTTAGAGGGGGGGTGAATCAGGGTATGACTAATTAAAAATTAATGCCCGTTCTGATCTTGTTTCGCTGTTAAGGAAAACACTCTTCTCTCTCTTTCCTGCTACACTATATAAACAGAAAGTAAAGCAAGCGCATGACACAACAATTTATCTTGGTTCACCGCTAAGGGCTACGTCCAAGGAGCATACGCCGACAGGTTGCTGGTCGTACCAAATTCCACTAATCTTCACTAGCTGTGGATTACAAGCTTCGGGCTAGATCACTTCTATGCCCAGGCTCACTGCCTTTACAATGTTTAGGGTCAGCTCACTGCTTTCCCAAGGGTCACTCCCTGTTTCTCTCTCTCTTGATGAGAATAGGATTCATGCTCTGAAAAATCTGGAAAGGCATCAGAATATGATAGCTAGAGCCTTCAACAAGAAGGTTCACCTCCTAAATTTCCTTCAATGAAACTTGGTATTGTCCCTCTGGGCACCAATGATCCCTGGAATAAATCCACCCAAGTTGGAGCCCAAATGGGAAGGACCTTACATAATTCACATGGTTTACCCCAATGGATCATACTCCCTGGTGACCATGGATGGTGAGCGTATAACCCATCCCACCAATGCCAATTTCCTCAAGAAATAATTTTCCTGAGCCACAATGGTCCTGAACGACCTTATCCTACTGCCCCCACATGACCCTAAACTGTGTGATGGTCCGACATGACCCTAAACTGTTCAGTCCAACATGACCTTAAACCGTTCAGTATTACATGACTTTAAACTATGGATCAACTCACAAGACGTTAAACTGGGCCCTTAGAACTACATATGGATTAATTCTCATCTGTATGGGATACGTAAGAATGCTCAAGCATTTCAACTTTAGCCCAGCCCCTGACCTCTTCTCTTTGACTATTTTTCCTGGGTATAGTTCTCTCGAGGGAACCTTGCATGATATGGTGTAGGTTCCCTTAGCCCCACTCATACCAAGATTATATTGGTCGCACCATGTTCCCACTCCTCATTCTTTTATCCCCACACTTCCTCACCGCATGACGTTAAACTGCATGGCCTTCAATAACTATGTATGGAATGATTCCCATTCTTATGGGATACATAGGAACGCCCGGACAATTTGTCTGTTGGACCAGCCCAAATGCCAGAATTTCCCCTTGGGTCAGGACACATGGTGTGGTACATGTTTTTTCCTCAATACAAGGTGATCTCCACTCGATTACTCTGTACGTCTCCCTCCCCAAAGGTGTCCGCCCCTTTCATCACCCGGTTTGATTTTAAAATGTATGGGTACAACTATGCTTCACTCACTTCTCTGATTGGGACTCCATCATCTCTCCCATCCAGAAGGGCCCCCAAATGGCATGGATTCTTGGCCCAAGGGCTCTCCTACCAATTCAGTCCAATGACCTCAAGGATGTTGAACAATGAATTGATACAAATCCATGGTTGTGAATATGGTCATCATTTGATGCTCATTTGTTGTTCCCATTCCTGGTCACTATAGGGATGTTGTGTTTCAAACATGGTCAATAGCTATCCTATGTTGTTAGGGCCCCCCCAAGATGTCCCATACATTTAGTGTAGTGGTTCTTTCTATCCCATTGTATGTCCAAGAGATGAAATCCCATCAGGTTATGCCAGTCGGTAGACCCTTATATGGCTGGGAGAGTTGAATCTGACTCCTTGTTTCCCACACCGAGCTTTGCTCATGTGGGCTTAGGAGCTGTGATGAGGTGGTAACCGGACAAGAGGTTGTATGGATACCATTAGTCGAGACCCCCAGCCTCAAGCCCCTCGACCTTCTAGGGCCCCAGCCCATGTTCTTACCCAGAGTGTACGGTGCGGTATGGGATTATGTCTTCATTCACATTGGGTTATTTTCTATGCCGTACACCTCCCTTGATTTGGGTATCTTACTCCTCTCTTCGTCCACACTACAAGATGTTAAACTGAAAACTGTTGGGCCTTTCCGACCAAGGCCCAACCTCAAGCCTCCTGGAATTTTCCATCCCCAACCCATGTTCCTATTTAGGGTTTTACGGTGTGGTATGGGATTATTTCCTCATTCACATCGGGTTACTCTCCATGTCGTACACCCCCCTCATTAGGGAATCTTACCCCTATGTGTGATTCTAGAACAATGTGTGGCTTGATTCCCATCCTCATGGGATACATAGGACCGCCCAAGCATCTCGTCTTCGGGTCCAACCCCATCTTTTAGGGGTCTCCCTGTTATCCTGGCCCCCCGGCCCTCTTTCAGCAATTCACCAATTTCCCCAAGGGTACTGTGGTTCAGAGTGTGGAGTGTTAGATTTTACGTGGGCATGATTTTGCCCATTTTTTCAGGCTTCGTGTTCCCCTTCACGTGGACTTATTTAATCTTCCACACTTGAAGGTACCCCCAAATGGTCAAGATGCTAGGCCTAAGGGCTCTCCTAGCATTACGAACCAGTTTACTCAAGGGTCTCAGACAAAAAAATGATAAAAGTCCTGCATTGCAAATATGGTCAGCGGCTGACACTCGTTTGTTTGTCCTCATTTCCTGCTAACATGATATGGATTCTATGTTTTGAACATGGTCAATAGTCATCCTCCATCGTCACTCCAACCCCATTAATCCCTAAATTTCAGTTACACGATTCACATCCTTCTCCACCTAATCATGTCCAAGTAGAACTTTGAAATTCTTGGAACTATTCCTCAGTGCGCATCTGCACGTTAGGAGGGGAAAGCCACAACAAGGAAGTAATTCAGGGCTCCACTAATTCCCCCTTTTGCATATATTTCTCATATTGAAAATACCTTATCCACTCTTTTTTCTTACACCATGTTTGACTCACATAGGCTTAGGGATAAGATTATGGTTCGCCTTTACTTGGGACAATCCCTTCTCCATGGTCTGAGTTCTAAGACCTTAAAGGAAGATCTTTTCATAATTACCCCTTCATATAACTACATGTGGATTGATTCTCATCCTCATGGAATACATAGGACCACCAAAACATCTGGAATTGAGGTCCAACCCCATCTCTCAGAAATCTCCCTTTCACCTTGACCCCTTAACCTACCCTTTCCCAGGGAGAGGAGTATATGGTGTGGTATGGGACTATGTCATCATTCAAGTTGGGTATGTAATGACCATGCCATTTACCTCTTTCTAATGAGATTTATCCATCCCCTTGTTCTATTTTAATCTTTTCAAGATGGACGATCTCAATATGAGCCCCTAGATCCTCTTCAGTGATTCACCAATTTCCCCAAGGGTACTCTGGTTTAGCACCTGAAATGTCGGATTCTACCCAGACATGCTTTTACCCATTTCTCAGGCTTCATGTTCCCCTTCATTAGGGCTTCCATCACCATTCACATCAAAATGGACCCCCAAAATGAATGGATGCTCGACACATGGTCCCTCCTACCATTATAGGCCAAAGTCCTCAAGAGTCTTGAGCATAAAATTGATACCAGTCCCACGTTGTGAATTTAATCAACGGTCGATGCTCATTTATTGTTCCCATTCTATGCTAACGTGATATGGATGTTGTGTTTCGAACATGGTCCACAGTTATCCTCCATTTTCATGCCAGTACCTTTAATCCATGAATGTTTGTTACCTGATTCACATCATTGTCCACCCTATCATGTCCATGTGGAATTTTAGCACTCTTGACAGTATCCCTCAGTGCACATTTTCACATTAGGTTGACAAAGCCACAGTAAAGGTGTCATTCAGGGTTCCGCACCAACTTCCCTTTGATGTGAGTCCCAGGTATTGGAAAAACCCCTCTTCTGCCCTTTTTTCCCACACCGAGGTTGACTCATGTGGGATTAGGGATCGGGTTGAGGTCTGTGCTTACTTGAAAGGATTTCTCTTCTCCATGGTCTGAGCTCTATGAACATAAACTAAGTTCCCTTTCTGAACTATGTATGGCTTGATTCCCATCCCCATGGGATATGTAGGAACACCCAGACATCTCGTTTTTTGGGTTCAGCTCAATTGGGAGCTAGTTTCTCCTACCCCTTACCCTCTTACCTATATTATTGGCCCCTTGGCCCAAGTTCTATTTCACAGAATCGCATACAGTGTGGTATGGGATTCTTCCCTCGTTCGTGTCGGGTGTGTTTAATTGCACCATTTATGTTCCCCCTTCAACCTCATCTCTTCTACGTCTGTGCTGCATGATGATAACATGCACGCTTGGTCCCATCACATGACCCTAAGCCGTGACATTATCGTCCTAACCGCACGACAAAAAACGTCACTGCATCGTGATGTCCTCACTCAAGTGGAAACCATGATTGGTATTGGTCACATGCCATAGAATTTTTCAATGCCTTCATATGTCTTGATTCTTGTGGTGATTCCAGTACATTCTATCCAAGGCCTGTCGCTTCACAAAAACACCATTCACCTTAAAGGACAAACAATACACAACAAATACATCTTTTTTTTGTGCGAGGTCCACACCCGCTTGCCTCTTTTATCCCTAGCACTGGTACCTTACCATGCCACCTCTTAGAACTACGTACAGCTTGATTCTCATTCTCATGAGATACATAGGAATGCTCGATCACTTCCCCCACAGTCCCAACTTAACTCTCGTTTTCGGTCCATTGACCTAAAACCTTACCGAGGAACACATGGTAATCTGGACTCCAGGTGCTCATTCATGTATGGTTTCATAATCACTTTACCATGTGTCCCATGCACTCCTTGTTGATCCATGTTCTGATCTATATGACCATAAACTAAGACCACTCTACGTCCTTTTCGCAAAATGTTAAACTACACAACATCTTCCAGAACTAGATATGGCTTGATTCCCATCCTCATGGGATAAGTAGAGACACCCAGGAATTTCACCTTGGGTCCAGCCCCAGGAAACATAATTCATATTCCTCCTCGTATCCATCCCCCTAGCCTGACCCCTTTTGGGGAACCATGTAACTGTATCTTTTCCCTAAACAAGTTCAGGATACCCCACAATGGCATTGGGAAGAGATAGCTCCCTCGCTAGAGAGGTCCTATCTAAAATAATGGATGATCCAGGACCAAACAGATGTGCCCATCTAATGTGCTCCCACCACGGTGGCATAATTTCTAGTGTTGGATTATATTCAAACAAACCATCACTCCACATTCCACAATTTGTGACCCCCTTATTAGGACCCTCTTCCTCTTTCATGTCTAATGGAACCCCCTAACAGTATGGATGCTTGACCTATGTCCTACCTATTGTCCTGGGCCAATGTTCTAGAAGACTAACGAATGACATTTTGATTCAGGCCCCATGTTTCGAACATGGAAAACGATCGGCCCTAATTTTCTATCCCCACTCCAGGATAATACAGAAATGATATTGTTTTTTGAATGTGGTCAACAGTTATCCTTCAATGTCATGCCATACCCCACAATGTTCCGAATACTGTGTATCATGATTCACACCTCCCATTCCCATCTATTCGGATTGATTCTAGAACCCCTGGCGTTACCCTGTTCGTGCACAAGAGCACACTGGGGAAATTGTAATTCGGGTGTTTTGAGTGCTTCATTCTCCAGTCAGGTCTCTCCCATTTCCTCCCAGAAATTCGGACCAGTTGTTCAATCCCCGGATGCCCAAATCATGGTTTTCACTCCTACATTTGGATGGGGTGATATGGTGGTCATCCCTTGTTTCGAACATCAGACCCAACCCACGTGATCTTAGGGAATGATCAATGGATGCTCCATGAACATCACGATTATGAAATAAACCAATGTAAACAACGTAACTCATTCATGCTATGGCATCAAAAAATCAAAGCATGAAGGTACGTTTGAGTTTTTTTAATCATTACAGTACTCGGGGGTTGACTCCCCCCATGGATGGGTTGACCTCATCAAAAGATCGTAGTAGCTCCACCACCCTCTGGATGGTGGCGTCCAGGAGTTACTGCCGCCTGTTCAGCTCTCGCTCCTCCTCGACAGGGAGGGGGTACAATTCGTTGGCCGTAATCTAGGCCCGCTCCACGTCTGTCCGGATGGTGGTCATCTCCTCATAGGCTCGCTTCATGCCCTCTTTTGCCTCTACCAGCTGGGCCTTCAACATTAATATTATCTCATATTTCTCATTGAGGGAGGTCGAGTGCTCGTCCACCCGATTCTGCAGCCGCTGGACCTCATCTTCAGCCTCCTGGATCCTCTTGATGTTTACCGCCTTCATCTACTGGTAGCCCACACCAAGTCCATGGTCATACTCCTGGATCATTTCTGCCATAATATTTTGGATGACCATGTGAGGATGTTGGGCATCCACTCCCCCAGCATACATTTTGTGCAGTCATGAGCAAAGTCTGTCCATATCATCCAACCACAGTTCTTGGGGGGTATCATTGATGAAGCACATGATCAGATTCCATGATCAGCGACAAACTATCATTCAATCCTCTTCATTAGAGGCCATCTCATTCTAGTGGGCATGATTGGCAGGCTCATACATGGGGAACACCCCTAGGAACTCTTCAGAAGGGTCCATGCCTTGTGTTTGATCAGGCGTGGAATGACTGGGGCTATCCAAATGGTCCTCATCATCAGAACCCACCTCAATGATCCCGGGTGCAACCCCACTGACGGTCCCACTGGTGATCAGGAGTGCCACTGTTAGGTCAGTTGGGGCATCCACCTCCATGACCACCAGCATTCCCTTGGGAAGGATTCCACCAGAAGCCCCGAACAACCTCGCCAAGGTGACCCACACCATTTGAAGAACTATACGTGCCAAAAAGCAACATGGACATCAGTAAAAAAATTTAGGGGATGAGAGTCATAAAATTGGTAGAGGGGACGTACAGATATCGAATCCCAAATCTCGCTCTTGGGTTGATGTCATCGGGACCCTGAATCGTGGCCCCCCATATATGGTCGGAAGGTATGAAAACTCTGGAGGGATCACCTCAAGTGTCCTAGCCCTGCTGGATGCAGGAATGGATGCAGCAGATGGCGTAGATCCTGAGGGTCCCGCATCTGCATCCACTGATGGATGAGAATGGGTCCTGTATATAAGAATATCCTGCAAGGTTTAGATGTTAACAAGAATTTCAGAATGACCTCAATGAAAGTCCAATAGAAGGGGGTTTCACATTTTTACATCAAGGGCCTCTGCGAACTCTTCAAGATCTGAGTCTTGATCTCCATCTTCACCCTCCTCCAACATGATCCCTCTCCTGGCCTCATCTCCCTAGGAGGACTCTTCTGATACTTCCAGCAGGGGGAAGCTCTCTCTCAAATCAGCTTCCAACAACTGCGGAGGATTACTGCGATTACGAAACACATTGACTCGATCTTTCATTGGATGAGGAGCGCCCCAGGAACACACAGAGTCCTCCAGCTCTGCCAGGTACTGCTTCGCCTCCACCTGGGCACCGCAAAGCTGGACTAGATAGGGCCTATCCCCAGTAAATCCATCGTGAGATGGTTTAGGTTCTTCCACAACTCGGCGGGGCCAAGGAATTTCCTGTTGACTTCCCTAATCTTCCAGGCCTCCGGGAAGACAACATTCTCTAGCAAGCCGATATGGTGTAGTTGCTTCCCTGGAGCCTGGGTGGGTATCCTGAGGAATCCTCTTGGCGGCCTCCCCTCCAGATGGATTTGTTCTTCTTGAACTGTCGGGTCAGCTAACACGACTGGATATATTTCTACTGCATCAACTTCAACTGGTGTGGGCCTCGCCACCATGGCAGCCCTGCCACCATGGGATGCCCTTGCCGACTTCCTACCCCGTGGTCGGGGAAGATCACCATCACCGACTCAAATGATTGGATGGTTTAGAATCTCCCCCAGGTAGGCCACCTTCCATATTTGGGCATATTCCTTTCCCAATCTGAGGACGTCAGTCTGTGGAGGAAACTCATTCCGCATTCTCCCATCTTCCCGCATGAACATGAGCCACATATGCCTCATCACGCACGGGTGTTATTCATAGGGCACCTCCAAATAGAACTATGGGGTTAGCCTCTATATACACCATAATTTCCTTGCAAACCGGTGTGGGGAGTATGACTTACAGAGGGGCTCATGGTCCACCCTTGCCACACAGACTCCACCTCAAAAGGCCAAGAGATTGGCCCGGGGCTCTTCCGTCCCCTGGCCATTATCAGTAAATACCCCCATCAGCAATGGAAATGGGTGTAAATTGAATTCCTCTACACTCCACACCCAGTTCAGAACCGATGGTGTCATCGGATTGGATGGAAAGCACCATGCGACATTCAGGATCGATTGGTGGAAGTTTGAGCCCGGAGGAGAGATAGGGTTCGAGTATTCGTAAACCCCCCAGATATGTGCCGTTATCCACCCATATATGAGGTGGAATGACCCACATACCCTCTGTGGCCTTTTCCCCTCATTGATATGCCACATCACCTTATACAGTTTGGCAGGGATTGATATTTTTAGGTTGACACTTCCTCATGTCGTCAACTTGGACGCCACGATAAATGTTCTCAGGCATACTCCCATGTTGGTATCCCTCACCGTCAGGATCCAACCACCGATGAGAGTCACGATAAACACAACTAACCTGACTATTGGCTGCTGCTCAGTGCTGACACTAAACCACGAGGTCTCCAACTGGCTATCCTCCAAAAGTCACCAGTACGAGTGCTCCTTACTCTGAGCCCCCTTCGGGAAAGTCTGAGGCCTCGTGGGAAACTGCCTGTTTTCTAGGAAGTTTAGGATTTGTTTGAACCACCACCTTATTTTTACATCCCTTACTGCTTCCTTTTCCTCCCTGAGCACAAGATCCATCAACACCATCGCTAGCCATGGAGTTTGTTCTGGATTCTCCAATGCACTCATGACGGGGAGGAATTCGTCGTACATCGCCCCCAATATCGGGACCCTCAAGATCTGGTGGACATCCCACAAGCTGATACCAACCTCCCCATGGTGTAATTGGATGGTATTGGTCCTCGAATACCATCTACTCAATAACTCTGGCATCAGCCGTTTCGATTGATATATGTGGAATTGAGAAGACCAGGCCACCTCATACAAACCCACTCTCCTCACCTCAGCCCCAAACTCCTCACATGAGGCGCCTACCTAGTAGGTCCAGGACCAGTCGTTTATGATGTTGTCCCCCTAGCACTGGTCTCATTCCTCAGACCACCCCTTCCTCGAGTTCCTCAAAGATTCTTTCAGTATCGTGTGGTACAGAGGAGTTGAAATCTCTGGCTGCCACAACTTCCCATCAACGTTATTCAGGTGGTTGTATAAGCAATCGGCATTGATGGGTGTGAAATACTCCAGTGCATGGCCATCAGCAACCCCGAACCATCAGCGCTGGCACGACGTGCTCCTGAACCAGTAAGCTTGTTTGTCCCGACTTCCTTCGGGGATGAAGACGTCATCCCTTAGACCAAATCCATACAAAGGCAACCTCTTATACATTGGGTAGTTCTTCTGGCTCTCTGATAGCATTTCCACTAATACTATGGTCTGAGTAGCTCTGTACAAACCCCCCCAAACACAGACTATTCTCCATCTCATCCCTTCGGGCGACATCTACAAGAACCCCCTTGGTATCTTCTTTGTGAGACATTAAGTTTTATAACTTTGATGATTTTTGGGTTTGTTCGCGAATCTTGTTCACAGAGAGCATTCATGAAGCCAGTTCATGGAGAGAGTTCGCAATGCCCATTCGAGGATTAATGCTCAGACCTTCAAGCACAAGATCACGAAGCATTGTATCATAGACAAAAACTCGTTGTGTGCCACAAATCGAAGACCCGATTCGTGGAGAGCAGTCGTGCAGTACGCGGAGCTTTGCAAACCGAGAGCGCTAAAGTCCAAAATCGCGGATACGAGAAAATAAAAAAGAGAGTTTAGGTCCCCTATTTATAGGAAAGGGACCCCCAGAGATTCATGGTGTGTCCCGAAAAAATCCTGGTTTGCGGTGCGCCCGGAAGGAGCTTCGATTTTCCCACTTGGCTAGCCCTCTTCGTGAGGTAGCTTCACGAACGACCAAGGATTTTGGCGATTGAACCTCATACATCAACCCTTGACTTCTTTGTGGCCTCAAGTCTATGGGGGGGGGAATTTTTTGACACCTATATTTGGGGAGGAGAAGAAGACAGAGACCCAAGAGCTACCTCACGAAGCCAATTCACGGAGAACAGGTCGCACAACGCCGCCATGAAGAAAGGAGGTGGTAACGCTCTGTGACCCTCTGTGATGCAAGGAGGTGGTAACACTTCGCGAACTCCCTTGATGTTCGTGACCCACCATGAAGAAATGAGGCAGTAATTCTCCATGACTTCATTTGATGATCACGAGCCGCTGTGGAGCAAGGAGGCAGTAACACTCCATGAACGAATTTGACCTTCACGACGAGCCATGGAGAAAATGAACTATTCTTCGCGCTGAGCGTGTGCTTCTTCGTGGTGCTTGTCCCATATAAATATTGGACTCACCCCATGTTCAGGAGGTGGACAATCCGACCATTCAACTTCCTAGCTCCCGAATTATGAAGCACCCTTCTGCTGTATGAACCATGAGCAGTGGGAGGTACTTCTGCTTTACGAAGTGCCTCCCATTTGTCTTGTTTTTATCCCATCTTTCGAGATGGATTCCTTTTGTAGAGCCTAAGGGAATCCACAAAGGAAGGGGATCCCCAAGGGGACCCAGGTAGTCACAGAGCATTTATTTTTCACGAAACACCCTTCATGTACACATGATACAAATTCCAAGGCAGTGTCACTATAATTCATGAAGCACATTCCTTCATGATACCTTGATTCTCGAGTCACATTTTCTCCACAAGGAAACGCTCCACGAATCACTTTCCACTTCACAAAGCACCTCCCATATGCACCTTTTCCCTATGCTTAGGCTGAGGCACCCCACTCCATGAAGCACACCCCTTCACACGTACCCTCCACTACGCGGAGTAGCAGAGCTTCACAAGGCCCCTGCCTAAGAACCCCTCTTCTTTGCAATTCCTTTTCCCATGCGACCCTCCAGGTTTTCATGATGTGATTTCAAATTCCCTTCGATGATACTGCTCGTTTCATTGCTTCACCTCATGCTTCTCCACATAGTCACTCTAATGAATATTTCTTCTTCACATAGACACACTAACGTGGACCGCTCAATGGTTCGCTCCATGACACCCCCTATCCATGGATTTTCTTGTCCCCTCTCTCCACCAAGGAGCAGAGGGTACCGGTTATGTATATCATAAGGGTGCGGAGAAAACCCACTTCTTCCGAGCTACAGGACGTTAAACTAAAAAGCACCATATTCATCAGTACATGATGTTAAACTATGACCTCACCCCATGCCTCGCATGTGGGGTGCGCCCACCTTGGACACTCTCCACACCCACTGTTCTCCATGAGGATGAGATCTTCCCTCAAAGGGGATTATATCCTCTTCATCGGAGTGGTGTCTGTCCACGGGGAAATGGAAACCACCCTGGTGTAAGCCCTTATCTTTTCCTGCTAGAGGCAGCATCCTTACTCCCCCTTTCTTGTTCGGTCCCAAGGACAAGGGGGAATAGACACCGGACTCATCCATTCTTCAGTACCGAGTCCCATCCTCCATGTGCTTCCAACCACACTTAAGCCCCTGTTTTCGCATTGGGATGTGATCACGTGTAAGCCCCACTCCACTTCCCATGGAAGCACCTTTCACGACGTGATCGTTAGGTCTCTTCTATCTCATGTTTCCCACACCGAGCATGACTCACATGGGCATAGAGTGAGCACTGACCAAGATGTCTTCCTTGGGATACCTCAAAGAATAAGCCCCAAATTCCACCACCAGAGCTATGAGGTATTTGATCCTTTCCAAGGCAGGGTATGTAGGAATCCTCCACGAGGTTCAAGCCCAACACCCGGTCATTCTGACCACCTCCACGTCGGTTCACCATACTCATTTGATTTGTGAGGACTTTGATCCTTTCTAAGGTAGGCTACATAGGAAGCCTTCCTAATGTTCAATCCCACCATCCACCTAGGCCCTAGGTCCACCTTCACGTTGGTTCGCCGACACCACCTGAACTACATGGTCTCTGATCCTTGCTAAGGTAGGGTACGTAGGAAGCCTCCCTGAGGCTCAAGCCCAGCACCCATCAGACCCCAGTTCCATCTTCATGTCAGTTCCCAACCACCTGAACTATGTAGTCTTTGATCCTTGCTAAGGCAGGGTACGTAGGAAGCCTCTCTGAGGTTCAAGCCTACCACCCATCGGACACTAGGTCCACCTTCACATCAGTTTTCGGAAACCACCAGAACTACGTGGCCTTTGATCCTTGCTAAGGCAGGGTACGTAGGAAGCCTCCATGAGGTTCAAGCCCAATAACCATTGGACCCCAGGTCCACCTTTATGTCAGTTCCCACCCATCTAAACTATGAGGACTTTGATGCTTGATATGGTAAGGTGCGTAGGAAGCCTCCCTGAGGTTCATGCCCACCACTATCCATTGGTCTCGACCATCTTCATGTCGGTGCACAATCACTTTGGGCTGCCTTATAGTGTAATCCCCAAATGTCCCCATATCCAGTAACTATAAGAACTTTGATTATTTCTAAGGTAAGGTACGTAGGAATACTTCCTGAGGTTCAATCCCAACACCCTTTAGTTCCAAACCACTTCACGTCGGTCCGCCCCCGTCCTGCATGATGTTAAACTATGGACCTCTTTCAGCGGTAAGTTGTTTTCACTCCATTTAGCAGTAAGCTGTTGGAACCCCAATCGGCGGTAAGCTGTCTTTAGATGAACTACACAGACTTTCATTCCCTTCTACGTGGATACGTAGTAATTCTCTCTAAGGATCAAGCCTAAAACCATCGTCATCCTCATGGAGGCTCCATCCTATTTTCCATCCACTTAATTCAACCACTCCATCATCCATCCTAATTCTTACCCAGGCTGCCACATCCCGATGGGATCACTCCACCTCATAACCCATTCCCCTCAACAGTAACTGGGTATCCAACCACATGTTGGCCCCAACATTAGTGTTCCCTCTGGGGGTTTCACCTATCTGATCAACTCTAGTTAGTGTTCTAATCATCTTGATCCATCTCCGTTGGACGTTAAACTTGCGACATACCCTGTGTTAAAGATGGGAATTTGGGGAAAACCTCAGATACATGCCCATTGAATATGATTCCCCGTGTTCTATGTAGGATTACATGGGCTTCCACACCCTCGAGAATCCCAATAATAAGGGACAAAAGACAGACACGCCAACCCCCCAACGTCCAGACACACCATTGATGCCCAATGTGACTACTCCCCTGACCGAAGGTTTCTGACCTAACCAAAACCCTTGGAATGTACTCATATAAGCAGTATAATTATCTAGATCCCTTGAATATATGAAAATGGTAAGTGTTTCACAAAGAACGTCTTAAGTCTATAAGAGAGACCCAGACTAGGAAATGAGTTCCGAGGAGGAAAAATTTGAAGGAAGAACAGACATCCCATCATCCCATTTCAATCAAGGAGCAGGCATCCCTGAGTATGGAGTGGATGCCGCCTGCGTTTGGAAAGCAGGAATGCGGGGAAAAAACTGCACGTCCTCCAAAGATAGATGCACGCACCCCAGTGAAAGCGTTGGAAACAGTGACCAAATAGTAATTTCTATAATCTCAAATTCATAGTATCTTCCAACATGTATTATGTATTATACAGATGGTCAACCTTTTGATAGAGTCCTATAGGGACCCAGTCTAGTTAGTTATTAGTGGGAAATATAGACCGATGTGTGTTCCTATTATTATCTTGACAATAGTCCACATCTAAACTTTCATATTGGAAATTTTTTCATACACTCTATAATGAACATGTATTTTGTCCTTTTTTAATTTCCATTACATGATTTCATACTTACAATGGGGTATTTAGAAGAATGCTTTCATGTTTTATCAGGATGTTTTAAATTTAGTGTTTTATGGGTTTGGGGATGTGTGTGTGTGTGTGTAATGGAAAATTACATGAAGGCCTCCCATGTGAGTGATATTCTTACTCAACATTAGTTACCCACCCCTGGCCTATTGGAGGTGGGATTGGCATTGTCATTGAACAGTTCCCATTGGAATAGGTTTGAAAAAACCCACCTTTTTTAATTTCATCAAAACATAGTGTGTTCACATTTTTTTAAAGACAATCAATTCAAAAAATAGATTTTAAGAATCAATACCACCTTAGTTTGATGTCCATAATTCTCATTAAAAATAAAAAGGAATTTTATAAGGACATGAAGTAATTCATTCTATAGAACATTTGTACAGAGAAACCTACCTTAATAATGGAAAATAATAACTAAGAATTGACCTCCTAAAGATAATAGCCGAGTCCAATCAAGTAGGGATTAAAATGCCTTCACAAAGATCATTTGGGAACCCAAGGTTCAAGAGAAAATATTGGACAAAGTGGTGGTTTAGTGTTTTTCTGGGTATTTATTGAAAATCTATAAATATAGCAGACCATGAGGTAACCTACTAGACAATGGTTTTGCTTAAAACAATATGGCCTAATATTCCCCTGCTACAAAAATACATGGGATGACATATGAGGTAATACAACACAAGGCTTTAGACCAGCCCACAACCCTTTAGTTAATACTATGTCTGAAGCCAATGGACCTTTACACGTAGCATATCATTTTTTCTAGGAGAGGGTTTCTATGTCACAGCCAAGACACCATGTTGTAGATCCCATTTACTAAATAGGGGTTACAACATAGCCTAATCCCAATGGAATAACTTCCCTATTTTAGGAATAACTGACCTAACTCTCTCTATAGGAGTCGATGCCACAACCACTACCCCCACGCTGTAGAGGTTATCCAAACATAATGCTAGTGTCACAACCCCTGCTCCATGACACAACCATGAAGAATATAAATGTGGCACTCAAATTAATCCTTCAAGACACTATGCTGCAACTAACATGTACATGTCTTTGTGAGGCCACTCCAAGAAATATTCGACATCCTTTATAGTGTAGTCTCTTATAAAATTCTAGGGAAACACCAAATTTCCTCCAAAACTATCAAAAATTGAAAATATAACTTCCAAATAATAGAAAAGTGTGTACCAAATCCCTTTCTAGAGTCACATTATAAATATGTATATAATTATTATATTTTATATTTATATTATTATTATGATTATTAAGATGATGTAACCATAATAAAAGTACAAGGACAATAACATCTAAACAAAAAAATTTAACAAAAACAAAATAGTTAACACTCGGAAATGAAGTTCTTATTAATGAATTATTAATAATATGTGTTATGATATCATACGTGGATCTTATATTATAGTAAAATACTGAATATGGGTTTGGTATAGAATTATAGTAAATTTAATATTTTTTATATAATAATTTATAACACTTCTAAATCATTTTGAACATAAATTAATGGTTTTAGGTTACAATCACATTTTTGGGGAATGATTATGATAAATATTTTTTTCGATGAAATTATATGATATTTGTCAACAAAATCATATGAATTTTATTCTCCATTTTTATTTATGGATATCACATATTTTATATTCATTTTCATCTCTATAACTACTCAAGAGAAAAAAACTATTTTTATTAAGGAAAAATTAGTTTTTTACCATTCAGTCCGAAGTCTTTCTCATATATTTTAAAATTTTGTAAAAAAATTCAATAATTTAATTTTTATTATCCTATGATTATTAAATTTCATTTGTAACCATTTTTAACATTATATACTGTAATGTATTTTTCATTTCCATATAAATCATTTAAATATATCCAGTAATATGTTTATAGCCAGGTGCTAAGACAAAATGATATTCCCTTGGCCGATGATCCTAAAATTAATATTTTAATGATTACTAAATATATTAATATAATATGCCCATAGTTTTTATGAAAATTTGAAAAACAAATATTACAGGGTCTTATATCAGATATTTGAGGTTTCCATTGAGTCTAGAGCATTGGTTTTACATTATGCACTATATAACCTCAGAGTGTGTTTGATTCGCGGGTTGGGTGAGGTCATGAGTGAATTTTAAAATAAATTTAGTAATTATTTTAATTCATTATATTAATTTTCCATGTATTGAGTTTTCCTATAAATATATTTTTATGAGGAAATCTCATGGTAAGCCACAAATCCCAGGAAATCTTGAGGAGCCAATAGAGGAGATATTTGTGGACATAATAGATCTTAATTGATAACCAAGGGTAGTCTTCACCATTAAAGCTTGTGGATATTATAAAAAACGATGACATATGACTTTTCTCCACCAAACATTGATCTTAATCGAGTTAGTATGTTTGATTTATGAGGATTTATCCTATTTATTTATCTCATGTAGAATGCGGATCAATTCCATTAATCATGAATTTATTCATGCATCGATGGTTGATTTATTTTATGGTTGATTTAATTATTCATGGATGATTGTTTGTATTAATTTATATATTTTACAACAATGGATTTAGGATAAAAAATAATTTTTGAGGTTATTTCCTCACATTTATTGTTTATGTTTTTCTCAACTGTATCCTTTCATGTTCATCATAAACAATTCATTTGGACTGTGGTTCAATGAATATTAGGTAATTGAACATTTCATGAACATTATTTGGAGAAACAGATAAATACCATTGTGAGGATAGAAATTTATGGTGTGATCAAGGTGCAATAACGGATGATGAATAGTGTTATATTGGAATCGAACCAACATAATCTTTTTTTAATAAACACATAGTGATGACTTAGGGTAGAAACAGTTCGGATTGAAAAAATGTTTTTTAAGAATATCGAGGCCTAGTTTCTGATGAGAGGCAATGGAATGGGTCATATATCCTCATATCCTAGTATATGTGGGTTTATTACTATATAACTATTATGATCTGACTTCACTTGGTGATTTATGCCTAAGGATTTATTTGTGTCCTATTAGATATTATAATACTCACCCCTAAATGGACTATCCCTACATGTGTTGTGATTATGAAGACAAGGATCCTTCAGACGGTGTACTAGAAGGAAAAGGCGGCGGAAGATCATAGTTGGGCTAGGGAGAATGAGGCGTTTTTTGGTTGGTTTCATTTGAAATTGTTCTCATCTTCTTGAGAGGGTTGTACACTCTGAAGTTGTTTGATTGGGCTTGTGTTTGGACACTATATCAAATTCAATTATTTTTCCATACTCTGACATGGGATAGATGTTATGCATGAATTTAGGGTGTCATTTGTTTTTACTTTTTCATCATGGTAGGCATTTGAGACATTATTGTCTGTATTGATACATTAGTCTAATGCCTCCCATGTATGGGTTACTCATACTTGATGTTGGTCACCAGCCCCTAGACAATTGGGGGTGTGCATGGGGTAGTCTCACTTAGCTTATCGTTTTCTATGAATTCCCCATTAGGTCGGATCATGATAGAGTATTATAAAGTGGTGGTTCTCCCTTAGGACAAGAGGGTAGATTTTTGTTTATCTATGATATTGTTCTGTGATTTATCAAAATAGTTTTAACATTTATCGAGCTATTATTTAAGGTCTGTGACTCTAGTGTTGGTGTGGTAGCCGACATATCCATTCACTAGGACTATGATGACATATTTCTTAACTTTGTACATATAGAAACTAGTAATAGGGAAAAACGTTAATCCATGCATCATATAAGAATGGGTTGGGGTTTTTGTGTCCTTATGTTAGCTCCCCATATATTCTCTTTGACCATGGTATATCATTTTTATTTTAGTATGCCTATACAAATGCATCCATCATGGATTCCACTATGCATAGATGAGGATGACCTTCCGAGTGAAGAGGCTTCAGTTCAAGGGCTTGTATAGGTGTTACAACCTTTGAGTGTGTTTATAATTATGCCCCAACCAGTAGAGAGGTAGTTTGTGATAAAAATACTAGCTAAGGATTCATATAGGATAAGTTCACTGCAAGATTTCTAGAGTCAGTTACCTCCCATGTTTCTGGGATATCTAATCCTTCAGGTGGCTAAGTACTGGTTAGAGGTAGTCATTTATGTTTTCCACCTCATGAGGACACTTGAAGACTAGATGACATTCTTGACAATGAGCCTTTTTATGGGATATTATAGTTTATGGTAGAGTCTGATGACTCAATCACATAGTGATATAAATATCTCTTAGTCATACTTCAATTGTATCCTCATTGACGAGTTTCATCTGGCAACTTTTAGATTAGTGTGCGTCTATGAGCTTCTTAATATACACTAGAAAAATATGTTTTTGGTGGAGTATTTGATGAGGTATAATGATCTCTCAAGATACTCCCTAGATGAGGTGAGATATATGTTATTCAAGTTATAGACCTTTGTGGAGTTTTTAAACTTAGATATCAATGCTTTAGTGATATCTTTAGGCAATCCAACCACTAATAGAGGGATCTATCAGGCATTAGTTTTGAATAGATTCTTAGAAGAAAAGTTGCTATTAGTGGGAGCTGGTAGTGGGAACCAATGAGTTGAGACCTCATTTGTAGGTGACTGATGGTATTCAAAGATATTTGGGGAATCCATATGCTTTGGGATTCAATCCCAAGATATACAATAAACGGTTTAAGGCTCTCAGGATGGCTTGAGTCAACTGAGGGAGAGGCAGTGTTTCTCATGTGATAGTCTGGGACATCTTGAGATGGATTTTTAGGACCATTTTAGAGTTATGAAGGGGACAGTTGAGGGACCATCCAAGGAGAGAAAAAGGTAATATTAAGGAGGCCTCTTGGATGGAAGGTGTTGTAGAGGGGCAGGTAGACCTGTAACGACCAAGAATTCTATCAATGAAATTCCTCTTCTTATAATTATTTCATATAGTAATAATAAAATAAATTCACCTATACAACACAATAAAAACATTATAAATGAAGGAAAAAATTAATAAGAGTTTTTTCTTGAAATCATGGAATATACACCAATGAAATAGTAAGTTGACCTCTAGAATAGTAATGTAACCCGGAGGAATAGTAATTTATCCAACAAAATAGTAAACTCACCTAGGAAATCCTTAATGAAATTTAGAAATCTTATAAATTATACAATTATATAATTATATCATATTATAAGTAAATAAATGTTTTAAAAATTACTAATTAAGTTTTGGTATTCTTATAAAACATAAATGTTTATTTTCAATTATATAATTAGTATAATGAGTTGAAAAAAAATTTATCTTCACAAAATAGATTCATAAATTTATGTTTTCTTGTCTTATGAGAAACTTATTTCATAATTAAAATTTTTACTTAAGATTATTTAGTGATAAATGTATTGTTGATGCATTGACGATGTAAGACCATAATATCAAACTATCCTTCATTATTTAAAATTCTTTAGTGATAAATATGTAAATATTCGTCATCTTGAGAAATAATAATAAACTAATGAATAAAATAATGGGAATATACCACTCTCCTCCCCTATAAATACCCCACCTCCACCTATACTCATCACTCCTTATAAGACTTGACACACTTCTAATTTATTCCCAATACACTTCCTATGAATTTTACCAACATCTATGAGTCCTTGGTCTCAAAAAAGACCATTCTCTTTTCCCGAATGATGTTCTCCAGTAGAATAAGTTCAAGAGTTAAAACCCTCCCCCATTTTCTTATATTTACTTTTCTAGTTTTTTTTATTTTATTATCATATTCTCACCTCACTTTCCCAAAGTAACAAGATATATCCAGTATCTTTTATATAAAATAATGTTATTGTGTTGAGGGAATAATCCATCATCATTTCTTTTCCTCTATCCTTTTGTTTTAAAAATGAAAACATCGTCAGTGATGTGTTAATTTGTCTCATTAAAGGATGTTGAAGTTTTCAATTCCCATTACATCCTTCAAGAATGATCATAAAAACATTGCTATGGTAAAAAAATATAATATATGTATTATTTCCTAATTTATGTTATTTATCCGTTTAATATACATAATATTAATTAATAAAACAAAAAAAAAGTTTGTAATGATCGACAAACTAGAAAAATTATCTAAATTATTATCACTAACATATTATCTAATGATTCATCTTCACCCAACACAACAAAATTTTTTATATAACCATTTTATATTCTATATGTTCATTGATAACATATAAATTTAATTTTGGATAACCATTCCAATTTAAAATGTCCTTTCATACATATATAAATAATCCAATCATTAAAACCAAGCAAACAAACACTCCCGAACGACATAATTGAATCTTATAACTCATAAAAAATGACATAAATGAACTTAATAAAATTATAATAAATCAAATACAAGTATGAAAAGTTACTAATTAATCAATTAATCTATTTAATATTATTATCTATTATATTAAGATCATGTTTAGAACTTTTTAGGATATAAGGTATGGGATTTTCCCCGAACCTCCATTTTTCATTCAGGTTATGGTTTCTCTCTCATTACCCCACTATAATTATAAATTAACGTTATTTAATCCTCCTAAATCCCAGTTAAGTTTATATACTTATGTACCTATAGGAATCCTTATTTATTTTAAGGGTATTTTAATGTTTTTAAGATATTGTTCCCAATTCTTCCCGATAAGAAATCCCAATTAAAGGGAACTTTCCAGTTTCTTACCCATTTTCAAGTGCACCCAATAATATATTTAAGCCATAATTATTTTAGTAAAACAACTCATTTTATCCTAAAAAAAATATCTTTGTTCATTTATGGTTTTATAAACAAATTATGCCTTAGTTTATTTTAAGGAGTCTATAGTATTTCCCTTAAACAACACTAAAGCAGCTCATTTTTAAAGATTCTTAAATTCTATTTTTAGATTTTTTCAATTCATTTATAAATTTTTTATGCCTAAAATATACCTACATTTTCCCTAAATTTTATTTTATGGGAATTAAGTTTTTTCAATGTGATTTTATGAAAAATAAAAAGGATTTTCCAAAATAACTCTTCTTTCCAATATAAAAAAGGAATTTGTCTTAAGAACTCATAGATGATTATATTATAGTATTTTCATCCATTTAAATAACCTCTATTTAATCTTATGATTAATTTGTTCTGAAATTTTATATCATATACCTTTTTTTATTAAATGGTTTATGATTATTTTGACTATGGATGTGCTATAATGATATCATTCACCATACTTCTAAAAATGGTTAGTGCTTATGTTTATTGATTGGGTAATGTTATTAAAATTTCATATGTAAATGTTTTTTATGTTTCAAAACATTAATATCAGTAATTAATTGGAATTATTATGTGATTGGTGGGGTCCCCTTTATTTCCATGACGTATTGGTAGGTCTCATGAGAAAAACTAGTTTATGTTTTTACCCATTTATTTATGGGGTATTGGACAAAGCCTTGAGGGTATGATAATGATGTCCGACATTATGAATTCCCTCATTATTATATTAGTAATTGATAAACCATGTGATTATTCAACTATTAGAATTTCTATGGTTAATTTTCATTTTCATATGATTATTTATATGGCTTTATTTAATCAAATTTTATTCTAGACATATTATTTTCAAGTTTATGTTTAAAGGTATTTGTTTTTTTAATCACTTTACATTTTGTTCTTATGTTTATTTATGTTAGCTCACACTGTAGATCATACCATTACTAATCATATGACCACACCCATTTCTTATGTTTTATATTTTCCCAAGGATTTAAAGACGAATATTATGAATGACTTGAAGAGTTATCAAAGAGTTTATGGTTGTTTCCAAAGAAGTTGTTGTATTTTTTTTTCATTTCATGTTTTAATTTAACAATTATGTTTGCATTTGGTTTTCCAAAGTTACTAAACTGTAAAGTCCTTTGGGATATGAATACATATTCAACGTTTCAATGAAATAAATTAATGTACCAACCACAAGTAACTTGGTTCTGGGTCATTACAATTGGTATCAGTGGATGTTTAGTGGAAATCATGGAAACTAGATTTAGAAAACATAGATTAGGTAAGATAACCCTAGGATATACTTTGAGGATATGTATAGAAGAACATACAATAATTTTTCTAAGTTAAAGATTATGTGGGTCTTTGATTAGCCACTAAATGAGGCTAATATAAATTGTTAATATATATAATATCCATGTGATTTATTATTAATAAACACAATTTTAGTGCATTTTACACTTTGAACATCATCTCACACTATGATTATAATGCCTTCATAAAATGCACTATTATGTGGTACATTTTTTAACATCATTTGAAGTACTCAATGATTCATCTGATTTTAAGGAATCTAATTATACATATTTTAATTTTATATTTTTGGAAATTGATCTACACTTAAATATGAAAATATCTGATTCAGGGATCAATGGAGAATTCATGGAAGAAGATGTGGATATTTTGTTATAAAGGAGACAATTATGGAGAAGTCAGATTGGACACCAGCCCACTTATGAGACTGTGGGACCCACATTACAAACCAAATGAAGCCCAATGTGGTGGGAGGGTATAAGATATGTATAGGAACAAATAACCCTTCAGGATCCAAAGCTAATTCGGCATCCATGGTGTCCATTTAGGCAGCCCAAGTTAGAGATAAAATTCTTGGCCAGATTCTGCGGCACAGACAAATAGTCCACTAATCTATTCATATCTCTGAATACACAACTCCAAATGGTCCCAAATTTTATAGGCGGTTAGGGGACATCCGGTGAACCATTTTGTCTTCTATGACCCATAATTATTTGGCAATATAAAAGTTCATCTCGGCACGTCTGTTCGGTGGAAGCAAGTTGGCTGTCACCTCGGGTCAAGGGTGTAAAAGTCTCCTATCCCATACTTTCCACCACCCTAGGCCAACCATACTCAAGTGGGATCTTTTGTACTATTGGAGTCTCGACCCAATGCTCCACAAATTCCTATTTAAGGCAGTGATGTTGAAGTATTTTTTCATCTTTGAGCTTTCTTTCATTGTAATGTTATGTTGCGGTTTTGTTGTCCTAAATTTCTCTTCCACAAGTAAGTTGTTTTAATTCATCCTTGTTTCTTAATAAAAGTTATTCTTTTCTTATTATTCTATTCATCTCCTTATCACTTTCATACTGTTGGTTTAAGGTGTGAACTTTTTCATACCAAACCTTGTGGGATTATCACACAATGGTGGAGTGATTGTTATTTTATTGTGTTTTTTTAATTCTCCGTTTCTTCCCTCAAGAGTCTACTTTCCGCTTCCATTCAAACCATAGAATCAATGGAGGGATAAACCACTTATGGGTTGATCCAAGGGAGTATAAAGGGGTAGTATTGGATGTTATTTATCACCTCATTAATGTATAATCACTTCTTTACTTGAGATTTTTATTTGATGATTTTTAAACTCCATTGTCCTTGTTGGATTTAAGGCCACATGCTTCAAGTGATAATACGAACCTTTACCTTGAAGTGCTCAAAACTTTGATCCTTCAAGTGTATAGGTGATTAGTATTAAAGGGTGTAGGCACTAAACCAGTGAGTGATGGTGCTGTTTTATCTCCTTAAATGAACCCATCTCAAATTTAAGAAATTTAAATCATTGAAAAGGAAATACGTCCAATCCACCATGAGCGATAATCTAGGATCAAATCATTCTTTTAAATTGAATTCACTTAAGTCTCTTAGAGTTCCTTTAAACCCATTTAAAATAAACCCATGTTGGCCACTTCATAGCCAAAAACAGTCCATAGAATGTATGTGTCTATAGGTTACTTCTTAGGTCTCTGAGGATTCAAAAACCCAAGCTAAACTACAAGAACCACCCTACCTTATTCTTTTGGGTAAATTTGAGAGAGAATCAAATTTTGGCACCATTTCTGGGGACCTAAGTAAGTTATCTTAGACATTATCATTATTTTTTTTCATCCCTCTTATCTGTTCTCACCCCCTCACTCCCATAGAAATCAATTTTGTACAAGTCCAAACATGGGAAACATATCCCTACTTTGATCACCCAACCCCATGTGTGATGTACAATTTCCATCCTAATTTATACTTGTGGGATCATCAACAAACTAATGAACCACAATATTTTTACTCGTATGATCCACAAAACATCCCAACATATAATGAGTTTCAATCACCACAAATCCAATATGAACACCCTCCTATGCAATTCCAACAACTTGATTATCCACATGAAATAGACCATATTTATCAACCCCTTACCCATCCTGATCCACAACCATTAATTGAAGCATTGTGTCAAAAAATGGAGAAAATGAATTTTGAGGTTTCATCTTTGAGTTTAGAACTACAAAGCATTAAAACTTATGAGGAACACATCCCTACACCAACTTTCTCTTCCATAACTTTATGTGACGTTTTTTGTTTCCCACAAACCCCACATGAAATTATTGAAGAACTAACATTTGGATTTGGGATAGATGAATAGGATCAATAAATTGTTGAAGGGTCTTTAAATCAGGAGGAAATTGACTTTTTGGATTCAAAAGAGGAGAATTTGACATCATGGATTGAGTATCCTAAGTATGAATCCATTGATGAATTTTCAAAAACACCAACCATTGAACCATTGAGAGAAATCACAAACATTGAGTCCACACTCATACCTAAAATTGATAGTTCTAATTTTTTGGTTGAATCTTCTATTCAAAAGGA
Source organism: Viscum album (assembly GCA_963277665.1). Lineage (NCBI taxonomy): Eukaryota > Viridiplantae > Streptophyta > Magnoliopsida > Santalales > Viscaceae > Viscum > Viscum album. The sequence continues at coordinate 21,031,002 of OY728154.1, forward strand.
ACCAATTCTATTGAGCAATTTTGAAAATGAAATTGATTTTTATTCAAAGTCCCAACCTATGTCTGAAAGTGTTAGCCTACCCAAACTTGAACGAAAGGACTTTCCATCCACCCTCAAGTTTCCACTCATTGGGGATAGCCAAAAACTTCAAATTTTCACAATTTCTTATCTTGAATCCAATAAAGAGGTAAATATTTTTATTTTCTTCGAAAATATTAAAAAAGAAATTGAAACCAACATTTCTGATATTCCTTGGATTTTACCACTCATTTTAGAACATAGGGTTGTGCATGAAAAACGTTCTAAACCTAGAATGAATATAAACCTTGTATAAGGGGTCAAACATGGGGTTCTTAAGATTCTGAAAGTCGGTATTGTGTAATTTTAGGGGTCCATGTCGGGCTAACGATGTTAAACAAAGCATTGCATGGGATGCAACCCGTGGTTTTCATGTTTCCAATATTTTTTTTGAATAATATTTATTTTTCAAATAGGATTAATTAATTTTGATATTTAAAAAAAATATAGACTGTTGACCTGTTCTTCTATTCTGAGTATGGATGGGTACGAAAGGGGAGAACCATATTCATCTGTGTCATGTGGTGTGATCCTTGAGTAATACCTTACCAAGAAATTTAAAAAGAAGACAATGTATCATCAGTTTATTTTATTTTATATATATACTTATATTTTACTTATATATATATATACTATTTTTTTGTTTGTTTTCCTTTTTCCACTAGGGAACTCTGCAAGCGACATGGATATCAAAGGATTAAAAGGGAGAAGCACGAATTTCAACTTCAACCACTAGGTGACTTCATTCCATGATCCTCATTTTCATCTTCCTTTTTGAACATTCATTCTCTACCTCTACCCCCTTCTAAATTTTCTTTTATTTAAACAATGGGGACAATGTTATTTTAAGTTAGGGGAGATAAAATAAAAAATGATTTTGTGTCAAAAAAATGAATGATTTGAAAAAAAAAAGTGTAAATAGAAGGAAAAATTCTTTTAACTTTGAACATGGTAATACACATTACACACTTTGAAACTGAATATCAAATAATTTAGCGTGCCCTGATTCTGATTTTAATCCTTTTATAATTTCATGAGCATATATTTTGGAAAGTGTGGCAATCCAATGTAATATTTCATCGTTTATATTTTCATCCAAATAAAAAAAGATCACAATTCACGTCCTTTGGATAGTGGGGTATTAGTTTTAGTTCATGGTGTCCCCAAAATAAATAGCATAGGTTTGGTGATCATTTTAGTTTAATATGAGTATTAAAAAAAATTAAAAAAAATTGCGCGTAGAGAAATGAAATGACCTAATGCATGGATTTCGGCACTTGGGGATCGTGACTCCATAGTTGTCTGGATCAGGGTTAGTAATTTAATCTCTATTTTTGAAAATTTGAATTATTTTTTGACTGATTTAACTTAAGATGATGCCCGAGTATGTGGGTATCACTTGGTGCCCTATGGTATTTGAGCCTGGGAGTCATCGGCAAAGTCTCGCTACAGGGGTTGACTCTTTTGAGTGTAACTTCAATTACCATGGAAAAATTGTGAAAAATATATATATATATAATACAAAAAAATGTGAATACTCATCTTAATATTGAAATGTGATTCCACCTAGCGCTTCTGTCCTTTCCCCCCTTGAATAAAGATGAGCCCCCACGTCTATTGTGATGCACAACACATCCTCATAATTAATTGATATTGGATGAAATATGGCAATGAATTTGAACAAAGTAACGGGCTTGGGATTGAGATCGGCTTATGAAACTATCTTTTATTAAAATATTTTGATGGGTTTCATGATTTTGTTTGGTATAATGGTTTCTGGTGATCATTGTGTATTAAAAGTTTTTTGGAAAAAGGAATTCGAAGTTCATATTGTTGATATATATTTTGCTCGGGACTAGAAAAACTCAAGTTGGGGGTGTGATTAGCCACTAAATGAGGCTAATATTAATTGTTAATATATATAATATTCAGGTGATTTATTATTAATAAACACCATTTTAGTTCATTTTACACTTTGAACATCATTCCACATTATGATTGTAATACCTTCTTAAAATGCACTATTATGTGGTATATTTTTGAACATCATTTGACGTACTCAATGATTCATCTGATTTTAAGGAATATAATTATACATATTTTAATTTTATATTTTTGTAAATTGATATAAACTTAAATATGAACATCTTTGATTCAGGGATCAATGGATAATTCATGGAAGAAGATGGGGATATTTTGTTATGAAAGGAAACAATTCTGGAGAAGTCATATTGGACACCATCCCACTGATGAGACTGTGGGACCCACATTACAAACCCAATTAAGCCCAAATTTTGTGGGCGGATATAAGACATGTAGAGGAAGAAATAACGCTTCAAGATAAAAAGCTAATTAGGCATCCATGGTTTCCATTTAGGCGGAACAAGTTAGAGATAAAATTCTGGGCCTGATTCTCCAGCCCAGAAAAACAGTCCACTAATCTATTCATATATCCTAATAAAAAACTCCAAATGGGCCCAAATTTTACAGACTGGTAGGAGACATCCGGGGATCCATTTGAGGCTTCTATCTCCCATTCTTATTCTACCATCGAGAAGTTCATCCAAGCACGTCTGTTCGGTGGAAGCAAGCTTGCTGCCACCTCGGGTCAAGGGTGAAAAAGTCTCCTCTCCCTTACTTTCCACCACCCTAGGCCTACCATACTCAAGTGGGATCTTTTGTAATGTTTGAGGCTCGAAACAAGGCTCCGAAAATGCCTATTTAAGGCAGTGGTGGTGAATTAGTTTTTCATCTTTGAGCTTTCTTTCATTGTAATGTTATGTTGCGGGTTTGTTGTCTCAAATTTGTTTTCCACATGTAAGTTGTTTTAATTCATCCTTGTTTCTTAATAAAATTTCTTCTTATCTTATTATTATGTTCTTCTCATTATCAATTTTATACCATTGGTTCAAGGTGTGAACTTGTTCATACCAATCCTTGTGATATTATCACACAACGGTGGAGTGATTGTTATTTTATTGTGTTTTTTTTACTTCTCCATTTCTTCCCTCATGAGTTTACTTTCCACTTCCATTGAAACTATAGAATCAATGGAGGGATAACCCACTTATGGGTTGATCCAAGGGAGTAGAATGGGGATGGATTGGATGTTATTTATCACCTCATTAATGTATAATCATATCTTTAATTGATATTTTTATTTGATAATTTTTAAACTCCACCGTCCTTGTTAAATTTATAGCCACACGCTTCAAGTGATAATATGAACATTTACCTTGATGTGCTCAAAACATTTATCATTCAAGTGTATAGGTGATTAGTATTAAAGGGTGTAAGCATTAAACCAGTAAGTGATGATGTTGTTTTATCTCCTTAAATGAACCCATCTCAAATATAAGAAATTGAAATCATTGAAAAGGAAATACGTCCAATCCACCCTGAGAGATAATCTATGATCAACTCATTATTTTAAATTGAATTCACATAATTCTCTTAGAGTTCCTTTAAACCCATCTAAAATCAACCCATGTTGGCCAGTTCATAGCCAAAAACAGTCCACAAAATGCACGTGTCTATAGGTTACTTCTTATGTCTCTGAGGATTCGACAACCCAAGCTAAACTACAAGGACCATCCTACCTTTTCCTTTTGGGTAAATTTTAGAGAGAATCAGTCTTCATAAGAATATATCCTTTTCTGGATAGTACAAGTGCACATGGTTCTTGAACATATGTACTTAGGGGTAACAACTATGACAATGTGTATTGGGCCTAACTCAGGATAACCTCATACATGACAACAGGTCTTAAAGAACACCTAGGTTGAATCTCCTAATGTATATTATTTGGATAATTCACATTTTATTTACAAAACATTATGAGTTATTTAAAAGTAAATATATACCAAAAGAATCAATTTCTATGTTTTTTAGATTAACTATGCATAAATTTCCTATTTAAGTTAATGGTTTTTCTATTTTGAAATAATGAATTATGATAAATACCAGATTTAGTGTATGTAATTTTGTAGAAATGGTTACTATTGGATGGAACATAAACTCTATCCATGCATTTAATATATGTAGGTATTTCCATACTATGAAATATAATGACATTGAAATTGGAGCTACAACTTGTACGGAACAAATTATAACTATACAATGATAAAAGACTCGTGTTATGAAAAATAAACATACCCATATGGAGTATCCTAATCCACATTGTGGTGTAACAATTATAAGCTACTTTCTGAGATAAAAGCCTCTATCATTCAATCGGTGTACTAACCCATTTGTAGATGAGGAATGGATAAGATAATTTGAAAATATATTTCTCTCTCTAGAAGGTATCAAAAGGGAAAAGGACTTCCTGGAAATTAATTATCACTCGGGTTATCCTGATCAATGGTGGTTGCAGATTCAAAAAATAAAATTTGTGTAAGAAATTGAGAGTATGGATTGGGAATATTTTAAGGATTTTTTTTTCAGAAAAACATTTCCCTCGCGAACAGAGAGAAAATATAGAGAAACAATTATTGAATATAAGGAAACATGAAGATGAGAATGTTGATAAGTATAAACCCAACTTTACAAGGATAGAAAAGCATGTTTTTGATTATGTAAGTAATCCAAATAGAAATATTTATTATTTATTTAATGGGTTAAAAACATTCCTATGAAGGGAATTAGTCTCCCAAAATATCTCATAATATGAAGAAATAGTCTCATGTGCTTTTAAATACAAAAAATAATAATTCTAAAAGACTTAGGACTTCCATGGAATGAAAGAGATGAAGAGGGTATCTGAACACTTAGGAAAATAAAATAAGGAAAATTGGAAGAAGGGGAGAGTTAAATTTCTATCATTTGACAATTATAGGTATAAACCCCCCATTAGTTTCCTGAATTGAATGAGATTTTGTTACAAGTGTGTATAAAAAGGAAACAAAGCTTGTGATTGATAGGGAATTAAAGACGATACCAATATTCAATGATAAAATTTAAATAGATATGACATTTTCAGATTATTGTCATAAGATTCAAACAAACTTCCACTATAAATTTACAAGGGATAAAGTCCAGGCTTATGTTGTCATAACTACTATGGTTGAAATTCCAGATGATGTTGTTGTAGGAACATTAATTGTTTCCTAAAACTTATTTAATGATTTATTTGATTGTGTATCGTCACATTATTTAATATCTTGCCATTTTTTCAAGAAAATTTTACATTTCCATTTTGATTTTATAAAAGTGTTGTCGGTCAAAAACCATAAGGGAAGTCTCATTGCAGTTAATGTGTGTTTAAAGTTCCCTTTATGAAACATAAATGTGCTTTATTTGATGAATATTTCATTATAAATATGAATTAAATTCAAATATTCCTTAGTATTGATTAGATTTCAATATATGATGCAAAAAACTATTCCAAGAATATGATAATGACGATTGGTGAGGAAGATTTGGAATCCCTTTTCTTTAGAGAAGAAACTTCATCATATGATTCTTATCTAGATCCACCTCTAGTATATTGACTAAATGAAATTATTAGGGAGGATGAGGAAACATCATATATGGGTGAGTAATGAAAACCCCAAATTGAGGATATACATATTGTAAAATAAAAAAAATGACATATTTTCAGAGGATCGACCAGGTCATCCTTGTAAGTACCCGAGTTTTTAGAACGGGTGAAAATCCCGACCCTGTTTGAATTTTTGACCGGTTTATGAGGAAACTGGAGAAAATAGGATGTTTCTGGAAATTTCAAGACTACATGTCATGTACTTTAAGTACACGCCCTGTATGTGTAGGTGAGTGACCAGCCATGTGATTGCCGAGTACATGTCGTGTGATGACTGTGTAGTAGTTTCTTACTACACAGCATATAATTTTGAAAACTCCATGTATACCCCCGACCGTGTGAGGACATACATGGAATGTAGGCCTGTTGGCCGGGTAGAACCAGGGGCACGCCATATTCCCTTTGGACACGCCGTGTAGTATAGCCGTGTATAAGGGAAACACATGACATGTGGGTATGTTGGCGTGGAAGAGAAGAGGAACCTGGTACATGGTGTGTACCCAGAGGTACACGTTGTGTACTCATTTTGGTAGGTTTGAAAAGTAAGTCGGCAGAATCATTCCGTCTTATGAACAGTTAAATAAAATATACACAGCGTGTAGTCCAAAAGTACACGCCGTGAACTTTCTTTTTTTGCTTAAAATGGCCAGTAGCCTCGTTTTTGAGGCAGGACTCATATCCTATTCAAGGATGCGTGAACCAGACTGGCCGAACCCCTTTTCTCATCCTGATCGTCCGTCCGAGACCCATTTCGATTTCCGATCTGTGCGTTGGAACCCCCTCAGTAAGGCCTCGATTCCTCTTTGGCCATTTTGTCTGATTTTCATTCTAGAATGAGTTATAGGTGTTTTAGAGGGTTTGAATATTTTGTAGATTTACCGCGTTTTAGACCAAATTGACAGCTGTTACCAGAGGAGTAGAATCGTGCGAGTCTCTTGTAGGTGGTGCATAGTTTTTTTGGGTTTTCATGGTTGTTTGGGTGACGCGGCCTTCGACGTGTTTTCGGGTATTTTGAGCGGGACACGTTTTATCTGCTTTTTCATAATGAATTGTTAATGGGACCTCTGGGATGCTTTTGGGTATTCCCGGTTACTAGTTTGCGTGAGCAGGGCCAGGTGAGGGGTTGTTTCTCATCTGGGCATTTTGGTCGGGGAGTGCCAAAATGGTTTTAAATTGAAATAAGATTTTTCTAAACTATTTTAAAATGTTTAGTTTAATTTTTTAATGCATGTTGTAAATTTTTAGAGTCATTTAAGACCTCTGTGCGGGTATGGGACATCACCTGGTATAGGGAAATTTGACTATTTAGTTGGTTTTTTCGTGGTTATGTTTTCTGTTTAACTATGTTATATATGCGATTTTTGAATTTCATCTGCTGGACCATTTGGGTTGTGTTGGGCTTGGCCCGATTACACTTGAGTGACACTGATCACAGGTTGGGGCTTTTCCTGGGTTATTTTGGGTGGTTTTGACCACGAGATTGGGTGTCATGGACGTCGTCTTGAGGCAGTACGACTGTCAGGTTGGGCACGGCCCGTGTTACTAGAGTGGCGATGCCATCGGACTTGAGCGACATGGTCGCAGGGACCCGAGGTCTCAGATGTGTTGGTGGCTTAGGACTATTTTGGTGATTACCGCCCACCTGAGACTTGGGTAGTGTGCACACAGAGATACTCCATGATGAGGTGGTTTTGACCACTCGTGTGGGTAAAGGCCCCCACAGTTGTGGTTAGGTATTCTGGTTGGGGGTGCATGCCGTAGAAAGCCACATGGGAGGTGAGGAGCCTTCAGGGGATGGACTTGCCTTTAGGATGTCGGTACTTGAGACATAAGGTGTCAGCAGGCACATGGTGCCAGGTTACTATTCTTGGGCATGCCTTCGGGATGTCGGTACTTGAGGCACAAGGTGTCAGGAGGAACATGGAACCGAGTTACTATTTTGGGCGTGCCTTTGGGATGTCAGTACTTCATACACGAGGTGTCAGGTGGCACGTGGTTCCAGGTTACACGACAGAGATTCCAGTGTTGGCCGAAGCAGGTGACACTCCATGGTGGCTGTTGAGCACCAGTGGAGTTTGTGTTTATTTGTGCATTGTATTGTTTACGGCTTTCATTGTAAATTCATGATTTCTTAAACACATATATTTGGTATGCACTGTTGGGTGGTATCCTACGGAGATTTTTCTCACACCCTACACGGGCCCTTCGGGACGCGTGCATACTTTATGGATTTACGTTCAGGAAAGAGGCCAACTTCAAGAGCTGGGTTACGATAGTTGTTTCTTGAAGATGGTATGGACCTTGAGTTCATGCCTAGATGGGTTTACTTCGTTTCATTTCCTTTTTTTATAAGCATGATTACTTGTTGTAGCTAATGTTGGTTAGCCATTGTCTTCTTTTTATTATATTCAGTTGTGTACGACCTACTTTGGATGCATGATTGGTTGTTTACAGTAGTTGTTGCAGTTGATTTCTAGCATGTTGTTCTGTTTACATTCCACTACAGTTGTTTTCTATATTTCTTCCACTATTTGTTGATATTGGATATTCTTCCTCTTTGCGGGTAGGTTCGAGTCTGCTGAGTCATTTATTTCCGCTGTATATTTTAGTAGTATACTCGGACCAGTACCATTTTATTACTCCAAGAGGGTATAGCCTCCCCACTATACCTATTCAGACCCCCACTACTAGTCAGAAGCCTTTGGCGTTCAGGGGAGGTGCGCCTAAGGTAGTGACACAAGACCCGTTCGGTACTGTTCAGGTGGTTGGCCGGGTCCTGGTCATTACAAAGTGGTATCAGAGGAGTTCTTGATAGGGATTTAGTAGCAGTGTTTTTCTGGATACTAATGAGATTGAGACTTCTCTTTTATTTATACTTGTTTTACTATTTGGGATATTGTAGACTGGAGATAAGTTGTTGTTACTGGAACTGGGTTCCCAGCTTGTGCTTGGGTGCCTGCAGCCCCCGGTACGAGGGATGGACCATGTTACCATGGGTGGGAAATGCTATTTGCTTTTGCTCAGATTACAGTTTATATGATTTCCACCTCAGTGGCTGACTTGATGTGTGATGTTGTTGATTGTGATATGAGACCCTTAACCCGGTATGGTAAGGGAGAATTAGACCTTGGACCGGTATGGCAAGGCTTGTTGTTGGCTTTTGATAGGAACATTTTTAGGGTATTTCAATTTCATAATTGTACATATGCTTTGTGAAGTGATAATACCAAATAAATAAAATTAATTGTCATACTTTATCTGCTTTGAAATGTGAATTGGTGAAATTCCTGATAGAATTTCTAGTTGTGCAATGTGTATTCCATGCTTTATATTTTGTAAAAATTTAATGTGACGGGATATTGGGTCTGACTCTTATGAGAGCAGGTAGGTGTTATGATTGAGACAGTGTAACTATCAGGATTGGGAGACTTGGTTGTCGGAATTGAGGCAACGTTGTTTGTCAGGATGGGCATGGCCCGAAGTACTATTGATACTTGGCTCTGTTGAGGGCGGGTAAGGAGGCAATGAGGCCGAGATGCTATGGGGCATGGTTTGCGGTAAGGGGGAGTAAGGGTAGTTGTTATAAACTTCCTTTTACTGCTTTCCTTATCTACGTAGAATATATTTTTGTATATATGTATGTGCTGTCAGACCATTTATCGTATTCAAACGGTTAATCATTTACGACTCGATGGAGCGTCAGGCAGGAGATGGTATAGTGCTGCATGATCAGGTTCAAGAATTCGGTACATGTAGAGAACAAGCCGTAGGTGTAGGCTCATGGATAGGATCAGGTTCAGGATCCAGTGCAGGCAGGATAGCAGCTGGGTTTGGCGTCATTCTGGTCATGGCTCGACGAGTAGCTCTGAGCGAGCATGGAACAAGTCTTGTAGGGTATTGATAGAGACACACAGGGTACAGAGCCTTCTATGGCGCATCTGACGCGGGAGTTCCAGTCGCAACAGCCACCGTTTTTTAGGGTGAGGGTGGTCCGCAGGTGGTTGAGAACTGGATAGAGAGTTTGCAAATGATTTTTGAGCAGCTCAAGATGCCTCCTGGGTGGAGGGTCAAGCTGGTGAAATACATGCTAAGAGGACCGGTGAAGCGTTGGTGGGACGTATAGGTTCAGGCCCGTAGGCACAAGGGACTAGCGTGGAAGGATTTTGAGGATAGGTTCTTCGAGCACTTTTATCCGGAGACGCTGAGGGTAGAGAGAGATCGGGAGTTCTTGAGTCTTCGGTAGGGATATATGTCTGCCATGGACTACGCAACTACCTTCAATGAGTTGTCCCATTTTTCACCTGGTATGGTGAGCGATGATGCAGCTAGGGTGAGGCGCTTTGAGGATGGATTACGACACGCCATTCGGGTCCAGGTAAAAATCTTCATGCTGGGTTCCTTCTATGAGGCGGTCAATCAGGCGCTCATAGCCAAGGGAAATGAGAGAGAGAAATATCACTTGGGTACGATGACAACTTCAAGTGATGGCTCGGACAGCAGAAAATGAGGACGGGACAAGTTTCCACAGGGCAGTCAGGCCAGGGATTCATCTAGACCACCTCGTGGGAGTTCTTCGGTGATTTGCTTCCAGTGTGGACAGCCGGGACATGTTCAGGCACAGTGCGATAGGCCTCTAAAGAAGTGTCGGGCATGTGGATGGGACAGACATCTAGATAGGTTTTGCAGGCAGCCTTATCAGATAACCGGCAGGTAGGGACCAGGATATACTGCAGCGTCTAGAGTTGGTTCAGGTTCGGTAACCGGAGAGGGTAGTCGAGGTTCAGTTGTGTGCGGAGGTCGTGGCAGAGACGGTAAGACCCAGCTGAGGGGTCAGTGGCCGGAGACTGGAGTAGCATCGGGAAGTCAGGTGTTAGGCAGCCATGTTTCAGGCCAGGTGTACGCTGTGGAGCTACCATAGGCTGAGAAGGCTGGTGAGCCGATGACGGTTATAGGTACACCGCAGTGTGACCGGGATCTCTATGTTTCCTTTTTGTCATGACCTGTAGAGGCATGTCTGTTTTGAGTGCCCATGGTGCACATGATCCTTATAGATTGACTAGATGCTAGTCAGTGGGATTGGCACCATATTGGTTTCATGATATATATATATATATATATATATATATATATATGAGATGCGTAGCATCAGGGCATCAAGGATGCAGGTTACTTGAGGTGCCTTGGGCATTAGGGCATCGAGGATGTGGGTTACTTGAGGTTCCTTGGGCATTGAGGCATCGAGGATGTGGGTTACTTGAGGTGCTAGGCACCAGGACCTCGTGGAGGCAGACACCGATGTAGTGAGGGTTACGTTGAGTGTTGAAAGTGACAAAGGAGCACCAATGGGGTGCAAGGGGTGACCATGCGTCACGGGAGGACTATGCGTCTGGAAAATAGGTTAGTAAATCTGGTTTTGTTGAGTTTTGTTGGGTTGAGACCGAGTAAATCGATTCCAAAGGTGGGGAGCCCCCTTGAAAAATTTAGCTGTAACCTTTGAGACTAGGGGAGTTCGGGTTATTTTGATCGGGGTGGTATGTTCGGTATCATCTTTGGGATTTGTTCGGTAGCTCGGGGATGAGCTACGTTAAGGTGGGGATTTTGTAAGAACCCGGGTTTTTAGAACGGGTCAAAATCCCGAACCTGTTTGAATTTTTGACTGGTTTCTAAGGAAACTGGAGAAAATGGGAAGTTTCTGGAAATTTCCAGACTACACGCTGTGTACCTTAAGTACACGCCGTGTATGTGTAGGCAAGTGACCGGCCATGTGCTCACTGAGTACATGCTGTGTAATGACTTTGTATTAGTTTCTTACTACACGGCGTGTAATTTTGAACACGCCGTGTATACCCCCGACCGTGTGAGGCCATACATGGCGTGTATGCCTGTTGGCTAGGTAGAACTAGGGGCACGTCGTGTTCCCTCTGGACATGCCGTGTAGTCTAGCCGTGTATAAGGGAAACACATGGCATGTGGGTATGTCGGTGAGGAAGAGAAGAGGAACCCAGTACACACCATGTACCCAGAGGTACACATCGTGTACTCATGTCTGCAGGTTCAGAAAGTAAGTCGGCGAAATCATACCATCTTATGAATAGTTAAATAAAAAATACACGGCGTGTAGTCCAAAAGTACATGCCATGTACTTTCATTTTTCGCTTAAAAAGGTCAGTAGCCTCGTTTTTTAGGCAGAACACATCTCCTCCGCCCGGATGCGCGAACCAGGCTGAACGAACCCCTTTTCTCCTCTCGATCATCCATCTGAGACTCATTTCTATTTCCGATCAGTGCATTGGAACCCCCTCGGTAAGGCCTCGATTCCCCTTTGGTCGTTTTGCCTGATTTTCATTATATAACGAGTTATAGGTGTTTTAGCGGGTTCGAATATTTTGTAGATTTACCGAGTTTTAGACCAAATTGACGGTTGTTAACGGAGGAGTATCATCGTGTGAGTCTTAGGTAGGTGTTGCATACTTTTTTTTTGTGTTTTCGTTGTTGTTTGGGTGACGTGACCGTCGGCGCGTTTTTGGGTATTTTGAGTGGAACCCATTTTATCGGATTTTTCATACTGAATTGTTTATGGGACCTCTGGGATGCTTTTGGGTACGCACGGTTACCATTCTATGTGAGCAGGGCTGGGTGAGGGGCCATTGCTCATCGGGGAATTTGGTCGGGGAGTGCCAAAATGGTTTTAATTTGAAATATGATTTTTATAAACCTTTAAAAACGGTTTAGTTTAATTTTTTAAAGCATGTTATAAATTGTTTGAGGCATTTAAGACCACTGTGATTGTTTGGGACAACACTTGGTATAGGGAAATTCGACTGTTTAGTTGGTTTTTCCTGGTTATGTTTTCTGTTTAACTATGTTATATATGAGATTGTTGAATTGCATTTGTTGGACCCTTTGGGTTGTGTTGGGCTTGGACCGGTTACTCTTGACTGATGTTGATCACAGGTTGGGGATTTGCCTGAGTTATTTTGGGTGGTTTTGACCACAGGATTGGGTGTCATGGACGTTGGCTTGAGGCAGTACGACTGTCAGGTTGGGAATGGCCCGGGTTACTAGGGTGGTGACGCCATCGGACATGAGCGACATGGTCGCAGGGACACAAGGTGTCAGACGTTTTGGTGGGTTAGGACTATTTTGGTGATTACTGCTCACCCGGGACTTGAGTAGTGTGCACATAGAGATACTTCGTGATGAGGTGGTTTTGACCACTCGTGTGGGTAGAGGCCCCTGTAGTTACGGTTAGGTATTCTGGTTGGGGTTGCTTGCCATAGAAAGCCATGTGGGAGGTGAGGAGCCTCCAGGGGATGGACGTGCCTTCAGGATGTCGGTACTTGAGACACGAGGTGTCAAGAGGCACATGGTTCCGAGTTACTATTCTTGGGAATGCCTTCGGGATGTCGGTACTTGAGGCACGAGGTGTCAGGAGGCAAACGGTGTCGGGTTACTATTTTGGGCGTGCCTTCGGGACGTTGGTACATGAGACACGAGGTGTCAGGTGACACATGGTGCCGAGTAACAAGATATAGATTCTGGATTTGGCCGAAGTAGGTGACACTCCACGGTGGCTGTTGATCACAAGTGGAGTTTGTGTCTATTTGTGCATTGTATTGTTGATTGCTTTCCTTGTAAATTAATTTCTGATTAAACACATATATTTGGTACGCACCGTTGGGTGGTATCCTACTGAGATTTGTCTCACACCCTGCACGGGCCCTGCGAAACGCGTGAAGAGATTATGGATTTATGTGCAGGAAAGATTCCTACTTCAGGAGATGGGTTATGATAGTTGTTTCTTGGAGATGGTATGGACCTTGAGGTCATGCCTAGCAAGGATTACTTTGTTTCATTCCTTTTCTATATCAGCATGATTACTTGTTGTAGCTACTTTTTGTTATCCCTTGGTGCCTTTTTTTATATTTTGTTGTGTATGACCTGCTTTGGATGCATGTTTGGTTGTTTATAGTAGTTGTTGCAGTTGATTGCTGGCATGTTGTTCTATTTTATTTCTGGTGCAGTTGTTTTCTATATTGTTTCTGCAGTTTATTGATAATGGAAATGCTTCCTCTTTGCAGGTCTGGTTCGAGTCTGCTGAGTCATTTATTTCCGCTGCATATTTTAGTATTATGCTCGGACCAGTACCATTTTATTCCTCCGAGAGGGTATAGGCTCCCCACTATACCTATTCAGACCCTCGCTGCTAGTCGGAAGCCTTTGGCGTTCAGGGGAGGTGCGCCTGAGGTAGTGACACCCGACCCATTCGGCACTGTTCGGGTGGCTGGCCGGGTCCAAGTCGTTACAATCTTCCAGAGTAGTAAGTTCAGTTTTCGATTGATTTAATCCCTAACTCATTGCCAATATAAAATAATCCTTAGAGAATGGCCACTAAGGAATTAGTGGAGGTGAGGGAACAAATAGAGGAGTTGAGTAGTAAGGGATTTTTTTCCATAGTGTTTCTCCATGGGGATCTCTTGTCATTTTCATTAAGAAGAATGATGGATCTACAAGGATCTGCACTTGCTATAAAGAAATGAATTCTATTAAAATAAATAAAAAGTATCATCTACATCACATTGTTGATATATTTGATAAAATACATTGGTATAAACAGTTTTTAAATATTTCCCTTCATTATGGATATCATCAATTGCATGTAAATATGGAATATATTACAAATACCACATTTTAAACCAAGTACGGACGTTACAATTTTATAGTAATGTCATTTACATTGACTAATGTACAATATTTTTTATGGTGATAATGAATAAAGTAATCAAAGAATGACTTTATGATTTTATTGTGGTGCTTATTGATGATATCTTGATATTAAACAAATTCTATGAGGAACAAGTGAACCACTTATGGATTGTTCTAAAGGATCTTTGAAGAAATTAGTTATTTGTGAAGTTTAGAAAGTTTGAATTATAGATTCAAATAATTTCTTTTCTTGGCCTTATTCTCTCTAAGGATGGAGTATCAGTTGATCATGTGAAGACAAAGGCAGTTTTGGAATGTCCTGCACCAACAAACATAACCTAGGTACATAGTTTCATTGGTTTAGTAGGTTACTATTGGAGTTTTATTCAGAATATTTACTGGTTATCTAACATGTTAACCAATATTACTCGTAAAGGGGTTATGTTCATATGGAAAAAAGAATGTGAGGTATGTATTGAAGAATTGAAGAGGATATTAGTGAATTCTTAAATCGTTACTATACCATCTGGAAATGGAGGTTTTGTGGTTTATAGTGCTGGACCAAAGAAAGGACATGGTTATGTCCTTATACAGAATGATAGAGTTATTTCCTGTTAAGAAAGTAAGTTAAAAAATCATGAACAGAACCGTCCAACTTATGGTCTTCAGTTATTAGCTATAATATTTTCCCTAAATATATGAAGACACTACTTCTGTAGTGAAGGATCTGAGATATATATATAGATCACAATATATTGAAATATATATTTTCATATAAAAACACAACATGAGGAAAAGGTGATGGCTTGAGCTATCCAATTATTATGATTTTCTCAATACACTACTACCCAAGGAAGGTGAATAATGTAGCAGATGCATTGAGTAGGATGGATCACAGAGTTTTGAATAGAATGATGATTTTCAGGGATCCTATGTATATGGATCCAACAATGGTGGATATGGGAATCATTAATGAAGTTGAAATATCATTTAATTTTCATTTTATTTCCTAATAATATTTATTAGAATGGTTTAAATGTTATTATTTTGATGAAGGGAATTTACAAAATAAAATTAATGTTGTGAATGATGGTAAGTGGGAACACTTCATGTATCAGGATGGAATTCAGAAATTTGGAAATACGCTATGTGTTCCCACTATACCTGAGATAAAAAAGTGACTTATTGGATGGTTCCAATAGCTCAAATATCTTTGTACACCCTAGTACCAATAAGATGTATAGATAATTGAATGAACATTTCTGTTGCGATAATATGTAGTGGGGAATTTCTGATTATGTATCAAGATGTTTAGTCTGTCAATAGCTGATGGCTGGAATACAAAATCCTAGAGGATTCATGAAAACTCTACCTATTACTACATGTAAATGGGATGAAATTAATAGGTATTTTTAATAGTATTATGAATTAAATCATGAAATAATTATTCAATATTCATTATTTTTGATGGACTTACAAATATACACATTTTCTCAAAATAAGGGAGGATTTTCCACTAGAGCACCTTTCCCAACTATATATTAATGAATATGTAAGAATTCATGGAGCACCTAAATTTTTTTTTTCTGATCATGATCCATGATTTGCATTAAAATAATTTAAAATATTTCATAAATATTTAGACACAGAGCTTAGATTGTGTATAGCTTATCATACTCAAAGAGATGGGTAGTCTAAGAGGACAATTGAAACATTATAATACATTTTAAGACCTTGCTCACTTGTATTTCAAGGTTTGTGCGATCAATATTTGAATTTGGTAGGATTTTCCTACTATAATAGATTCCATTTAAGTATTTAAATGGCACCATATTAAGCATTGAATGGAAATAGTTTTCGTACCACAATTTGTTGAGATGAAGTTGGTGAAAGGAAGCTTATAGCCCAAAACATGTATAGGAATCAACGAGAAAGGTAAAGACCATTGAAACACATATCAAATTATCTCAAAATAGAAAAAACAGTGATGTCAATAACTAGAAGAATGATTTGGATTTTCAAGTGGGATATCTTGTTTTTCTGAAAGTATCTCTATGGAAGGGTGCTATAAGGTTTGGCTAGAAGTGGAAACTTATCCCCACAAACATTGGACATTTTAAAATTATAGTGATAATGGGAGGAGTGGATTATCATTTTTAAATGCTACAAATCCTTTCCCTTGTCCATGATGTGTTACACATCTATTTTGTTAAGGATGTACATGCAAGACCCAACACATGTTTTCACTTTTGAGGAAGTAGAATTGGGACCAAATTTATAATAACATGAAGAGCCTATTTGGATTTTGGACACTAAATAACATGTGTTGAAGAATAAAATGACTCAAATGGTAAATTTATTTTGAAAAAATCATAAAATTTATGCTGATATATGGGAACTAGAGGAAGTTATAATGAAAAAAATACCCAAAGAATACCACCCCTCACTACCTATTCACCTCACACCTCTTATGACTTGATTCTTGTAAAATTTATTTATAATACCCTTTAAAAGTATGATACCAATGTCCTAGGGCATTATTTCTCAACAAAGAATAATTCTCTTTTCCCTAAGGAGGTTCTCAAGGAGAAAACATTCAAGAGGTAAAACCCTCTTCAGTTTTCATTTATTGTCTTTTAGATTTTTTTATCTTACCCTAACCTCCCAATCCCAAATTGACATGATATATCATGTAACTTTTATATTATGTAATTTAATTGGGTTTAGGGAATAATCCATCATCATTTCTATTCCCCATTATTTTTTACTAAAAATGAAAACTTCATATGGGAAGTGTTAATTTATCGCATTCATGGATGGAAACATTTCTAATTTCCATTAAATCCTTAACAGATGATCATAAAACAATTTTTATGGAAACATAAGATTATAATATATGTATTAAATAGTATTTAATGTTTTGGAACAATTATATACAAATAATATAAGTTAATAAAACAAAATTAATTTGTGATGATCGAAAACAGCCAAAATAATCTCAATAATTATCAATAACGTCTTATCTGATGATTCATTATAACCCCATATAAACTAATGAATTATATATCCATGTAATATTATTGATGTTTATTAATAACGAATAATTTTAATTATGGATAACTATTCCTATTTTATATGTTATTTCATACATATATACAAATAAACCATTCATGAAAACCAAGGAAACCAACACTAATGATTTATTTAATTCAATCTTATAACTCACAAAAATTTCATAAATGAAAATAAAAAAATTATAAAAACTAATATACATGTATAAATAGTTCTTAATTAATTATTTAATCAATTTAATTTGATTATCTATGACATTAAGATCAGGTGAAGAACAGTTTCATACAAAAGGTAAGGGATTCTCCCCTAACCTACATTTTTCATTCAGGTTAAACCTTCTCTATATTTACCCCAATGTAATTATTAATTATTATTATTTACTCCTCCTAAGTTATGTATAAATTTTCAATATATATTTACCTAGAAAAATCTGTAATTACATTATGTGGAGTTACATAATTTATAAGGACCTTTTCTCAATTCTTCCCAATAGGCAAACCTGATTAAATGGAACTTCCCAGTGTCCGACCCATTTCCAAGTGACCTCCCTAATGTATTTTAGTACATCATTATTTTTATAAAATTAATCATTTCATCCTGAAAAACTATCTTTTTTAATTTATGTTTTTATTAAAAAAATTCCGCCTTATTCCGTTTTAAATAATTTTTAGTAATTTCCCTTAAACCGCAATTAAGCGGCTCATTTATAATGCTTCTTAAATGATCTTTTTTAAATGTTTTAACTTAAATTAGAAATAATTTATTTCTAGAATAAAATTTCATTGTCACTAAATTTTGTTTTCTTGGATATACGTGTTTCTATCTGATTATATAAAAATACAAATGATTTTCCATAAGAACTCTTCTTTCAGAAGTAAAAAGGGTATTTCTCTCGAGAGCATCCCAGTGATTTCATTAAAGTATTTTCACCCATTTCAACACCATACATTGAATATTATTATTAATTAATATGGATATTTTATATAATCTACCATATTTTATTAAATTTTCTATGATTACTCTGAGTGTGGATATGCTATGTTGATACCATTCTTCATATTAATCAGAATGGCTAGAGCTTATGTTTATTGACTAGGGAAGCCTATTTACATTTCATATATATTTTTTGGTTATGATTCACCCATTTAATTTTAGGAATGAATTTTACATATTAAGTTTTGGTTGGGGTCCTCAATAGACTTTCCATGCATCAGTATATCTCATGAGAAAAACTAGACTAGGTTTTAACCCATTTATATATGGTGTCTTGGTCGAAGACTTGACGACATGTGTATGGTGTTCGGAATTATTAATACTCTCATTATGATGTTTGTAATTTATAAACCATGTCGTTATTCGACTAGAATAATATCCATGTTTATGTTTTATTCTTACATGATTATTTATATGTATTTATTTAATAATATTTTATTCCTTCAATATTATGATCAGGTTTATTTTTAAAGGAATTTGTTTGTAGATAATAACCTTATCTTATTTTTTATGTTTATTTATTTTATATTACACTATATTTATTACCCTTACTTAGAATCAGACTTCACCGCTTACTTATGTTTTATTTTTTCCCCATGATACGAAGATGAATATTATGAATGACTTGTAGGATTAATATAGAAGTTTATGTGTGTTTCCAAAGGAGTTGTTATATTCTTTTCCCTTTAAAGTTTTAAGGTAATAATTAAATTTGTATCATGTTTTGTAATCATAATAAATTATTTGGTCCTTTGGGATGCTAACTCTTGTTCTTGGTAAAAATTTAATAAAGTAAGGCACCAACTTTAGGTTACTGGGTTTGGGGTCAATATAAGATCAATAGGAGGTGGCTGGTGTTTTGAAATATTACCACCACCACCCCTGTGTGCTTGATTTCAAGATCAGGGAGCTGTTGTACTGGGATTTAAATAGTTGTATGATGTTAAGTCAAATGACCCCAATCCTTTCAATATGATTAGAGGTACAATCTATTTTTCCTATACATTAGAAATAGTTTTGTTAAAGAAGGGTGAAAGTCACTACTTTCTATCAAATTCTTTGTTTGATGAATTATTGATACTTGTTGAGCCCTTGGATCAACCATTTCACTTGGATATTCTGAAAGAAGTTTAATAATCAAACTCACACTTCTATCTATAGTGTGACATGATGCTTGGAGGTGTGATCTTCATATGGGACCAGTTTGTAGCAGTGACGGGGCTTTGGGATGTCATGATAGTATGGAATAGTTATCCACATTTTGTGGTTAGGTAAACTATTTTTGGAAGAGGATTTCGTGTGTCCATAATGAAGGTATGTGGGTTTCCAACATGGGTGAGAAAGAAACTTAGGAAGAGATTGATGTGCTATAATTTATCAGAGTACAATGGATTACTCACCAGTTGGCCAGAATGACTCTTGATGTAATGAAAGTTATGGACTACAAGTTTCCTACAATAGTGGAAAAGTACAAAGAAATATTTTATAAGGATGTATATTGACTCCCATATTTTCAGGTATTGTTTTGTAATATTATATAAATAATTTTAAGATCTAGACGTTGAGGTATTCTGTGATTCGGAGGACCGGTATGCCCAAAATTAATTTCTGAAATATATTATATGAAGACATGTATAGTTTTCCTAAAATAGTTTAATAACCTAAAAATGGAGGCTCATATAGGAAATTAGAGGCTTCCATAGAGATTTGAGTATGATTTGTACCAAATTCATGATATAACTAGGGAATGGGTTGGAAGTTATGGTTTGGCATGTTCCTAAGAGAACATTTAAATAAATTAATTTAATAAATTAATTTATTTATTTAATTACCATTACCTGATGAAATTACTATATAAAAACTATCATGGAGGATTTTATAGGGTTTTCTGCATAACCTTGAAATCGATAGGATACATTTTAGAGAATTAGAGGAGTTTCCCTTATAGAGCGATGACTGGATTGTGGATCATTGATCGATGTGTAATAGAGACTGAAGATCTTTCCTACAACAACAAAAAAGAATCATTATTCATTGGTAATTGAACCTAATAGAGTTAGGATGGTTGTTTCATATATATTTCTCCACTTTTATTTTTATTTTTCTAATGAACATGAATCAATAATAAAAAATATTGATTCACAGATTGGTCATATTGTAGGTATGAGCTTATATGTGGGAATTATATGAAGAATTATTTATTGTTTATTTTTTTCTTCTAATATAGTTATAAGGGAAATGGATAATGTCCATCCTAAAATGGCCAATTCTCACTACTCTTTTTCTATTTCATGTATTTCTCCCCCTATTCTGGTGTGTTCATTATCGATATTCATTTTTATGGATAGTTCAAGAAAAAATAAGTAAATCAATATTTTTGGACAACTTTCTTGGCTTAATGGATTGATATAACATATCAAATCCTGGATTGTTGATAATATAAAGATAAGATAACTACCTATTTATCTAGGATGTATTTATGTATATCATTCTTTGTATATTTGGAATATGACTATAGACGACATTGGTTGACGATCTTCAAATGGATTCATAGGGCCAGAACATGAGGATAGATGTCAGAAAGGATCATCCATGTATGTTCCTTGTTTTTTATGAGAGGGTGGTTGTATTGAAAGTTGGATGGGTAGAGGAATACAAATGGACCAAATTTAATATTCTGGAAAATACCATAGAGCACGGTGTGTAATACGAGATTACCCGATATGAGGGACCTTGGCTATGGAGAGGGATTCTAAGAGAATGTTAAATATAGTACAGTGTGTAAAACATGTGACATTTCATGTGAATCAGCCTAGAATGATAGAGTGTTCCTCATACTGTACAAAAACATGTCTAGGAGTACATGGGATCGGACACATCGTGTACTCTAAAAAAGACAAATGCACATGCACGACTAGCCATACATAGACCATGATAGATAGACCTGAACATGGCCATGAGTACACAATATCAGACATGCCATGTACTAAGCCAAAATATGGAAATGTTAATTGGTCATAATTTATGGGTAGGACCCAATACCAAAGGAAAATTTCGTTTAATAATAGTACACATTGTGTACTCCTTCAAAGAAGAATCAGAGCCATTTTCTTCTTCAGCTTGGAAATTTTTTGTTAATGGGGATTCCATTAATCCATTCCCTATGGGTTTATATGGAATTACACCCTAAAAATAGTATGATGATCCATTTAGTGGGACTTCTTGGATAGAGTTATTGGAATCCTTATGTGAGGCAAAGAGTGAGATCCTCTATCATCATGATTCCCAAGGTGGGGTTCATGGTATTGTCACGACTAACACTACGTGGGCATAGATCCTCTATATAGTGGTTTATTACTTATTGATTTTTGGTATACCACATGACCTTGGGAATGATCCTCATCTATATATCATTATACTAATAATTCCATCTTAAACATATAAATGTGAAACTCGATGACCAGTACATCTTAGAAGGATTCCATTAGTTCTATCAGGCTTGTCAAGCATGTTCTGCTAGACAGATTCCTTTTGGATTTTTATCATGATTCCTATATTGGAATTATGTTTGTAACATTAGTTTCAAATAATGTATATTTATTTATTTTATCTATATATTCATATTATATGTGTTTTAGACATATACATGTGTTGAGATGACTCTTATTCTTAGTGTTATATCCTTAGTGATTTTGGGGTGTCCTATTAGGTGTTATTATACTCACCCCTACATGGGATTTTCCCACACATGTTGAGTCTTATACATATGATTGAACTTTTTATGGTGTCTTAGTGGGACCAAGACCAGGGAGAGATTAGTGATACAGAGTGACCAAGGTTCATTCTGGAGGTTACCTAGAAAATAGTGTCCTTCTATACTTTCTGGTTGGATATATTCTGAAACTCTTAATAGTGGGATTCTGTTTGTCCCTTTTTCTTACCAATAGTTGTGTTCATACTCTGATAGTTTGTTTTAGATGTATGCATGCATGGTTCATCTATTTTTGTTTACATTTCATCCATATATGGGTTCTGGGTAGTCACAAAATAGGCCTAATTAAGAAGGTTCATGATTTATTTGTATTAGAGGAGTTAGTTCTACCGATGGACTAGAGTTATTGATATGGGATTGGGGAAATAGTGATAATTTTTTTATTCAATGTTGAGTATAGGGACTCCAGTTTTAGTGTAGCAGATGAAATATCCCTACACTAGGACTCTGATCACCTACCATTACACTTGTACATTTTCAAATTGCATTCAGGAATTTTTTTCAGTAATTTCATCATATAGGAATGGGTTCTGGTGATGTGTTTTTTCCATATTTTTATGAAACCTGATAATTAGATAGTGTTCCTTTAAGTAAGAATTATCATTGGCTATACTAGATGATAATGGGTTCTAGTTACCCTGTCATATGATGAGGTGACTCTCAAATGGTCAGAGATTAAGCTATTTTTTATAGTGTATTTATCTCCGTCTACATTGAGATATGTGTACATCCAAGAGATTTTATAGATTTAGAAGGGTAGTATGATAGTGTATGAGTATTCACTATGGTTCACCAACCTCTATAGGTACTCAATAGATATGGTTTTTGATCAATTATTTTAGGATTGGAACTTCAAGTAAGGACAATGTAGTGACATATGAGATATCGATATACCTATAGATATTCCTATCTATGATAGTATTATAGATCATTCTTTGGTGTTTGATATTTTCATGTATTATAAAATGTGGGTAGTTACTTCCAGAAGTGGGAACACAAGAGTAGAAACAATAGAAGTAGAGAGAATATGTCAGACTGAGGGACTAAGACATGGAATACATATCATGGGGCGCTCAAAGGACAGAGGGTCTTTGGTTCAGGGTTCCCATGATGTGTCTAGTTTTCCCAAGGATAATTTGTTATACTTTTTCCATGACAAATGAAATCTTGCATGATATTATAAGACCTGTTGTAAAACTGACAAAGAGACTGTGGATGCGCCTTCTATGAAAATTAAATGATAGGATAAGTCAATTGTATAAAGGTGGAATATGTGAAAGAGGATATGGAAGAGCAGATATATGTGATATATGTTTTGGATTTTTTCCATCATGACCCCAGGTGGTCCCCACCATGCTAAAAGAGATAGGGGAAATGGGTAAGAAAAGATGCAGTTGGTCAAGGATTAGGCCCAGAGTTTGGTGGGATGATACAAGTTACGATCAATGCCTTTTCTACCTTAGCTACAGTTTTGATAGACAGAGGTATGATTCATTCCATTATTTCCACTTATCTAGTTCTAGTATTATAGTTTCTGGTTGATCAATTTTCTCAACCCATTTACTTTGAGACTACTACTAGAGGTGACTCAACGATCCCATAGTTCTTTCAATATTATGAACTCACACTTGGAGGTGATAGATTCTATGTGATCTCTTAGTTTTAGTGATGAGGAATTATTAAATCATCTTAGGTATGAAATCATTGTCAATAGTTCATTCCAATATAGAATATTTTAGGAAGAGGATGTGGTGTTCCCATAATGATAAGACTAGGTTTTTCATTGTGGGTGAAAAGGAAACCAAGGTAGAATATGATGGACTAATGAATAGGTGGGTGAAGCTAATTACTAATCAGTTGGATAGAATGACCATTGGTGTAGGGGATACTATGATGTTTTAGTTCCATACAATGGTGGCATAGTATGAGGATGTCCTTCCTAACAACATTATAGGATTTCCTCCTCACCGGGAGATATGATACTGCCTTGATCTACACTCAATAAAACCTTTATATATACACAATCTTATTGGATTTCTCCCATAGAGCTTCATGAGTTGAGGGTGTTGATGGAGGGCTTGTAGAGGGAGGTCTTTGTTAGACCATGTTTTTCACTATATGTAACCCATTTATTGTTAACCATGAAGGTGGATGATGTCTTGAGGTTATGTGTAGACTACCTTATCCTAAACATGATTAATATAGTGAAAAATTATCCACTATCACAAACTGATGACTTCTTCAATTAGTTGAGTAGGGCACAATGGTTCTTGAAAATTGACCTTAGAATAGGTTACCACTAGTTATGAGTACATGAAGAGGATATAAAGAAGATTCCATTAAGATGTCAATATGGTAACAATGAGTAATCATTTATTTCCATCAGTGTGATGAAATTCCCATTATTGTTAATGGGACCCAGGAAATGAATCTTTCATCCCATCTTAGACTGGTGCTTTTTATTCTTCATTGATGACATCATAGGGTACTAGTTATTTGAGGAGGATAATGCAAGACACATGATGATGGTTCTTGATGTATTTTGGGTTGACCATATTTATGTGAAGCTCCCAAAGTTCTTGTTCTGGATTTAGGAGGTCCACTTTCTGGGACACATTATCTCAGTCGTGTGGAAGTGGACCCCATGATGGATGAAGCACTGTTAGCTTGGGAGCCACCCTAGAGCATGGAAGAGGTAAGAATATTCCTTGGGTTGGATGGCTACTATCATAGATTTATACATTATTTATCAAGAATATCAACTCATTTGATATATTTGACCTAAAATGGATGACGTTTATATGGATGGAGAGGATCCATCTAGATTTCTTGGAGTAGTGATAGATATTGATTATCATTCCCATATCGAGATATCTAGAGGTGGGTGTCAACTATATAGTGTTTTTTGATGCATTGGATTCCAATCATTGTTTTGTTATGATGCAGAGGGATAAAATGATTGAAAATGGTTCACCGCTGTTAATAACACATGACTAGAACTATGAGACAAATAATCTTTAGTTCGATGTTTTATTCTATGCATGTAATACGCGGTCACACTATATGATGACTGTGTGGTTCATCATCTATTCTAACAATAATAATCTCAAGTATAGATTCAAAAAAAAATCATAACATGAGATAGGGAAAATGGCTATAGTTAGACTAGGATTATAACTTCGAGATTATTTATACTTATAGGAAAGGGAATTCAGTAGAAGATGCTCTCAAAAAGATATATTGTTTTTAGTTGTTGAGTGAGGAAAATAAGTAGTTGGGAATGTTTCATATAGCCTTTGTGGATAGGGATGAATTAGATTACCTCCAATAGATGGATATTACCCCTCCCCTTGTGTAGTTAGTTTGGGGGCACATCATGGGGATACCGACTCTAAGATCCATCATTCACATATATCCAAAAGATATTCTTCTGATGGATTTTATGAATGTGTGGAGAAAATCATTATTCTAAAAGGATTCCTGATTGTACAACTGACATTGGGGGATGAGGTTCTGAAAAAATTTCATATATCTTCTTTGATGGTACATCAAAGTGTGAAAATGATGTACCGGGACCTCCAATGTCATTTTTGGTTTCCAGGGATGAAGAAAGTAGTTTTATAGTTTGTCTCGATTCCTTGTCATAAATTTAAGGTTGAGGACTAGGTTCTAGATGGATTATATCATCCCCTTAAGTTTCTAGAGTGGATATTCAATGGTATATCCTTGTAATTTATAATGGTGTTACCACATATGTCATGGTGGCATGATGCATATGGAAGATTGTAGACTAACTCACCAAGTCGGTCCACTTCCTTGATATTCAAGAGAATTGTTTGGTAGATAGATTGAGACTCCTATACATGAATAAGATTGTTTGAATCCATGGATTTCTATCAATGATCATTTATGAATGTGATTTCCAAATCACATATACATTATAGAAGGTATTTTTGGATACTTTTGCGACACAGTAGATTTTGGGCATGGATTTTCACCCCAAGATAGACAGATAGACTGGGAGATCCATTTAGGTTGTGGAAGACATGTTTTGGGATTTCATGTTTAAATTTGACTGTAGTTTGTAGGATCATATTCCATTGATTTAGTCTTCATACTACAAAACTTCCATTCCTCCATCGAAATGAAACCATTCAAGGCCATGTACAGATGACCCTACAGGTCACCCCTATACCAGACTGACCCAGGAGAGTCAGCCCTTGTAGGCCTAGAGCTGCTATGAGACACTATAGAGAAGGTGAAGATCATCAGGGAGAATATGAGGACTCCATAGAGCTATGAAAAATAAATAGATGAAGGAGGCCTTTGGAGTTTGATTAGGGAGACCATGTGTTCCTATGGGTCTCACCTTGACTTGGATTATAGAGGTTTGGATAGGGTAGAAAGCTATCTATGAGATTAATTGGACCATTATAGATACAACATAGAGTTGTGATGTGGAATACCGCTTATCACTACCCGAACTATTACACTAGGTACACCAAGTTTTCTATGTGTCATAGCTGAGGAGGTACTTGAATGATCTTTTGGAAATTATCTAATGGATTGAGATGAACATCAAGGATGGATATTCTGTTTTGAATACCCAATGGAGATCAAGGACTAGTATGACAAGATCATTTGTGGGAAATAGATTCACATAGTTTATTTTGGATGGATGTAAGGGAATCCTTAGGAGAAAAATTGGGATTGGGAGACCCATCTGGGTAATAAGTACCCACATCAATTTGTGTAACCATTTTTTTGGATTTCCAAGACTTAAATACCCAAGGTGGAGAAAATTTAATGACTCGTATTTTTCCATGTACTGTTTTGGAATATTATATAGATTATTTATAAAGCTATATGTTGAGACAATGTGTGATTCCATGGTTCTGTGTGCCCGAAATTAATTTCTCAAATATACTATATATATTAAATGACAGCATGTGTAGTTTTCAATAATATGTGGAATAAACACAAAATTGAGGCATGGGTCAGAAATATGAGGCCTCTATTGAGTTTAATGAATGGTTTTTACCCAAGTCATGATATAAACATGGAATGTGCTGGGAATTCATGTTGTCCGCGGTCATGGGATGATGTTTAAAAGAATTAATTTAATAAATTAAATTATTTAATAAGTACCACAGACAAATAAAATTTATTTATAAATGAAGTTATGATATATTTAAATGGTTATATGAATAACCCTACAAATCGAAAGGATCCATTTGAGATCATTGGTGTATCTCCTATTTGCGGTAGACGACTAGGTTATGGATCATCAATTGGTGTGTAACAGAGCCTAATGATCTAGCCAATAATAATGAAAAAAAATAATTATGTTCTAATTATTGATAGAAATTGAGTTAGTATGGTTGTTTTATAGGGGCTCATTTCAATTTTTTATTTCTACAATCAAATCAAATCAATCAACAAAATTATTGATTCCTAAAATAGATGTATTTCACCTATGGGATTATCTGTGGGAATGATTGGGAGAATTATTGTTATTTATTTGGTTCATCATTTATTGTTCTAATAGAAACAACTCAGGGACATCCAAACATAGCCGAGTATTGTTCCTCATTTTTTTCATATTTCTCCCACTGTTATTGTGCATTTATCATCGTTATTTTTTTTATTAGTGGCTTGAAAAATATCAAAAAAATCAATCATTTATGACTTGTTTATTGGCACAATATATTAATATCATCTATCTGGGTTTGGATCAATGATGAGATCAAGCTACGATGATGAATGATATATAGAGGATGGATTTAAGTATATCATTCATTGTATCGTGGCGTGAAATGATGGATGACATAGGTGGGTGATCTTTGAACTAATTTGAAGGGCTGGAACCCGTTGATTGAATATGGAAAGGCTCAACTAGTTTTCAACCTTTTTTAAAAAATGAGGAATATCCGGATCAAATTCTAGAAAAGTGGATCAAAGAACAGAAACCTGATATGAGATGCTAAAAAATCTCATAGAAAATGGAGGTAATCCAGGATTACATGGAAAGTGGGTCCATGGCTACAAGACTAGGATTTTCATGAGAAATTTAATTATAAAATGGTGTGTGAGACCTATCCCACAATGTGTGACTCAACATAGTGGCTCAGAATGTACCTCATAGGGTACATAGACACGTCCAAGAGTATAAGGGCTCAGTCACGCCATGAAATAAGTCATGGACACATACGTGGACATAGATCATGATAGATAAGTAGGACTTTCTTCTGAAGGGAAACATTATATACTACCATTACACATCATGTACTCATTCAAGGAAGGATTAGTGGAATTTTCCTCTAAATCATGAACACGTTTTGTAAGGGATAATTACCCTGATCCTTTTCCTAAGGGTTAACATAGAATCATATCCTATAGTTAGCATGGTGATCTCTTCAATGAGACTTTGTAGATAGATTCTTTGTAATCCTTCCATGAGTCCTGAAGTGAGATCCTCTATCTTCATCATTCATTATGTGAAGTTCTTGGTATCCTCAAGACCAATACTATATGGGTTCTGATCCTCTACTTAGAGGGTCATTCCAGATTTAGTTGTTGGTATAGCCCATGTCCTTAGTAGTGATCCTCATTAATGAATTGATCTCTTTAGTCTTCCAGCATTTATTTTCTATGGTGATAATTTATCAACAATATATCTAGGATGGACATCATTCATGCTATCTAACTCATAGAGAATGTTTCTTTGGACAAGTTCTATGTGGATCCTTTGAGCATGATTTCTAGCCTAGAATTATATTTTTGAATTTACATTAAGACACTATATATTTCCTAATTTTTTCTGAATATTCATTATATATGTGTTGCAGACATATACTGATGTTGAGATGATAGTTATTGTTGATGTTATATTCTTAGTGATTTTGGGGTGTTGTACTGGGAATTGTTATACTCACCCCTATATGGATTTTTCCTAAAAAAATTATTAGGCGTATAATCAACCTTTTGATAGATTCCTAGTAGAACCCTGACTGGCTGAAACTTGGAGAGATAGACTAGCTGAGATGTATTTTAATATATACCTTAACAACAGTCCCCTTTTATACTTTCAGGTTGGACTTCTTCATACAATATTTTTGGTGGGATTATATTTGGACCATTTTAATTTCAATAACTTGTTGTTATACATTGATAGTGGGTTTTATCTGCATGTATGCATGCCATGTCATGGGTTTTACATTTTAGCATTGTATGGGCATGGGGTAGTCATGACATGGGCCCCATTGGGATCAGTCGCGATATGATGAGTCAGTCTTACCTCCCCACCAAGACATATAATTCTTCATTGAATTGTACCCTGAGATTGCACAAAGATCTACACCATCATATCAAATGTATCTCATATAGAATCAATAGATCATGGTATAATTATTATTATTTATTGACTTAGACCCTAAGATAACATCGATATTATTCCCCAAGAATGTGGGAATGAGCTTGAGGTTGTGTAGTGATTATCAGAACCAAAATTAGGTGATCATCAAGAATAATTAACCATATACTAGGGTTTACCAACTCTTAAATTATTTTGAAGGCTATTGATAGTTCCGGATTATTAAGCTCAGATCATTGTATCACCAGTTATGAGTAAGGGATGAGGATATAACAATAATGGAATTCATATGTCACAAAATTCATTCTAAGTACTTAGTGATTCCCTTAAGCATGATGAACACCTTATCAGTGTTCATGGGACTCATGAAATTGATCTTTCATCCTTTATTAGTTTTTTTTCTTGTGGTATTAATTGATGATATCTTTGATTACATGGAATCCATGACGTAGAACACGAGATGCTTAAGGATGGTTTTAGACACAGTCCAAGAGAACTTGATTTACGGGAATCTCTCGAAGTATGATTTCTTTCCTAAGGAGGTAAAATTTCATGTACACTTCATCTCATTTGATGGAGTAGTAGTGGACCTGGACAAGGCTGAGGCAGTGTTAGCTTGGTATCCACCTATGAGAGTGATAGAGGAGTAGTGATTCCTCAGGTTGGAAGGCTACTACAGGTTATTTTCGACTAATTTCTCTAGGATATCAACACCCTTGACCTATTTGACCCATAAGGGGTATCCTTTCATTTGGATGGAAGGGTGTTAACTATATTTTCTAGAATTGAGTCTAAGGTTGATGAGGATACCAATATTTAGATTTCTGAGGGAGGGTTTTAAGTATGTTGTGTTATGGGTTTCCTTAGAGACCACTCATGTTTTTTCTCTTATTGTAAGGTGGTTTGTGATTTTTTATGTCTCGCGATAGTTTTTATCACATGAGATGAACTATGAGACCTAGGATCGTTTTTCGGTAGTGGTAGTATTTACCTTGAATATGTGGGGACACTACCTTATGGTTGTCCGGTTTATCATCTACTCGGACCCCAAGAGTTTTATGGATGTATTCTATCATAAGTATCATAACACGAGACATAAAAAATTGCCACAATTTGTCTAGGACAATGAATTAGAGATAGTCTAAACTCCTATGATGAGGGATGTGGTGGAATACATTCTTATTAAGAGATTTTTTTTCTTGTTGGATGAGTTGTTAGTGCAGTTATCCACAATGAAACTTTCCTTAGTAGAAAATGGTAGTGATTTATATCTTCCATCAAGTATTGTTACTGGATCACTTTTACAAAATGATAGGGAATATCATCATTGAGATACTGACTGTGACACCTTACATACTCTGATATCCACTAGACATGCTCCAGATGGATTTTCTAATGGATGGGACTATATCGTCATTGTCAGAGGATTGATAATTTTACTAGTGATGTTGAATGAGGAGTTGATGATAAAATTATATACATTACCATTTGGTCAGACATCCAGTAGTTGAAAATATATATTAGGACCTCTAACGTCAATTTCTATGGCTAGAAATAATGAATTCAGAAGTAGGGTTTGTATATTGAATCCTCACATGTTAGTAAGAGAAAGCTGTGAAAGAAGTTCGTGATGATCTTCCTCAACCCATAGAGGTTATAGAGGGGAAGTGGGAAGTAACATCCATGGAATCTGTGATGGTTTTTACATGAAAATCCAAAGGAAACGAGGCCATCTAGGTGATCATAGTCCACCTCACCAAGTCGTCCCACTTCCTATCTATTTGAGAGTATATTTTAGAAGATATCATGAGTTTACTTTATATATAAGATATTTTTATGCTCAATGGAGTTACCTCAACAATTATTTATAAAGGCAAATCTCACTTCACATCGCGATTATGGAGAAAATTGTAGGAGGACTTTGTGACGAAGTTGCATTTGAGAATGATGTTTCACCCCTAGACTGAAATCCAGACTAAACCGACCATTTAGGTTATGGATGACATGTTTCAGACATTCATTTTAAATGTTGGCCATAGTTAGGAGGATCAACTACACTTGGTGGATTTTTTATATAATAATATCTACCATTACACTTTCGGCATGTCATCATTCAAGTCAATTTTTAAGCAAACCTTTAGGTCACCATTTTAGAGAACGGATCAATGTGATCCAACACTTATGGGCATAGAGTTGGTGCATTCTATTATAGAAAAGTTTCAGATCATCCAGGATATAATGATGACTATACTGAGCCATCAGATTTCATATGGAATCTTACGAAAGAGATATTTAGAGTTGAAGGAGGGAGACCATGTGCTCTCGAAGGTCTCACTACAATGTGGATTATAGAGATTTTTCTATGGTGGAATGTTATCTCTGATATTAAATGGACCTCTCCAGATACTTTGTATAGTTGGTGAGGTGGTGTAGCACATTTTTCTATCATTGTTGTTGGACCAAGTACATGTTGTCTTTTACATGTCATTACCAAGGAGATACATGTTATTGGTTGGTAAAACTGGACATCAAGGATGGAGCTACCTTTAAAGAGTACCCAATGAAGATTGAGGATCGGTAAGAGATTATACATCATGGTTGAGTGATTCCATTGGTGTTTTTTTAGTGGAAGGATGTGAATTTTCAAGAGAACACATTAGAGTGGGTGACCCAGATGCGATCTTAGCACCCACATCTCTTTGATTAGTCTTTTTCTTCTTTTTTGGGATTCAAATTCCTAAGGTGACGATAATTTTTTTTTTTTTTAAATTTACATGTTTGAAATATACCATGTGTTATTTTAAAATCCCAACACTTGGAAGGCATAAGATTTCGAGGTTTGATGTGCCCAAAATTTATATTTGAAAAATATTAAATATTCTAATATAACAAACAAGAAGTTTTCCTAAAAAACCAAAATAACTATATAATAGATTCTCAAAACAAAAATATGATTCTATCATTGATTCCAGAGCTTAGGTATTTCCCTAATATAAACATAAACTCAGATTAGGTCGGATTATCGAGTTGGGCATGATCATGGACGAATGTATAAATAAAAAAAATATTTAAAAAATATTTATTTTTTTAATTTAAAATGACCAAATTTTGCCTAAAAATATATAGTTATGAAAAAAATATTTTGTTTATCCACATAAAATTATAGAATCGGAGGAGCCATTGGAAGAGATCTTAGTGAACGCAACAGATCTGGATAGATAACCAAGGGTCATCTTCACCAATGAAGCTTTTGGATATCGCTAATGAAAACGATGTACAATCATTATTTACTAAAAAAGATCCAAATTGAGGTAGGATATTGTATTTATGTGGTATCAATTTGTTTATTTATCATATATTGAATGTAGTTAAATTCCAACAATCAAAAATTGGTTCTTGAATCGATTGTTGATTTATTTTATGCTTGATTTAATTTATCATTTTTTATTATCTGTATTCATTTTTCTATTCTACAAAAACGATTAAGTCAAAAATTAAAAAATTCCATGGTTCATTCGATATGTTTGTTATTTATGGTCTTCTCCCTTGTTTTTTAACATGTTCATTGAGAGAAATACAATTGGCCCACGATTCGATGAATATCAGGTATTTGATTGTTGCACACCATTTATTTTTGGAAACATATCAATACCAAAGTTTTGGTTCATGATCAATGGTTTTATTGAGATGTAGTGATAGGTGAAAACAGTTGTGGATTGGAATCAAATCGAAATAATTTTTTTTCATGATATATATGTGGTGCCAGCTTGGTGTGGTGACAATCTCGATCACAAAAAACCATTTTTGATTAGTTTGAAGCCCATTTTATGATGAGTGGAAGTTGAAAGGGTTGATTAACCTCATATATGAGTTTCTTGATGAGATTGATAGTGGAAATTATAGATACACATGAAATTTAAAATAAGGGCATAATATATAAAATATTTTTTTACATGATGTGTAGTATGAAGATACACACCATGTGGGACTATAAGATACTATTTTATTTCTTTAAGTATATTTCATCACATTTTATTCATTTTTCATTGGTTGTGTTTTGAGCCTTTCGAGGATAAAGAGTGTTTTTTTGGGTAAAATGACATAAATTTCTGGGATTAATGTTTTTATTTGAGTTAATGAAGTTAGGGTATAAATGGATAAAAGGATTTTGGGGTTTCTCTTTTTGTTTGGAAATATTCGTAGGTTGTTTGAGTTATTCCTACAGAATTTGAAATGTGAACATCCTTCTAGGAACATTTACATTGTGAACTAGTCAAATTATGTTAATAAATTTCTAGGATGATGATATAAACTAGTTAAAATGAGGAAACCTTTATATGTAATTTACCTAGTTTATGTCATGAAAAGTTCGATTAGAGTTTTTTAAAATATTAGAAGTTGGTTTTTTTCATCCTATATTATAAATCATGAAATTAATTTCAAGAAAGGGATTAACATAATGAATTTCTTGAGGCCTTTAGTGTTAATTACCGATCATGTATAATTTTAGTTACATTTGATGTGAATGCATCTCTCAAGAATCCTAGGATCTCTACCATGGGACTTAGGGAAACTATTCCCCTTTCATATCATTTTGTTTTGAGATTGATCTTCTAGGAGGATATGCTGAATCTCTCTGGCTAAGTTATATTTCTACTACTTCATATCTATTTGTCACAAAATTGATGTTAAAATATATTTTTAAATCTATTTATATTTTGGTGATGTAATTATTCATCCTTTCTAGATCTTCTATGTGATATTCTTTTTGGGTATGATCCATTGAAATTATGGTGTGGCGGTTGATTTTTCTCTGAGTTACGTGTGTCCTAAACGTTTTTTTGAACATAGTTGTTGTCTAATATGATTATAAAGTGTGGTAATCATAAGAATAACATTTTTTATTTTCTGAACCTTTTGGTGGTTTTAGATTTATTTGCATGCATGTGAGACCCATGTTCTAGGTAGGTGATTCTGTCTCTAGCTTGTTTTGGGTGAACATTGATTGTTCAGGTTTAATTTTTTTTATAAATAAAATCTAATGATTGATTTATTTTTGTTTTTTTTGAAAAATATTTTTTGAGAAAAGATTGTTTTCCTTTTATTTTGGTAAATGGGGAATTTTTGTTTTGAAACCATTGTGATATGGATCTACAAGATATCTTCTAAGCCAGTTTTGGATTAAATGGTTTGGAAAATATAGCACATGGGAATAATTTGTTACATAGAATGAAGGTGATGTAATAGGGCTCGTACATTGATATTATTAGGGGGTACACTCATTTAGTATTCCTATGATCTAGGGGCCTATTTTTCTTGGGATACATTTTTTAGAGGTTCACTTTCTGGGTTGTTCCTATACTCTCTAGATTAGATGCATATGTATAGAGACATGATACACATGGTTGTATATGTATGAGTATGGGATTTCTATCTAGACTAACCTATAGTGATCCTTGATGGGATGTTGCCAGTTCTTTTTAGTTATACTTCTTGGCATTGAATACCTACTTTGATACATTTGTTAATCTTCGAAACTAATTTACCTCAATTATTTGAAACTGTTTTACCTAGATTTTTTGAATCTGGTTTAGAAGGATTATTTGAAACTCTATGAAGTTTTAAATGTTTACCATGATTTTGATATAAAAACTATTTAACAAATTATCATTCCATGGTTTCCATAATTTTGAGAATGTTTGGATTGTTTTATAGAGACTTGTTATAAAATACCTCCAGGGATCCTATTGAACCTATTAGATCAAACACTACAAAACCCTTCGGCAGTGCGTAGAACTTTTGTATCTTTCATAAAAGGGAAACAAAATGATTACTAGTGAATAAATGAGTTTTTGTTAGCTTAGTTTGGTAACTTGTGTTGAGATAGACAGATAATTTCCATTTATCGCATAAAGTATTTTCTTCTCATCTTTGGATTTGTACTTTTTTCGACTAATACCTTGGAGTTTGTTTAGTATATTTTGGGTTGTATTGATTATATTGTTTCTTTTATACTATTTAACATATTTCCTATTTTTCTCTTCCACTATTTCTTCATAATATGTATATATATATATTATTTTTTTTTCATGAGGTTAGGTAAAAATATTCCATGTTATTGTTGTTGATGATTGAGTGCTAGTTTCCATCTCATGGGGATTGCGAATTCCCTTAATTTGTCCAACAAGTCAAGTTTGGTACCTATTTGGGTAGTTATATGGGTAAATTATTTATTATTTGGTATCAATATATGTTTCGTACTTAGTTTTGGGATGTTGGTATCCTGAAGATATGATTGTTCAAATACGAGGGGTAGATTGTGGTGAGTGCCTAGCAAGCTCTTTCCAGGATGACACTTATCTTATAAAGGCATGTGGGGATGTGTGTCTCCTATTAATAGTTCTTGATCTTAATAATAGTTTTTTTAATTTTTATCATTCTTTGAAATATGATTTTAAAATATTTTGATCACTTATTCCCTTTTCAATGTTTACTGATATTCCTCAAAGACGTCTTCAAAAAGTTCCCTCAGAGGGTACAGTGGATGATTGTCATGGGAATAATATTTCAGATCCAAATCTTACAAAGACTATAATGTGAGAAGTTAAAATAATGGACCAAAATGTACTAAAAGTTCATAACATAGTTTTTGGGTTACAACAAGGAACTGTGGGATAAAAGGATCAATCACAAGAGTTATTACATGAGATGCCAAAATCCTCTATAGGTATGAATGAACAAAAAGAGGAGGATGTATGGGTGTATCAAATTGATGTGATATTAAACATATTAGATAAAAATAATAAAATGAAGGTGAAGTGTGTAGTGTTTAGACTCAAGGGTCCTAACAATAAATTGTGGGATCCCATGGTATATGCAGAGATACATGTGGGCTCTAAATTGAAGTGTTTTAACTATCTCTTATTCTAAAAGTTTTTTATGGAGTCTTTGTTGATGGAGAAGTCTATATAGTTCCTCTACTTCTATCATGGAGAAATTTAGTTGTCGACGTAGACCAATCAGTTCCCATAGATGCTTTGTTTTTATCCTGAAGTAGAAAAGAATGATTAGTTGAGGGATCGAAATTACTTATAGGATTTACCACCAGATACTAGATCATAGTTATTTATATAGAGTCTTTCTACCTACGTGGAGATAGTTTAAAGAAATATAATGGTATAAATTGATATGGAAGAAATATATTTACATTATATTCCTTCTCTTTCTTCCAATAGTAGCTTCAGTGACATGGAGGGTTGGAAGAGGAAGTGGAATGACAATCACAGGGGTGGAAGATTTAGTTATTAGTAATGGTAATCCAATGATCCATCATTTATATCCATTAGTGTTCACCTAACCTTCTCTCAATATGAAAATTTCTAACACACCCCGAGTTAGTATCCTTCATCTGAAAATATTTTCAACGATTGTGGCCACTACAACCATCTACATATATTATATCAGGATATTTTAATGCTTAATTATAGTTAATGATCATAATTTCCAATGGGTATATTAGCATAGTCATGTTCTAAAAGGAATATTGGGATACATCCACATTCCTTAAGATTAAAGGAAATTCATGTAGTAGATGTTTTTTCAAAGGAGGTTGATTAATGACTATAAATAGTTTGAGTTACTATCTTTATTTCATCTTTTGTAATGAATATTTTTTTAACCAATACAACCCACTCGTTTATTTCATCCCTTTATTTTGATATTCAAAAATATAAGATGGATATCATGTCATTTAATAAAGAGTTAGTGACACCTCTTGGGAGGTGGAAGTAGTTGGGGTTTCAATGTCCTTCTTTTTCACTATTGATTAATGATGTATAGTTAGTCCGAGGTGTCGTCATTATCAATTTGGACATATTTAATGTCATAATCTAGATGGATTGGAATATTTTTCACCATGATTAGATTAATTTAAATCATAAATCTATTTTTTTATTTTCTATCAGTGGGAGTTATTTGGTGCATCAGGGAGAGTTAGATTCGATTTTTGGTCTTGCAGAACCTTCCCAACCAGATCATAAGATTTTCTTGTTAGATGTAGCAGTTGATCCCAGTGAATTTTTTTATTTTTTTGATCTCCCCACTTTTTTCGCAAAATTCCTAAATTTAATATTTCATATGACTTCTACAGACTTCTTTTAGAGAGGGAGATAGATTTCACAATTGATCTGGTCCTAGGTACATAGTCAATTTCAATATCCTCATATCATATGGAACCATTGGAAAAAAGAGCTCAGGATTTAGTTAAAAGACTTGGTTTTGAACGGTTTCATTCTCCCTAGTGTTTTATCATAGGGATCCTTTATTATCATATCCAAGAAGGAAAATGGTTTAATCTAATTGTTCATAGAAATTATTATGTTTAATTGGGTGATGATTATGAATAAGAATCCATTGAACCATGTTGTTGATTGTTTTGACCAGTTAAAGGAGGTAAAGTGATTTTCAAAGTTCAATATTTGGTTAGGTTGTCAAAAAGTCAGTGGACGGGAGTCTGATATACCAAAGATATCATTCAAGATAATGTATAGTGATTATGAAAATTTTGATTTTTTTATTTAACTAATGTTACTATAGTTTTTATATACTTGATGAATTGAATATTCTATGACTATCTAAACACTATTTTTGTACTATTCCTATATAATACTTTGGTTTATTCATGATTTTAAAATGAGCAGGAACACTATTTGAGTTTAGTTATGTAAATATGAAGGAGCCTCCAATTGTATCGAAATCATTTGAAATGTAGTTTATGGATCCATGAAATTCTGCTCTTATGGAAGGTGATTATTGAGCCTATATTATTAGTTGATACTAATAAGATATGGTTGTCTTATCATGGGTGGTGCCACAAAAAGATATTTGAGACATAGATCTTCCTGATCCCAACAAGATACTATTGATAGATCATCATGCAGTTATAAAAGTTTTCATCACCATTGGACTCTCTAACCATGAATATTGGGAAATTAATATAATATTTGAAATCTCATTCATCTATCAAAGATTTTA
Source organism: Viscum album (assembly GCA_963277665.1). NCBI lineage: Eukaryota > Viridiplantae > Streptophyta > Magnoliopsida > Santalales > Viscaceae > Viscum > Viscum album. The sequence goes on from OY728154.1 coordinate 21,069,570, forward strand.
AGCAGTTTCTTCCATCGACTCCTATTTTGATATTACTTGAGCCCATTAGGGGCTATGTTGTGGGCCTAGATTCTTTTAGCTCTATTATTGGTTGCTTGATTATGCATGATGATCATGATGTGGATTCTGGATCTTGCTATATATGTTCACATGAAATAAATTACCCCACTCATGATTTATTGCTTTTAAAATTAATTCATGCACTTAAATTTTGGAAACACAATCCATTTTGAGGGATGTTCAAAGTCTTTTCTCATTATATGGTTTTGAGATATATCTTTTCAACAAAATACATGAATCTTATACAAATATGGTGGGTGGAATACATAAATATGTTTGAATTTTACATCACCTACACCCTTGGGAGGGGGGATTTTATTTTAGATTCTCTCAGTAGGAATTTTCCATCACAGGATGTTATGGAATAGAAAGATCAATGAAATAATATGGGGCTCTTCACTCAGTTTAATCTAGATTCTCTAGAGTAATTTTAGCCACAATTATGACCAATGTTCAGTTCCCATCATCTCTCATTGATTCAATTATATATGGTCAACATAAGGATGATGAGTTTAGAGAAATTGAGAAACCATTTTTGGTGGGGTGATCATTTTGGGTTGGTCTCTCCCTATAGATGGTACTCTCTTTTTTAGTGATTGGTTTATTGTCCCAGTATTTGTGAGGAGATCAGTTTTTTACTATCATTATTATTGATGGGTGATCCATCCTATCATTATTTAGATGTATCCTTACATGAGACAGTGATTATGGTGGCTGGGTATGAAGTGTTACATTGCAGATTACAAGTCCTATTGTTTCAACTTCCAACAGATAACGGTGGAGCATCTGAAACATTTGGGTCTACTCCAGGCTCTTCAAGTGCTATTTTCGAAAATGGATGAGGTTTCTATGGACGTTTATATTGTATTATCAAAGATTCCTAGAGGGTATAATTATATATATGTGGTATTTATCAATTTATAAATTCAACTCATTTCATTTGATTAAGGAAACCAATAAAGATGAATAATTTGGGAAAGATGTATATGATAGAGATTTTGAGGTTATATGGTGTTCTATCTACCATTGTTTCAGATATGGATCCATGTTTCATCTCACTATTCGAGAAAATTCTCCAGGATATTCTGGGGACTATAGGTAGGTTGAGTTAAACTTACCATCTACAGACATATGGTCAAACAGTGCATAATATTGAGATCTTGGAGGACGTTATTTGTACCTTTGTCTTGGATTTCGGTGCATAAAGGGATATCTATTTTGGACTGTTTGAGTTTTTTTATAAGAACAATAACCAGTCATCAATCATAATAGTTTCCTTAGAGAAATTGTATGGACACCTATATAGGTCACCATTTTTTTGGGAATTGGTGGGAGTGGCCTCTTTAGTGGGATCGAGTCTCATTTATGATATTTTGGTGAGAATTCAAGATATATATCCATATCTAGTTATATATTTGAGTTGGAAGAAAATTTTTGTAGTTATTTAGAATCTTCCTTTGGTGTTTTCAGTTGGAGATCGAGTTGTTTTTGAATGTTTCTATTTTGACGGGTCACTTTTGGCTTGGAAAATACTTTAAGTTGTCTCTAAGATATTATGGACCACTTCTAGTCACTTAGTTAATTAGGAAGGTTTCATATCTATTGTAATTTATGGATCAGTTGGTGGTTTTTCATGATGTTTTCCATATACTATAGCACATGAAATATCACCATGTCCCCTCTCATGTTATGATTTGGGAAGATATTGAGTTAGAACTATGCATTACTATTATGGAATTACAGGTGGAGATATTTGACTCTCATATGAACATATTAAATGGTAATTATATCATTTCCATCAGAGTATTATGGAACAAAATATCATATTCTTATTAGACATGTAGTTTGAAGCATATATGAGGAAGAAGTTTCCTCACCACATTCTGGATCTCCATTCTACCACATCAATTCTTTGGGATGTGAATTATTATGGAGGGAGTTTGTAACATCCTGTTACCATCTATTAGGTATTTATCATTTCTCTTTTCATTTAAATTTTTGGTTGGGTGTGTTTTAGGCCTTTTGGGGATGGAGATCATTTATTAGGGAAAATAATTTAATGATTAGGGAGGTATGTTTATTTGAATTACTAAATTCTAGTTACAAATTTATAAAATAATATCCAGGGTATTCCATGGGTTTGTAAAGATTAATATGTGATTGGGGATTTTCCTTTAGAATCTAGAATATGAACAACCTTCTAGATAATTTCATGTTGCGAAATAATTACATGATGTGAATCTGTTGTCAGGCTGATGTCGTGAAAAATTTTAGAGCATGCATATTTTACAAGATACAAAACAATTTTATTCCATTAAAAGTATTATCAATATTGTTTCTAATCCAATGAGACATGTTTTTCCTCATATCATGTAAATCATGAAATTCTAATCATGAAAGAATTTATTTTCATGAATGGATTAGGTCCAGTAGTTTTAACCACACTGCATATATTATTTTCTTTTCATTCAACATGAAATTACTCCCTCCAATCATATAAGATCTCCTATAAATTATTTGGACCTATGCTCATTTTTGATCATTTGTTTTCTGATTGATCTACACAGTGGATTCATTTCATTTTATATAGATAGGTTATCTTACTATATCGTCATTTTCATTGTCCAAAATAGTGAATTTTCATTATATTTTCATATCTGTTGATCTTGTGGTGATGTTATTCTTGATCCTTTATAGATCCACCATGTAATATTCGTTACGGGATAGTCCTTTATTAGTTTTGGGGTGGAGGGTTTCTTTTATCTAACGTATCCATGACCTAACCTCTCTTACCCAATTAGTTATTATGGATTATGATTATAATGTGTGGAAATTATATGTAGGGACTTCATTTGCTCATGTGGCCTGAGATTGAGGTAGGTGGTTCCGTTACTAGCCTGTGCTGAATGAAAATTTATTTATCTAGTTTATAGATTATTTTATAATTAAAATGTAATGATATATTGATTTATTTGGGTGTGTGAATATATTTGTTATATGAAAATATTTTTTTCGTTAATTTTGGTAAAGGGAAAATTGATGTTTTCAAATCATTGTTATATGGGTTTAAAATATAGATTTTAAGAAGGGTTTAGATACAATGGTTTGGAAAATTTAGAACATGGGAAGACTTGGGTACTTAGGAATAAGGTGTAGTGATATGCCTTCTCCACTGATACCATCGAGTGGTTAACTTATGTGGTGTTCCAATATCCTTATTCATGTTATCTATGTGACTTGTTTGATACTGTTGGGAGGTTCACTTTCTTGGTGGTTCTTATGCTCTCAATGTTCAATGCACATATATAGAGACTTGATGCATGTGATTGTCAAGGTATGTGTATCAAGGTTCTATGAAGCCTGACCTATAGTGATATTTGGTGTGATGTTATCTATTATTTTGTGTTATACAACTAGGAATTGATTAAATAATTTGATATATGTGATATGATTCAAAACTATTTTATATGGATTATTTGAAACAATTTACCCTATATTATTTTCAAATATTTTACATGGATTATTTGAAACTATTGAAAAATTAGAATTTTTACCATGCCTTTGAAAAAACACTTTCTAACTAATTATCTTGCCTTGTTTTATTTACTGTTGATAATGATAGGATTATTGAATAGAGACTTGTTGTGGAGAACATGGGTGAGATCATATGAGCTAGTCAGCTCATAGTTTTCACACCCCTTCCATAGTGTGAAGACAAAGATTTGTATTTCGATTTAGGGGAATGAAAGTCGTCATAGTGTGGTGTTGATGCTTTTGTTAGCTGATTTGGGTATCCAGCGGTGAGATAGAAAGATGTTTCTTCTTAACACATGGAATTATTATTTCACATCACTGATTTTATTCTATGTTGTTAGAATCATACATTATAGTTTGTTTATCTACTATTTGGTTATATCAATTCGGTTGTTTCCTTTTGGAAATGGAATATATTTCCAAGTTTTATCTTCTATTATTTATTCCTACATTGTATATATATATAAATGAAATTTTTTCTACAAAAGGTTGGGAAATATCATTCCCCATATTTTTTATTAATTAATAGGTTCTATTCAACAGCCCATAGGGATCGAGAACACACTTTGGTTATGTGATAGGTTTGGTCAAGTGATGGTTTGCGTGGCTATCTAGGTCAGTTTGTTACAAGGACCTAGCTATGGTGTTATGGTTTTCAAGGAAAAGATAAATATCATAGACTATATGGTCCCTACAACATTATGTGAGACCTGTGGACAACGGAATGTTGTGAATCTCATTCCTTTAATTATTTCCTATAAAAACGATTCAAAACCATTTGTATAGGTAAATAAACCGTTGTTATAACCTATACAAATATTTCTAAGAAACGCTTGTGCTATGGATATTGTGAAATCCCAATACTAATGGTCTTTTGTTAATTATTATTATAAGGTTATTAAAATTCTGGTTTACCTAATGGTTCACATGGAACTGTGGGTATATCTCTATAATAATGGTTGTAAAACAATTGGTACACTCCCCACATTCCCAAAACATTAGAACCCCCACCCAATACACATAATATACAACCATCAGAACCTTCTCAAATAGTCACCATACACCACACTATCACCCAACCATAGTCAGTTACCTACAAACATTGGTCACAAAAAAAATACAAGTAATGATAACATAAGAAACCAACTAATTCATTCGACCAATGATAAACAATTCAAAACATCCCATATTTTCATTCATAACTAATCATCAAACATAAACTGTAATATATATCAGTCAAAAATTTAAAGGATCAATTTTTCCATGATCACCATAACTAACCTCACCATAATTATTTCCTCCATCCTATCCCTTATCCTCACCTTCATCCTCACACACATCCTCACCCCCATCTTCATCCTCATCTTCATCATTAGCCTCACCATCATCTAAACCATCATCTTAACCATCATCCACTCCATCACCATCACCATCTCTATTTCCATTGTAATCATGAGGGACATCATCATCCCGACCAACACAAGAACCACTACTCTATTACCAATAAAATGTAGGCATCATTGACATATATGAATCAAAATACATGGTTGTATCTAGGGGAAGTTATGGGCATAATACTTCAATAAGTTTCATAAATTCATTACTTGCCTATTAACTCTGTTCACACACATGTGTGGCAATTTTTCAGCCATTTTTTCCTCGGACTGAGTTTTTGTTTCTTGTGGATTGGATTTTCCAACTCTGTGCTACATGAACTAGAACTTGAAGTGGAACAATAATTATTTGATAAAATACTCTTCCCTAGTCGATGGCGTACTCATCTGTAGTTCTCTTCTCCTAAGACCTGAAGTATGTGATCATTTTACACAAATATTTCAGGTTCCCACACATCAAGGGCCTACAAAGAATACTATTAAACTTATAAATGGACTATATAGTTATAAAAAATATATTTAATTTTTAAATAAAGAAATTAAAACTTACAATACTGGGTTTTGTGGGTTCATTTTCCATGCTTCCATGTTTTTCATTTTTCTCGTGAATTTGTTTTTTCTTTAGACATATGTTTTTCAATATTTAAAACCACCCTAAGAAATGAAATTTAATATAGAAAATATAATTGAAAATAGGTTATTAAGAATTTATTTCATAATTAAAATAAAATGGATATACTGAACACAATATGGTAGAAAATGATCACTAAATTCAACAAAACAAATTCAATTTAACACAACATAATGCATTTAATAAAAGAACATATGACTAAATCAAATAATCAATATTTCAAATTTTCATTTCCATTCTATATTTATACAAATATACCATCCCTGCCTTATTTTCTATTTTCATGTATAATTTTAATTGAACATTATCACAAATGGGAATCAATACATGAAAAAATAAAATAGCATCATGGAATCAATTTAATATAATAGCATATAATTGAGGGTAAACAATATGTAGTGGGATGATAATATTTTAGATGAACATGTTATCCATTTCATATCGATAACCATAAATCTATATTCCATTCCTCATATCCATTTATAGAGTATCTCAAAATTCGGTTTGGAAGTCATATAATGTTATAAACAAATATTAAATACTCAATCAACCATGTAATGATAAAGAAACTATGTTTATATTCCATTTTTTATTTCATTATCATTTCTTCCTTGAATTAATTTCTATAATACTTACCTTTTCTCATGGGGCACCATATATTTTCATTGTAAAGAATTAAAAACACTAAATTAACAAGACAACAAGACATGATACTAAATAATGAATATATATAGAAATTTCAAATAACAAGGAATGAAATAAAATAAGAAATACATGATAAATATATATATATAAATTTAAATAGAATTATCACATTCCACTAGAAGAATGCCGTAAATAAATATGATATGATGTATATGTAAAGTGAGACAGAGAGGTAGGTGTTTTCATAGTCCATAAATATTTTGGTTTGTGGTTTGAACTTCTAAAATACACTCATTGTGTTTCTTTAGTTATCCAAACTTCAAGAGGAATGTATAAAAAATTGACATAAAGTAAAAATTAATTTCATAAATCCATTGCATTAATTTCAGCAACCTATAACCCATACAATAATAAGGGTGTTAAGGGATAAAATTTGACTTAAAAAAATAATTTTACCATTATTTACAGTTTAAAATAATATTTAACATCATAATTTCATTTTGTGTAACAATGAATAAAGAAACTAGAAATTTTTATGCAATGATAGTTACATTTAGCTTCATGAAGTATCCTAGAAAAAAAAATGATACCCAAATTAATAAAAAGATAAAATATTAATATATTCTTCGTTGCATGTGCTTCAAATTCAGCATATTTGATTTATCCTCTACCACATTGAAGATATAATATTACATTTATTTGATCTTATTCGATACTATTTTCAAAAAATATCTATACCACTTTGATATCATGAAATACTCTTATGAGTATAAACATTATTATCTTGCCACTACACATTTTATTTTCTAGAAATGGCTGCTACCACTAGATTATATTTATTATACTATATCATTCATCATTATTTCAATTATAATTTACAAATTAATCATGATTTTCATTAAATTTACCATATTCTCTACTAGTATATATTTTCATATTAATTAAATTTCATTAATTTCAGATTCTATACTTTTCTATATTTCATTTACTCTTTATGATATTTCTTGAGAGAGATCACAATAAAATTGAGTACATTTTCATTATCCCGTTGTTCTTTTATTTTATGAGAAATTTATCCTAAGACATTACTTTTATCCAACATCTTTATATTTGTCTTTTAAATGTATAATTTCATGTTAAAATCTTCTTGATCCATAATTTTATTCTATTGTGTAAAAAAACCTTCTTTCATTGTAAATTTTTTGATGATGCACATTTTCTCATAAGGATTGATGCTCCTCCTGATTGTTACAAGAATATATTCCGAATTGGAAACTTGAGGTTTTTTTACTTATTCTTCTTCTAAAATCACATTGTATATTTTAATCACTAACGAAGAATATCAAATATAAAATTTGAAAGAAACGAACAAATGAGTGTTATTTGTAAATGTATCTAGAATATAAAATTTATTCATTTCTTTTTATTACTTATTTTATTGAACAACTTATTCTTATTCTTATTAATCATTTTTCATGTAGTCAATATGTATTTTTCTTTGAGATATTTAATTTCTCCACTTTTTTATGGAATTACATAATATTCTTCAATACTTATAGAAGGATTCATGTCATGTTACAATAACATGGGATCTACATAGATCTATGTTAAAGTATCACATGTATCATAAGTTATAGTAAATTAAAAATTATTATTAAATAAATTTTTAGTTAAAAAAAATATTCATCTAATTTTCATCATTAACATGTTGTTTTTGGTTTTTCATATCTGCTTCGGGATAAATAAAATTTATAAAATCACTTATAAAAGTGTGAGTGTGTGTGTTGGAAGGTGGTGGAGAAGTAGGTTGTTCAAAAATTTAATTTTTTTTTCAGTTAGTTTCCCATGTTAGATCCTATTCTTACATTATAAATTACCATGGTTTAATATATCAAAAATTCAATGAATTTATAGTTTAAGAAATTTTATTTTCCATAATTTATTTATATAGAAAAATTATGAATGATTTTTGTACCTTCTTACTCTCATGGATTAAAATCAAGGTATGCCTCAATTTTTCAAGGTATTTCATAGCATACTTGTTTTTTATTTATTCCCAACACATCCTAAAAAATAATTTTGGATAATAAATAATACAAAGTATTAATTCAAATAAAGGTAATTTCCATTCAAAAAAATCAAATTTTATTAATACCTTGAATTCCATACACTTATAATAAGAAGTTATGCCTTGATAATATGATACTATAATAAAATTCATCATATATGTGAAATCTAAATCCATACCAAATATTTTAGACCTTCCACTATAGAACTCATTATTATATTCTCTCTATACCTCACCTTATTCCATGGGATGTTTTTTCCTCAGAGCCTCACAATCTAGAAAATAAAAATGATGTTTCAAACAATATATTAATTCATTTAAAGAAAATAACAATATAACCTTTAATCCAATGATTTTTCATACCCATATATGTTCCTAATCATTATAGATTAATTTATATAGAATTTTTCTCCAAGAGTGTGGCCTGATTGAAATGATGTCAACGTAATTGGCAAGCATCTCCATAAAAATCCTCCATTTCACCCTATTTTTCCAATTATTTGATTTTCCTCATTGAAATACACCATCAGCTTTGTGTATATGACCTAATGTATTTTCTTAAGGGTCAAAATGTGTTGGTGTAGAAGTAGAAGGAGAATCAATGTTGATTCTTGAGGAATAGGAAGTGGAAGGAAAAGAAGATAGAATAGATGTTAGTGGAAATGCATAATATGGATGGGGAGTAGGATCTATCGTCAGATAAGGGAAAGATAGTAGAGGTGGATTAGATGAAAATGTGGGTGAAAACATAGGTGGACTAAATATCCCAAGTGTCTCCAATGACACTACAAAATGATAAGGTGTGTTAGATGGTATGTCGGGGATGGGACAAGGTGTGATCAGGTATGCTGAGTGGAGTGTGTAGATCTAATACCAACCCCCTTGTATAGCCCGCCTAAGAACTAGTAGCACTTGTTTAGTAAAATTATCATTACCACCTAGGTGGTGGATCCTAATTAAAAGTAAAAAAAATCACATTAAATTATATGTTATTGACACACACACACACACATATATGATATAAAAAACACATAATAGGAACCAAAGGAGGGATGCCCATCTCTATCATTCGGGGATTATTGTCTATCATCCTTTTTCTTTGTATAACCTCAGTGTTTTTTATCTCCTACATTTTAAAAATAATATGTAATTAATTATAAATCCATTTTTAATGTTTAATCAAAACAAGAAGGATGAAGACACATTAATTAATTAAGGAATACCAGTTATTAAACGAAATAAATGTTACATAGTGATATAACAGAAGCATTTTATATTTAGTTGGAATAATATTAAAACACAAAATACATGTCATAGAAAAATCAATATGATCAAATTTTCATGTTTATAATGGTTATGATAGAGTTTTTTTCTATTTTAAACTTGATCCACTTCAATTTTGGTCAGTTAATTGGGTTTATTTTTCTCAATTGATTGGGTCATTGTTTATCTCATTTCATTAGGTTCATTTGGGTGAATGGACTAGGTTGTTTTCCCATTTCACGTTGTCTTACGTCATTTGGTTAATATTTTGGGTTAGGTAATTTTTCCATTTTTTGGTCAGGTTTTCATTTTAATTGGTTTTGATTTTCATATTAATTAGTTTAATATGTCTAATTCCATTCATCTAGTTTTTTGTTCCAATTTAGATGTTTCATTAGTTTTTGGTTTTTTAGGATCTTATATAGATCAATTCATTTTTATAAAATGAAACTCAAAGAAATTTTCAACTAGTATATATTGAAAATGAAGACGAAGGTTAAGTTGGACACAAATATTTTTCAATCAATATTAAATAAATTTGTATAGTACCAAACTTATAAAACCAATTTGGGCTAAACCAAAAAAAACTGAGAACACATATGTATGATTATATATATTTCCCACCACAAGTTCAAGTTCACAATTCACTCTATTAATACAACGATTGGAGTCCTCATAAGTAAAAAATGGATTGTGGACAACAGGATAAGGGATAGTTTCATTTTTATCATCACCATAATAAAAAATATGTCTTGGGATTACTTCAATAATGACACCAAATTTAGTTCTAAGATAAACATTCACATAAAAAAATGTTTCTCTATTGATACCAATATATTTGTACCATCGATAGTGTGAGTGTGAGACATTCCAATCACTTGAAATCCATAATCATTAATATATATTCCATGCCTCATCATCAAATCAACCCAATTTCATTTTATCATAGTGACTAAACCCTGAGAGTAATAATTACATGTTATTGTTTTCTCAATGAATCCATAATAAGATACATTTTCAAATTGAGGGTTACTATCTGATGCACTATTATAAAAGTCTATTGTGGATGCTGCCATAACACCGTCTTGTTGACTTCCAATGATCACCGATCCATTACGGATAATAAATATATACCCATTGGCCACAATTTACTTTCATTCATAAACCAATGATTAGAACCAAAAGACAAATACTTTATTTTAGGAAAGATAGAACCAGTACAAAAAATCAATACCAAAAATATAAATGAATATTAAAATTAATTAAATATTGAGTATAATAATTTATTAGATTAATACTTTTACCTTCAATATTAACCAAGTAGAAAACTATCTACTATGAAAAGTATCTATCCTTCTCAGAGATAAATAAATATTCTTCCTATTTAACATTTTTTATGTTCCTTAATAAAAAATGTGAAATATTTTAATAAATATGTGTAATTCCATGATATGAGATAATATATACATATTAAATTTACATACTTGGTTTGGTCATTGAACAAATCATTTTTAAAAAAAACTATGTGATCTTCCATCTCCCACTCTTCAAGTATTAGTGCGGCCAATGTATGTGATTTGGGAATTCCCCCTATTAGGTAAGTGATGTAAAACTATGTTAAATTTTCTCATAAAATTCTTCTTTATTTCTTATTATTATGTATTATCTCATAGTCACATAATGAGAATACATTGAACAAAAATATATACATTCTTGATACAAGTGACCTTTCATAATAACATCTTTAGGTTTATTTTTTATTTAAGATAAAATAATTCAATGTGTAAATATTTATTTTTTTATGATACATCCAATTAAATTCAATGGGTCCTCAATAAAGTATTTAAATTGCAATATGGATAGTAAGATACTGGCTTCATTTGAAAAATTATGGAGGAACTATTTGAAGGTTTCGGATGCAGCGGAAGTGCAAGGGTGGATGTGCCCACTTGGATTTTTTTTTTCATAAACAATGATCAATTTGGGATCAATACGATGATAAACGCCAATCTCCATAGATCAAATCAGTGAAATAGACAAAGAAAAGGAAATTCCCGGAACCATAACATAGGATCGTTACAGGTTGATTATAATTAATTTAATCAATTGGAAAGAAGTACCTTTTGGTGTTTTTTCTTCGTTGATATTCTTTATCACGTTCAGATGTGATTCGTCATTGCGTCGCATAAGCCATGTGTAGACTTCCTCTAGCGGTGATCCACATGTGCACCTTGTATCTATGGACGTCACCAAAGGAGTCTCTGGGTGCTAGCATGGAGAAACCTTTGCTTGTGTTTTCCACCTTAGATCGTCTTGATCCGATGTAAGGGGATCTCTCTCGTTCTTGAGAGCATTCTTGGAAGAAGAGGTTCTTTCAGCCTTGAAATAATTCTCCAGAATTGTTGTGCACAACGATTCTCTTGTCTTAAGAAAAGAGTTGGGGTTGTGAGGATATTTGTAATCAGGTTTGAGTTTGTAGAGTTATGAAAATAAATAAACGTGTTACGTGTTTTATTTATTTCATTAACTCCCTTTTGAAAACCCCATGTCGAGTCATTAATTCCTTTACATGCGCCCACACATATTATAATAAATATCATTTAATAAAATGATATTTCCTCAAAATCCATACTGGAAAAACTAAACGGTGTGTATTAAAAAATACATGGCATGTACTTGTTTTTCATTGAAAACTACACGGAGTGTATGTAAACAGCGTGTATATCTTATTTTAATTTATTAATTTATTTTCTAAAATGAAACCTACATAGTGTGTGCATTTAAGAATACACGACGTGTACTTGTTTTCAAAATAAAACTATACAATGTGTAATCATTAATACACGATGTGTACATGTTTTATTTTATTCTTCCTCTAACATTAAAATTATTTAGGCTTCCTTGAATAATTATTAAACCACGTATGGGAATAATATTTATTCTACTTGAGATACTTGAATACACTTAGTGTGTGACCCTCTAGGACTCTTTCTCATTGGCATTAGGTGAGCTTTCCTAAAGTCCAAGATTACTATCTAGCAATGGGTCAAGGCACCCAAGAGAAAGAAGTCAATGCCGCATTGACATATCACCTCATACGAACACTTACTGTGTAATTTTATCCCTTTGTATCAATATCATATCAAGAAAGTTTCATGGTAGTGTCATAAACCTATATGCTTGATCTATCATTATTTGACTTCAAGAAATACACTCATCGTTACACCATGGCCATGGAATTTGTTTGACAGATCTATTTCAATCAAAGGGCCCAAGATATCTACTTTCATAAATATGGAAGGGAAAAATACTTCCTCGACTTATCCATTAAAAACATGTTATTCGGGATGTACCCAACGTACCCTACTTCCCGCCAACTGTCTTCATGATGGTTTTCGTCAGGAAATCTAATTGCGCGAGTCATGACATGAGTTAATGATAATCTTCCAGTCTAAGGACCATTACACACGCTCGCAGATAGTAATGTCTGATGACACCAAGACATGCGAAATTACTACCGGCAGGTCAGTTCTCATAATCTCCCATCTTGGAGATTACCATGTGCGAACTCCATGAGAGAGAGTCTCGTCTTCTTACGAGTACTCATACATGACAGTTTGTATTCTATGTGTCCTATCATAGAATGTCATCCAACATCATAACTTTATTTATGAATATTGTTATAGTATTTCAAGGTTCTTATCATATCGGGGATCTTCCATGACCTTATTAATGCAACAAATATTCCAGGACATTATTGTATTATAGTCATGTAGAACAATGAACAATATACAATAAGGGAACATTCATGTAATCAAAGTACTAAAAATTTGGTTCTCGGGACACCAACCGTTACAAACTCCCACCTCGACTAGAGCCAACTGCCTATGACGTTTAGTCCGCTAGACCTCACATGATGATCATGTTTCTGCTGAGTCAAAAATTTATTCAAGTGGTCCGCCACGTTGTCTTCTGTGGAAATACTTCTCACTAAAATTTCACCTCTCTGAGAAAAATCCCCCAAATGATGATACTTTCGAAGTATGTTTTTTTTCTGCTGATGTGACCTTGGCTCCTTTTCAAGTTCAACCACTGCAGTATTATCACAATAGAGTGTGGTAGGATCTTTACTGTTTGGTACTACATCCAGCTCTAGGACAAATATTTGCATCCATACTGCTTCTTTAGCTTCCTCAGAAGCTGCAATATACTCATACTCCACTGTATAATCTGCCACAACACATTTCATTGAGCTCTTCCAGCTCATTGCACCTCCATTCAAACTGAAGATGTATCCAGTCTATGATTCATGTAATCTTGATCAGTCTAGAAACTAGCATCTACATGTCCTCTGATGACTACTTCCTCATCTCCTCCATAAATGAGGAACATATCCTTAGTATGCCTCAGATACTTAAGGATAGTCTTGACTTCCATCCAATTGCGGACTCCTGGATCAGCTTGATATCTGCCTACCACACTTAATTCATAAGCAACATCCCACCTCATATATAACATAGCATACATGACTGACCCAATCGTGGATGCATAATGGATCGTTTCCATTTTTTTCTTTCCTCATGTGTCTAAGGACACATTATCTTGGAAAGATGAATGCCATGTGACACTGGAAACAATCCCCTCTTGGATTGTTCCATATGGAATCTCTTTAGTATCTTGTCAATGTATGTACTTTGACTCAGGCCCAACATTCTCTTGGATCTATCAAGATGGATCTTGATCCCAAGAATATATACTGCCTCTCCCAAGTCTTTCATGGAGAATCATTTATCTAACCATGCCTTAACTGACAGTAAGACAGGTACATCGTTTCCAATCAGTAATTTTTCATCAATATATACTATTAGGAAAAACGACTGCACTTCCACTAAACCTCTTGTAGACACAAGGCTCACATTTGTTCTATACAAATCCAAATTCCATTACAGCTTCATAAAAACGAATGTTCCATGACCTTTATGCTTGCATTAATCCATAAATTGATTTCGGCAACTTGCATACATGGTGGGAATTTTTTGGAATCACAAACCCTTCAGGTTGTGTCATGTAGACATCTTCTTGGAGCTTCCCTTTAAGGAATTATATTTTGACATCTATTTTACAAATTTTATAGTCATGGTAAGAGGAAATGGCCAATAGGATTATTATGGATTTCAGCATTGAAATTGGGGAAAAGGTTTCATCATAGTCAATTCTTTGATGTCGTCTAAAATGTTTTGCAACTAGTCATGCCTTATAGGTTCTGACTTTCCCCTCCATGTCCAGTTTCTTCTTGAACACCCATATATTACCAATAGGCTTTACATCAACTGGATGATCTACCAAAATACAGACTTTGTTTTGGTACATGGAATCTATTTCAAAATTCATGGCTTCTTTCCACTTGTCAACGTATGTGCCTTCAACTGCTTCATTGTAGGTAAGAGGATCATCATTGTCAAACAATAACGAGTCACTATCCTCAGTGACAAGAAAACCACATCGTTCTGGTTCTCTCACCTCTCTCATTCTCCTATGCAGTTCTAGTGTCTCTGGAATATATTTTTCTTCCACAGCGCTTGGTGGAATCTGTTCTTGTACCAAATTCTGTGTATCTTGAGCCTCGACTTCGTCGAAGTCTATCTCCCTCCCACTATCTCTTTTGGAGATGTTCCCCCTCTCAAGGAATATGGCATGTCTTGCCACTATAACCTTTTTTTATAAGGGGTTTTATATAAAATATCTCCTTGTTTCCTTGGGATATCCTATAAAGACACACTTTATGGCTTGAGGTGCAAGTTTGTTACCTGAAGAGACCTTAACAATTGCTTCACTACCCCCACACATGTAAATCTGATAACATGGATTTGTGTCCACTGCATAACTCATATGGAATAACATTTATCGATTTAGTTGGTACATGGTTTAGTATGTGTGTTGTTGTTTGTAATGCATATCCCCAAAAGGATAATGGAAGACTCGCATGACTCATCATTGATCTTACCATGTACAATAGGGTGTGGTTCTTCCTTTCACTTACACCATTCCACTGAGGTGTGTACGGAAAAGTGAGTTGAGATAGAATACCAAACTCCCGTAAGAAATAAATGAAGTATGGATTAAGATATTCTCCTCATCTGACTGGGTGGAGTTTCTTAATCTTCTTACCAAGCTGGTTCTCAACTTCATTCTTGTATTTTTTGAACCGATCAAAAGAATATGACTTATACCTCATTAAGTAAATATATCCATATCTACTAAAATCATCAGTAAAAGTTATTAAGTATGAGAACCCACCCTTTTCTTCAACTAGAAATGGTCCAAACACATCTGTGTGAACTAATTCTAGAATCCCTTTAGCACTTTCACCATTCCCACTAAATCGGGCTTTGGTTATTTTTCCTTGTAGACATGCATAACATACACCAAGTGGTTTTAGTTCAAAAGAATCTGAATACCCATCTTGATGTAATTTTGTGAAACATTTCTCATTGACATGACCCAGTCGGTGATGCCAAAGTTGGGTGTGGTATGAGTCATGTGAACTGACTTTTTCATCTATTGCCATTAGTTGGATTGTGTAGTCTAACACATAAAGGCCGTTATATAAATGTGACCTACCAAAACAAATGCTAACTTTATAAAAGTAGCAACATTCATTTCCAAACATGAACATGAATCCATCAGTATCTAATCTAGATACTAAAATAATGTTTTTAATAACATAAGGAACATAATGAAAACCCTTTAACACCAAGATCATTCTAGTTGGCAATGTGAGGTGGTAGTCCCCGACAGCTACAGCAGCATGTCTGGCACCGTTGGCTGCTCATAGACCTATCTCACCTCAATCAATCTTTCTGAATCTACTTGGTTCTTGTATTTGGATATAGATGTGAGCACCACAAGAATTATCTAATAACCAATTGGTTGAATCATATAGATTGCATTCGATAACAAATGCACCTAAAGCTTCCCCTTGCTTCCTTGGTTGGGTGCAGTTTTTCTTCCAGTGGCCCTTCTTGCCACATGTGAAACAAACAGCCTCATGTTCTCTTGCCTCCCCTTTGATCCTTTTCTTGGAATTCCTTGAAGAAGATTTGGGATTAAATTTCTTTTTTTCCCTTTCCTTTTATTCACCATGAGGATAGAAGTCTTTTCATGCTTCATATCATTTTTCACTTGGCGAATGATGATAAGAAGATTAGACAGATAATTCTCAATGTTGTTCATGTGGAAGTTCACAAAAAAGTTTGAGATGCTCAGGGGGAGTGATGCAAGAATGAGATCGGTACCCAGTTCTTCGAGGAGTTTAAACCCTAGAACCTCCAATCTCTCAATGTTGCCAATGAGCTTGACTACATGAAGCCCGGTTGGGGAATCCTCTCTATGCTTGCTCTGACATAGAGCCTTGGAGATCTCAAACCTTTCCTGTCTTGCTCTCTCCTAGTATAGACCATGGATGTTCTCGAGCATGCTCTAGGAATCCATGTCTTCATGAGACTTCATGAGCTCACTAGAAATTGATGACATCATCAAACATTGAATGTCGAGTGCATCACTCAAATGTTGATCATAGACCAGGAAATCTTCATCACTCGCCCCTTGGGCAGGCAGATCAGGAAGTGAGGACTCCAACACGTAAAACTTTAGTTCATGGTGTAGGATAACCCGAAGGCACCTAAACCATTCCTAAAAGTTACTGCCGGTGAGGATATTGTCTTTATCCATAATTGATCGTAGAGAAAATGTGGTTGAAGAGTTTTTAATTTTTATTATACAAATTAGAAGAGCAGATTTATCAGTACCTTTGATTACATTTTATTATGAAAAATAATAAATGAATTTATTAATTCTCCCACTATTTTATCAAGTCCCAATGTCCCTCACCATTGAACTCGTAATGTCCAGTTTCTTTGACATTCTAGTGGCAAGGATCCATATTCCTTTTCGCATAACCCCAACAAGGGATGGTCATGCTATATGAAGGTATTTAGGTAGGCATGTATTTTCCAACTGTGATCTTACAGTTTGTTGATCTGTTGAGTGGACTCCCCAATCCAGAAATCCTGACTTGGATTTCCTCAACTCTTGCCTCCAATATTACATCAAGTCTAGAAAGGGATACTCCTCTTGATGTAATATGGTTAAGACAACCCGAAACCTTTCTTAAGGGCTTCCTTTATAAAAGTATGTGTCCAACAAGGGTTGTTCAAACACAAAGTTTTATTGAGTCTTTCCCTTAATCAAGTAACGGAAGGCTTGGTCTGACTTAATATGGTATTGAGGGATTTTAATCTTTTATGAATATTTTTGCATTATCACATGATTGTTAATATCAAATGATGATAGATTAAGTGATTAACCATGTTCTGATAATGTTTACGCATAGAACGGTTTTTATTTTATTCCATCTTTGCATGCTTGTTTATTTCATTAATTATGTTATCGTGACAAAAAATACATAATAAATAAAACATGAAATCAGACAAAAATAAAATAAGATGGCATGATCATGATATTATATTCGTTAAATTATCTAGCAGTTTGATAAGCTAACCCTGACCTAGGAAAAAACACCTTGAACAGATGGTTCGTGTTTTACAGCTCCCACCTGTCCACTTTGTATCTTCTTGGGTTGGTTTCACCTCAACTTTGGGATTTGAACCATCTCCTATGGCTTGGGAGATCCTCCATTACATGGGTTTTACATTAAAGAAAAAATGGGCACACAGGCCCTATATTTTATTGGAAGAAGGCTCACAAGCCAACGAATTTAAATGAAACAAATTTAAATGAAACCATACACACACACAAAGGGTATTTGGTCAAGCTCATGATCATCCATGTCATTCAATGAAATTTACACATATTTTGAATTCAATTTATTTTAAACATTCCATTATTCAAGATAAGTCGTGCTTTAATTCAATTAATTATGATCTTATAATTAATTAATTATTTATCTTAAATTCCTTTCTGAATTTCCTTGAGAATGTTCTCATCCATATTCCTTGTACAGGTCTTTGTACTTTTGGAGGAAACTTGGTGAAATTTCTGGAAAGTACACGGTGTGTAGTTTATATTTAAATGGCGTGTATTTCTTTCACCTTTTATCTAATGTACATGCCGGGGTCTTTGGCATGTTTTCTGTACTTTGGAAATTTTGGAGTACACGGCGTGTAGATAAATCATACATGGCGTTTAGTTACTTGTTACACGGTAACTGGCCTGACAATCCCGTGTACATGGTATGCGGCTTATCCTTTGTACATAGTTTCACTTGGGCTGGATCGGGATACATGGCATGTTGCTCCAACATACACGCCGTGTATTCCTGTTCCCACACACCATTCATTTCTGGTCAACACAAGGTGTTAAATACTTAGGTGTAATCAATTCACACGGCGTGGTTTGGTGGACCAGTACCGGTTCTTTGAACCTGAGTACATGGCGTGTAGTTTTCATTACATGCTATGTATTCTCGTGTTGTACAGACAGAAAAATCGGCTCCTCCGGATGAGTTCCTCATTTTTTATTTTAATCAAAATTAAAATTAAAAAGGCCATTTCTGTGATATGAATCGAGAAATTAATAAGGAAGAACAGATCTCATTTATTTATATTTATAGAACGATTGATTTCTAATTGAATCAAATATAAATGCATAAATTATCAATGAAAATTAAATAACTATAATCAATGTTGTAACCTCTCTCTGATACCATTTGAAGGTTTTGGGTGCAGCGGAAGCGCGTGGGTGGATGTGCCCACTTGGATTTTTGCAATAAACAATGATGAATTCGAGATCAATATGATGATAAACGCCAATCTCCACGGATCGAATCAGAGAAATCGACTAAGAAAAGGAACATCCCGAAACCACAAAGTTGGATTGTTACATGTTTATTATAATTAATTTAATCAATTGAAAAGAATTACCTTTTGGTTTTCTTTCTTCGTTGATATTCTTGATCATGTTACGATGTGATTCTTCATTGTGTCGCAGAAGCCAAGTGTAGACTTCCTATAGCGGTGATCCACACGTGCACCTTGTATCTCTAGACATCGAGAAAGGAGTCTGTAGGTGCTACCATGGAGAAACCTTTTCCTGCATTGTCTGCCATAGATCGTCTTGATCCGATGTAAGAGGATCTCTCTCAGTCTTGAGAGCGTTCTTGGAGAAAGAGGTTCTTTCAGCCTTGAAATAATTCTCCAGAATTGTTGTACACAATGATTCTCTTGTCTTAGGAAAAGAGTGGGGGTTGTGAAGATATTTATAATCGGGATTGTGGTTGTAGAGTTATGACAATAAATAAACGCGTTATGGGTTTTATTTATTTCATTAACACCCTTTTAAAAACCCCATGTCAAGTCATTAATTCCATGACATGCACCCACAATGATTATAATAAATATCATTTAATAAAACAATATTTCCTCAAAATCCCGACTAGAAAAACTACACGGGATGTATTAATAAATACACAGTGTGTACTTGTTTTTCATTGAAAACTGCACGGCGTGTACATTCAATGTACATGGCGTGTATATCTTGTTTTCATTTATTTATTTCCTTTCTAAAATGAATTCTACACAACATTTACATTTAATAATACACAGCATGTACTTGTTTTCAAAATAAAACTACACAATGTGTAATCATTGATACACGATGTGTACTTGTTTTATTTTATTCTTCCTCCAACATTAAAACGATTTAGTCTTCCTTGAATAATTATTAAACCATGTACAGGAATAATCTTTATTCTACTTGAGATACTTGAATACACTTAGTGTGTGACCCTCTAGGCCTCTTCCTCATTGGCATTAGGCAAGCTTGCATAAAGTCCAAGATTATTGTCTAACAACGGGTCAAGGCACCCAAGAGAAAGAAGTTGACACCGCATTGATGTATCACCTCATACGAACGGAAACTGTGTAATTTAATCCCTTTGTCTCAATATCTCATCAAGCAGGTTTCATGGTAGTGTTATAAACCTGTATGCTACATTTGTCATTCTTTGACTTCTAGAAATAAACTCATCATTACACCATGGCCAAGGAATTTGTTTGACAATTCTATTTCAATCAATGTGCCAGAGATATTTACTTCGATAAATATGGAAGGGACAAATCCTTTCTCGAATTATCCATTAACAACATGTCATTTGTGACGTACCCAACGTACCCTACTTCCCACCAACTATCTTTGTGACAGTTTTTGTCCACAAATCTAAGTGCGTGAGTGATGACATGATTTAATGATAATCTTCCAGTCTAATGATCATTACACACACTTGCAGATAGTAATGTCTGATGACACCAAGACATGTAGAATTACTACTAACGGGTATGTTCTCATAATCTCCCATCTTGGATATTACTAGGTGCGAACTCCATGATAGAGAGTCTCGTCTTCTTATGAGTACTCGCACATGACGGTTTGTATACTACTTTTCCTATCATAGTATGTCATCCAACCACAAAACTTTATTTAAGAATATTTCTATATCATTTCAAGGTTCTCATCATTGTGGGGATCTTCTATGAACTTATTAATGCAACAAATATTCCAAGACATTATTGTATTATAGTCATGCATAATAATGAATAATATACAATAAGTGAACATTTCTGTAATCAAAGTACAAAACAGTTGGTTCTCATGACACAAACCCTTACACTATTTTCTACAACTCAAAACAATTAATGGTACCTCTACCAACATTTTTTTCAAGAAAGACTTGGAAAAATTATTATCATAAAATATATATAAAAATGTCACCACTAAATAATTTACACCCTTACATTATTGGATATAATATGAATTATTAATATTGGAATCAACTTCTAATGAAGGATGATATATTCACGAGTCTTCAAAATTATCAGATTGAACTCTCTAATGCTTACCCATTTTGATATGTCTCTTAAATAAAAATTAGGAACATTAATAATATATAGTACATAAAGAGATTGATTTTTTCTGCAGGTTTCATCTTATAAGAAGAACACATAACATTCCATTTACTTTCATTGATACAAACTAGATGCAATTCCAGCCTGATTCTCCAATCCACCAAGTAATTCAATGATTGTACACCATATTTCGACTTTACCTTGAAAATTAATTGAATTTAAAGTGATATTTGAAATATTTTTTTTAAATGTGCACTACATTTAAGCATTGACATAATGAATTGGTTAGATAATAAGGAAACTCATAGAAGATACTTTTCTTCTTCAAATTGTATTGGTTTCAATGGAATCGTTTTTAATCATTCTATATTTCATATAATGCTTCCTAAACGAAAAACTAACTACTTACAATTAATTAAGCACAATAGATCCAAACATATATTGAGGTGGACTGTTGGTCTCCATGGTATCATCAAACCTTTAATGATTATTCTTAAATGGATGATCAATAGGAATGAATCTTCAATTCCAAATAAAACTAAAACAATTATGATTTTAAGTATTATGGATCATATATTAATCATATAAATAGGACATTATAGTTTTCCTTTCATGATCCATCCATACATCATTCTGTAAGAAGTAAAATCATATATCATCCATATAATCACATCATGCATATGATATATGTCTTTCGAACCAGTATCATATGTGTGCCCGTTGATATTCAAACAATGCTTAAAATTTTTTATCAAAGGTTGAATGTATAAATATATATCATTTATAAGATTAGAATACATAGAGATGATTATACACCTGAAATATATTTTTTATCACACATATCCATGAAGGAAGGTTATAAATGTGTAAAAAATAGGTCATGTGTTGTGTGATGTAATAATCTTACCAAATAGATAAAAATCATTACATGAAAGACCCAACATCTCCTTACACATGTCAACTAAAAAATTAGGATATCAAGAATTAAATTTCCTCCATGAAAATCCATCTATAGGATGAACAAACTCGTCATTATCATTCATTCTCTCGGTATCATGCCATTACATTTTTATGAATATTTCATTTGACATGAAAAGATTATAGAGTTTTGGAATAAATGGAAAGTGATGTATTAATGTTTTGGGCACACGAGAAGATGTTCCATCAGTATTAGGATTCCATTAGGATGTTCCATATATTGTAAAATCATTTAACCTAGAACATTCCTCCCAGAATAACATAAAATATATCAGGAAAAAAAAAGAATTTTATTTTTAGAAAATCGAAGTTCCTTTACTAAATTCAATTCCTTATAATAGTTTTAGGGAATATATTCCACATCTGTAAGTAATTCATTAAAAAGCGTAATAATTTAATCTATGGATGTATTATAAATTCTTTATATTTTTTTACCATGAAAATTTTTGATTAAAAATTATAGTTTTTTTATTTTACCACATTTCCGTTATACTAGAGTAATGAAACAATCATTCAATTTCATCAACCTTTCAACGTTTTCATTTTCATTACATGCATCATGTGTTATCATATATAATTATTCTTGGTTGGGTACCATTTCATAATCATGATGACAAATATACTAAATCTGGTCATCTAATAAATTATGTAATATGGTTCTCTCATTCTAAAAAAGAACAATTTGAGATTGAAATTTAGCCCCATTGTTATACTACTATCTGAAGGAGTGTTAAATAATGAATCTAAAAAAATATCAATTTTTTTAAAAACATATTGTGATCCGATCATTTTCATACAACCAAATTATATTCATTATATAAGGAAAATATTATTTTTCATGTCGTAAAATAAATGAAATAATATTGAAGTTAAATAGACAATATATTTAAGGAAACTATAATTGTTCACTTTACATGAAATCATAACTACCAAAATAGACTATATGAGAATCATAACATAAAATAAAAAAATTACAATATATATAACAAAATACTATAAATATTAAACTATGATATTTAATTCAGTTAAATTAAAGAATACAATAGTTGGTGGATTGGGAAATCTCCTTGGTTTAGCCATAAGAGATATAGTATACAATAAATAGAAAAACAAAATAATGTAATTAAGTAAAAAATTATTATTTAATAGATGAATAATAATATCTATAATTTTTTCAATCCCCATTGTTATTGTAAATATTATTGGGAAGTAATTTCATGATGTGGGATGATCTTCATGCATGTCAATAGTCTCAATATTGAAAATTGGATGGTATGAAATCCATATAAATCTTAAAATGAATTTCATGTTCTCGTGATGTATATAATATCATCTTACACTTCTTGGAATTCATTTCAATGCTCTCATTCTCTTAATCACTTTCTTTTTAGTTATATGTGTCTTGCTTAAAGGGTGAATATTTTTCAAATGGAAATATATCAACTCTTATCCTCACTTCAGTCAATTCCCATAGTCATCATCAATATAAAATTATTAAATGGTTGAGATATGGAATATTTAGAGGAATGAATACATATTTGGTCTGTCCAAAACAATATATTATTAAATTTTTATCCAAAAATAAATATTGTGAAATATTTATTTATGTAATATGAATTTATAAATAAGAAAAGGGAATTTCATATCATGTTCCAACACATCCAAGGATTATAATTTTAAATTTATATTCTTGGATTCAATTCTCTTTCAAATATCATAGTCTACCCATAAACAATATTTCGATTCTAGAAAATGAATACATCATATCCATCCTATTCAAAATTCACTTGTATATAGTAAAATTTATCATAATTCATTGAATGATGACACTTATATTTTTATATTATGTCATTTCCTTATGGAATTATCACCCTAATTTTCATATTATTTCCCCTATAATTTTTTAGGGTTCTATATTTATTTTTCAATTTTTATGTTTACACTTTTTGTATCCCATTATAAATGAAATTTTACTCTTATAGAAATGATAACTGAGCCTAACTTCCACTAGTCACCTCTAAATAACTCTCACGTATTCCCTCTAGTGTTTTCCCTTTTCCCTTTTTCTTATTCTTAAAATTATGAAATATATCATAATTATCACTCATCCTTATATCTATACCTTTATCCTACATTATTGTTAATACTGATTTTTTCAACTTATGGATTGTAAGATTTATTTAAAAAACCTAAAATTGATTAAATCATAAAAAAATAAAACATTAAAAAATATTTTAGTTTAAACTATAAAGAATAAAAAAGGTATAAATACATCATATTTAATATAAATTAAATGTAAATATATGTGGATATTTTATAAAATATATAAAAATAAAAGTATTTAATATTTAGCTTTTTTACCAAACTCATCATTGAACCAAAATTCATTATATATAATATCAATAAATTTTAATACCAAAATCAACTAGAAAACACCACCTAGTGATCATCATGAAAAACACTCAAAAATATAAATTAAATTTCATCATATAATAAAAATAACTGCATAAAAATATTTAAAATCAATAATAATTCATTTATCTTGAGAAAACACTCAAAGAAAATCACTTTTTATCATGATGGAGTGATTTTTATGATACCTTGGTAAATATCGACATTAAAGATAAACCAACCTTATTAATAACATCTACATTAGAAATGATCCAAGATAAAAAAATATTAAAAAATCAAATATTTATTGAAACCCTATCATAGCATATAGAGAACAAGAAAAACAAATAATCAAAACCTGAAAAATTAAAGAATTATCAATCATTATAAGTTTGAAACACATTATTTAAACATACACAAGTAGATTAAAACATATAAAAAGATGTAAAATTCTGATTAAAAATGAATATGAAATTGTCTTGTAGACCTAGGAAAAAAATTATGATTGATATAATACCTAAAGTTTCTGGAAGTCACATATTTAATAATGGAATAATGAAAGTAAAACAAGAAGTTGATAGATCACAACTACGGTAAAGAAACCCAAAAATCAACCCCTTGGGATCACAAGATCTCTTTAATGAAATGTGGGTACACTAGATAGAAAAAAAGGGAGGTGTAGGGTGTGGTTTATATGGGAAATCCTTTACCATTGGTTTCTTAAAGAAATTAGGATCGATATTCTATACCAACAGTTATAAAAAATCATTGGTATATCTATAACTATAAAAAAGGTTCGATATAACCATTGGTATAAAACTCACTAAAAAGGTTATACTAAATGTTATAGAAAAACATTAAAATTAAAGGACCTATAGAAATGGTTTTCATAAACCATTTGTAAAGGACTATTGGTATCGTGTCAAATTCTAGTATCATCTCAGAGGATACATGGGAATATGATGACTAAAAGGGATAATCCATATACTCAGACATGAAAAATGTACATGGGATGATATCTTTACTCTAACATGGCCATCTAAATAGTGTAGTGTTTGTAATAAATTGGAATAGGTAGAGGAATATGGGTAGGTTAAGATTTATTGGTACATGATGTATACCCTATGTACACTCTATGAAATTCCCCAGAGATGGAATATATCCCTTTTATCTCTCTAGTATATTCAAGGTTTAATTGAGTTTAATACTTCAGTCCAATAACATGAGGGTTTAGTACTACATTACATCCTTAGTATAGGATTGTGATCCCCTCTTTCGAAGATGTAATACCCCGAGCTTCCACGATACGCTTCTCATTCAATAATGCAATAGCTTGCATTGTACGCAACTTCGAGTTCTAAAACACCGCGACTAATCAAAGTAGCCGTTATGAATAGTAATAACCACTTTTTAAAATTATAGAAATTTTATATTTCAAAATGGACTTCATTTTTGGATTCGGAATATCGAAATTAGCCTATGTTGAATTTTTGGTATTTTTCTGAGAACTTTTAATTTTTTATGAATAGTGAAAAATACTTTAAAACAACTTTTTTAATCAAAATAATTTATTTTGATAAATTATACTATTTAGTGGTTTTAAGGTATAATTATAATATATTTTCACCATTTTATCCAATGGTGGTCATTAGAATTAATTTGACATTGAAATTGGGCATAAACAATTGCCAATCTTTTGATATAAATTGTTTCTTAAAAACACGCTATTTGTCGTAACAGCGGGAATTAATTATAAAATTAATTAATGCAACTTATATGTTTGGAATTTTTTAAAATAGACATCATTTTTGAATTCAGAATATCAATTATAGCTTAGGGTGAAATTTTGGCCTTGTTCTGAAAAACTTCAATTTTTAATGAATAGTGGAACCACTAAGTGGTAGTTAAATAACTGATTTTTCGTTTAAATGAAATATTACCACTTCTGTGATTTGATTTTCAAAAATCTGACATACATGGTTGTCATTAAGAAGTAAAATGTGGTTCAATGAGATTAAAATAATTTTTCGGTGAATAGTAACTTTTAAGTTCTTAATCGCGATTAGAGGTAATTAATGTAGTTTAAGGTACAAATAATGTTTTAATAATATGAGATGAGCATGAAACTTGTCCTAATCCTATTGGATGAGTCATGGCCGACCAAGACAACCCATGGGTCAACTTGGGGACCCCATGGATCCACTTTAGTTGGAAAATGACATTAATATATATTTATTTAATGTTAAAATTAAATTGACACAGACATGAGTTATTTTACTAAAACAGTTTTTAATTAGGGTTACACAAGTCCAACTTTTGACTATAAATATTCATTAGAAAGCTAAAAATATTTCCTACATCATAGTATTTTTTTTATAATTTTTAGACATTAAATAAATTAAATTATTTATGACATCATTATGATGCAGCGATGACCTCATTATTTAACGATTTAAATAAAATGAGAAGATAATGAAAAATCCAAGGCATACACTTGTCCAAAGCCTATTGGATGAGAATATTTCGAAACCTTATCACCTTAGCCTCGAATTATATAAGTGTGGGACCTTTAGAATCCGAAAAGCATTGTGAAATAATGTAACATTTCAATCTTTCCCAAAGTGCCCCTCCTCTCCACTTATAAAAGGCCCCCACCTCTTCCACCTCATTTACACTTTCATGCCATTTGGATCGGCCAACCTCTACCCAAATACTCTCACAAATTCACACTCTTACTCATAGAAGCCTCACTTTGGGCAGAACTCTTCCCAAGGAAGCCTTTGGCTCAAATCCAAAAGAGTTACCCGATTTTGAGGTAATGTCTTCTCTAATGTTGTTTGGTTTTATTTTTCTTCTCCAACCCCCTAAACTCTTTTTATTCATTTCTTTTGTAACAACACCAGTATCCTCAATATACAAGGATGTTGTTATTAGAAGTATTAGAGCTACACTTACACACACCTACATCTAATGGTTAAAGAACATACGGTTTCTGTGGATGGCGAATTTCTGCCTCACGAAACGATGATTGTTCAACACTCATATAACACCTTCAAAGGTGGCCATTAAGAGGTCACTATTTTTATATATGATATATATTATGTTTATGTTTTACTTATGCTTTTGTATTTCTCATTTATGGAAGACTTTATGATTTCCATTATGGGTAAAACGCGATAATTTCATTTTAGGAAGTGCGGACTACCGCCCCCTCAAAGTGATGTGAATCGTTAATGCCAAATGTGGGATGTATAAAGGATGGAGTAAATGATATTATATATGATATTATAATGGAACTATATTATACCTTTATATAATTATGATTTCATTACATTAAATACGAAATAGAAATGAAAGTAGAGTTCATGCGTACGTACGGCTTACCGTCTCCATAAACGGTGCATTTCATTTCTTACCTCTAAATGTTACGTAATATTATGAATGAATTTATATACTGGATATATATGATATATATGATATCTACATCATTAATATAATTCTGGATATATTGGATATTTCACCACATGAACAACTTGTAATTATAAGAAGTTTATTGTTGACTCAAGTACCAAAGATCGACAAAACGACCTTTATTAACTTAAATAATTACATAATGTTCATATCATTGTAATAAGTGATATAATAAGGATAATAAAATTGAAAATGGTTCTTAATAAGGTGTATATTAACTCTAGTTTATTATTCATGAGGTTAAAGAACGGTTGAGTCAAGTCAGACACGAGGTAAGGGAATTTCTTAACCCAACTTCCATTCTTTGGGTTAATCTCCTACTTTCAAATTATGTCATGATATTATTATTTCTTATTTTGTACTCTTTATGTGTACCTATAGTGAATACACATAATAGATATATTTTATTTTAAAAATGATCTTTTTAAGGACTTCATCTCAATCCCCTTTCATTGAGGCATATTTGGTTTTATACACAACTTTCTTTTATAAGGTGTATAAACCCCTTTGACTTTTACGTTTATTCAAAAGGAATCCTTTTTATACGAAGAGTTTTTCTAAACGACAAAAGGGAATGTTTTTCTTTCCGTACTTATGCGGTGACAACGACTTCTCCACCGCCGTGACCATTATTTGAGTTTCGGCTTCCTCTACAAGCCATCATTTTTTTAATGAAAAATAAATACAAAGTTTTAACTTTCTTTTATTTTGGTATTGAAAATGGTTTTGAAAGAGTTTTTATTGTATCAATGTGTTGTATTGATATCTTGTGATTGAAATGTGGAAATGTTATGTTTCCTTTATGCATGTTTTATGTGATACAATTATGTTATGGTTTATGATATGTTTAAACCTATTCATATGAGGAATGTATTGGACTTAATAAGTGACGGGTGGAGCCCGCTATAGCTCCTCGATGCATCGGTAGGTCTCATGAGACAACTAGACGTGGAATTGGCCGAGGCCCTTTCCCAATTTGATTTATGGTTTTGGCCGAGGCCTTAATCATTTTAGACGTCTTGGCCGAGGCCTTGAAAAAATGTTTCAGAATGTCCGGCATTATACATTCCCTCATTATGAAAGTGGTTATTGATATTGCATGTGATTATTCGACCAGTAGAATATCCATGTGAAGAAGTGAATGGCATTATCTCATTTTACTTTTGCCATATTATGTTGATGTTCAAGTTTAAAAGGCTTTTGTTTTAGTTATACATTGCCTAAAATGTTTATGTTTATTTATGAAAGCTTCCACAATATTGTTATCCTTACTGAGCATCTGAGCTCACCCCTTTCAATGTTTTAATATTTTCCAGGATGTGAAGAAGTATTTTATGAATGACCTCCAGGGATAGTCAGAAGAGGATATGAGTGTGGACTATGAAGACTTTGTTATTGTAGTTTTTCACTTTATGATGTAATGTAACGTTTACGAATGTATCTAGTGTTTCCAAGGCTACTAAACTAATCAGTCTTTCGAGACTTGATCTTTTGTGATCATGCCAATGTTACGAAGTAATTCACCGACTCTGGGTAGCTGGGGTCGGGGCGTTACAGTTGGTATCAGAGGTAGTTTAGTACTAACCTTGGAAGCTAGATTTAGAAAAACTCTGATTAGAGCACATAGCCCGAAGATAGATGTTAAGGATTAGTATAGAAGAACTTCCTAGAATTTTGTTGTTGTAAAGATTTTGTGAGTTTTCCGAGCAATACATCCCTGTCTGGATACGAGCAGGTAGAGGCGGCTCTGGCACATATGTACATAGGGGTAAAACCTGAAAACACCGCTTTGAGCTAGACTCGAACGGGAACTGGTGCACGACAACGGGCCTTGCTGTACTCTTGGTTATGACACTCTCGGGGGATATGCTTAGGATAATTCTCATTTTCTTTACAAACCACTATGAATGGTTATGAGTATATACTTCCTCAAAGAAAACATTTTTATGGATTATATCCATAAATAGTTCAATTTATGTCAAGTATTTTATAAGTATGGAATTATGTATTTTGATTCATAAACTAATCTAGTTTATGCCATTGTATAGAAATGGCACCTAGTGGAAGGAATGGAAACCGTATCAATGCACGCACTCCGTGTAGGGATTTCCCTCCTGCTCAAGATAATTATTGTGGATTTGGAGATACAACTGGTGTTGATCAACTTATTACAATACTGGGACAACTCACTCAGGTTATGAATAATAACCTTACTCATATGGAGCACCCTGATCCGCAACGTGGAGGATCAATGCTAGACCGTTTCATGAGGCAACAACCACCAACCTTCAATGGGAGTACAAATCCTACAGTACATGAGCAATGGAAAAATTCCTTAGAGAAAATATTCCATGCCTTGGGGAGTAGTGAAAGAGAGAAGGTTGTCATGGCAGTTTACCGCCTCACTGGAGATGCCGATCAGTGGTGGTCGCTGATTC
Organism: Viscum album; assembly: GCA_963277665.1. Lineage (NCBI taxonomy): Eukaryota > Viridiplantae > Streptophyta > Magnoliopsida > Santalales > Viscaceae > Viscum > Viscum album. The sequence continues at coordinate 21,100,364 of OY728154.1, forward strand.
AAAACACAAAGGAAGATGATTACGTATCGAATATGGAATGGAGGGAGTTCAAAGAGCTTTTCTTACAAAAATATTTTCCTCGTGACCATCGAGCAGATATGGAAAGGCAATTTCTGATTTTGAGGCAGAAGGAGGATGAGAATGTCTCAAAGTATGAGGCTAACTTTACAAGGTTAGCGAGGCATGCTGCCAATTATATACGTAACCCAAGGAGTAAGATTGATCATTTCTTTGATGGGTTAAAACCATTTCTCCGTCGAGCTTTAGTATCACAATCCTTCTCATCATACGAAGATATTGTCTCGTGTGCTATCAAGACAGAAAAGGAATTCTCTATGTCTTATGACAACAAAGTAAAGCAAGATAAGAAGAGAACGGTGGAACAAGAGACAGATAAAGGGAAAAAGGGAAAGAAGGATTTTCCATTATGTGATAATTGTGGGAAGAATCACCCTAGTACTTGCCTAAAAGGAATGGGTGTTTGTTATAAATGTGGAGAAAAGGGTCACCAGGCTCGTGATTGCAAGGGAAAGAAAGTGGCTGTCAAAGATGAATGCTACAATTGTAGGGAAACAGGGCATTATGCAAAGGAATGTCCTAAGCGTCAAGGAAACTTACCTCAGAAAAGGCCAAGGGATCAAGGAAAATCTTATGTTGTTACTACAGTTGAAGCAGAATAATTATTGTATTTGTGTTTTTGGAATCAAGAACTAGATTATGGTTATAAGAATAATGTGATATATATAAGGATTGTACTGCAGTACATGTTGTTTTCTTTAAGGATTTAATATGATGAAGGTAATCATATTTTTAGTATGTGATAATAAGAGAAACTTTACTTTGTTTTGGGAATCTGATAAATTGATTTTGAAATTTAGATACCTTTTAGAGAAAGTCTGGACTGAGGTATTTTGGATAACTATTAAGGTTGGAATGGATTAAGTTGAACCATGGATAGTATTGTTTAAGGTTAAACAATTTCTGAAGATTATTTTTGGAATATTATAATACTATAGTTTTAGGAAAAGGACAACCTGCAGGGTGGGGAATAACCCGTCGCGTCGGACAAAGCTGCAGGAATCGAACCCACAACCATAGTGCGACAAGCCTTTATTTCCTACCACTAGCCTACAAGAAGTCCCTGGTTATTACAAAATAGTTTTACTAATCTAAATGGAATGTGTTAATATTTGGAACCTTATACAATTAGGATAAATAGAATATTTTTGAGTTCTATTACCTTTTAGAGTGAAAGATGGGTTTTTGGTAAAAATTTATTAAAGAATGAAAGTCTACATGACAAGTATGTATCTTCCCTTACGTTCTTAGTAAATCTCCTAAATAAATTCTTTAACTTTATAAAAGGTAACTTAAAACAAAAATGTTGTCGGTTAACTTTCCCAACTGGGGATTCAATGACCATTTAACCAATCACAAGTTTGTGATTTTCTTGTGGTTAAACTTTCTCCTAATCCTGTTTTCTATAACTCTCCATCATACCTTGATGGTTTGTTTCTCCTCCATATCCATATTTTCATATAATCCTAGAATGGGCTATATCGGGTGACCTTTGTACTTATCCTGCTTTCTTTTAATGTTATATATTTATTAACCTTATTTCCGATGTGGGTTTTCCTCAAAGGTATTGTCTCTTTTCAACCTTTTATTTTCAAAGAAAAATTTCAAATTGAGAGGACTCAATTTATTTAAGTAGGGGAGAATGTAACACCCCGAGCTTCCATGATACACTTCTCATTCAATAATGCAATAGCTTGCATTGTACGCAACTTCGAGTTCTAAAACACCGCAACTAATCAAAGTAGCCGTTATGAATAGTAATAACCACTTTTTAAAATTATAGAAATTTTATATTTCAAAATGGACTTCATTTTTTGATTCGGAATATCGAAATTAGCCTATGTTGAATTTTTGGTATTTTTCTGAGAACTTCTAATTTTTTATGAATAGTGAAAAATACTTTAAAACAACCTTTTTAATAAAAATAATTTATTTTGATAAATTATACTATTTAGTGGTTTTAAGGTATAATTAGAATATATTTTTACCATTTTATCCAATGGTGGTCATTAGAATTAATTTGACATTGAAATTGGACATAAACAATTGCCAATCTTTTGATATAAATTGTTTCTTAAAAACATGCTATTTGTCGTAACAGCGGGAATTAATTATAAAATTAATTAATGCAACTTATATGTTTGGAATTTTTTAAAATAGACATCATTTTTGAATTCAGAATATCAATTATAGCTTAGGGTGAAATTTTGGCCTTGTTCTGAAAAACTTCAATTTTTGATGAATAGTGGAACCACTAAGTGGTAGTTAAATAACTGATTTTTCGTTTAAATGAAATATTACCACTTCTGTGATTTGATTTTCAAAAATCCAACATACATGGTTGTCATTAAGAATTAAAATGTGGTTCAATGAGATTAAAATAATTTTTTGGTGAATAGTAACTTTTAAGTTCTTAATCGCGATTAGAGGTAATTAGTGTAGTTTAAGGTACAAATAATGTATTAATAATATGAGATGAGCATGACACTTGTCCTACTCCTATTGGATGAGTCATGGCCGACCAAGACAACCCATGGGTCAACTTGGGGACCCCATGGAGCCACTTTAGTTGGAAAATGACATTAATATATATTTATTTAATGTTAAAATTAAATTGACACAAACATGAGTTATTTTACTAAAACAGTTTTTAAGTGGGGTTACACAAGTCCAAATTTTGACTATAAATATTAAATAGAAATCTAAAAATATTTCCTACATCATAGTATTTTTTTTTATAATTTTTAGACATTAAATAAATTAAATTATTTATGACATCATTATGATGCAGCGATGACCTCATTATTTAACGATTTAAATAAAATGAGAAGATAATGCAAAATCCAAGGCTTACACTTGTCCAAAGCCTATTGGATGAGATGATTTAGAAACCTTATCACCTTATCCTCGAATTATATAATTGTGGGACCTTTAGAATCCGAAAAGCATTGTGAAATAATGTAACATTTCAATCTTTCCAAAAGTGCCCCTCCTCTCCACTTATAAAAGGCCCCCACCTCTCCCACCTCATTTACACTTTCAAGCCATTTGGCTCGGCCAACCTCTACCCAAATACTCTCCCAACTGCACCCTCTTACTCATAGAAGCCTCACTTTGGGCAGAACTCTTCCCAAGGAAGCCTTTGGCTCAAATCAAAAAGAGTTACCCGATTTTGAGGTAATGTCTTCTCTAATGTTGTTTTGTTTTATTTTTCTTCTCCAACCCCCTAAACTCTTTTTATTCATTTTTTTTGTAACAAAACCAGTATACTCAATATACTAGGATGTTTTTATAAGAAGTATTCGAGCTACACTTACAAACACCTACATCTAATGGTTAAAGACCATACGGTTTCTGTGGATGGCGAATTTCTGCCTCACGAAACGATGATTGTTCAACACTCATATAACACCATAAAAGGTGGCCATTAAGATGTAACTATTTTTATATATGATATATATTATGTTTATGTTTTACTTATGCTTCTGTATTTCTCATTTATGGCATACTTTATGATTTCCATTATGGGTAAAACGCGATAATTTCATTTTAGGAAGTGCGGACTACCGCCCCCTCAAAGTGATGTGAATCGTTAATGCCATATGTGGGATGTATAAAGGATGGAGTAAATGATATTATATATGATATTATACTGGAACTATATTATACCTTTATATAATTATGATTTCATTGCATTAAATACGAAATAGAAATGAAAGTAGCGTTCATGCGTACGTACGGCTTACCGTCTCCATGAATGGTGCATTTCATTTCTTACCTATAAATGTTACGTAATATTATGATTGAATGTATATACTGGATATATATTATATATATGATATCTAAATCATTAATATAATTCTGGATATAATGGATATTTCACCACATGAACAACTTGTAATTATAAGAAGTTTATTATTGACTCAAGTACCAAAGATCGACAAAACGACCGTTATTAACTTAAATAATTACATAATGTTCATATCATTGTAATAAGTGATATAATAAGGATAATAAAATTGAAAATGGTTCTTAATAAGGTGTATATTAACTCTAGTTTATTATTCAGGAGGTTAAAGAATGGTTGAGTCAAGTCAGACACGAGGTAAGGGAATTTCTTAACCCAACTTCCATTCTTTGGGTTAATCTCCTACTTTCAAATTATGTCATGATATTATTATTTCTTATTTTGTATTCTTTATGTGTACCTATAGTGAATACACATAATAGATATAATTTATTTTAAAAATTATTTTTTAAGGACTTCGTCTCAATCCCCTTTCATTGAGGCATATTTGGTTTTATACACAACTTTCTTTTATAAGGTGTATAAACCCCTTTGACTTTTACGTTTATTCAAAAGGAATCCTTTTTATACGAAGAGTTTTGCTAAACGACAAAAGGGAATGTTTTTCTTTCCGTACTTATGCGGCGACAACGACTTCTCCGCCGCCGTGACCATTATTTGAGTTTCGGCTTCCTCTACAAGCCATCATTTTTTTAATGAAAAATAAATACAAAGTTTTAACTTTCTTTTATTTTGGTATTGAAAATGGTTTTGAAAGAGTTTTTATTATATCAATGTGTTGTATTGATATCTTGTGATTGAAATGTGGAAATGTTATGTTTCCTTTATGTATGTTTTATGTGATACGATTATGTTATGGTTTATGATATGTTTAAACCTATTCATATGAGGAATGTGTTGGACTTAATAAGTGATGGGTGGAGCCCGCTATAGCTCCTCGATGCATCGGTAGGTCTCATGAGACAACTAGACGTGGAATTGGCCGAGGCCCTTTCCCAATTTGATTTATGGTTTTGGTCGAGGCCTTAATCATTTTAGACGTCTTGGCCGAGGCCTTGACAAAATGTTTCAGAATGTCCGGCATTATACATTCCCTCATTATGAAAGTGGTTATTGATATTGCATGTGATTATTCGACCAGTAGAATATCCATGTGAAGAAGTGAATGGCATTATCTCATTTTACTTTTTCCATATTATGTTGATGTTCAAGTTTAAAAGGCTTTTGTTTTAGTTATACATTGCCTAAAATGTTTATGTTTACTTATGAAAGCTTTCGCAATATTGTTATCCTTACTGAGCATCTGAGCTCACCCCTTTCAATGTTTTAATATTTTCCAGGATGTGAAGAAGTATTTTATGAATGACCTGCAGGGATAGTCAGAAGAGGATATGAGTGTGGACTATGAAGACTTTGTTATTGTAGTTTTTCACTTTATGATGTAATGTAACGTTTACGAATTTATCTAGTGTTTCCAAGGCTACTAAACTAATCGGTCTTTTGAGACTTGATCTTTTGTGATCATGCCAATGTTACGAAGTAATGCACCGACTCTGGGTAGCTGGGGTCGGGGCGTTACAAAAGAAGTATTGGATGGAGTTCATTTCATCCCCATGTCGGATCAGGGTTGGATATTTTATCAATCCTTTGTGGGGTTCCTGGTATTTTCATCAAATACATGCACAAGGAAATGATCTACTATCTATTAGGAAGATTTATTTGGGTTATTTTTGTCCCCTATTAGCATTGGGTGTGACCCCCTACTATGATGATGAGATCATCTGAGATTCAGTGAGTACTTCATGGTCAGGGCACAATGATCATGACCTCTTAGATGAGTGTCATCAATGATTGGATGGATTGTGGAGTAAGTTCTCTCAAAAAAATAATATACTACGGGCACCAAATTGTATCATATGGTTGGTTGTTTTGGTTAAGACTATTTGAGAGTGGTTGTCTGTTATGATTATATCAGGGTTTATTGTTGTATTATTGTTATGATCTGACTACTCTTGATTATTATTCTTAGTGATTCTAGGGTGTCCTACTAGGTATTATTATACTCATACATGCATGGTATCTTCCAACATGTTTAATGTTTTATGAATAATTCTTCCCTTTTGATGGTATCCTATGAGGATTGGGTGAAAATAAAGAATAGTTGGGCTTGGATAATTTTTCATGTGTACAAGTTCATTAGGCGAATGACTCCCATGTATGGGTTATGACTTATCTCTATTGGTTTCTAGAACCTAGACCATTTGAGGTGGGCTTGGGGTAGTTACACTCAACTTATCTCCATCCAAATAGGCCCTCTATGGGTTAGGTCACGACGTATATATTTTTTGAAATCAATATTTTTTTCAATTTCCAAATGATGTATTTTTTATTTTTACTAAAAATTTGAATGTCATATTTGTTTTAACATACATTGAATGGATATAATTTCCCATGATCATGACCACTCACTGATTTGAATCATCTTTTAGAACACTCCATATTTTTTTGGGGGAAATTTTTTATTTAATATTTTCTGAAATTTTACATTTTAAATTAGTGATTTGAAAATGAGAAAATATTCCCCCCAATAAATATTCTAGGGATCTTAAAAAGTTATTTTCATATATGATAACATCTTATGATTTTTTATAAGTTTTATTGGGTATATTAATATATGATACCATCCATTTTATTTTTTATTTATTTTTTACGATTATGATGGAGAAATATTTTTGAAACCCACTTTATTTTCCACGAGTTATGTTATGATAGATTAATAAATACGTTTATAATCCTATGGTAGTCATATGAATGTATTTTTATTATTTTAGGGGTTATTATGTTATATACATAATTAATTGGGTTAATATTAATGATTTATGAGACTAAAGGTTACACATGAGTTATCCCATGCCCAAAAGAGGTTATACGAGAGGTATTCCCCAGAACAAAGTAGGTTCATGGGTGGTTATCCCAAGACTAACATGTGATGAAAGACATGGTGGCTATACATGAAATAAAATGTATAATATTACGATTATACCACACTTTATTTCACACTTTTATGACATGATATTAACATGATGTTATGCTCTCATGGATCACATCCTTTCATTTATTTGTGATTCGTGTATTAGGAACAACCATGGATTATTACATGACTCATGATTTGGATCTATGATATCCAAGATATAATTATCAAATATTATGTTCATTTCCTTATTCATTTAGGATCATGTTATTCTTAAAACATTGTGGATATATCCCTCTTCTAACATTACTGATAATCTGAGCTCTCCCTTTTGTTATATTTCCTTTTCCCTATGAGGTGATGATATTTTTAAAGTAAGATATGTCTATAAAGATTTATAGTTGCAATGAAAATAATTACTTATAATGTAGTTATTTTGTCTACAAATTATTTATTAATCCATCTATTATAATACAGTAACCCTTTATGGTTGTGTCATGGATGATAATGATATGTAATTATTATTCACATAATTAGATTTAATATTTACATAGGAAATTTTTGGGCTATCACTTGAAAAATTATAGTGGAATGTATTGATGTTACTTCAGAAGAGTTTGTATGGCCACTAATATTTGTGGACAACACTATGTATCCAACCATGACTTAGTTATTTTGATTATTTTTTAATTATGAACAACCACTACCTCAGTAGTGTTTTTTACAGACTCATTTATTTCCTACAAATAGGAATGCAATAGAGTTAGATCAACTAAATGAGTGTTATAGAATAAAAAATAATATAATGTAAAAACAAGAGCATTAAACAATGCATGAAAATAAATAAGTGCAAATTTCATTAAGCTTGAAATTCCACCAGGTAATTTAGACTCAAGTTGCAGTGCCCATGTCCTAAATCTATGTTACCCACACCTAGACAGACCTAACTAGGATATCACACATATTCAACCATGACCAATTAACTCACACAATAATTATTTGCACATCAGTACACTCTTTTTGATTTGTGGATAGTGAAAAAATGAATTATTGGTTGAACCTTTAACTATGAAGAACTTGACTTTATAGAAATTTGAGATTCTTATCTATCTAATTATCCAAATTCATAAGTGTGCATTGATGAGGTATTACTCATTCACATGAGAGAGTAGTTTCTAGAACAAAAATCCCATATTATAGTATATACATTGAACATAGTGTGGATCCATGTTATACACAATGAATGAACCCATTCATTTAATAGGTTACACACCATGTATCCTTTTATATAGGTGACTTCTCCTTCTACCTGAGCTCTAGATCCCCACTAAATAAATTTTTGATTTCATGTTTACTTTCAAAATTGATCATCTTTGTGACTATTAGATCCAATTACGGGGGGGGGGGGTTGTCAGTACTAAGTTTTTTTTTGAAGTGGTAACTCTGCCACATATTTAGAAGGAAAACGAATTTTAATATTAATAGGGAATAAAAAAACACCAATACTTCTTGTTGTGTTCATTGTGTTTTTTAACTATCCCTGTTAAAACATCACATCATAAACACCTATAGTATCCTAACTTCAGTAAACCCAATAAATTAGTTATGTGGTTTTATTAGTGTATTATATACTGATAATATGATCTAAATGTTTTTGTGTTCTCTAGAAAATAAATACATAAATGAAAAATATGTAAAATTGAAAACTGAATATACATCTTCTGGAAACAGAAATATAATTAATTCTTTATAAGAAACCATATGTCACAAATATTATGCTTATATTTTTCTAAGAAAGTGGGGCTGAATATAAAGGGTATTTCATAGATTCTTAGTAAGGGGGTACTCAATATCAAAAGATACAATAATATAAGCATGATATATATAATAGGGTAGGAATAAATAAACAAATAAAAGATATATGAGTGATACCACGAGAATAACATATCAATTGAAAAAATAATAGTTATAAATAAATCCCATGGATAACAATAAGTGATAACAAAGTGATAAAATTATTAATGAATTCCATCATAAAAATGTCATCAAGGCTTCATTTCATGACATACTATATAAATAGGTAAGGCATACACCAAATACACAACTATTTTGTCTCATGAGACCTACTCATGCATTGAGGGGGTATATTATTTTAGGCCCCACCATTAATATATAAGTATAATGCATCCATCATGTGAAGAGTATATAAAAACACTTGTTATAATATTATTACCTTTTGATCCTCATACATAATCATGGAAAATTAATCAATTGGAATCCATATTAAAATAAAGGATATATGAAATTACATTATTTCCATATGAAATGAAATATTATTTCTATCTAGGTGATAATCAAACTATAAAATTAAAAACTATAAGAAATTAAAAATTCAATGGAAGGTAAATTTATCAATATATTATGAAGGATATAATTATTTATGATAAAATATTGGTATAGGGATTTAAACAGTTTATAGTCATCAGTTTTAATAATTTGAAATGGTAGGAGACCAAGGTAATGATTGAAAATTATATCCTAACCCAAACCTCTAGATATAGTAAAATTACATACATTTGATATATGAATCAATAATTTATTAAAACCCCATTTCCATTTATTCAAACAATTCATTATTTTTTATAAATTTATTTTGAATCATCTTTATCATATACTGTTGGAGTTTCAAACTATGTGTGAAGTTAGGAACACTTATAGCACACTAAGTGAGGATCAATCTAATAGAAAACCAATAAAGTTTCATGCTTTATACACCCAAGTGCATATGAGATATATTCGATGTTCACTTGTACTATCTATGTGGATGTTGCTTCACTTTGAAAACACATATGCTTTACTTTTTTAATTTTTTTGATAATTTCATGTAATTAAATTTATCTCTGGGGTTTCCACTAATGTTTGATCAATATATTGGCTTATAAATATTGCATAATGAAATGTGATGGTGATTTATCATTGGTAATATGGTAACTGTTTTTTTAATTTAATATCATAATATAATTTCACAATTAAATGAAAATTACTTGAAACTAATTACAAAAATATAGGATAATTAGGGATTAGGATCCTTATATGGACATAATAATGGCTTAGGAAAATTATTATATTGAGAGGGAATAAATAATACCTCATAAAATATATATCAAATGGATGATAATACCATGGTATTACAATCACTGTTTTATATGAAAAACAATTTAAATTAGATTATAATAAAATGAATGAAATTGAAAAGTAAGGTGGGGTACTCTTAAAGCATAACTTGTAAAGTAGCTTCCTTATGATTATTGTGGAACACAATAGAAACATATAATCTTATTGGAGGTACTCCAGATTAAAAAATGGGAGGATAATCATGCTCAATAATATTATATTGAAGAGGAAAGTGTTGATGTTTTTTCATTTATATCAAATGGGGGATAATTTTGTATTAATTTTTGAAAAGAGGCCTTTGAAATATAGATTTTGGAAAATTCAAACACATATGATTACCCATGGTTTTAACTCCTGGTGTTTAGTTTTTAAAACATGGATTTTGACATTTTATGTTTGAGTACTAAAATATATTATTTTATATTTATTTTCTGATTTAAATATATTGTTTTAAAAAAACATTGTAACATCCCACCTCCTTGGTCCACTGATCAGTTCCTGGGATGACGTTTATTATTGTACCTTTGGCATGCCTCCCTCTACATCAGAGGATTCCAACTAGATGTAGGATTATTGGATGGTATTGTGGGAAGACTATACCCATATATAAAAGTTTATAGTAAAGGTTAAATAACCAAGTATCATACATCCCAAATTACTTCAAAGGAAAAGAGTATAAATATAACATGGAAGATAATAAATGAAATGAGGTAAGGCCCAAGCAGCCATGTCATACATACAATAGCTGAATTCCAACTAGGGTGGTAACATATACATACCTGTAAAAAAGTAAAATATATAAATATTTTATCTCCATTACTACTCTGATGCATACCTCATTGGTATCTCTTATCATTCACCATGTTATCATACAAGATAATACTATATCAATCCTCAATTCAAACCTATTCCTGCGATAAAGAAAACATATTCTCAGGTATGCTAATGCAATAGAGGGATGACTATTTTATGAGTATACAACTTGATTGGTAACTTCAACCCTCATCTATTACTAAACATCATATAAAGTGATATGTGTAGGTGAAATTTTGATCAAAAAATTTATAATTATTGAATATTAAATTAATAAAACAATTTATTGATAATTAGGTCTGTGAAATTGATTTCCCATACCTACTTGGGCCAGTATTAGTTTGTCTCTGAGCATGTCTCAATTACCATGCCTCCCAACCAACATGAATGCTCCAAATCCATGGAAAACCTAACTGATACTCATGGCCTACTTGTGGAAGTCATAAACATTATTTCATTGATTTTGGGACCCATATCATGGTAGTATATACATAAGACTCAAAATATACACTAGCCCTAACCATAAATATGACATCCTCGTAGAACTATCACATGGTTTCATGTGTAGCCAGCTCCAAATTTATGAAATACAAAACCATATACTGATATCGTAATCAAGGAAACTCCTATAATTGAGCTATGTTTTCATGATACCTCCCATTCATATCTGAGTCCAAAACATGGATGTCCATACTTTTACTCAACTTCATATACATTTCAGCCCAACCATATTAAAAATTATTTATGGACGCATTCTATAACATTCTAAAAATAAATAAAACATAATATCTAGAAAAACTCCCACTCCAAACAACACTATCCACAACCCCTTGGGCTCATGAGTCCAATATGGGCACAATGAAAACATCCACTCCAATGTCATGTACACCTGTTCGGGATCAATCTATTAAAGTGAAACACTAGGGGTCCCCATAGTCTCATTACAGTGGATTGACCCTCACATGGGTCCTTGGTATTGTATTGGTCTTAGGTCAACTCTTGATTCATTGAGGTTGTCACATCATGACATAAAAAATAATGTAGAATAGAATATCTCGCTACATGGGGTTTCCCCCATACAAAATAATCAAGAGACCATGACCCCTCATAGTCCTCAAGGTCACCCTAACTTGATCCGCTCACCTATCCCTAACTCGGTCTGCCTAAGGACTTCCCACCTATGAGTGGTCGCATTGGATGAGAGAGGATTTCTCATCCCACACTCGCCTCAATGAGAACGAATAGTTTTAGAGAAAAATCTTATGTCATCTTAGTCCCACATGGACAATGATTTGAAGAACAATATCACATAAAGCTTGGAGGTCTCTCAAGCCCCTATCCATGGGATAAATGGTATCCTTTGTCTGACCACACCTCTTAAGTGGTTTAGAGGCCACTTGTTGGATTAAAAGCCCTGACCTTGTCCATCAGTGTCTGAGGGGTCAAGATACCACACCGGGGTTATTCAGAATCCATTGAACTCATTCACAGAAATTATAAATTTTAATTTAATTTTGAAAATATGTTTTACCTAAATTAACCATGGAAACTACCATCAGTGGTATGACCAAGAATCCACATGCATCAACAATGTAACATAATCCATATGTTTTCTAGGCAAGACCACTAATCATTTTAGAATAATTTAAATTTTATTTCTAAGGGATGGTAGTAATAAGAAAGTCCTATCCAAGACCGTACATCTTCTTCCATGATCAAATGTTCTTGTGATAGTGATCAGAGCTCTAATGTCAAGAAAAAAATTATTAATTAATTATAACATTTTAATTAATTAATTAATTTCTCCAAATTAAGATTTTCATGTTCAACAAAAACTCATCAGGTCGTCATTCGACATCAGAACTCTGAAAAATCACTTTCAAACAACCCATATCTTACCCTAAATCCTCATAATAGGGAAAATAACTATTACACGAATTTTTTTTTTCAAATTTCATTTTATTTAAGCTAAAATTATTAGAAAAATCACCATAAAAAAATACATCACAGAAATGGTCTTCATCGATGTGAGAATGAAATATCGGGACATCCTATTACTTGGATGCATGAAAGGATCCTATCATTTGGATTACTCCACCATGCTATGGTGGAATTGAAACCAAACCCCAGTACTAAAGAAAATAATACTGAAAATGTGGAAATTTTTTATGGGTTATTTTCAATAGATATACACATATCACAAATAATCATGAATATGTACTTTATTATGGTAGATACCATTTTTTCACAAAAATTATTGTTTTCAATTATTATTAATAATGAAGAATATATTTTATTGATATTTCTCATTGTGGATATATTAACAGTGATAGATATCATTAACCAATGAAAAATGTTCTTAACAATTATTTTTAGCGATGGATTGTCCATCATTATTAAACTATCACAAATAAACATTATCTAAAATCACACTAAATATTTCTTCACCCCTTATCATATGATTTCATTATCCTTTGTGGAGATAATTCCCATCATGCAACCATTTAATAGTCCACCCCAAAATTGTCCATCACAACTGATTTCTTACATATTTAGGTTCAAATATCCTAGGCACAAACTCCTCTTCTCCTCTCCATCATTTTATTGATTTCCTAATCAATATCATAGAAATTAGTTTGGTCAAGATCTTGGTAAAACAATTTACTAATTTTTGTGGTCAATTTGGTATTTAGGGTTACTATAAGTTTATTTTTCCCTAAATGGGTCCCACCACCGATGATAAGACTTCTCGGATCTATACAAACCAATTTCCACTAGATTTTCGGAAGATTCCAAAAGTTTTTCTTTTAGATTTAATAAAATATACAATTTTTTTGTTTTTTCCATTGTTTATTTTGATTTTAATAGATATTTTCAGTCAAAATAATTTTTGAAAATGGTTTTGAGGGGTAGTTTCCATCTTTTTCAAGACTTCATTAAAATTAACCACTTCTTTGGAATTATTTAAACTGACTCGTTAGCATAAGGTACATGTTTATTTAAGCATCATATTAATATTTCATATTTGGTCATGGATATATTTTAAGTTGTCAATAATTATAGATTTATAATTAAATCATTCAAAATTGGTGAAACCATATGATTGATTGATATGTTTTGTTACATGATTTTTAATGTTTGAATTATTACAATTTATGATATATATGTAATATTTTAACTCCATGATCATTATTATTGATCTTATTAATTATTTTAATATTATATATCATTCATAAATGATATTTGATTAATAATCTTATGGTATTTTAATTCTCTCGTGTCTGAATTTAGTTATAATGTATTAGTAATATTTATGAGAATTTTATTTATAATTAACAAATGACTAATAGTAGATGATAAATATAAGTAATAATTTGTAAAAAATTTGTAATTACTAGTAACTAGTATAAAAAATTCTAAATAATTAGTAAAAAAAATACAATAATTAAAATTATTTATATTAATTATTATATTATTTTTAATAATTGATAAATAATTTCAAAATATTAGAAATAAGTAGTAAATTTTGATAATTTTTAATAATTTCTATAAAAATATATAAAATAATAAGAGATAATAAAAGAAGTAATTTTATAGAGAAATCAATTATTAATAATTTATAATTTTTTTGTAATAAGTTGTAAAAATATAAAAAAAATGTTAGCTACTATTAAATATTCAAAAAAATTAATAAATATATTGTATTATTTAAAATAATTATTAATAACAATTAAATAATTTGTAATAAATAATAGATAATTAATCAATATTAGCAATAATCAGCAAATGAGGGTATTAATAACTAAACACTACTGGAAATTCGGGCTATAGCCATGGTTCTAAACCGTGGCTATAGGCCCTCAAACTGTGGCTATAGGTAATAGCCACGGTTTGAGGAACCGTGGCTAAGTTTGGTGTTGCTATAGGCCCAGACCTATAGCCACGGTTCCAAACCGTGGCTATAAACCTATAGCCACAGTTCAAAACGTGGCTTTAGGTATAAAGCCACGGTTTGGAACCGTGGATGTATACTTAATGCCACGGTTTCAACCGTGGGTATATTAGACGCTGGACAAGATCTATAGCCACGGTTGGAAACCGTGGAGTTAGGTCTATAGCCACGGTTTAAAACCGTGGCTATAGGGTTTGCACATACATAAAAAAATACCCCCCCAACCCCCTAGACACCCCCCTGGAAACCCCCCTGGACACCCCCTGGACACCCCCTGGACACCCCCCTGGACACCCCCTGGACACCCCCCTGGACACCCTCTGGACACCCCCTGGACACCCCCCTGAACACCTCCAGCACCCCTCCCCTATGCCTTGCAGACCCCCCCCCCCCTCTTCCCTCCTCCCCACTGCCTTGCAGACACCCCCCTCCCAGTCCCCCCTTCCCCATGCCACCCCCCTGCCAGCCCCCATGCTTGTCCCCCTGCCCCCTACCAGTCCCCCATGCCCCCTGCCACACCCCCTGCTAGTCCCCCTCTGCCACCCCATGCCAGTCCCCCCTGCCCCCTGCCACCCACCTGCTTGTCCCCCTGCTTGTCCCCCTGCCAGCCCCCCTGCCCCTTGCTAGTCCCCTCCTGCCCCTTGCTAGTCCCCCCCTGCCACCCCCCTGCCAGCCCCCTGCCCCATGCCCCCTGCTAGTCCCCCCTGCCACTCCCCTGCTTGTCCCCCCTGCCCCCTGCCCCCTGCCACCCCTCCTGCCATCCCCCCTTCTTGTCCCCCTGCCAGCCCACCCTCCTCCCCCCTGCCAGTCCCCCCCTGCCCCCAGCCCCCTGCTAGTCCCCCCTTCCACCCCCTGCCAGTCCCCCCTGCCCCCTGCAACCCCCCAGCCCACCTGCACCAGCCCCCCCCCCCCCCCCCCCCCGCAGCCCATCTGCACCAGGATCCAAAAGTTCATATTCTCATTTCTGCACTTGTGGAACTGTCACCAAGAAGGGTCTTCACTTCTTCCTTGAAGGAAGGATGCCATCTCCACTATAAAACAATAAATGATATGAGTTCAAGGAGAGATAGGTATGTAAAGAGCTCTGATGAAGCAAAGCAGCAATGGAGATCAAGGTTTTCACCAGAGGAAACCTATAGAAATATCTTAGAGGATGAGAAATACAAATGATCAAGATTTTGAAGATACTTGGGTCATAGGGGTTTTCACTACCCTTACAATACAGTACCTCAAAATGGAACAACCAATCTGGTGAGGCCACAAATCCACATGAAACAAAACACCCCCCCTGAACCCCCCATGCCCCCCTTAGTCCCCCATGCCCCCCCTGCACCCCACTGGACAGCCCCCATGCCCCAACTAGACAGCCCCACTGGACACCCCCTGCACCCCCTGGACAGCCCTCCCCACCCTGCCGGACACCCCTCCCCCTTCTTGGACAACCCCTCCCCCTGCTGGACACCCCTCCCCCTGCTGGACACCCTTGCCCCCTGCCCCCTGCCCCCTGCACCCCACTGGACAGCCCCCATGCCCCAACTAGACACCCCTCGACACCACCCACTGGACACCCCTGGACACCACCACCTGGACCCCCACTGGACACCCTTAGAAACCACACCTGGACACCACCTAGACCCCCTAAACCCCAAGACACCCCCTGGACACCACCCCTGGACCCCCTTCCCCTACTGAACAGCCCCCCTGCTGGACAACCCCCCCTGCTGGACAACCCCCCCTGCTGGACAGCCCCCCCTGTCGGCCAAATGAAATTTCCTCATTATTGCCATAGCAGAATAGAGTTGTAGCATAGGGTGTAAGGTTACCTTCTATGAAAACCTTCTCATTAAGTGTCCATAATGGACCAGCTAGTGATGGCGTTATCAGAACTGGATAAAAGGGAGAGCTTATCCTTGTCAGGCTTATGGTGAGCTGGGAATTAGTTTTTGGGCAATGTGGATGTAAACAAAACAGTAGGGACGGTTCAAGAACTTTTCTAAATTTTGTGTGCTTTGAGGAAATGAAACCCGACTTGCAAGCTTATCACTTGAACCTTCCTTAACGAGGGTCAGATCTCTTTTTGTTAAATGGTTTATTCTTTCTACTATTATATCAGTCAAAGAACTCATTGGAAACACATGAATGAGATTTCAAGAGTTATATTAGATCCCCATGCTGGACACCCCTCCCCCTGCTGGACACTCCTTCCCCCTTCCCCCCTTCCCCCTAACCCTGGACACCCCAGGACAGACCTCACCCCAGGACAGACCCCCCCCCCCCCCAGACCCTGGACACCCCTGGACCACCCCCCGGACACCCCTCCCCCATGCTGGACACCCCTCCCCCTGCTGGACACCCCTCCCCCTGCTGAACACCCCTGCCCCCTGCCCCCTACCCCCTGACCCTGGACACCCCAGGACAGACCCCACCCCAGGACAGACCCCCCCCCAGACCTTGGACACCCCTGGACCACCCCCTGGACACCCCTCCCCCATGCTGGACACCCCTCCCCCTGCCTGGACAGCCCCTCCCCCTGCTAGACACCCCTCCCCCTGCTGGACACCCCTGCCCCCCTGCCCCTGGACACCCCTGGACAGACCCCCCCCCAGACCCTGGACACCCCTGGACCACCCCCTGGACACCCCTCCCCCATTCTGGACACCCCTCCCCCTGCCTGGACATCCCCTACCCCTGCTGGACACCCCTCCCCCTGCTGGACACCCCTGCCCCCTGACACTGGACACCCCAGGACAGACCCCCCCAGGAAAGACCCCCCCAGACCCTGGACACCCCTGCCAGTCCTGCCCCCCCCCCCCAGACTCTGGACACCCCAGGACAGACCCCCCCAGACCCAGGATTTTGGACATGTGATTTGGTCTCATGCTACTTTCCCATTGTGGAGTCACATGTAGTTAAAACCAGGTTACTGTTCATAAAAGAGGCATTGTTTTTTTAGAAATATGGGATGGGATAGTAGTGGTCAGGTAACATCAGAGTAGAGAAGCAGAATTCTTAGAGAAAAAATCAGAGGAAGATTCATTTTGATCATAACGAAGTTTTTTAGATAGAATGGAATAGTTATTAGTAGCATAAGAAAGATGAGGAGAAGTACCTGGAATAACAGGATCTAGAGCAGATTGTTGTTCGATAGAGTTCTGAGAGAGATTCCACTTCTGCTCTGGGAGAACATTAAAAACCTACATATGTTAGGGTACGAGAACCGAAACTGAATTATCATATAAAATAGGTGCTGGAATCTTTTTCATGCCTGCTTGAGCTTCTAGGTCTATGGAGGCAGGTTTCACCATGGAGCTAGAAGACTAGGGGGTTTCTTGATTTTACTTTTGCATACCTAATTTAGGTATGGAAGTAATATGGGTCTGCTTGGCACTTAAGTATGGAGTTTCAGCAACATCATTTTCTTTAGTGAAAACATCATTATTGTGGATTGAAGTACTAGGAGTACAGGTTAGTTTCTTCAGTTCATTAGTAGAAAATTCCCTCCATCCAAGATTGGGTGCTAGAGATTATGCTTTTCTAGGTCATGTTGATAGCTAGAAATCTTTTCCATCTCGGTTGATACTCTAATTGTGTCTAGTAAAAGGTTTGTAATTTCAATTGAGAGGTTTTGATCATTAATAGAGTTTTCTTCTTCCTCCACTTCATCCACCCATTTGGTTCCTGAACTATCTCTTATGTGAGTCAAAGTGTGAGTTTTTTTGACCCAAACCTCATATTTCTTTTTGGATATTTCAGGCATGTCTATCATGGGGGCTTTGTCTTTTTTAGGTCTCCTCATTTCCTTCCATTCATTCTCAGATGGTTGTATTACCTGCTTCCTAATCACCCTACAGTTGAAGATAGTATGCCCTATGATTTTATAGTGATCCCAAAATGGGGGTTTTCGCTCATATTCCACTATATCTTCAGTTTTGTATTCATTGGCATTGAAGTTAATTGAGCTGGGATGTTTTGAGTCAAGGTTTATTTCAACCATTACTCTGTCGAATAAATCCAAGTCAGCATGTAAGGTCCTTTGATCAATTTTAAGAGTGGTTACTATGCATGAGACAATATCATTCAGTATTTTTGGGTGCCAAAAAACTAGTTAAGTCCATGCTGGACAACCCTCCCCCCTGCTGGACAGCACTCCCCCCTGCTGGACAGCCCTCCCCCCCTTCTGGACAGCCCTGCCCCCCTGCTAGACAGCCCGCCCCCCTTAAGTGAGTTGAACAGGAATTTAGATGAGGGCTTCAAATGTTAAGGGGTCTGGTTTAATTGGTTAGAATTGGGTGAGGTTTGGAATGGTTTTAAAGTGGGATGCCTGGTGGAAAAAATGTGGTTGGTGACTTAGAAGTTGAGAGGTGGGTAGGCCTGATTGGTGGTCAAGTTGTGGATGGGTTGCCTAGGTGGATTGAAAATGGTGGGGGACTGGAAATGAGTTCATAGTGGCTAAATTGAAGTGGGAGCTTGGAATTGTAAAAGGGCTTGAGTTTGGATTTTTTTAGTGAGAGTGGAAATGACCCTAGAATAGCTGGTTTGATTTTGGTGGGTTGGCCATGGGATTTTTATAGTGCTTCGAAAAAGAGTCACTAGTAGGGCTTGGTTTGGTGTGAAATTCAGTCAAACGGTTGTGGGAACCATCATGGATGTAACTACCAAATACAGACCAGAGCTAGTCTCCTCTACATTGAAGACCCTTCATGGAAACTCTTCAAGAAAACCAGGTCTCCAGTTGCATCTTTGTCCATAACAAACAATCCCTGTTTGCATAGGCCCAAACAGACCTCCCTTTGCCAGCTTGTGGGGGAAATGTGGGAACTCCAGCCTGAAATAGGCCCTCAGAATAGAACAGCCTCTTTGGAATTGCATCAAACAGATTGTTTGCGGCCTTTAAAACTCAACTTGGCAGTGATCATCCTCCTCCAATGAGTGCTACATGAGATGAGGGAATTATGGAAGGAATTTCATCTAAAACAGCCAAAAGCAGACATTGAATTCCCATCACAACAGGCTGATCCGGTTCAGACGACATGTGCAGGGGATGAGGATGATCTGGTTCGGAAAACATGTGAAGATTACATAATACTACCAAAAATATTATCATAATGGATTTTACACCTAAATTGAATATCATCATCAGCAATGGGTTTTTGTGTTGAAGAAAATTTAAAGTGTTTTACTAGGAGTACATTGGAAATTTTGAGAGATTCAAACATGTGTCTATTTTTAATATTTAATATTTAACCATTTTGAGATAAGTAAGAAAATTTATTTGGTCTATATCTAACAATTTCAATACCTAAGGTTTTATTAGCTATGCCTAAGTCTTTCACTTCAAACTTACCATTATTTTGTGATTTTACAATAATTATGAGGCTCATGTTCTTAAAAATTGTAATCATGTCATCAACATAAATCATCAGATTTCATGTAGTACTGCATTAAACAAAACATTGGAATTATGATTTGAAATAGAGTAACCAGATTTTATAGCACCGTGGTCACTATCTATAGGTGTTGAAATAGTTATACCTGGTGCCTGTGAAGTATCTGTGGGATGTTTTATGATATTTTCCAGATCTGGATAGCACTGCATTTTCTCTACAGAGACATTCATAACCTGCATGGTCTTAGGTTCCTGGACAGCCCTCTTGCACCCCCTTGCAACCCCCTGGACAGCCCCCTTGAACACCCCCTGCACCCCCATTCCCCCCTTAGTCTCCCATGATCTCCCCTGTACCCCACTGGAAAGCCCCCATGCCCCAACTGGACAGTCCCACTGGACAGCCCCACTGGACACCCCCTGGACAGCCCTCCCCCCCTTCCGGACACCCCTCCCCCCCTGCTTGGACAGCCCCTCCCCCTGCTGGACACCCCTGCCCCCTGCACCCTGCCCCCTGCACCCCATTGGACAGCCCCCATGCTCCAACTGGACAGCCCCACTGGACACCCCCTGGACACCCCTCCCCCCTGCTGGACACCCCCCTGCTGGACACCCCTCCCCTGGACCTCTACACCCCCTGGAATGTGTTTCTATTGATATAAATGATCATCTTATTGAGGTATGTTTTTTATTAGAAAACATACAAAAGTACAATGAGCATTGCAGGATGATAGGCCATGCCACCGATAAGTGCAGAATTGTACAGAAATTCTGCAAGTCATCCTTTATTAATACTTCATTGAAAGATGATCTGAAAGGGAAAAATATTAATACCACGGCGTGACCGCGGCGTGACCGCAGCGTGACCGCGGCGTGACCACAGCGTATTGACCTGATCCAGTGACAGGGCGGCTGTTGCGGGCTGGAATGCCGATGGCAGTGGGCTGAAATGAAGGTGGAAGGGGGCTGGTGTGGGCTGGATGTGGCTGGAGCAGGGCCAAATCATGGCGTGACTACGGCGTGACTGCGGCGTGACCGCGGCATGACCGCGGCGTGACCGCGGTGTGACCGCAACATGTTGGCCCGATCCAGCGACATCCGCGGGGCAGCATCTTCCAGCCAGGAGCGAAGGGAGCGGGAGGAGGCTGGAATGCGGGTGGAAGGGGGCTGGTTGCAGGTGTTGGGGGATGGTGCGGGCATATTCAAAGGTGGCAGGGGGGCTGTTGCGGGCTGGAATGCCGATAGCAGCGGGCTGAAATGAAGGTGGAAGGGGGCTGGTGTGGGATGGATGTGGCTGGAGCAGGGGAAAATCACGGCGTGACGGCGGCATGACCGCGGCGTGACCGCGGCCTGACCGCGGCGTGACCGCGGCGTGACCGCGGAATGACCGCGGCGTGACCGCAGTGTGACCGCAGCGTGTTGGCCCGATCCAGCGACATCCGCCAGGCAGCATCTTCCGGCCAGGAGCGAAGGGAGTGGGAGGAGGCTTGAATGCGGGTGGAAGGGGGATGGTTGCAGGTGTTGGGGGGATGGTGCGGGCTGATTCGAAGGTGGTGGGGGGGGGGGGGGGGGCTGTTGCGGGACGGAATGGTGGTGGCAGCGGGCTGAAATGAAGGTGGAAGGGGGATGGTGTGGGCTGGATGTGGTTGGAGTAGGGAAAAATCACGGCGTGACCACGGCGTGACCGCGGCGTGTTGGCCCGATCCAGCGACATCCGCAGGGCAGCATCTTCCAGCCAGGAGTGAAGGGAGTGGGAGGAGGCTGGAATGCGGGTGGAAGGGGGCTAGTTGCAGGTGTTGGAGGGATGATGCAGGCTGATTCGAAGGTGGTGGGGGGGGGGGGGGCTGTTGCGGGCTGGAATGCTCGTGGCAGCGGGCTGAAATGAAGGTGGAAGGGGGCTAGTGTGGGCTGGATGTGGCTGGAGCAGGGAAAAATCACGGCATGATTGCGGCGTGACCGCGGCGTGACCGCGGCGTGACCGCGGCGTGACCGCGGCCTGACCACGGCGTGACCGCGGCGTGACCGCGGAGTGACCGCGGAGTGACCGCGGCGTGACCGTGGTGTGACCGCGGCATGACCGCGGCATTACCGCACCGTGACCGCAGCGTGTTGGCCCGATCCAGCGACATCTGCAGGGCAGCATCTTCCGGCCAGGAGCGAAGGGAGTGGGAGGAGGCTGTAATGAGGGTGGAAGGGGGCTGTTTGCAGGTGTTGGGGGATGGTGCGGGATGATTAGAAGGTGGTGGGGGGGGGGGCTATTGTAGGCTGGAATGCTGGTGGAAGCGGGCTGAAATGAAGGTGTAAGGGGGCTGGTGTGGGCTGGATGTGGCTGGAGCAGGGAAAAATCACGGCGTGACCGCGGAGTGACCGCGGAGTGACCGCGGCGTGACCGCGGCGTGACCGCGGCGTGACCGCGGCGTGACCGCGGCGTGACCGTGGCGTGACCGCGGTGTGACCACGGCGTGACCGCCGCGTGACCGCCGCGTGACCACCGCGTGACCGCGGAGTGACCGCGGCGTGACCGCAGCGTGTTGGCCCAATCCAGCGACATCCGCGGGGCAACATCTTCAGACCAGGAGCGAAGGGAGCAGGAGGAGGCTGGAATGCTAGTTGAAAGGGGCTGGTTGCAGGTGTTGGGGGGATGGTGCGGGCTGATTCGAAGGCGGCAGGGTGGGTGTTGCGGGCAGGGGGGATGTTCAGACATAAATACACCGACCGAGATGCTCGGATAAACCAAGACTGCATTGCTCGGATAGAGGCGATCTAGAAATACTTCCACATGAAGTAACTATCAGAAGGTTATAATCATTGATGAAATGGTTCAAGATAACCAGACACAGTATGATAATTTTAATGTAAAACATCCAAATGAAGGGTTCGTGCAATGACACGAATGGGCAGAGTGAGAATATCGGATTGATCATCGGATGGAGTACACTGCAATCAGAGGAAAGAATATGCGCTGTGAGAATACAATATGCAATGGAGGATCATCGGATGGTCCAATAAAATTGTATGCTAAGTAGACACCCTATGATCAGACGATTCAGGTATAACATACCCGATAGTAGAAATGTTGAAGGACTATGATATGAATCTACATACACAAGAGTTGGAGCACCAAAAAAAATGCAACTACTGATGATCAGGTGATAATAATACAATCGAGCTGAGTAATAAATACAATAAAGCAGCTAATAATCATATAACTCCCTTGAAAGTATAGAGAATAGTTAATGTTCAATGTATAAAGAATGATCTGTTAGATTTGGATGCATGGAGAAATTAAATTGCATAAGATAAAATTACATTTTTCATTAAGAGAATATTTTGAAAAGCACATTTACAATTTCGTAATTTGAATAAAGAATTCAGAGTACATAAAACAAAAAGCATGATGGAATAAGTTATTACATACCGTTAGGTACAATGATGACATTGATATAGTACCTGAGTCAGTTGTTTGGGATCTTTCACCAGAAGAAGCACCCTATAAGTAGATAAACGGTAATGTTAAATTGAATGACTACTCATATATTGAACATAGGTGGCTGAAAGAATAAAAATGGAATAAACCATACCCAAATCTTGAACTCATTGTCTTCGTTGGTGTTGGATAGAACCGGTCTTATCATAAGAAACCACCTATAAGAAAATTGTGGGAAAAAGAAATGATATATAACAACTTCTTATATATATGTGATCAGTGTGTCAACTGTAGACAGAAAAAAAAGGACACATTTTACATGATTTAGGTAATTATAAAAATTTTCCAAAGATTAAATCATCTTAAAAAATGAAGAAAAATGGATTCTTGAAGCTACTAGAATGAAAAACCTTCAATTACAGGACATACCTGACTATAGAGACTTTGAGACAGCTTCCCAAGCAGGATTTTCAGCATGAAAAAATAATAGGGACCATCCTCAATCAGGATCATTCCTAAAACCGATGAATAGTGTATCCCTTAACTTACGCAATACCATAAACTACTTAATAACTAGACAATTCATAACTAAATATTAGAATAATACATGAATGATTGAAGAAAGGGACAGAAAAAAAAGGCATAAACGCTTACATAAAACTGTATGGTTCCAAGTGTAGAAGTAAAGAAAATAGATGACATGAGAACTCATCCAGCCATTCAGAAATTTGGATCATTGGCATGAATGATAAACCATCATTATCATCTTCCGGGCAGCTATCTGTAACAATGCTCAAATAAAACAAAAGTTTTCTTCTCCATGTAAAAGCACATATGTCATGTTTTTTTATGAAAGCTAGTTCTTACATTGGAAAATATGGAACCAATAAATTTCATGGTTGCCAATGTTTTAGGAGGATCATTGGCATCCATACCAAGCAAGGAATTGGATAACAAAATTGTCAAGAGATCAATGTATGCATCAGCAACAACAGAATCATCTAACTTTGCATAAGAATTAGAAAAGGAAGAGAAGAAATATGATCTCCCAAAAAAGGCCACTCATGTTACATGAGTTTTCAACTAGTGATTGGTTGTAATATATGAGAAGCTACATGGCTACGATTTCCAACGTATGGTTTTAAAATAACATGCAAAACTCATTCAACTCTTAGATAATTGAATATGGAAGAAGTATTAGTTGGTGCTTATACATGGAAGTGATAGATTATTTATATATTAACTCTGAATGTGTGAATATATTATAGAGGAGATCCAAACATAGAAATATTGATTTAAATATTGTCATCTCTAAAGATTTTGACACTCCTAGATAGGATTTCACTTTTTAAGTACTTGACAGTTTTGGTTTCCCAACCATATTTATTTAGCTTATTCAATAACTTATCTACAAATCAATACTCTCTTTCATTATTAATGGGTCTCACAAAAGATACTTCGGTCATACCTAATGGGTGAGATAGGGGGATCCTCCCTCAACTTTTTTTATTTGGAATTATCAACCCATACTCAAACCGATGATACATAGAATGCTCATCACCTCCCAAGGTTAGAAAACATTTCTGCAACTCCGTGAACTAGGAATAATATTATATAATTCATATGCTTACATACATAAAAACTTGCCTCGGCGTCGGAAGAGAGGAGTCGGGGAGGAGGCATCGGGGAGGAGGCGTCTGGGTGGAGTGTCGCGGTGAGGAGGAGGGTCGCGGCGAGGAGCCGTCGGAAGAGCTGAGTCGAGGAGGAGGGTCGCTGCGAGGAGGCGTCGGGGGGGAGGGTCGCGTCGGGAAGGAGGGTCGCTGCGAGGAGCCGTCAGGGAGGAGGGCGTGGCAAGGAGGCATCTGGGGGAAGGAGGGCGCAGCGAGGAGTTGTCGGGAAGGAGGAGGGTGCGGTGAGGAGGAGTTGGGGAGGAGGAGGGCGCGACGAGAGGGTAGAGGAGGCGCCCGATGATAATTGGGAGAGAGAAAAAACAGGTTATGATTTAGCCACGGAGAGGGATATGAATCGTGGCGGTAGAGATATCATGAACCCTGAAAAAATCTCCCCAATCCACATTGCGGGGAGACATAAAGGAATGTTTGGTCTCTCTACTCAAAATACAATGGCCTTTTCTATAGATATATATTATATTTCAACTTATTCTGGGATGTCTTCATGAACTCATGGATGAACTTGTACTTCTCTATCATTTCCTAGACAATATATGGCCCAACAAGAGATTTATTTACGGTCTATTTGGGGAACAATGGTGGCATGAAGGTACTTTCATAGATGGCCTCAAGATGACAAATAGTGATAGTAGAATGGAAGATATTATTTAAAAAAAAGTCTATCAGGGGAATTCAATTTTCATAGCTGTAGATGAAGTCTACTACACAAGCCCTTAGCATATAATCAAGTACCTCTATAGTGAGCTCGGTGTTCCCATTTGTCTAGGGTTGGAAGGTTGTACTCATATTTATCTAGCTCATAGTTATCACATATAGGCACCTCCAAAGCCATAATGTGAACCATATATCAGGGTTTGATAAAATATATGATGGTAACCCATAATGGAAAACAATCTACTATTTTACGATTTTCCCAAACACTCCTCTAGACATTACTCCAGGATATAAATGAATTTCACGATCTCCAGAAGTTGGTCAATTATAAAATAGATGGGGTCATGGGCTCTTGATGTACATTAACACCATGTACTAATGTAAATGGAAATTCAATTCCATTTCCACTCTAGGATCACTAGGGGTTGTTAAAAATCAACTCGAACCTGGATCATAGTCTTCACCTACTGACATGTGAAGCATCAAGAGATGAAATCAGGCTTGTTTTGTGTCATAATAGCCCACAAAAATTTCCAATGAAGTATTATGTACATATTCCACACCTAAGGATGTATAGAAAATGGGTTGTGTGAAATTCTATAATCACATACTCTAACATCATTACTAGGACCACAGTCCATCCCTATAAAATTAAGATACCATTCCCTTATTCAAAAAATCTTTTGGGTGAATCTGTGAAGGATATCTAGTCACATAATAACTCGTAGTAGGTGTAACCTAAAATGGAATATCTCACATGATGGATAATTCAAGGAGTCATCACCCTCAACTGAATAAAATATTCACCCACAATCCGAACAAGTGTTCATGTCATGGTAGAAAATCGCTCAAATGACTCCTAAGTAAAATGAGCATGGGACTTCCTTCTAATGGAATCTAATACAATTTTTTATATTCAATGAGTATATAATATCTCAAATTCATTGATCTATAAGAATTACAACATGAAACATTTCCTCATGTTCATGTCCCTATATGTGAATACATCCCCAGGACTCTGATGGTCTAATTAAATATCAATTTGATCACGCATAAGACAATTCTTCCAAATCGTCTATGTTAGGACTAATAATACTAGATCTAGATCACAATTCATGTTTTTCTAGTCATGGGGTACTAATTTCCTTGACCCATATGTAATAAAATTATATATCTGCATCAACATCCAACCAATCACTTTTCTAAAGCCGGAACCATAAACTAAATACTCCATGATCTCCTTAGATAGTCTAAAAATGTGATCACTCATTAAGCTGAACTTCAATATCTTGATGGATCTTTGGTACTGTTTAGTCTAGGAAAACATCTTCCTATTCCACATATGGGAGGTCAAATGAATTACAATCCTTGCGATGTGTGCCAAAAATCAATTATAGTACCCTAGAAATCCATGAATACTATGTACCTTTTACATAATCTTGGTGGTGCTAAGAGGGCTCGACCAAGAGGGGTCCGGTCACCGGAGGTGGACTGGCCAACAAGGAGGTGCACCGGAGGCGTGCGTGCAGGGAGGTGGGGCGCCGGAGGTGTGCGTGCAGGGAGGGGAGGCCGCGGCTGGCAAGGGAGCACAAGGGAGGGGAGGCCGTCCGCCATGGGGAATCGTCAGAGAGGTGCTGCTGGTGAGGGTAGCGTCGGGAAGGAGGGTCACGGTGAGGAGGTGTCGGGGAGGGGGGCGCGACGAGGAGGCGTCGGGGAGGAGGAGGGCATTGTGTGGAGGCGTCGTGAAGGAGGAGGGAACGACGAGGAGGAGGGCTCGGTGAGGAGGAAACGCGAGGCATGGAGGAAGCCCGAGGGATTGGGGGAAAAAACGGAATCGTGCGATTTAGCCACGGATTGGAAAAAAATATGTGGCAGTATGAAACCTATATCCATGGACCTATAAAATGGTGGCTATAGGACCGTGGATATAGCCCAAATTTGTAGTAGTGTTTCCTATAAGGACATACCCTTCCAACTTCTTGAATAGATTCAAAAAAGACTCTATATATAGACACAAGTTACAATAATATCTAGAGTTGAGGACCCACTCATGATTGAGTTTATGGATGGATATATTCCCGAATTCAATAGCATAATATCTTGAGTCAACCATAAAAGGCTGGTCAGTTGGTTTTTTGTGTTCTAACTCTCACATGAGTTTCCTACACTTGGGATTAATGTGCATGGGTTTAACATAGTGAAAACATGTGACTTTTCTATCCAATGAACTAGTTTTGTATTTGGGTTCTTTATTACTCTTACTTTTGTATCTATTGAACTGTTTCTTTTTTACATTAAGTTTTAGGTCTTCCCCGTGTGAAAAACACTCAACCTCCCCTTTTATCTTAAGTTTATAATGCAAATCCTTAGACCAAATAGATTATTTAACATCTTCTTTAGTTAAATAATCTTGACCATATATCATGGTCTCAATTAGTGTGATGTAGCTATTGTTAAGAGGGATTAAGAGGATTAATTTCTGATCCTCCTCATCTATAGAAACATGAATATTGGTTAAATATAATTTGACTTTATTAAACTCTTATAAATAGGTTTTTATTGAAGTACAATGCTTTATTTAGAATGTGAACATATGATTATTCTAGTAAGTTATTCCTACTAATGAAGCAGTCATGTATAAATTTTTATGTTTTAGAAAATTTATACAGTGGAAGACTTATAATATACTTTTCTAAGGACCCCATCACCTATGTAAAGTAAAAGGGTTCTATGAGACTTAATAAGTATATTAGGGGTAACATCTTAGTATTCTACAATGGTCTAAACATTTCATTAACAGTCGTAAAGGGTTTCTTGGGCCCATATAGGGATTCAATTTAGCCTTGTTGTCCGAGAAAGGCTCTCATTTTAATTCTTCATATATTGGAATCTTTTTCTCCATTGAATTTCTCAATTTCATTTTAATTCTTCATATATTGGTACATATTCAGCACTAGAAATAGATGGAATAACTTTCGCCCCTGGGATCCTTAGATGGTCGTGGTCGGATCACAATGCATTTTCATATGACAACCTAGGTCCTGTGAATCCTGCATCCTTTATAGGAAAACATGTAGATCCAAAATCATCTACCAAAATCAACATTATACTAATACCCACATTCCTAGTATTGATCCCTTGGGATGCAACCATACCAATCCATTTAGAAGAAGACCATCAGCAGACCTGACTTAGGTGTCCAAGTTACTTGCAGATAGAGCAGAAATCATACCAAGATTTGTAATGGACCACGTAGAAACATCTATAATCCTCTTAAATGAAAATACACACTAATTCTACCAGTGGATTCAAAACATCAACCTCAACAGATATGAAACAGAAGGGGAAAACATGTAAAGCTTACCTAAATCAAAGAAATCGAAGGTGCAAATTAGGCATAAAAAAATGCAGATAACCAGCACTCGGGAGAGAAAAAATAGAGGGCGCTGGGGGTGTCGACCTCGAGGGCGTCGACGAGGAGGGCGCGGTGAGGAAGGCGCCGACGAGGAGGGCGCCGGCGAGGAGGGCGCGGGGAGGATGACGTGGCGAGGAGGGTCGTGGCGAGGAAGGCGCCGGCGAGGAGGGAGCCAACGAGGAGGGCGCGGGGAGGATGACGTGGCGAGGAGGGTCGCAGCGAGGAGGGTGTTGGTGAGGAGAGCGTCGGTGATGAGAGCGCGGCGAGGAGGGAATCGGCGAGAAGGATGGCGCAGCATTGATGCGTCGTGGAGGAGGAGGCCGCGGCGAGGATGAGGCCGCGTGGAGGAGAAATGGCGAGGGCGAGGAGACGGAGCCCGACGCTTGGGGGTGAGGGCGAGGATGGAGCCCGACGGAATGGGGGAGAAAAAAACAGGGCGAGGGGATATAGCCATGGGTAGGAAAAAAACCGTAGCTGTATAAAACCTATAGCCACGGTTCTATAAAACCGTGGCTATAGGTCTGTGGCTATAGCCCAGATTTCCAGTAGTGAAATATTACAAATACTTTTTAAATATGAGTAAATTTTAAATTTTTTTAATAAATTATAAAATTAATATATGAAAACGAATAACTACTAAAAATCAGTAATACTTATTAAAAAATATATTATAGTTAATAAATAATTATAATTAATTAATTAATAATTGTTTCCATTAAAAAAATTGTTAAATATTTTTCCATAATTAGTAAATATTTTGAAATAGCTTGTAATGTTTTTCAAAATACTAATTTTTTTTAAAATTTTGCAATTATTAGTAATAATGTAATAATAAATAATATAATAAATAATAACAAATAATAATATGTAATGATTACTAAATGTTTTCCATTATTGGTAATAATTAGTAAATGTCAGTATTTATTACAAAATAGCATTAATAAGTTTTAAATATGAATATATTATGATAATTGTAAATAAATTTTACAATTATATATGAAATTATAATAATTATTCAAAATTAGTAATATTTATTAAAAATTAATTTATAATTAATTAATTATTACTATTACATGGTAAATAATTGTACACACTAGTAAAAATTAGTATATATTTTTAATAATTAGTAAAAACATTGTAACACATTGTAAACAATATCAAAAATAATATTAATAATAATGAAATTGAAATAATTGCTAAAAATGGAGTAATAATTAATATAATTATTACTAATACTTAATTTATTTGAATTAATTAGTAAATATTTTTTATGTATTAGTAATAATTAGTAAATTTTATTATGAATTACAAAATATTATTAATAAAATGTAAATATGACTAAAATATGATAATTTTTAATAAATTGTAAAATATATATATGAAATATGATTAATTGTTAATAATTGTAAATATTTATTAAACAATCTATTATAAGTAATAAATAATTAATATTACTCAATAAATAATTGCATCCATGTTTAGAAATTAATAAGTATTTGTAATAATTATTAAACGATGTAGTACCCCATAAAAAATATATATAACACTAAAAATTATTAAAAAATTGGAATAATTAGTAAAGACATGGTAATAATCAAAATAATTAGTACTAATCATTAGATAATTATATTTAATTTAAAAATAATTAATGAATATTATTAATAATTTGTAAATGATATTATTAATTACTAAATATTATTGATAATTAATAAATATTATTAAATTACTATAATTTGTAGTTAATTTTATAAAAACATGAAAAATAATTGACTTTTAACATTTAGTAATATTTGTTTAAAATTCAGTTACAATGAAATATTATTAGTATTACTCAATAAATAATTGTATTTATTAGTAAATATTAATAAATATTTGTAATAATTTGTCAATAATTCTAAAAACATGTAATTAGTAAAAATGATTAATAATTATTCATATTTATGTTGTTTTTTAGATAACTATGGATTCAAGAAGTAGATACTAGTTTCTATTATGTGATTGTTGTTGGGTAAATCATTGTAAAAATCATAATAGATTTGGTATAAATGTAATCTACATTATGGATATGAAAACATTTTTATCATTTTTATCATCAAATTCATAATGTGTTTATAAAAGAACAATTCATTGTCAGTGTATGAAATGTGATTTTATGAGATTTGAAATGTTTGGTAATGTTGTACTTCGTCTACTATGTTTTGGTTTTTAGAAGGATTGTATTTTTTGGTAACACCATGGTGAAAGAAATTCATAAATAATATAAATTTTTAGTTCTAGATCAATCATTTTATAATTTATTGCATTATATTGTAGGGCAATCTATTCATAAAATAACAACTCGTAATGGTATTACATACCTTGAATCCAAACTATCTCAATTTTATTATTCTTGGACATCGATTGAGGAGTTCTTGAATATGGAATGTCATATTAGAAAACTTTAAGCCGTTATAAGATTTATACCTATTAACATAGAATTTAGAATTTCAAATAGTTGTTTCAATAAAATATTTCAATGTATAAATCAGTTTTTCAAAATGGAAATAGGTTACCTTCATATTTTTATGACTGTAAGAAATTGGTCCATAATCTAGATCATATTTATCCAATGATCCATGCATATTCAAATGGTTTCATCCAATATTATGGTGATTATGAATCATTAGTTAATTTCTTAACATGTGGAGATTCTAGGTATAAAGGGGAACAATAACGAAATGATAGATTTATTATGAAATAGTTGATGTATTTTCCAGTTATACCATTTTTGAAATATCTACTTATGTCTCGCAACACAATGGCATTAATAGATTGTCATAATTCAAATATTTCTATTAGTAAAATCTTAAATATTTTTTGTGATAGGGATTCATGGAAACACATTGATTTGATGTATACTTATTTTATTTAGAACCGTTTAATATAAAAATGATCATTTCTAAAGATTGTATTTGTCCATTTTATGCTTACGATTATCAATATTCTTCTTGGCCTTTTTTCATAACTCCATTCAACTTGCCTCCTTGGATTCTGATGAAAGAACCATATATATTTTTCTAAATTAATTCCATGGCATCAGAAGAAGAATATAGATATTCATTTAAAACAACAAATTGATGAGATAATTTCATTATATAATGATGATGTAACAAAATATGATATAAAAAAGAATCATAATTATAAATAGAAGGCTATGTTAATGGAGATAATCAGTGACTTTTCGGTATATAGTATGTCATCTTGATGAAGTAAGCATAGTCTAAAATCACGTATGTACTTCATGGATAAGATCATGTATTTTAGGTTTGTCATTGGAAGAAATCATAGTTATTTTTAATATCATTAAATATTTATTCCATAGGATATACCATTTAAAAGAAGTAGAAATAATCTTAAAGGATGTATAATTAAATGATTCAAACCTCCATAAGTACTCTCAAGTATTTAGAAAAAATATATTAACTATTCATTAAATTATATTACTTTTGGACGAATTATAAACAAAACAAATATTATTTTGAGTGAGATCATAATAGTATAAAGCAAATTATTCTGTAGGAACTTCCAGATTTGGGTGATTTGTTAGTTTGTCAGATGTTAGATGTAATGAATATTGAGGGGAATGTTTTTGATAACATATTCTACTCAATGTTAGGAACACATAATAATACCAAATATAATGTAATGTCATGATTAGATCTTGGTAAAATTTATTGGAATCCAGAACATGAATTATTTGAAGATGAATGGTCAAAAATTTTAATGAATCCAATATAAGATTTCATAATTTATAAATATATTTGTTTATTATTTTTTCAATAGATTAGAGATTTGAGGTTACCAAGAGGCTATACTATTTTTCTCATTTTTAGAAAAATGGCCATATTACCATATTTAAAATTCATTAATGTCATGTCATATTTGAAGGACTACTTCCTATTATTCTTAGAGGGTCGTTGAATTCTTAAATCCTGGACATGTTGACTGAAATTTCATATTTATTCTTAGTAATTTGTGTGTATTCATTATATTATGATGTGTTTAGTTTTCTATATAAATATGTTGTTTTTATTTTATGTAAATTGGAGAAAATATTCCCTCTAAACTTCTTTAAATTAATGAAACATTTATTATTGAAAATTATATATGAAGCTAAATGTGTAAGGTTGGACAAATTATGATTAATGAAACCATTTCACAGATGATTGAAAAAATTAAGGAATAAAGTGTGGAACAAACCATCATTTGTAGGGTTAATTATAGAATCCTACTTATATGATTAGATTTGAAATTTTTTATCATATCATTTTAAAAATGAATATCAATCAAAACATAATTTCATGGGTTATAATGAGAAAAATTTTATTGTTTTCACACACCATAATTTTTTTTAATCATCCCGATATTGAAATTTATGGTTATCATGAATGATGAATTTCAGATGAATAACTGCTTAGAGAATATAGTCAATTATGTTCACTAAATAATTATCCATCAAAATTGGTAAAATATTATAATATGTATGTGGTTAGTGATGTTTTATTTCCTAAATTCATATATAGTGAATCAACAAAATTAACTAATTATGGTGTTTATTTGAATGGATTTCATCATAAATAAAGTTAAGTTGACTTTTGTAGCATGTTATCCACCCAAATTAACATTTTTTATTTTCCAACAATTTTATGGGGAAATATAGAACCCTCACATATAAAAAAGATCAAGCATTAAAGGATACATCTGAATTTTTAAACACAAGTCTAAGGTGATTGGAATCTCCTTCCTGAAATAGATTCCATGCGTTTGTTAAATTTCAAACTTTAAGATACTTAAGAGTGTGCATTGGTCGAGAGGATGGGAGTTCGGTCTCATCACACCCTTTTGGGGGGAATTATTGTCTACACAAGAATTCTCTTTAAAATTAAATTATTTTTATGAATCTTTATTAATTCAGCAAGTATATCATAATTATCCCGTGAAATTTATAATAACTTATTAACATGTGTAAAACTTTAGAATCATCATTATGTATTCAAGGTTCTTCATTAATGGAAATATCTGAATTTATTCGAGGTTTTCATCAATGATATTGTCTAATATACTGATTAGAGATTCCTTTAATCATCGTTGTGATGATACTGGTTTTTAACCCACTCGGTGGGGTACTTTGGTATCTATTGTCATCCATGGAGACAAAGGTTTGTTTTGATCTAGGGATAATGCTCATAAAATGAGCTACCCGCGTATCCTTATGAAAGGAATCAGAACCCTCATAGTTCAGTTACATTTAATGGGACACACCATACCTTTTAAAGTCATGTGATAAGGACCTCTATGCGAAATATGGTTAGTCAAAACTTAGTGTGGGACTTATGTTGAAGCAGCCCAAGGAAGATGCAAAGGATATGGATTTTCCAAGAAGGATTCGAACCTATTAGTAATATGGACCATGGAAAACAGGGTTGATTTATAGTGTTGGGTTTTAACCACAAGGAGGCTTCTTACGTATCCCATATTAATGGGAACAAAATCCCCCATAGTTCGATAAATCTCATAGGAGAGTATGGTCCTCTGAGAGAGATGATTTTGGGCTTAGTTCCCAAAAATGATGCCATAATGACTTGGGGGATTAATTTGGGGCTTATTCCAGAGGAGGATGCCCAAATTGGTGGAATTAAGGTTGGATTCATGAAGAGGATATCTAATGAGCTCGGTCCCTGAAAGGGCTACCTACGTATCCTGTTTTGAATAGGAATCAGAGTTCTTGTAGTTCCTTCAGTGGGTGTTTGTGCTCCTGTTGTAACCATAATGTATCTCTAAGCTTAGGGGAGTCATGATCGGTGTGAGAAACAATTGTATTAGAATTATTGAACAATGAAACTTTACACTTTTACATTTTTCCTCCATTCCAATGGAAGAGGGCACACCTACGGTGCTGACAGTGGAAGAGGGTGAGGTGGCGAGCCTTTCCTCTATTCTCTTCACATTGGACAAGGGTCCAAAATGGAAGGAAGAAAGGGTGAAGGTGAGGGTCTTATAACAGGATGACTGCACTAAAATTGATCTTGGAAAAATAGGTATACTTCTACTATGCTTGTGCAGAAAAAAAGTGTGAAGTGTACCCTCTATACCAGATACCTGAGGTTCTGAGTCATCTCTTCACAAAGGGAACGATCAGGACCCAAACCCTCCTCCAAACCAGAAACTTCCCAATATTGTTCCTCATAGAATGGTCCATGTGACTGTGGATATCCAAACCCACAAACATCCTAGGAATCCTAACTCCATTCTGGAACAAATGTGGGAAACCTCTGGCTATGAAAATACAAACCCAAACAGGAGACACGCTGATGTGCCTTACCCAAAGGTTTGAGAAGTCAGGGGGTTTTTGTGGAGGATTCAACTTAGCCCCTTTTAGATAAGGGAACCAGGGAACAATATACCCTATCATGAATGGATTTTAAGAAGGGTACTTGAGCTAGTCACGTAGGTACATCACAGAAGTATTCCGCATAGGTACCACGCGTTGCTGTAGCGCGCAAGTATGGGGTGTAGGTGTACCGCACAGGTATACCGCATAGGTCTGGCACGTAGATATACCATGCAGGTATGAATGATGAATGATGAATGTGAATAACATTAAAACATGCTTATCCCAATTAATTATCTCTTCTATCGTGATTTAGAGAGCTACCTGAGTCAATTCGAGAGATCTGGGTGAAAGAGCTACGCAATGGGAGCTTCGGAGAGTATTTCACTTTTTTTCTCTCCCGAAATGGGGAGCCCAAGGGCTCTATTTATAGGCATAGATGGACCTGGTCGAAGATATGTTTCCCGTGTAGGCACTTCGTGCAGATCCTCCATGTAGTTTCTCCGCATAGGGACATAAAACATCTTCAGTCGCATTGCTCGGTCGCACAGCTCGACCGCACAGCTCAGTCGCACAGCTCGGTGAATCTACTCTATCGTGAAGTGTATTGGGAGTATTGGTTATTTTACCTTGTACTCTTTGAATATTTCTTTGGGATTTTAAATATCCAGAGTTTGTATCCATAATCTGTTTGGTTACTTTCTCATGTAACCTCAACAAAATCCCCCCCCTTAGGATTGGATCCAAAACATAAAAAGAGGGTCGAGTCCTGAGGTGAATGTTTCCGAAAAACACAGGTTTACCACACAGCTACTTCGCAGAGGTACAATGCGAAGAGAGTGCGCTTAGTCTAGCCGTGTTGGTCTTCAATTGCCTAAAAAATAGGTCTCACCTTTCAAGAGTTTTTTCATCATTTGTGCTTTCTCCAAAAATTTGATGATCTCATTGCGTAGTTCGTTCGCCCATCTCTTATTGCATTATGCTCTCACGTACTTTATTTGAAATTTATTCAAGGTAAAATGGATTACACGATGGAGAAACACCAAAGTACTTCATTGGTAGGGTTGAGATGGGATCCTTTGCGAAGGTTCTATGTGATAGAACTCATTGAGGGACCTACGTGACAGGCCTCATTGAAGGACCTACGTGACCGACCTCATCGAAGGACCTACGCAAACATCATAATTTTCCAAAAAAAAATATTTTGATTTCCTCTTTAAAATTATTACCTAGAAGTTTGGAAATTATTTTGTAGGAAAGAATGACTCATTTGATGACTCATACTGAAGAAGATAAGTCTTTCCAAAATGAAATGATGAAGATCATTGGACAAGACTATTATGAAATTGTTGAGAATACTCTTCTTTGGCTAAGGAAGGGTTTAATTCTGTACCTGCATGATTATCTACAAATTCTTTACTTAGCCTTGTATGGGAATGGTATTTTTCAAGATACTAATGTTCCATCTATTAAGAAGTGATTTCTAAAGAATTGGTTTCTTTAATACACCCACCATAACAGTATGAATATTATTGCAAGGGGGTTCCAATAAAAGAAGGAAAAGTTTCTATTAGTTGCATTCATCATCAAAGCTGTTGCACTCCTAATATGGAAGATCTTGTTGTAGAGACAAGACCACATTTCTATAATTCCTCTTTTTGGGCTTCTCAAACAGATCAATCAGATGGTTGAAGAAATACTGGTATCTTCATTCTGGAGGAGGTGTAGAACCCGAGTGGATTTGGGCATTCTGGGTATGCCGTACTTGTACAAAATTCAGAAAAGAGTTATCAAATGTTCATATCTATGAAGCTATCTAGATGGGGCAAACTTATGTTTATAAAAATGAATTCATTCCTGAATTACTGAACCGATGGAGTCCACAAATTAATTCCTTTCATTTAACGCATGGTGAAGTTGGTATTAGTCTCTGGGACATTTACCAAATAGATGGAGTTCTCATTCTTGGGGAAATGTATGATGAATTCATTAAGCCTACTACAACATGGGGTGATGTTACTAGAACACCACCATTGGCCCCTGAATTATTTAATATAGAGAAGAATTTACCCAAGGACAATAAAGATATCCATGATAAAGTGTGGATGGAAGCCTTCTAAGAACCAACAATAGAGAAAGGTCTAACCTGTGAACGTCCAACCATTTTTCCTTCTACAGATATCCAAGGTTGTTTGGGAACATATTGGCCTATACTGGAAAGAGGCGATTACAAGCACTAGGACTATAAAGTCATACCCGATATAGATGAAAAAGTACACTTAACTTCTTTCCTATGTGGCTAATTGTTTATTTTCTTTCAGTTCGTGAATTTGGAGGTGGTGTAAGATTAGGGACTTTCATCATTGCAGCTAAATTGGTAGAGGGGAAGTATATTGAGCTAGAAACCCCTATATTAGAAAGAATTTACCATCTCCTGCTGAATTTATACAATGGGAAGTCTCCATTTAGGATTTCAGGGTCATTCCAAGTGTTGTGGGGTTGGTTTACAACACATTTTTCTTCATACTCAGTATTGAATTCAGTCAGAGTTCCCAATGGTCGATTCACACCATTTTTACAGAAAGTTTCAGATATTAAGCCTCTGAACTCTAGACCTGACGAGGTGCTGAAGGTATTGAATTTCTCAGGAGAATTCAACTTAATTCCTTTTGGTAACCCACCAACTGGAACATTTATTAATGACGTTAAAGAAAATAATTATGAGTTGAGAACTTATATGATGGAATTCAGCGATGGAATATTATCAACCAAGATTGATGGTGAAATTATCTTTGAGGCTTATGTCCCCTATAGATTCGTACTTCAGTTCATATGTATTCAACAATCAAGCATTTTTTCACCCACATATGTTAGACATGAGAAGAACCCAATGGTAGAATGACATTTATAGATTCTAACAGATTTAGAGGTATCCAAATTATCGATTACATTACCTCCACCAGATGCATCGATCAGATTGGAAGCTGGGTATGACAATGCTTAGGTTTCATCATATCCTCAATGGGCTCTGAAAAAATGATTATATCGAGTGGCAGCTGCAAAGACTTTTGAACATGGAAATTATTGTAAGAAGTCCAAGAACAGAGATTATAATGATGTTTTGGAGGTTTCTAGAGCCCTCAAAATGTCTTCACATGAAGTATACCAGGATGACCAAGTCTAGAGAAGCAATACCTCCACTTCCAAGGAGATCCTATCACCACCATAAAACATAGATTCCTATTCCATCTATTGAAAATTCTGAGGAAGAGTGTTCTATATAATTTCTCCAATCACAACGTGTTGAATCTCCTCCACAGTTAGCCATACCAAGATTTAATTATGTGTTTCCTTCATCCATTCATCATTGGGATATTGTAACCCATGATCTTAGGGACACATGGTCATTTCTCCAGCATGGAATTCAAATACCAATAATTGGTGACATTAAGGTACCTTCTGATTGCAATCCAGACAATAACTTGGAAGTAGTAAAGAAGTATGTTTTGGAGTTGGAGATTTTTATATATGAAACTAATGAACAAATCTCGGCCTCTAAATGAGTATCTCATATACTGGACATAGGAGTCCCTGAAGGGGTAATTATCGAAATTGAAGAGGATTGGAATATTTATGTTAATACTGACAATGTATTTCCATTTTTCTTTTGTCTTGACTCTAATTTACCATTTATCATCATTAATCTTGATGAAAAATGTATTAATGTAGCTTCAATGTAGAGAAGGAAGATCCAGAATAATTCTAGAATCACCTCAGTATGGTCCTACAGGCTCTCCTATCGATGCAACAAATGATCCTCCTAGGTTGCCAAAACTTTCTCCCGGAGCAAGAATCCTGACTGGGGTAATGGTGACAGATAATCCTCAACCATTACCTCAATTTTCTCCATCTAGGAGGAGTGTTTCAATCTGTCCCCAAGATTTTGATCAAAAATGAAAGAGAGAAATGAGATTTATCCAAAGTGTTCACTAAAGGAGTATGTTTTTATACCGTCCTTATGGCACAAAAATTTGCTCAATATACTCTGGTAACCATGTCTTATCCTTTTGTAGGATCTATGTCTCTCTCCTCTATTAAAGGATTAAGAACTAATTCTTCCAAACCCGAGAAAGAAACTTATGGGGAAACCCAGGTTTATGCTGATGAATCTGAAATTTTAGTAGATAAATTGTCAAAAGATTCATCTATACCTGCTCCTGGCTCTACTAAGAGAGAGGAATGTCTTAGTAAGATTAAATACATTCCTCAGTTGATTTTTTCAAAGGATCCTGAATTAATAAACATTGATATTCCTATTTCTTTCAAAGAAAGGAATGACGATCTAGGGAAATCTAAGACAAATGCTGATGTTGACCCAAACCTGGAAAGACATGATGTGTGGCATATCAGTTGAAGATCCAATGGAACGAAATGTCAGCAGAGACAATTTTCACAGCAAACAATGTTTGTTTCATGCCTTAAATGTTGAGGATTCTATAATAATTTAGGTTGAATACACTGAAATGATGTACGCCTTTAGTCCAAATATTTATATTATAGGTTCCATAATGGAGTTTGAGTATTTTCATGAATAATTGTAAGGGCTTAAGTCCCTATTATTTTAATTTCCATACATAATTTCTCTTCAACATAATTCTTTACATCAAACTTCACCTTATGAAGATTTATCTGCAGAAAATGTTTAAAAGGCTCATCATGAACAGGGTATTCGACATTATCCTTATATTGAATATGGAGAAATACCTACAGAGAATCCTTCATCAAGAGATTTTCCAAAGCCTTC
Source organism: Viscum album (assembly GCA_963277665.1). NCBI lineage: Eukaryota > Viridiplantae > Streptophyta > Magnoliopsida > Santalales > Viscaceae > Viscum > Viscum album. Next base: position 21,140,904 of record OY728154.1, read on the forward strand.
AAATGTAGTGACTGAGAAAACTCAAGGAAATTACCCTTCTCAAGAAACATCTTCTCAGAACACCGAAGCTGAGAATACAGGAGATGAATCCAATCGAGTAGTTGACTTTTTATTGGGTAAATATAATTAGTTGTCTAAATCATATTTGTTTTCCCCGTTTGAAACTAATAACGACCTTAATTTATCATTTAAGGATATCAGCTCCTAGATCAGAAGGTGAAGCTTCTACAATCCCAAGAAAAGTAGAACAAGGTAGATATTTAAGAAACATGTTTCCAGAGTATATTTTACCTCATAGTAGTCACTCTGATTTAGACTTATAGATACAATATGATCTTGGCATGGAACACAAGAAGACATGGCGGCATATCTGGATAATAATTGCTGAAAATCCTTTAGATGAATTGTTCTCCCATTTTCCAAAACTCTCGGCACTATTATTCCTATTGGGATTTTGCAGATTTAATTATCATCCAGTTTATGATGCCATGAAAGAGACTATTCACCAACGTGAGGAAGAACATAAGCTGCGAAAATATTTTGAAGAGGCTAAATGAATCATCAATATTTAGGGCTTTCAAACTGCAGTAGATGAGGTGGAGGAAAATCATAATAAGAAATTACTCGAGATTAGACAACAAACAAAAGAAACCATGAAGGAGATGTTATATCTTCAACAGAAACTAGATGTTGTTCATAACAAGCTTGAGCAGTTGAATCAGAAATTAGGAGAAACCCAATTATAGGGGATAACTACCATTTCTAATACTATGGAAGCACTTTTTCAGGCAGAGGAGGCTGGGGTTTCTCCACTATCTCAACTTCAACAGGCACCTGATAGAGCATATGAAGTTGTCCAAAAAATGAAAAGTAATGTTGAGAGTTTATTCTGAAACATGATATAGAGGCTCTATTTTGTGGATGGCCCTCTATTTTTATTTGAATGAAAGAAATTTTGTTTTAAATCATATAAGTCTTCATTACTATCTTTTCATGATTGGAATATAAAATGTAAATGATGATAATGATTCCTTTATGTTAAACAATCATTATTATAATAATGAGTAAGAAGTACTCCAAATTTTCCTATTAAGAAAAGGTACCTAATAAGATTTATTTTACTGTTGCTCAGGTCATATGTACAACCCTATATAAATTGTGTCTTTTGACTTTTTATTTCTCAATATTACCTAAATCATAAAAAAGTGTACATTTAGTGAGCTGGGACTCGACTTTTGTTCAGAGTTCCTTTCACAGGCTCTCAATATAATGAGCACTAAGTCTTTTGTTGTTGGTAGTTTATAGTCATGCATATCGGACTATAAAGGGATAATATTTAGGGTCGAAATAGCTTTGACTGTGAACATTGAAATAGAACCCAAACAAAATTATGTGGCTAAGAATCGCTTTAATATTCTTTAAATATTTCTAAGGGGAATCTTGAGTCCGGATTTTTTATGGTCACCAAATTTAAAACCTATATCAACATAAGGGGTATCTTTTCCAAGAATGAAGTTACCATTATTTGAAGATCCCATTATGGGGGCCACGTTATGTTGGGTCAACTCGGGCATGTGCTGCATAGCCAAATAGTGGTGTCTTTTGACTGACAGGCCCGTTATGTAGGAAACTTATGCAAGGAAGCCTAAGGGAACGTGCTACATAGTCAAGAAAATGAGTTCTTTAGGAATTTAACATTTTCTACTGATAGATTGGGGAAAATAATATTTCAGTGAATCAAGACCACAGTATATGGTTTTTCCAAGGAAATTAATTTTATGAATAAAAAAGGCCTTAGTTTATACTAACATACTCCATGAATAGAAAAACCCTTTTTACACAAATTTAGTGTATAAGTAATTGTTAAATATTTATCAAAAATGGGGAGATTTATGATATCCTACAGTGGAGTTTTAGGTCATGTGGTAAGGACATTGGTACTGTGTAGTTTTAAGTCTTGCAGTAAGGATGTTGTACTATGAAGTTTAAAGTATTGTAGTGGGGACATTGTACTATGCAGTTTTAAGTCTTGTAGTAAGGACGTTGTGTGGCTTCAATTTAAGGTTTTTAGCTCTGACCAAAGGTATGAGAAAACTCTCCCAATTTATTAATCATATTTTTTTGGAAACATACAATCATATTCAGGTATAGAATGGAAAATTGTAAACTGTGATTTGGGGATTTCTGGAACTGAGAAATGATATGGGAAAAGGGCTAAACACATTAGAGGAATTATTTTATAAAATCGAAGTTACCATTAATTGAAAAACCTATTTGGGGGCTGTATTATGCAGGTCCAACTAGGGCATATACTGCATAGTCATATAGTGGCATCTATTGACCGATATGCCTGTTATGTAGGAAACTTATACAAGGCTACCTAAGGGAATGTGCTACATAGTCCGGAAAAAGAGATCTTAGAAGTTTGGATGATCTATTGCTAAAATAAGAAGAAATTTTATGGAGATTCAGATTTTCCAGAGCACAGAGTTTGATTTATGGAGAAATGTACCAGAATATGGAAAGGGTATTTGCAATCAAAATGTCGAAAGAATCTAATAAATATGAATTTTTTGAAGGTCTAACCCAAATGTAAGAGATATGGTGTTTGTAGATTTAGGTCATACAACTAGGACTAGAAATGGAAACAATATATAACATGGGGCCAAGTGATTTCAAGGTTATTTTATAATACATCGAACACATGGTGAGGGAAATGTGTAAAAAATGGTCCTGAATACTTTCAAATTGTGAGAAAGATAATGGGACATGTATAATTGAATGACTATTTTAAAATACAGATTCTTGTATATTGTCATCCAAGATTTAAGGGGAAAATAATACTATAACCATGAACGAAGGTACCATTATTTGAAAAACTCTGTTATGAGGGCTATATTTTGCAGGGAAAACGGGGGCATATGGTGTATAGCCAAATAGTGGCATCTTTTAACTGATAGGCTTGTTATGTTGGAAACATATACAAGGACGCCTAAGGGAACGTGCTACATAGCCAGGAAAAGGAGCTCTCAGATATTAGAAACCCTATCACCTGAAACTATAAGAAAGATTATGAGGATCTAGAAATATTCAAGATTAAGAGTGTGGAATATGGAAGGGGGTTATGCCCAATGCATATGAGAAATATTTTAATAAATATTGACCATGAGTTTTATTTCCTTTACATAGATCTAACTCATATGTAAAATGGATACTTTCTTTGTTTCCATTAAATTTATATGGTGATGTGATGTTTTAAGTCATGTAGTGAGGACATTTTCACCTTCATAAGGAATTGATACACCTTACTTATATAATGAAACCTTTTAATCAATTCCAAAGCTCACTTGATCTATGATCGGTGTGAGAAACTTGTAGTAAGGGTCTCTTTTATAATACAAAGGTGTCATAACTGAAGAATGGGGTTTTAGATTTCCATCCAATTTAACATCGTGCGGTAAGGACGAAGATGAACCGATGTGAAAGAAAAAGATATATTGTAACTAGGTTAAGGGATAATACCCAAGTATTATTAAATGTATTTCTGGGGAAAGAATCAAGTCATACATACTTCTTAAAACATTATTTATGTAGATTTAATTTTTATACAAGAAATTAAGGTTTTTTTGCACGGTTGGGCTCAATATTGGAGATATAGGCATCTATACTCATCTCATTGAAAATTAAAATCCAGCCATATGTAGTTCTTGAAACAATAATTCCTCATACTAATAGAGTTTGACATGAATAATAGGGGTTTTTTACATGTTCTGAGAGAATGGTAAATCGTAAAATATAAAATGGTATAAGGATAAAATCATATGTCTTAAGGAAATTCTCTGTATAGATCTGATTCATACGTAGGAGGAGAAAAGGAAATAAGAATATTTTGTGATTATGGTTGGGCCCAGAATTTGAGATTTTAGGCGTCTCTACGTATCTCACTGAAAATGAGAATCAACCCATACGTAGTTCTTAAAACATGGTCTCTATGCAGATCTGACTCTGACATAGGAAAGAGAGGGACTCATGTACTACTAAGCAGTAGTGATTATGTCAATGATGTTTGCTTATGGAATATTTTAACATCAAATAGAGAAACCGTTTTTTGTGCATACGATGTCATGCAGTTTAACATCATGCAACAAGTATGTAAATGATATGAACTTTAAGGTCATGTAGCATGGATGATTATGGGTTTTCTATAGTTTAATTTCTTACAACTAGGACATGGGGGCCATGTAGTTTTACGTCTTGTAGTAAAGACATTCAACTGTGTTGTTTAAAGTCTTTCAGTGAGGACGTGGTACTGTGCAGTTTAAAGTCTTGTAGTGAGGAAGAAGATGTATAATTATACAAAGTATTTCTTTAATAATCTTGCATTGCTTGGAGTTGTAATGAGCTCTCCATCCATTGAGATTAAGGCATATTCTCCTTTTGAAGAAACATTTTTTATGGAATAAGGTCCTTCCCACAGTGGGTCAAGTTTTGGTGGTTTATTTCTTGGTATCCTTGGAGTCCTAAGGACCAATACCAATTCACCGTGAAGGAATGAATGAAGGAGAACTATATTATTAAATGATCATGCTATTATATTCTTATAGACTTCTAGATGATGCAAAGTATGCAATCATTTCTCATCTAATCGTTCAAGCTCATTTAATCTTTTCTGATATCTTTCATCTGTATACAACTGATCATAGATTTCAACTCTAAGTGAAGGTAATTGTATTTAAAATGGGAAAACTTCTCAGTTCCATATACCAATGAAAAAGGAGTTGCTTGGGTAGCAGTATGGGTAGTTGTCTGATAATCCCACAATTCATTCAAAAGTTTATGAGGCTTTGATTTCTTATCATTATCCACTATCTTCTTGAGTATATTTTATAGAGTCTTATTGAAGGCCACTATATTTCCATTGGCCACTGCATGATAGTGAGATGAAAGGTTGGACTTAATATTATTTTCCTGATACAACTTTATTACTTTAGCAGAACAAAAATTGTTTCCAGTGTCCCCCAAAGATGTATGAGGGACACTAAATCTGGTGATGATATTAGTTTTGAAAAAACTAACAATGATTTTGGATCCGACTTCTTTGAGAGGTATTACCTCAACCCATTTAGAGAAGAAGTCAGTAGTAGTGAGAATATACTTGAACTGTTTAGCCGTGGCTAGAGGATACGGTCCTATTACACCCATTCCCCATGTGGAAAATGGCCAGAAGTATTTAGATGTATGTAGCAACTATGGGGGTTGATTAATGAAGTTGGCATGTATTTGGAAGGGATGAATTTTTTTAGTAAAATCTGTACAATCCTGCATCATTGAAGGCCAAAAGTATCCAACCCTTCAGATCTGATCAGAGAGTCTGTGCCCAGATTGGTGAGCACCACATGCTCCTGAATATACTTCTGTCATGACAGTTTTGGTCTCTTCTCGATCAATACATCTGAGGAGAACTGCACCGAAGCCTTGATTTTAAAGGATTTTTTGGTGTTCTGGACTATCATGAAGAGTAAAATTAGACACTCGTCGCCAGATCTACTCTTTCTCAGCCCTATCTGGTGGAGTAATCCATTTTGAAGATATTCCATGATTGATATTATCCATCCCATGGTATGACCATATGGTTCAGAAATAGGAAATATTTCATTAATTTCCTCCATCCTGGTTTGAACAAAAGGTAAGACCACACGACGATGGGTTATGCTGATAACTATCTCATCCTGATTTGGATCGGTCAAGGTTGTAGTTGCATTAGACAGTGCATCTTCTTTGGAATTTTATGATCGCGGGACATAGGACGATGTTGGCTCTGAGGGAAATTCAGCCATTAACTCTTTAAGATAATCACACAACGGGATTAACTCTTCTTTTCTGATAGAATATTCGACATTGATTTTTCTGATAACCAATTTTGAATCACCTTTTACCTTTAAATGATCGATTTTAACCAAAAGGTCCAATTCCAGACCTACAATGAGAGCTTGATATTCTACTTCATTATTGGTACCACCATCCTATAATAGGAAAGAATAAGGCAATAATACTTTTTCTGGGGAAATAAGGAAAATGCCTAATCCAACCATGTTGAGTTTATGGATGTCCAATATCTTCCTTGTTCAACTTCTAGAAGCACCATCAAAATAAATTTACCATTTTTGGGAATTATCTTGCAAATAGAAGACCTCTTCATCAAGATGTTCAGTATTGAATGATTTATCTTCCATAGATGGGGATCAACAAGGAAATCAGCCAGTGCTTGGACCTTTATTGCCTTTTGAGGCAGAAAATGGATATCAAAATATTAAAAAATAACCGCCCACCATGCCAGACACCCTGTACACATAGGACGACTGAGGATAAATTTGAGTAGGTTATTACAAGATACAAATCGGACTCCTGATATTGCAGATAGTGTATCAATTTTTGAATAACAAAGATTACTTCCAGGCTGCAATTCTCAATACTTGAATATCGAGTTTATGCATGAAGCATAGTGCGACTGAGATAGTAAAAATTGTTTTTATGCCCAACATCATTCTTTTGGGTGAGGAAAGCACCTAGTGATTGATCTAAATCTGTCACATTGAGAATAAGTGGTCATCCTTCAAAATGTGGAATTAATATTAGTGGACTCAAGAGATTTTTCTTATGTGAATTAAATGCTTATTGGAAATCATCAGTCCATTGGTAAGTTTCTCCCATTTTCATTAATCTGGTAATGGGTAAACACTTGCATGCCAAATTGGCGATAAATCACCGAATATAAGCCAAGTGTTCTTCGATTCCTCTTAATTATTTCAGATTTTGAGGAGGTGACATAACAAGGATTGATTTGGTTTTCTCATGATCATCTTCGATACCATGATGGCGTACAACAAAGCCATGAAATTTTCTTGAGGTTACCCCAAAAGAAAATTTCTAGGGGTTCATCTTCAAACTGTGTTCCCGATGTTTATTGAATATGGTTTCCAAATCAGTCAAGTGATTGGAATGTTTTCTGGATTTAAATACCAAATCATCCACATAACATTCATCAAATTTCCCTAAGAAGGGTTTGAAGATATGGTGAATGGAACATTGGTACGTTGCATCTACAATATTTAAGCTAAAGGGAATTACCCAATAGCAAGACACACCTTGAGGTGCTCTATAGGATGTATATATTTCTTCCTCTGGGGCCATATAGATTTGATTATACACAGAGTATCCACCCATGAAGTAAAGAGCTTCGTAACTAGCTATTGAATCAATTATAAGTTCTGTAATTGGAACTATAAAATAATCTTTAGGACAATACCGGTTAAGATCTCTGAAATCAATTCAGACTCTAATTTTCCCATTCTTCTTTTTCACTGCGACAATAATGGGAAACCATTTAGGATACTGAACTTCCCTAAAACAATTATCTTTTAGAAGCTTATCAACTTCATCTTCTATTTTAGAGGCATGAGTTAGGTGTGTTCTCCTTGCTGCTTTCTTGAATCCAAGATGTTCTACTGGAAAACCCAAATGATGAGTGGCTACATCAGAAATAAGACCTGGCATTTCCATATAATTCCATGAAAATATTTCTCGATGTTGATTTAGAAAGGAAGTATACACCTCTTATTCTTCAGAGGTCATGGTCACACTAATTAGAGTGGGGTGTGGATCTTCTTCTGTGCCCAGATTTATTTCTCTAAGTTCATCCACAGTGGTAGAGACACCTTCTTCAAATGTTGTAGGAGCATCCCCGAGATCTTTGTCTTCTTATTCATTATTTGTTACCTCTTCTATTCCCACTTTCATAGTATATGAGGAGGAAAAACATTCAGTGTTAGGGGAATAATCAGTATTTGAAAAACCTGAAGAAAAGGACACCATATCTGACCCTACTGATGATGAAGGAGATTCATATGGTATTAAAGAGGGATTGATTTATTGAGAATCAGTATCTTTGTCTTCCTCTATTGTCACCACTACATCTCCTATTCTGGTTGATGAATTATAGGCTTGTTGTAGTTTAGCAGATGAGATGAAAACATCTCCATTCAAGCTTCCATCATTGCTTGATCTATCAATAATTTCTCTCATGTTATCTGGTTCAATTTCCATATTTAACATTATGGAAATTATTGGATAAGTGCATGGATTTGGGTTTACCCTTTCAATTTCATTGATGGGTAGCACATAATCTGTACTCAAATGCAGGAATGGATTTTCTTGAATCTTTTCCTATCCATTTGGAGCATTAAATCTGGTTATTTCCTTCATCATGTGCTTCATTTCTTTTTGTGTTATAAAACTCTACCTCAATGTATTGAGATTCACATATTTCAAATAGAGCCTTGTCACTATAAAATGTCCCAATTTGACCATTGAAAAAGTATTTCAGATATTGGTGGTATGATGATGTTCTGGCTGCATGTTCACGTAACCAAGGCCTTCCAAGAAGAATATTGAAGGTTGTGTCCTGACGAACAACAATGAAATCTGAATTAGACACAAGATCCCCAAACTGAGTTTTGAGTGTAATTTCGCCCAGATGTTCTTGTCCATTATTGTCATATCCTTGCAACCTTAAAGTTGAAGGAGATAAATCTGATTCGGTGAGACCAAATTGACGAAGTGTACGAATGTGAATGAGGTTGACCCTAGAGACATTATCAATAAAGACCCGTCTGATGTCTCTGTCATTAACCTTTCCAAAAAAATTCCATGGTTTGATATGTCCATGTACAACATCATTTTCTTCTTCATCCATAAAAGACATGACTACATGAAATTATGTTGGATCATTCTCTATACAGTAAACCTCAACAGTAGAAACTTCAGTTTCAAATTCATGAGGACTTAACAAAGCCTCAATGAGTGCTTCTCAATGATCTTTTGACAAATTCAAAGCATCAAAAATTGATAACATAGCCAGTACTTGGGTTAATTGTTTCAAGACATCATACTTTGGATCCAACAATATGTATTTCCCATTATGGAGATGTGGTTTTTCAGGTGCATCGGAAGTTTATTCTTCTAATGTAGATATACTATACGTTGGATCAGAAGTGGGTAATACTACTTAATTTGGTAAATTAGACTAACTAAGTCTATTTGTTTGCTGAGAAGAAGATGGTGTGTCTTCTAATCATTCCTCAAAATAATTGTGTCATAACTTAACTTGTCTTTCATTGAATAAACTCTTTGTTTCTGTTGATCCCACTAAAGGGATCTACCACAATTGTTTTCCTCATATATGATTCGAGAAGGGGTAAAATTAAAATGGAGGGTTTTTGGAATTCCCATGTCTTCCCCTGTATCCTCGACCATGGCCCATTCTTCTTGTTTCCCAATTAGGTACAAGGAATTCTTGATCACTACAATCAGAATCACCATTGGAATAAGGATCTGTTAAATGGATAACCTTAATATAACCACAGATCAATTCTTCATCTAACGTAGATTCCTCTTGATTGGTTAATTCTGGTTGTACCGTTTGGAAGGGTAGTGCTCGTGCTTTTGAAACAGATGGAATAAAATATTCTAGGGTCAAGGATAATTTTGGCCTTGACATGATCTCATCTTCTTCTAACTACTCTTTGTATTTATCATCACTTTGTTTCATTAAAGAATGGCCTTTTGATGAAGATGATTTTGATGTGGTAGGAGTGGTAGAAGACACAATTTTTTTGTTTCAACTGTGTTTGTAAAATAGAATGAGTCTGTTAGATCATTTTCCTGATCATCCAATCATCATATTTTTGCACACTTTTACTTTTAACATCTTGTCATTTTCCCTCTTCCTCTGGATTGGTAGCAGTAACACATACTACATGAGCTGATTAAATTTTCAACATCACTTGTCTAGAGTCTACCATCTTTTGCAGAAGTTCTTTGAAAATAATGAACTCATGAATGGTGTGTCCCAACATTTTATGAAAGGGAAAATTATTTGGACGATCTCCATCTCCATCTTTATTTGGATTCTTCATCCTAGGCAACTGAAACAATTTGTTTTCTAAGGATGAGATGAAATAACCTAGAAATTGCTCATTCCAAAAAGAATAAGCTTTATTCTTTAATTCCTCAAACTTTTTCCTCCTTTGATATCTTTGATCATCTTGGCGAGGTGGTTGTTGTTATTGATACTCAAGAGGTAGAGCCCTTTATTATGATGAGTGTCTTGAAGTAGAAGCAGGTACAGGTGCCTGTTTGAGTGTGACTGTAGCAGCTTTTTCCTTTCCTATTCTCCTTCCTTGAACTGATGGAATTACATGAGTTTTAGCCTCAGTTTCTATAATAGAGTCTTTTATTAACTGAGCAATTGAAGTAAGGTCTCGAAACCCTCTTGTGTATTTCACATGGATCAATGGCGTGCGTAATTCATCACATATATTTTCCACACAAATTGGCAGCAACTCTTCTTAAGGGAGTGCTAGACTTAAAGAATATTTTAATCCCTTCCATCGTGCAATGAAATCTGATACTCTTTCTTTCTTATTTTTTTTATGATTGGTAAGATCAAAAACTATTGTCTTTGGTAGCGTTGAGCTAAATTGAAGAAGGAATTTCAAATGTAGATCTTCCCATCAAGTAATTGATCGAGATTGAAAACTTGTATACCAAACAAAATATGGTCCTTGTAATGACTACAGCAAACACCTTAGCTTAACTACCTCTTGTTGTTAAGAAGTTACCATCATAGGATCACAATGAGAAACAAAATGTGTTAAGTTTTGTTCCAGATCTCCCGAACCATTGAAAATTTGGAATGTCGTATTCACAAAATTTGGTGGGGGAGGAATTGAATCCACCAATTTAGGGTAAGCTCTATTTTCTGGCTGAACCGGCACAAGTCGTTCTTCCATAGCTTCCAGTCAAGTCGTTAATGCCTCAATTTTGTTCATAAGAATTTTGGAACATCTATATGAGTTGGATTTGGTGCAGGCATAGAAACTGGATCTTGAGTTGGTGCAATGACAAGTACAACCATTGATGGTTGTGATGATACTCACCTTGGTTGTACACCCAATGTTGGGAATTAATTATCCCCATATGTAGTTACGACAAACCCTCTTTCTTGAGGAACTCTTACAGGATTTTTAAATTGGGGACTTGCTTGGGGATACTTTCTAGAGGAAATATAGTTTTGAAGTAACTTTGTTTTGATTCTTTTCAAATCCTTAATTTCCTTTTCTTACTATGAAAATCTCTCTTCAAGTGAATGAGATTGACATTATCCAATGGAAAAGTGAGACGCAATCTGAATTATTTCATTCCCCTTGTTAGATGTCTTTTAGAGAGGGGGGTGTTGGTTGTTTGAAGGCATACCTAAATTTTGGGTAAGCCTCTGATTTCGAGTACGAACACCTTCTTCATTCATCTCGATCTGTACCATAATATGAAAAATAACTTCACCTTATAATTCCCCTAAACTGGAATTATTTTCTAGAGGATCTTCTGCAATGGTATTGATAACATTAAATGACACATAACGTATCGATGGCATTTTGTCAGTGTTTCTACTAGATCTTCTTCCTTTTTGTCTTTCATGAGACTCTGTTCTTATATATGATGAATTCCATGGAACTATTTGGCAGACAATAATATGAAGGGAATCATGGGATAGTTCAGTTTTATGCTTTCCTTATGACTTCTTCCCTAATCAAGAGAAAATTGGATTCCGTTGAGGAGGGGATTATAGATGTGAAAAAGACCCTAGCCCTGTAGGTTGGGGCTGATCCTATTCTTCTTCTTTTTCAAATCTTTGAACATCATTTAATGAATTTGAAGGTTGAATTAAATGATCCCCTTGCCTAGAAAGCTGGGGTGATTCTTGAACAGCAATGGATGAAATTCGTGCAACTGCACTTTTAATTTTGCGGATTTTGATTCGGATATTAGTTGGTTGCATTATCTGATAATCACTTAAACAACCTATTTTAGTAGATCGTTGTGCTATTTCAGACATTTTCATCCTATGACACCTAACATCCTCTAAACAGGATTCCTGTTCAAGATTCTCAGATGCTTGATGTAAAAGTATCTCAACAACTTCTTTTCTTTGTGGATGATTTTGATGAGAACTAGTTGAGGCATGTTCTTGAGCGTACATTTGTTTAAATACAAACTCTATTGATTAGGGTTGACCGTGGGCAATAATAGTACCTAAAACCACTTCTGGGGGACTATTCTTATTTTGGAGTGAAATGAAATACACTACTTTGTATGCACCCCATCCTTTCATATGAATATTAGATTGGGAATCAGAAATTAACTGGCATAGCCTCTTTAGAGCATTGAGACATGCATGATGAAGGGTTCTCTTTTTTTTCAACCTTTAGATGTTGGGAAACTGAGAGAGATGCCAAGTCAATCTGGGGCTGCAACCCTTCAATTACATTTATAGTATTTTGATATTCATCATATGGTAATACTTTGGTTTTAAAATGATGAAGAGTTTTCCATAAGTTGAGACGAATGTCATGAATGAAATCATCTATCATCAATTCTGAAATATCATACTAAATTTTTTTCAAAGAACAGAACATGTCTGGTATTTTCTCATTTATCCAATTGTTTCCTCATGTTTAACACATCTTCGTCATCATTCACCATAGGTTTCTCCACTTGTTCTGACCAAAGTGGATGCTCTGTATTAGAAGATAAATACCCCAAGGGAGCTTTGGAGAATGAGTGTTCCCTTAATCTGTCTTTTGGTTGAGAAAGTGTTTCACCCATAAATGACAAGGCATTAGACATGACTGGACTTGTGTTTTCAAGTGCCTCACGGTAGGAGGACTTTCTCATCGCTAAATTTTCAAGTATGGAATTGTCTTGATAATGTGAAATAATACAGCGAAGATGACTTTCACAATGAATTCCATCACGGGGAGGATCACCATGATGGAATATAAAAAAGAATAAATCATTTTTCTCTTTGGTCTTCTGGTCACATGGAGGGTTGATGTGGATCTCATCCAGATATAGGCACTCTGGATTGACCGAAGGTTCATGAAGTAAGCCTTGATGATGAATTTTCTGACGAGAAACTTTAGAATTACAACTATAACTCCCAAAATTTAGTAATGAGAGTCTTGGATCTTGAGCTTCAATAGATAAATGTCTGAGGAATTCAAGAACTCTAGTATTAATAGGAGCCACATTGTGACTTAGCTCTTGATTTTCCAACAATATTTGGACAGACTTCTTCTTTGGCATTCAATTATACTTAGTTGGGGTCACCTGCTTGGATAAGTTGTTATAATGGGTAGGTGTATGTGCCTAACCTGGAGTAGTTACCGGAATGGATTGATTAACTCCAATTGGAAAGGGTGTTTTTTTATGATCATGTTGTCCATATGATATGGGGGAATATTTCCCATGACCCACCTCGACTGGAACATAGGTTTGTATTTTCTCTGGGATAGAATGCTGATGTTTCTTCCCATGTGTGGGGAAATATTTATGTTTATGTTCCCCAGATACTGTTTAAGTAGTTGTTAAAATATCCTGGCATGCTTCTAGAATATGGGCATGGATATGCGTCTATCGTTTCACCATTGATAAGATGTGTTTGGTGACTTCAGCGGTTGGAACGGGAATATATGTCCATTCAGTATTTGGAGTAGGTGTATGTTCCTGCTCCTTTCCCCCTTTTCATGTCAATGGGTATTGACAGTACTCATGCATGGGGGCAGAGAGTTGGTTCTACCCTAAATTTGTCGTCATATCTTATCGACTGACTTTTCCAGGTGCTACCAAATGAGACTGTAGGAAAACATGATGAAAATTGGTAGGTGTAAGTGCCTGCTTGCCGTTTTCCGTCAAGTATGGTGGAAAAACTTCCTTCTATACTGGAAGATGATACTTCTAACAGAATTGGTGATTGTAGATAGGTGTATGTGCCTGTTCGCAGAACTCTACTGGGTTTATCTGGTGGAATTGGTGGGTTTCTGTCAGACGAGTCTGCTGAGCAGCAAAATTAGGATGGACGAGTGAATGTCCCCTCTCCTTGTTTTCCATATTGTTAAATTGATGGACTTATCCTAAGGAGGCATAGGTGAGAACCCTCTCCCTATTGACCGAATTTTGTACCTAGCGGTTCATCTTATATGCATGGGTCTGAGAGGCATAGGAAAAACATCCAGAGGCAATACCCCCATCATGTTGGGGGTGCACTAATGCATGATTCTGTCGGCAATTTGTTGTGGGAGTCCTCAAGAAGGACTCCTACAGTCTTGATTTGAGGCCATGAGTGATCTCTTGATCCACCTCCTTGTATTACGAGAGGGATTTATTGTTGCATTCTCAAAATAAATACCCAAAATGGTTGGATACAGTGGTTGGAACTATTAGATTCTTGATCATTGGTCATTGTTGGCCAGAGGATCGAGGATTGTTGTTTACCTAGAGGGATTTTTGAGCAGCCTCCAAATTCGGGATTGTACGGTGCTGGAGATATTCCTTCACCAGCACATTAGAGACCCATCTTTGAAGATATTGGCATAGTGATAACATCCTTCCTATGGATTGAGTTCCAATTTAAGCAGCAATCAGGAATTTCACATATGTTGTTTTAGAGAAAGCCATTATTTGGATAGAAGGGAATTCTGTGGAAAACTAAGAAAAAAAACAAGCTCTATTAAAGTGACAACTTTTCCGATGGATACATGCGTGATTAATTCCTTTTTCTCGCCTTCCTTTATCAATTGATAGGGGCCTAACATATGGGTAACATTATTAACATGGGTAAGGATTCGCGTTGTGTTCTCCATTTTGGTTTCGTAGTTCCTTGAAACATTTGTTCTAGTTTTAAGAATCACTGTTTCCAAGTGGTTTCCATTGGATTTATTCATGGAACTAGAAACATCCAACAGTTCTTTATCCGAAGAGGACCTACATTCCAAAGGCAGGAATTCATTAAATTTTGAACCTTACGATACTTAAGAATGTGCATTGGTCGAGAGGATGGGAGGTCAGACACATCATGCCCTTTTGGGGGGAATTATTGTCTACTCCGGAACTATCTTCAAAATTAAAGTATTTTTCTTGAATCCTTGTTAATTCACCAAGAATATCATAAGTATCCCTTGGAATTTATAATCACTTATTAACATGTGTGAAATGTTAGAATCAACAGTATGTATTCATGGTTCTTCATTAATGGAAATATTAGTATGTATTCGATGGTTTACATCAATGGTATCCTCAAATATACTAATTAGAGATTGTTTTAATAATCATTGTGATAATACTAGTTTTTAAGGGACTCAATGGGGAAATCTGAAATTTATTTTCATCCAGGGAGATGAAGGTTTGTTTTCATCTTTGGATCGTTCTCATAAAATGAACCACCTACATGTCCTTATGAATGGAATCAAAACCCTCATAGTTCGGTGCCTCCTAATGGGACACATCATACCTTTTAAGGTCATGTGATAAGGACATATAAGTGAAAGATTCTTAGTCAAAACTTAGTGTGGGACTTGCTGAAGTATCCTAAGGAACTTGGAAATGATATGGATTTCCATGTAGGATCAGACCCTATTGAGAATATGGACCAAGGAGAATAGTATTGATTTAAAGTGTTGGGTTTGAACCTCATGGAGGCTTCCTACGTATCTCGTATTAATGGTAATCAAAGCACACACAGTTCAATAAATCTCATAGGAGAGTATGGTCCTCTAAGAAAGATGAGTTTTAGATTACTTACTAAAAAGTATGCCTTAATGAATTGGGGGTTTAATTTGGGGCCTATTCTTGAAGAGGATTCCCAAATTGGGGGAATTAGGTTTGGATTCCTAAGGAGGATATCCAATGAGCTCAGGCCCTGAATGCGCTTCTTACATATCTTGTTTTGAACAGGAATCCTAGTTCTTATAGTTCCATCATTGAGTGTTTGTACTCATGTTGTAACCATCATGTATCTCTAAGCCCACATGTGACATGCTCGGTGTGAGAAACAAGAGGATTTGAAAGATTCAATAATAACACTTCACACTTTCACATTTTTCCTCCATGCCAATAGAAGGGGGTGCACCTACGGCGGTGACTGTGGAAGAGGGTGAGGCGATGATCCATTCACATATTCTCTTCACATTGGACAAGGGTCCAAAATGGAAAGAATCAGGGGTGAAGGTGATGGGATTATACTAGTATGGATGCCCTAAAATTGATCTCAGTAGGATAGGAATACTTCTCCTATGATTCTGTGGAATAGAAAGTTTAAAGTGTACCCTCTCTACCAGAGACCTGAGGTTTCAGGTCATCTCTTCACAAAGGGAGAGGTCATGACCCAAATCCTACTCGAAACCAGAAACTTCCCAAAACTGTTCCTAGGATAATGGGCCATGTGACTGTGGATATCCAAAACCAATAATATCCCATTAATCCTAACCCCATTGTGGAACAAATGTTGGAGACCTATGATTGTGGAAATACAAACCCTTATAGGATACACACTGATTTTCCTTACACAAAGGTTTGTAAAGTCAGGGGGATTTAGTGGAGGCTTCAACTTAGCCTGTATCAGATAAGGGAACCAAGGAAAGAGATACACTAACATGAATGGCTTTTAAGAAGGTTACTTGATCTGGTCACGTAGGTACCTCGCGCAAGTATGCTGCGTAGTTACCCTGCGTTGCTGTAGCGCACAGGTATGGTGCGCAGGTGTACCATGCAGGTACACCGCACATGTAATGCGCATAGATATATAGAAAAGGTATAGATGATTACTGAATAATGTGAATAACTTTAAAACATTCCTATCCCAATTAATTATCTCTTCTATCATGGTTTGGAGAGCTAACTAAGTCTATTTTAGAGATCTAGGCGAATGAGCTATGCAATTGGAGCTTCAGAGAGTCTTTCAATTTTTTCTGTCCCGAAACGGGGAGCCTAAGGGATCTATTTATAGGAACAGATTAAACTGGTTGAAGAGATGTTTCCCGCGTAGGTACATCACATATCTCTACCGTGTAGGTGCTCTGCGAAGGGACATAAAACATCTTCTGTCGCACAGCTCGGTCGCCCAGCTCGGTCGCTCAGCTCGGTCGCGTAGCTCAGTGAATCTACTCTGTCACAAAGATCTTTGGGTTTATTGTTAATTTTCCCCTGTACTCTTTGAATCTTTCTTTGGGATTTGAAATATCCGGAGTTCGTCTTCAAAATCTTTTTGGTTACTTTCTCAAGTAATGTTAACAATGTTTTAAGAGATAATGAAACTAAAAGTCATATAGAAGTTGATTATGATGAAGAAGAATTTTAAAAACAATTTGTTGACGAAGTTGATGATGATGATAATTAATTACATATTATATTCATGTATGTATAATTTTTTTATATTTGATATATTTATTAAAAATTATATACATTTTAGATTCTTTGTTTCTAATGGCTGTTGATATTCCCAGTGATATTTTTAGTTCCATCACTAATGAAAAAATTTCTTATGTTTAATATTTGAGATATATATTAATAATTATTTAAATGTAATATTATTATAATATGTATAATTTGTATTAATTATATGATTGAGATATAAATACTAACAATTATTTACTTGTAAGATTATTATATTCTAGAATTTATTTATTTTTAATTATTATATTCTGGTATTTATTAGTTTTTTTTATTTTATATATGTATTTGTTATTTTTTACAGGTAAGATAATAACTATAATTTTTTTATTAATTTTCTATATTTGATATCTATATTAACAATTTTTTAAAGGTAAGATGAGTTTTTTTTTTAAATTATAATGAAGGTCTAGAAGTTATATTTTTTTCTCTTATTAATGTTGGAATTCCAGATGATTATCCCCATTCATATGACCTCATGTATATTTCTATAGAACCATATTTTTGGAGGAGGTGTGGTATTACTAGATTGATGATTCTTCATCCTATTTTGAAAGATGTTGAACAATTGATTTTGAACATCACATACAATGGTATTTTCAATTATTTAATGCATTTAATTTATATTAAGTTATTATATTCATTTCAATAATAATATTCCATCTATTAGATTATATTTGGATATTTTTTTTGAATTTAGATATTGGGAAGGCTGGTGAGATTCTATGAAATTATATTTTTACACCATAAGTGTCCTGGGATTAGGTTCCCATTATTTTGAAATATCATATATTTAGCCACTAGATTGTAAGATAATGAATAATATATTTCATTTTAAATTTATTTAATTAGTAACATGTTTTTTAGAATTATCTTACATAATTTATGGTCTCTGATCATTGATAACCTTGGGGATTTTGTTTTAGATACTTGTGGGATTTGTGTATGTGAACATATTCATCAGTTTTGTATAACCAATGAAAGATATCCATGGATAGAGATTCTATTAATTTTTTCAATTGGGATTTCATATCTCATCAAAATAAATATATCTTATCTCGAGCATAGGATTTATTTTGTTGTTATTGTATAATAGATAATTCTATGTGGAGGTAATCATCTAGGAATAATATGAGAATGAGGCACCAGGTTACACATAGGTATGGGATTCATAAATGTTTTACAAATCGATGATATATTTTAAGTAATATTATTGATTAATATTTATATACATAAAATGTAAAAATATTATATTATATATGCCACTAATGACCATTATATTATCGAGTTCTAAGTTTACATGATGTTTTACACAAATCATTATACAAGAAAATATGTCAGCGACACACAACACAAAATTTTGGTTAATATTTGTTTACTTTTTTTCTAAATGTATTTTTATTATTATGTTAATTTTTTTATTATATTTGAATGAAATATATGTGATTGTGTCTTCTAAATCATGATATAGTTTAGTGTATACTAAAGTATATTTCACTTGCGACTCATGTTTTGAGGAGGGGTCATGGATATAGTTGATAATGCATGGTGTCGAGAGAGGTTGGGTGACCGGTATAGATTCATAATGACCCCTACATTTTCTTATTGTACTTATGTGATGTCATCAGTAATATGAAAGATATCTCATGGAGAGTAATCATCATCATCTGCTACATTGTATAAAGAGGTGTTGTGAGCTCAGGATGAGATTGTACATTGGATGTAGAGATAGTCGAAGGAGGATCGTGAGAAATAACATTAGATATATGGGAAGATCATGGAGTATATGTGATAAATTTTGATGGAGTTGTTATGGAGTTTCCTCCCCCTGACCCTTCAGTTGATCCTCCATTGTATAATACCAATTGATTGTCAATTGGGTTTATGGATGTTATGTATTTTTGGTTGATAAACATATTATGTTTGAAATAGTGTAATATTATTATACAAGTTTTATTTTTTTTCTTTCTTATTTTTTATAATTTTTTAAAATTATTATTATTTTAGTTATTATAGTTTTAAAAAAAATTTCCTAATTATGATATATTAATAAATCCAACACAATTATTTTTTTTAATCATAATTATTTGGCGAAGAAATCATAATCCAACACTAATAATATTTATTCATGGAGGGCGATCAAAAAAAGTATATTTTTTATTCTATTTCCATAAATGTGTTATTTATAATGGATTCCAATCACTAATTGATTTTAGTGTTTAGAATCCATTCCAAAAAATCCCCATCACAAAGACATAAAAATACAGTAGTGAAAGAATGTTAGAGTGGGAGGGTGGTGAAGATCAATAAAGGATGAGACATACCTGAAAGCAACATTTAAGTCAATCAAAACCCCATCCCTTGAGGGTTCTGAAAATGAGGAACCAATTTGGGAGAACCCCTTCATTATTCATGATATGAGGAGAATGGAGGCAGACTACCGCCATAAAATATAGGGGGATGGAGGGTCTTTCACCATTATCTAGACGGCAGCACCAATATAGATTTGGTTCCAACAGTTAATCGTCCTCTCCCTAGGATCCAATGATCCCTCATGATGAGTACTAATCCTCCCACCAACTATGGGTGTTCCATGCCATAGAAGCGAATTATGAATCATGAAAAACAATTACCCCACCATCAAACTCAAAAATTGAACTTCCTCTAAATTACATATGCACATATAGGAATGAGATTTTATACACTCCCCATATCATTACATCTCGTCCTGGAGAAGTCTGAGTGGTTTACCAATCAAACATTCTAACCTATATCAACGGTCAAAACAACTCAAATGGCCATGTTCCACTATTGAATTTCCAAAACTCATATATGGAATAACGTTCAACTTAAGGTTCCTAAATCACAAAAACAATGAAAATGCATAGGAATATAACCAAAACATTGGGGTGGTGTTTACCTATGTCCGACTAACCCCAAACATATGATTTTTATAGCCCAATTTATCATCTGTCATATAGTACTAGTCACCATAAGACCTAGGCCATAATAGCTAAATATAATGCTATGGGCCTCCTATACTAAGAATTATCTTCCAAAATGCCTCTATTATCCTAATAAATCCCCTAACAATTTTTATAAACTAAAAACCAATCAAATTATTCAAATATACTAATACTTCTAAATTTTGAAACAAATCTAATGGGCCTCATAGCCTCTTTACAATGGCTCTAAACATTTTATCTTCCCTAAAATTATTTTTCCTACCACAAAACAAAAATTCATATTCAAAATTATGTAACTATTGATTTTTTCAACTAGCCTCATCTAATTAATCAAGAGAATAGATGTAAACCTACCTATATCTAAATTTCCTTAAAGATACTCGAATCAAGCCACCAACACTTCCTCAATATATAATCATGATGCCTTTATACCAAAAAGAATTACCAGATAATCATAGTACATCACTCAAACTCTCAACCCAATTAAGATGTGATTGTGAGGTTGAAAATCCAAATTAGTAAATTTTCTGTTTGTTACTAAATCAAAAGTTTTGATGGATTACTTGCATGATCATGGTCAAACCATTTACAAAACTACCCTGAGCCTGGATCCAACACTTAGAGTCTAGAAAACATCACATAAGAATATTTACCTAGCATTTATTATTGGAAACTAGTAGAATGGTGGTTATATTTATTCAATTGTATTAAGATTATATATTCCTAGATCTGAAATTTCCATGACTAATATCCCACTACCCACATTGGGATCATCTTAATCATAAAAATAATAAAACAAATTCCAAGTCACTATAGACAATGCCTTAATAAATACCAGATATAATGAATGGCATGGCTAAAACCAATCAATCCCAATAAACAACCAGAAACACCAATTTATCACCAATGTTTTGACTAAGGTAATTCTACCAGTCACTCTCTCTTAGATCATGGAATCATCACCACAAAATATTATATCATTAAAAAACTCATGTGTATCTCCTATCGATCCATAATCAATAGTTTCCCAAGCTACTAGGTTTGTACGAACCCCAAAAAAATTACACCATACCTTGACCGTCTCATAGCCATATTTTATTCCATAATTTAGTGGTATTTCTTGTAACCAACATGCTCCACCTTCATCTCCCCAAACATAGTGGGCTAACACTCCCATATCACCTAGGCATAAAACCAAACTCCACCTCATGTGATTCATTCACCACTAATACCCCATGAACTATACTCTATGGAAGATCAGTCTCGACACACCATGAGCTCCCTTGGAAACCCCTTTCAATATTCATCACATTAGTCATCCCACAACTCATCCTAAGATTTCCTACTAATAGGATCTTTATGAAAATCGTTGGTGTCAATCCTCTATCCACGATATTTCAACCTCATCCACATTATTAGCTGAAATCTAGTTCCATTATAAACCTTTGGGTCTACTCAAATTATGAACACGTTTATAAGGAATATATCCACTGGCCATGCACCTAAAAAGTTCTATGTATCAAAGATAGTCCCAATACCCATGAATTGTAGATAATCATCATCAAAAAACTAAAAGGTTCCCCCATGAATGGGAAACAAACATGGTAGCATATCATGGTCACTAAATCATCATGAGAATACCAACATGTCCACTACATATAATGTACCAAAAGTACAGGAAAATCCCTCTCATGGGTTTCCCTCCATAAATGTTAATCATTTACCCACTATGGTCCAAGTAAACTAAAGATATTTATTTCTCCCACCTATTTTAAAGGTAAGTTCTCACATCAGGGTTACTATATATAACCACCTAGATGAAATTTCAAAATTCACAGAAGTTCATAATTAATGGGGAATTATCCACACTCCCATATTGAATCAAAGGGTATAAATATTCCTCAAAACCCACTCACAGGGTATCACATATGACCACACCATATAGAAAAAAACACCCATGACTAGAGTACCCATCCTCCCTAAGTATATACACATCATACTACCTCATGGAGATAATGTATCATTGGTCGACACTTTCCTAAACCAATAGCATGATCATAGATGATCTCTTCCTTGAGAAAATAGAACACACTTATAAATTAAGTAAACATTAATTGAAATATATACTGGAAAAAGTAGTATAGATTTTTTATGACACTTTAAATAACCAAATTAAATAACAGAAACCCATGAGGGACTCAACTCTATAAATCATGTGACATTTCTGACCTACTAGGGTCATTTCACATCATGTGCATATGAACTACATTATTTTTTTCATCATCAATAATCTCATCATAGATTCACATGAACTTTGAACATATTTTGAGTATAATTATACAATTTACTTATACAAATAAATGTTATTTTAGTAGTTTTTAAACTTTTCAATAACAAACCATCAATCTTCAGTGAAATCACACATTGGTAAGAATACATTTCATGTGAATCCTAAATGTTAAATATTGATGCATGTGGTGCCTCTTGCCTCCATATTTCAAGAGTCAAAATCAAATTAATGGACACTTTATAGTGATTAAATAGATTTAAATCCATATAATAGATAATATTATCCAAACCACACAAGTATATCTCAAGGATAAAATCATATACCATGATAAAATTGAACATTGTGAACATCAATCCAAACCATAGTATCATAAAATTTATACTAGAATTGGGGTTCTAGATACACCAACATATCGCCTATCATAGGATCCAACACATTCCAAAATATCTAGACTCAAAAATACTAAAATAGTAGGAGAAAAAAATGAATGGTCAGTTACCACATTGCAACTTCACATCACCTCGTACCAGTGGTTGGTTCCCAGACCGACGGTCTCTATTGTACCAAAAACATGAATCCCCATAGCCAAGATATATTATAATATTAGCATGTGTCCAAGGTTATATTATCGGTATAATTTACCATTTGTATAAGATGGGGAAGTAACATATAAATAACCAAGGATTATATATGCCTAATAAACTAAAATTCAATAAAAATAAATATAACTAGGATGATAATAAATGAAATGCTGTATGGACTAAACAAACTTGTCATTCATACAAAATATGATCACTCACCAGATTTTTCATATATAAATAAAAAAAATATGATGGCTCTATGATTACACTAATATATACCCTATCCCAAACTCTTAACATCCACCGACCTATACTCTTCAATCATTTTATCTCATTCATCAATACAAACTTATGCCAAAAAAAAGTGTGCTTCTACTTAGGAAACCAAGTGTAGTGGTTTCCCAAGAAGGGTTTGAGTAGATAACCCCATATGGTGCCACAAACGTGGTTCCATACTAACCATGATATATACTGATATGTTTATATTACATGATCAGTAAAAAAATAGGCATTAAATGTTAAATAAATAAATACATTTTTCTAACATTTTTTTGTGACCTTGGTTGACCATACCTACTTCAACCATTAGTGGGGTGTCCTTGAGTACGTCTTAATGATCTTGACTCTATCTGAACATGAAGGATATGAATCCCTGTTATAACCAACTAATTATCATGAATCTGGAGTCCCATAATAGGACAATCCAAAACTATGAGCTCTAAATCCAAGGTTTCTCAATCTGTGTATCTATCTCTAACTCATAGAACCCATTACCATACTCTCATAGATCTGCAAACTAATCCCAGGGTAGTTTTTGAATCAATATCTTTTTTTATGTATCCATAACCATAAATATCAAGACCCAATGAGATCCATCCCAATGAAAAATTACTTTATGGATCCAAATATATGGTATCCAAAACCATATACCAATATCTTAATCGAAGGTAGATCCAATCATCAAGATCCTTATTCTTGGAAACTCCCACCCTTATCTAGATCCAAATATTGAAATACCTTCCATATACACATATTTAGATCAGTGGTAGAATATAACTATATCATCTTTTACAAGGACTCATTAAATGACCTTCCATAAATAAATAAAACATGAGGGTTTTACAAATACAGCTTCCCAAGACCACTATCCATAACCACTAATGCCCACGAATGTTGTATGGGTCCCATGTTGAAAACTTATACAATCTCACATACACCCGCTCTTGGTAATTATATAAATGGGGAACCACTAAGTCTCTCCTAAGTCTCTGTATAGAAGATGAATCCTCACATGGGTCCTTGATCTTGGCTGGATTTAGGAACAACTCCCAATGCACTGAAGATGTTGCATCCATGTGCTCATCAATAAGGTCGCACAACCATACTAGCTATATAATGATTCATCATATAGTAAATATTTAATAGATAGATCATGGAACCTGTCACTCCCTATGGTCTCTCTAGGGATGTGTACTCACCCAACCTAAACTTGGTCTACCTATGGTCTTCCTAGCTAAGAAACGTAAACTTTGACGAGAAAAAGTTTCTAGAACACATTAACGCAAACAATATCCAATAAAAGAAAATAAAAAAAGGAATTTACTCTAAGGCCGAAACATCATGAGTTCCAAATCCCACCCTCACATCCATATTAGAGGTGTCTCAGTCCTTTATGTATGGACTAAAATCTATCACCAGTTTGGCTTCACCACCCAATAGGTCTGGGGGCACTCAGTGTCTCTAAAGTCCTTGCCTCAACCATCAGTAAATAAGGCCTCAAGATAACATAATTGGGTTATTCATGACCCCTGACTCTCAAGAACATTAATCATACATTTTCATATATTTAAAAACATTACATTTAATGAAATTAATCTAGGGTACCATCCTCAGTCGCATTACTAAGAATCCAAATGTATCACAAAAGTAAAATAAGCCATAAGTCTATTACAAGAGATCGTGTACCATTTTCAAAGTTTTCAACTGTTATTTACAAGTTCCCATAATATCTTCCATTCCCTATCCAATCCCTTCTAGCCTCATTCCTGATCAACTTAGCATTTCTCAATGGCCCAAGATCTGAGCTCAAGCCAAAAATTAATAATTAATTAATTATAGTATTTATAATTAATTAAGTAATCCAAATTTAATTTTCTTGTTATGATAAAACTCACTAAGTAGTATCGTTTCACAAGAACCATAACCAAATAATTTTCAAATTCTCATGGAATACCCCATTATTATTTAAGAAACAATATTCACTGAAAATTTTCAGATTTTATTTAATATAATCTAAAATTCATTAAAATATCGCTTTGATAACATACCTCAATTAATTGGAATGCAATTATGTGTGGGTTATATCTCATGATATCCTTTTCCTAGAATATATGGTGGCTATATATCATTGTAATGATTCCATTATGGTCTGGTGGAATCAAAACCAAACCGTAAGCCATGAGAAAATAAAATTAGAGCATGAGGGAGGTGACGAACAACTGAGGACGATACATACATGAAATCAATCTTTGGATCCAACAATAAACACCCTGTTAAGGGTTATAGATGAGAAAAAGAAAGCAAGAGAACCCATGTTGTGCACACAATAAGAGGATAAATGATGGAGGATTCCCCCATGGACTATAGCAGAAAGGAATGATATTTTAAAACTTTTATACCCCCACCATCTAGCTGGTGGCTACTGGTAGTGGCGTCTGATAAAACCTGACACCACTAGATAACTTGTGGTGCCTACCAACTTGCGGGGGGACCTACTAATGATTTGGATAAAGCATCCACGTATCCTCTCCAGAGTTACCTCTGATCCTACAGTATTACTCTCGATCCACCCACAAAATCTTAAACATCTATATTGAGGTGTTCTAAGACATAGAACCAGATTACAAACCTCTAATAATTTTTTTTATCAACCACAAAACTCAAAAAAAAAATTTCTTGAGAATTTTTTACACTCACACAAATATATGGTTTTACAGTTTTATCTTTTAAACCTTAATTTACATGTTATACATTTGAAATTTTATCCTAGGTTTTTAACATTATATTAATTAATTACAATAAATCATACTAATAAAATATTTTTTTCATCATCTATTTACTTATATTAATTATTTCAACATTTTTACATTATAATTATGCCATAATACATAACATACAAGCTTATATTATTTTACTAATGATTTAAAAAAATCAAATGGTTCAAATGTGTTTGAGAAATTCACCATTATATAATTTCAATGTGGTTATTTCAAATTTAAATCCCTTCTTATGAACATAATTTTATCTAAATGAGAATAATAATCATTAAATAAAACCTTTTTATTTAAAAGTAATGTGTTCAACATAAATTATAAAAAAAATTCTTCTAGTGAATATTTTTTTTTGTTTTAAGTCATATTTGTATAATTATATAACAATTCAATGATTAATATAATTTTTTAGTAAATTATGAATTATATAATTGTAAAAAGAATTTGTTAATTTTATGACACACTTTTCTCAATAAATATTGGATTATTAATACAATGGTGAAATTCCAATGTTTATATTTCCCCTTTATATACACTTAATTCTTAAATCATAATATCAATAAAATCCTACAATTATTTCATATACCATGTTTAATATATTTATTATTCCCCCCCCACAATAAAATCATATTATAAATATATTTTATTCATTATTTAGAATGATCCTCTAGATTAAAAGATTTTTGTGGTGCGTTATATTTCTATATATTCTATCTCATTAGATTCCACCATTGTTTTGAATGAAATTTTCTAATTTTATAATGTACTAGATTTTGTACCATTTTAATGATATAAAATAATGCACATTATGCAATAGTTTTCATGTGGAAGTACTTATTTAATCTAGTTTAATTCTAGATCTTATATCCCGCATTAGATAATTTTATCCTTGAAATTGGGGTATACATTAATACATAAACAAATGTGGTTAATTATTCCTTATTACTTCATCAATCTCACATGTTGTTTCCTCCAACATGGGATTCATAAAATTTTTTTACCATCCAGGGTTTTTGAATCATTAAAACATTCTATTTACTATTAAGAATTTGGACATTCCATTTAATGGATGATAATTTAGGCTCCAACTATATTTCCTTTTTGCTGAGAACATTTATTATGTCTCACATGTAATTCCTCAACATTGAAACATGGAAGATAATATTAACTTTAGATAAGTTGGGTGTAAAATCCAAATTATAAGTCATAAATCCAATTCTATCCAAAATAAAAAAGTCCCATAGTACTTAGGACTAACGTCCCTTTATTTCCGAACATTATAACCCCCTTCAATGAGGATACTTTCAATAATAAATTATCCCCTACATGAAATTAAATTATTTCATTAAATTATAATCATATATTTTTATTCTACTTTGAGCTTCGTTGATATGATTTTTTATATCTCTCACCTTTTTAGTTTTATAATCAAATATTTCTAGACACTCTAGTTTCCTTACCAAAACACCATCCCTGTAGGATGGAGTTTGAAATATATTCTGATACAAGAGCATATATGATTCGATTTATATGCTTGAATGGAATATATTTATGATACAAGACCATGTATGATATGAAATGGTTAGATGATTCTTTGAATCTACCCATTAATTTGAGGGGGATAAGTGGTTCACAAACATATCTCAATATTTAGTTTATTTTCAAGACTTTTATTAATATGTGATGGGAAGGGAGGGTGATGATCTGATAAAATTGATAAAGGTACACCATTATGTATCACAAAATAATATTTATATATATATATAGTCATATAAGTCATTAAATGGGGTGATCATCACTTATTTATTGGAAATGTGATTACTTGGTATGGTGATCCACAATGACTCATGTAACCTAATTCCCCTTAGATATATTTGGAAGCCTATTAAGAAAGTTCATTATGATGTTTTAATACTTTTACATTGGTATAGATAGAGATAATGTGAAATATATTTGATGTTCTCTCTCAACCATTACTTATTTTAATACCAATCATCTTAAGACATGGTCAAAAATTTCCCACATCATGTTTTTTATCTAGAAGTTGAATCATAGATCCCCATACATGTTGGTTTTCTAATGGCGTGTTGAGATGATTAATCTATGAGATTAATCAAGAAATTCAATCATTAGATTAGGTAGTGATGATAAAACATAACCAATTTAAAAACATCAACACACCATCTTTATAGATGATGTGTATTATTCTCCCATCATTCATCTATTTAATTTTATTTTATAATCCCTTATCAACTTGTTGAGACTTATTTACCTTCACGTAAAATTATGATTTAGAAATTTCATAAAAAATATCGATGCTTCCCCTTCCATGGATATGATAAGATTTACTAAATATTTGAAAATAAGATCATTTTTAATCCATTTCAGGGATATAACAAAATGATTATTGCAACTTAATGTTTTAACCACCTTTTTTTCCTTCCCAAGATGGCAGTATGTTACATAGTAATAGTCCTGGGGTTATTTTAGATATCCCTATTGCCTCATATTGAGATATTTTTGAATATATATATAATTTAAACACTTTTGATCTATATTTATTTCCCATATTTAATTAAATATATAGTGTCCTCATATATTTAATTAATAAATATTAGTCTCCATCTTCTGATCATGATTTGGACATCATTGTTCATGGGAACTTAGTTACCTTGATTTATAAGAAACATATATATCATGTTAAATACAAACACAATTAGTTATTTATTTGATTAATTTATGCATATAAAAAATAAATAGATTCTAAATGGTAATTTAAATATCAATGAATTGATTAAAATTTTATTTAGTTAAAAACAAATTATTCACAATCTTTATACAATATGAGTTTCACTCTATTTCAATATTGATTTCAATTGTCACTATCTCATCATAAGAGGAAAAAGTTAGACTGATTATAGATTTATTCCATCTAAGTAGTGATCAATCATTATTTTTGGTTATGTATCAAATTTAAAAAATGTATTAATATTCTTGTAAAGTTATCCTCATACACAACCTCAAATCCTACTTCCTTTTGTCTTAGCATGTTAAATTTTTATTCCAAATCAGCTCTTTGCTCATGAAGAAAATACTTCTCTTGGAATGTGACATTAAATGAATTCTACTCCATGGGTTTTATCACTTCCCCCATCTTAGTGTCTTGAATGAAATACAACTATTCATTAATATATCCATTTAGATGATATAAAACCATGATAACCATTTCCATTTCAATAAATATGGTTTCTATTGCTTCTTCTATCATGGTGGTTTGAATCAAAGGCCTCCATATATCAAAATCGCTCCTTAGATGACATAAATATAGGTTAAACCCCTATCTTACACAATGTCCTAAAGAAAGGAATATATTATTTTAATATAAAATCAATTTCACTTCCACTAATGAATTAATTGATCTATTAAAATTTATAGGTTCCTACTATATTAATAATAACAAAATTTCTAAATTACATTGAGATTCAACATATGATAAAATTTATTTTTCAAAAACCTAGGTTAATTGTCCTAATATTTTCATAATATGTTCAGATATAACATTGATAAATTTATTTTAATGCATATATATTATAGTATATTAATAAATAAATTTATGTACTTAAATGAATATTAATTATAATTTACTAGTGATTAACTTGATTGACGATTTCTGGTAGGATATAATTAATATTTAAAAAAATAAAATATGAGATTAATGGAGCTAAAAGATACTTAATTCCATGAGAAAAGTGAAGCATCTTGAAAAAGTATTTTTGAAGATGGATAAAGCTAGAAAAAATGAAGCAGAGATATTACATTTCATGACTTCATCAAAGGAAACTGCCACTTCCATGACATTTCGTGAAAACGTTAAATTCTGTGACAGCTTGTTTCATGTTGTGAGTCTTGATTACATGTTGTGAAAGAAGTTAATGTTTCAAATCCTTATATGGGATTTGTAAAAATTTAGAATATTCATAGGCAAACTTGGATTGAGATTACACAACATGTAATCACATTACACGTTGTGAAAACATTTTCGTAGAACCAATATAAATCCTATAAATAGTGGGATTAATTATTGTTGTGAGAATATTTATATATGGATAACCACTAATAGACACATTCTAAGACAAACCCACATTCTACTTCCATGCTTTTCCCTATTATTTTAATTTTTTCAATTTCTACACATTCTCATTGTTAGCATTCCCAGATGATTTATTTGTGTCGGGGCATGTGTGATGAACTAAGCTTGAATGTATTAGGAATTTAATATTTGATTGAAATTATTGTTAGTATTTCATGTTGATTCTTCATTTCAATATCTTCCCTGATTTATTCTTGCATGACTATTGTGAACAGAGTTAGAAATTGGAATAAATTTCTCTCGTTATTTGTGCATGACAATTTTCTAGATTTATTGAATAAATTTATTAAATATGTGATCTATGGTTTAGACCTCCATCATGACAATTGGTTTTTACCTTTACCCATATTTAAATTATGATTTATGTTTACCATCATTTCTAATTTGAATTACTTAACCTTGAGAAAAGGAGAACTTTGGATATATAGCATTTTTTATGACCATTGATCTTGCTAGGACCCGATTTTGATGACTGTATGATTATAAATTAATTATTTCATTCATTTTTTTCTTTGATCCTGTATTTATTACTTCTGAAAACACATGTTTTATTCTCTCACATTCTTCAACAATCACATGATTAATCGTTTAGATTTAATTTCTAAAATTCAAAATTAGTATAGGTTTATTTTATTTTATTAATATTTGTTTCCAACAATATATATGTGGGTACAACCTCGAATGTTCTTATCATATAATACCCTATATTTTTGCGGGTTGATTATTTCAAGTTAATAAATTTCTAAATTCAGAAAACCTTCAAGAATTAATGATGATCGATGGGCTATCAAACACCACCTTTAAAGAATTTACTAGGAGGGAAATCTATAAAATTAATATATGGGTTCACATAGTTTTTATTCCCTACATTAGGAACCATTTCCAAATAATGGTATGTACTAAATTAAATTATGAATAAAACTATGATTAAAAATAATATTATATAATTCATTGTAATTTTTTACAATTTCATGCCATGTAGTCAAGAATTGTTTCAAGAATAACCACTTGATTTTTCATAGGATGAGGATAACTAAATATGTTCTTTTAAACGCAATTTATAAGGATTATAATAAAATTTCATAGATACCAATGGAAAACCCCAAATTTAGTAACCCTAAAGTGTTAATTATTTTATTATATTTATAAGGAATACATAAAACATAAGATCAATATTTTAATACTATCTGGAAAATAAATATATAAATGAACATTTAATTAAATTGAAAAGATTTTATACATCATATAGAAAAATGAAACGAGATTATTTATACTTATAAACCAATATTTTATATATTTTAATCATCATGTATTCTAAATAAAATGGTAAAAATATAAAATAGTACCTCAAAAGTGAAATAAGGGTTAGAATACAGTGGGAAATAATTAAACATGAGCATCCCATTCATAATATGGAATGAATAATTAGTCAAATAAAATACATACAATTGATAAAATGAGGATAATATATCCATGGATGACATAAAATTTATAAATAAATTACAAATATAATAATAATAGATCACATAGTGATGAAATTAATATTTTTGGTCATTATGATGATACTGTTAGTGGATTATAAAAATACATCATACAAAAATGGTTAATTCATGCACAAAATAACCAACTACTTGGAATCAAGGGATTTAAAAATGCATTAAAGGGATATATAATTTAAGGCCCCACCCCTCACATAATATGTCCATTTCATCCGTCATGTAAAGAGTATGCCTAACTAGTACATATCATAATGTTCTCTAATGAAGCTCATAAATAATCTTATGTAATCAGTAGGTATCTATATAGAAATAAATGAGATAATAATTGAAAATATTTCTCCATTAAATTGAAAAATATAGTTATTTTTGTGTATATCAAACAATAAATTTAAAAACTCTAGGATATTAATAATTTAATGGAATTTCATTTTATCAATATAATGATAATAATATAATAATTTCGGGTACTTTCATGGTATATTGATATAAATTGGAAATAGTTATAGAGCTCAATTGTCTGAAAATGCAGGAGACTAATGAAATGAAAGAAAAAAATCATCCATGGAACCACACATATTAATATGGTACACACATTACAAACCATAGATACATAAATAGAAAATTTATTACCAAAATATTATAATATATTCAAATTCATCGTTAGAATTCATAAAGATCAAGTCAATTATCCAAGTCAAATGCACTGGGTCTTTTAAACCATGTGTGTATTCTAGATAACCTTTTATTTACAATCTTAATATAGAGATAATACCCAACCGAAATTTTTTAATTTTCTTATACTTAAGTGAATTTTAGAGAAAAAACTTGTACCAACTTTTAGAATCCAAATAGGGATTCCATTGCCATGGAACCACACACTCTTTAATTTACCAAAAAAATATTATGTTTTCCTACACTTTGATTTATCCCCTATGATTTCACTATAATTTGAGAATTATAATAGATTATGAAAGTATTATAATGTGAGCGAATGATGATATCTAATTAATATTATAATTAGGAATTTATAACAATTAAGCATAATAAAATTTCACATTGAAATGAAATTTAATTGGGAAAGATTCCATAAATAAAGGGTCAGAATTGATTGGGGATCCTTACATAAATATAATAATAGCTTACTAAAAGGCCTGTAATGAAAGAAAATAAATAATCTATAATTAAGAATATACCATGTAGATAATAATCCCATGTAATTACATTCATGTTGACAAATGAAGAATAATTATAAATGAAATTATAACAAATGGATTGAAACTGAAAAGAAAAGAGGATGAATGAAAACCCTTAACTTGTAAATTAGAGTCTTAATGCTTGAGGGGGATTAGTGTAGAATATTTAAAACTCCTTATACATGATATTGTGAGATAAAATGATATAATAACTACAACCACTGATTTTTGAGTGAAGATGTTTTGTTGAATGGATGGG
This sequence comes from Viscum album, assembly GCA_963277665.1. Lineage (NCBI taxonomy): Eukaryota > Viridiplantae > Streptophyta > Magnoliopsida > Santalales > Viscaceae > Viscum > Viscum album. Next base: position 21,174,235 of record OY728154.1, read on the forward strand.
TATTTATAACAAATAGTTGATAGTTTTTTATTAATTACTAAACAAATTATTTTGAAATATAGGTTGTTGAAAATGAAATTGTTTTTTGAGAACTATAATACAATATTTTTGTTACTTTGTTTTTGTATGTACAATTCTTTTAAAAGATTGTTTCCAAAATCCTTTTTTATTTTAGGATTCGGAATATTATTAGTTTTTTTATAAATCCGTTTATTTCATTAAAATTAATTATATTAATAAAATAAATTATTTTTTTTATTTACATATATTAATTATTACATCATTTTTTTATCAAAATTATTTCATATTACTTACCGTATATGCTTATCATATTTTACAATTCATTGAATAATATCATTGGCTTGAAAGATATGAATAATTCACCATTGAATAATTTTGATAAAATAGTTTCAAATATACATTCCATTTTATTGAAATAATTTTTTATGTGTAAGAATTTTAGTAATTAAATAAATCTCTCCAAATATAGAAAAATTATGTGTCTGAAACCATAAATTTGAAAACTATTTCTTCTTATAAATATTACTTTTTTCTAACTCATATATGTGTAATTATAATATTATTAATTGATTAGTATAATGTTTTTAAAATTAATAATTGTTTTTTTATCAGATTATTTTATTCATTTTATAAGACACTTTCATGAAAAAAACTATTTTATTACTATTACAACAGTCAGATTCCCAATAGTAATATTCCAATGGATAGATTCTAATTTTTATATTACCCCTTATATCTAAATTTTATTCTAACATTATTAGTTCATTTGTTTCATTCTAGTGTTTCTTTTAACAATTCCATTTCATTTAATATTGTTTAATTTATAATATAAATGTATCCTATAAATTTTTTCCTTATTTTCAAAAATGATTATACATTTACAAGAATATAGTGGCGCCTTTTATTGCAATTATTTTTCACATTAGTTGAAGACATTATTGTGAATATAATATTCTATTTTTTTATTGTACCATGTCTTCTATCATTTTAATTAAATAATAGAATGTGCATTTGAAAGTATTTTTTATGATGATGTATTTATTTATTAATTTTGTATCTCATGTCTTACAAAATAGTCTATCTATAAAATTGAGTGCAATTGGTACTTCTCTCATCACACATCCTATTTTCTTCACACGTGATTTTTTGTTCAATTCTGAATTGAATTGGATGATCAGGCCTCTTATTGATTGTCGTTTGGGTTCCTAGGTTCCATCATCTATATTAGGATCCCCAGATCCTTCCATTAAATAAAATTAAAATACCAAAAAACATGAAAGGATTCAAATTATAAACCCAAGTCTTTCAAGTATCCCCTTTATGTGAATTTAAAATCCATATTAAGGGGGGAATGAAAATATGGTGTAGTTTTCTCCATTAATGATTCTAATAACTATAAGATACCACTTTATACACATAATCCTCCACACTAGATAAAAAGACACTTTTTAAGCAGTTCTCCCAGGTGGCCAAATCTGGATATCGTTGTGAATAATTTACCGATAAATATTTCTGGTATGTGATTAATTGAGGTATATATGCCCAGTTCTAAGAGTGCACCCAACTAAGAAACCTTTTACTACGAAAAATAAGTTATAAAATTAGTTAAAAATTAGAAGTATTATGCACATTTTCTCTATAAATTCACCATTAGAGTGATACTTTATTGACCTAACTGGGTGTATCTCCACCAAATCCTCCCAAGTGAGTACTCAGTTTCCCAAATCACCAATTTAGGCACCCCTTCACTTAAGCCCTCGACTAAGGGATACACCTAGTTATCAATACTCACTTTTCATTAATTTCAACTTGTTACACCATTATCTCAATTATACTATTTGAGAAAATCAATTTTATAAAATACCGCACAAATAATTTTTGGTCGAGATCAACTTTATAATTAATCTCATCTACCTAGGCCTCCTCTAAGACCCTCATAGATACATGACTATATTATTAACATCAATTCACTTCCTTTTGATCATTTAATATTTTATAGATGGGAATAAAAATCCGATGATATATGTCTTATCTTATTGCTCTGTGGATGATAAAATCATCTGAATATAAGATTCCAATGAAAATGAGGACTATCTATTATTGAGAATCAGTGGAATATTCTCTGTTCCAACCCTCTCAACTCATTTGACATTTTTATTTAGTACTAGAAACATGTTCCCCAAGCAACCAATTGATCTCCTACTCAGACCTTTAAGGCAAATCAATGATCCCTAGACTACATGGGATGTATAGCAGATGTAATACCCTACAATACATATTCCTTTTTAGTTAAAAAGTAAAAAAATGAACCAAAATGGTATCTCATACATATTTACCATAAAATTATCACTATGTCATATTAACATAGTAATCCATTCTGTAGTACTTTAAACTACTTAGAATTTGTCATACTTTTATGCATTTAAACAAAAATATATCATAGTGATGGATGAACAACCCTAAGGTTCGTAATATTTGGTCACGAACAAAAAAACTAAAATGAAATTCATTTTTTCATTTATTAACTTCCTAAAAATAATCTTTATTTGGTCTTAGAAACATGATATTAAAAGGAACTTCATTTTTTCATGGCTGTATGACCTTATAAGGCACCACATTGATCATCATCACATGAACTTAAAAGGTATGATGTGTATCTTCAAGAGGCATTGGACTACATGGGATCTAATTCCCCATATATTGACATTTAGGAATCCCTTATCATGGGGATGACTACAACACTACATTCTCAACCTCCTCCTTAGATGGTAATTAACTATTAAATACTCAAGTGTGTGGATTTAAACCAAATATTAATCAACCAATGGGAAGGAGGGGGACCTATGATACAAAAAAATGTTCATATCAAGGTAATGAATCAATTAACCTCTTTCGTAATAAGGATAACCATTATTTTTACTGGGATGAATTTCAGAAATACATCATAAATCTATTTGAGAGTCCTCAAATAAAAAATAATAACATTTATATGATGAGATTACCTCTCTTCCTATTAACCATGATGCATAAATTATAGTGTCATTAGCTCAAAATAATCACTAGAAACCTTGGTATAGAATGTCCATTTGAAAATAAAATTGTGGGTGTGAACGAATAATGAACCAGTTTTGATGAATATTTAAATATTATTATTTTTATTTACTTATAGTTTTATTCCATGTGGAATTTTCATATTTATGTTTTATTTTTATTTATTTTAATGTATTAATATTTAATTAATTTTTCATTTTAATATTATAACATAAATGAATAATGTTTTTTTTATTTTTTTTCAAGGTTACATATAAGAGAAGTCTTCTAAAAATTAAATTTATTAAAGGAAATTTCCTCTAAAAATATTTGTTGTTATAGTGGATGACGATATGTAGTTCTCATCAGTTTTTATGAGCTATGATTTTTTTAACAAAATCATCTAAACTTGATTGTACTTAATTATTTAATCACATTATGATGTATTTCTTGTCATCCTTATATCATTTAATTAGATGTGTGATGCTTGAGATACTATGATGGTATTTACCTCCTATAAATACATAAATTACGAAATGGTATTTTTTTTATAATTCATGGATAATGTTTCTTTCTGAGGTTAATTCTTATGGTTTGTAAGATTTTATATTTTTTAATTTTGAGATTCCATTATTTCAAATGGGTTGTCATTTTATTTTTTCTAATTTAAATTATTTTTTCACTTTCAGTCCATATGTCCAACACCTTTAGATTTCACTTCCTATAACACTAACATCATGATTTGATTTCAAGTGTCTATATATAGAGATTGGGTAGATAAATGGAGATTATTGAATCCCATTCATTGATAATAATCACGATATTACACGATCATATATTAATATCCTTCTCTGATCACAAGGTCATTAAATCTATGTACTCAAATGTGTTATATCATTATATTTCCATGTGTTATATCATCTACTATGTGATGGGGTGATAATTCATCATGGAAAAGGGTGTGGTTTTTTAGTTATTATATTGGTGTGAATACTATCTTTCATATGAAATGAAATTTGGGTTGCATTGATTATGATAGTATTTAGGATGGATCATAGGATAATAATTGTTTTTAAGTTTATTGTTTTTTATAATAATAGAACTTGGATTATATTGTGTAGACAGATGATTATTTTTTATTATTTTCTTCATCACATCATTAGTATTCTTGCAAAGGTATAAAATTTAGTGTTGTTAGTTTTGGTCGTACATGATAGACATCAAAAGATATGAATTCAACCAATATAAATTATATCTTAAATTCCTTAGAAACTAAATTATCATACATAATTTGGAATATATGTTTATGGATATATAATGTTTATTTTTAAGTAATATTATATAAATTAATTTTGTTTAAATATGGATAAGTAATTTTTATTATATGGATAATTTTAAAAAAACATTATCATTTTGTTAAGTATTTTAATAAAAAAATAATTGAAAGTAAATAATATATATTTTATATAATATATGTTAAAGAGTACATATAAATGAAACTCATCGTCTATAAAAAAATATGTACAATAAATCCGGGCACAAAAGTTTTTATCCATGAAAAATATTTATTTTTAAAATATAGAATATAGTCGAATCATAAAATATAATATGGTAGATACCCCAAAATGATTACATGATGTGTTATCCTTTCCCTAAAATTTAAATATACTATTTTTTCATAATCCATTTTCAATCATATCTCATTTGATGCCACAATTATACATAAGTTATAAAATATTTAATTTTCATATTTAAGTATTATTTTTATTTATTTTAATGTATTACTAATTAATTAATTTTTCATTTTAATATTATAACATAAATGAATAGTGATTTTTTTATTTTTTTCAAGGTTTCATATAAGAAAAGTTTTCTAAAAATTAAATTTATTAAAGGAGAGTTCCTTTAAAAATATTTGTTGTTATAGTGGATGATGATATGTAGTTCTCATTAGTTTTTTATGAGCTATGATTTTTTAATCTAAATCATCTAAAATTGATTGTACTTAATTATGTTACCACATGATGATGTCTTTCTTGTCATCCTTATATCATTTAATTTGATGTGTGATATTTGGGATACTATGATGGTATTTCCCTCTTATCAATACATAAATTATGAAATGGTATTTTTTTAATTCATGGATAGTGTTTCTTTCCAAGGTTCATTCTTATGGTTTGGATGATTTTATATTTTTTAATTTTGAGATTCCATTATTTCAAATGGGTTGTCATTTGATTTTTTCTAATTTAAATTATTTTTTCACTTTCAGTCCATATGTCCAACACCTTCATATTTCACTTCCTATAACACTAACATCATGATGGGATTTCAAGTGTCTATATATAGAGATTGGGTAGATATATGGAGATTATAGAATCCCATTCATTGATAATAATCACGACATAACATGATCATATATTAATATCCCTCTCCGATCACAAGGTCATTAAATCTATGTAGTCAAATGTGTTATATCATTATATGTCCATGTATTATATCATCTACTATGTGATGGGGTGATAATTCATCATGGAAAAGAGTGTGGGTTTTTAGTTATTATATTGGTGTGAATACTATCTATCATTTGAAATTAAATTTGGGTTGCATTGATTATGCTATTATTTAGGTTGGATCATAGGATAATCATTGTTTTTATGTTTGTTGTTTTTGATAATAATAGAACTAGGATGATATTATGTAGATAGATGATTATTTTTTATTATTTTCTTCATCACAGTATTATTATTCTTACAAAGGTCTAAAATTTGTTATTGTTTGTTTTGGTCGTATATGATATACATCAAAAGGGATGAATTCAAGCATTATAAATTATATCTTAAATTCCTTAGAAACTAAATTATCATACATAATTTGGAATATATGTTTATGGATATATAATGTTTAATTTTATGTAATATTATATAAATTAATTTTTTTTAAAATAAGGATAATTAATTTTTATTATTTGGATCATTTTTTTTAAAAAACATTAACATTTCTTTAAGTTTTTTAATAAAAACATAATTGAATGTAAATAATATGTATTATATATAATATATGTTAAAGAGTATATATAAATTAAACTCATCATCTATAAAAAAATATGTACAATAAATCCACGCACAAAAGTTTTTATCCATGAAAAATATTTAATTTTAAAATAAAGAATATAGTTTAATCATAAACTATAATATAGTAGATACCCCAAAATGATTACATGATGTGTTATCCTTTCCCTAAAATTAAAATATACTATTTTTTCATAGGCCTTTTTCAATCATATATCATATGATACCACTATTATACATAAGTTATAAAATATTTCGTTTTATCATATTGATGGATATTTTAAAATATAAAATAAATACTAAGACAAATAAAAAACATATAAAAATATGTTCATTGGAATCGACATAATTATCTAGGTCATTTTTATAGTTTTAAAAATATTATGATCAATCATTTGTTATCATTGAGTGAAATATTTGTCTTTATTAAGTTATGGGTCTAAAATACATCTCAGTTTACTGAAATTTTCAAAGAGTGAATAGTATTTTATTTTAGAAACTGATGAACCATTCCCTTAATTCCACTCCCTTGGGAGGGAGCTATGGGAATATTTGGAAGTATATGATAAAACCAATAATATGATATGTTGACTCATATATAAAAATACTATTTTAATTTCCATGAAACTCTATTTAATTTAATACATATTACATAAAATATTCCCAAAAAAGATACTGGTTAATTTATTTTCTATTCACCATACCAAAATAATGACCACTAATAAATGGGATGGATAATACTTTTGCATTGGGAACATTATAGAATATTATTTTTTAATGTACTCAAGGTGCATGGAATCTATACCCTCATTATTTAAATTCATTACACAATATTTTATAGCCTTATATGAAGGATCTTGATAATTAATCACTTTCTAGGGAGGCATAAAACAATACACTGTAAAATAAATCCATTTAAAATAAAGTGATTATACCAGCTTGACCCTAGAAGCCTGGAGATGGTGCATTATTTTATTACATTGTCATGATTACATAGAATAAAATCTATAAGGAATAATAAATTTTAATATCTTGAAGAAACTAGATACATACATAGAACCCATTTTTTATATTTGTAAAATAAAACAAAATATAATACATAACAAAATAAAATAATATGTATCCCTAAAAAATCAAAAAAATGATCTCCTCTTTATAACATGTGGACGGTAAATATTAGAAGGGATGAGATTAAATTAACATTAATGGTTACATATAAAGGGATCATGAAACCAAATTAATTGAATCATAATCAATTAGATATAATTAATATGGAATTATGAATAATTGAAAAACACATGCCATCCATTAACTGAGAATGAAACTGCATCTATAGATTTTTTCATAGTGATAACCTCAAGAAAATTATTAAATAAAAAATTAATAAATATAATGATTATTATTTTGAAGTCATGTATCTTTCACACAATCCATCATACTGTCGAGGTAGTTTATTTCTGTTGGTAGAAACCTATCTGATTCTGTTTGGAAACAAACATGAAGGGTTTGTCACCAATTGTTTTATTTCATGAGACATGCCGATGCATCAAGGGAATATAGTAGGCCCCATTGATCACTAAAAATCCAAATCATTATTTATACATATATTTCACACAAGAACAATATTCCTTTTCAATATATGTACTTAGTGGAGGATACAGATTTATCAAATATTTCCCTAGTTAAAATCGAATTCTAAATAAACATTTCATGTAAAATTGTATACAAATAAAGACATAATCATATAAATGATACATAAATATGAATATTTAGTAGAATTATAATTTAAAATGAAAAATGATCTCAAAGGGGTAGTAGATACACCACATAAGAATGATTTGGTTCATGGTACCATGCACGTTTCAGTGACATGAATGTTGTGACAAATCCCCTTACCACATTGTAATCAATCAAATCGTTGGACCAAAAATTAATTATCATTAAACAAATAATTTAATAACCGGGATATCACGATTTTATATATCAAATGTAAGTATAAATACAACACATAAATTAAATAACTGTCTAATAATGGAAATCTCACAGAAATAAATTTGAAATGAGAAACCCTTTACAATATGCCTGAATTTTTTCTTCCATTGATCTTAATGTCTTGTTTAACAAAATTAAATCCATTAATTAATTAATTAATAACCTTATATACATTTGTTTTATTTAATATAATTTTATTAAGTTCATTTATGGTCTTTTCTATGAGTTATAAGATATTATTTTATCACGTTGTTTCATTCTTTTCCATGGTTTTCATGACCAGTTTACTTGTATACATGTAATGATGTTTTTGTAAAATGTGTAAAATTAAAAATAATTTAAATTATATTAAATTAATGAAAGTCTGGATGTGTAAATTTTTATACATACCATTTTATATATGTTATTTTGATAAATCATTAGATAATATACATAGTGATAATTGTTCAGCTTAACTTTAGCTGTTTTTATCACAATGAACTAGTTTTGTTACATTATTTAATACATTGTTTATAAAATGGTTAAGTAATATTAAAGAATATATAATAAATATTTTATAATCCTTTTAAACCATAAAAATGGTTTCATGATCATACATTAAGGATAAATCAAAGAAAAAAAGTTCATCATCCACAAATGTTGTATGTCAGCACCTCCAAGATGATTATTTCATTTCTAAAATAAAAGACTGAGAGTAAGGAGATTGATGATGAATAATCCATTAACATGATATAATACTAGAATACAGATTATAATAGAGTTTTAATTATCATTTGGATAGGGGAGGTGAGAATATAATAATAAAATAATGAACATGAAAATAAATTAAATGGAAAAGGAAGGGGTTTACCACTTGAATACTCCTCCTTGAGAACCTCTTTAAGGTGATTGGTTTGGTATTTTTGTAAGAAAAATATCTCATTGATATGGGTATAGATTTCAAAATATTATTTGGGTACCACTTTTATAAGATTCACATCTTAGAGGAGTGAGGATAAGAGGGGGTGAGGGATGGTTTTTAAAGTGGAGTAGAGGGGTGAGTTCTCAATATTTTATTATTTATTTTAACATTTTTCTCAAAAAAAGAAATAGTATTGATTTTATTGAATAAATTTATTAATTATATAATGTAATTTCTAATTAATGGTTTCATACATCATCCATGATGCAAGAAATATTTTATTTATCATGTAATATATTTAGACTGTAAATTTCAATATTTTACTATTCACAAAAAATCTAGTATCGTAGAAAAATATAATAAATTCACCACAACCATTTTATGATTCATAGAAATAAAAAAACTCAATTTTAGATGATGATTTAATAAATATGATAAATTTTATTTTCAATTAAAATCATTATTTACCCGAATAATACATATTTTAAAATTATAACAAAATTTATGACAACCTAAAAAATTAATTAACGTCTCATTAAATTATACTAAAATCATGGGAAGAGTATTTATTTATGAAAATATTTTATAAAAAATTAATTAGCTTTTAAAAAATATTATTAATAATAAAATTTTAATTAAATATTTATTATTAACAAAAATACGAGCACTTAATTATTATTATTTTAAATATTCACTTTTATTTAATAGGTACAAAAAATTTTATTTATAATTTCATGGGTGATATTACTATTCATAAGGGTTACATTACTATTCATAAGGGTAGAATTACTATTCATAAGAATATGATACTATTCACTAAAAATTAAGTTGATTATAACAGACTTTAATTAACTTACTAAATGAAATTGTGCATGTACGTTTTTCGTGATTCAAAACACATAAGTGAAAAATTATGTTTAATGGTTAGGTTATAAATATCTCCTATTAATAAAAAAGTTTTTTCCCTAGAGACTCATTATTTCATCGATTAAATTTTATATTAAATTTATTTGTTAAACTTAGCAGTGTTACATTCTTCTCTCCTTCAATAAACTGAATCCTAACAATTTTTTATTGCAATTTGAAAAACATAGGTTGATTTTTGAAAATTTATTTTTGAGAAACCCACATTATCTCTACATTACCAAAATTATTGGATTTCATCCTATACTTACCCTCTAATTCTATCTTTGTGTTATGTTCGCTAAGCTATATTTTCTAAATATTGTTCTATGTTTATCTACTGAACTTTATCTAATACCAATTGTCTCACCACGACCCTAGAAGCCACGATTCGGTGGATTACTTTATTACATTTAAATGATTACAATGAATAAAATACACAAGGACCAATCGGTTTATTAGTCTTGAAAAAACATATACAATCGTAGAACCCATTTTTACATTGGGAAAAGAAAAAAAATAAAACATTACAAAAGGTAATAATCTACATCCTTAAAAACTCAATAAATGATCGCCTCTTCATAACTAGGGAAGGAAAAAAATAAGGGGTTATATAAAATTTCCATTAAAGGTTACATAAATAGGAATCATGAAACCATAGTAAGTCAATCATAATCAAATAGGCATAATTAATATGGCATGGTGAATAATTGAAAAACACATGCCATCAATAAACTGTGAATGAAAGTTCATCCAAAGATTTTATCATAGTGAAAACCTCATGGAAAGTAATAACTAGATAATTAATAAAGGGAAAGATTATTGTTTAGACTTCATGTATCTGACACATAAACCATCATACTATCGATATGATTTATGTCTATCGGTAGAAACCTGTCTAATTCTATTTGGATTTAATAATAGAGGGGTTGTTGACAACTATTTTGTCTCATGAGACATGTCAATGCATTGAGGGGATATAGAGGGCCCTTCCCATTACTAAAAGTCCAAATAATGATTTATAATTTATAAAGATAAATATGTGTTGGAATCCTCATGTATTAATAATGTTTTAATGATCACAAATTTTATTCAACCTAGTTAACTCCTATAAATTATATTCAATCATGTGTATTTATGATTAAAGTTTTCTCATGCTTTAAGAAGAGCCAGGCAAGATCATAGTTTCTATATATTCAGTTTACTTACTTTATACTATCTTTGATCTACTCTCCTAATATGTTCTTTGAAAAATTATTAATTCTAATACTTTCTATTATAATCATTATTTAAGTATGAACACAGTTACTTTGAAAAGTCTAAGTCACCGTGCGTCTGCCGCTGGCTATGTATTTCTAGCACCATGAACAAGACACAGTGAACAAGACACCGTGAACAAGACACCATGAACAAGAAATCGTGAACAAGAAACTGTGAACTAGACATCATGAACAAGACATCGTGAAAAAGACACCGTGACTACGAGACACCATGACCATGAGACACCATGACACTTAGACACTGTGATCAATCACGACATCGTGTGAAGGAGGCACTGTTTCCATGACATACTGTGACACCTTTTCTTAAAATATTTTGTCGCCTTTCAATTTAATTTCTAACGGTCATATTTGATGATTTTAATGCAATGAACTAATTAATGTTTCTTTGTAGACATATCATCGGATAGTAAGAGGTACGAGGTGCAGAACACATGAAACCTGTCAGCTCCAACACAAGCATTCCAAGTTAAAAGCAACGTGTTTCTAAGAATCAGGGTGTGCGCGATACAAAAATGAAAAGAAAGGCTATGAACATAATAAGGAAGAAGATACTTAGAGGAAGTTTCAAAAAGAATGGGATACTACATGAAACTCGACACTTCTGAACACACGAAGAATATTTGAAGCTTAAATATCATCTTCCCTCGTTGAACCTCATAAAGAACACAAGATGAATCGTGACACTTTTTTTACACACAACTTCTAGAGAAGGACTCAAAGCTTCATCTTCATCGATAAAAATGAGTCCATATTTTCATTGACATCAAACAAGATAATTCTAAATGCATCTATATATTCTTGCTCTATTATGATCATTATTTTCCTTACATTACGAGCAGTGTGTTCTTATGTCTGTTTGGACACACACTGACTCCTAAGCTAAACTGGAGGATACAAAAATTCTCAAAAACAAACTCTTTACCCCTTTGTGTTTCCCATGTAGAACTGTGGTAGAGGTCTGAGGACCTGGAAAGCCTATGTGCTGTTGTTATTACTTTCCCACGTAGAACTGTGAAAGAGTTCTGAGGACCTGGACAGTCTGAGTACTATTGTAAATCCCAATCCAGGGTGTGGATCAAAGTTATATATAAACTGTCTGAGAGTAATAAATCTCATCTTGAGACTGAACCTCGTGGTTAAAACTGTTATGCATCTTTTTTTAGTTTAAACTATTTTTCAATATTACACTTCTAATTAATTTGAAATTAAAATCAGTTTTAAAGTAACTCTGATATTTTAAATAGAAAGTGTTTTTAATTATTGCTAGCTAGTAAGTTAGTTTCAAAAGCTAACTTTATCTTCAGATTATGTTAACTGAGAAATAATCAATCTTTGAGAAACTAATTGAACACTTAAAATATTTATAAATTTACTACAGTTTAACTTGGTTTATGAATTGGGGGATTTCAATATAAATATTTTAAAAAAAATTAATAGGAACTCAATTCACCCCCTCTTGCATATCTACTCTGACCAAAATTTGGTATCAAATGATATTTATTAGGACTCTGTGTAATCTTATTAAACTGTGATTTCAGTTGTGTCTTAATTATCTTATATTTCTATTATTTCTAAATTTTATCTCCTTAAATACATTGGATAAAATCCAATTATGGATAACATATTAGAAGGTTTAGCTACCAATAATCCACACTTCTATAATGGTGTAAATTATCCTCAATGGAAAGTAAAAATAAAAATCCATATAGAAAGTATGGGATTTGACATTTGGACTTCTATAGAGACTCAGTATAAGATTCCAGAAACTATTAGAACTACTTGGGATTAACCTACAAAAGCTGCTTAAATAATAACTGTAAAGAAATGAATGCCTAATATTTTTCTTTAGGATAAGAATAATTTAATCAACTATATGCTTGTAAGACTGCTTATGAAATATGGGATACTCTGGCTATTTCCCATGAGGGAACAACTAATGTTAACGAAATGAGACTAAATACATACACTATTATGTATGATAATTTTAAAATGAAATCTGATGAATCTATTTTTGATATGTATCACAGGTTTAATGAGATAGCCAATATATAGACCACACTTGGAAATTCTATTCCTGAAAAGGTGCAAATCATGAGGATACTAAGATGCCTACCAGACAGATAGAGATGAACCTCTGTCTCTATATGAGAATCATGTGACATTGGCAAGCAACCTATCAAGAAAATGATTGGAAAATTGATGATGTATGAAGAAGAGATTAAGGTAAACAAATAGGAAGATGATTAACCTAAGAAGAAATCAGTGGAATTTAAGTTTACTACTTCAAAAAGCTAGGATAAAGAGAAAGTTCACATGACTGAAGAAACCTCAACTAGTGAAAATTATGACTCAGACAGTGATGAAGATATGGCTCATATAGCTAGTAGATTGAAGAAATTATATATAAAGAAGAAATTTTTTAGAAAATTAAATTATTATGGTAAGTATGTCCAACAAGGTAATTCGAAAAGAGATTGGAAGAAAGCTGATAAAAATGATGTGATAGTCTGTTATGAATATAAAAGGAAAGGACATGTTAAGGCTGACAGTCCAAAATTGATGTTTAAGAAGAAATACGATTATAAGGACAAAAAATACAAGAATGCTATGAAGGAAACATGGAGTTCTTTGGAAGACAACTCAAGTGGATCTGAAGTTTCTGATTATGAAGAAAAGAATCATGGAAACATTTATTTCGTGACTAAAACATCTGAGGTACATGTTTCTTCTATGCTGAATGATTACTATTCTGGAAATGAAAGTGATTCAAATAATGATGATAGTATTTCTAAAGATGAATTATTTGAATACTGTAATATGATATAAGATACTTGTAATGAGCTAAAATATAAGTACAAATCATTAAATAAATAGTATGCCTCGACTAGTACTGATAAATCTGATTTTAATGTAGAAAAGGAAAAGAATGATCAACTGTTAAAGGAGAATACTGAACTCAAATTGTCTAAGGAGAAACATATAAAAGAGTTAGATAAGTTTACAAATGAAAATAATACTCTAACTCAAATTCTTGGAAAAAATGTTTCACCAAAGTATACTACTGGTTTAAAATACCAACCTGGACAGAGACAGATTGTTAAGAATAAATTTATTCTAAAATCTAGACAGTATGCTGCTATTTCATGTTCTGGAAACTCTTATGCTTTATCTATCTATTCAAATTCTTACAGACCAAACAACAATTATTTATCAAAATCATTTTAATATGTTAATTATAAGAAACCCATTAGAAAAATATGGGTTCTTAAAATTTTACTTTCTAACCTTTCTGGACCCAAGAAAATATGGGTACCAAAATTATCGTCTGTCTAAATCCGTTTTGTATGAAACTTTCTTGAAAAGTTCATGTAGGAAGATATGGTATTTGGACATTGGATGTTCAAGGCATATGACAGGAGACTACTCATGCTTTAAGAACATAATCAAAGTTTATGGACTACATGTGAACTTTGGGGATAACTATAAGGCCCCAGCCTTAAACATTACTTAATCTTGAGTTATTACAAGATTACACATTGAGGATCTTTTCAGGTTTATAGTTTTAGAGAATTAGATCATAAAACTTGCATTACATTCCACATTTAAACAAACTGGTTACAAAAAGATAGTATTCATTTTTTCCCATCAATGGAACATATTTAAAATAAAACAAGGATTCTTTCTTGACACTTCCTTGACACTATCATCATATCATGTACCTTTCCCTTGACCTGTGAAAAACATTTCAAAAAAGACGTGGGATGAGCATAAAAATATCAGTATGGGTTATATAAAAAAAATATGGAAAGGAAACATGAGTTCATATATACATAAGAATGAAATCATACTTTACCCATAAAACATACCTCATCAAATCATGAATAAGTCATAGAAATCATAATACATAAAAGGTAACTTGAGGCATTCATAACATTCTTACGTAGGGAGTAACCCTCTTGGTTACGTTTGGAATACCCATCACAGTATATTCCCTAAATCTCTTCGGAGAAACCTTAATGTTTCACTCCTTTGCGTTACCCAATTCATTGGAGAGCTATATCGGGCTCACCCGCCCTTAGTTTATCACGGAACCACCCGTCTTCGTAATAATGCCCAAGAACCTCAACATAATCGTATCACATAAAACATGCATAAAGGAAACATAACATTTCCACCTTTAAATCACAAGATATCAATACAACACATTGATATAAAAACATTATGAAAACCATTTTCAATACCAAAATAAAAGAAAAGTAAAACATGGTATTTATTTTTCTTTCAAAAAGAAGGTATGGCTTGTAGAGGAAGCCGAAACTCAAATAATGGTCACGGCGGCGGAGAAATCGTTGTCGCGGAATACGTACGACAAAACATTCCATTTTTTCATTTAGTAAAACGATTCGTATAAAAAATATTCCATTTGGATAAATGTAAAAGTCAAAGGGTTTTATACACCGTATAAAAGAAGGTTGAGTATAAAACAAAATATGCCTCAATGAAAGGAGATTGAGACGAAGTCCCATACCTCGGGTCCGACTTGACTCGATCGTTCTTTAATGTCCTTAATAATA
The DNA here is from genome assembly GCA_963277665.1 of Viscum album. Classification (NCBI taxonomy): domain Eukaryota; kingdom Viridiplantae; phylum Streptophyta; class Magnoliopsida; order Santalales; family Viscaceae; genus Viscum; species Viscum album. The sequence continues at coordinate 21,190,010 of OY728154.1, forward strand.
AACTTGAGTTAATTTCTACTTGCTTAAGAACGTTTTTTATGTTCGTTATTCCTTTTATATCACTTATTTCCATTTCATCAACACTATGTAATTATTTAAGTTAATAACGGTCGTTTTAACGATCATTGGTACTTGAGTCAAAAATAAACCCTTTATAATTACAAGTTGTTCATGTATACATTATATCCAGAATGGTATTCATGATGTAGATATCATATATTTCATATATATCCAGTACAAGCATGCATTTATAATATTACATAATAATTTAGAGGTAAGAAATGAAATGCACCGTTCATGGAGACGGTAAGTCGTACATACGCATAAACGCTACTTTCATTTCAATTTCTTATTTTATAGAATGGAATCATAATGATATAAACGAATATTATAATTCCAGTATAATATCATATATAATATCATAACTCCATCCTTTATACATCCTACATATTCTATTTAACGAATCAAATCACTTTGAGGGGGCGGTAGTCCGCACTTCCTTAAATGAAGATATCGCGTTTACCCGTAATGGAAACCATAAAGGTATGCCCAAAATGAAAAATACAGAAGCTTAAGGAAAACATAAATATATTATATATCATATATAAATATAGTGTCATCTTAATGGCCATCTTTTAAGGTGTTAAAAGAATGTTGAACAATCATCGTTTCGGGAGGCATAAATTCACCATCCACAGAAACAGTATGTCCTTTAACCATTAGATGTAGGTGTGTGTAAGTGTTTATCTAATACTTCTTATAAAAACATAATATTATATTGAAGATACTTGAGTTGTAACAAAATAAATGAATAAAAATAGTTTAGTGGGTTGGAGAAGCAAAATAAAACAAAAGGACTCAAGTGAAGACATTACCTTAAAATCGGGTAACTCCCTTTGGTTTGATCTCAAAGGCATCCTTGGGAAGACTTCTGCCCAAAGTGAGGCTTAAAGGAGTAATATAGGGATGTGGATAGACAAAATGGGCAGTGTTTGGATGATCCAAATGCTTTAGGAGTGTGGGTAAGGAGGTAGAGGTGGGGGCCTTTTATAAGAGGAGAGGAGGGGCACTCTTGGAAAGTAAAGAAAAGTCACTTTATTTTAAAATGGTATTCAGATTTAAGAGGTCCCAAATTAATATAATTCGAGGCTATGGTGATACGGGTTCTAAATATACCCACCCAATAGGTTTTGGACATGTTTAGGTCTTAGATTGTACATTATATTTCCATTTTCTTTAAATCGTCAAATAATGAGGTCATCGCTGCATCATTATGATGTGATAAATAATTTAATTTATTTAAAATCTAAAAATTATAAAACAAATACTATGATGTAGGAAATCGTTTTAGCTTTCCAATGACTATTTATAATCAAACATCTTACTTGTATATCCCCATGTAAAAATTGTTTTAGTAAAACATCTCATGTTTGTGTCATTTTTACTTTAACATTAAATAAAAAATTATTTATGTCATTTCCCAACCAAAGTGGCTCCATGGGGTCCCCAAGTTTACCCATGGATTTTATTGGTCGTCCATGACACATCCAATTAGGGTAGGACATATGTCTAGGTCATTTCATTTTATGAAACCATTATTCTTACCTTAAAGTACACTAATTACCTCTAATCGCGATTAAGAACTTAAGAGTTACTATTCACCAAAAAATTATTTTAATCTCATTGAACCACATTTTAATTATTAATTACAACCATGTATGTCAGATTTTTTAAATTCAAAACACAGAAGTGGTAAAATTTCATTTAAATGAAATATCCGTTTTTATAAGTACCACTTAGTGGTTTCACTATTCATCAAAAAATTGAAGTTTTTCCGAAAAATACCAAAAATTCACCCTAAGCTATATTTGATATTACGAATTCAAAATTGAAGTCTATTTTACAAAATTCAAAACTTATATGTCACATTAATTAATTTAATAATTAATTCCCGCTGTCATGACAAATAGTGTGTTTTTATGAAACAGTAAGTATTAAAAGATTGACACTAGTTTAAGTCCGATTTCAAAGTGAAATTAATTCCAACGACCACTATTGGATTTAATGGTAAAAATATTTTCTAATTTCACTTTAAAACCAATTCAAAATATAATCTAACCATATAATTAAGTTAAATTAAAAAGCAGTTCTGATGTATAATGCAGTATTTTTCACTATTCATTAAAAAATGAACATTGTCAGAAAAATACCAAAAATTTATCCAATGTAAATTTCAATGTCCCAATCATAATTAATATGTTTATTTTGACAAATATAGATTATAAAATTGTCAAAAGTTTGATTTAAAAAGGGTTTTCCATCAAAAGGCAGTAAAACAATCTTTTAAGAATATTAGTGTATTCCATTCTTAAGATTGTATTTATTTTCATTTTAAGCCTCTAAAATGATATCTAATTAATTAATAGACATAGATAAAAATGTATATTATTCATTACTTACTTGGGATGTTACATCCTTCCCCCCTTTTGAAAATTTCATCCCCGCAATTTATTTACTTATCGAATAAATGGGGGTATTTATCCCTCATTGCATTTTCAGATTCCCATGTTGCCTCTTCCATCATGTGGGTTTTCCACAAAACCTTTACTTGATTAATCACCTTATTCCGTAACACTTGCTCCCTGTGGTCAAGAATCTGGACCGGTTGTTCCTCATAAGATAGGTTCTCTTCCAGCTGAACTACCTCTGGACTTAAAACATGAGATGGATATGGCATATACTTTCTCAACATCAAAACGTGAAAAACATTGTGTACCTAAGATAAACTCGGAGGTAAAGCCACCCGGTATGCAATTGATCCAACTCTATCCAGAATTTCATATGGTCCAATAAACCTTGGACTCAGCTTTCCTTTCTTACCAAATCTCATCACACTTTTCCAAGGAGAAACCTTGAGAAAAACATGATCACCTACCTTGAAAGATAGATCCTTCCTCCGGTTATCCGCATAACTCTTCTACCTTCTTTGAGCTGTTCTCATGTGCTTTTGAATCAGCTGAACTTTTTCTGCCACCTCTTCTACCAATTCTGGTCCCATCAACTTCCTTTCACCCACTTCATCCCAGAAATCTGGAGTTCGACACCGCTTCCCATATAATGCCTGAAATGGTGCCATCTGTATACTAGAATGAAAACTGTTATTATATGAAAATTAAACCAAAGAAAGATGTTGGTCACAACTTCCCTGATAATCCATCGAACAAGCTCGTAGAATATCCTCCAAGGTCTGAATTGTTTGTTTTGACTGCCCATCTGAATGAGGATGAAAAGCTGTACTAAAATTTAATTCAGTACTCAACGACTTCTGAAGGCCTTTCCAATAGTTAGAAGTGAACTTGGGATCACGGTCAGATACAATGGAGAGAGGAACGTCATGTAACCTTACTATCTCTTTAAGATACAAACCAGAAAGTTGATCTAGGGAAAAAGTATCTCATATATCAAGGAAATGAGTAGATTTGGTCAAGCGATCAACAATAACCCAGATTGCATTATTACCTTGAGATGTCATCAGTAATCCCACAACAAATCCATGGATATATTCTCCCATTTCCACTCTGGCACTGGTAAAGGCTGAAGCATCCCTTTCGGTAACTGCCGCTCTTCATTAATCTGCTAACAAGTCAAACACTTCACAGTAAAATCAGCAATATATCTTTTCATTCCATCCCACCAGTAATACTCCCGCAGATCACTGTACATCTTAGTACTGCCAGGATGAACAGAAAACAGAGAACTATGAGCTTCACATAACAACTCTTTCTTCAACTGTGAATCACAAGGCACACACAATCTCTTCCCAAATCTCAAAACACAATCCTTATCAATGTTGAATTCAGGCAACTTACCTTTCTGAACTAGCTCTACCTTTTTCTGCAACTCACTATCTTGCTTATGTGCTTTCTTGATTCTGTCTGATAGAGAAGATCTCACTAATACCTGAAACAAAACAGAAGAACATCCTGCACCAACAACTTCTATGCCAAAGTTCATCAAATCCTTAACCAAAGGATCACGTTCCAAACACAACATTGTTAATGAAGCATTAATTTTCCGACTCAAAGCATCAGCCACCTTATTTTCTTTTCCCGGATGGTAATGAATTGTACAATCATAATCCTTGATTAATTCCAGCCATCGCCTCTGTCTCATGTTTAACTCTTTATGAGTGAATATATACTTTAAACTTTTGTGATCAGTATATATTTCACACTTTAATCCATACAAATGATGCCTCCAAATTTTTAAAGAGAAAACAATAGCAGCTAATTCCAAATCATGTGTAGGGTAATTTACCTCATGAGTTTTCAACCTAAGTGAAGCATAATCAGTTACCTGATCATTCTGCATTAGGACACAACCAAGTCCTTTCAATGAAGCATCACTGTATATAACAAACTCACCATTCCTGGAAGGTAGTGCCAAAACTGGAGCATTCACCAATCTTATTTTTAATTCCTGAAAACAATCATCACATTCTTTTGTCCAGATAAACATAACACCCTTCCGAGTTAGCTTAGTCATTGGACTAGATAACCGTGAAAAATTTCTAACAAACCTTTGGTAATAGCCTGCCAAACCAAGGAAGCTACGAATCTCTGTTACATTTGTGGGTCTTGGCCATTCTGCAACAACCTTTGTTTTTGCAGGATCAACAGTTATCCCATCTTTTGAAACAATGTGACCAAGGAAAGAAATTTGTTGCAACCAAAACTCACACTTTCTGAATTTCCCATACAATTTCTTTTCTTTCAAGGTTTGCAAAATGACCCTTAAATATCTTTCATGCTCTTCATTACTTTTAGAAAACACCAAAATATCATCAATGAAAACCACCACAAACTTATCCAAGAACTCATGGAAAATTCTATTCATTAAGTCCATGAATATAGCAGCTGCATTGGTTAGCCCAAAATGCATTACTAAAAATTCATAATGGTCATATATTGTATAGAACACGATCTTCAGAAAATATTCGTCCTTTACCTTCAGCTGATGGTACCCCGATCTCAAGTCAATCTTTGAAAAATACTGAGCTCCCTGGAGCTGATCAAACAAATCATCGATATGAGGCAAAGGATATTTGTTCTTAACAGTGACGTTATTCAAGGCTCTATAATAAATGAAAAGTCTCATTGAACCATCTTTCTTTTTAAAAAATAAAATAGGATCACCCCATGGTGATGTGCTAGGTCGAATGAAACCTTTCTCTAATAAATCTTGCAATTCCTCCTTCAACTCTAAAAGTTCAATTTGAGCCATTCGATAAGGGGGTTTTGAAATTGGCTTAGCATCAGGAACTAAGTCAATAGTAAACTCAACTTCTTGATCTGGTATTATTCTAGGAAAATCATCAGGAAAAACATCAGGATACTCATTTACCACTGTCACATCATTAATATGAATAGTTCCCTTGTTTTCAACAACATGTGAAAGGTAACATTCATTTTCATCTTTTACAAGTTTCTGGGCCTCTTGATATGTTATCAATAGTAAGGGTTTATTCTTGTAAACAAACCGAATGTCTTTCTGAAAAGAAACTTCTTTAGCTCTATAGTCAATCTTAGCAAGGTAAATAGAGAGCCAATCCATACCGAGGATAACATCAAACTCTACTAGAGGTAGAACAATAAGGTTTTCAAGTAGGTTCATTCCACGGATAAGGATAGGAAGATTCATATAAATTCTTTTTGCCTCAACATTTTCCCCATGTGTTTTTACCACATGTTCAGGAGTCATTTCTTGAGATGGTATTCCCATTTTACTAGAAAAGGTTTCAGAGATGAAAGAATGTGTAGACCCCGAATCAAACAGCACACTGGCATAATTTGAAAAAACAAAAAAAGTACCTGATACAACTTCATTTGATAGCCCGACATCTGTTGAATTAGTTGCAAAGGATTTCACCACCCCTTTCTACTTGTAGTCTAACTGCTTCCCATCACTCAAGCTCTTTGTCGGACACTTGTTAGCATATTGGCCCATCTCATTGCACTTAAAACATTTCACAAACTATAAATCAAATTTGGTCTGACCTTCACCTTGATCTTTTTCAGTGCAATCACGTGCCTTATGTCCCATCTTACCACATCGGTAGAACTTTACAGAATTCAGAAGACATTCCCCAGCATGCCTTTTGCCACATTTATCACAAAATGGAAACTTAGTTTTCTTACCATCATACTTTTTTAAAGAATTCTTACCTTTCTCCTGTCACCTCGGTCTCTTCTTCTGTTGGTTGTTATAGAACACGTGTTCATCGGGAAACTCCATTTCCACCTTCTCAGCATATCGAACAACATTTTCATAACTTTTAAACTCATGAGAAGCTAATGCCCTTCGATATTTTGGCTTTAATCCTGAGTAAAAACGATTGATTTTACTATCAAGGTCTCGGATAATATTTGGAGCATACCTTTCCAATCGAGTGAACCTTTCTTCATAGGCAGCCAGTGAGTCTTCCTCTTGCCTCAATTACAAGAATTGATTTTCCATCCTAAGTCGAACAACCTTAGGAAAATACTTCTCAAGAAACATACCTTTGAATTCATCCCAGTTGAGAGCATCAATCTCATCAGCGTCCATGATATTTTTAACCATCTACCACCACTGATCTGCTTCACCCTCCAAATAATAAATATCAAGACTAACATTTTGATTTTCTGAACACCCCATGACATCAAAAATCTTTTCTAGTGCTTTCATCCACCCTTCAGCTAGCACATGGTCAGATGATCCTCTGAATGATGGGGGATGTTGCCTCATGAAATGTTCCACCACTGACATGTTACTCTGTGGTTGATCTGGCTGATCTCGTGTATGGATACCACCACCATTTATCACTTGAGTCAACTACGCCATTACTGCAAAAAACTGTTCAGTTCCAATTCCGACCATCTCTGGATGCTGATTCAGAAGGTTATTTCATTCTGCATGCCTTCCTAGCACTGCTTCCCTGTTTCCTCTACAAAAACCCATTCTGAACAAACATGTCTTAGATGAAGCAACATGGTAATCTTAAAATACTATATCACTTCAATTTTACCATAAAAAAAATATTTTTGGATAATCATTTAATAGAATTCTAACTCCTAAAGTTATCTAAACCGACCTCTGATACCAACTATAAGGCCCCAGCCTTAAACCTTACTTAATCTTGAGTTATTACAAGATTACACATTGAGGATCTTTTTAGGTTTAGAGTTTTAGAGAATTAGATCATAAAACTTGCATTACATTCCACATTTAAACAAATTGGTTGCATAAAGATAGAATTCATTTATTTCCAATAAATGGAACGTATTTAAAATAAAACAAGTATTCTTTCTTGACACTTCCTTGAAACTATCATCATATCATGTACCTTTCCCTTGACCTGTGAAAAACATTTCAAAAAAGACTTGGTATGAGCATAAAAAGCTCAGTATGGGTTATATAAAAAAAATATGGAAAGGAAACATGAGTTCATATATACATAATAATGAAATCATACTTTACCCATAAAAAATACCTCATCAAATCATGAATAAATCATATAAATCATAAGACATAAAAGGTAACTTGAGGCATTCATAACATTCTTAGGTAGGGAGTAACCCTCTTGGTTATGTTTGGAATACCAATCACAGTATATTCCCTAAATATCTTCGGAGAAACCTTAACGTTTCACTCCTTCGCATTACCCCAGGCATTGGAGAGCTATATCGGGCTCACCTACCCTTAGTTTATCACGGAACCACCCGTCTTTGTAATAATTTCAAAGAACCTCAACATAATCATATCACATAAAACATGCATAAAGGAAACATAACATTTCCACCTTTCAATCACAAGATATCAATACAACACATTGATATAAAAACATTATGAAAACCATTTTCAATACAAAAATAAAAGAAAAGTAAAACATGGTATTTATTTTTCTTTTAAAAAGAAGTTATGGCTTGTAGAGGAAGCCGAAAATCAAATAATGGTCACGGCGGTGGAGAAGTCGTTGTCGCGGAATACGTACGACAAAACATTCCATTTTGTCGTTTGGTAAAATTCTTCGTATAAAAAATATTACTTTTGGATAAACATAAAATTCAAATGGCTTTATACACCGTATAAAAGAAGGTTGAGTATAAAACAAAATATGCCTCAATGAAAGGAGATTCAGACGAAGTCCCATACCTCAGGTCCGACTTGACTCGATCGTTATTTAATGTCCTGAATAATAAACTTGAGTTAATTTCTACTTGCTTAAGAACCTTTTTTATGTTCATTATTCCCTTTATATCACTTATTTCCATGTCATGAACACTATGTAATTATTTAAGTTAATAACAGTCGTTTTAACGATCATTGGTACTTGAGTAAAAAATAAACCCTTTATAATTACAAGTTATTTATGTATCCATTATATCCAGAATGGTATTCATGATGTAGATATCATATATGTCATATATATCCAGTACATTCATGCATTTATAATATTACATAATCATTTAGAGGTAATAAATGAAATGCACCGTTCATGGAGATGGTAGGCCGTACGTACGCATGAACGCTACTTTCATTTCTATTTCGTATTTTATAGAATTGAATCATAATGATATAAACGTATATTATAATTCCAGTATAATATCATATATAATATCATAACTCCATCCTTTATACGTCCCACATATGGTATTTAACGAATCAAATCACTTTGAGGGGGTGGTAGTCCGCACTTCCTTAAATGAAGATATCACGTTTACCCATAATGGAAACCATAAAGTTATGCCCAAAATGAAAAATAAAAAAGCTTAAGGAAAACATAAATATATTATATATCATATATAAATATAGTTTCATCTTAATGGACACCTTTTAAGGTGTTAAAAGAATGTTGAACAATCATCGTTTCGGGAGGCATAAATTCACCATCCACAGAAACAGTATGTCCTTTAACCATTAGATGTAGGTGTGTGTAAGTGTTGCTCGAATACTTCTTATGAAAACATACTAGTATATTGAAGATACTGGAGTTGTTACAAAATAAATGAATAAAAAGAGTTTAGGGGGTTGGAGAAGCAAAATAAAACAAAAGGACTCTAGTGAATACATTACATTAAAATCGGGTAACTCCCTTTGGTTTGAGCTCAAAGGCTTCCTTGGGAAGACTTCTTCCCAAAGTGAGGCTTAAAGGAGTAATAGAGGGATGTGTAGAGACAAAATTGGCAGGGTTTGGCCGAGCCAAAGGCTTTGGTAGTGTGGGTAAGGAGGTAGAGGTGGGGGCCTTTTATAAGAGGAGAGGAGAGGCACTCTTGGAAAGTAAAGAAACGTCACTTTATTTTAAAATGGTATTCGGATTTAAGAGGTCCCACATTGATATAATTCTAGGATAAGGTGATAAGGGTTCGAATTATACCCACCCAATAGGTTTTGGACATGTGTAGGTCTTAGATTTTACATTATCATTCCATTTTCTTTAAATCGTCAAATAATGAGGTCATCGTTGCATCATTATGATGTGATAAATAATTTAATTTATTTAAAGTATAAAAATTATAAAAAAAAATAATATGATGTATGAAATATTTTTATCTTTCCAATTACTATTTATAATCAAAACTCTGACTTGTATACCCCCATGTAAAAATTGTTTTATTAAAACATCTCATGTTTGTGTCATTTTTACTTTAACATTAAATAAAAAATTATTTATGTCATTTCCCAACCAAAGTGGCTCCATGGGGTCCCCAAGTTGACCCGTGTCTTTTCTTGGTCTCCCATGACACATCCAATGAGGGTAGGACATGTGTCTAGGTCATTTCATTTTATTAAAACATTATTCTTACCTTAAACTACACTAATTACCTCTAATCGCGATTAAGAACTTAAGAGTTACTATTCACCAAAAAATTATTTTAATCTCATTGAACCACATTTTACTTCTCAATGACAACCATGTATGTCATATTTTTGAAATTCAAAACACAGAAGTGGTAAAATTTCATTTAAACGAAAAATCAGTTTTTATAAGTACAACTTAGTGGTTTCAATATTCATCAAAAATTGAAGTTTTCCAGAAAAATACCAAAAATTCACCCTAAGCTATATTTGATATTCGGAATTCAAAAATGAAGTCTATTTTAAAAAATTAAAAACATATACGTCACATTAATTAATTTAATAATTAATTCCCGCTGTCATGACAAATATCATGTTTTTATGAAACAATAAGTATCAAAAGATTGACACTAGTTTAAGTCTGATTTCAAAATGAAATTAATTCAAAAGACCACTATTGGATTTAATGGTAAAAATATTTTCTAATTTAACTTTAAAACCAATTCATAAAATAATCTATCCATATAATTAAATTAAATGAAAAAGCAGTTTTGATGTAAAATGCAGTATTTTTCACTATTCATTAAAAAATGAACATTGTCAGAAAAAAACCAAAAATTTATCCAATGTAAATTTCAATGTCCCAATCATAATGAATATGTTTATTTTGAAAAATATAGATTATAAAATTTTCAAAAGTTTGATTTAAAAAGGGTTTTCCATCAAAAGGCAGTAAAACAATCTTTTAAGAATATTAGTGTATTCCATGTTTAAGATTGTATTTATTTTCATTTTAAGCCTCTAAAACACTATCTAATTCATTAATAGACATAGATAAAAAAATCTATTCTTCATTACTTACTTGGGATGTTACAATAACTCAAAATTAAAAATCATTGGCTTAGGCTAGATTAGTAACACTGATTCAATTTTAATTTCTAATGTACTATTTGTTGATGGATTAAAATACAATCTTCTATGTATTTCTTAGTTGTGTGATGATGGATTCAATGTAAACTTTTAAAATTATTCATGTAAAAATTTTAGTTCTAAAAATGTTTTGGTATATAGTACATTAAAAATGAAAATTTTTATGCTGTAGATTTGAATTATTTAGCTAAAAAATGTTTCTTGTTTAAATTCTTTTCAAAAAGAATCTTAGCTATGGAACAGAAGACTAGGAAACTGCAATGTGCACTCACTTATCAAACTGACTAGGAAAGGTTTAGTTAGAGACTTACCTAAACTGGAGTTCCCACTTAATAAAGTGTGTAAACCTTGTCAAAAGGGAAAACAACACAAAGTTTATTTCAAATCAAAGAAAGAAGTTTATACTTCTCAAACTCTCGAGTTGGTTCACAGGGATTTGTATGGACCATCAAGATTTCATGTCTAAATGGGAAGCACTATGTTTATATTCTTGTAGATGATTTTTCTAGGTACACTTGAGTATAATTTCTTGCTCACAAAATTTAATCATGTTCTTATATTATCAAATATTCCAAGTCTTTAGAAAAACATAGTGAACTTAGGATCCGAACCTTTAGAAGTGATCATGGACATGAGTTCGAAAATATGGAGTTTGAATCTTATTTCTCACACAATGGCTATAGTCTAAACATCTCTCCTCCTAGAACACCTCAGCAGAATGGAGTAGTAGAACGAAGAAATATGAATCTTTAAGAGATTTCTAGGACAATGCTCAATGAATATGGTTTTCCATTTTAATTTTGGGATGAAGTTGTTAATACAACTTGTTACATTATCAATAGAGTCTTGATTAGACAAATTCTTAAAAATTCCCCTTATTAGAATTGGAACAATAGGAATCCTAACACTAATTACTTTAGAGTTTTTGGTTGTAAAGTTTTTATCCTTAATACTAAAGATAATCTTGACAAATTTTCATCCAAAAGCGATGAAGAAATTTTCCTAGGTTACTCAATCTCAAGTAAATCCTATAAAGTATTCAATAAGAAAAGGAAATGTGAGGAATAATCTGTACACATCAAATTTTATGAAACTCATCCACATGAACCAAAGACCCCTCTTGAAAATTTTGAAGAAGATATTTCCATTCTAATCCTTAATGGAAAAAATAGTGATCCTGTTGGTAAGACAACCAGTTCTGTAAATTTTCCAAAACCAATTCTTGTCGAACCCAAACCTGTAAATGAAACTGAAATTTCTAACCCTACCCTCTCCAGACCAACTAGAACCCTTAAAACCCATCCTTTAGATGCTATAGTAGGAGATTTAGATAGAGGGAAAAAAACTAGATTTTCTCTGAGAAACCAGGTTGAACATCAAGCTTTTCTTTCATATCTTGAACATAAAAATATCAATGACGCAATCAATGATGAATTTTGGGTGATGTCTATGCAAGAATAATTGAATCAATTTGAAAGAAACCGAATTTTGGAATTAGGAGACATACCTAGAGAAACATTGACCATAGGCATGAAATGGGTTTTTAGGAATAAAGTTGATGAAGCTTGTAACGTAGTTAGAAATAAGGCTAGACTAGTTACACAAGGTTATAGTCAAGAAAAAGGAATTGACTATGAGGAGACCATTACACCAGTATCTAGATATGAAGCCATCAGAATCCTGCTTGCCTATCCTGCACATTTTAATTTCAAACTATATCAAATGGATGTTAAGTGTGCATTCTTAAATGGGTATATAGTTGAGGATGTTTTTGTTGAACAACCCATGGATTTACAAACCCCAATTTTACAAATCATATTTTTAATCTATCAAAATCCTTATATGGTTTAAAGCAAGCTCCAAGAGCTTGGAATGACAAAATGAGTAATTTTATTATTTCTAAAGGTTTTACAAAAGGAATATATGATCATACCCTTTTTATAAAACTAATTTCTAATGATGTATTGGTTGTTAGAATTTATATAGATGACATTATTTTTGGATCTCCGAAGAATTCCTTATGTGTTGATTTTTCTAAAATGATGCATAACAAATTTGAAATGAGTTTAATGGGAGAACACAAATATTTTCTTGGATTTCAAGTTTTTAAAAATGAAAATAGTATTATTTTAAATCAAAGTAAATATAAAAATGATCTTCTAAAACGTTTTGAATTAGATAACACTAAAACTAGTGACACTCCCATAAGTACCACTTGTAAGTTGGATCTTGATGAAGATGGAAAATATGTTGATCAAACCACTTATAGAGTAATGATTGTAAGTTTACTCTGATTAACTACTAGTCATCCTGAAATTATGATTAGTGTGAGTATGTGTGCTCATTTCCCATCAAACCCTAAGGAATCTCATTTAAATGATGTAAAAGGAATTTCCAAATACCTTGAGAATACACCCAATCCAGGACTATTTTATCCTAAAGGAAAATCATTTGAATTAGTTAGTTATTCTGATGATGACTTCGGTGGCTATAAGTTAGAAATAAAAAAACACCTCTGGAACATATCTCATTTTAGGCAAGTCACTATTATCATGGTGTAGTAAGAAACAAAATTCTATAGCATTATCAACTACAGAATATGAATACATAGATGCTGGCAGTTGTTGTGCCCAAATTTTGTGGATGAAAAAAACATTACTAGATTATGGATATCAATTCAGAGATGTACCTATAAATTGTGAAAACAGAAGTTCTATTAACATCTCCAAAAATGTTGTTTCACATTCCAGGACAAAGAACATTGATTTAAGACAACACTTTTTGAGAGATCATTATCAAAAAGGTGATATCACTTTGAAATTCATTGGTACTGAATATCAACTTGCTGAAGTATTCACCAAAGCATTAAATTCTGAGAGAATAGACTACATCATACATGAATTAGGCATGACAAATCTCAAATAAATACCTTACTTGTTACTGATTCAGGTCTTACTATTTGATATCATACTATGTTATACTTTACTATTTCAGGATTAAGGTTTCTCACATTTACTGTCTCACTGTAAATTTTTATGTTTACGGTATCACAATTGCTATTTTGTACTTACTATCTGACGTTTACTGTCTCACCATAATACACACTGAGAAGTTCGTTCATGGTCTCACCGTGAAGCTCATATACTATCTCACCATAATGACCATACATTGTCTCACTGTAAAAATTATTTATGTTTTTCTTTAAACCTGTATAACGTTAATTATCCTTTTCAACTATTTTTATTTTCCCGCATTTTTCTTTTTGCGACGTTTGCTATTCCTAAATGATAAAACAAAAAATTTATCACTTGATTCATCACTCGAGGTTTCCTCTACCTACTCTTTTCAAACCCTTCCTTATCCCTAAAAATCTTCTCTCACTCGAACCTTCAGTGAATGCCATGAATTAAATGTCTGTCATCATCGACACCTGAAAAGTGAAACTCGAAGAAGAAGAAGATTGCACCTAAGCTAACACCCAAAGGACCTTTAAATCCAAATCTGGTAAACCGCGTTGTTGTAATTGAGAAAGAGATTTTCCCCAAATGGATTCTATTAAGAAATTCTTTGGTATTTAAAGTGATAGAACAACAAGGCTGGTTAGAATTGTTCTCGAAGGAAGATAGACCCATCTACCATAGGTTAGTGGATCAGTTTTACCAGTACGTACAGTTCTCATTTTATTCTAGTGAGAGTTATGTTATAAGAAGCAAGGTCAATGGCCATAGATGCTCATTCTATTTGAGGTTATGGGATGCATACCATAGGATACCTCATGAAGGCATCTGTGAAGAATATCAGAGAGGACCTCCACCTTCAACCAATTTCTTTGATATATAAGATTCCCTGAAAACATTAATTGGAAATGGCACCCATAGGAGAGCCATTACTGTAGAATTAGATGGAGAATCAAGGCCTCTGTTCAAGTTTATATTGATTTTGGTTAGTCCTAGGAAAGGTGAATTTTCTATTTTAAAATATCAAGATGTTTTTTTGATTCACCTTATGAAAAATGGGCATAAGATCAACCTGTGAAAGTATATCATACACCATACGTGTGAGTTGATCAAAGTCACATCCAAGTCAACTTCTCTGTTCTACTCTCGGGTAATCTCAACCATGATTTTTTCCAAAGGTATGGTTGGACCTGATGAGGAATTGATTAAGTACTTTGAGTATTGTCTCTCAAAATACACTGTCAAAATAATGAAGATAAACTAGACTCCTTTGAAGAAGGAATGGGTGGAGGAAAATGATAGGATTTAGGGAAATTCAATCCCGTGGATTGTCCCTCAAGACCAAGAGATATTTCTGATCCTATTTTGCAACCATATGAGATTGTTAAGTATCTTTAAGAAGAGGAAGAAGTGGATGAACAGCCACCTAGGGGAGTTGTTATTGTTGAGGAAGATAAGACTAAAATTCCTCATGTAGTTCTTGAAGAAGAAGTCCCTACTTTTAAAGGAGCTGTTAATCTGGATACTCAACCTCAGGATGAAACAGAATCAGATGTGAAAGAATCTGAAAATCATGCCCCAGAAGAGCCTATAGAGGGGGAACCACATGTTTTTCAAGAGTTCAATCTTGAGGAACTCCCTGTGGAACAATCTATTCCTGAAATTATACCATCTTCTAAAGAACGGATGGATCTAGCTTTTCAGCTATCTAGACAGGAAATGATTGAGGAACTTAGACCTGAGTCTATGGAATTAGACCAAGATCCTAAGCCTCTCAGTCTTGAGATGGAGACACCTGTTGATGTGGAGAAAACCCCAAATCTTGAGTCTATTGAATCGTCACATCCAACAAAGTCAAGTCTTGTAGACACTTAGTATAAATTTATAGTTTCTATGATGTTGATGACTCTCAACAGGTTATAGAAACCCGGCTGGATATTTCCTTTCTATTTCAATTTATATCAGCCTCTAATATTGAACTTGAGAAGGAACATGAACCTGTACCGGTCCCTACTCTTGATAGCTTATCTAAACAGCCATCCTTTGTGAGTAAGGATGATCTGAATTAATTTGGAGGTACTCTCTTATCCAGAGTTGAGAAACTCATGAATACCCAACCTCTTCCTGTGACAAATTTAAGTTAGAGAGATGCCTCACTATTGTTAGAGAAAATTATTTGGAAAATACAACCTAAGATAATCCATGAGATTCAGGAAGTAAGAGTTGAAAATAAGATGCTTCGTAATGAAGTGAAGACACTGAGAAGTATGTTTGATGACATGCAGAGAGAGCTCCATTCGAGATCTGAATCTGTTGCTCCTCCTATAGATCATGTTTCTCCTCAAATACCTCAGGTTGGTGTGTCTTAGATTCAACCTTATCTTGCATCCTTAGATGAAAATATTGCTGAAAGGAATAAACAAATTGTGATGTAAATGAAATAGATTGATGCTAATCTTAATAAAATCAATGATGATTATACAGGGTGTCTTCAAAAGTTGCTGAATCAACTAAAATCTATGACCACAGCTATCAAAACATTTGTTCAATCCTCTAAACCCTCCTTGGACAGTGATCTACTCAGAAATGTAGTCATAAAAGAGCTTCAGAATGTACTTAGTGGCTTCAATACGGATTCTTTATCTGAAGTGGTCAAGAACAGTGATAGAGTTCTTGATCTAGTACAAATCCACTACAAAATTGCTAATGATTCTCAACAAGAGATTTCCAAGAAAGTGGATTTCTACCTCAACAGAATCTTCTGAAAGACCGATATGACAAACCATTTCAAGTAAATTGTAGAAAATCTGTGGATTCCTCCTGTGACTCAATCTTTCAAGACCCAAGTCCCAAAGCTCATAGAGTTTAATCCATTCTCAGAAAAGTTTATGGATAACAAGGACAATTTTGATAAATCCATGCATTATGTTGGAGAGATCATTACCGATTTAATCAAACTCTTGAGACCCTATATTCATGTCCAGAGTAAAACCATTGTTGCTCCAGTAGCCGCACCTCTCAGGCTTGGGCTGCCTACCTTCTCCTATGCCCTAGCCTCAACCACTATGTATGTCGGCCAAGCACTAAGTCAGATCTGTCATGTGATTCTTGATCAGCAACTTCATAGTTCTTCTACTGCTCCTACCTTGGCTCCCTCAGTTTTTGAAGGCCTTCCTTTACCCTCTTTATAAACCACCTCACTCCCTTCTTCTACCTCGACCTCTGCCCCTATGGATTCCTCTTCTGCCACGAATTCTAAAGGCAACGATAAGGCTAGCCCATGAGGAAGCACAATGTATACTCTCTTTTTTTTGATAGGGATGCTATTGATTTTGTATTACTCTTCTATTTTGTACGGTCACTTATTTTCTATTAATAGAATGTGCACTTTTTGACTTCTCTTATTCCATCATTTTGATAATCCTAAAAGGGGGAGAAGTTTCTATACAGTAGAATTTTATCTCCTTTTATCTCTATAGTTGAATCTAATATCCAATTTTACTGTACATGATTTGTGATCATCAAAAAGGGGGATATTGTTTGACTCCTCATATATTAATCATGTTTTAATGATAAAAATTTTTATTCAACCTGGTTAACTAATATAAATTATATCTAATCATGTGTATTTATGTTTACAGTTTTCTCATGATTTAAGAAGAGCCAAGGAAGATCGTAATTGCTCTATATTCAGTTTACTTACTTTATTTATGTCTGAACACAGTTACATTGAAAAGTCTAAGACACCGTGAGTCTGCCACTAGCTATGTATTTCTGGCACTGTGAACAAGACACCATGAACAAGACATCATGAACAAGACCCCATGAACAAGACATCTTAAACAAGACACCATGAACAAGACACCATGACCATGAGAAACCATGACACTCAGACACCATGATCAATCTGGACACCGTGTGAATGAGACACTGTTTCCATGAATTACTATGACACTTTTTCTTAAACTATTTTTTCATCTTTCAATTTAATTTCTAACAGTCATATTTGATTATTTTAATGCACTGAAATAATTAATGTTTTTTTGTAGACATATCATCGGACAGTATGAGGTACGAGGTTCGGAACACAAGCAACCTATCGGCTCCAACACATGCAATGCAAGTTAAAAGTGAAGTGTGGCTAAGAATTAGGTTGTTCGCAATACAAAAATTAAAATAAAGGCCATGAGAACAATAACATAGAAGATACTTAGATGAAGTTTCGAAAAGAAAGGGATATTGCATGCAAATTGACCCTGACGAACACACGAAGCATATTTGAAGGTTAAAGATCATATTCGCTCATTGAACCTCACGAAGAACACAAGCTGAATATCGACACTCTATTTTCCACACAACTTTCATAGAAGGACTCAAATAATCATCTTCTTCAATCCAAAGGAGTATATAGCTACATTGACATCACACAAGAGCACTCTAAATGCATCTCTATATTCTTGCTCTGATGTGATCATTCTTTTCCTTACATTACGAGTAGTGTGTGCTTCTGTCTATTTGGATACACACTGACTCCTAATCTGAACTGGAGGATACTGAAATACTCACACCAAACTCTTTACACCTTTTTGTATCCCACGTAGAACTGTGGTAGAGGTCTGAGGACCTAGACGGCCTGTGTGTTGTTGTTATTTCTTTCCCACGTAGAACTGTGGTAGAGGTCTGAAGACCTGGACTGTCTGAGTACTATTGTAAATCCCGATCTAGGGTGTGGATAAAGTTATATATAAACTATTTGAGAGGAATATTTCTTAGCTTTAGACTGAACCTCTTGGTTAAAAAGTTTGTGCATCTTATTTTATTTTAAACTATTTTTCAATATTCCGCTGTTAATTACTTTGAAATTGAAATTTGTTTTAATGTAACTCTGATAGTTGAAATAAAAAGTGTTTCTAATTATTGTTAGCTAGTAAGTTAGTTTCAAAAGCTAACATAATCATCATATTAAGTTAACTGATAAATAATCAATCATTGAGAAACTAATTGAAGACTTACAATATTTATAAATTCACTATAGTTTAACTTGGTTTATGATTTGGGGGATTTCAATATAAACCTTTTAAAACAAGAATTTTTAATAGGTACTCAATTCAACCCACTCTTGAGTATCTACTCCTAACAATAATATGCTTTTCAATATCCGTACTGAGTTGAAGATACTTATTCATCAACATTTCCCCAGTTAAAAAATCATTTCAAATAAACACTATATGTAAAATTGGTATGCAGATAATGAAATAAATATATCCATGATACAATAATATGTATTTTTAATAGAATTTTAATTTGAAAATAAAAATAATCTCAAATTGGTAGTTGATACACCACATAAGAATTATTAGGTGCACAATACCAAGTAAGTCACAATTAAATGGAAATTTAGACCATTCCCCTTACCACACTGTAAATAATAAAATCCTTGCAAAAAAACAAATTATAATCAAATGAATCATTGAATAATATCAATATCATTATATTATATATCAAATGGCATCATAAATAAACCACATAAAATAAATAAGTGGCAAAAAATATAAATCTCATGGAAATAAAAGTGAGATGAGAAATCCCTTACCTTATATCCCAATGTGTTTTTCCTTTGATCTTAATGTCCTAAATAACAAAATTAAATATATTAATTCATTAATTAAGAACCTTATATACATTTATTTTAATTAGTATAATTTTATTATAATCATTTATGGTCTTTTTGATGAGTTATAATATATAATTTTATCACTCGGGATCATTTGTTTCCTTGGTTTTCAAGTTCGGTTCACTTGTATACATGTAATGAAGTTTTTGTAAAATGGGTATAATTCACAAGATTTGTAATTATATAAAATCAATTTTAATACCAATTTTTAAATGGAAATATATATCATTTGGATATATGGTATTGGGATGAATCATTAAATAGTACATTTAGTGATAATCATTTTGCTTAATTTTAGCGATTTTTTTATCAAAATGATCTAGGTTTATCACATTATTTTATAGAATGCATATAAAAAGGTTACATAACCGTAATTAATATATAATAGATATTCATAATATTTTTTGACCATAAATTTTTTTTCTTGACCATCCATGAAGTATAAATCAAAGAACTAATGTTCTTCATCCATGAAGGTTGTAAGTCGACACCTCTAGGATGATGATTTTGTTTCTAAAATAATAGAGAGAGTGTGTGTAATGAGATTGATGATGAATATTACATTAAAAAGATATAATTCCAGTATATATATGATAATGGAATAATTAGGATTATTTTTACTGAGGATGTTTGGATATAATAATAAAATAATGAACTTGAAAATAAATAATATGGAAAAGGGTGATGATTTTACCTCTTGAATACTCCTCCTTCAGAACGTCCTTAAGGGAATTGGTTTGGATCTTTTGGCAATACCATGTGTTTATGTACCTAGGGAGATAATAAGGAAGAGTATTTTTTGTAGAAAGTTTCCAATATTCAAGACTAAGTGGAGCGAGGAGATGAGAGGGTGAGCGGTGGTTTTAAAGTGGAGACGAGGGGTGATTTCACAATATTTTTATTCATCAATTTGTTATTTTTCTCAATAAAAGCAATATAATTGATTATTGTTACTATATATAGATATGAGAGAATGTTATTTGAAACAAATGGTTTTTTACATCATCTATGATTCCTAGAATAATGTATTTAACTTGTAATGTATTTATACCATAAATTACAAAATTTTACTATTCACTTAAAATCAAATATCTGAGAAAATCCCAAAAATTCAAAGTTGCTTTTTTTATGTGCATTATTCAAAAATGAACTCCATTTTATGAAAATAATTTTATAATTAAGACAAATTTAATTTTTATGTAAAATCATTATTCACTCAAAAAATAATGATTTTATCAGTATAATTGATTTTATAACACCCTGAAAAATTAACTAAGGTTTCATTAAATTATCCTAAAATAAAAGGAAGAGAAAATATTTAACAATGAATACACCTTTTGAAAATGAATTATATTTTAAATACTTTTTTTAAATTATAAAATTGACATTAAATATTTATAATTTAAAAATACCAAGAATTAATTTTTAATTTTTAAATTATCCACTATCATTTATAAATTTCATAAATTTTATTTATACATTCATAGATGAGGTTACTATTCATAAGGATTAAATTCTTATTCATAATGGTATAATTAATATTTATAAGGGTAAGTTACTATTCACCAAAAAATTATGTTGATCCTATCATACTATAAATATCTTGGTGAACACAACCGTGTAAGTTCGTTTTTTGAAATTCAAAATACATAAGTGAAAAAATTATGTTTAATTTCTAGGTTATAACTATCTCCTATAAATACATAGTGTTATTTAATAGAGACTCAATGCTCCAAGGATTACATTCTATACTAAATTTATATTTAAATCCATGTGTTGTTATATTGATGGTTACACAATAGTTTAAATACAAATGATTTGGTATGAAGATCAATCCCCTATTAAAATATGTCCTTGAAAGTGTAATGTTTACACTACAGTTTAAATATAGATTTAAAGGCTTTGAGGTTATTAAATTTTTAAAATAATGATAGTGAAGTATAACAGTATGATATATTTTGATTCTTGACTATAAGGGATGAATGTTTTGTCACAGTTTAAATACAAATTGGAAGACATAATGTTCATAAGAGAGTTTGTTTTTTTTGATAAAGATAAAATGGATATGATGGGGTTTCAGGTTTTCCACATTTCTTAAGTATTACAAAAGAGTTTTCTATTGTTCAAGAAATATTGATGTTTTTTATGGTGTTTAAGATCATATATGAAGATAAAGGAGTTATGATAGATTTTGATTTCATCTAATAATGTAAAATTGTTACATTTTAGTTTTATGTCATCCAAGAAGCCACAAGGGTTATTTTGGAGTTTATTATGGTCTATAAATATTAGGGTTAAACTATTTATTCATTTACTCTCGGAAGGCTTAAGGTTCACACAAGAGTTTATTTATATTTAATAAGATGAAAGGGTGAATCTAAATTGGCTTACTGAATAGGAGGGGAAAGGGTTACATTATGATTTCATGATATCAGTGAAGAAAAAATTAACACATTGGAGTTTCATTCTATAAAGAAAGGATAAATTGTCACATTAGAGTTGAATTTCATATAGTAATATGAATGGGTTTGTGGGAGTTGTTTTCCAAAAAGTAAGGCAAAAGAGTTAGCATTGAGTTTATTGTAGTCTATGAAGATAGAAGGGTTATATTGGAATTTCTTTTCATCATGGATGGTGAAAGTCTTTGTAAAGAGGGGTTTACCACAATTTTGGAATTAAACAACTAGAAGGATTGTTATGTATCCTAATTAAAATAATAACAATCCATATAGTTTATAGTAATAATATAATGTTGTACAATTATCTATTACCCCCATCATTAATAAATTGGGATTCCAATTTTTTTAGAGAAATAATGAATATCATACTATTTAAATTAATTTCTACAAGGCATTAATCAAATCAATAATAATTTGTTTTTTAGTTCAATTCCATACTATAGGTTGCACTCTGGAATTTAACATATTATAGAGATGTTGTTAATACATACAATTTAAAGTCAGACTGTAAGAACTTGTACCATAATGTTTTATGTCATAAGGTGAAATCCACCCCCATACAGTTTATAGTCATGCATGATGGACTGTTATACCATACATATTAATGAAACATATCAAGGACCAAATATGGGACTTACATAATAAGGGTATCCCACAATTAGTCTATATATATCCTAAAATGACTCTTTACATATCAGAGAGAGAATGTCATAGTGAATTATTGGGACTTATAACTAATGTAACTGACCAACTCAGGCCAACCCATAATGTCACACAAGTTGTCCTACCATAAGGACCAATTAATTTCCTAATCAAAATGGTTTTGGAATAAGAACCGGGTCATTATAAAATGAAACATGGGAATGAATTCATCCTCGATATACATACGATGTGATAGATAAAATAGTATTAAAAAAATGCAAATATAGCTTATATCAAATGAACCAAACCATAATGGTAATATCCAATAAGTCGATAATAAGGTCTAAACAAAATAAATGAAGTGTCATCAATATAAAAATAGAAGCAACCTACGCGTCTATATCCTCATGTCTATCTATCACCACTATCCCAACCCACCAAAAAATAAACATAATTTTGGAAAATCATCATCTATAAAGCACTCCTTCATTTACATCTATCCTAAAAAACCAAATCTATAAATCCCAAAATAAAAGAGTAGGATGTGAGAACTAGGTCTCAATAATATACTACTAAGAATCCATATAATTTAAAGTCATGTACATTGATTATTTCTTATATAAAATATATTTCATAAATAAATAAAAATTTCCATTCAATAAAAACTCATATATCGTTTTTATTTTAAAAGCATTCAATATTTAAATAAATAAATATATATGACATAACATTTGGTCTGTGGGGTAGATGTAAAAAATTGGTTTCAACAATCAATATATATATATCAAGTAAAAAAATAAACATATAAAGTATACATGCAATGTTATATATTCACAAATAACCAATGAGAATCATGAAATAAGGGTGTACATAAATAAGATAAACTAGAAACATAAACTAGAATAAGTGACTCATAATGTTGATAAAACTTGGATATTAGTAATGTCTCCCCACTAGCACTGATTACAACATGGGGATCTCCCTTATTAATATATTACGCTACTAAGACTCCCATATGAAAGGATTTAATCAATAAAAAGGTATCCCATTTTCCAATATATAATCATTACATTTTAGGAAAATCATTAATGTATTTCATAAAACATTATCTATAAATATGAAACACCACTCCCATACTTGAAAAAAATTTCAAATTAAAAATCTTATTTTAGGAAATTTTAAGACACAACATGTGCGTAAAATCTAGTATTCAAGTAAAACCCACATTAAAAAGACAGACTATTTCCATCAAATCCCATATAAATATTAAATTTCACAGACAATACCAATGTAAAACATAATAATATAAGGTTATCCAAGGGATACATTATATGATAGATAAACATACATCCAAATAGATGAAAATAATATTTCCTTCTGAACGAGTGATGGGAAATGATTATATTTGGTATTTATGAGCCTAGCTCTACTTGGATGATTCCTAAGAAGAAGGGAAAACCTTATTCCACTACTGGATGAGATATTAATGCTCAAAATTCCCTCATGGAACATTTTGTGTCTAGAATCTGAGCCATTAGAGAGTGAATTTTAGGTTTAATAGAAGGAAACATATAAATAATATGCATTAAAACTCATCATTAAGGTTTTACATGGATATAGTAACATCCCTTATAAGATCAGGTGTTCATTTTGGTGTTTCAAAAATTGAAACCACCACCACCATGCCCTGGTGTATCTGTCTACGATGTGGTTCCCTCACCCAGGAGTCCAACTATAGGGACCAGAAATTCCTCGGACTTGAAACATAGGTCCTTTTGGTATAGAAAAAACTTATTATACTTCTGTGGAAAGGTGTATTAGTAGTGGATGTCATGTGGACCACCAATATTCCACACCCTATAGTTTATGTAGTGTCCCGTGTTGGTACACGTAGGATTCCTAAAGGCACACCATGGTCATGGTGTTGTTTGTTTTTCTACAAAAATTACCCAAAACAACATTTTAAGACACTATGAGCCTCCAACTCTTCCAAAAATTAAGAGAAAAATAAAAAAGTGTCTCTATACCCGATTCCCCGAATTAGGGTGTAATAATTATCCCCAACAAAAAGGATTAAGAACCAAAACCTGATAATAGATTATCCCATTGATTCATCATGAAGGCCTCATCCTCCAAATCACATTTTTCAATAATATCTTGACCCCTCCCCCAAGTAGTACCCCTCTTGGGTCGGTAATGAGATTTGGGAGAAGTTGGACACCTAAATCCCGCCTCTAATAGGTCTCAGGTTATTGACTATCACCAAGTTTATAATAAGCATAAAAATGAGAGTCATTAACCTCTAAGAGAACTTGTGGAAGAGATAAAAATATTATAGATACACCAACCAGTATATGATCATATATATAAAAATAATACCAAGTGCATACATAAAATTTCATACCATACAAAAACAACTGAATTGAAAACTGCTAGTACAAAAATGGAAAGCTCAGTAGTGACCATGAATCTCAAACAACTATTGCAATACCATGAGCTAGAAATATCCAACCTAGTATCCAAAAAACTCCTAAAGAAATCAAAAGAGTTCATATATACATGGGATTAGAATAAAATAATACTATGTAGCATCCTCCTCTTATTATCTTGTGAAAAGTTAAAGAATGTATGTTAATGCAAAGTGACCAAGAATTGAACAAACTCATCACCAAAAAATGATTTACTAAGTTACTAGCCTTATAATCGATTAATTTAACCAAATATCACACACAAGAGGTCATATAATATTGTAATCAGACATCTAGTGCACCAATCTCCCACTTCCCTATTAGTTTTCCTCTCTACCCCAACATCACACATCCTGATCCATCTCCCACCAAAAGTATTCAAGTCCATATACACTTGGTATATGTATCAAAACATTCACCACATACATCAAATCATTCCATATCACATCGCCATATAGTAACTAACTAGTTTTAATGATAAACCACAACATTTATGATGTATATCATACATCAAGTATTATACCTCAATCCATCACAACTAATACACCATGTAAAGAACATCAAACCATCATAAACTATACACATCATACATATAATCATCATTAGGTTACTATATATGGAGATACAAGTTTTTGAAATAACCACAATCCATCATATCCCTCTACACACATATATGTAGGAAAACTAACCTCTATTCATAACAAAAGATAAACTACCAAGAGAAGATATAGGTTCCATATGGGGTAGTAAACCATCCATCCTCCTACTAGGATGTTGGGGAAAACACACTTCTAGAGTCCACTGTGTTTCTGTCGCCCTAACCAGTATGGTGGGTGGGCATAGGAAATCGTTGAATATATAGCATATAATATAGCACACAGCCACACTATAGGATTAACTTCTTCATAGGATTAACTATAGTTATCATAATTTGGATAACTAGCTGCCACTTATGAGGACAATATTTCCTACAAGTACACTACTATTATGAAGAGATACATAAAACTAATTTTTTTTCATTTTATACAGTTTTCCTTTTAGTTTCACTACCAATTAATTAAACATTAACATTATTCCAAATTACTTTACATTAATCATCAGAGTGATCTTCATTCCCTCAATTCATAATCCAAAACAATTCCATGATTTTTCAAGATAAAATTTTTCATTCCAAAAAAATCCAACACCATGGGATAAACATTTATTAAACACTATTAAACTGTCTATAATTCCAGGTCCTCTACGAAAACATAATAATATATCATCAAGAGAAAAAATTAAACCATGAACATCTAGCTACCTCAATAAGTGGGAAAAGGAATGTATATTAACAAGAAACCCTACCATCAAACATTAAACAAATTCTTGTCATGAAAGAATCCATATTTATCACATTAATGGGTAATACTAACTTCAACATTGTCTATCATCTCCACGGTAATACTTGACACCCTCATGAATATCCCAATGCATCTCTCCATCATAGGAATCAAATTATGCCACATTATATGACTCTTCTCATCCCATATAACAACATACATCCTACGCTCATCCATCCCAAACTCACTTCATAAGGATTGTATCTATATAAAATAAAAGGTTCATATCTATATCACATCACTAGGATGATATTTACATCACATCACAAGGAAGTAAGTAAAAAATAATAATCAATAGGGTAACATGGTGGTAAAACAAGTCATTCATCCTTTACATGAAAACTTAGCTCTCATGGATCCCAACACAATGGATTGACCTTTTAGAAAAAGGGAACCTCTGACCGTAAATGTTTAAGTTTATCAAAAAATAGTTATTATTCCATCTTGAATTACCCAATTCATTATTCATAGGTACCAACTAATGGAAAACTAAGACACCCTATATAAGAATCTATTAAAAGTTTCACTTTCTCTTAACATTAATTCCAATTTAAAAAAACACAGAGTAGTACCATTTTAATTTAACATGTCTTTTTATTATTACCATCAATAATCATTAACTAGATTCACATTACTTATCAATTTCATTAACACATGGAATATCATATTCAATATAACTTACACATCACATCAATTTGAAATAACATCAACATAAAAAACACCAAATTTCAAACATCTCTCTTCTTTAATTATTATGAAAATTACTCCTTTAATTGCAGGTTTATGTTCTTTACCAATTTCATTAGTTTCAACATACTAAACCAACAATGATAAATTATAAACATGAAGATTATAAAAATAACACTATACATTCAATCTAGAGGAACCCCACTATAATGGTAAGAAGATACAATATTTTATAGCTACACATATACCAATTATTTTTTAATATGATTAAATATTTATTAGATTAATTAATTTCCATCTGAAGGGATAAACCATACTAACATTCTAATTTCATGTAAATAAAATAGAATAATTGAGTCCCCAACCTCAAATGCTTCAAAATTCATTGCATGATAATGGATTACCATTGAGAATACTAATATACTCTCTTATATGAAGACTATAACCCTACAAAGGCTTCATTCCATGACCATGAAAAAAACAAAACAAAACACTTTTTAGATTAAAGAGGGGAAGCCACCTTATCATGGAATGAAACCTAGGAGGAACTTGATTAATGAACAAAAACATGGTATATAGAATATACATTGGATCATTGTAGATAAAATATGGAAGGTTGGGATCAATCCCCTTTAAATAGATCCTAAAGTATCTTGAAAACCCATCGCTAGCCACCTTGAGAACTGGGATGAAAGGGTAGGGTTTGAGAAAAGTCGAGTTGCATTGCATGTTATAAATGAACCACCCATGGAGGTAGTTTACATCATAAATACTTCATTTATGTCTTAAATGTGTTGAATTTTATGTTTAACTAAGAAAAATATCATCTTGAATATTTTAACTCACAAACAATATACGTTGTAAAATCATGATTTTTGATGTAAATTCCATGGGTTGTATAATACAAGATGCAACCCACTTGTATTATAAACCCCAATTACACTATAAACAATTTTATACATCTTATGTTCTCTATGATTACAAAATTTACTATCCAATCAATAAAAACCTCTATTGATCCTCTTCTGAACATCCTAGGCATCAGAAACATTCAAAGGGATTGACCAGATGGATCTCGAACCTTTAATATAACATCTATTAAAACATTATCATCATAAATATTTCAATACAAAACCTATAGAGAACCAAAAAATGGATCATTTTAATACCCACCCCTTGAGATACCTTTCATGGATCTCTTCATCATAATATCTCAACCACGTAATTATGGGGAAAAGCATAAAATCACACAACAACAAAAATATCCTAAACACTCTCTCTGGAGAGATACCTCCCAAACAAGAGAAATGTTATCAAAAACTAGGAATAAAGAGAAAACCATATCATAAACTTGAAAGGGTTCAATATATACAACTAGAGTAATGACAAGACAAAAGAGAAACCATAAACAGCTTTGGGTACTGAGCGTGTGTCTTCTACTCTCATTCCAAGGTACTCTACAACATGATAAAAAGTTTCGATGAGTGTTGAACGAGGGGACTAGAATTATTGAAGAGCACCATCTCATTGTGGTCTTGAATATACATAGGCCACTCCTCAAATGCATTAACATCATCAATATCAATATCACACTAATAAGTGAAATGAGAGTCATTATTTAGGAAACAATGGAGTTACGAAATGTGAAAAACATCATGTATCCATCTCATCTAGGGGGGGTTCTATTTGATATTCCTTAGCTCTAACGTCAGCCAAAAACATTAAAGGTACAATATACTTGGGAAAAATCTTACTATCGTTTCTATATATACAGCGCCCATGACCAGGAGTCTTCTTTAGAGCGACGTGTTCTTCAACATCTATCTCTAGAGGTCTCCTCCTATTATCGATATATGATTCATGATGATATTGTTCTACCTCAATCCATTCAAGAATCAAATGAACCATATTTTTTGTCCTGCGTACTAGTTTAATCATGAGAATTAATGACTCTATAACCCCATTCCATCCCAAAAAAGGATTAAAAGGTTGGACATACACATATTAAAATGGTTTCATACCAATAGTGGAGAGAAAACAATTACTTTTAGAAAACTAAAAAAGTGTAGGTTACCCATAAATGAATATATTAAATACATGACCCAAGAATGAAACATTTTTTGAAGAGTCTATATTGTCTACATGGTTTGACCATCCATCTGCAGATGAAAATCGGTGTTACGGAATAACTAAGATCCAAAAGAATGATGGAGACATGTCCATACCATTGAGGTAAAATAAGAAAATTAATCAAATATTATTATCTTTGGGAGTCCATGGAGTATCACCAAATCCACAAGATACTTGAAAAAACCTTCACTAAGTTCAACTCCCTGATCACTAGGAAGTGGGTTAATTTCTTTAGACTATACCCTATCACCCAAATAACATCATATCCTCATTTAAATTAAGGTAAACTAGTAATAAATTTTACCCAGATGAACTCCCACATCCATTAGGGAATATATAATGGCTAGAGTAAACCACTAAGAACAAAGTTCTTGATCTTCACCTTCTGATTCCCCAAACCTAAATACACAAACTCAGGAACTATATGCTAAATCTAATTACACCAAAATGACCTCTCAAATATTATTTTATTATTGTCACACCTGAATTTACCACTTAGGGTGAGTTATTGAACTCACCAAAAACCATATAACATATCCAAAAAATGGGTGAATATAATCACCTAGAATAAAACCCAGTTTTTTCTATTCATATAGTAGCCATCATGAAAATCACCAAATACAACTAGGTCTCTCCAAAACACCACCATAGAATCCACAATTTTGGACTCCTCCACCTGGTGCACTAAAAAAGACTACCTCATCATCTATAACTGGAATAATATATCTCTAACCTTTCCCATATCAAGCATAATAACTAATATTTAACCCATCACCCTATAAATCTCTCCAGACTCACTCAAAAAATCACTACATGACTACTTACTCTCTGCATCACCTCTAAAATTTCCCTTTACTAGGATATATGAAATATAAAAGTTGTAATCCCGAAATAATTTTATCCATTGGTATTTTTTCATGTTTAATTAACACTAGTATAATATATACCAAATGATCTTATGGTCTATAAAAGCCACAAAACGCACACTGATGAGGTAATTTCACCATAATTTCAGAGACAAGATAACTACCTCGAACTAGAGATCATGTGTGGCATAATTACATAATTGTGGATGACAGTTCTTATACCCATTAGAATAAATTGATATAAAATATTTAATAACACATCCCAAACAAAGATGTTAAGAATCATAGAAAACCGAAAAATTAACTCCCTTAACTGGAAAATAAAAGAGTATAGTGTTGACAAAATTCTCTGTCAAGCAGTCAACAGATTCCTAAAACTTATCAGTCCACAAGAACTCTTCATCCTTTCGGGAAAAGGCTCTTAGCAGAGTTACAACTTCAGAGAAATTATCTACAGACCTCTCATAATAGCCTATAACACCATGGAAACATCTCACTTATGCCACAGTCTAGGGGGATTCCCAATAAACAACTACACATATCTTCAAAGGATACATATACACTCACTACTAGTACATGAAAATCCCCATGAAAAAGACATCACAAGACTCTAAATAGTACTTAAAAAATTTCCCAAATAGTTTCGCAATATATAGAATTCACAAAATGGCATGCAGATTCTCTACATTATCCTCCTAAGATATAGAATACACAATGTTTACATTGATTAAAACCACCAAGAAATGATCTAAAAACACTATAAACACTAGGTTCAACAACCCTGTGAACAGGATGGGAGCATTTATCACACCTAAAGAAATCACAATGAACTCTTAGTTCCCATTATGACATCAGATGGATTTTTTTAGAATATCCTCTTCCTTTAATTAGATATGAGGATATCCTGATCAAATATAAATCTTTTAAAACCAACATGATTCATTCATCTCATATAAATAAATCATCAATACTTAAAATAAGATATTTGTTCATTAATTTCACATAGTTCATGTTATAATAATGGATACAAAAAATAATTTTATTGTCATTTCTCACAAAAAAGGAGATGCGCCCTAAGGTGACACCATCAGAAGAAAAAATCACACTACAACAGATCATTGAGCTATACTCAAAACTCACACATATTAGAGAAAGTAATTTTATATAGAGAGTTTGATATATGAGATATGATTATTTTACCCTCTATCCCAAAATGATTCTCCCAATGAGGGGGTAATGATATAACATCCTCTAGAGAGATATTAGGGTACTCATCCACAACTCTGAGAAACTTTGATTGATGAACCTTTTACTACTAGAAAACATAACTATACCCATGGTTTTTAGAGGAGAGTGGGTAGAGGTTTTGTTGGAAAAAAATTTCTTAAGAAAGTCTTATACCTAAGTTTCTCCAAAATTCATGAGTATAGGTCAACCATATACCCCTAGTTTTTGGAGAACCCTAGGTATAAGATTCATGAGATATTTTTTGGGAAACCACTATACCCATGGTTCTCAAAAATCTTGGGTATAGGATGGGATATACCAATAGTTTATTAAACTGGGGAAATAGGTTTTGTGGGGAAACCAAATTTTGACCAACACCCATGGTTTTAGAAAACTATTGATATAATTTAACCCATGTTTATTTCATAAAAATAAAAAATATTTTTAAAAATATATATATATATATATATGTTATATAAGAACCTAAATTGTGTGATAGAGTAGTTGTATAGTTTCTGGACTGTAAGTGGAAGGATCTGGGATCAAATCCCAATTGGTGTTTTTTAATAAATGGCATATACCCACAGATTAAACAATCTGTGGGTGTAGACCTATACCCCCCGGTTTGGTTAAACCATGCATATAGGTATACAAAAACCAAATTCTTATACCAATGTTTTAAGAACTATCGGTATAGAACACTTATTCCCATGGTTTGACAAAAATGTGGGTATAGGTTTATCTGATGGCTAGAATCCCAATGATTCATGAAACCATGGGTATATCCTATAACGATGGTTGAAAACCATGGTTATAGGTAAAAAATCTTGTATTGTATGAAAATATCAGCATTAGTTCATCAATCAATTAAGACAAGTATTTGACATGCCTCAGACCCATCTGATGGTCTCAATCACCAACAAACACTGTGAAATCTCCATCAACATCATAGAACACAACCTATCTCCTGAAGCAATACACAAAATATTTCACCAAATACAAAAAATCAATATTTGGATGATTTTGTATGGTTGTATCCATAAATATATGAAGTCCCCCAAGATAATATCTTTCCCAGTACTATCTCACAATCTCTACATACATCATACATCAAATCTCAACCAAAAAAATGTCATTTTCAATTCCAAGGGCTTTGGAGTCCTCTCCATATCAGGAACCAAATCATTGGTATGGGCATTAGATATGATAAAGTGTGTATATCCTGAATCAAAAAAAGCATAAACACATGTAGAAAACAAAAAATGGTGACTCGAATGAAATTTGGATCACCCAATGCTAGAAATGAAAATGAATGAAGCTGACCATGGCCTGTTCTATGACCTCTCAAACCCTACTGATGACCATCTCCACATCCATCATTTTCTCTATGAGGATAATGAGTATCTCTAGGTAGTACTCTACTAGCCTCATATCATTTCTCATGATACCAAACTGGTATACCCTACTACATTTAACATATAAAAAGATAGTTCAGTGGAAGAACATGAAGCATAACACCTGGTTCACACTAACTTCTCAAGGTGGTTTGGTACTCTCACTACTTGTAAGATCATACTAAACAAGAAAAGCACACATATTATCCCTTTTCATGGGTCTGGGAGTGTCCGACCACAAAAAAATGAGATGATGAGGGTTGGTACCTACCCTAAGTTGATTACAAACTCTTCTATCAAGGCAGCTGGGAACCCCGAACCATAGCTCTTCATTGTGAACAATCCTTATGAATAACATATAGTGATGATCTAATTCAAGAATGTGTCCTCTCAAAAACCTCTTCTCTCTCCCACTCCTTATGATAATACAACAACATAAATGCTGTGACACGGATCTATATATTTGGATGAATTTTTTTCAAAAATTCCCTACCTTGGCCTCCTCATCTAGAAACAGGTATAGAGAATTTCAAATAAGGTTCCTAAAATAGATCTCGAACTACTGGACACTGTCACTCCCTGGTTGAAGGGTAAGAATATCCTAGAGACTGGCTTCCATCATTGTAATATAAAGAAACACTTCTCAAAACTGGCATATGAACCTCTCTATGAGTCCTCTGAATCCACACTACCCCCTACCAATAATATCCACCATCGTCTCACAACTCCACGCACCATCATCACAATAAACTACATCCAATACTCCCTACGATCATGGGATGAACTATAATAATTCTCAACATCCTCCAATAAGTATTATGTGACTATATCTGAAACATGACCCCAAATGTCTAAAAACTATAAGGATAATACTATCTAAGTGTCCCCCTCCATGTGTTATTTACTTATTTATATTTTTTAAGCTTTTAGCCTTTCCCAAGTTATAACCAATTCCAAAACAACACAAAGAATAACGATTCACCATACATTCCTTGTTATCTAACCTAAAACCACCATCTCTTCATTTAATAGGCTCAGTGAACATCAAGTTTTGATCATCAGATCACAAAGGGCTCTAAATATCTATGGATCAACAAGTTTACCGTGGTTACAACACTTAATAAACTTAACTGATGTCATTTTCCTACAAACCCATGTATTATCAACTTTTCAAAACTCCAAAATCCATCCCATCCCCAAAACTAAACCTTCGATAAAACTCTATTACAAAACTTCCCCCTAAATTGTACCCCTCCTAAGTCGACAATGGTAGAAGAGAGATAGTGACCACCTTTGTCCTGCCTCCAGTTGGCCTCAGGTTTGTGGTTAGCACAAAGGTTATAATAATCATACATTTGGGTGGAATTAAACTCTATGGTAACATAAAGAAGATGTAATTTTAAGATAGATACACCAATCACACCTGATTAGATATAAAAAATAATCCAATGTCCATATATATAATTTTATATAGTTATAAAACAACTTAAAGGAAAATTATAGGTACCAAAATTAAAAACTCGATATCCACCAGGAAGCCCAAATATCTATTGAAAATCCTAAAGTAAGTAATACCTAGATCAATCTCCAACCTCCTCCTTTTGACAAGAAAACAGTTCATATGTACATGGGATGAGAATAAAAGTAAACTAAGTATGATCCTCCCCAGATCCTCACATGAGAAATATAATGAAACAATGTTGTGGCATAGTGAACAATAATAAAACTAACTCATCTCCTAAAAAGATATTATATGTTTTAATCCTCATAATTTTTAACAATTACCAAATATATCATACATGATATCTTATGATGTAGATATGAAACATCAAGGGAACCCTTCTCCCACTTCCCCATTGGTTTTCCACTCTGACCCATCATTTCACCTCCTAATCTATCTCTCTCCATAGGTAATACATCACATAAATGCTGGATTTTAGTATCAAAACATAAACCACTTTCATCAAATAACCCCATATAACATCTCCATATAGTAACAAAGTAGTTTTTGGGAGACACCATAGCATGTATGATGTGTATCATACATCAATTATTATATCTCAATCCATAACAACTGATACAATGAGTAAGGTACCCCAATCCATCATATCATATACACATCATAACTCTTTGGATACTATATATAGAGATAAATCTGTATGAAATAACAACATTCCATCCTAGACCTTAAACCACACACACACACACACATATATATATATATAGGAAACCCAACCTCTGTGCATTCCAACACATGAAATACTAAGAAGAGAGGGTGGAGCCAGAGGGGGTAGTTATCCTTCTATCCTCCCATCAGGAAGTTGGGGAAATCACCCACCTAGAGTCCATTGGGTTTTTCTAGACCAAACCAAAATTGGTGGTGTATTTTATGAAATAACAAAATATATATAATATAATATATCTCATAACCAACCCTAGAATTAGGTTAAAGTAGAACTATCACCACTCCGACACTCGGTACCCACTACTTGGGACTAAATATCCTATATGCCATCAAATATTTTATAGACATGAATTAAATTACTTATTTTTATTATTATTATTATTTATTTTTATTTTTTATTTTTCCATTAACATTATTTCACATTACATTACATTAATCATTAGATTGAATTCCATTACCTCTGGGTATAATCCAAACCATGTCAATGGTTTATCAAGATCATCTTTTTTCATTCTAGCAATAACAAATCCCATAATTTAAAATTTTATTGAACATTATTAAATCTTCTATCATTAAAGTGAATTCCATTCCATTTTGACACCCTCATGTACATCCCAATGCATCTCTGATTTATAGGCACCAACCACTGGTGCATTATCTGGGCCTTCCCACCCCACATCACATCAGCCATCCAAGGCTCGCATCACAAGCCTCATATCAAGAGAATATGAAAAAGATTTTTCCAAAGCACATTAAAGTTAGTTAATCCATATCACATGATAATGAATCAAGAAAAAAACATAATAAATGGGAAAATGAAGGCATAAACCATAGAAAGATATAAAATGATTAATATTGTCATGAACCAAGTCGGGCTATCATCTGACCCGACACCCAACCCGGACTAAGACAACAACCAAGAGATATTCTCAATCCTCTCAGGTTGGTGAATTGCACCAAGAATCAAAGTTAAACCATGTGGTAATGATTTCTCCCAGCACAAACATGATAAAAATAACCAAATAGAGCACTCAACATAGCAAAAAATACACTCATACAATAAATATATAAACAAACCCAACTACAAAAATAGAACGAAGCTAAAAACTGAAAACAACAGAAGAAAACATCAAAAACATGAAGTCCATGAGACCTTATGGTCACCACCATTAATAAACCATCCCATCCATGGAAAACCTGAACTCGAAACTCGAACCCTCGAAATACTTGGGTTTACCGATGTTGAGTGGCATAAGTGGGGTGTGACCATAAGTGTCTCAATATATAATAACCCTAGAATACAAAAATTTACTTTCTTGAAACATACCATAAAGACTAGTTTAATAATATATATATATAATAGGTGTTTTCTAATTTAAATCCAAACACATCTTTCTAGAAAACCAACCTTTAGAAACAAAACACCCACAAATTTCTATTTCAAATCCCATCTCACAAAACCAATACAAAAATAGTGACCCACACCAGATAGAAAAATGGTGTACGCTACAAATAAAAGAAACCGAACATGCCAACACAATCTAACAAGGAAGGTATTAATAGGTGAAACTAAAAAACTGCACATTTAGATAGTAATCATGAGAATTTTAAAACCATCACCAAAAGAAATCCCTAGATGTACCTAGTTTGGACTCGCCTATCGGTGTATGGTGCAACTCCATATGAAATGTCCATACCGCCTCTCTAAACTATCCAATATAGTGGCATGACCCACCCATCCTCTCATCAAATATTGGAGTACCAAACCATATAATCAGTTTCAATAATTAACTTTCACTAAACCCTACAGATTAAGCAAAGGAAACCAATGATAATAGTACATGGTTTATTGGGAGGTCCTCACATGTGTGGATCAAACCAATATCCCACACCCACCATGCATTCCCATCCCAAACCATGAATATTGGAGTCGGTATTGTAGGACCAATTGTTTTTACATCTTTACATGAATATTTTATGTATTGAATATTAATAAAATGTTTTATTACATGTTTTTATGTTGTTCTTAATTAATCTAATATAATAATTCCCTAGAGTATATGTCGAATTGATAAGGTCATAGAAGTTCCCATCTATGATCAGAACCTCGATTTAAGAGGAAGATATTCTAAAATAATATTCTACAGTTGGATAATGCACTATGATGGGACAAATAGTACATATAATCTCATCCATGAGTAATCATAATAAGATGAGGATTATTCTCAGGAAGATCTCACATATTAATCTCCAAGACAAGAGATTATAAGAATAGACCCACCAGTAAGAATTTTTCTTGTTTTGGTTTCATTAGATATTCTTATTTATGAGTGAGTTTAATAGTCCTTAGACTTTAGAATTAATATTAAAACATGTTACAACTCACACACATAGATGTATTTTGTAATCCTTAACGATAACAGTTCACGGAGGATATGGATACATTGGGTACATTATGAATGATAGGTAATTACTGAATTTTTTGATGAAGGATTTGTAACTTATATCTTTGTGGAAGAAAATATCTCACTCCATAGATTGGAATAGATCTATCACACTAAATTCCATGGCCATGTAGTAATGATGTGTTTTTTCAGATAGTCAATGAAATACATATTGAGAATATAGTTTACTGAAATCGATGTGAAGCCTTTTTTATGAGATATTGGGACAAAGGGGTTATATTATATAGTGAGAATTAATATATGGTTTTTACTTTGTGACATTGGGTTATTTTTATTGGGTACCGTGACCCGTGGCTAGATAGTAATTTTTAACCTTCGGAAGCCCCAAATAATTATAATGATAAAAAATCCTAGAGGTTCACACAATAAGTGATTCCATTAATCTAGATGAAATTCTATTTGATTTTCTTTAATGGAATAAATATTTTTCTCAATTATGAGGAATAATTTTATTCAACTTATATTAATCGCATAAATTAAATAAATATTTATTCCCCATCTTGAGAATAAAATATTTATTTTATTCATTGAATATTTTAATAAATATTTATTTTATAGACTATGAATAAAATATTTATTTATGAATAACATATCCATTCAGTTTCTCAATAAATTCTAGAGGATTTTGAATAGATGAATACCATATACGGTAACAAATATTAATTAAGAATACTGTTATATAATATTTGTGAGTTGTGACCCACAAAAAAATAACTATTATATAATTATTATTAAGAGGATTGGGATTTAGTTAAGGAAATAAATGTTATTTAATGGATTTTATGGAATTAAATATTTTTTAAACATAAATACCAACTCTATAAATAGGGGGATAAGCCTACTGTGTAGACCATCAGAAATTGGGAATAGATTATTGTTGCCCACAATGAATTCTCTATCGACTCCTCCTTCTCTCTCCCTCTCAAGAAGGAGATGTTTATAAGGTATTTCATCTAGGAAAAAGATTGAGTAATCAATAACAAAAAATGAAATTCATTCAACTCATTGTGTTATCACTTAAATATTGTGTGGTGTTTCTTTAAGATCATAAGTACATGTGTGGATTACCACTAGAGGGATTATATCCTTGGATTATCATATAATAATGAATTTAATGTAAAATAATGTTTCAAATGATAAAAATTAATCAACAAAGATTGTTCCTAAGACCAATCATTTTTTCCTTTAGATATTAAATAAATTAATTATAAAATTAACGTGTAAGATCCTCACTATTGATTTTGGGAAACTATTATTATAATAAAATTTCAAATATCTTCCTCCTACACATGATTTTTCTGTGACTGGAAATAACAAGTTGTATCAAAGGGATCATGTTTAAATTTATAATTATTTATTTTATTGTTGATCTATTTGAAATAGTTGTCATATTTTCATTTCATGTTATTCGTTCCTTAATCCGAGTTGAAGTAACATGTTATCAACATATTAACCATATTTTTCATTGTTTAATTTTGTTAAATGTTTAAGAACAAGGTAATAATGATCAGAGCCATTATGAAAGTCCAAATATTTTTCTGTTAAAACTTGTTTACAGAGAGTGCGACCGAAGCACACATTATACACCAATTTTCATTGTATCTAGATTTGTTGAGTAATTAATTACAGAAAATGCTTTTATTACACAGCATGTTTTGACCAGGAAAACATGAAATTCATAAAGTGATTAAAGGGTGTGTAAGTGGCATGTACACACTGTGTAGTCTGGTAGAGTTAACATGTAGAAGCCCAAAGTGTGTGACTTGGATATATGATAGCCAAGGTAAATTCCATGTAGCTACATGTACACTCAGTGTAGTCTCCAACTACTAGAAAAAAACAAAAAATTCAATAAATTTTAAAATTCCAACATTAAAATTTTATTTTATATATTTTAACACTGTTGTGTGTTTGAAAATTTAATAATGGGTTTATGGAATTTTAAATGCTCAGTTAATTTATTATAATTAATATTTCATTATTGGTACATGTGTTTATGTTCCATTTATTCCATTAATGATGGGTACCTAAAAATTAGATTGGATGATCATTAAGTTAAAAGGGAATAAATTAATAAATTAAATAATTAAAGTGTTTTTATCTTAAATAATAAAATAACTAATAAAAAATTAATGATAGTCTTTATGTTTTTCACATTTATTGCATGTAGGGACATTAATGATCTTGAAAAAGACCTATGTATTTGTTAAATATTTTAAAATAATTTGTTACATGAGTTTGAAATTGTTCAATACGGAATTAAATGATATCCTTCATGTCATGCCTCCCTTAACGATCCTAATGAAGACATGTTTATCTATTGGATGTTTTCCTTTAGTTCCCCTCACTTATGTTTGAGTAATAAATTATTTTAGTTAATCGAGCCTCCCAGTTCACATGGAGGAAGTTCAATATTGAACTATAATTATTCCAAGAAATATGATTCACATGTGGACAACATGAATGCTATAATTTAGGACACGATAATAAATTGGAGTTATTTCCACAAAATCAAAGGTTGATTTAATGATCTATCATTAAATCAACCATTAGATAAAGATCATGAATGGGTAATTTAATTAATTAATTATATCTATGTAATTATCTATTTTTTGGATTCATGGTCGTGATCCCATAAATAAATTAAGTTGTATCCACTGAATATTAAAAACATGTGTAAATGATAAAACAAGATATAATTTATGCATAACAAATTAAAATTCATCAATTAATTTTTATGTAAAATTAAACCTTTCATTACATGATTGGGAATGAAAACCTAAAACTAAGTGTAGTACATGACCAAATATTGGACACTTATATCTATAAGAGAGTTATTATGATAGTTTTCAGTTTACATAACAAAAATATTATTGATTATAATGGCCAATGTCTGTTGAATACAAATTTGGTTTCAAGTATTGAAAAAATCGAAGGCGGGATTTTAGGATAGGTGAATCCACTCAAAAGATCAAGGAGCTACAAGTCTGTAGTTGGAAAGACTGCTTATCTAATTTATTTATTATGATTTAAAAGTAAAAATACAAGATCATTAATAAAATTAATGGGGATACTTTAAATGAGAATGTTAATGCAACTGGACATGTATTGTTCAATGGTGAGGGCTATTGAGACATGATAAAATATTGGGAGATTTAATAAATAAATAAATAAATGACATTTAATTTATTATAACCAACTTATTTTCAATCAACAAAAATACTAATAATATCATCCTTTTAATTATAAAATAAAATGAAATGTTCATCATTAGCACTCTCCCTAGGATGAATATTATTGAAAGACAGCCTCCTAACTTAGAGTAAATTCCATGAGTGGATCTGGATCCATTGGTTTGTACTATGCCTTGAATGGAAATATTAAATTCTAGAATACACAATTCCTAATCTTCCATCTAAGTAGGTGAGTGATGAAGAGTTCCTTGTCTCTGAAATACATTTTAGCGACGCAGACAACATTCAATGTTTAATTGATTTATCAATGTTTAGTGAACTAATGAAGTCTCATGAAAACATGGATGTGTATAAGATTCTTGAGATCCTCCATGTTCTTTAATAGGAGGAAGATAGACATGAATTGTTTAAGATTTCCAAGTAGCACTTTTAGAGTAATATCGGATAGGGTTCCCCAGCTGGTCCTCAAATATTCAAGATCATTGGATACATTTAGCGCTGATAATTTCTGGGTTGAAACTCCCCAAAGAAATGGTCACTGACCACAATTTGACATAACTCCCTAAAATCTTCATCTGTTCTGTTGTGAATTTTAATATGAACAATATTAGTAAGTATATTCTAGATTTTCTTACTCCTCTTCACCAAATAGATAAGGATATGAAGCATGAAAAACCTCCCATCATTATCATGAACATATGGAAATGTGAAGTGAATAGATTTAATGATAAACCTTCTTCATGCCCTTTCAGGAAGATGATGATTAAGTGGAAAGCAATGTAACTTGATGATTTCTATTTCACATGTGGCAGGATTTCCCACTTGAAGAAAAACTGCACCAAGCCAAAGAAGTAAGGGGAATCATCAAGTGCGTTCATTATCGAGTGAAATTTATTGATTTCAATAAATTGGGTATTAGATAAAACATATTTTTATCACATATGTATTCAAATAGATTAAATAAGTGGATTCAAGAAGATTTACCAAAAAAAGGTCGAACTTATAGCAGCCAACAGAGGTAAACCTTTTTCACTAGCTGTTAGGGACTACCACCTCCTGTTTCCAACAAGGATAATATGGGTTTTAAAGTGTTGTTATTATGTCCCTTCAGTTACAAAACAAACTTATTTTGGTATCCATGCTTGATGCATATATATTTATTTTGTGAATTTTTTTTATTCTTTTATAAAGATAAAATTTTTATGATAATACATACTTAAAAAGTAGTCTTTATATGTTGGATTACACGAAAACAAATAATTTCAACCAGTTACAAAGTAACATCACATGTATCAAACCACACAAAACATTGTTATCAACTTATAGGTTATCTAATTTAAAATCACTTGAAAGAATTACATCAAGATGGATATTAATATTCTTTTGAACTAAAACCTGTTGGTGTATGTCACAAATGTTTAAAAGAAAAAATTACCAAAGAACTATTTAGTGGAAATGATGAAAGGGATATAAATATTATGAAATTAGTTCATATTGATGTTTTTGCACCATTTCATAATGAATAAATGGGAGGGTAATCATACTTCATAACTTTTACAGATGTTTTTAGAAGATATGTATATTTTTACTTCACGATGTATAAGTCAGATTATTTTGATAAATGTATGAAATACAAGAATGTAGTGGAAAACAACGTGGTAATAAGATTAAAAAACATATCTTAGACTATGGTGGGGAATATCTTAATGAAGAATTCAATGATTATCTATGAGTGTTTGGGATTTTATCTCAACTCACTCCTCCTTATACACCTCAGTGTAATAGTGTACACAAATGGAGGAACGAACCACTTTTGGAAATAGTGTGATCAATGAGGATTCATGTTGGTCATCCACTATTCCTTTTGGGATATTCTTTAAAAATAGAAGCATATATACTAAACTGAGTTCCAACTAAATATACTATAGTATACCATACCAATTATGGAATTGAAATAAACCTGTGTTGTCTTACTTACATATGTGGTCTTTTGAAGAATTTGTTAAGGCCTCTTCAGGTAACAAGCATGAAAACCAAAAAATATAGTGTATATTTATATGATATCCCAAACAAACAAATAGATATTAACTATAAAATCCTTCAAAAAATGATAAAGGTTAAATGATGTCCAATATTTAATGATGAGGATCTTATCTTTAAAAGAAATAGTGAGAGTAAGATATACTTCTTGAAATCCAGGATTAGGATACTCAAGAGTTGGTATAAGAACAACATCCACAAAGCACTACAGAAGAAGAAATTGTTCTAGAGACACAATTAAACAGTAATATTACTAGATAGGTTTGCGAACTAGAACAATTTAGTTTTATAGTCCCTAAATATGGTGATTTATTATTAGTTGATAATAACGATCCTCTATCCTATTAGGAAGCGTTAAGTGGAATATATGTTTCCATGTGGTGAGGAGCCATGAATTATAAAATCGATCCCATTTAAAAAAACCAATTATTGATTTTGGTAGACCCTCCAATTGATTTAAGACCGTTGGATGAAAATGGGATTTTGAAAATAAACTGGGTATGGAAGGACAAGTTAGTACCTATATGGAATGACTTGTTGAAAATGGGTTTGAATTGCATCAGGGCATTGACATTAACAGAACCTTTTCACAATTTTAATATTAAAATATATCATAATTATACTCTCCATTATGGTTTTCCAATATTATGAGATTTGAAAAATGGATTTCCAAATAGCCCTCCTTAATGAGAACCTTTAGGAATATGTCTATATGACACAAACCAAAGGGTTTGTGACTCCAAAGGATTCCAACAAGGTATGAAAGCTAGAAATATTCATTTATAGATTGAAGAAAGAATACATGTCCTAGATAATTCATTTTTTTGATCCCATAATAGAATTTAGATTCCTAAAAGAATGAATGTGTGTCATGTGTCTATAACCACTTTAGTGGGAGTGAAATCATTTTAATAATTGTATATGTGGATAAAACAATACTCCTTGTAAATGAAATACCAACCTTACATTATGTTAAGGTGTGGTTGAATAAATGATTATATATGAAGGAATTAGGTAATGAACCATATTTTATTGTATTCAAGATCTATCTAAGTAGATCCTAGAGGTTTTTCAGCCAATGTAAAAGTACATACATTGAAATGAAACTTAAGAGATTCGATATGGAACAGTCCAAGAAGAAACTATTTCCAGCATCACTTGGAACTCATCTTTCCAAATAAAATGTGTCATCATACAAATGAGGAAATTAAAAAAAATGATAAGGATTCCATATGTATTAGAGATTGGGTCTGTCATGTATGATATTCTAAGTACTATACTAGATGTTTCTTATGAATTATGTGTCATTGGAAGATATAAAGCTAATCCAGGTGATGAGAATTGGATGGAAGTCAAGAATATCATTTTTTATAAGAGGTTTACTAAGGATATTTTCATGTTTAATGGAGGGTATAAGGAGCTAGTCTTCATAGGATATGAAGATGCTGGTTTCCAAAATAATCAAGGTGACATGAAGTCCCAAATGCGATACATCTTTACTTTGAATGGAGGTTTTTTGAGATGTAAGACCTCAAAGAAGGATATGGATGTAGATTCTACAGTATATTATGAGTACATTGTGGCTTCTAAGGTATCTAAATATGATTTATTGTTTTTCAACTTCATTCGAGATATTTATGTGGTATCTAGAAATAAATATCATATCTAGATATATTGTGATAATACTCTAATAGTGGATCTTACAAAAGATAAAGGGTCATGTCATCAGATGAAGTGTTTAATTTAGAAGTATCATCTCTTGAGGTATTTTTCTAAGAGATGTAAAGTTACAGAGAATTTTATTTCCACAAATGACAACAT
Organism: Viscum album; assembly: GCA_963277665.1. NCBI lineage: Eukaryota > Viridiplantae > Streptophyta > Magnoliopsida > Santalales > Viscaceae > Viscum > Viscum album. Next base: position 21,234,365 of record OY728154.1, read on the forward strand.
TGAAAATCCCATGAATAAAGCCTTGACTCTACAGAAGCATGACTATTATGTGAGGTCTATTGTATTGAAGGCCATAGGAAGCTGGCTCTAGTTAGAGTGGGATTTTAATGGAGTTAGTGTCCTGGGACCAACTATTTGTATTTTTATTAAATGCATATTTGATGGATTGAATATTAATAAAACTTCCTATTACATATTTTTTTCTTCACGACACTAATTTAATAATGTTATAGAGTATATATTGCATTGATAAGGTCATAGTAGTTTCCCAATATGATGATAACATTGATTTTATAGGAATATATTATCAAATAATGTTATTCTATTGGATAATAGACTATGATGGGAAACATAGTACATAAAATGTCAAGTGTGAGTAATAATAAGAATATCAGGCTTCTTCTCATGAAGTTCATAATTAGTAATCTCTATGATGTGATATTATGAGACCATGCCCTCTAGATGGAATTCTTCATGTTTTGTTTTCATCAAATATTCTTATCTACGAGCATGTGTAATGGTCCTTAGAATATAATATTATTATTAGTACATTTTACAACTCATTTACTTTTTTAAACCATAATGATAATTGTTCATGATGAAGTTGGGTACGTTGAGTTCATTATGAATAACATTTCATTAATGAATAATTTGAGGAAAGATTTTTCCCATAAATATTTATAGAATCATATATCTCAGACATTGGATTGGAATAGAACCGTCACTTAAAATTCCATTTTCTTGGTACTATGATAAGTTTGATTTGGATAGTCAATGAAAGAAATATCATGCATATATGTTGGTGACGTGGATGAGCAACCTTCTTGATGAAATATCATGACAAATGGATTATATTATATAGTGAGAATTAATATGTGGTTTATGATGTTGCGACATTGAGTTTTTCTCTAAGGTTCCTTGACCCATTTCATGAAATTAATATTGGACATATGTAAATTCCATCTAATTCCAATGATAAATAATCCTAGAGGCTCACACACTAAGTGTTTCTGTTGATCTCAATTGATTTCTATTTGATTTTGATTAATGTAATAAATATTTTTCTCCAGTATAAGGAATGATTTTATTCATCTTATAGTGATAACATATGTTAAATAAATATTTATTCACCATCATGTGAATAAAATATTTATTTTTTATCTAATATTTTAATAAATAATTATTTTATAGCTTGTGAATAAAATATTTATCTATAAATAAAATATTTATTTGGTTATTCAATAAATTCTAGAGGAATTTAGAATGACCAAGACTAAGTCTGGTGATGAATAATAATTTACAAGAACATTATATAATATATTTTATTATGCAAGTTGGCACATGAAAAAAATAAATTATATAATTATTATTTGGAATGGGATTTAATAATTGTAATAAATGTGATTTAATGGTCAGTATGAAAGTAAAAAAATATTGTAACATAAATACCAACTCAAAAAATATGTGGCTATATCTATTGTGTAGAACATCTGAAGTTTAGAATAGAGAATTATTGAGCACAAAGAATTCTCTCTCAACACCTCCTTCTCTCTACCTCTCAAGAATGAGAAGGGAATGATATATTTCTTCAAGGCCAAAGAAAAAGCGATCAAGAATGAACAACACTAGACATTCAACTCACCATGCTAGCACTTGGAGATCGAGTGGTGTTTCTCAGAGATTATAGGACCATGTGTGGATCACCTCTAGAGCGATTCTATCCATGGATACTCCCAATGAGATGAATGTAATTTGAAAGGGTCTTTTTCGATGATCAATATTCAAGAATGAATATAGTTCCTAAGCCTTGATATTTATTTCATCAAATATTAAACAATTTAATTATAAACATTTCATGCAACATCCTCAGTATTGGTTTTGAGAAACAATTTTTAAAAGAATTTTAAATATATCTCCCACCTTTGCACACTTCTTCTATTCCTAGAACAAACATTGATGCCATCTATCCAATGAACCTCCCCATGGAGGATCCACCCTAGAGGTTCCCTTCACAAATAACATCATCCAAAGTTACAAATGTGCCTATATATAACATTAGTTTCAAAAAACCTTCAAGACATCTCAAGGCGTCAATTAGGCTTTCAATTCAAATTAGTTTCACTGCCACTTTCCCAAAAATTATAAAATTCCATCCAATCCTTTATGAATTTCCTAATCATATTATATTTCCAAAAAAATCCAAAACTAAGAAAAAACCCCACAACACAATTCAAGGTTCAAATGAGGGTTTATTTTATTTAAAAACCAAGTCACATTCAACGATTCCAAATAGGAAGACTTTTTGAAACACATGTGAAAAACCCATTGAAATCATTTGGAATCCATTAAAAAATTTCAAAATCATTGAGGTTTTAGAAGATCCATTTTATAAAGGAAGAGTTTATGAAAATAAGGATATGGAAAGGGGTTAGGAAAACATTTTTTTATTTAATCTATCATTATTCAGGTGACTTTACATGTGTGCACCCCATGAATAGATGGAAATTCCCACATTCAATGGTACATCCTTCATAAACCGTCGAGGTAATAAAAAACCAATTTAATGAACCACCACATTCATTACATATATAACACAAACCAATGGAATTCAACATAAATCATAGATAAGGCTTAAATCACAATTCATCCATGCTACCAAAACATAACCATGTTAAAACTCACCATAAAAACAACGAAATTAATTTCTAAAAATCAATTATCATTTTTCAATCACTTTTCATACATATACCCATTGGAATAATTTATGAAATCCTTAAAAACTCATTTTATCCATTGTACCAACGTCAAACCACCACTATAATTTATAAAAACACATTACAACTAAGAGAAAACCATTAATAAATTATTCATAATCACAAAAATATAAAAATTAATGTTTTAGAAAGTAATCAGATAGAAACACATACTTTTGTGGTGTGATAATGAAAAATAAACCTTCAAGAGAAGAAATAACACACCCCAAAAGACAATCTGCACACCCTAGAATCAATGAAACATAAAACACATGTTAACCATTTACCCAAGTCTTTTACTCAGAGAGGACCAAGCCAATAAAAACTAGGAAACCAAGAGGAAATAATATGTAGAATAAAAAATGGACAAATACTCAAAGAAACTAACCTTGGAAGATTATAATAACTTCAATGGAGGATGGAGAGAGATATAGGATGGTCTTAGGGAACCCCCTGGTTCACCTATTCTAACTTGGGTAAAATAAAACCTAAATGGGTTATAATAGATGAGGGATAGAAGGTTAAATAAACATTTTTTAATGACCCAAGAAAGATTCATGGTGTGTAAACATATTTTGATAGTATTTTCATACACGTATGAAGATATGGGATTCCCCACATGTTTTTTGAGATAGTGAGAGAACTATGAAAAATGAATTTTCAAAATTTTATAGCATCCCACACTCTTTCTGCATAGTTTCTCCTAACGGTGTGCAAGCCATGCTCCATGTCCCAAGAACCAAAAAAATACACATGGTTACTACTATGACTCTCATGGATTAAGCCGAACCATAGTCAACCCTTGTATGTCAAGAAGAATATGAACTGAAAAAAATTATCCTCGATATGCCACATAGTTGAGCCCCAAACAACGTGTACAAACTGTATACATGACAAACGCCACTGGAAAACTTTAAAATTAAAAAATTACAACTTGGAACTCAATCTAAACCTCAATAAAAATAAAAAACCTCAAGAAAATAATAAAATAAATGAAAAAAGGTTGGGGTGAAAATTCCCCCTACCAAAAAAAGTCACTAAGCTATATTAAAACCCTAATTCAAACTCAAAAAAATGGGGAATAATGAAACCACAACCCTGGTATAAATTTTCCCTGAAAAATTCACCCCAATAAAATACTATATAAATTCACAACAAGATGTATTGTGTTGAAAATAGAGGTTAATCACCACCACAATAACCCAGATAATAGTATCAAACTTCTACAGGCCGAACTAATGTGAGAAGTCCTAACATGAACATAAAACTTCCAACATAAAAGGTTAAACTCAAGAAAAACACCCAATCAAAAAATGAATTCAAGCACAATTTTTTTAATTTCACAAGCCTCAAGAATCTCAAAAACGAAGACAATAAAAAACTAAAACCTATCCATGATAGGATAACCTTTCAAAGATCCACTTCCATGAAATGAAACAACAGAGTTACAAACAAATAAAACCACCATGCCATTTACAACAAGTGAAACTTAAATAAACTAAGATTACTAATGAAAATATACTTAATCGCACTCCACATTGATATCATAGAAAACATATAGGCTAAGGAATACACCACAACCATGATTTCAAACAATAAGAATAGATCACTCCATGCCCAAAGGCAGGAGTCCTAATGCATGATGCATCCGATACATCAAATATAGAAGCTAAAATCCTATAATCGAAATATCCTTTTCTAGAAACTCTTCTTATAGAACTTATCTATTTGAACCATACATAAACATTGTTAATAATACTTTATAGGATTCTGACAATAGATAATCAAATTCCAAAAATAGCTACACTAGAATCACACTAGCATAGGGCCCAATGAAAGATAATTTGGCCATGAAAAATAAGACCCCTAAGAACCATGTTCCACTAGAATATACCTCTCACAAGATAGAGAACCATAACGAGAACCAACTACCACTGACCACACCATAGAAACTAACTTAGCAAGAAACATCTAATCCATAAATTTCTCAAACTAGAATACATCAGATTAAAGGACTTGCTCACTGATCTATGGTCAAAGACCCCATAAAAGAGGGTATCATTCAACATATCCTATGACACTACATCCAAATAAAAAGGATCCTGATCCTTGAAGTAGTCAACATAATCCTTCACCTTCTATTGGCCTTGTTAAATTCCCAAGATCTCAATGACCATCATATCGTTTACCTACATAGGAATGAACCCTAAAACAAAATTGGTCTTAAACATTTCCCATGACACACCAACATTCAATGATGGTGGAATGATCACCTTCAATCATTCTAAGTCAGAACCTTTAAACAAACCCAAAACATCACACACTCTCAAATATTCAAGAGTTCCCAATAACTTAAATACACCTTAAAATTTCCTAACACACTCCACAACATTTAATGAACATTAATAACCATGTAAAATAGAATCAAACGGATATTAAATTGATCCCACAACCCCCTAAGAGTTTAGGAAGGGGAAAAGATAGGAAGATAGTCACAAGAAACAAATTGTAACTTTCTAGGTGGTATTATATGAATACAAAAAATAACACAAAACCAAAAATCAACATCCAACCAAAAAAATATCAAAATGTAAACATCACAAAATAAATAATCTTCCAAAAACCACTATTTCCATCTCACTTTAAACCCACTTGTCCGGATGTCCACATTCTGAATTCCATCTATTTTTAAAATCAACACATGCACTAAGCCTCACCTTTAAAATAAATTCAACCCCTAAAAACAATTTTCCTTTTAGAAAACCCTTTCTAAAAACCAAATTCAATTTCAAAGTCCACTAAGAATTCTAAATCCATTTTTCAAATACCTAACTGACTTTTCAAATCAGATTCAATCACTGTAGTCCATATTTAGAGAAAAATGGCACATATAAACCATTTTTCCTTTGAGAATACACTCACACCAACCCAAATCCAAAATGACACAAAAATCACACTAAACACCAGGGATAAGGAACTAGTATTTTTTAATTACTTTTTTGAATGGTTAATGGGAAATTCCTTAGCAAATAACTAAACACTTGGAATATCCTGAGCTGTGTGGTCAGGCTGCACATGGGTCACTACTCCATATGAGACAATTGTACCACATTGGATCACTATTTTTTCATATAAAATTTAGGAAATCTAAGAAAAAAATAAATACTCGAATCCAAGACTACCCTAGTAACTCAAGGATGTCCTTCTCAAACCTACCTATCGAGTCTCGACAGTCCAAATATCTAACTACATGATGCCTCAAATGGAAAAGTGATGTTCTAATACCATTTTTTCATGAACCATGATAGGATTCCATCCAACCCGACACTCAACCCTACTTGATACAAGGCTTGAGAGGTGTTCCCGATCCTCCTGGGCTAGAAACATGCACTAAGAATCAAATATAATCCGAGTGGGAATGATTTCTCCCAACACAACCTAGACCAAAATAATCAAACAGATGTGCATCATAGAAAAAATCCAATGATCCAATAAATACTTAAAAAATACAACTTCAATAAGATGAAAAAACTAAAAAAGAAAAAACCAAAACCAACCACACTGATATGATCTTCTTGTGACATAATGGTCTCCACTATCCACAAACAATCCTTCTCTAGAGACAAGATAAAAAAATAAGAACCTACAAAACAACTCGGGTCGACTGACATCGGGTTAAACAAGTAGGGTGTGAGCATAACATATTAGTAGGTAATCAACAAAAAAGTACATATGTTTCCATTCATAAAATAATCCTTAAACACAAGTTTGAATATAGATATATAAAATAGGGTTTTTATCATTTCAAAATAAAAACACATATTTTCCGAAAACCCACCTTTAGAAACAGAACAAACACAGTTTTCCTTTTTAAAATATATTTCTCTCTAAAAACCCATTTTATGAAACTAAAACACAAATAGGGACCCACACCAGATAATAAAAAGGTCTATGCTAATAATAAAGGTTACATAACAAGAAAGAAGAAGCTTATAAAGAAATTATAAATAGGTGCAACATAAAAAAATGAAACATACAGATAAGAATCAAGGTAATTTAATAAACATATCTATAATCTATCCATTGTTGTACTCAGTTAAAACTCACTTGAAAATTTATCGTGAAAATTCACAGTTGATAACAAAATAGTTATTCTAAACTAGACAATCCAGAGGAACATCCCACCTAGCCTCTATGAAAATCTTGGGGTACCAACATATCTATTCAGGTTTGATAAGAAACCATATCTCATCCCTATAGATTACTCATATAAATCCCATAATGATTGTACATATTATAAGGGGAGGACCTCACATGCATGGATCAAACCAATAACCCACAGCCACCCAGCTTCCCAACACCAAAGACTAACACCACCTATGTGATGAACATCTAATCATAGGATCCATAATAGAAGATCCCATCACACATCACATCATCCAAAGAGCCAACTAGGCCTAAATATAACATTAGTTTCAAAAAAATCTTCAACGCATATCTAGGTGCCAATTGGGCCTTCAAATCATATGAGTTTCACCCCCACTTTTCCAAACATAATAAAAATTCCAACTGAACCTTTATTAATTTTAAAATCCAATTATATATCCAAAAACATTTCCAAAATTATGGTTAAACCGCACAATAGACTCAAAAGTTACAAATGCACCATTATGTCATTTAGGAACCAACTCACATTTTGGGGTGCTAAATGGGAAAATTTTAAAACACACATATTGAAACCACATTGTAACCATTTGGAATCCATGAGACCATTTCAAACAAATAGGGGTTGTAGAAGATACATTTGGTATGGGAAGGATAGAAGAAAATAATAATATGGAATGGGGTTATTTTGAAATCTATGGTTCAACAAAAACATTTTTTTAAAGAAAGACATCGTCATTTGTGTGATTATCCATGTGTGCACCATGCATGCATGGTCATTCCCACATATGATGGTACATCCTTCAAAAACCATCGAGGTAATCCAAAACCAATTCAAATAAATACCACTTCAATTACACATGGTACACCAACAAACAAAATTCACCATAACTCTCACACACGGCTCGAATAATAGCTCAACCAAGATACCAAATCATGTCAAGGGGAAAACACACCCTCAAAATACCCATATTCATTTCAAAAAATATTTTTGGATTTTTCAATCACGTTTAATATATATAAACATAGTATAATTTAAGAAATCCATAAGAACTCATTCTTTTACAATGTACTAACATCAACCCATCACTACAATTTCCACCAACACATTATAAGCATGTGAAACACATTTATAAATTATTTATAATGACACAATCATCAAATAGAATGTTCTAGAAAGGAAGTGGATGGAAACACCTACCTAAATAGTGTGAGAGTAAAACCAAACTATGGGAAAAGGAAGAAAACACCCCAAAAAGACAATAAAACACCCTAGAATCAATGAAACGAACCCCACATGTCAACCCTCTACCCTAGTGTTCGTCCAATAGAAAAACCAGACAAGAAAATCCAATAAACCATGAGGGAAGAATAATAATTGGGTAAATTCACAAAAACTCAAAGAAACTAACCTTGGAGGATTAGAGGAACTTCAATAGATGAAGGGGAGTAAGGAAGGAGGGTCTTGGGGAACCCTCTGGTGTACCTCATCCGAATTGGGGGAAAGAAACCAGAAATGGATTAAAAGAAGGGATAGGTAGAAGGGTAAATTAATTAATTTTAATGACCAAGGAATATCACAGAGTTAGGCCACATGGAATGAAAAATAATGTGCCAACCGTACGCACCTTACTAGAGGAAAGGGATACCCCACATGGTTTTATCACAAGGATTGGGAAACCATGAACCAGCCATGAAAAATGGCTATGTCAAATTAGAGAGCCTCTCTGCACGCATTCCACATGGTTTCCTGTAACCATGCATAATTCCGACTCCATGTCCCAAAACCCAAATGACAAGCCGCACGATTACTAATTGAAATCACCTGGTTTATTCCAAACAATTCACATGACATGGAATGAAAACCATGTAGGAAGTATATAAATTGGAAACACCTTTAAGATCAACATGTTGTACGGTTAACCCCCAAACCATGCATACAAACCATGAATATGCCAAAAGCCACCTAGAAACATTAAAACACAAAAATTACAAAAGGTAACTAGATCAAAACCTCAATCAAAAGAGAAAACAACAATAAAAGATTAAAATAATGGAAAACCCATGGTAGATGTGTGAAAAACATCATCTTAAAATTAACTACAGTTTCAAAAAACTCAAATTAGTATCATTCCAATTTAATATGCCTATTTATTATTATCATCGATAAAAATTAACATGATTAACATAAATTATCAATTGTACTGACAGATGAAATATCATATTCATTTAACCATACGTATTACATCAATTTTAATTACCATCAACACACAACAAATTATATATTTCAAGCATGCCACTTCATTATTTCTTATGAAAATTAATTAATTAATTTCATCTTTATATTTGTTATCATTTTTTTCAATTTAAACATGATAAAACAGGCTTTAAAATATTATAAAAATGCATATAATAGATATCACACTATTTATTGAATCAAAAGACAACCCGCTATAGTTGTATAAAGAAAAAACATGTGATTTATATGTATAAAACAATTATTTATTATTATACTTCAATCATTAATAGATTTATTTCATTTCCATCAAAAGGGATAAACCATGATAAATTTATATTTTTACTTAAATAATATAGAAGTAAATCATTACCTACCTCAATGACATCATTGTTATTCGCATGATAGCGAATCATCATTACAGATCATAATCACCTCTCATGCAAAAATACTACATCCCTCTCAAGATTTCGGTCTATAGCCTCTCCGATAAAAAACCGATTTTAGATCATGGAGTTGAACCCTACATCATATGGAATGAAACACCAGATTAACCATATCGAAGAACCATATAAGAAAAGGTAGAACATACCATAGATCATCATAGATCAAGTATAGAAGGCTGGGACTGATCTATATTGAAGGGATGATAAAACACTTTAAAATCCTTTTATTGGCTGCATGGGTAATTATGAGGAAATGGTAGGATTTCAGTGTAGACAAAATTCACTATACATTATATATATAGCATAAAATTGGAATTTAAGGAATATATAATTATTTTACATCATAAATGTGTTTAATTTTATGTTCCATAAAATATTACATCACCTTAAACATTTTGACTAATAATTGATTTATTTTGTAAACACCCATTTTACAATAAAAATTCATTGATCTGTATAAGACAATCCACAACCCACTATTTCCTTAAACCCCACTTATTCCATAATCCCAATGTTACATCCTATGTTCTTCCTACATCCATATTTTTTTACTAAAAACAACCAAAATTACATTAATCCTTGTTTGAGCATCATGAGCTTCAGGAACAACCAAAGGGACAAACTATATAGATTCGGGACCTTACACTACAACATTACAATATCACAAGAACCAATGGGATCATATTTACATGAAACTCCTTATTCTATTTGTCTACAATATAAAATGGAATTTCAACACCAAGGATTCTAGGATAAATATCAATAGTATCCCACACAATCATGTGGGATGGATCTTAGAAATACTTCTTTATTTTGGAAACATAGAACACATATTGAATATAAGTCAAATATTTGGCTAAGTCTAACTGATAATACATCTCTCTAAGTAACTCCACAATCTAAAATTCTTCGACATAATAATGTAATATCTTACCCTACCTCCCCTAATGCTTATGTCTCCTCTAAAGTGAAACTCTTAGAAAACCTGATCCCTATCCTTAATAACCAATAGACTATGATGCTAATCAACATAAAATTTATGGAAACTTTGAGCTATTTCTAACCTCCTCTTATTGAAATTACCAATATTTATCATCACCTAAATGAATATTAGTCCCACCAAGGACTATTATCTAACCTATTAATTACAAAGAATACCTCAACAAAGCCTCCCACATAATTCCTTAAAAGGTTCAATTTATATCCATGCTTTATAACTATTGTTATAGGAAATATTCACTAATTTAAGATGTTTCTCTGAAGTTCCAATGAAATCAATAATGAATTAGAAAAGAATGTTTTCATGAATTCATATAGCTCATTCTGTCTAGCCATCTAACTGTGGATGATATGTTGTGCTCCACTTTGACCGAGAATCCATCGGTGCATGTAATCCACTCTAAACTGGTATGTGAATCTAGGGTCCCATTCCAAAATTATTAGTGATAAAACTCTATAGAGACTAAAAATATTCAAAAAATACAAGTTCCCAAGGTCTTATACCCACTTTCACTACTTTTTTGTTAGGAAATGAATTGATTTCATTAGATGATCAACAATCACCCATATCAGATCCTACCAATACGACTATGAGGAAGTATAATCATGAATTACATGGATATATCATCCCATTTTCATACTATAATGACTAAGGTTTGAAAAAGTATAACCCTCTCATGTTCCACTCTAATTCTATAACATGGAGACATCGAGACACAAAACCCTCAATCGATCACATCATTCCCTACAACAAAAAGTGACATATTATGTCATGATACATATTGGTATCTCAAGAGTGTAAAGAAATATTAGATAAATTTCTATTATCCATAAATTCATATCCATGGTTCATATAAATAATCATTATAGTTCATCAGTGAATAATAACATCGGAGGATAGATACCACTCACCCAAGGTCTCCCTACCATAAATGTCATGGATTATGAATTGAAACTATGAATCCTTATCCAATACAATATTAATAAGATCATCCATACAAGATCTAGCTCCTAAAAAACCTAGGAATACCAATCCATAAGATCTGCCTTCATCCATGTTCATATCAATAATCAAGACAATTAGAGACTACTCATCCACTAATTGCTTCACCGAATAAGTCGGAAATTTTTATTGAAAGGTATATGTGGCCATGTTTCAATTTTCATGGCTATATAAAATATCAAAATAAATGGTATGGAGGAATTACAAACTTACATTTCTTCTCCAAGTTCATATCAATTTGAATTAATATATACTTTAGAATTTTAAGGTCAATATACACTGTAAAATTCTCCCTAAAAAGGTAATGGCGCTATGTCTTAAGTGAATGCATCACTACCCCAAACTAAAGATCATAAAAGGTGTAATTCTTCGCGTTATGGAAGAATTGATGAGAGACATAATCTAACACCTATATTATATACATCAAAACACCACCTGGTCCCATACTAAAGGGATCACAGAAAACATCACAGCCCACACCCAACTCTAGAAGAATATAGAGTATAGTTCAATTCATTTTCACTATCAAATCCTCAATATATCTCTATTAATGTTTTCTTAAAACAAAATTAACACCCTTACATTTTAACCTATATGTACCTATCATTAAAATTTAAAAATTCAAGTGACTTTAAACTATAATTTAGTCTCTTACATTCACAAAGATCATGTGGGTTAATTATTTTTGAGGTTTATGTCAAAGATCTTACAGAACAACCCCATATATACATATATCCATTTTTTTGATAATATAAAACATTAAAATGAAACCTTTTTTCCTTTCATGATTTTTTTTACATTAAAATTAAATCATTCTTTACACTTACACATCCTCAAACATTGTAAAATAACATTCATATGTGGGATGATAATAAAAAATCCAAGTCAGGGCCATAGAAATAATTAAATAAAACATTAGTCCATGAATAAAAATATAAATTTTAATTTTTAAAAATATAATTTTGTTTGAAAATAAATATCTTCTTACCTAGTAAATCATATTATATTACAAAATGTTTTCATAAAATATTTCAAAATAAATTTTAATGTAAAAGTAAATCTCATAAATGTTTCTATGATATAATGAAAAAATTATAAAAACATTTTTAAGATGTTATAATTTTCAAACTTATGATATAGAAAATATATTCATTTACCCTGTGAAATAATAATCATTATATAAAAATACACAGTAAGAATTAAAAAAACATGTAGGTAACATGATAAATTGTTTTCATATCTCTCTTACTTATGGATAAACCCTCACGGTTACACATGGATTTACCATCATGGTTATATGTAGATTAACAATAACAACTAAAATTTAAATAACCATTTCAATATATTCCCATAATTGTTTAGGATAATCTTAATCAATTAAGGTTTTCCATTTTTTCAATGTAGTAGAAAACTATAATAGGTTCACCTGCCCTAGTTTTATCATAGAACCACCCATCCATGGTTAAAAATATATATACTCGTCATTGGACTATAACAAGAAAACATTTCATTGGTTTATAATGGATCCTCCTATCATTATAAAAAATTCCCAGTAATAATATCATGATATTAACTCATAAAATATTTCATAGCAAAAACATTATTTTTACCCATAAGAAATCATTTTTGAATATTGATATACCTCTTTTCTTTAAAATAAATTTCCAAAAATAAAATTTATAGAATAATCGGATGGAGAGTTTCTCAATGAATAAAATAAAAAATATTACAAATTAACGAAGACATAAAATAATTTTTACAATGGAGATAAAATTCATTGATGCTATTTATTTTACAATAGATCATTATTTTGGTTTCTTTTCTAAGAAAGTAAAAATATTTTTTAAAAATATTCCTCTTGAAAAAAATTGAATAAAAGTAAAAAAGAAACATAAAATGTCTGTAATAATTATTTTATATTCATACTAATTAATATATAATTTAATTTTAAAAATGTGAACTTGGAAAAAAAATTTAGTTTTATGGGAAAAATTAAAAGAGGATATTTGAAATAACATATCTTACCTTGAGATGTTAGTTTGTACATAGGAATAAGTAACATTTCAATTTTTCAATAATAATTATAGAAAGAAAGTAAGTATAATTATACCTTTATAGAATGACCATAATATCATAAATATTATATAATATCTTTAATTACACTAATATATAACATCTATGTGATGTGGTGGTGAAAAATAAATCACGTCACTTCATGGAGGTGGTTTCCCACAAGTATGCACGAACGACACTATCATTTTCCAGTGTATAGAAATTTAATAAAATATTTATTATATTATATATTTATAACTATAGATATGTCATGAATAACATATATAATTATTAATCTTATAATTTTAACTATCTTTGAGATGTGGTGATAGAAAACGAATTACATCAGACCGTGAGGTGATAATTTTTAGTACACATGAACGATTGATTATTTTCCCATTAGATAGATATTGGAGATGGATATTAGTTATTAAATTAATAAAATAACATATAATTATATTTATGATACTTTTATTATTATTTTTTCATGTTTTAATAAATTTTTAATGATGTGTGAGAAGAAATAAAACTAAAGCATTCAGTTAAAAATAATAATTCTTATTTGGAGGATCTTCTTTACATAACACCGTAGGAAATTTAATATTCCTATAATTACAAACATAAGACATATATAATGTGGGTAGAAATTTTCATAACGGTATTGTGGTAGATATTTTCTAGAAAAAATGGGATTCTAAGTGTGAATAAATTAGAATATGTAATTCCCTTTTATTCGAGATGGGAGGGGCACTTTTAGAATTTCATAAAATATTAATTTAATATAAATTAATTTTGACTTCAAAATGTATCCAAATTGATAATATTTGAAGCTAAGATGTGAAATATTCTAAATAATCTCATCATATGTTTGTTAAAAAGTTTACGTGACATTGTTTTCCTTATATGTTTGTTTTAACCACATGTTAACCCTTTTCACAAATTCTAGGACAAATGGGTTTTTCACTATTTAAGCGTCAAGATAGGTACTATAAAGGGAAAAACTCATAAATAGAAAATGGATGATATTTTAAACCACATCCAAATCAGTTTTCTGAGGGATGAATTTTTTGGTGTCTAATATTATTTAATAAATTATTATTTTCATAAAATATCATTAATGTCAGTTTTATAAAAGATCATTTACTTTGAGTTTTATAACACCAAAAATAAAATAAACTATGAATACAGTAAATTATCGTATACCTAAGATGGTAAATGTATCTAAAAAATTCATGGATGAAATTAATACTTCTAAATTATATAAATTTTATTATTTTTAATATCAATTGTTTTATTTTCCAATTAATTGAATAATTACCACATCAGCATTGTGTAAGAATTTATGGTAATTATTTAATCACTAAAGAGTAAAATAAATTACCATTAGAAATATAAATCATTTATAAGTCCAATAATAATTTAGGACTAAAAAATCTTCTTTTTATCACCATGTAAATAATATTATAGTTATTAAAAAAAAGAGAAAATTTCAAAGTTTTATTTACATAGAATATTATAAAGGTTATAATCACATCCAATGGGGAATAAAGATATATATTATAACTTTTAAGGACTATATATGTAAAATACCTATCCAATAAAATTACATAATTTGATAGGGTCATTATTTAGTTCTTATTATTTTATTTTTCTTTTTGATTTCCTTATTTTCCTTTTACTATGATTACCTAAATTACTAAGGTTACTATTTGTATTCAAAAAATTAAATAGTTATATTTATAAAATTTTTACAAATGTATTTGAAATATTGAACCTATTTCCCACAATTAAAAACCTAAATATTATAGAATTTAATTTAAAATTAAACCGAAAAACATGATGAAAATTGTTTTTACAAAAAATTCCATTTTTAAGTGTAAAATGTTTTTTCCACAAAATTCTATTATAATTTTCATTTAAATAGTCATAATTATATAATTTTAAATAAAAATGAACTAATTATATTTTTAAACTAATCAAAAATATAATTATTATTTTTAAATAATTGAAAATAAAATACAATTTTCAATAAACAATATTTTTACTATTCATTGATAATCAATATTTTTAGAAAATTCTGAAAATTTAATCATAAGATATTTTTAACATTATGAATTAGAAAATGAAATATATTTTTCGAAATTAAAATAATATTATTTTAAAACTAAACTTTTAAATAAAAACCATATAATAAAATAGTATAATAAAAATATTTCAATTTTGGTTTCAAATATTGTAATGAATATAAATATCTATCTCATGAATATTAATAAATATGAATATTATTTATTCTTTCATTACATGGGTTATTACAAACACTAGATTATGATATTAAAGATTAGGGAATTCGTGAACAAAGTGCCTATAATTACCATCAAATCCTATGAATCTCCAGATTATAAACACATTTCCAGGTTGCTCCCAATACATAACTACCCAAATAATGTTGGTATCCACTAAGAAAAAAATCATATAAATCGCATGTATTAGAAATTTCAACTCCTAGATTTTGAACTTCCATTTGGATAGCTTCCCATAATTAAAAGTTTCTTTCAAGATCCTAACAACGATATTCAAATTTTCATCAGAATCCTTCATTGATATGTAAAAAAACAAGGATTCCATTTACAAAAATAGCCATAAAATAATCCAAAAATTCATAGAATATATGATTCGTAAAAGTTAAAAATTAGATAGGACTGTATGTAGGAAAAAACAACATGACCAAACACTCAAAATACCCATACCTAATTTTGAATTCCATATTTGGAATATCTTCATCTTATAACCATAGGTGAAAACTCTTTGATCTCCAGTCAATTTTCAATAACCATATGGTCCGTTTATGATGATTAAACAGATCATAAATCCAAGGGGTGGGATATGTTTTCTTAACTATCATGTGGTTTATTTTATGTGAATTGGAAAAAAATTCTAAGAATCCCAGATGCTTTTTTTCAAAGAGAAATGGTGATTCCCAAGGTAAAACCTTATGATGAATAAATATCATAAAATTAAGGTACTCAAGATGAAAATTTAATTATTACAATTTTATGGGTTGCATATGGTAAGAATCGTAGGAAATAAGTATCATTCCTATCAGTAAGTGATTAGACAACTCAACTTTCCTCTTGGAGGAAATTGATACAAATCATCTAGAAAAACATAAGTATACACCCTCACCACCAAGGGATGAGGGATAATAAGATGTGCCTCCACAGTATCAAATAATATCATGGTGAACTACGATGATAATATCTCAACACTAGGTATGACGTGACAACCTCTTTCTAATATCAGATCCCACTCACACTGAACAAATGAGTGACTCCATTAGATGAAATAAATGAGACCCAATGATATTAACAATTGATTTGGGATTTATATATAGTCATTTAATTCATTCTAAATATAAGATAAAATATCTAAATATTGTAAATTACAAATTCCCATGTATTTTCAGGGATATAAATCCCCCCTCAATACTTGGGACATTTAAAAACCTTCTTCAATTGATTTCCCAGAGGAGTGAAAAAAGTCATTACAAAAGTCTTAATCTGTAATTAACATCCTTCCACAATAAATATTCTTGGATGAAAAGAATTATTGAGTTTTGTAGATATAAAATAAATAAATTACCATAAATTATGTAGAAAAAACCCCATGTCTCATAGTATTGGGTCCCACCTTTTACTCATTTGGTGCATACTCCACTACATAAATACATACAATCTCATCATACATTTTCTTTATATCCTTAGAATTAATGTTGACATGAGTTTGAGTACCCACCCCTTTTTATATGTTAAATATAAACAAATGGCCCTTGGTGAAGGTGGATCCAGCTCTAATTCCCTTGGGAGCTCTCTCACAAAAATACTAAATATGAAAATATTTCCCACATGCAATAAAACCTATGAATGCTACCTCAAAATTAGGTTTATGATATCCTTTTCTCCCACACTTATAGTAGAAACCAAATACTATCTTTGATATCTATTTTCAATCCTTCCACCACCATATAATTGATCTCTCTAATTCATATTTTTTACATAAAATGAACTTGTCATCCCTTATGCTATTATTGAGGCTTTAAAGAGTCATATCTTCGTAGACTTTCACATATCAGGTATAATTACCTTCTAAAAAACCTCCTTGAATATGGTATGGCATAGAAAAATCATTAGAAACTATATTTCTTCCCTCAAACCCATCTTGAACCGCCATACTCTGAGATAGTAATTAGAAAAATGTACTACAGATGATTGAAAAAAATAGATAACCAAGTATCATAAATCATAAAAAATGATCTGCTTCCAACAAGGATAAGAAAATTTCATGTCTTCTCTAATAATAACATTTCTAGATATAATTTTTATTTTAAATATTTCTATAAAGTAGTACATGTGAGATATTCATGAAACCTTGATCAGAAAATATTTTCCCACCACTTCCTTTATAGATCTTCAAACAAATGAGTGTTCCAACGAACCATGTAGTATTCTAGAGTTTTGAGGGAGTGGAAAATCCTTGAATACTTTTATTCCATTATTTTTATTCATGCATACCAATTTTAGAAATAAATATTGTTGCATTCTACTTATTGAAAAATGTTTAATTATCCACCGTCCATTCTAGTTCATGATTGGATAATTAGTTCAAGTACTAGATTGTTCAAACTACAGCTTCCACAAACAAATATTTAACCTCCCTAGAACATGTATATTTTCTTCTTAGATGTTCTATATTTTACATAAAAAAGATAACAAATCCCATAAAATATAGATTAAATTCCTTAATAAAAAAGAATTATTGAAATAAATCCCAATGTTTTTACTTATAAAAAAGGAAACACAGAAACTCCATGCTTCCCAATGTAAATCAAGGATTTTCATGAAATTTAGATGCCCAGGCACACTCCAAAAGTATCTCTAGAGTTAAAAAATTATTATTTTTATTGTATAAAAAAATCCCCACACTCAAGAGGGTGATACATAATAAATAATATATGCTTTAATGATAACCTAATCATATGAAATCATTTTATAATAGACCAACCCTGGTAAACCCATAATGTCAACCGAATTAGCCAATCAAAAGGTATGAACATCAATCCCAATTTCCTCGGGCTTAAGATAAGCACCAAGGAATAATAAAAAACATTGTGGTAACTATTTCACCCTCTGTAGATATATGATCTAATAGAAAACATTATAGTGTCATAATAGATATCCAAAATGATTCTTATGTTATAACAACCAACCCATAAACTCCATATAAAAAATTTAGATATAAAGTACTTGAAGAAAATATAATGTACCATGAAAATGGATCCTCAAGAACCCCATGTGTTAATTATCTCATGAAAATATGTCACCATGATACCAACCGGTGAAAAAGAAACATGATCTAGAAGAGTGTTCCTCTACATGAAACTGTTCCCTTTATTTGTATCCAATAAAACCAAGTGCAAAAACTCTGATAGTAAGAAATTAAGGTTTTAACACTAAACCATAGTAGGATAACGCCATGTATATATACAATTACTTTCCACATGAATTTATTAGTTATTCTATAAAACATATAGATATCGTTTCCTTTCCATAAAAAGTCAAATGTCGGTTTTCTTCTAAAAAACAAGCTATATTTAAATAAAAAAGTAGTATAACATAACCTTTTTCCATGAGAAAATTATATAAAATGGGTTCTAAAACACAATATCCATATCAAGTGGGAAAATAACCATATTAATTAAACTTACACATAACCTTTCTATAAAGGAATAATGAGAAACATGACAAAAGGGTGTAGTGAACTAAGATTGACCTGAGACACCAGCCAACATAACTGACACCTAACTTCCAAGAACCTCAGTTCCTTATAAAGAGTACACACTAGAAACCATGGCATTTTGGTCACCTCTTATAGTGAAGAATTACACCACTATAGAACATATATGTAAAGTTTTCTCCTATGTACTATGGTCTCCAAATATATAATATATCATTATTAAGTTTCATGAAAATCAAGATAATATTTTATAAGTAATTTTTATAGATGTTCCACACTACTCCGATGCTTGAAATAATATTTCAAATTCAAAACCACATTTGATTCAATTTTTTGAGTATATGATGTGCACAAAATGTAGTTTTCAAAAAAAACCCATATTGAATAAACTTTTCCTTTACATCAACTACCAAATAAATATTAAATATTAAATTCAAAACCAAAAGAAGGAATAAGAACACAATGATCAAAAAATAGATAAACCATGTGATAGATACACATACCAAAAATTAAATAAACAAAATTTACCTATAGAATTGTAATGGAAAAATAATAGATATTGTTCTTACAGTCCTTGGTCTATAAGGAGAACTCTTAATAAAAATGGAAACTCCATATGCCCAAGCTAGATGATAGAAAAACACATAAAAAAACTTACTAGAAACTTAATGATCCTAAATCCAACACAATTTGATGATATTGATTAGTTTAATAGAACAAATCCTTGGTGAAAGAAGAATTAAAACCCTTTATTATGGTTTCACTTTGATGGAGTATTCTCCCTCATAAGATCAAGAATATTTTCCAGAATTTATAAAATTATAAACACTGCTACCATTCCCTAGTGCTTCCCCAAATAGTGTGTTTTCCTCACTCAGGAGAGCAAACATGGGAACATGCCATGCCCTCATCCCAAAAACTCATAGGTTTTGGTCTATTCATGGTGTCTACCACACATTTGGTGATGTATATTGCTTTTTTTCATAAGTAGAGAACCAAGCATCGATTCTCTAAACCATGCCATTTACTAGGTGTAATGACTCAGGTAGTTTAACAGTAGAGGACCAAAGGCACCCCATAACCTCTTTTCCTCCCAAAATTCCCAAAAAAACACTTTTTCAGACATCATGAAACTCAAAATATTCCAAAAAGGAAAGACAATGATAAAAGAGTTTCTATAGATGATTCCAAATATCAGGGTGTGACAAATAATATACCCATACTATACACGGTAATAAAGAATGAGGAAACATATAATATGACTATTTACTATATATAAAGATCCCATATTTTATTAGATCTCATGTGGGGTTATGGGGTTGGGTATTTTTCTGCATAAGTAATGTGCATAATATGAGTGGTGAATTCACATAATCATCATAGAGTCTAGATTCTATTTATGAATCATGTAATGACCCTCCAAGGCTGAAATCTAAACACAATTAAATAATTGAGGTAAAATGGTCTACATTTATAAAATTGTTTAACTTCACTTTGGTAGGTGACAATATGGAGGATTTGGTGCTCTAAAAATTATTGGGAGCTTGTAAAAGTAATCTAGGAACATCATGGATCATCCTTAAGTTAAAGGGGGAATAGTAGGAATTCCCTTCCATAATCCTATATTTAAATTATTCTAAACTTGTTATCCATTTCAAATGGAATAAATTTTAAATATTAAAGATTTAGTTTTATGATATTATTAGTGAATCCTTTAGATAACACATTTTAAAACATTTCATTATGATCCCCTAACTAAATTCAAAAATCATCCATGGGAATTTATCTTCAATTTTAGGGAATATTTATGTGGTAATTTTCTAATCTTAAGGATTTTATTGTATTTAGACACAACTATTTTTCTCCCTTTACTTTTCTAATATCTTCAAATGGAAAATGAAATGACTTTTCGAAAGTAATGTATTTTTCCAATCCATGTCTATACTATACAATATTCCTACATAATTGAGTGTTCTATGATTTTATCAAAGTACACTATGATCCTTGATCATAAAATGCACTAAGATATCATCTTGGTGAGAACCAAGAAAATTTCAAGGAACACAATTCTATATATTATTGATATTAATTAAAAAATTTAATCTTCTTTGTGTTATTATGTTAAACACTTTTTGTGAACCTATAAATTCTCAATAACACTTATAAATGGATTCATTAAAAATGAAAATCATTAAGAGTCTATAAATCAAACATACGAGAATAATTATGGATTGTAAATATGTTTTATTTACAAACCACATAGTGGAAAAATTTTAGAACCTATTTTTATAAGGGAAGTATGAGGAACAAGTTTAAAATATACTTGGTTACATAACATGGGTAAGTCATATGCCCCTTCTTGTATTATTTTATTTAATGCATGGTTTCATTATCTTGGTGAAAACATACTAGAGCATAATGTGGGGGATGTTAAGCTAGAAATGGGATTTCATAGTTTGTAGATGTAAAGATAAAAAGACCACCAAGAAGGAATTACCAGTTCTCATATTTATGTGAAATTTAGGCATCGATGTTTGGATGTGCAGATCAACCTGATCCGGAAATGTTTTTAAAATTTTTTATACCTAATGAGCACCAAGGATATCAATAATAGGTTTCCTCATACTCATAGGTAACTCAATCCTAGAAAATTGGTTCACTAGAACCCTTGGTAACAGAATAAAGCTGAACGTAGATAAAACATGCTATCGTAGGATCACGATAGGGTGGGTGGTTCTTGAACATAAAGGGATAATTTTCTAGCATTTCTCAGTTTCTATGGTAGGAGTGATTCACTATTTACTAAATCCAAATCCATTTTTAATTTACTGGACATCAGCCTCTCTAACAGAATCACTCATTCTACCATTTTGGCTGACTCGTCAGTGATTCAAGACTCCCTCAATAGTAAGGATATAATCCCATGCAATATTACTAATCATATTCATAGGTGTAATGGCATCATCCCAAACAATGCTAATCTAATTCATATGTGCTATGAGGGAAAAAAAGTAGTGAACTTATTAGCTTCCAATTCCCCAATCAATAGTCCCCACATTATCTTTTATTACACAAGTTACCTTCCTCATTAGTGTGTTAATCCCTTTCATGTTTATGCCCTCTATTTTCACTTTTTTAGACCACCCTGTACTTTTTTCTATCTTTTTACCATTTTTATTTAATAAAACTCATTATTTCAGTTAGTTAGGCAGGTTTTAACCAAGTGGTGTCTATTGGGTTCATAAAATTAGAAATTTACCTCGACGACCTTCATTATTTTCCATACTAAAAACCATATAATCCTTCATTATCCTGAAATTTCCTCCCCTTAACAATTTAAGAGGTTATTCCTTGGGTTATTTATCAATTATATATTGTACTTGGTATATATGTTCAAGGATTTTAATGAAATGATCTCTTAGATTTCAATATATGTTTCTTAAGACTACTATTTCTTCTCCATTGGTGAATTTTTTTTCTCTATAAATTTGATACATCTCATGATTTATATTTTGTTTCTATAAAATCATTTGGTTTTGTTTATTTAATCGGTTTATTTGAAATCAAAGAGGATGGTTTTATGAAATTTTCTCTGGGGTTACATGAATAATTTGTTTTCATTAAAAATAGTTTTATCCACTTCACGTGTTTGATGAAATGCCTCATAGATTTTTTTACAATATATAATGAAATATTTATGAATAATTGGCGCCCTTTTTTGCATTTTTCTCATTTATACCTTGTTTTTAGATTAAAGGATTTTTTATGCCAATATTCATGGTGATTACCCTGACAAGGGGAATAAGTCACTAAAATAACCCTTAAACATCCCTTTTTATTTTTGGTAATGTTTGAGCGCTACTCTAGATTAATAGAATAACTATTATATGAATTTTTATTTTATTGAGGCTATATTGAATAGTATATCCATTGATAGGATTGAAAATAATTTTAGATATCTTGATTTTTTCTTTTTTTCAACTTCCTTTGAGTTTTAGAAAATTCAACATACTTATAAATAGTTTTTAGTGAAATTTAGATGATCATTTTATATCATTTTTATATAAAATAGAATCTTGAGCTTCAAGTCCTTCCCTTGATGATGTTTTGAATAAAAAATTATATAAATTAATAATGATATTGGGAACGAAAAATTTTATTATCTCAAGATTCATATTCGATCCCTTTTAAAAATTCTACTACTAAAACTACAAAACATTCCATTTTATGATCACATAGAGAATTATAGTTTTGGGTTTATCATCAAAGTGAAAATTTCACCATTCAAAAGAACCACATTTTTTAATTATATCAAAGGAAATGGTGCTAGAGAGATTTTAATTTTTTTCATTGTCGATTCATATTGAAAAACGACACCAGTGATGGTTAAAGATAATTATAGCCACCATTAGCGATGGATAATCAAACAAAATCCTAAAAAACCAAAATCTCAACCAATAAATGAATACCCACTCCTCAATAAGTTACCTAATATATGGTTATATTCTATGTTAGTACTTCAACCTCTTGGAAATTTTATTGATAAATTGGTACATCCTTACTGGGTCCGTTAGTGCTATAAAACTTATGAGAAACAATTAATGGAGGTTGTCTTTATTTAAATAACCAATACCTTACTATTAATATTCTAAAAACATGATTATCTTTTCTCCATGTTGATCAGAAACAATTTTTTAGTGTCTAATTCATGTGAAAAAAAACATGGGGAAGTCGATCAATCTCTAGGATATGTACAAGACTATCTGGATTCCAACACTCAGTGGTATATATAACAAGCTCCTCCCAAAATCCATTATTTGAGATAATTTTAAATAAACCCCATTTATAGAAAATATATTCCTATTGGAATATCAATAAAAATTAATGATATTAGAAATCATTTCCTAAACATTACCTTAAATAAATTATTAAAAAAATTCTAAACAAATATGGTTTGATGTTAGTTATGAAAGGGCCAAAAAAATTTCTAACTTCATAAAATTAGGATATTCAGGGATATTATTATAAAACACTATAGAAGTCTAGTATATAGAATATATGTAGTTATTATTGTTAAAAGTAACTAAATTTCATTTAATTGTTTGCTTTTTAGTGATTGTATTTAGTAGTTGGCTACAGTTTTTGAGGTATCCTCACATCGATGTCAATAAAGGCACATTTGTAATGGCCATATAATTTTCATGAAGTGTGTATATAATATATTAAATCTAAGTATTATCCAAGATATATATGATTTTAGATAAAACATTCAATGGAAGGCTTCGTATTAGATGAATAGTCTAATCAAGACTGTATATTTTTTAGTGGTAGAGTACCTGTGGGGGATATAAATTTTAGAATTTTATCTTCGTCTCTCATTTCATGATTATTATATTATTGTTGAAATTATAAGTTATGAATCTAAATCCTATTCCTTTAAATCATATTATCATTTTTATAGACAACTATTTTAAATTTATTTTTTTCACATCTAAAATTCCAACAAAGTAATCACTAACAACACTAGTTACACTAAAACTGAGTATTCCTAAAAGATTTAATTCTAGGATAGTGTACACATAGAATAGATTTATCAAATCATCATATGAAATCACAATTATCCATACCAGATTCTCTGTAAATTTAAATTTATATTTATTGTAAATGTTTCACTATACATCACATTATTCACATATAATAATCCATAAGTCAAGTTCTCATTTTGGTTAGTACTGCATCATGATGATATGCATGCCCATGAAATTATACCATTAAATTATTTTATTGGACTATACCCCAAGTGTCCCCACACATATATTAAATATTAATGAAAATTAGAATCCATATATTTAATATTCCTATATATGAAATATTTGTATTAAAATAATTACAGAAAAGGTATATATAAGAGGGAACACCTAATTTAGCATTCTTCCCTACATTATTTTATAAGGAGGTCACATAAAATTTGGGAGTGATTTGTTTTCAAAATTATTATGATAAATATGATTAAGGTGTTATATATTCTTGATATACATTTTTTAGTAAAAATCATATTGTATCACATGGAAATATTCATTACTTATATTATTGTGATAACACCAACTATTTCACTATAGAAAATCCAACCTAAAAATATTGATATAGGAATTGGAATTAGTTCCCTACTAACTATTAAAGATATATATTCCATTATGTCAATGGTAGGTATATTTGTTTTCTATAATTTACAAAATAAATGATTATGATATAGTTTTATAGGATGTGGTAGACATTGTCCACAATGATTCTATGAAAAATTAGTTTATAAGTCATTGGGTATTTCCAAAATCTTATACCCATTTTACTGAAACCTTTTTTCATGAATTAGAAGAATGGTTACCCATATAAAAGCTTTATGGAAAATAGTTATAGTGGTTTCAATTATTGTGAACCTTGTTACATTATTGAAATATTCACATTATTTAGGGGAAATTGGTGTCTCATTGGACATATAAACTCCAAGTAAAATCATAAAAATGATATATTAAATTATTTAATAGTATCATATAAGATATACATGTGATATGGTAGGAGGAAATTTAATTCAAAATCAATTTTTTATACTATGATGGCCATTATAGAACTACCATGTAAATATTTTTTGATTATTGAGATAATGGTTGAAAATGAGTCAATTATATTTGAAAGAATTAAAAAACATAAGGTGTGAAAATAGAGAAAAAGAAAATATTTATGTAGTTTTAATAAAAAATATGATTTTGATAGAATAGTGAAAAATAGTTTATGGCTCATTAAAATCTTTTCCAAATCTCTGTCATTGTATACACCCACCTAGACATGCCAAACTGACCTTTACCTAACATTTTGTGTCGTCACACCAGTCCAATTCATCACATAATCTAATCACCCCCACTCACATTGTAAGGATTAATATTTTGTTCTACCGATATAGAAACCAATTTTTCAAATTTCCATCACAACGAATATTCATCATGTTATACATACACTAGAACTAAAAAATCATCTCAATACACAAAATTGTCTTATACTCAATTCATCTCCACCGTACATTATCACCACTGCATTAGTGAAAACCCATTCCCCCTAATTACAATGTTTTACTCCACCATCCTTTAGTGGTGGCCTATCAATTTTGGTTTTCTGGAACATACAAGACCATGATTCTAACCAGTGAAAAAAACAATATTTCTTCTCTCCAGTCACATGACTCTAATATTGTACTACTATGAAGAAAAAATTTCTAAACACTTTAAAAATTACATTGGGTAATTCTACACATTGTTTATATTATATTTAAATTATGGAGTAATAATAATCAATATAAATAAGATGGAGGTATCATATTGATGAGGAAATTAGAAATTTATGATGTACTTTCATAGAAATCCATAATGGTACTAGTTGGGTCACTAAGATAAGGGGTGGTCAGATCACTGGCCATATGTTCTATGTATTTAAAATTATAATATTATGGAAACAAATAAATTAAAATACCAAAAATGGTTTATTCACCATAAAATTAAACTAAATTTCTAAGTGTTATTTTATTTTATATTTTAGGATAATGATAGTAAAATTAAATACATTATAATTAAACCATAATTATTTAAAACCTTGAATGATACTGATAATGATTTTTAAGAGTTTCTACCTCTAGGCGATATCATCGCTTACCACTTCTTAAAGAGAACTATCTAGAACGTTACCTAATAATTCACAAGAAAAAATAAGCATTAATGGGTGATAATAAATTAATCATAGAAAAATGGTCTCGTGATAGGCTTAGATCTAATTTTCATTTAATATCACTAGTAAATGAAATATTACTTCATGATAAATATTGTACAAATATATTTTAAATCTTAGGAATCTTTTTATTATCATTGTTTCTCAATAAAATTCATTACATGTGATGTTATCATTAATTATTCAAATAATTTAATATATTTAAAACAATAAAAACTATTTGGATTCATTCTAAACATCCACAAAATAAATATATTTTTTTTCAAGATTAATGGATTAGTAAAAATATTTATCTATAGTTATTTATTTCGTCAAAATTAACATTTCCCCCCTAGAGTGTGTAATTACTAAAATAATCATGGTACTCCATGAAGTATAAAAATTGAAATTTGAATCATGTATTTTCTTATTTAATTATGCATTACAATAATTTAAAACCCCTAAAAAAGTTTTATATTCCCTCCAAAGTAAGAAATTAAAAATACCTAAATTTTCTAATATAGGCCACTTATGCCAAAGTTGGAAAACCATTGATTATATTTTTTATGTATAATATTATAAATTATCTATTTAGTGATTTTAACTCTAAATAAACATAAAATATAGTGAAATGTATTATTTTAAGAATTGTTTTACAGTTTTATAAGAGGAATGGTCTTGCTAATATTCATAATAATGATTAGGAAAATTAATTATTTATTTAACTGTATAAGAGTTGTATAATATATAATTTACATGATCACCATCTTAAATATAAATTCAATTACCAAAACACTAAACAAGCCTCAAATATGTGTTAAATTTGAATCTTTTTCAACTAATAAAAAAATTCAAATATATGGTTGTTATTTTAGTAGGAGTTTTTCTAATAAAATTCTTAATTAAATACTTTTAAAACATGATTACAATATAAAAAATAATACAATTTTATATTAAAATATAAATATATAAAATATTAAACATATTTTTGAGCTCATAACTATAAAGATAAAATCAAAATTGTAGAACGTTTATTGAATAATATATATACATGGGAATTTTTCTAGATAAATTATATAGTTTCTATATATTACAGAAAAAAAATTCTTAAACATTATATCCTATCGATATTGAATAATATGAAAATTAATCTTATTATAAGTAAATAATTGTCTTATTATATCACCACATGTGTTAGTTTTCAAAAAACTAATGTTGTATAAGAAACAAGAAACTATGGATACATATATGATTACTCATAACCGAAAAATTATATATCTATGACAATAAATGAATGAATGTTATATGGTTTCTAAGGTTTTATTTTAAAATAAAAAAAATTGGGTATATATTTATATTAATTTTATTATATGATTTGTTACATAAAGGATAAAAAAGTAGTAGGTCCACTTCACAAACTAGATCATGATATGAAAATCATCATACATTAAGTATGTAAATGGTAATTAATAAGGATTTCATGGGTCCATGATCAAGTAACCTGATGATTATGTAAATAAATATGAGAGAAAAATTAATATAAAGAAAAATTAAATCATAGGAGATTCTAAAAT
The DNA here is from genome assembly GCA_963277665.1 of Viscum album. Classification (NCBI taxonomy): domain Eukaryota; kingdom Viridiplantae; phylum Streptophyta; class Magnoliopsida; order Santalales; family Viscaceae; genus Viscum; species Viscum album. The sequence goes on from OY728154.1 coordinate 21,263,131, forward strand.
AGAACCAACTTATTTAAAGTTGAATGCATATTTTATTATTGAGGGGAAATGTTTTCATTATTAATATAAAATAAATTGGAAAGAGAACCACCCGAAATACTACATGGACTAGTGATTGTTCAATAATAATTCCACATCATTTCATTACAATATATAAATTACTTATGTTATTTCATATGGTTATAAGAAAGTAATTACATACTATGGAATTCCATAAATCCAAAAATGAGAATGGATTGAAAAAGTTTCAACTGTTCTTTATTATAATTTAATATGAAATTATAAATTAGTTCTTGGAAATGTAGAAATATATTTATCAATTTGGAATAGATATTAACAAATTTTAAGATATGAATTTCAGATTTTGTCTCATAAATAAGATATATAATGTATATTGTGTAAGAAGGTTTTTTTAACTGATAAATGATATGATTGATTGGTGATACACATGAGTTACTATTTTATCAATTTTATAAAAAACATAAAAAACTGTATCTTATTTATTATCCATGAAGGTTTTAAAAAAGTTACAAGATCATAATAAAAAAATATTTTATCAATATATTTATAAAAATAGGATAAAATTTCCAATATTAAATATTTATTTCATATTTTTAATCTTGATATATGTTAATTATGAAATAATATTGTGACGTAAGATTTTATTTTGAATATTTTTCATAGAAATCCTTTAAAATGAAATAATAGTTATTTTCATTGATGTGTAAAATTTTGGTATCTTAGACTAATATATTTTGAGAAAATTTATGTTTTTTTAAATAGTGGTAGTTAATATTGATCATAAATAATTTTCTATATAAAAAATCAATATTATCAAAATATTATTTTCAAATATATAATTTAAATATAATTTTAAAGACTGTATTTATATCCTAAACAATTGTGAAGAATAAGGGAATAAAATTGTCATGTAATATTTCAATATAAGAGTTACATTGTTTCTTATTTACATAGATATAAAAAATGTGTGTTTTTACCCCTTTTTGAAAAATCATTATGTGTTTGACTTTTAAAACAATAAAAATTAAAATATAACATATTATTGGATATTATTATGTAATTCTATTTGGATAGAGTGAATCAAATATTAAACATAGGGATTGAGAATAATAATCATGTAATTATATAAATATTCTTCCTTAAATTATTTTTTATCCATAATGTTTTTAATGGGATATAAAAATTTTCAAATGATTACAAGTTGGTTTAACAGTTGACTACATGATGATGTCAAAAATGTGACATAGTTATGTAACATTAAAAAAATATTTTTTTTAAAAAAATTTATGTATTTTAAGAATAGTTATTTGGTGACACTAACTATTATGTGGGTGTGTATTTAAGGATATTATAAATTTATTTCAATGAATATAAATTTTTATTTCAATACAATTTTATATGAATATTATCCTTCATTGTTGTTTTTTATATTTTTAAGATGATAATGGATTTATAAATAATTACTTAATTATAAATATATAATTTATTATTTTTTACATATCATAATAGAATGCCAGTGGGTGTAATGACATTTAATGTGAGGAGGGCATCACATGTAGATATATAGTATACTCACGAGACACATGTTTTACTTGTTTTTTTATTGACTCACCTGAGTACATCATATGAAATTTCATATAAATTATTATTGATACTCTTGGTGTGGATGTTTCATATTAAATACTATTTCACAATTACAATAGGGTGTCAAGAAATTGAAACCTCATACTTTGATACCTTTATCATGTCATCCCTGAGTCTGGACTAATCAACAATGCTTTGATGTCTTGTTTATCTTGTTGTAGGTTTTTCGTAACCAATATGGGATTTCCCCCCTTATATAGAATAGTAAATTACATATGGGACCTCAATAGATTAAAATTTTAAAGGGTTATAGGAGAATATACAACCATTAAATTGTTTTATATTAAATCATTTTATAAAAATATTCATTCAATAAAATAACAAATCAAACCGTAGAAACTATAAGTTTAATATATATAAAGATCAACTGCGTGTTCTTCTTATTGTATAATAATTCTTTAAAATTTTCCAAAAAACTATCTAAACATATTATCCTTCTAGACACATCACATATATTACACCTCTTTTTTCAAGGAAAATCAAAACATAATAAAATAGTGAGATTAAATTCTCAATATGGGTAAACATAATAGATAACAATCAAAAATCATAAGTGATCATAAGAAAAACATGTTGGTATGAGAACACAATCAATATACATGAATGTAACATAATGAGACCATACATGATAAAAACTATGATCATAAATCATAAAGCATGATATATGTTTTTTAATATAATAAGTGAAATGAGGAAAAGTAATGTGGAATTCAGAGACAATTATCATTAGAAATGGAATGTTAACATGAAAATATTGTATAAAATAGTGTTTCAGAATATTTATGTGGCACAAACATAAGAAAAGAATATATTTGTTTATTTCAAATCCCAATTCTATGTTCAATCATTATATATTTTATAGATTCCTGTAGTGTAATTTGTACAATCCTCAATCCCATAAACATAGTCAATTGGTTCACATAGTGGGTTTGGTTCACTCTCTAGGACCTTACATGTCATATCATGAGATATAAATACATACGTAATACATTGGAAGAATATAAAATTTTGGGACCACCAATCACATAATAAAAACCATACATATATGTGCCATATAAACATGAAAACTCATATAATTCCATCAAATCATAATTAACCTATGATAATGAAATGTGGTTCATTGAAATCATCATAATTCATAAAAAATGAATCAATCATAGAATGATAGAGGGTGATTATATTAAAACATATCCCTACATAAACCTAAAAACATTAATGGAAATTGACAAACATAAAAAACATTATAAGACCAGTGAAAATTCATATTGAAAAATAAGAATAAATATTGTTCACTTTTTGATAACCTTTGTTTTATTAGGGAATAATTTACAAAACAATGAGAAAAAAATTATAATTTGAAAACAAAAAATGTACGAATAGATAGAAAGATTTATAAAGATAATCGATAAAATAGTGGTAGAATACAGTCATGTGGAATATGTTAAAAAAATTCCTTTAACACTTTTGTAAACAAAGTGTAAGTAAATAATAAATTTCCCCTATAGAAAATGTTAAATAGACATTCTATGAAATAATTTATAAGAAAATTAAATGTTAATATAAAATTACATCAATAAATCATAGAATTATAGAAAAGGAAATCTATAAAACAATATATAGAATATTTACAAGTAGGGGAATGATTTATGACTGTAAATATGAGATAAGTACAACTCCAATTATATGAAACCTTTCGTTTGATTTGTATCCCGAAGAGAGGTTCAAGTGTACGAATAAAGAAAAAATAGAAAAGAAATAGAAGTGAAGAAAAATATATAGGTATTTATAAGAAAAAACTAATAATTTCCCAAATAATTATTCATACATTGGAAATATAAATTTGAAAGTGATATTTGAAAATAAATCCTTAACATGGATACCGGTTTGGTTGAACATGATCAAAAATCCTGAATAAAAGAATTAATTATAATTAATACTTACGTTATAAGTTTTTTAAATTATATTTCATTTATTATTATTATTTATTTTTCAATTATTTATTATGATATTATTCTCATGTTCATCATTTTTAGGATATCTTTTTCTTGATTCCAAGGTCGCATCGGTCTGCTAATAATGATGGATGTTCTTTAAAATTGAGTCCAAAAATCTAGAAGTGTGATTATATATGCTTCATGTCAATCAAAATGTTTTAAATTGTTCAAAATATCCATAATTGTTTTGATATCTTCACGGTTCATTGCATATAAATGTAATGGTTTCATGGTTTTTTCATTTAGGAATTTTTATAAACCATTATGACTATAATTTATTTTATTTTATTTCATGAATATTTTCCAATTACATAATATAAATGATTTTATAATATCATTATTTAGTAATCATATTTATTTTAGATTTCTAAATATAATCATCTATTAAGTTGATAATATTTATTTAAAATAATTAAATTATAAGAGATTATATCAGCCATAAATGGATGTTTGGTTATGAAAAAAACAATTTTGTCATCATGGATTCAAAATTAATATTATTATAACCTAGCATCATATTTTATAGAGAATTGGACATGGAAATCTGGTCTACTGGGAATAACAATATTATTTAAAGGAATCAAAATGAAAAGGAGTGATTTGGAATTCTTACCTTATTGGCATGAATCTGTTTCAAATTTAATTATTACTCTTAAGGGAGTCATTTAGATGATTGAAGAATGTAAAAAATTTGTAAAATATGTTTGGGTAGGTATTTGGATGAGTTTATATATGACCAGAAGCTTAAGGTGTATGGATATGTATAGTGGTGAAAGTGGGACTTCTAAGAGGAAGAGGGAGTGTTGTAGAATAAAATATTACAATAAAATATTATATCCATTAATAGAGATGAAGATTATCATTAAATAGTAAGTGGAATATTATTTAATAGTTAATTGGTTATTATAAAACTCATATAACATCTGTAAATAACAAAAATTCATTTATATACACTATTACAAAATATGATACTTATTTGACATTTTTACATCCAACTCAGCATTTTATTTTATTTTTAATATATAGAAAAATTCACCTAAATAAAGATCTTATGATACTATAGAAGAAAAGTAATCCCATTTTGTCAATTTAATCTATAAATATGTTGATTTTAATTATTAAATGTAAACATAAATTGTATAAAAAATTAGATAAACATCTTTTCAATATTAAATGATTTCAAACTTCTTTCTTACCAATAACTGATCAATTTATGGTTTATTAATCTATTTTTTTAATATATATATAAAATATATTTTCAGTGTTAGATAAATATATTTTCAATATTATATGATTTGAAACTTCTTTCTTACCAATAAATGATGAATTTAAAAATTATTATTCACATTATAATTCCAATTTCATAATCCAAGTATGAGAAAATTTATATTTAAAAAAAAATCATTTATAATAAAAATATTACTTGAAAATAAAACATATTCATGTCAATATGAATTACTAACTTTTTCTTATTTATAATTTTATAATGATTTATGGGATGGTTCATTACTTATTTTTCTAATCATTTCTAGAATTTTACTGATATAATTATATAAATGATAAAAGCAATTAAAACACTAAAAATATCATTAAATTAATCGATATTTTCAAAATGAATTAATATATGTTTTACATTAATTAATTATGATATAATATATGTGTATAAAATTATTTACTTCCTAAAATAATATAATCAATAATCTTATTATATATGTGTATACCCTATTACATGTCCAATATTTTTCATTCATTCAATAATTATAACCAGGGGTATGATCATGAAGGAAAATCATGAGGATTAACATTTCATGTTTATGGAATTTTATTTAGTTCTGGTACTATTCCAGATATATTTTTCTTAATAATGTTTGATAATAAATTTTCATAATGTATTAATTTTGATAAAACATTGTAATGTTTTATTTTCATGAAAAATATCATTATTCATTTTGGTTTCATTTTTGTGTGTGAAATGAGTTATTCAAAACATAAATATTATAGGGTGTTATAGTGTGTCCATACTTATTTGAGTTAATAGTCATGTGATTTTCTATTTGGTTGATTGGAATACATAGTATTCATCTCTTTTAGTTAGTATTTACTTAAATATTCAAGAATTAATAAGTTTTCCTATATGTGATTGACATGTTTCATGTCAAATGGATGGAATTAATGTATTATAAATAGTAACTAAATGGTTATATATATTATATAAATATTCATATGGTGGAGGCATGTATCGTGATACATGGGTTAAAAATATATTACATCTGATAACTTTATTTCGTTGGTATAAAATAAACTATGATAGAAATTAATTTTTTTATTTTAGATAAAAATTAATAATTTATAATCACTAATACCATTAGAAATTCCCATTGGGCCGTAGAAAGATCATTGTTGAAGATGATTTCATTTCATATAAATTTATTTCCCTAAAACTAGGAGATTTTATATGTTTATATGACAATATATCCCAAAAAATTAAGTTCAATATAAAACATTCATGGGTGTAGTTTCATAAATTCTTAGATATGATGTAACATATTGTGATATATATATAGTTCAATAGGATTTAGTATGGAAGGACATTGATGTATTCTTGTACACTAAATATCATATTAGAATCTGTGATATAGTTCATATTGATATATGTTATATAGAGGCTATGTTATATAATTCAGCTATATATCTAAAAATTATATATATGAAGATGAAACAAATATTTTTATATATTATAATATTTTTACTTTATCCCTATATGAGATGTCAATTTATGGTTTTAATATAATAATAGGATGTTTAAATTTGTTGTTACATTCTATAAAAAATGTTTAATTATTAATAATTTGGGTTTGGTTTTATTTTATTAAAAATATATTCCTTGTGAGTATTTTAATGTATGAATAATTATTTAAATTTTAGTTCATTTACATAGCCATGGGATAATCCATGAGTTCCTATGTGTAGGGGATCAATAAAAAAGAAGTGTGTGTGTGTGTGTGACTATTGGTGTGTCTAAACACAAAAAGGTTGATTCTCTTCCATTTACCTGTTCCTTTAACCATATTGTACTAGTATATTATATGGTTGAGATAAATAATTTCAATGTTTTTATAGTTTCACATACCCATAGAATGCCTTCATAATAAGATTCTATTGGTTATCACTTAGAGATATTCATAATCAGTTATATGGAGAATAAGGTTTTACAGTTTCTATTTTTTATATATTTTTTATTAATTCATCTAAATGTCTCATGGGATGGTAATTTAGTATTGATTTTATGTAATCTTTTTATAGTATTTATATATTATTTATGTTAAAATAATTAAATAATTTCATTGAAATAATGGTAAATTGGTAAAATTAGTTACCAATGGTCTATAATTAGGAAAATTAATTTTAAGATATGGGTTCTCTTATAGAAAATTCTAAATGGATTTAAGATATATATTTTAATTGTATCCATGTTATATTAAGGTATATTTATTGTTTAAGATATTTCTAAAAGATTATTAGGGATTAATTATGGAATATTTGAACCATTGGAAGGTTAATATGGTTGAAACATTGTTTATAATGTTATGGAAGGATTTATTTTCTTAGTTTATAAACTATATAGAGTGACAAAGTTTATTTTCATTAATTTATGGTTAAGTACACGATTATAAAATAATTTAACCAAATAAATTATTTATATTTTATTATTTTTCATATTTCATTACATCCCATAATTTTTGAATTGGTAATTAGACATCTTTGATTATGATTAATTATTTAGATGGTATTTTAAGACTTTTGAATGTTAAATATGTATATAGAGAATAAGTAATATTGGGTTTTGTCTTTATTGTGAGTAAGTGGTTATCTTTTTATATGATAAGGTCCCTTGTTTTATTTATTATCCTCAAGTTTATGTTTTGATGTATGCGGCCTTCATATGACGAAGGGATTGGGTAAGAAAAAAAGTAATTTTTTTGTTCATGCGTTGTATGGATGAAAGTGATATATTATAGATTCATATGGATTATGAATCCTTTAAATTTTTGGTATCACTATGATGAAATAGTTATTTAGTTTCACATGGAGAGAGCAGTGAAATACTCCTAGGGGATTGTCATATACATGGAAATACCAATCATATGGAGGGATTATTCTTTTAGGGGGTTCATTTAGGTGTGTATATTATCATGATTTTATTATTACACTAGTGGAGTAGGATTTTTAGATATACTTAGTTAGGATCCAACAACATGGGAAAACATTAATATAATCCTATAAAAAATAGTTGATTCTTGAATAGTGTTCATACATTATTGTTATTAAATTTATTAATTGAGAAATTATACTTTTTTGTTTTTAAAGTAATCATTTCCATTGTTATTTGGAGTTACAAATTATTGGTAACTATTATTTCTGATGAGATTATCATAGATTTCAATAATTTTGAGATGTTATGGTATTTTATATAGAGATTTTGGTTTTTGGGATAGATATTAGGATGATGATTATCGGTGGGTGTATATGGGGGGATCGATCTTGGATGAGATTATGATGGACTATTTGTATTAGTGGCTTGTTGTTTCATTTATATGCCAATTTTTAAATTTTAATCATGTTATATTTGGGATTGGTTTTGTGTCACCCACAAGAATTGTATAAGAATCCATATTTATCAAATTCAATAAATGTACTTAAGTATGGATGGGAAATCACATTTAGTAATTTTAGATAACCCTTACTTATATAAATATGGAAGTTTCTACTTGTATATGACTAGATCATATTTTATATAAAAATTCTGGAAGATACTCCAAGAGAAAATTCATTTCTCAAGAATAGTAGTTTCATTGTGGTTAAGGGTTTTATAAGTGATTTCCATGTTGGTTCATAATTTATTTTTTATTTTATGTTTGTTTTTCATGGGGAATTGATTATATTTTTTATTTTGATTGATTATAGTTTTTTATTGTAACTATATACATTACACCAGACATCCAATTGCGACCCTGATTGTAATTTATTTACAACTCATTATGTCATACATTTAGATAACTAATGAAATGTTTTAGTAAAATAATTTCATGAAATAATCTATTCATATAATAAGGGATTATTTTCCCCAGTTTTATAGAAAATCCCTCACTAATATTTGATATTTTCAAGAATATGAATAGAAATTCATGAGGACTATAATTATGTAGCAATGAACTAAAAATATCTCAATCTAGGTTGTTTATAAATGGTATGACAGTGAGTTTTAGTTTTTAGAATAGTTAATTAGTGGTGAATATAGGTCATCAAAACATTGGTGTTATAATTCATTTATGTTTTACCATGATGGTGGAATTGGAATCCTAATTTACTAAAGAAGATCAATTATTTCAATTTGGAACATTTATTTTAGTGAGTATGGAATGTATATTCCAATTTAGAGATGGAAACAAACCCAATATCAAGTCACGTTTATAGGTAAAGATGCATTTTTTATTCAATAATATATCATTTATTTTCAAGTTAATATATAGGAGGTGAATTCTATATATGTGCTCATTTTTTTATAGGATGGTTTATTATATTCCGAAAAAATTAAAGTTTCTGGTATTCAGAGAAAATTCTAGTTTAAGTAAAATACATTTAAATTTAATGCATGAGTTAGCCATTCAAGAAAATAGTTTTTTAATGTGGGTGTAAAATTTATGATGAAAGGATTTTAAAATAATATTATAGGGGAATAAAAATATTAGTGTAATTTCTTATGAAATGTAATTTTTAAAATTTAGGAATTTGAATAACATTTATAAATGGAATTTTTTTAAGGATATCAAAAAATAAATTAAAAATTATATGAGGCATTTTAAAATTAGGGTATATTGCTTTTAAATACTAAGGATGTTATATTCTGATAAAAACACATTAGATGCCATGGTGTATTTTTTAAAACCTATTTAGATTGTTTTTTGTTATGTTTTGAATTTTATGAACTAGTTTAAATATTTTTTATGGTAGTTAGTAAAATGTTCCAAATTTATTTTAGATGAGAATTATTGAAATGAATATTTTGATTTGAAAAAAATTGTTTGGGTCAGGTAATGTTTTTATTTTTACTAGTTTTCAACTTGAAAAGGGATTTCAATGCATAAATAGATATTAAAATTTATAATATGAATAGGAACGATTGGTATGATAAAATAAATGACATGGGTTATGATTTTTTTAGGTAGAACAAGTTTTATGGGGAGAATAATTATAATACCCCAAAATTTAGAAATTTAATTAAATTGAGTTTTTAAATTCAAGTTGAATTAAATTAAAGAAATCGAGGGAGATTGTTTCTCCTCTTCCAAAAATATGAATTGTAATTTTTGTATATTTTAATTTTTTATACATCATATAATTAAGCATTGATTGTTAATAAGTGAGGTTGTAGAAAATGAATGTCGGGGAAAAATGATGTTGAATATGGATATTTCAGTTCATTCACAGTTAGGAATCATTATATAAAAATCATGAAAAGTGTACAATAAATAATTTTATGTGGACCCCCCATTAATATATATTATTCAACAACCACACTTTTTCATTTTAGGTATAAAAATAATGATTTTTGTTAAGTAATTTCATTTTAGACATTTTTTTAGCTTTTTCGGTGTTTCACAGTCTACACATGTCTAGTGAACCATGAGAGGTAACCATTCTATCTTAAATGTATTAAAATAGTGTATGGTGCATACAAGATTCGTGGTCTGGAAATGCATGAAATCTAAACATGAATCCCTAGCTCATTACCATGATTTTCAAAATTTTTAATTCCCAACATTGTAAGACATAACATAATTTATTGTTGGATTTTCATCATATTATTTTCATGTATTATACATGTTCATGAAAATAATTGATTGTTTTTAGATATTTATCTTATGTTTATTAATAAAATATAAGTGTTTATAACTCCATGAATTTTTTTTAGCTAAAAATAATATTACATAAAAAAGTATTCATGTTATGTTTTCTCTAGGATGGCTTTAATATATTGATTTTGTAATTTAGTTAAGTAATATATTAAAAATTGGTTTAAATTAATAAATTTAGATGCCTCAACAATATTAAATTGAAATTATAATTTTAATAATTTATTTATTGATAATTATTGAAACATAAAAAGGGGATAACCAATCATTCCCACATCTCATTCATGTGACTCCACCCAAAATATGGATTCCCCATCAAATATTTTTATTTGTCTCTTAGGGCTTCCTTCATAAATTTCGATATGAATTCAAGGTATGACATATCCTATTACTCCTGCTTCACTTATTCTTCCTTTTAAACTTATCTCTCCATTATCATTTCATTTATAATTAAATGTTTATGGGGGTTTGAAGGTTTCGCCATGTCATGGGAAAAATCCTAAAAATAATAGGTTTTGGGCTTCAAGATTAAGAGTGTACCTCTACACGTATTCCAATCCAAATTAGGGAATACACATTTTTTTTATGGACAAATAATAAGTGTTTTAACTTCCATGGATTTGAAATATAATTTTTATTTTATTTTATTATGTTTATAAGATTATTTTGAATTTTTTTAGGCCTTAAAGGATCATTTTATGAATGTATTGGCCACTGATAGTTTTTAAAGTGTCCCTAAATGTATGTAAATCTATGTTTTTTAACTTTTTTAAAAAGTCATTATTTTCTTGTGGTTCTAAAATTGATTTTAGTATAATGAATGAGGTTTTGAATATTATGTGGATGGATTTATTTTACAAGATTGTTATGACCTAACCCATATTGGGGCCTGAGTCATGACTAACCCAAGCTCAACTCCATATTCATGGGGTTGGAGACTATTGTTGAAGGAATAACTATCTTTGGGAGGCCTTTACCTAAAAACTAGTACACACACACATCAACACCAATAAATAAGTATAGAGGGAAAGAAGAAAAAATTAAAAACCACTATAGAGAAAACCAATCATGGGTGAACCTCAAGAAAGTAAAAAAATTATTGTATCTTAAACTAAAAATCATAGGGGAAAAATAAATGTCCTACCAGAAATGTGTCCCATCCTAAAAGAAAAAAAAAATTAAACAGTTGAAGTGGTACTTTCTCCTGATTCACAATATGCAAGCACCGTATCATGTCCATGAACCTAGTATCCTTAAGATCCTCTGAATTAATGGTCGACTATTCCATCATCTGAAAAAGAGACGACAGATAGGGGAAAATCCCATGTAGGGTGAGTATATACATTCCCATTAGAACTCTACAAAAGGTGTGAATTGGGGAGCAGTAAGAGATACAATGGAAGGGGAATAAAGTTGATATAATAGGGTACAAATAAAAAGTATATCTCAACACCACAATTAGTGAAAGTAATCTTGTCTAAGAACAACGGGATATACCTGGTGAGTAGATGAACTACCCATCAAGTCTTTACCACCTATAGTAGGAGAGTCGACTCATCCAACCATGAAAAAATAAAAACATAAAGGATGAATAATACCCCTTATGACTTCACCTCTCCATGAAGATGAGTAACCAAACCCAATGAATGGGTCTAGAAGAAGGATATATATATTATCATTAAAAAAATCCATCCAAAATAGTAAGTGGTTCTCCATCTCACAGCTCATCCGGAGAATAATAGTAGAAAGTAGTTCCAAAAGTAAATCATTGATTCCAATCATCCCGTAAATCTTCCCTAAACACACAAGTATAAGGAAGTCATTCACAACACATTTATACTAACCACATTGGGTGGCACTCACACACACGCATAGTATTAGGTCATGTCACAAAAACACATCTCGATGGGGAAACAATTCATCTTCCTCCTAATTCTAAATCCATGTAAAACCACATACTATCAATGTTCATCATATTAGAGGGGACCAAATTTCTAGGTGAGGAACCAATGCCCTGGTACGATAGAAGTTTACTACTTAGGTAGTCACCGAGGGACTCCACTACCCAGCCCTGCTGAAGGGTAACACCTGGGAGAAATATTTGGGGAACTACACTACCCAACCCTAATAGAAGGTAACCCCTGAAAAAAGTCATCCAGGGACTCCACTATCCTTCCCTGGTAGAGGGTAATGTCGGGAAAGGTCATCGGGGAACTCTACTACCTAGACCTACCAGAGGGTAATGCCCGGAATGGTTATTAGGGAACTCCACTACCTAGCCCCATTTGAGGGTGATTCCTATAATTATTCAATGATTCAATATGATCTCTACCATCATCGGTTGTCACCCCATAATGTTCTGATTTCATAACATTTCACATTATATCTAAAAAATCGAAAATCTGGAAACCATGATGTTCACTGTGAAAAAAGGGATAGGATACAAATAGCCCAAAATTTGAGTTCAAACAAAGGTGATATGGGACTTTGGAGTTACCAAAAAAGAACTAGGGGTGCACCATTTGTGAGGATACCCACTTGGAATGTATCCCTACATCACATCCTAGTTGTGTCCCTAGTAACTACATGGATCCCTATATGTGCACCAGTACATGCCTGGTAGGTGGACTACACGGCATGCCTATATAACACAGGACTGAGCCCTGTCTCTATGGTCATGTACTTAGAACATTCCATAGAGCTAGTCATGTGATCCTTTAGACAACATACTTACACAGGAAGGTGGTACATGGAACATTAGGTATGTAAAAACCATATGATCCTTACCAGTTTCTAAAACCCTTTTCTCCACCACATAAAGGCTACACATCGTGTGTTCTTCATTGAACATGGAGTGTAGTTTGGAGTTTTTACCGAAACCTCATATCTAATCACTCTCTTTTAGTATTCTTGGTCGTCTATTTACTATACCTTGAATCTTTCTCAAAGTTGAGGATCTTACTGAAAAATGATGATCTCAATAATTGCTCATCATAAATCAACCACCAGAAATTGATGTGCATTTCATCATCCATTCTACACATAAATTCACCTCTATTCATCTCAATATTCTTTATTATACATTGGATAAATTATTATATCATCGCAAAGATCCTGAATATATTATCTTCTTTTCAAACTGTTGTCGTTTAATCAATTCGCCATGAATTTTGCAGACTCATTGAGCTCTGTACCTCCCGAAAAAGTCCAGTCAGGACCCCGGGGATCCAACCGGCGAAGAACATGAATAAATTAGGTATAAAATAACCAAAACAATGTTTAAAAATTATTTCCCAAGAATTCATTATGAATGATCTAGAACGGATATATCTTGGTTAGAACATTGATTAATCAAATTGAAATCTGATACATATTCTCATGAAAAGGCAATAAAAGGGAATATATCAACGAAATAATAAATATACACTAAATTAATTAATTATAAGGAAAAAACCCCAAATATAACAAATCATAAGTCAGTTTTAGATTTATTTTTGATGAAGAATGCATCCTACAACTGTTTGAGAGGTGTTGCTGCATTCATTTCGTCCTGATCAGCTCGATCCTAAAGATTCATCATCATTAGAGGTGATCATCCATAGGAAAGAGGAAGGATATCCCTCCGATGATTCTCGAAATTGTGAGATAATCCTGGAAAGTTTTTCCATAGATATACTTTTATAAGGTATCATTTTGAGATAAAAGAAAATAATTACTAAATCACTTAAACGCACTACCAATGAGGGATGGGTCCAAACGTACTACAATGACTCATTTTATGTCACATCTAGGGTAAAAACCATGTTCTAGACTAAAAAAATGTATTAGATTTATGATCCTATCAACTATTCAAAATTTATCCCATTATATTTATGAATCTAAGCACAAAAAATATAAAATATATTTAACAATTTTATAAAATTATTTCTGGGCTCTCTAGGCCTTGATGTCGCAATCCATATCAGCACCAAGCTCAGGAGATATATATTTAAGTATTTCAAAGTCTTGAGAGTAATATACTAGGTCTCCACATAATTCTACCCTTCAATTGTTTCTTCCCTAAAAATAAAAAATGAGAATAATTTTTTTTGATACTGAGACCACATCTATCTCTCCTTCTCACAGGAACTCTCATCCATGTTTTTATTCTTCCACAATATGAAAACCAAGGGAATGGTCCACCAATGCAACATCCTCTCTTATTGACCCCCTATCACCCCTAAGTGCTCCATAAAGGTGGCTCCATCCATGATTTTTATCTCACCCCAGTCGATGACGTGCATGGTTTCATTCATGTATTTATTCATATGTGACAAGAGGAAAACATCATCCACCCACTCCAACTATGGGGGTAGGGTGGGGTGGTAGGCGACCTCGCCAACCATCCCTATGATCTCAAATTGACCAATTAACCTCAGTGATAGCTTTCCTCCCCGACCGAGCCTCCACATTACTCATCATGGGGATACTCTCAAGAAAAAATGGTCTCTGCACTCTAAGTCCCTAATCCTATGATGGTGGTCTACATAAGACTTATGTCTGGTCTGGTCCATCCTCATCTTCTCCCTGATGACATGGCCTTTTTTCCATTATCACATTCACCATATATGGATCCACAACAAATGACTTACCAATCTTCGTCCAGCACAAGTGTGACCTTGAAAGTCTCTCGAATAGGTCCTCAAAATGATCCATGATAATGTTAGAGTGATAATTATTATTGTACAAAAAATATACCAAGTGTAGTTGATCCTCCCATCTTCGACCAAAGTCCAACCCGAAATCCCTCAGTATATCCTCTAGTACCTGTATAGTGCATTCTGTATGCTCATTATCCTGGGGGTGAAATGTTGTACTAAACCACAATTGTGTGTTGAATTCCTCATACAGGTCACCCCAAAATCATTATGTAAACCCTACATCATTATTAGAGACAATCTTCAAGGGAACCCCATGAAGGTGAATGATCTCCCATATGTACAGCTTTCCCAAACTCTCCACCGAACTCTGCTCCCTGATGGCAAGGAAGTGTGCTGACTTTTTGATTTTGTAAACTATCACATAGATGGTGTCATGGACCTTCAATATGTGTGGAATCCCTATGAAATATTCTATGGATATGTCAACCCACATCCACTCTAGGATCTCAAGATTCTCCAACAAACCTTCAAGGACTTGGTTCTTAGCATTCACCTACTAATAAGTGAGGCACCGAGAGATGAACTCAACTATGCTTCATCTCATGTCACACCACAACAATTGTTGTTGAATATCTCTATACATCATCCCCACATAGGGATGTGTAGCTAGGGAAGAAGTGCGGAACTCTAGCATCACCACCTCCCACATCATGATGGGTACCATTGTTCACCCCTGGAAAAATATAATGTGAATTCCTACTTTATAATGTCCATCTAGTGATTCACCTATAGGAATATCATAATTTAAGACCTCACAATCAATTTATCCTAGATAGGACTCTATCACTCGCTTGAGAAGAGTAGGAGTCAACACCATTGACTAAATAAAGTTCGTACCCTTCTTTTCCACAAGGGTCAGCTATAGGGAAGCTTATTACTCTGAATATTCCTATTGAAAGTGAACATGGGACTTCCTAATAAGGGAAACAATTACAACATTTTTCTTCTATAAATTATGTTCAATCTCTATATCATAGTCCTATATGAACTCTAACCAATGTATCACTATTAGGTTCATGAATCTTTTAGTTAATACATACATGAGACTCTAGTGGTCTGAGTAAACCAAAAAGTTCTCCCCGGGAAGGTAGTGTCCCCTTATCCACTAGGAAAAGACCACTTCCTCCTGCCATAGGTCATGAGTTACATACTTCTTTTCATGGGTTATCAACTGCCTCAAACTATATGTGATAACTTTTTATCATTAAATCAACCCGCATCTGAGCCATTATCCTAATTCATCACAATACACTACAAACTCAACGCCTTCCTCTAGTAGTACCAACACTTGAGTACTCATTAACCTCTACCTCAAATCCTCAAAAGACCATTGAAACTACAAATAATAAGTAAACGAATGCCTTTTCTGTGTCAGGGAGGTCAAATGGGATATGATTCTAGATAATTATTCCACAAATCACATGTAGTAACTTGTGAGGACAAGAAATCCTCGTACCTATGACACATTATTAGGTGACTCCCTAGAAATCACTATTTCATTATTTACTGGATCTTTAGAAAACAAATGATCAGAAATGACATGTCATAGAATGTGAACCTCATGAATCCTGAACTTTCACTTCGACAGCATTCCCTAAATCTAGCTATCTTAATGAAAATTTAGGGCCATCCCCAAACGCTTTGCACGATCCTCCTCTATTACAAAGTATACGGGTATGTCGTCGATGAATATAATAATTGTTTTTTCGAATTATAGTTGTAAAACCTATTTCATATGGTTCGTAAACATGAGGTGGGAATTAATCACACTAAAGGGAATTGCTAGGAACTCATAGTATTCACATGGACATCAGAATGCCAACTTTGGAATGCCAGCCTCACGAACCATCAACTAGTGGTTGGTGGACCTGATTTCGATCTAATACAAACATCTCTCACCTTGAAACTCATAAAATATACCATCAATCATTAGAAAAGTGTACTTTTTCCTTATAGTGTCCTAGTTGAGGTGACGAGAATCCACAAAATTTGCAGGCTCTCATCCATATTTTTCATGAATAACACTAGAGCTTCCTAGGGGGACACACTAGGTTTGATGAAACAATTTCCTCAAAGGACCTCCAACTACAGCCATATCACCCAGAGCTTGGTAGGTTCCATCTGATATTCCCCATAAGATTTTTGGGTTGTCCCTAGATGCAGGTCAATGAAAAACTCCATGTCCCACCTTAGAGGTAATCCTAGAAAATATTTGGGGAATTCATACAAATAATAATACACAACTGAAGGATCCCAAATCAACCTAAACCTACAGATCAAAGGGTTACACTATCCAACTGATGGGTGATGGAATTCTTCCTCCTTGTCACTAAAACTACTCTCCCTACAATGAGATATCCCTCTCTAGAATAGGATAATCTCATCCCATCACAACATAGGAATATGAGTAGTTTGTGGTGATAGTCAATCTAGGATCGGACCATAGAAATCTGATCCATAAACATGAAAAAGTCATATAGTTCCATATTAATAACCCAAAGGTCCCACAAGAACCTATCTCCACCAAGGAATAGCTTGCACTACCGAAAGATGATAGATACTCAAGAAGCAATCATTATAGTAACTTTAAGTCGAAGCTTATGTGATAGTGCCGCTACTGGGAGCACCAGATCTCACATCCAAAGAATAGAAATAAAAAATGGATAGAACTATGTCTACTAGTAAAAAGGAAAAGGTATAAAAAAAATTATATCATAACTCATATTATCTCATGTGTTGCTAGATCATAGACATCCATAGCCTGCAGCTGCCCACAACCCCGAACTCCATCTTTCTGAGCCTGATGTGGCACCTGGTGGTGGTGGTGGAAGGATATCATAGTGGTTTACACCACCCGAATCTCCTACGGATCCTATGACCGCTCTGGAACCATGGGGACCACCCTTTACTCACATTAGAAATCGCTGATCACGATCTTTCCTCTATTATGTCATTTCATCTGTTATCTGACTGGGCTGTTCAACATGTCTAGATGGGAAGTCCTCTGCTATGTGACCACACCCATCACAAGTAAGGAAACAAACCTCTCTAGGATTACCTTCCACTTGTCACTATCTCAGCACCATGTGACTACGTGCTTGAGCCTACACGTGAAAGAGACTCCTACTCCAAGATCGTGGCACCTAGAATCTGCAAGCTACTGTAAGAAACTCATCTATGTGATTCCCATTTCCAGATCTGAATACCTAGAATCCCTCTAAAAAAATATCTCTATCACCAATGCCTACTCCAACACCTTATCATAGGTAGGTATTCACAAAGTCATGTCCCTGACTTGAATGTCTCGGTGGACTCTCTTCTCAAACTTCTATTCTCAAAAGCATCCATCATTGATCATGTCAAGGGAGTAGTGTGTAAGGTCTTTGAACGTCACTTTGTACTTATACATTGTCATCTCTCCTTTTTAAATCTTAAGAAGCTTACGGATCTAGAATTAGCATTAGAAGAATGGGTTGTGCTCATCCCACAATAGCTGCAGAAAGTTATCTCATGAGAGTTTAGACTCATCGTACTTCTGCATAATGTGGCTCCACCACCACCAAGATATATCATGGAAACGGGTGAATACATGTACACCACATAATCCATTGGTGTTCCAACAATACTAAAGATATAGACCAAAAAATATAGCTAACACACTACTTCTTATGGATCTAGCTCTCCACGGAACCTCATCAGTCTCTAACGTTGGAACTCACAGAGTTCACTAAGCCTACACATGTCTGTAGTCTACCCCACTGGGATGACATGCTGCTCAATATGAGTAGGTGACCGTAACTTCCCACCTAGAGGATGGGGATCATAGGATGGACCCTGAACTGAGGCCGCATCACTCATAGGATCGTCGCCATGAACCATAGATAGTGCCCTAGGTGATTGTTCTCACAGAGCCATCCTGAACACTATTAAGGAGTGCCACTCTCAGATGATAATATTTATATTAACAATAATTGAGATTTGAATCTAGAAGGACAGTAAAAAACTCAATACTATATGATTCATGAACAATTAAACCCTATGTAAAATGTCTCATCATGCCGAGTTGACATGCAGGTACTCAAGGTCTCGGGGAATGGATATGTCAGCCTCTATACCATCACTTGACTTCCTATAATGAGAGGCACACATGACACAATTTAACTATATTTACATAAAACACAACCAAATACTTTTTATTGAATTTCTAAAAATATCCCAAGGATTTAACCACCTTTGATACCAATCTGTGATGACCCACCCCATGTCAGGGCTCGAGTCTTACTACCCCCATCCCGCCTCTATAGGCCCATGGCTGGTGACCAGTGCCAATGGAATAACTAAATTGGGGAGGCCATTTACTAAATTCATATACACATTCACACAAGTAAATCGACATAAAAGTGAAAATGTAAATAAGAATAGATAAAAACTGATATAAATTAAACCAAGAATACATGAAGCTCAAGACATTACAAAAGTATGGTAGTTTAAACTGAAAAGAAAAGTGGAAAATTACACACCATACCAAAATTGTGTCCCAACCTAAAATAAAATGGGAAATTTAAACATATGAAGAGAGCTCCAATCATGAATCCTAATATATGAACACCATACACAATTCAAGAACTCAGTATCCCTAAGCTCCTTTGAAGTCACGGCTGACCTTTATATCATTTTTAAAGGACACAACATGTATTGTAAAGCCCATGGAGGGGTAAGTATATCTATACCCGATAGAATTCCCCAGAAGGGGTGAGGGTGGATAAGTAATAGATACTATGGAAGAGAAAGATAACATATATCCAAAGGTACATTGAAATAGTACATCTCAACCAAACGAAGAGTTTATGTAAGCTCTCCCAAGATCAAAGGGGCTAAACAAATTGTGTATATGAACTACCCGACAAGCCTACTCTACCTATAGAAGGAGTGTTGAATCATCTAACCATGAGAAGCTAGACATAGACATCACATGTCATACCTCATTCTCCTTCACCTCTCTATGAATGAAAGTAACCAAATCCAAGGTGTGGGTATAAAAGAAGGATATATATATATATACTGAGTCAAATTAGCTCAACCAAAAGAGTAAAGGGATCTCTATCACACATCTCATCCCAAGAAGAACAGGATCCAAAACTTCCAAATGTCTAACCCGACATCCCACTCATCTTCTATGAACACAAAAGAATAAGGAACTCATTCACCACACATTGATACTATCCTCATTGGGAGAAAATAACTAGACTTCATGGTTTTAGGTAGCATCAAAGAAATGTATATCGATTGGGAAATCATACCTCTTCCTCATGATTCCAAAGCCTCATAAAAAATCTTCTAATAATTGTTCTATATAGACAAGGGGTCACAATTTATAGGTAAGGATCCCATGCCCTATAAATATAGGAGGTTCCTACTTTGATATTCACTAAGGAAATGCACTACCTAAACCTACTAGACGGTAAATATTAGAAGATCTAATTGGGGAACATTACTACCCAGACTTTCTTGAGGTAAATTCCTATAAGAATTAGTAATGGAACCCCACTTCCCAACCTTTCAAATGGATAAAACCCAGAAGAAGTCATCGGGGAACTACACTGCTCAACCCTACTAGGGGTAACTCCTGGAAAGGTCATCAGGGAACTCCATTTACCATCCCTGGTGGAGGATAATTCCTAGAATGGTTGTTAGGGAACTCTTCTTCTTGCTGGAGGTTAATGTCAAGAAAGTTCGGTTGGGAACATAACTTCCCAACCCTACTGGACATAATACCCATAAATATCTAGTGATTTCGAATGATCATTTCCACTGTGGTGTGTCTACTTAGTGTGTTCTAATCCTATAACATTTTTCATCGTATTTCAAATTCCATAAATGAGTGAACCATCATGTTCTATATAGAAAGAAACTCATGAAATGATACTCACCCTCAAATATTTGAGTTAAAACAAAGAATATATGATACTTTGGAGTATCTTAAAATGGAACTAAGGGGGTACACAGCGTGCAAGGGGACCCTTGGGGCGTGTGGACCTACTTTACAACCTGATTGTGTCCCTGATAACATCATGGATCTCTATCTGTAAATCAGTACTCACTGTGTAGGTATACCTCCATGTGTTTCCATGCGACATGGGACTAGGTTGTGTCTCTATAGACACGTTCTTAGAACATGTTGTGTTTTTTACCAAGTGATCTATCACATGATGTACTTACATAGGAAGGTGGTAAATGGAGTGTTAAAGATGTACACATTGTTCCATCCTCACAGGTATCCAAAACCCTAGTTTCCATTGCTAAAAGTCTATATGTAATGTGTTCTTAATTAAACATGATATGTAGTCCAGTTTTTGACATAAAAAATAGATTAAATCCTATGATTTGAATTTTCACAATATGCCACTAATTCTAACTTGAATTTTATGAAAATTTTGGATCTAGAAAAAAAAGTAAATCTCAATCGTTTCTCATCACAAATTAGCCACTTAAAGACAATGAGGGGTTTTCCATCCTTTTAACATTCAATCATGCCCTAATTCTAAAATATATTGGTGATTAAACCATGGATCAGTCATCCTTTCATCACAACAATTTCAGATATGTGCTCATTTCATCAATCCATTATTGTTTCATCGATTCATCGTCAATCTAGGGGTCCGATCAAGATTAGTACCTACTAGAAAAATCCAAGTCAGGAGATTAGGGATCCAACTTGTGATAATGCGAAGAAGTAAGGAATAAAATCACCAAAACAATGGTTATGCCTCGTTGGCATAAAATTCTTGTCCAACTATCAAGAACAGAGATACCAGGGTTAAAACATTGATTAAACACAATTAAATATAGTACATTGGCTTAGTAAAATTAAATAACTGGGCGTAGATAAAAGAAATAATAACAATATACTCAATAATTTAATCATATGGTAAAAAAGCACCTATAAAGAGTCCTACCTTAGTTTTGGATCCATCGCAGATGAAAAAGACATATGAAAACTGCTTGAGAGGATATGATGATTTTTTTGCATCCTAGTCTGCTCAATCCTGTAGTTTCATTATCATTGGAGATGATCTACAAGTGTAACAAGATCTCATCATTGTTTTTATGAATTTTAAGCTAATCCTGGTAATTTTTCAATTTTGATACATTTATAATTTTTCATTTTAGGTCAAAATGATTAAATTAATGAATTAATTGTTTTTTAATCCACTTAAACACACCACCACCAAGAGAGGGGTCCCAACTCTGACACCGACTTATTTTATCTTGTTCCTATGGTAAGAACCCTATTTTAGACTTAACTGTGATCTTTGATTTCTGATCCAATCAACCGTTTAAGATCTAACTCATCATCATTAAGATGCTGCAAATTACTAATAAAAAATATGTTGAATATTTTTATAACATTAATTATAGGCACACCGGGCCTCGAAATTGCACTCTGTCTTAGCGCCAAGCTCTGGAAATATGTATTGAAAGATTTCAATGTCTTAAAAGGAAAAAAATGTATCTATAAAGAGTTTCCCAATTTATTTAAAAAAATGGTTTGGAAAGGAATTTATTCAATTTTACATAATTGAATTCTAACTATCACAGGCTTTTAAGGTGTTCATTCAAATGTTTCTATTTATTATATTAGTAACAATTATGTGAATTTTATAGGATAGAAAAATATTGATTAATATTTAATTGTTAAATAGATTTTATAAAAATACTTAATTATTTTAAGGGGTGTTTATATTATAAAATAATTTATTTAATTTAAAGATATTTAGTTCTAATATTATTTTTTAATGTTAGGTACTCAAGTAAAATATGGTTTTGATTAACTGTGATCTATTTTGGTTTACGTTTTCTCATTTTATATATTTTTTCTGTGGGAAAATATTGGAATTATAGAAATAATCATTGGAATACTTGGATAAAAAAGGAGAACAAAGTCACATATCATTCTAGGATTAGGGGATACCCTTCATAGTGGATATCAATTTTCCTACCAAACATAGGGATACACTAACGCACGATAAACCATGATTTGTGGATGTATGTTTTTTCTACCCAACAGAATCCCACGATAGTGAATTTTTATCCATGAATAGCGGATATAATTTTAATTAAACTTTTATATTCTTCACACTAAAGAATTATGATACTCTTCCTTGTAGATGTTTTGTTCGATATGAAAGTTTAATAGAGTGACCCTAAATTATTTGACCATTATCCCCTATGGTCTCTCCCATGGTGATTTTTTTATTTATATTAACATATATCTATAAATATAAACTTTTACACACGTTTTTACTTATTAAATTGTTTACTATTTCGAATTATTTAAAGTTTAGTAATCCTTGTTAAATTTATTTGTAAAAATGTAAAGACCATTTTTATAATTTATAGTTTTTAAAAATTGGGTTTTTTGGGATGCACACGTAGTACTTGATG
This sequence comes from Viscum album, assembly GCA_963277665.1. NCBI lineage: Eukaryota > Viridiplantae > Streptophyta > Magnoliopsida > Santalales > Viscaceae > Viscum > Viscum album. The sequence continues at coordinate 21,286,849 of OY728154.1, forward strand.
AGATCATGTTAGGATAATTATGTTAACATCCTACATACACCCTTTGGGTCTATATGAATATAATTTTTCTTCATAGTCCTATTTTATAGTGAATATAATAGCCTTTATTTTTTAAATTATTAGACTATTTATTGAGGTTTGAAAAAATACATTAGATTTCACATAAAGGTTTTCATGCTTCATAGGGAGTTAGTAGCGTATTTGTTTTTATTCATATTTTGTCTTGTATTTCTTGTAATATTTTTATTATTCATTTTTTTTCATATTCTAACATTGTATTTAATTTATTACATGTTTGTTAATTGGATTTTTTTTATTTTCATCCCATTTATTAATTATAGTCTTTATAAAATAATTTATTTATATAACTAATGGTATATACCCATGGAACATGATTCTAAAAAATGAAAATTTAGAAGACTCTGTGGACTTTATGACGGGTTAGCTTGGTTGTTAAAAATGATATCTTGGGTTAGTTTATTAAAATATAGAAAAAATAAACTACAACCTATTTAATAATAGTATATATCTATTTATTTTAATTGAATAAAATAATTAAAGAACATAAAACTTCTTTATTAATTCATTCCAACCATGTTATTATAAAAAAATCTTGACAGGGATCATAAAGATTTAGCTAATAGAATCATTAAACCAATGGTATACTAAGAATGTACGAATCGCCCAATATTTTTGAAGTACCTCTCTTCATCAAGATTTTAATAACCTTTGTTTAATATATATGAAAATATAGATAATATATTCTTTAACTATGGAAGATCATAGTGAGATATTCGAAATTTTATACACCTATAATTAATAAAGCATGATTTGATTCCAAAGATTTCTCAAATATTCGGCCTTTGAGTAAAATTATTCATATTTTAGAACATTTTGATTCTAAACTCATCATTTTTATCTTCTTTTTTAGGATTAAGAAAATTTTGATATTTAAACTCATCAAATCATCATCTTAGGATGATATATCCAAACATAACAAATTATAATAGGATAAAAAGTCATTACATATATTATCACATAACTTATACATTTAATTTCATATAAATATTGTATAATTATCCTTACAAAAATCATTGTTTAAACCAAAAAAATCAATATGTAATTTATACCACCACTCAATGTTTTGATTTAATTTTATTTTTCAAAAAATATCTCATTTTCAATAAAAAATAAAAAAATACAATTTCACATTAAATAAAATTATATTTTAAAATATATGAAATCATAACTAGAACTTTATTTTTATACCTAATGTAACACAATTTCAAAATCAATCTTTCATTTTTGCATCATGCTACATCATATATGACAACATAAGAAAATCTTTAAAAACTTTATTTTATATATCATCAAAACTAACTTGGGGTTATTATATATGTTTTTTATAAACTACCTATAACAAAACAAAATCATTTTTAACACAAATATCAAGTGTGACACTATTTAAAATTATAGTATTGAAAAAAAAAGATGAATTATCTGTTCCGTAATTGTAATCCAGTATTGAATTATATAAAATAAAAAGATCTTCTCCATTTATAAAGGATTCTATTGCTTTCTATCTAAAACCCATGAATATCCATAATTATGTCTTACAGATACATCATATATTAGCATACATAAGCATATAATATCTTTATCTAAGTCATCATTTGACTACAATACACATTACATGTCAATACCATATAGAATACTTATATATTAGTTATTCTCTATGTATAGACTAATTAGATGTATTAAAATGAAAAATATCATTCACCAAAATAGATGAGTGCACCACATACCCCTCAGAAATATAGGGATGAATATCAAATGTCAATTATCTATGTATATCCAAAAACATCATCAGGCTATCTCAATTAAGGGAAAAGATATCATACTTATTATATGAGTGGATAAATATCTTCTGAAATAAAACTCAACTTATGACATTATCAGAAGCATACCATGTAACCCCTCATTAATTTAATCTCAATGATGGTATAACTGTGGTATCAAAGTAAAAAGACTTTATTAATAGGTATCTTCTGAACCATAGGTAATGGAGGTTCAATATTTAAATTCAACCACTAGTATACTAAATTTAAAGTATAGGATTCTCTATATGGTGTACGCAGTTGATCATCCATATCAAAAACCACTTGTTGTGACTCAGGAGAGAAATATTTATCCCCAAATGAAACTGAAACCATGATATTCTTCACATGTAATTATAACATATAATACTCCTTGATAACCATCAATTTGTCATAAAATAAAAATCATATATTGAAAGGTAAATTATCATTTCACACCATACAATACATGTAATGAATATAAAATATTAATTAAATAATTATTTATTTATTTTTGTATAACGTGATACAATTTACATTCTTTTTGAACACATTTAACAATATTAAGAAAACAAAGCATAAAAATCTATTTAATATTATTCCCTATTATATCCACCAGTGTGGAAAATATTGTTTATACTATTAATGGGTTGTTAAACTCATGAAAACACTATATAATTCCTGACACATGACTTTGTGACCATCAGATAAATCCTTACAAAACATTTATCTAATAGGTGTTATCTATGAGTATATATTGTTTAAATAATGGTGATATTAGGATTCATGATTCTTATGATAAACAATTTGAAAAAAAATATTCAATCAATTTTACTTCACCACATCAACTTTGGTGATGTTAATGACTTATTCTTTCTAAAACACTTAGAACTCAATATGTATTAATCATTATCATCACGCAATTTATTAATTCAAGAATTTATATGAGAATATTTTTTTTATCAAATTTAATATATAAATCTTTATATTAATAGAATTATTTGTCAATATATCTAAAAACATTTAAAATAATAAGTGACATTCGCTTTGAATTTGAACATGTATAATAAAATAATATTTAAAAAAATTAAGATTCTTAAAGTTAATAAATACTACCACTATCCTCTTATAATTTTATTTAACAATATATTTTCAATACAAAAGCTCTTATATTCTTAGAAATACAAATTCTGTATATTTTAATAATTTTTTAAAAATAAAATATTTAAAAACATAAATTATTTGTGATTATATGTGTTTAGAAGAAATATTATTAAAATATGATCTTCATATTTAAAATATATCATTTTTGTCTAGTGTGAACCTTTTCCACATATTTTAATAAATATAGACAAATTATTTCATCTAAGATAAATTATTTTGGTCCATAATGTTTTTTCAAATATGTTATACTATTGTATTATATCATAAACTATGTCTATAATAAATATTTTTTTTCTAAATTATTGATAACAATAGTTGATTATAATAAAAAATATTTTGAAATCATTTAAACTAGGATATAAAATATGTATTATAATTTTTAAATCCATTATGTATGTAATATATCATTGTATTATTAATCATTATAGTAACAACACTTTAATTTTTTTTAAATGAAATCATTAATCATTAGTAATCATTTTCTTAATTTTTAACTACTATAAATTAATAAAATTTGTATATGTTTTGTATCATACACCCTTTAAAACAAAATAATAAAATTATATAAAATTATTACCTATGGTGAAATTTATATTGAGATTCTTAAAACCCTATATGAATTATTAGAAAATCCTATTCTTGTAGCTAGGTTCACTATGATGAAAATACTACCCCTCTAAACCTATTATTATATTATTATTTAAATAACCTTGGATATCCATTTTTTCCTCCAATATTCTTCTTTTAGATCAATCTATTACCCTTATATATTTTTTAACACATAACAAATTCTTATACCAAAAAACTCCCACTCACTCATCCTAAATAAATTGATGAAATTATTATCAATTTATAAAAATCATTTATATTATTGGAACCCACTAGAAGTGATTGTATAAGTAATTTTATTTCTCATATAATCATCAATGGAATCCCTGGACTCTAAAATTAATTTACATACCCAATTATATTGAGTATATACGTATAGACTAAAATTACTGATAAAATATAGTATCTAAAAAATGATCCAAAAACCATTTATTAAATATTTATTATATTTTTGGTAAGAATAAATATATATTGAATAAGTTCAATAGTTATTTTTAAGTAAAAAATTATTCTTTTGACCATTATGTGTTTTTTTGGGAAATCACAAATCTCTTTGTACTATAGTACTGAATCTTTCAATCATACTAACTATGTCTATCATACAGACTCTGGCCATCGTACCCACATTAAAATGTCGTGTTGTGTCTGTGTATCATACTAACTCTATCTATCATACTGACTCTAGTCATCTTACCCACTCTATCTATCTTACTGAATTTGGTTATCTTACTAACATTGTCTATCAGACAGACTCTGGCAATTGTACCCACTAATTTTATCGTACTGACTCATGCCATCAGTTATTCTACTCAACTTGTTTATCGTACTGACTATTTTCATCATACTCTCATTATGATTCATACTCACTTTGCATCATATAATTATTTTGAATTAAGAAATATTAATCGTACCCATGTTGTACTTTTATCACATGCTTGATTTTATTTGTTTAGAAAAAAAAAATTCTAGAATAATCATACTCATGCTATCATTTTCTTATATCTATTGGTTTAATGAAAATGATGTTGTGGATTTAGATATAAACTAATCAAAACTATTACATGTTTTCAATTTCTTTGTGACCAGTGCAATGCCAGGTGTCCAAGTCCCTCTGATGTTTCCAGGGAAATATGACCATTGAAGAAAATATGACCATTGGAAACTCAAGCCTATAAATAAGAGGTCATTTGAATCAGAAAAAACAACTTCAGTTACTACTAAGTTATAGAGAGAGTGTGTGTGACTTATCTCTAATTCATGTGAAATCCTTGAAATTACAAAACGTGAATGTATCATTCTTAGTTTTTGTATTTCTATAAGTACTTTTTTTCTTTTATAATATAATCAGCTTTCAATGATGGAGGGATGTCGGGGATAGGTAGACGTTGTGATAGATCTTCGTATCGAGGGCATTCAAATGTTTTTAAGACAAATGTTCCAATTACATATAAAATAGAGGGATTTCAGGGATAACATGAAGGACATGCCTATCATCGTATCAAGGGATTACCGGTGTTCGTAAGACAGACATATTATCCTAGCTAAAAGGATACCCTACTCTTTAGGTTAAAATAATTGAAATACCTTTAAATTTCTAATGCTTATTTTAATAGAAAGAGAATCCTTTTATTTCTTATTTATATCTGTATTCTTTTATATTGTAATTATTTCAATTACAGCTTATACTTTCTAGTTTTTATTATATAATCTCTATGGTAGAATCATTTACACTTTGTATTACTCTGATATTTGTATTCACACAAATAAAATTATTTCATAACCTATGGTATCATATCATATCATCAAACTGAGAGTCAGGCTGATCATTTTTTTCATTAATAAGAGGCTTTGTGAATTGTTTTAGTTTATTTCATAATAAATTATGAACATTCATTAAATATTTTTATACAAAATATTAAAATATTCAATTCACCCCCCCCCCCTCTTGTATTTGGTCCATCTCATATCCATTTCGATCCAACAATTGGTATCAGATCTGGTTTTCCACTTATTTGTATATTTTTGAGTTATATTGTTTTCTTTTAAATACACCAAACAATATTTGTGGAAAAAGTATTTTGTTTCTTTATAATGGAAGGGATGAAGAATTTTAGTTTAATTTAATATAAAAATCCAAAAAGACAACCTATTTTTTATGGAAATGATTTTTAATATTGGAGAGACCAGATGAAGGCTTTTATCATAAATACTGGCGTAGATAACTTTTTTATTCTCGCTGGTGACTATAAGATCCTTGAGAAAGAATTCAAGAATTTTACAGGTCAAAAAAACATGAATATTTGTTGAACAATAAGGTACAATATACTTTGTTATGTTCTATGACGAAGAATATTTATATTTCATTCTTTCCAGGTGAATACACAAATAGTATATAGAAGAAATTAGAGAAAACACACATTAGTACTTCCAAAGCTGTTGAAACAAGAAGATATACGCTAAGAGCTAACTATCAAGCCTTTTAATTTCCTTAGGGAGAACCTATAGTCAAGGTTCAATAAATATTTATTACAATTGTTAATATTCTTCATGCTATAGGATAGAAAAATTTAGAAGATAATGTTCTAGTTGAGAAGATCATACATATTATGCCAAATGAAAGGGAATCGAAGAGGACCACAGTTGATTAATCTATAATGTTTACTAATATTACTCTTGATGATATCTCTGGAACTCTATTTCAATATAAATGAAAACTGAAGAGATATGCATATAAAGTGAAAAATAATAATGGTGGAGTTTCCTTCGCTACTACATCAAAGCCTACATAGTCTCTACCTTTTATGAAAACAAAATCAAGAAAGATAAAGAATGAAGTCTTATCCGAATCTAGTGATAATGAGCAGTTAGATAATGAACCTGATTATTTTTCTAGAAGAATGAATAAAATTTTTTTAAATAAGGATTTCCAATATAGATATAAGAATACTTTTAAAGGAAAAATAGAAATAAATATTCTGAACTTACATGCTACGAATGTGAGAGAGCATGGCAGATTCGACCTGATTTTCCTATGTTGAAAATAAAGGATAGAAAAGAATGACATTCAAAAAAATAATGAGAAGAAATACAAGAAGTATAAGGGAAATAATGTATTAAGTGTAAATTAAATCTGGAGTGCCAGTGAATGTTATTCTTCTGAATACTCTTCTGATAGTGATATCTCAAATCACAAGAATGTTAGTCTTCTTTCCAAAATTCTTTATTGTTTCTTAAGGTCCAAGATACACAGTTCTAAATCTCTTACTAATATGTATTTAAGTTATAATTATCATGAAAAAGATTATTATTCTGATGAAGAAACATACTCATTAGATAATGATAATTATTTACATTCCTATGAATAAGTTTCTAGATTCTCTAAACTTTTAGAAAATGACAATTGTAAATTTTTTAGAAAACATGAAAAATAATATACAATAATTGATATTTTAACACGAGACGTATCATATATTTAATAAGATCTTGATTCCAGATCTCTTGAGATTGAAAATATTTGAAAAAACCTTGAGAATGTGAATTCTAAAAAGAAAAAACATTCAAAATATTTTTATAATATAATTTCTGAGAAAATTGTTTTTGAAGAAAAACTCAATTCTAAAATGAATAAAAATGACAACATGATTTTTGGTCCTCGGACTAAAATATGAAATCTTTTCGTTGAATAAACTCTTATCTAATTTTACAACTCGAAAAGAAAATTTTGATACGATGTATTCTCAAATACAAACTCAAAGTAATTGTTGAGGAATTGGTTATAATCATTCAAAACCATTTTTCAAAAATAACTATTTAGTTCATAAAAAGGCCCCATTCTTCACTAAGTGTCAAAGTGGTTGACATTGGAATAAATATTGTTCTTTAATTAAAACAAAATCTTCATGTTTCCACAAATCACACTTTTCAAAACGAATGTGGGTTCAAAAAAATTTCTTTATGACATATTCGGATCCAAACAAATTTTGATTCCAAAAGTTGAATTGTTATTGTTTCTAGAAAACAAAACAAGACACAATTACAAGGCATGTTACATAGATAGTATAGGTTCTAGTCATATGAATGGAAATAGAAATATTTTCGAAAATTTTATCAATACAAAAGGACTAAAAGATACATTCATATACAATGCTCAAGGAAAGATTGTTGGTATAGGTAATATTGATTTCCTTGATAAAATTTGGATTTCAATTTTTTTTATGGTATTAATAAAAACATCATTAGTATAAGTTAATTATGTGATGAAGGTTACCTTGTGAATTTTAGGAATGAAAAATGTATAGTTCATAATTCCAAGGATGAATGCATTCTATCTTCCCAAAGGAATGAGAATGTTTACAAATTTAACCTAAAATACATTTGGATCCAAGAATTACCTTGTCTATGTTCAATGGAAGACCAATCTTGGTAATAGAATCAAAGACCAGGATACTATAATATTAGAAATTTACATAAACTCTCTAATAAAAGACTTGTTAAAGATTGACCTGATCATAGGTTGGATTCTTTTAAAGTTTGTGACCCTTGAAAATAGGGAAAACAACCTAAGTCAAGCTTTAAATAAAATTGTGAGGTCACAACTACCGATGCATTATAGTTAGTGAACATTGATATTCTTGGTCCTACACAAACTGTAATTATTGGAGGCAAGTGTTATTTATTTATTTTAGATGACTATTACACTATATATACATGGGTATTTTTTCTTTCTAAAAAATTAGCAGCGTTTTGTTTCTTTAAAATTATTGTTTCTAAAGACAAAAATTAGGAATACCTACCATTGATAACTATCCTAAGTGACTATGGTGGAGAATTTTTAAATTCTGATTTTGAAACTTTTTATAGTAATAAGGGTATTACTCATAAATTTTCGGCACCAGGAACACCTCAGTAAAATGGTTTTATAGATAGAAGAAATATAATTCATCATGATATAAAAAGAACCATGATGAGTGAATACCCAATATAAAAACATTTTTGGGGAAAAGCTATTATTATTTCTTATTATACTATATTTTGAGTTTTAATTTGACATTTTCATAATAAAACCAAATATGAATTATGGATAGGCCAAAAACCAAATGCTTCATACTTCAAAGTATTTGGTTGCAAAGTATTTATTTTAAATACAAAAGATAGCTTACATAAATTTTCACCCAAATCTGATGAAGGGATATTTTTAGGTTATTCCACCACTTCTAAGGCTTATAAATTTTTTAATAAAAACACTTGTGTTGTTGAAGAAACAATACATGTTCTGTTTGATGAAATATATCCTTCTATATTCAAATATCCACAAAATAATGCTTCTGAAGTGTTTTCTGAAACTAATTATCAACCTTTGATAGACAATTCTTCAAACATTTTAAATACTCAATAAATTGTTTTTGAGACATTTACACCTGAAGACATTATACCTTTTGTTGGTGAACATGTCTTGCAAAATCCAAATCAGTTATTACTTACGAATCATCCTAGTGATAAAACCATTGGTGATGTAAATCAACCAGTAAGGACTATAAATTTATTAAGAAATGAAATAGAACATCTTGTTTTTCGATCCCAATTTCAACCTAAAACTCCAAGTGATGCCTTAAGTGAAGAGGATTAGAGTAAGGCAATGAAAGATGAACTAAATGAATTCAAAATGAATAACCTATAGACCCTGGTTCTAAAGCCTTGGTATACATCTGTTATTGGAGTAAAATGGGTTTTCAGAAGAAAAAAAATTCAATGAAAATGGTATCATTGTATGAAATAAAAATAGACTAGTTGCTAAATGATATAATCAATAAGAATTCATATACTATAAAGAAACCTACACTCTAGTAGCAAGACTGAAATATATTAGAATTATATTAGCCTTTGCTGTATTCTTTAATTTAAAACTCTTACAAGTGGATTTCAAGTGTGCTTTCCATAATGGATATGTTCTGGATGAAGTCTATGTAATCCTACCTCCTGGTTTTCAAGATACAAAAAATCCTGAATGTGTTTTCATACTTACCAAGGCTCTTTATGGAATTAAACAAGCCCCTATATCTTTATAGGATATGTTAATAATATTTTTGTTACAAAATAATTGCATTAAGGGAAAATTTGATACAAATCGTTTTATAAATAAAGAAAACAAATCTTATGACTTTACAAATTTATGTAGATGACATCATTTTTAGATAAACTCAAAATTCTTTAACAAATTATTTTGTAAATCAAACGATGTATGATTTTGAAATGAGTATGATGGGTGAGATAACATTCTATCTAGGTATTCAAATTTCTCAAAAAAAATAGAAGGTACTTATATATCTAAACATAATTAAATCAAGGAATTACTCAAAATCTATGGATATGACAATACAAAAAGTATTAGAACTCCCATTGGAACCACACACACTCTTGATCTCAATGAAGCTGCACAACTAGTTGATCAAACAACATTTAGAGGTATGATTGGAAGTCTAATATACTAAATATCTAGTCATAATTACTTAATTCTTTCTGTTTGATTATGGGTTCGATATCAAGAAAATCCAAAACAATCCCATTTAAAATCATTGAAAAGGATTTTTTCGGTATTTAAAAGGAACTCTTGATTTAGTCCTTTTCTACTAATCTATAAGTGATTTTTAATTGAAAACATTTTTCGAATGATGACTTTGGTGGTTTTAGAATGTATAGAATGAGTAATTTTGTAACATTTCATTTTCTATGAGATTATTTAGTTTCATGGTCATGCAATAAACAACACTCAGTTGCACTGTCCAATGATAAAGCGAAATATGTAGCATCTGAAAGTTGTTGCACTCAAGTGTTGTAGACGGAAAACTCCCTCAAGAACTATGGTATAAGTTTTAATAAAATGTAAATATTGTGTTATAACACAAGTGAGATTGGTCCATGTAAAAATCCTACACATCACTCTCATGCGAAACACATAGATATTAGAAATCACTTTCTTATGGATCACACAAAAAATGAGATATTATTTTACAATTAATCATAATTCAAGAATAATTTGATGATATTTTTACAAAACAATTACCATCTAATAGATTTGAATATATTAAACAAAATTTGCAAATGATTACAATAAAATAATCAATCTCATATACTTTATATTTTTACAAATCTCCTAACAATAAAACCCTACTTTTCAAAGTGTAAGGACATCAGTTTTTTGTTATTTATTTTATCTATTTTATATTATTTTGTTTCATTAGTTATATTATTTATGAAATTCATCTTCATTTTATGTTTGAAATTTTTATCATTTTTACTTTCTATTAATCAGTTTTTTCATTCTATTAATTGGTTTAAAATTATATTTATCGGTTTGACATTTCACTAATTGGTTTAACATTCTGTTAATTGGTCTAACATAGTCTTTTCAATTGTCCTGAAAACCTGTGGAAATGACTTTGTTTTATTGGATTGACATCATATGGTAAAGAATTTTTTTCCATCAAAATGAAAACCTATGGTAATGACTTTGTTTTCCATCAGATTGAAAACCTATGGTAATGAATTTGTTTTCCATCATCTTGAAAACCTGTGGTAATGATGTTTTTTTCAGTTGTCTTGACAACATATAGTAATGAAATTGTTTTCCATTAGCTTCAAAACCTATCGTATTGAATTTATTTTCCATAATCTTGAAAATCTATGGTATTGACATTATTTTCAATCATTTTTACAACTAATCATATCTTTATCATCAGTTTTATATTTAATCGTATTCTCCTTTAATTATTTCAATTATTTCTTTCCAATATTGTATTATGTTTTTTATTTAATAATACAATAAAACTAAAAACTCACATGAAGTCTCCAATAGGTATATTCTCTTTGCCTTTTGTATCATTTTTCATTTGTGTTATTGTTTTTCATTTTTTGACAATAAAAAAAATCATTTCACATTATTTTTAATTTCCCTTTATTTTCTACTATTGGATTATTTTTCTTCTAATTTCAAATTTAAGAGTACAATGATCACTTAAATTAACCTATAAATAGAGGCCCCCCCTCCTCAAACCCACAATGGTTTTTCAGATTTCTTGGTGAAGTTCTGCTCCTTTTTCTTAAGTCTCAGTAAGATCATTTCTTTTGTCAATCAACATTATATCTCAGTCTTCTACCAATACACCAACTAATATGTCAACAAAGACATTCTTTGAAATGGATTTCATTAGAGATAGGTTAGTTTCATGAGATTTCATTGATAATTATTACTCAATGATCAAATCGATTATTTTGTTCAATGTTTGGGAAAAACATTGTGTCGAGAAACCCATACCTCAAGATTCCATTCATGTTGAATAGAATAGAAAATTCTATAATACCATGTCATTTGATAATGATTTGATTAATTTTGATGTGTACAATAGAATTTCTATTATGTATATAAAACAAGCATAAAATTTCCTCAATGTATCTATTGATGGTGACTCCTCCTGTCCTTCTCATAAGTTACCAGAGGATGCTGGTACATTTAATAACGAAGAGCTGAAAATTCACAATTTATTATCGATGGGCAGAAAATAGAATTGACCCATCTCTCTATAGGCAATTGGTTTATTGTCCTTTTGATGCCAGAGTTTCTTAATCTATGGAAAGGAGACAGAGAAACTCTTATGTTTTCTAACATATTTATGTTATATTATCTTTTTAATATGAGAAAAAAATATCTCATGGGTTACATTTTCAAAACTATCAAGAATATGATGTCTGGATAAATTATGTATCATTTTATCATGTATCCAACGATTCTCAAAACTTTTATTCTTGAATGTTTGATGTTTTTAAATATTCCAATTAAAGGATAATTAAAATAGATGATGTGTTCATGGATTATAAATAATACAATAAAAAAATTGAATGTCTGTTTGGATGAAAAGTCGAAACTGTTTTTCAAAGATGTGGCAGAAATGACATCAAATCATTCAGCACCACTATGAGAAGAATTGGCTTCAACAGTGGTATCTTCTCCAAAATCAGATCCTAAGCTCAATGCAATGTCCAAATATAAAACTAGTTATATTAAAGAGGTTGTAGACAAGTGGATAAAGGATAAAGAAAAAAATAAAGAAGCTGATCCTCATCGTGGTCTTGATCCAGCTGAATCTATAGCTGTGGAAATGATAATAGAATATACTCTACAGGATGATAAGAAGAATAAGAAACTATGGAAATGAAAATCTAAAGATTTTAATGTTTCCAAAATTCTAAAATGTGTTGAGTTATAAAGTTATCAATTGATAGAAGAGATTCAACAAGAACTGATCGTATAGACTCTTCAAGAGAAAGATAAAGGAAATGAAATTGTAAAAGAAGTTATTCATCCAGCCTCACAATATGAATCTAAAGAAGTGGAAGATTAATTTTTTATGGAATACCTTCAGAGTGCTATGAAAAGTAGAAAATAAAATTCTCTTCAAAAATTGAAGGAAGGTATTCATCAACAGAATCCTCATGCCGATCAGGAACTATCTCACTTCTTAGAAAATCAATCATAAAGTGTTACTTCTCTAATCAATCAAGTATCTCAAAGTTCACATGCCAATAGAACTATTATCATCAGTGACAAATATGAATAAGAATGATTTGAAAAATAATAAGAAATAGTTGGAAAGAAATAAAATAAAGGAAAAGGAAAACAACATGATGAAGACTCGAGCCGGTTTAATGAAATTGTATCATACAATGATGATATAAGTTTAGATAACACAATTTCCTTGAATAAAAGTGATTACATTGTTAATTTTTAAGAATAATTGAGAAGAATATTCCTTATTTTCCTAGAAATGAAGGAAAAATATATTTCATCATAGAGAATCAAATCAATAAGTTTTGTTTAGTAATAGATCTTTGAAAGGATGTAATGAAAGTAGAGGTTGATCAAAAGGTTTTTAGTGGTGGCTCTATTTCTCAGAAGAAAACCTCTAACAAAATTAAAAGGTGGTCATAAAAGAGAAAGAGTTTAGTAAATTAAAATTAGGATTCAATTGAGGACTTTAAGAGTCTTACAAATGATCTTGTTATTGCATTCAATAAGCTCGATAAGGAAACAGTTGAAAGGTTGAATCAGATTCCAAAAACTTATGGTACTAATGGTCTTTTAGTGAAAGAGTTGCAAGGATAGTTCAATACTTTCCAATAATAATTTTTTAAGATTTCATCTTTCAAAGATGAAATATACTTTCAAAAGAAACAAAAAACATTATAGCCTAAAGAAAATAATAACATGGAAGACCGAATTGATACTCTTGTAGAAGTGATCAGAATTCAAGAAGACACCATCAAAAACCAGAATTGAATTTTTGAAAACTAATAAGAACTTCTCAAATATTAGGGTGTTTCTATCTCAGAATACAGGAAAGAGATTAAGAAGATGAAGGAATTTCTCTTTGATTTTATCAAGATAGAAAAAATAAAGTGAAAAAATGAATGTTTTGTTATATCTTTCTATTTTGATTGTCAACTGAAATTCAATGCACTTTTTGAAATTTCAATGATCTTTATGTTTTAATTTCATTTTTATTTCATTTTTTTCTCTATCCAACCTTTTCAAAAAACTCAGGACAACCCAATTATTTTTTAAAATCATCAATGGGATAATTTTTTATAAAAATTGGAGAATGTTTTACAATAGGGGAGAATCATTACTGTTTTACCCAAAAGTAATACATCAAAGAAAAGAGTAATATAAATAAAGGGAAATGTATATGAATAAAATCCTTAGGAAAGTATATACTCAAGGGTGAATTAGTTATGTTCATTTATTTATTCAAAAGAGTTTGCATAACTCAATGGTAGATTAGTATTCAATTATAGTTTTAATTAGTGCTTGGTGATTTTCTAAAAGGGGTAGATTGTTAATTCAAAACCCTTATTCTGAATTTTAAGTATTTTGTTTTAGAAATCAAAAATCTTTTTATAATATCATACTGACTCTATCTATCATAATAACTATGTCTATAATACTATCTTTGGCCGTCATACCCGCTTTACACTATCGTACTGACTCTGTCTATTGTACTAAATATGTCTATCGTACTAACACTGGTCGTCATACCCACTCTGTCTATCATAATGACTATGTATATAATATAAAATTTGTCTATCGTATAGGATCTGTCCATATTACCCACTCATTTTATCATACTAACTCTGGTCATTGGCCATTGTACTTAATTTCTTTATCATACTAACTATGTTCATCGTACTCACATCGTGCATCGCACTCACATTGCATCATATCAGTATTTTTCACTAATTAATATTAATCATACTCATGTTCTAATTTTATCACATACAAGATTTTATTCATTTATAAAAACAAATTTTTTACACTAATCATACTCATATTATCATTTTTCTAAATCTATTGTTTTATCTAAAACTTTTTCATGTTTCATCTTTCTATATGGATATTATAACGCCAGGTGTCCAAGTCCCTCTGAATTTTCCAGATAAATATAACCATGGAAGAAAATATGACTATTGGAACCTAATTAATATAAATAGTTCATTTGAAGTAGACATAACAACTTTCATTACTGAAATGTTCAAGATAGATATTTTGTGACTACTCTCTACATCAGGCAAAAAACCTCAAATTTCAAAATGTGAATGGATTGTTCATAGTTTTTTTATTTCAATAAGTGATTTTTTTTCATCCAATTAGGTCTTAATGATTGAGGGATATCGGGGATAGGTAGACTGTGTGACCGATCTTCATATCGAGGGATTTCAATTCTTTGAAAGACATATCTGTTGATTACCTATAAAATCGAGGGCTTGTAGGGATTGTAAAATGGGCATACCAATCATCGTATCGAGGGATTACCGGTATTGGTAAGACATACCAATTATCCAATGTGAAAGAACACCATGCTCTTTGGTTTAATATAATTTTAATAGATTTTACATTTCCGCTGCATATTTTAATAGATGAGAATCATTTTATTTATTCTTTTTATCTATATTCTCTTATATTTAAATTTTTTTAGTTATATATTATAATTTATAGTTTTAATTCTATATGCTATATGGTATAATCATTTGAAATTTTTATTACTCTGATATTTTTATTCAACCCGAATACAATTGTTTCATAACCAATGTTATCATATTATATCATCAGAATGAGAGTCAGTCCGATCATTTGTTTTTTTATAAGAGGATCTGTTAATTGTGTTAGTTTATATTATAATAAAATAAGACACTTATTTAAAATATTTAATAGAAATTTTTGAAATATAAAATTAACCCCCCTTTATATGTTCCATCTCATATCCATTTTGATCCAACAGTTATCTATTCTTGAATGATTTTTTGTAACATAAAAATTTTCATTGTTTTTTAGGAAATAATATTAAATTATTGAACTATTCCCACAAGTTACATCCATTATGTTTTTTATTTCAATATATTTCTCTCAAATTAAATTTTGATGATGGTGATTTTATTTTATCCAAAATATGTTTTTATTATATGAGTATCATGTTTTCCAATCATTTAATATGGAATTTTATTAAATATCTTCTCACTAAAATGATGACCACAATAAATTTCCCTATCATACTCATCTGTGTTTCACATAGATATTTTGGAATAAAAATTCACATATCATATCATATATTATTCTTTCATTATTTATATGAATGCTATTTTCCAAAACCCTTAATAAGGATTTCCCTAAAACTATCCCTATATGTAATTCATCATGTTTTGTCCATCTTTATATGTGTCTCCTAAATATAATTTTATGAATTATCACAAAATCCAATTGACTCCACCCATAGTATATCTTCCTTACACAAGATAATCCATGGGAAATCAACTTTGGAAGGACCAACCCCTTTGGATGATAAATTTCATGAATGGTGTTTCTTTTGAAGGAATCTGACACTTAGTTTTACTAATATTTTTTAAAATGACATCCTCATGTATCATATATTCCCTTTATGTGTGAGTGATTTTAATTATTTAATTTTTAGATCAAATTCTTTAATATTTTAAATACATATTAATGTATAACACTTTTTTAAACAAATTAGTTTTATTATTTATGTGAAAATAAAATAAAATTATAATTACTCAAATTTATAATGATCCAAAATATAAAATACATCAAACCATTTCTTGAATTTTTTTATAATCATTAAATCCCAATGTCTTCATAAGGGAAAAATTGCTAGATTGGCATCCATACCATATTTTTTAAGTCATAGTTTAAACCGCCATATAAGTGGATGTTCTAACCTAATGTCCCACTCTCCATGGATCATTACTCAAATTAAACACCAATTCCAAAATTATAACAACACCTATTTTGTATAAAATATATAAAACCAATAAATTCAAGTTTAAAGATAAAAAACAAATCATATTCATGGTTTAATGTAACTAAATATATTTTAATATCTATCACATTATTCCATATATGCATGAAATAACATTTATATGAAATATTTTAACAATTCATGATAAACCATAAATACAATAATGGTATAAAAAATTCATATTCATGGAAGATAAGACTAGGAATAAGCTAAATAAATTAACACTAGAAAAATATAAACATGAAAGAGACATTATTTATATATTATAAAAAAATATAAATCTTTTATTGTTTATACATTCTCTTATGAACATTTCATAAATAAATAAAAATATTTATTTTAATATGCAACCTTTTATTTTAACATTTATATTGTATTTAATATACAATAATTAATAATAAAATGTATTTTATTTAAATAAAATATTATAACAATATAACCATTTCATATTTTATATGAACACATTACATAATTTAAAGATAATATATTTCATTTCACTAAATCCATGACCAAATTTCCCAAAACTCTTTTCATAGTGGTATATATAATTTTACTTATAATTCCATTTATATAAAAATTTCAAATTAATATCTATGAACCTTTCATAAATCAATATAAAACCCTATTATAAAAAATATAATTTATAATTTATAAAAAAATTATAAATTGATGATCCATGTAAATTTACATTAAACTGAGTTCACAACAACCAAAATGTTTTTAGTATTATTGAAAGTCGCACCTCTTATTAAACAAAGACCATCCTGGCCCACTCGCATGTTGTTTTATAAAACTTTTAAATAATTAATTTTCTTTAAAAACATGAAAATATCATTAACTTATTATAGAAAACAAAGAATGATTTTTCTAACAATAAATCACTTTATTTGGGAACCATATTTGTTTTCCTGTGGTTAAATCCATCTTTGGTGAATGATTTTGATTGTACATCTTTTGAAACCACTTCATGGTTTTCCCTAGTTATATCATCATTTTTATATAGAAATCACATTCACATAAAAACCCTAATAATTGTTTTAATAAACACCCATGTTTTAAAATGCAAAATCTATAAAATGTTATAACGTGGTTGTATTGTTGTTAATGGGAGGAAAACGATAAATATTGACAGTTTCTAGTATCCCCACATGGATTTTATTCATGTTTCATTTTAATATATGAAACAAATAAATAATTAAAGTAGATATTTAAACTTATTATAGTTTGTTTTTCGATCTATAATAACTAAGATACCCTATAACATTGTTTAGGATCATTTCACATTGGTTTTCCCATCAATATATAAATATATATTCAAGGAACACCTTTTATCATTTGGTTCCCCAATTCATTCTGATACACTATGTGGGTTGGAGGCTTTGAAATGGTTATTTTGGTTAACTTAGTATTATCATTGAATTATTATCTTATTGAGATCAAGTATACATGATATAATGTACTCTTCTTATATTATTCCTTTTATTTTATGTTTTCAATTCTTCTTGAAAACCAATGGAATTTGTTATAACCTGTAAAAAATGGTTTATTGACTTATTAACTAATTTTTTTTCACTTTTATTTTAACGTTGATGAAAAATGGGGTATTGGAGGCTATGTTTTATCATTTGGAAGAATTTTTTAAATTTTCCTCTTGATGTATGAAATTATAACTTCTATTTTATATGTTTTATAAGATTTATTATAATTTGGGTTGGTGAAATAATTGATAATAAATCTTCTTCATTAAATATTAATGAAAGATAAACCTAAATGATGGGTTGTGAAATAATAGATATAGATATAACATAGATTTATGAATTAAATTGAAATTCAACAATTTAATCAAATGAAAATTAGATGAATTGGTATATATGGGAAACAAGAAATGATAACATGATTCATTGTACTTTATCTGAAGTAAATGAATTCCATTCTAATAAATTTTATTATAAAATGTAATTCCATATTGAATATCGAATCCATTTTTATTAATGAATGTTTTTAACTATAATTATCTTTAATGATATGATATTAAATAATGAATAAATTTGTTTATTAGTTAAATAATTGGTGATATTAGTTTCTGTGTTGAGAATTATAGTGGTTAGATGAAATATACTACCCAAGGATATATTGATATTATTTAGTAATTAAATTGAGGGTGTGTAAGAATATAAAATACAATTTGGTTTCTATTATGTGAATATTGGTGTGATTGTGAATGTGGTTACACATACATGTTGTGATTACTCAGATGTTACTTGATTAAATTATTTTTATAGTATATTGTGTATTTTAAAAACCTTTTTAGTAGGATTTTTATGATTAGTTGAGGTATGTTTTATTCCGTTACATTTTTTTGGTTTGTAGGATTTGGTATTCCCAAATTATGGCATGTTGGATGGATATTGTATTTCTACCAGATATATAATAACAATTATTTATTTCTATCACCATATAGATATATTTTTATCTTTTTTTCTTGGAAACAAGTCATTTTTATTATTGGAGATGCCAAATATAGAGGTGTGTTTCTTGGGATGGTGATTAATGTGATGTTTTGGGAGCTCATTTATATATTATGAATGTTGTCAAGTGGATTACATATTTCAATGTTTTTTTTAACTTTTTTGTCTCTTTTTCAATTTATATTATAATTTTACAAGTCATTCATTGAAACATTGTTATGACTATTAACATGATATTTCATTTGTTATAGAAGGAACATACCAACTACACAAGTTTGATCACCAAATTTTTATTTCCAATTTTTCATATATGAAATACCATATAGTGTTTGGTATTGAGCATCATTAATTACAATAAATGATTATTTGGTTTGGATTATATGGAGAGTTTCTCATTTGTTTTTACGTAAAACTCTTTGTAAAACATTCTGTCAAATGGTTGTTAATGTTTTCATTCACAAGTTACTCATTTTTTTAGATATTGTGGAATTTAAAGTTAATTATTATTATTCAAAGAGGTTAATTCCTAAAAAATAAAATTTTATCCCATTGGTCATAGTTACCACCTCAAGGAAAATTAGATTCCTTATTCAAGGTTCAATTTCAATATCATTATCAATATAGGAGGAGACCGTGTTAGTTTGAGTTATGAAATAATGGAATCAAATGGGTTATTCAAGGATGGAGTTTTGAGCAAGCACTAGTGATAATTTTATTGGATGGTATGGTTTTCAGAAAACTATAATAATGTATGCGAAATAAGATTATGAATATCGCTATATGTATAGAGATGATCTGAAATTTTGTGTATAGACAATGATTGACTATGAATCATTATTGAGGATATGTTGTACAAATAAGAGGATAGTTATTCAACCTAGCTATGTACATAATATAGTATCGATAAAATTAGAATGTTATATATTAGATTAAAGAATTTGGTTATTCAAGAATAACTAAAATGAATGAATTTACATTATTTTAGGGGTGAAACATGTGTTTTATTTTAGTTATGTTGTCTATGTAGTGAAACCATAGGTAAGAGATAGAAAGTTTTCAAGAGTAACTCGTAGTTTTTCATTAGAAGGTTCACCCTAAAGTTTTAGAGTCTTGGAGATTTACATATTGAGAGTTAAATGAAATAACATGACGAGTAAATAATTATTTATATCTTATATAGAAAATAAATGATTTTTGGTGCAACTAGAGATAATGTATTAGCTTATTTATGTAAAAAATGGACATTTAATTCCTCTGATAGTGGTTTTATTGTGTGGAGTGACATGGAAATGGTGTAAATAAAAACTATGTTATCATTACATGTATATAGTATAGTATATTTAGTTTGTATATGATTTATTAGAAGAGTTTTTGGGTACTATTATCCTCAAATAGTGGTAGCCAATGATTATAAGGTAAAATCATGATTTTAGACCATATTCACTTTTTTAATAGGGGTGTAGAAATTATCATTTTCTGGGGATGATATGACATTAAAATCAATATAAAGTTAGTATTTTTTTTATGAAGACTTATTCTTATCCACTAAATAAATTAGATACTCCCTAGAATACATTGGAAACAATAGGCATAGTGGAAAATTATTTATCATGATAAATTATAGTTCATAGTGGATGTGGATGGAGAAGCTCATTTATCTCTAGGTAGTAAATATATAAACATATGAACATTTTTTCATTGATATAAATAGTTATTAATTCATGTACCGTGGGTATATCTAGTAACAAGATATGTTATTTATATGTTGTAATTGGACACTACTAGTTTATATATGCATATTTTTTAGGTTGATGACATTGCCTAGAAAATAGAGGGATATTGGATGGGATACCCCATCTATCATGGCCACCACCACGATCATTTCTATAAAAAACAATAAAAGTGACCAGATATACCCATAGGTGAGGGTGGAGGTCATATAGGTAATCTATAGAATATTCATCATCCTCCATGATAGGTGAATGTTTTAAATCAAGGAGATAGATAAGTAGGGTAGTGAGATAGAGTGTTTGGTGAGGATCATGGTCAATTACATGCAATATTGGTTCATAATCTTAGAGGCATTAGGGTGGGGATAGGTATGATCAATATTATATCAACTCTTATCACTATTTTTTTATCATATTTCAACATAATATTTTATATTTCTTAGATTATTTATAGGGTTAATGTTATCTGCCATGAGATTATGTTAACCACTTATATTATCCACTCTAGTGAGGGGATGGATGAAGTCTATAGGGTTGATCTATGGGTGTGAGATAGATATCGGAAGATGTTTTTTCAAATAAAAATTATCCTTATAGGATTTTTATCCATGTGATGTCATACATGGGAAGGATTATTTTCATCCAGTATAAGTATATATTGAATGGGATCAGAGAATATGGATTTTGGAGTTCAATGTCCGTGAAAATGTTTTCGTAATGGGTTTTCCACATTATATGTAGTACATGATTGATAAAATCATCATTATTTCTCTATAATTGAATAGATATTCTTGGGTGTTAGACCAAATTTGGGAAGTTGTATATATTTTGAAACTTACACCATAATTGGAATAATCTCATAATTTCTCTCATGCATCATAGTTTTCAAGGTATACTTTTGATAATTCCTACATCAATTATTTGAATGAGTTAGAAGTTAAATAGGATGATATATCCATAAAATAACGTTTTTAGATTTTGGATCTCAATGATATGGTATTATAAGGATACACAATTCTATCGGTTTATGTGTCATGGAGCTATGTTGTTGTGAAGGAATGAATATGAGAGGAAACTCCATAGATATATACTCAGAACCCATGGTCGTATAAAACATTATATTTATAATGAAGATGAAATTTGATGATGAGTTAATGTTGTTGGTGATTTTTTCACTATATTTACTATGATGAGGCTTTACAATTATAATCTTTTTTTGAGTGGAATCTAATGGGGTGCTGATGTTTTTACTGTTTTTTTCTTCTAGTTTTTTTTAACCTCAAGTATGAGAATAATTTAGTATATATCTAATATATAGGATTTTATTTTCATATTCCTCTACTTTATGATTCTCATGTTTTCGAGATGGTTTATAAGAGTTTACAATTTAATTGTTTAATAAAACGTTTTTTTAGATTTCAAGGAGACTCCTATGTGGTTTATTCCTCACACAATTAGAAATTGAAGTATGTGTGAAGGTTAATTTGGTATGGGGTCCCATATCTAATGATTCATTGTAGAAAATGACATCACAAATAGTTTATTCGGGTTTTTTAAAAATTCATATTGTGGAGGGGTTAAATATCTTTAGCAAAAAAACATAAAAAATAATAAAATATATATTGGTAATAAAATTTAATTAATTAGTAATAATAACAATGTAATAAAATAATAAAAATTTATAAAACAAATATAAATGATTAATATATAATTAAAAATATATAATAAGAAAATACAAAAATAAAAAACACAACATTCACAAAAATATTTTAAAATAACATTAATAATAAATAAAATAATAAAAAACACAAAATTCACAAACAATATAAAAAACACACTATATATAAATGTAAATAATAGGATCAATAAAAATATTACAAAAAATGTTTACATTCAAATGTTTATGAGAAAACGTATATGAACCACTGAGGTGTGGGTCATCTAGAGGAGTTAGAGAGAGCTAATGGAGGGAACTCTATACCTAAAATCAGATGATGCATGTACTCTATCGTCTTCTTTTGTTGTTGTTACATCCATCGATGCATCTTCTCCTCATGACGTTGTTGCTATCGATGGAGTGATTGCTACTCCATATGCATGGTCTCTGTAAGATCACTCTTAGCTCGTAGATGCTCCTCATACTATGAAGAAGATGAGGATAACTCTCCATTAGCACATCTCGAGCTGCATGATGACATCTTAGTGGTACAATAATAAATAGTCGGCATCAATCATTAGTTGATACCAACAACATGACCCTTATCGAAGGCATACTGAGCCACCTATATCTATCTGGCATCATCAAATCAACTACATTGGATTTTTTATCCTCAGTCTCATCCTGACTCTTATCCAGTGTTAGATATTTCATTGTCGTATATGACTCCATTAATTTCAATTTAAAATTAAAATATTTTAAATATTATTTGCAATTGATTTTAAAACATAAAAAGAACTTATAATGACCACAATTTAACATTGGAGATCACCTATAATCCCTCTAGTGATAGGATCATTGTACATCCTCCAATAAACATCGAAATCCATAATCTCGTGTTGTTTAACTATCAAAATGTGTATAAAACAAATAGTTTACATTGAAACTTATAAAAATTATTAAAAAAATTACTTACCAAATGTTTTTGATTCATACTGAATATATAAACAATAGATTGATGAATCACCTCATGCCTCCCCTATTTTTTTTGACCTAATTATGCTCAACTTTGAAAAGTAGCTCCCATATAATATGAAAATAATCCATCCCAAACCTAAGACGAAATGTAATCTGGTTGGTGGGCATAACAAGACTGATCAAAACCTGTGACTCTAACTTTCAGCATTGTTTTCCTCCTTAGGTTGTAAAAAATTGATGAAAATGGTCATGTATACAGCCCTATCTTTCCTCCTAGATAGATTCCCACATGCTATCATCGGCATGATAAAATAAAACCAACAAATAATTAATAATATAATGTTATTAATTAAATTAATTTCAATCTATTTTTTGTTTATTTATGTACAACTGAATGATTGAACATGTGGTGTTGAACATCAATGGGAATCAGATACCTTGTAATCCATGCTCAAGAAAAATAATTCGACAATAGAGAACTTCCCTATCCGCTTACTATATGGAAAAAGATGTGAAAAAGGAGCAAAAATAACCAAACAATTATTATATAAATAAATTAATGAAAATTAACTAAAACACACTAAAATACACAATTGAATAGACCTCTGCATTCATGGATTAAACTAAAGACATGGGTGCTACTTAAGGATAGGGCCAGGAATCTTCCATCTTGATATACCACGACCCCTTCGAGTTGTTTCTAAACAAATAGAAGTCTGAGTTTTAGATAATGTACCCTCAAGCTCTTCATCATGTAGTAGAACATCATCCAACTCAGAATTTATATTAGAGAAACATTTGTCATCCATCTGCAGCAGGAAATTATTGTTATAAAAAATTTATTGAAAACAAGTATTATATATGGAAATATATTATTTATGAATTTAAAAAATATTTAATTTTGTAAATATTCATCCTTATCTTTGTTTATGATGGTGTAAATATCTTCATATTCCTCCACTATATCATCAAAATCCATGGTATTTTCATCTTCTTCATTTATTTCTATTTCAAATCCTCTTGTTACATCAACAACATCATCACATCCATCAACAAAAAATGTGGGTTTTTATCATCATTATTCATGTCTCTTTTTGGAAAATATGGATTTGGTGTTTTCCCTTGAAGAATTTAAATTCCCATAACTTCAGCAGAAACACATTCACTTTAGATAAATTCATTTTCATAGGATATTATTTTTATTATGATCCACCAACCACATAACTCTCTTGAAGAAGAACAATAATTTTCCTAATATATATGATATTATTGATGAGCCAATAAAAATGTTTCATTTACTGAAAGAATGATTTATATTTAATATCAATGCTTGCATGATGTGGGTGAACACACAATCATCTAACTGTATCTATCCATTGTAAGTTAACCATCATTACGTAATTATATCCTAGATAACATAGTTCAATTATTTCATCCAATGTGCCGTTAAAGTAAAATTTAATTTCTCTATGATGAGATCCTCTCATGAAAACACCATTATTCATTGGGTTTTTATTCCTCATACGATTGTGTATGAAATCAAAAACCATTTACCACATATGCATTCTAATATTTAACAATTTTAGATGGTGGGTTACTAAATACACACAGCCGATTATCAATTTTATCATCATATTGGGATACCAAAATTTTTTCAAAAAAATTATCAATATAACAAATAATAAATTGATTTTCTATGTTAACCCATAAAAAATTTATATAAGTAATTTTTTAAATGATTATAAATAATTATTTCGCTGATGTTCTTAAAGATAATTTACTATAATATGTGGAATCTATTTCATGATATGATTATCATATAATATAAAAATAAAATAATATTAATTTACTTAAAAATATATATAGATTAAATAATATGGTAACTCATAGTACAAATGGTGTCATTTATTCATTGTTGAGAGGAACATATGTATGAGCCCTGTGATGTTCATCATCTGAAATCCATCATTCTTGAACTCCACCATAGCCATGTTTAATTAGATTAAAAATTGATAATTTCATGCTATTTTCATCATCAACATTTTTATTGTTACTACCCATGAAGATATTTTGTAGGTATATTAATATTAAAAATAATGAGATAAGAAGAAATAAATTTCCTCCTGCAAATAAGCTTCATCAATTTTCCTTAAACTGTTGTTTTTTTACATACCTTTTTCTTTGATTTCTACATGCATCTCTTGAATGGTTAAATCCATTATAATTTTATAGGACCTCCACATTTTTCTTTATGTGGTATGTGAAATATCAAATGTTCCATTGAATCAAAGAAAACCGGGGGGAATTTCTTTCTAATTTAGATAAAATTACAACAATATCATCTTGTAATCTACTAAGTGAATTGTAGTCTATTTTCATTACAAAAATATCTCAAAATAATATTATATTTTTTTCGAGAATCCCAAATCATAGAATTCATCAAACCTAAAAAATTGATATAATTATTTCCATTATAAAATGACAATAATGACTTTTTAATCAGTTAATATGACCATTTCTAACACATTTAAAATTTTGAAAGCATCACCATCTAGAAGCCTCCAATTTGTGATCCATTTACAAAATAATAAACTATTTCATTGAAAACATATAATTTCACTATTTTCTTCATTAAATAATGTGATTTTTCATTTTCAAACAGTTCAAGATCTAGTCTCCTACAACATTTTAAAATATCTATTCATGCCTTTACATTAACTTTGATCTTACCAGGTGTGTCCAAAACTGTATAAAATATGTAATCAAAACAATTTTATCTATATGCATAACATTCAACATATGATGGACCAACAAATCAGACCAATATGGAATATCCCAAAAAAATCATTTTAATCCAACAATGTTCTTCTACAAAGCCACCTATTTTTCTATTGGTTTATTTTCAGTCCAAATTTAATGGGATATAATGAAGAGACCAATTATTGTAATTCAAATCAAGAGATATTTACTGGAGGACCATCTCTTATAATTGTAACATTTCTTCAATGATTTCTCTTCTTCCAAAAAGGATGATCGGTTGGACGAAATTTGTAATAATAGTTTAAGAAACAAGGTTTTCTTCCATTGATGATCATAAAAAATTTATTACCTCTTATACTGTTCAAACAATATTTTGGACATTTTTTACACCAACTACATTACAAGTTATGTGTTTGGAAATCACTAATTGTCCACATCAATGCAGGTTTCATTAGTAAAGTTTGTTTCAAAACAACATCACATGTACCGACACATTACTCAATAATAAAATTAACTCCTAAGTCAATGGATTAAAAAATGGATATTATCTTTTCAATGTCCTAGAATTCATAAGGTGAAAAATATATATGGCTCAATCATAAAAATCAATGGAAGTATATTTTAATGAGTTATAATGACGGTCCAATAAGAATATTTAAAACTATGAGAACCAAATGGATAACAACCATCAGTAGAAAGATCTAATCACATGATTTGAGCTTATATAGAAAAGGATTGATGTATTTGATCAAAAAAAATCCATGAATCACCACATGTAGGATGATTTAAGATTTTACTATTTTAAATATTGGTTTTGTGCCATAACATCAATGGTGATGTGTTTTGAGATATAAATAAATGATATAAATGGTGTAAGAAGGAAATACCTCAACTATTTTATAGGAATCAATCCAGACGTTCCTAGTTGAGCCTCTTTGTACCTCAATTTTCCACATGTATGATGCCTAACTAATGATACATTTTCACCATAATATAAGATGTAATCATTTCAACATGCATGAATCTTATGATAATTGAAACCGACATTACGAACCTACCTGTAAATCTCATATAAAGTTGTAGGAAACACATTTTATTCAAGTGACGATGATTTTCCCAAAGAGAAAATCTGTTCAAAATAGCCCTTTGAAATCCCATTATCGGATTTAATATCAATAAAGATTACAACCACTTCAAATTTATTTATCTGGTATGCAAGATATAAGGCATCCACAACAGACATAAACATCATATAACATTTGGATGGTTCTAAATAATGAGTTAATTCAATATCATCATGATTTTTGATATTTTTGAAAAGATAGACCATCAACATCATATACTAACATTTTAAATTGTGATGGATATGGAACCAAATTATTAGTGTCTTATCTTGAATATTTTTCACCATGTTGACACCAAAAAACATAATCACTTTGAAAACCAAAATGCAATAGATGAACCCCATCATTGTCAAATGTGTCAAACATCTTTAGATCGCATTTCTTACATGGATACTTAATTTTCCATTCTGAAACAAATTCTAATTTTGATAAGAAAAATGATAAAAAAATCCTCAACACCCATAATATATATATAAGATTTATTCTACAACCTTTAGGATTCCTATGATGATTTATCGAATCACAATCATGTATTAAGTACTTTTTTCAAATTCCTTATTCGTTATTTCTCTAAAAACATAAAACATAAAAAATAAAAAAAAATTTCTTATATTTTTTTATATAAGGAAAACAAGATCCAAAAAATAGAAAAAAATTGAATAATTAGAATTAAATTTTTTTACAACTAATTATTACTAATTATTACTAATTATTAAAAATTTATATTAATTACCACTAATTACTAGAAATTATTTCTAATTATTATTAATTATTACTAATTGTTACTAATTATTATTAATCATTACTAATTATTGCTAATTATTACTAAGTACAACTAATTACAACTAATTATTACTAATTACAACTAATTATTACTAATTAACACTAATTACCACTAATTACTACCAATAGTTACTAATTATTACTAATTATTACAAATTATAACTAATTATAAAAAATTAACACTACTTGTTACTAATTACCACCAATTTCCACTATATTTTACTAAATATTAATATTATTTACTAATTACTACATATATTTAATAATTATTAATAGTTATTAATAATCAATACTAATTACTACTAATTAAGACTAATTATTACTAATTATTACTAATTATTACTAATTATTACTCACTATTACTAATTACCACTAATTATTACAACCATTTCAAATTATCACTAATTTTCACAAACATTGCTAATTATCACTAACTATCACTTATTGTTACTAATTATTACTAATTACCACTATTTAATACTAATTATCACAAATTATTCCTAATTTTGACTAATTATTATGAATTATTAGTAATTATTAATAATAACCACACATTATTACAAATTATTATAACTATTAATAATTATTATCAATTACCACTATTTAAACACTAATTATATGTAATTATTACTAATTTTCACTAATTAATACCAACTATTATTAATTTTCACTAATTTTTACTAATTTTCACTAATTTTCACTAATTTTCACTAATTTTCACTAATTGTTAATAATTTTTACTAATTATTACTTATTATTACTAATTACCACTAATTATTATTAATTGTAACTAATTATGGCTGATTTTTACTAATTAAGACCAATTAACACTAATTAATTTTAATTTTCAGTAATTATTACTAATTATCACTATTTATTACTAATTATCACTATTTATTTTGATTTTACTAATTAATACCAATTATCAGGAATTATTACTGATAGTTACTAATTATTACTGATTGACACTAATTATTACTAGTTATTACAAATTATTACTAATTATCACTAATTATTACTAATAATTATGAATTATTACTGTTTATTAATAATTATAACTAATTCTTAAAACATACCACTAATTAGTACAAATTATTATTCATTTTTACTATTTATTGATAATTATTACTAATTTTTACTTATTGGAAATAATTACAACTAATTTCTAGTAATTATTACAATTATTTAATAATTATTATAAATTATCGATAATTATTGATAATTGTTTTTAATCATAACTAATTTTTTCTAATATTTTCTAATTATCACTAATTACTACAAATTACCACTAAGTAATAATAATTAGCACTAATTATTACTAATTATCACTATTTTTCACTAGTTAATACCAATTATTTCTAATTTTTACCAATTTCCACTAATTACCACTAATGTTACATTTTACTAATTTTTACTAACAACTACTATATATTACTAATTATAACTAATTATCACTAATTATTACTAAATGTCACTAATTATTACAAATTATGACTAATGTTTACTAATTATCACTAATTATTATTAATTACCACTAATTAATACTAATTATCATTAATTATTACTAATTATTACCAAAAGTTACTAATTAACACTAATTCTAACTAATTACGACTAATTATGACTAATTATCACCAATTATTACTGATTGTGACTAATTGTGACTAATTAGGGTTAATTATTACCAAATTATTATTAATTATTACTAATTATTGCTAATTATGACTAATTATAACTAATTATTACTAATTACCACTAATTATCACTAATTATTAGTAATTAGCACTAATTATCAATAATTACCACTAATTATCTCTAATTACCACTAATTATCACTAATAACCACTAATTATCATTAATTACCACTAATTATCACTAATTATAACCAATTATTTATAATTATTACTAATTATGACTAATTACAACTAACTATCACTAATTACCACTAATTATCACTAATTACCACGAATTATCACTAATTACAAGTATTTATCACTAATTACTAGTAATTATCAGTAATTACTAGTAAGTATCACAAATTATTACTAATTATTACTAATTATTACTTATTTTACTAATTATTACTAATAATTACTAATAATTACTATATTTACTATTTCTTAATAATTATTACTAATTACCAATAATTACCACAAATTTTTAATGATGTTTACTAATTATTACTAATTATTACAAATTATTACTAATTGTTACTAATTAACGATAATCAATACAGTTTGCTGCCATTTTTTACTAATTACCTTTAATTGATAATAATTATTCCTAATTTTTACTAAGAAAGCCAATTTTTACTAACTACCACTCACTATAACTATTTTTTAATTTATAGAAATTTTAAACTAATAAACACTACTTTTCATTAATTATTTTGATTCATTGCAATTTTTCACTAATTACTACCAATTAATACTAATTACTACTTCTTTTACTAATCACTATTAATTATTACCAATTACCACTAATTATATGCATTTTTTTCTAATTAAAACTATTTACTACAAATTAATATTATTTTCTTTTTAATTATAATCACTACGACAAATTAAATCAAAATATTACTAATTTTAAATAACAACAGCTAAATATAAGTAATTAATTACTTTTAATTGACTCTATTTACAAATAATTAATAATATTATAATCTAATAAAAATAAAATAAATAAAATAAAAAGCTAAAACATTACATAAATACCTCAAAAATGAATATTTTTTACATTGAAAAATTCAAAAATTCCTCCCCCTAAATATTTATTCTTCTATATGAAAAAAGAGGGAAAACTGAAGAAATGAGAGGTGAATTGGTGATTGAAGTGAAAGCATTTGCAGGGTATATATAGGATAGATTTTTAGTGAAGGGACTATTTGCAATGAGGCCCCATCGCAAATATTAATTTATGCAATGAGTCCAGTCACAAACAGTTCCGGAAAAAAATGCATGGGGTGGCATTATAAAAATCTAATTGTGACGGGACCAGTCGCAAATACTCACCTGCTGAAATAGTATTTGTGATGGGTGAATGATGATGTCGCAATTATTATTATTTTCAACATATGCTATCACAAACAGTTCATGCAATAAATGTGGTAGTTAAAAACTAATTGTGACGGGTCATATCGCAAATACTCACCTTCCATCAGATTATTTTCAAGAGTAAATCATTCTGTCACAATTACCTTTACATGACCAATGGTATTTTCAACGGGACATGGTGCCTATCGAAAATACCATTTCTCGCATTTTGGTGGCAAGGTGCGAAAATAGTAATATCGACAGGTGTAGGGCTTGTCTTAAATGACCTTCCACAAAAGGTCATTTTACCGTAGTGTCACAACATTTTGGTAGTCTTAGTTTCATAGTGGTTGTGGTTCTAATCACAGGGTTGTAGATGTTTTCCTAACAATAAGGAATTAAATCTTTAGTTCCTAATTATTTATTAGTATTACATTTCAGTGATCATTATGAGTAGAAAATTTTTAATGTTTAAAGATGGTTTAGAAAATATTTAATATAAAAAGGGATATCGTTGAAATGGGTTTATTATTGATTTTTAATATCCTGCATATATCTAAACTGCAACTTTGAATTTTTATGGGGTTAGAGGTATCAAAAATGGTTTGGTAGGTGTCAATGGGATTCTGAGATGATTTTTCATCTTTTATATGAGATCATAAAAGGATAATTTGTCATTGTAATTAGATAAGTATAATGATGGAAAAGAATAATTATAGTCGTTTTTTTCCTTGAGTAGTGGGTTTAGGCCCTAGAGATTTGTTAAGACATGGGTTTGATGACATGATAATTGAGAGCTTCTTTTTTGGCAGTGAGATGCATGTTGTAGTTTATGTCTTATGGGTTATGACATGAATAAACTTGGGTTAATCTTATATATGACTGGTAGTGTGGATAATGTTGTTTTAACATAAGGTTTTAGATATTGATTTTGTTGGTTTAACATTAGGGATTTTGACTAATATGTTGTTTGAGGTTATGAAAACTTTTTTGTATGTGGTGTATAAGGTTTAAGAGGAAAGGGAAGGTTTCATGTGATTAACATTGGGGCTTATTATGGTGTTACTAACATCGTTGAACCGTGATGTTCATTAATTGTTTTGATTTTATATAGGTTTTACCCCGGATATTTTTGGTACATCAAACTAAAAAAATTTGATCAGAACTTTATTATGGCATTACCACCCATGTCACAACATAGTTCCCTTTTTTCCAATTTTTTTATAAATTTAATTTCTAACATGGATTTCTTCCAAAATATTATACCTCTACTAAACCCAGAAAACATTATGTCTTGTCTTTAGTATCCCTTTAACATACTTTTGTGACATTTGTCCCTTGGGTTCAAGAGATCATCATCTCTGACATCCTAGGTGATTCGATCTCATGTATTTCCTTTATTTTACATGTACTTTTTTTTGGTAGAGGCAATGGTAGTAGTTTCGTAGGGGTTTAAGTGAATTTGGGTTGAGTTGTTGATTAATGTTATTCTCCTATAGGATTTTTAAGATTTCATTGGGTGTTCATGGATTTTTGATCACCCTCCACTTCCATATCTTTCATAATGACATTAAAATCAATGATTGAGGTTAGGGATTCAAGACTTCTCTTTCCGTAATTATTTGTGAATATGGGGGAATCCGGATTTGGTTTTAATAATATTTATTTAATAAATTATTATAATTAATATAAATAACTAGTTCATGGATATTGGATTGGAACGGTGTGAATTGACATGTTCTTTACAAATTTTAATTCTTTAATTATATTTTTTTTCTTGATTGATATTTTTTGTTATGCTAAATATTGATTTATTCTATTGAAATGATTGATTAATATTTAATAAAAGTTTAATCACTTAAATGTGGTCATAAATTGGTTCCATGTAAATTTGAAATATTTACTTATATATTTATTCTTAATGCATTGATGTAATAGAAGGAAATACTAAGGGGAGTATATATTTTTTTCCAAAATTTATGAAAAATCTAAACTATTAGGTTGTGTTATATCTTTTTATGGTTAGTGTGGTATTGGTTATGTGTAGTTTTTGTTAGTTTTCAGGTGATAGAATGGTTTGACTATGATATGGACATTAGTTTATAGAGTTTACTATTTTTTCATTGTTAATGTTTGATAAACCGAAAATTATTTTGGGAAAATGGTATGATGTGGTTGTTG
Organism: Viscum album; assembly: GCA_963277665.1. NCBI lineage: Eukaryota > Viridiplantae > Streptophyta > Magnoliopsida > Santalales > Viscaceae > Viscum > Viscum album. The sequence continues at coordinate 21,320,552 of OY728154.1, forward strand.
TTCACATTGAGTTGGGTGGTAGCTATTTTTTTTATTGGTTACTGTGAGTTATGTGGTTTCTACCTAATGTAATGTGTCTGAAATAATTAATGTGGTAAAGGAATAATGAGGTGGGAGTTCATAACAAAAAAATCTATGAAATTAAATATCATAGTTAGAATGGAAGGATATAGCTTAGAATAAATGTGGATAATGAATTATGAATGGTTTGATTTTAAATATGGATAAATAAATTTAATGATTCTAGAAAATAAAAAACATGGAATTAATAAATGATGTTAAAAAATGGGAAGATATTTATTATTGTGCGGTTGTTCAGTGTGGTTGCGTATAGTGGTTTAGTAGTTATGGAAGAAGTTGTTCATGTGAGATGGATGGTTAGAAGTGTTATTCGATGGGTTATGTATTTTGAGCCATCAATTAGGCTATTCCTTTGTGTGACAGTTATTCTATTTTTAATTTCATTATATTTAATATGCTCCACCACTTAAGTATGGTAACCTCACTGATGTCCAAATGGGGCATGGGTTCCAAGTGATTTACCTTATATCAATTTTTTTAAGGGAATGGAATATTGATTTATCAATAATCCTTACTCGCCCTTTAGTCATAGTATGAGATACAATGGGGTTAGGACTTGGGTATGGATATAAGGGTTATAATCGATAGAGGCTATAGTAAATATAAAATGATTGATCTATTTTTTTGGTTGTGATGTGGATACATGGTGGGGGACATGCATGGAAGGATGATTTTATGAGGTTGATGTTATTCTTATTTATATTTCCCTGTAATGATTAGGTTTTAACATGCATTTATGATGTGGTTTTTGTGGTGGATATGTAGTTGTGTATATAATATTGAAAATATTTCTTTGAATATGTAGATAGAGAAGGGACTGTGAAAAAATACATATGTTATTAGGGAGTGAAAAGCACCATATCTAAAAGGAATTTGATGTGGGGTACATCCTTCATGCATATTATTTTGATATTATGTTAAATTACTTAGATTTCTTATTGGTTGAGTGGTCATTGGCGAGGATGGGTGGTAGTTGAACTAATATAGGTGCGAGTTTGTTCTAATGTTTATTCACTGAGACAATAGTATAATTATTCCATATTTACATGAAAGGGTTTTTTATATGATCAAACTTAATATACTAGTACTATCTCCTATTTTAATATAGACACACACACAAACAAATATATATATATATATATATAATTTTATCGAGAGGGAGTTTAGGATTAGGACAGAAAATACTAGATCTGAGTTTGTAGTTTCGATTAGAGTCAATATCATATGTGTTCCTTTTTGGTATTATATTTCTATGTTTTATCATGTATACAATTGAATTAATTTTTTCCATGTTGGTTTTTATTTTATGTTATGGATTTTATTTGTGGTTTTCGTCACATGTTTCTAGAATAATAAGGGTAATTACTCCCATATGTGGGTTTTTACCCTCAGTACTAGTCCCCAACCCATGTATTACTAGATATAGGATTCACGGGTCACTCTAAGCATTATTATAAGGCCATTAGGTTTTACTTATGATGATAGTTCATGACTTAGTGGTTTAATATCTATGGATGAGTGTTGGGATGGTGTTTGGAGTTAGGTATAGGTGAGTACTAAGTGGGATTATTAGGGAAATAATATTAGTAATTCCTAAATTCTATAAAGGAAACATATTCCAACCAGGACACATGCATTTAGTGACCCATTTTATTAGACAACTGGAACTTAAGCATTTGATAGGTAAGATGATGATGACTATAGGGTAAATACCAAAGTATAGTGCATGCATTATTCTTATTCACACCAGTGTTTGAAATGGATAGTTATTGGGGAAACATGAATCTAATAAAATGAATTATAAAATGAATTCAATGTTCTTGGGCTTAAAAGAATCTTTTTTATAGAGATATCTTATAGACGTCATGGGTGTACGATTCGAGAAGGAGATGTATGGCAGGACAATATGGTCAACCATATGATAGTTATCTTAGTAGGTTAGGTTGAGTCTTGGATATGATTATGCATGTGATTATGTATTGGAACTTGAAAATGTATGAGGGTGAATATATGATCAAGATATGGAGAGATGGTTAGAGGATATTTTTATCACCATAAGTATAATCCATGTTAGGAAGAAACAGTGGATCCCAATATCTATCCGTCATTTACTAGGATCCATGTCTTTGTTTTGGTTTCTCTTACTAGGGGAGTGTAATGAGAAAATAATTCCATTATAATATATATTAAATTAGTTTCACTGAGAGTTCATTTCAATGTTACTAATTGTATCCATGTCTAAGGAGTTACTTACCTTTTTTATAGGGGATCTTGAGCGTTAATGATCTTTTGATTTTATCCAAGGACCACCTTCGATATTCATCTCAATTTATCTATAATGAGTAGGCCAAGGATTTATATTTTTATATGGTGTTTAATTTTGAGATTTTTTACCATGCCACTCCATTTACATAATTAGTGTATTGGGATGTTGCAACTAAGGATAAATTTATTTGGAAAATTTGTGTCTGGATATGATAACATTACAAGGGAAGTCGTCAGAACAACTCAAAGTGAAGAACTATTAATGAAGATTCATGGGTGTTAGGGATATAGGGGTTCTAGATGGTATATATTATGTCGCAACATTATTTTCATATCTCTATATCTGATAATTCTCAGGCTTCTATCATAATTTTAGGCATGACATGTTTTTTTGTGGAGGACATGGTTATCTATAAATTTATTTCACATCCCACCACAATGGTCAACATTAGATGAGTATGTGACATATGCTCATCATAGTAGTAGTTGAATATATAATTATCGACTATAGGGTAAAAAACGGTTGATTCAACTATGAGGATATGGAGAAAGCTGTAACACCCCGAGATTTTATGAAAAATATTCGTTTTAATGTCTTGTGTTGTACACTACACCAAAAGGAGCTTACACAACAAGCATCCTTGACTTGCCTTGCATTACACACAATCGCGACCTTCCTCGATAGCGTGTATAGTACGCACTACCGAGTTTCACTAAACAATGATATGCTAATAAAATATTATTAAAACTAGACGTTATGAATAGTAATAACCACTTTTTGAAATTATATAAATTTTATTTTTCAAAATGGACTTCATTTTTGGATTCGGAATATCAAAATTAGCTTAGGGTGAAATTTTGGTACTTTTCGGATAACTTTCATTTTCTGATGAAAAGTGAAAATTACTAAATTTTAATTAAAAACAACCTTTTTAATTGAAATAATTAATAGTGATAAAATATTAATTTGAGTGGTTTTAAAGTATATTTAGAATATATTTTTTCAATTTAATACAATTTTGGTCATTGGATGTAATTTCACATTTAAACCAGACATAAACAAGTGTCAATCTTTTGATAGTTATTATCTCTTAAGAACACGCTATTTGTTTTGAGGATGGGAATTAATTTTTAATTTAATTAATGCAACTGATATGTTTTGAATTTTGTAAAATAGAAATCATTTTTGAGTTCATAATATCAAATATAGCTTAGGCCTAATTTTTGGTATTTTTCTGAAAACTTTCATTTTTTGATGAATAGTGAAACCACTAAGTGGTAGATAAAAAAAATGATTTTTTCATAAAACTTAATTTTACCGCTTCTACGAATGGAATTTCAAAAATCCGAGAGACACGGTTGATTTCAGTAAGTAAAATATGGTTCAATGAGCTGAAAATAATTTTTGGTGAATAGTAACTTTTTACTTTTTTTTTACCACGGTTAAAAGTAAATAGTGTAATTAAGGGTACAAATGATATTATTATTACCCTAACACATGTCCTAATTCTATTGGATAAGTGTAATTCGACCAAAAACAACCTTAGGAATAAAATATGACCATTTAGGCCCACTTGGATTAGATTAGGACATTTATTATTAATTTATTTAAAGAAGGGTTAAAATAGTTAAAATCAAAGTTTAATAAGTAAATAATTTTTAATATAAGGTTATATATAAGATAAATTCGACTATAAATATTCATTATAAAGATAAAAAGATTTCCTACATAATGGTATTTTATTTGTAATTTTTAGACATTAAATAATTTAATTTATTTATGACACATATACGATGCAGTAATTATCTTATTAATGAAATATTGACATAATTGATGTTACAAATACCCAAATAAATGTAATTTGAGACTTTTTATGAATTAAACTAATTTTATAGGTTAATATGACATGTTATTATTGATTTAATTAACTGTTTTCGAACTAATCATTCTGTTATGATTTTTACAAAATTCAATTACTAAATAGTGTCAAAATTGACATAAAATAGTTTTTAAAACAAATATTATATTATTAATTGTTATTTTATTCTTAAAAATCTATGGTTCGGCCAAATGACTTAGATAAGGTTATATATATTAATAATAAACAACTTTGGGTTCGTTTGGATTGTTATAGTATGTTTATTAACCTTATAGTGTAACAACACAAGAAGACACGGTAAAAGTAAAATTATTTAACTTAATGTTAAATCTAAATGATAAGGTCAAAATAGGAACCTAAACTTGTCTAAATTATATTGGACGAGAGTATTTCGACCCATACCCACCTTATCTTCTAAATAAATCAATTTGGAGCTATTTAAAACCGAATATGGATTTATAATAAAATAATATATTTAGTTATTCCAAAGGTTCCCCTCTCCTCCCTTATAAAAGGGAACCTCCTCCCTCTCCTTCTCGCGCCATGTTGAGCCTTCATGCTCGGCCAAACCCTGAAACATTCTCTTCTCCACTTCCCTAGAAACATCCTAGAGGTTCTGGTATTCCTCAAAGACCAATTTTAGTGCCCTAAATGGAGATCTCAAAGAGGCGCTTCAAAGAAGAGGTAATGTCTGTTACCTATTCTTTCAACATTATTTCTTCTTCCACTTCTTCTTCTTAGGTTGTTTCATTATGAAGTAATAACATCAGTATCACTCATATACTGAAATATTATTATAATTATGAAACAACCCTATTTCACCATCTATCCATCCTATGGAAAACGAAATCACCGCGCATGCGTACGTACGGAATACCGTCTCCATGTCGTGGTGTAATCTATTTTCCACCACCACCTTACTTGGATGGGTATAATGGTGTAAATAATAACTATTTATGATTAATTTAAAGTGATATTTATTCTGAAATAGTATACATAAACTCCAATACAATTCCACAATCATGAGAACGATATCATCGCTCGTGCGTACGTACGGACTACCGTCTCCACGACGCGATGAGATTCATTCTCCACGTTAACCATTCATGAATGATTATAAAGTATATATAATAAGTAATCATGAAATATATGACATAATAATTATACTAGATTTATGGGTATATATATGTATGTCATCTACTTAATTCCATTCAACTTAATAAGGAAACGAAAACAGCCTTCATGCATACGTACGGTCAACCGTCTCCATGAATGGTGTATTTCTTTCCAATTACTGATCTATTATATATATATATATATATTCTGAATATATATTATATATAAATCGTGTTTTATATTCTGGAATTAAGTAATCATGATCTAAGTAATCATATGAATAATTACAAGTCAAAACACAGATGACAAATAAAACGATTTTACCCAAAACGCTCTTTAACATGGAATTTACAAAAGAACGGGTGAAATAAAGTCATAAGTGAACCATATATGATATCATAACAATGAGTATGATTCTAGAATAATTCAATGACATTATTTAAATCATTATACAAGAGGTTAGGACACTTTCAAAGCAAATCGGACCTAAGGTAAGGGAAAATATCACAATCTCATTTTTATTCGAGATTGTTTATACTTTGGTATTTACTGGGGTGTAATTTATCATCCACATCCATGTTTCCTAAATATGTAATATTATTTCCATCCACCTACAATTGTGTAAATCCAATTTTACCCTTCGGTGAGTTTTTAGTAAAAGATATGAAATGAATATTTTGTCATTTTTCGTACGAGGTAATTTTTGACTTTTCCGACAAAAGTACGAGAAGAATGTTTTTTTAACTTATACGGAATTAATGGATTTTTAAAACATTATTTCCCAGAAGATTCCTTTACAAGTTTTCAAGTTTATTTTTAATCAACTTCTTTTAGTTTAAAATTGTATGACATGTTGAGAAAGGAAAATGTTTTTGAAGTAGAAAGGATATTTTCCTCAAGAATGGATATCAAGAGTTTTATCAAAATTATTTTCCATCTAAGATAATATAGGGTTCTATTTCTATCCCTATTATTACATGGATTTGATTATTTTGTGATGGAAATATTTTTATGTATTCCTTTATCTTATATGAATTGTTTAATGATGTCACGATGTTTAAGATTCCCATTTTTATTACATGGGTTATGCTATGATGTATGTTTTATGATTTTTTGGAACACATAAGAATGGTATCATTATGAGATGGGTGGGACCTATATCTCCCTCCAATACATTGGGTAAAGATTTTATATCTCATGAGATAGACATGGCTGGAACGGCAGTTTAAACTGGTTCAGTGAGACAGGACTGAAACGAGGAGTGAACTCGGTTCAGAAATGGACTTTATCCACTAAGATAGTCTTGGCAATGAGTCTTGGCTAATAAGAAATGATTCTCTATGATTATGTGTGTATGCCACAAAGTTTCATGTTTTATGTTATGATTATTGGGATTACATTTCACTACTATGATTTATCCCATGTCATGATATTATGATCTCTTTTGCAGGTTAAGATTTCCAAAATGTTATGTTCTTATGAATATGATGTGATTGTTATTTCTTTTTTTACCCTTACTGATCATTTGAGCTCACCCTTTTATGCTTTCTTTTCCCCAGGATATAAAGAAAGGTTTTAGGTAAAAAAAAAGGAAGATCTTTATGGGAGATTTTGAAGATCTTTCACCCTAATTAGAAGATTATATTCCGATTTTCAAAAGACACTAAACTATTATGGTCCTTGTGTGTGTGTTTTTTTTATGTACTAAGTATTCCGCAAAAGTAATGTAATTTCCAAGTACGTTAAGCTTCGGGTCTCTACAGTTGGTATCAAAGGGAGGTTTATTCACCCTTTGGAAACTAGGATGCGAGAACTTTAATGAGATCCCTAGAGATATTTCTAAGGTATGTCTAGGGATGCCCCTAAGGTTAAGTATAAGTATAAGTTATAGTACTAGAAATATGGTAACCCAAGATGTTAGATATTTAAGTTACTCCCCCTTTATTATTATTATTTTTTTTCCTAGCGTGATTTTTTTCCTCTCAGACTATTCTTTTTGGGTTTTAGACGATGGCTGGAACCTGAACGAACCATGATGATCAATGTAATGGAAAATGCAATGATTTTCCTCCTGAACAAACAAATGTTATGGGAGATGGAGTGAAAAATCTTATTTCTATACTTACACATGATATGAATCATTCTAGACTTCTAAATGAGCAGAGAAGGGAACAATATTCTATTGAGTCCTTCATGAGGCAACATCCACCTTCTTTCAGTGGGTCTTCTGATCTACTTGTTGCTGAACAATGGATCAGTACGACTGAAAAGATATTTTCAGTTCTTCAATGTTCTGAACATGATAAAGTCATCTTAGCAGTGTATCGTTTGGAAGGTGATGCTGATCAATGGTGGAATCTTATCAAGAATACGAGGCCAAGAGATGAAATTGAGTCCATGGAATGGGACGAGTTCAAGAACGTATTTTTCAATAAGTACTTCCCTCATATTCTTCAAACAAAGATGGAGAAGAAGTTTCTTGAACTAAAGAAAAAGGATGATGAATCTGTTGGTATATACGAAGCGAATTTTACAAGGCTTGCAGGGTATGCATCTGGATTTATCATCCAACCTGAAATTAAAGTTGATCGATTCTTTAGTGGCTTAAAACCAAATCTTCGAAGGGAATTAGCTATAAGAGACTGCAGTAGCTATGAAGAAATTGTGCGTTGTGCTATCAAGGTAGAAATGGAAGTTGGTGTTACTTATCCATCTCATAGTTTTGACAAGAAACGAAAGATGGAGTTCAAGGAGAAATCTCAGAATAATGGTGAAAAGAAGATGAATGTTTCCTTATTCTCAAAGTGTCGAATGAAGCATGGTGGAGATTGTCTTAAAGGGACTAGAAAATTTTTTATGTGTGGAAAAGAAGGTCATCGAGCAGCTGAGTGTCGAAGTAATGGAAAAAGGGTTTCTAATGATTTCAATAAAGAAAAGACTGTAGAGAATGCACCACCAACACTTCAATGCTTCAAGTGCAAGGAAATGGGGCATTATGCTAATAAATTCCTTAATCCAAGGGTTAGTGATGATCGACATGAGCAACCACTTAAGGCAAAGGAAAAAGGGAAGTCACATACAATCACTATTGGCGATGTTGAATATGACAACGATGTGGTGGAATGATTAAGTGTTTATGTAATTGGATTCCAAAATAATGTTATATATAGTATATTGGAATATTGGAATATTTATATATTGGTATATTGTGGTTTTCAATAATTTTACGGTACCGGTAACCGTGGAAAGTGATTGAGATATTTTTGGTAAGCAGATGATATGCGCATAATGAAGGGATAAGAAGATAATGAGATGTTTGATTTTATTCATGAGCTCATGATTGATATAATGACTAAGTGATATCATGGTTTGAGTATAAAGAATATTGAGGATTTTGGTATGTGTAAAGTGTTAACTTTTAACTGCATTCATGTTTTCACTATGGTTCAATTAATGGGTATTCATTATTCAAGAGAATACATGTTTAAGTTATTCACATGTTTGTAATTTTACCAACAAGATATATCTTATGATATATGGGGGATAAATGATGGCATTCACGTGATTGTTATGTGACATTTCAAGTAATCATTTTTTTTATACTATGAGCTTGGACCGAAGTATTTTAGATAAGCCTAAAGATTGGAATGGATTATGTTGGACAGAAGTTAGTATTGTTTAAGGATAGAACTTTTTTCGATATTATTGATGGGATGTTATAGTAATATAGCTTTAGAAAAAAGACAACCTGAAGGACGGGCGACAACCCATCGCGTCAGACAAGGATATGGGAATCGAACCCACAACCGAAGTGCGACTGGCCTTTATCACCTACCACTGGCCTACAGGAAGTACTTGTTTAGTAGAAACTAGTTTTATTATATTAATAAGTATATGAAGTATAAGTCCATTTTATGAACCATATATGATTAATCTCACTATAGATGGACTTATGTATTTTTTAATAACTTTTCCATCCTTTTGTTTGAGACAGATGGAATGACCCATCATTCTATCACATGATCTGCTAACACATCATGAATGACAAATTCAACTTCATTTCTTTAAGAGATGAAGTGGAAATTGTCCAAAAACGACCAATGGTGAGACTATACCAAAATCACGTAAGTATTTCTTCTTATTCCAATCTCACCAACTTTAGGGAAATGATCTTGAAAACCAAAAAATTTGTCCTAGAGATATTATTTCTGATGAATCAGATGATACCTTAGATCGTCACAAATTTATGGCTTTGTGATTGCTGGCTTTTCCATAGCCATGTTCTCTACCACTCTCCATCAGAACATGATGGTCAGATTTCTCTTCCATATCCATATTTTCACCTATGTGGAAACCCAATGATTAGTTTATTTGGGTAACCGTTACGTTTCATACTTTTGTTTTTAAATATTGGTTTTGGTATTCCTTTTTACGATGTGGGTTTCTATTAAAGAAAATTTCGAGTAGTAAACCATTTATAACCCTGACGAATTTCGAGGGCGAAATTCATTTTAAGGGGGGTAGAATGTAACACCCCGAGATTTTATGAAAAATATTCTTTTTAATGTCTTGTGTTGTATGCTACATCAAAAGGAGCTTACACAACATGCATCTTTGACTTGCCTTGCATTACACACAATCGCAACCTTCCTCGATAGCGTGTGTAGTATGCAATATCGAGTTTCACTAAACAATGCTATGCTAAAAAAATATTATTAAAACTAGCCGTTATGAATAGTAAAAACCACTTTTTGAAAATTTTATAAATTTTATTTTTCAAAATGGACTTCATTTTTGGATTCGGAATATCGAAATTATCTTAGGGTGAAATTTTGGTACTTTTCGGATAACTTTCATTTTCTGATGAATAGTGAAAATTACTAAATTTTAATTAAAAAAAACTTTTTTAATCGAAATAATTAATAGTGATAAATTATTAATTTTAGTGGTTTTAAAGTATATTTAGAATATATTTTTACAATTTAATACAATGTTGGTCATTGGATGTAATTTCACATTTAAACTAGACATAAACAAGTGTCAATCTTTTGATAGTTATTATCTCTTAAGAACACGCTATTTGTTTTGACGACGGGAATTAATTTTTAAATTATTCAATGCAACTGATATGTTTTTAATTTGGTAAAATAGACATCATTTTTGAGTTCATAATATCAAATATAGCTTAGGCCTAATGTTTGGTATTTTTCTGGGAACTTTCATTTTTTTGATGAATAGTGAAACCACTAAGTGGTAGTTAAAAAAATGAATTTTTCATCAAACTTAATTTTACCACTTCTGTGAATGGAATTTCAAAAATCCTAGAGACACGGTTGATTTCAGTAAGTAAAATGTGGTTCAATGAGATGAAAATAATTTTTGGTGAATAGTAACTTTTTACTTTTTTTACCACGGTTAAAAGTAAATAGTGTAATTAAGGGTAAAAATGATATTATTATTACCCTACCACATGTCCTAATTCTATTGGATAAGTGTAATTCGACCAAAAACAACCTTAGGAATAACATATGACCATTTAGGACCACTTGGATTAGATTAGGACATTTATTATTAATTTATTTAAAGAAGGGTTAAAATAGTTAAAATCAATGTTTAATAAGTAAAAAAAATTTTAATATAAGGTTATATATAAGATAAATTAGACTATAAATATTCATTAGAAAGATAAAAAGATTTCCTAAATAATGGTATTTTATTTTTAATTTTTAGACATTAAATAATTTAATTTATTTATGACACAAAGATGATGTAGTAATTATCTTATTAATGAAATATTGACATAATTGATTTTATAAATACCCAAATAAATGTAATTTGAGACTTTTTATGAATTACACTAATTTTATAGGTTAATATGACATGTTATTATTGATTTAATTAACTTTATTAGAACTAATCATTCTGTTATGAGTTTCACAAAAATCAATTACAAAATAGTGTCAAAATTGACATAAAATAGTTTTTAAAACAAATATTATATTATTAATTGTTATTTTATTCCTAAAAATATAATGATCGGCCAAATGACTTAGATAAGGTTATATATATTAATAATAAACAAATTGGTGTTCGTTTGGATTGTTATAGTAAGTTTATTAACCCTATAGTGTAAGAACACAAGAAGACACGTTAAAAGTAAAATTATTTAACTTAATGTTAAATCTAAATGATAAGGTCACAATAGGAACCTAAACTTGTCTAAATTCTATTGGATGAGAGGATTTCGACCCATACCCACCTTAGCTTCGAAATAAATCAATTTGGAGCTATTTATATCTGAATTTGGCTTTATAATAAAATAATATTTTTAGTTATTCCAAAGGTGCCCCTCTCCTCCCTTATAAAAGGGCACCTCCTCCCTCTCTTTCTCACACCACATTGAGCATTCAATATCGTCCAAACCCTAAAAACTTCTCTTCTACACTTCACTAGTAACATCCTAGAGGTTTTGGTCTTCCTAAAAGAAAAATTTTATTGCCCTAAAAGGAGATCTCAAAGAGGCGCTTCAAAGAAGAGGTAATGTTCGTTACCGATTCTTTCAACTTTATTTCTTCTTCCACTTCTTCTTATTAGGTTTTTTCATTATGAAGTAATAACATCAGTATCAATCATATACTGATATGTTATTATAAGTATGAAACAACCCTATTTCACCATCTATCCATCCTACGGAAAACGAAATCACCGCGTGTGCCTACGTATGGAATACCGTCTCCACGCCGTGGTGTAATCTATTTTCCACCACCACCTTACTTGGATGGTTATAATTGTGTAAATAATAACTATGTATAATTAATTTAAAGTGATATTGATTATGAAATAGTATACATACACTCCAATACAATTCCACGATCATGAGAACGATATCATCGCTCGTGCGTACGTACGGACTACCGTCTCCACAACGCGATGAGATTCATTCTCCACGTTAACCATTCATGAATGATTATATAGTATATATAATAAGTAATCATGAAATATATGACATAATAATGATACTGGATTTATGTGTATATATATGTATGTCATCTACTTAATTCCATTCAACTCAATAAGGAAACGAAAACAGCCTTCATGCGTACGTACGGTCAACCGTCTCCATGAATGGTGTATTTCATTCCATTTACTGATCTATTATATATATATATATATTCTGAATATATATTATATATATATCATGTTTTATATTCTGTAATTAATTAATCATGATCTAATTAATCATATGAATAATTACAAGTCAAAACACGGACGACAAATAAAACGATTTTACCCAAAACGCTCTTTAACCTGGAATTTACAAAAGAACGGGAGAAATAAAGTCATAAGTGAACCATATATGATATCATAACAATGATTATGATTCTGGAATAATTCAATGACATTATTTAAATCATTATACAGGAGGTTCGGACACTTACGAATCAAATCGGACCTAAGGTAAGGGAAAATATCACAATCTCATTTTTATCCGATATTGTTTATACTTTGGTATTTACTGGCGTGTATTTTATCATCCACATCCATGTTTCCTTAATATATAATATTATTTCCATCCACCTATAATTTTGTAAATCCAATTTTACATTTCGGTGAGTTTTTAGTAAAAGATATGAAAGGAATCTTTTGTCGTTCTTCGTACAAGGTACTTTTTGACTTTTCTGACAAAATTACGAGAAGAATGTTTTTTTTAACTTATACGGAATGAATGGATTTTTAAAACATTATTTCCCAGAAGCTTACTTTACAAGTTTTCAAGTTTATTTTTAATCAAATTCTTTTAGTTTAAAATAGTATGACATGTTGAGAATGGAAAATGTTTTTGAAGTAGAAAGGATATTTTCCTCAAGAATGGATATCAAGAGTTTTATCAAAATTATTTTCCATCTAAGATAATATAGGTTTCTATTTCTATACCTATTATTACATGGATTTGATTATTTTGTGATGGAAATATTTTTATGTATTTGTTTATCTTATATGAATTGTTTTATGATGTCATGATGTTTAAGATTCCCATTTTTATTACATGGGTTATGCTATGATGTATGTTTTATGATTTTGTTGCACACATAAGAATGGTATCATTATGAGATGGGTGGTACCTATATCTCCCTCTAATTCATTGGGTAAAGATTTTATATCTCATGATATAGACATGGCTGGAACGGCAGGTTAAACCGGTACAGTGAAACAGGACTGAAACGAGGAGTGAACTCGATTCAGAAATGGACTTTGTCCACTAAGATAGTCTTGGCAATGAGTCTTGACTAATAAGAAATTATTCTCTATGATTATATGTGTATGCCACAAAGTTTAATGTTTTAAGTTATGATTATTGGGATTACATTTCACTACTATGATTTATCCCATGTTATGATATTATGATCTCTTTTGCAGGTTAACATTTACAAAATGTTATGTTCTTATGAATATGATGTGATTGATATTTCTTTTGTTTACCCTTAATGAGAATTTGAGCTCACCCTTTTATGCTTTCTTTTCCCCAGGATATAAAGAAAGTTTTTAGGTAAAAAAAAGGAATATCTTTATGGGAGATGTTGAATATCTTTCACCGTGATTAGAATATTATATTCCGAGTTTCCAAAGACACTAAACTATTACGGTTCTTGTGTGTGTGTTGTTGTTATGTACTAAGTATTCTGCAATAGTAATGTAATGTCCATGTACGTTAATCTTTGGGTCTCTACAAAAGCATAGTTTAGTATCATGATTTATCTTGTCCTTAGAAACCTAGGGACGAGAAAGGTCGTAAAGTTGTTCATCGGGAGGGTCAGGAAGAGAGATGTTTAGGGAGTGAACTGATGAACTTCATTTATTTCATAGAAAAATATTTGATATAAATATTATAAATTTCCATCGATATATCTTACGACATGGCCTTTTCATTGTTTCATTCTTTAGTTTCGCATTCCTTTATTACACCTTCCTTTATACAAGGATTAAAAATCATGGTAGATATGCACATAGTCCCCTATAAGTCGAATGCACCAATTAGAGGATAATATCATTTTCATGATGTCCGTTAAGGTTTTTTATTGATTATATGGTAGTATTAGTCATCAATGGATTTTTTTTAATTTCTAAAGATATATCCATTAGGGATGAATTATTTTTACTATGTACATGTAGATATAGATTATTTTTGTATCATAGTTGTGTTCTATAATATTTAATTCTAGAGTGTGAGGTTAATTAGTGAGTGAGACCGTCATATGGTCTGTAGAAATAAAATTATTTAATTTTTTCAGCTGATAATATTGATGCAGAGTTCGGTGGAAGTGTCGGTGGAAGAGCCTCTAGGTATTTTTGAGGAGTTATTAAATGTTTTCCAAGAGAAAGTTGTTATGATACCCTCTAAATATGAAATATAGATCATGTTAATGTTAAATATTGATGTATCTTATATTTTTATAGATCATATCATAATATTCAATCAGAGTTATGGATTTTAAGGGTTCTAACCCATGATTTTATGCAAAAGGGTTCAATTTAGTACAATGTGTCACCTTGGGGTTCCCTAGTGTTTTTTAAAAAAGATTCAGATTTTGGTATGATATTTTTTATATTATACAATTATTTTATGAATGTAATGGTAAATAGTTGTTATCCTCAATTTAGGATATGAAACATATTCGTTCAACATCAGTCTATAGTGGTAGAAGTTTCACTCATGGTTTTCTATGTTGCTTCCCCAATTTTTATGTGTTTCATATTTATGTAATAAAGGGTGGTGATATACTTTGTGTCCTAGAAATTACACCCCATGATGTACGCTACTGAGTTTAGAGAGTTTACAATTCTTTGACCTGATGTGGTGAATACCATGATTGAGATGGTATAGGTAATTTTTAAGAGGATTAAATTCACACAGGATAATAAAATGTATAATATTGATCGAAGTAGGATACCATTGGTGTTTGAGGTTAGTTATCATGGTTTCTATAATTATTCTTCTTATCTAGTTCAGTTGAATCAAAATCATGATGATAAGATCTCCCATTAGTTTATCATTCCATTCATGGTTGTCGCACAATCCTTGTCACAATAGGATCTCATATGTTTCTTGTTTTATTATAAATTTGAGTCTCCAACATGATTCTTATGAATCCATCGATCTCTAACAAACCATAGGTTCTCTATGTCTCATTTTCCTTGTATCTCATCCTCCATTAATGACATTCATCCATTGACATCATGTGATAGATCATTTTGAGATCCTAGGTGATTACCTCTCATAATTTTCATTATTATCAATGTCCATTCATGTTCATGGGTCAAGGGAGGTAGTGTTGGTATATTTTGGGAGATTGTATCTCAATTTATAAATATTTATTGATTTATTATTGGGTTTTAATGCTTTCATAGGATGTTCTTTCCTTTTTGGTCACACTCTTCTTCCAAATCTTATGTTGTGATAATCAAATATATTGTTAAGGTAAAGGATATAAGGATTATTCTATAATTATGTGTGAATATGGAGAAATAATTCTTATGTTTTAATTAATTGGATAGTATGAATTAATCTAATAAATATTAATAACAATTAACATGAAATTTATTTGGAAAGGGGTGAATTCTCGTGTTACTTATAAGTTTTCATTCTTTGATTACATTTTTTCATCTCAATTGATGTTTGTTAAGATGATAGATCTTGGTTGATACTATTAAAATATAAAACCCCCATATTGTATAAAATATTTTTCTTTTAAAAAATTAATTTCATTAATATCATTCTTTACACTCGATATTGAGTTTAAACCAACCACGACATACAATTGAATTATAATTATTCAAATGTGAATGTTATAACCTACACATTAAATTGGAGGTGTGATTCAGAATAAAAAAATATTTAAAATATATATAAATGTTTTAAATAATTAAAATTTCTTCATTAATTGATAAAGATAAGTATTCAATTTTTAGTAATGTCATTTTATTCTTCAAAAAGATGTTTTTTAAATAGTTTTTTTGAATTTTGTTCACAAACATTACTACTAATTTATATATTTTTTGTAAATTATATTTTCAGAAATTAATATAATTATATTAAAATAGTCAGGTTAAAATTATATTATGGTAACATATTTTTGTTCTTTTAAAAATATTTATTTTTAATTTAATAGAGAAAAATACTTATTTTTTAAAACATTCATTATTATCATAAAAATATGGAAGTTAAATGTATTATTATTCCTTAAATTTAAAAATAAAGTAACCTTAGTCTCATTTAATTTTATATAATCTAATTAATTACATAAGACTCAACCATATACCTAATATTCATATAATTATATTTTTTATTTAATAACACACTTTACTTAAAACAGGTTTTCGTTGCATTTTTTGAGGTTGTTATCATGATTAACAATTATACTTATAGATATTGAATTTTTACAAAATTGAATCCACAAAGGGAATAATTAATTATAAAAAATTTAAAAAAGACCAATTTCATTTTTTTGTCATTATGAATAGTTACCAAGGTAGAAATTCAATACTACTATGAAGGATTAAATTGATTAATGGGGGGTTAAAATAAAAATATAATTCTTAAATCAATTATAAACATGTATAAATCATAATGGGTCTTTTTATTTAGAATTTATATCTATATAATTTTTTATATACTTTAATTTTGATCCATATTAATTGGGTAATAGATTAATATATTTTATTATTTTAAAAACATTCAAATGTGTCCACTCCCTCCCTTTTAAAATCACACCACCGCCCCTATGTTCCTCATACTTGATGGGCCTTATTTCTAGTATAATACCTTATAAAATTATTTTATAACATCCATCCCCATGATCTAGAGATCCTTTTTTGATCAAAATACTTTCCATAAAAATATTATGATTTAATCTAAAGGATGTTGTCAAAAACATGGTATTTCTCTCAACTGAGTGTTTTAATATTATTTTTTGTTATGAATCATTCAATTTTTGGATAAAAATGATGATATAATAACATAATTACATCCCTTATACTGATATGTTATTGTTTTTATTTTGAAACATTTATTCGTATGCTTCTCTATCAAATAGGAAATGAAAGAATTGTTCATGTGTACTTGATGTGTAACGTCCCCGACCCGGAAGCCACTAAACTGGTGCTCCGAGCTGGGTGGTTACATGACCTTAAGCGTGCCTCCCCGTACGCCAAAGGCTGCCGACTAGCAGCGGGGTTTTATGGGTCAAGTGGGGAGACTATACCCCCTTTTTATCAGAGTGAGCCACAAAAGAATAACCAAATAGCGGAAACAGTCACCAATAAACAAGGAACGTGTATAACAACCATTTCCAAAAATAAATATGTCATGTCATACTACAGTGTAAGAGTGAACAAAAGCCCAAAATTAAATACAACGGAAAAATTCCCAAAATGGTCCCCACTCCAAGTCTAGATCATCCACCAAGTGCTACCCATGTCCACTAAACTAACTAGCAAGGACCCTTGCTCTAGTCTGGACCTGCAAACATAAATTCTGCTCGGGTACCCAACGGCGGCCCGAGCAGGGTGTGAGTACAACTCAGTTGGCCACCACCAACAATGTCTACAAAATATCTAGTATAAATATTTGTGCATTAAAAAGGAAAATGAATGATAAATGCCAAGTAATTATTTAAGGTGCCATTAACCAGTTTAGATCCACAGCCATTTCCATTCTGTTACTATGTATTTATTACCATTTACCATCACTTACCCTTTCATCACATTTTGATGGGTTAATCACATACCTTATGTTACATGGGTATAATTCCAACAATCACATGCAAGAGGGTAAACACATTGTTATCCTATCTCACTAGGACTAACTCCCTCATAGAAACCATATCCACACCTCGAAGCCTCAGTCCGGGTGGATGCAACCGTTAAGAGAATAGACCTTCAGTCCCCTTTCCTAACTAGTGCATTTAGGGTGGAGTTTAGAGCCTCAGTCTTCACTCAACCCCTGGGCGTAGATCCTCATGTCATACCCCACTCTATGAAGCCATGTGCACATTCTTATATATAAGAAACCATCAACCATCCAAACCATTTTCCTATGGAAAACACTGTTCACAATACCCCACATAGGAATTCCACATCATGCCTTAACCCATTAACACATTTCCCCTTTCACATAATTTAACCATTCACCCTATTCCATTGTGTTATGCCTAACTCACTATTCATTTAACACTAAACCCATAACCCATCCCGTTATGTTCTTTAATCAATTTACACATTAACCCTTTAACCCGTTCATCATTTTCATGACTCAACCATTCATTCCATTTCAATAACCCCTAGGTTATTTACAAGTGTAGGAGCATCACCTATCCTCCTTTCCTAGTTCAACCAATCATTCCAACATATTCATTAAAGTCTGTACCCTTAATTACTACAAGTTCACTTGTTCAATTACAATCCCTAAGCCCAGGAGAAGCCGACACATCCCATGGATGGCCCCAATTAGGTCAAGTCAATCCCAACACATCTCATAGGGATTGTGAGGTTCCCATTGTCCATTTTAAACCCCATTAATTCCAAACATGCCAAGGTTATCCAAAACATAACCAAAGGTAAACAATAACTAACCCAACAAGCACAATTTACTCAAATAACTATGGGATGTAACTTGTAGACCACCTACCTCGAAACCGTGGTTGAACGCACTCTCAATCGAGTCCTTAGACCCCGATCCGACCATCCATTGGAGCTTCAACCTAAAACTCACCCAAAATATAGGGTTTTAGAGCTTCAGAATAGGAGGGAGAGAAGGTACTAACTTTAAACCAAAAAGAGAAGCAAAGATGAGGTTAGCCTTACCTGGAGCTTCGATCTGCAACCAACGACACCAGAAATGCCTTAGAATCGAAAGAGTTTGATCTCTTGAAGTCCTTGGGAGGTTTGGTTGGTGCCTAAGGTGAAGAGAGGAGGAAGAGAGGAGAATCCCGAGTGGGGTTTAAAAATCCCAGAGTGGCAATTTTTTAAAATTTCTCAACTTTAAGTGGCCGCACGGTTTGTCCGCACGGTTTGGAAATCTGTGCACAAACCGTGTGCATGCCACTACACAAAGGAGGAAGAGTCAGATGGTTTAGCCGCATAGTTTGGAAAACTGTGCGCAAACCGTGTGCTCGCTTCTGTCCAGAGGAGGGAGGGTCGCACGGTTTCTTCTGAGCAGGCCGCACAGTTTGGATGACCATGCACAGGCCATGCGGCTTGGTCTGCTTGCCCAAACTTCCCTTCATCCGTGCCCCGATCCCATGGAACACCCCCAAGGCCTCTCACACTTTCAAGGAAACTTTTAAAGTCCCAAAAGCAAGGTTTTAACCCAGAACACAACAAAAACATACCTTTCCAAAAACAGGGATCTTACAACCTCCCCACCATATAACGTCTCGTCCTCGAGCCGACGTTCCAAACCTCATTGATCCACCGAGGAGAAGAATTCGGGCCACTGAGCCCGCATATCTAATTCCTGCTCCCACGTTTCTTCCTGAACCCTCCCATGCTTCCATATTACTCGCACTAATGGCACAACATTTCCTTGCACGACCTTTTCACTATGATCCACCACATGAACTGGATGCTCCTCAAAGGACGCATCAACCTCAAGCTCCACATCCTCATCATCAACCACATAAGATGGGTCAGGGTGATACTGTCGAAGCTACGACACATGAAACACATCATGCATCCCACCATACCACTATGGAAGAACCAATCGGTAAGCTACTAGTCTGATCCTCTCCACAATCTCAAAAGGCCCCACATACCTGGGCACCAACTTACCCTACTTCCGAATCCGTCGGTGACCCAACCTTGGCGACACCTGAAGGAATACTTTATCATACACCCCAAACTCGAGAGTTCTACACCTTTAATATGCATATGACTTATGCCTACTCTGAGCCATACCCATCCACATCTCGATTAACATAACTCTCTCTAAAGTCTCCTGCACGAGACATGGACCCAACAACTCAAATTCACCGGCCTCTAGCCAACACGACGGAGATATACATGGTCTCACATAAAGCACCTCAAATGGTGTCATCTGAATTGTAGCCTGAAAACTTTTGTTGTAGGAAAACTCAACCAACGATAGGTGCCTCTCCCAAGAACCACCAAAATCTAAGAAATAAGCTCTAAACATGTCTTCCAACACTTGGATCGTACGTTCCGACTGTCCGTCCGTCTGCGGGTGGAAAGCCGTACTCACAAACACCTGCGTACCAAGTGCCTTCTACAACCCTTTCCAGAAACGTGATGTGAAAAGTGGATCTCGGTCAGAAACTGTGGTCCATGACACTCCATGCAACTGCACTATTTTCTTAATGTAAAGATCACCCAACTGGTCGACTGTATAGGTCTATTGGATCGGTAAGAAATGATCTGCATTCGTTAACCGATCCACAACTACCCAGATTGCAACATTCTTCTGCGGAATCCTTGATAGACCAACAACAAAATCCATTGTTACATCATCCCACTTCCACTCGAGAATGGGAAATGGATGCAACAATCCACCTGGGCGTTCATTATTGGCCTTCACCTGCTGACAGGTAAGGCACCGTGCCACAAAGCCCGCCGCTTCCTTCTTCATCCCAGGCAACCAAAACTGCCTTCGGAGATCACGGTACATCTTGGTCAAACCAGGATGCACGGACCACTTTGACGCATGGAACTCACACATCAACTCTTCCCGCACACACATTGGCACAACCACATGTTCATGAACACGAACAACACCATCCACACCGACGGCCCTTCCAGAAGGTAGCTCCCCACCTTTAAGCTTTTCCTTCATGATCAAACACTCAGGATCATCAATCTGAATTTCCTTAACCCGACTCAAGAGCGTCAACTCCATCGTTAAGGAAGCAATAGTGACCTGACCATTCTCCTCCTACACTTCTAGGTGCATCTCTGTAAACAAATCCATTACCTTCAACTCGGTGCTAGACTCCTGAACTTCCTGATTCTGAACCTTCCTGCTCAGAGCATCAGCAACACTATTTCCCTTTCCCGGCGTGTACACCAACTCGAAGTAAAAAGACTGGAGATATTCAACCCATCTTCACTGCTGAAGATTCATATCCCGCTGTGAGAAGATGTACTTTATGATCTTATGGTCCGTAAACACGGTAAAGAATTCCCCAAACAGATAGTGCCTCCAGCACTTCAAGGCATACACTACTGCAGCCAACTCAAGATCATGAGTGGAATAGTTCCACTCATGGGGTCTCAATTGCCTCAACCCATAAGCCACAACCCACTCATCCTGCATCAACATAGCCCCAAGTCTGATTCTGGACGCATCACAAAACACGACATACTTCTTACCCGGCTCGGGTAAGATCAAGATAGGTGTGGTCATCAACCACTTCTTCAACTCTTGAAAGGCATTCTCACAAGCCTCAGACCACTCGAACCTGATTCCCTTCTTGGTCAAGCTCGAAATTGGTGCTACCAAGTGAGAGAAATCTTGAATGAACCTTCGGAAATACTCAGCCAAACCCAAGAAACTCTGAACATCAAAAACACTCTTGGGTTGCTCCCAAGATACAACTGCTTTCACTTTCTCTGGATCCACTGACACACCTGCCTCCGAGATGAAGTGACCCAAAAAATGCACTTCACCTATCCAGAATTGACACTTGGATAGCTTGGCGTATATCCGATGCTCTCTTAGCATACCCAAGACAATGTCAAGATGTTGGGCATGATCGTCATGAGTTTTCGAGTACACTAAGATGTTGTCAACAAAGACAACCACAAACTGATCTAGACTGGGATGAATGATACGGTTCAACAAAGCCATAAACACCACTGAAGCATTGGTCAAGCCGAAAGGCATTACCAAAAATTCGAACAACACGTACCGACTCTGGAAAGATGTATGCGGTATGTCAGAAGACCTCACCCTCAACTGGTGATAACCTGACCTCAGATCAATTTTAGAAAACACCGATGCACCCCTCAACTGATCAAACAGGTCCTCAATTCTAGGAAGAGGGTAACGATTTCTCACCATCAACTTATTCAACTTTCTATAGTCAACACACAGCCTTAATGACCCCTCGGCCTTCTTTGAAAAAAGCACGGGAGATCCCCAAGGAGACGTACTCGGGCAGATAAACCCCTTACGCTCAAACACCTCAAGCTAAACCTTCATTTCCTGGAGTTCTGCCGGTGCCATATGGTATGGTGGAATAGAGACTGGCTCTGCTCCCGGCAGAAACTCGATTGTGAACTCAACATCCATTTCAAGGGGTAACCCTGAGAAATCCTCAGGAAACACATCCTGAAACCGATCCACCACAGGAGGGAAATTATATTTCTCCCCTCCCTCATAATCATCAAGCATGAGACATGCCATTTGAGCTATGAGTCCACTCATCCGCTGACCAAACAGTCTTGCATGACCTGCTCGAATATCCCATTCGCCATGGTGGACATAAGTGTCACCCTCAAGTGACATGAATGATATTATGTGACGGTAACAGTATATGGGCAGCTGACAGAACACCAACCAATCGATTCCCAAGATTAGGTCAAACCCTGACATCTCAATAATGAACAAGTCCCACAGAAAACGATACCCATCGACATCCAAGGAACACCCCTTGAATTTCTTGATATCCTAAACCCGCACCCCCAACAGATTGTCAATTGACATCACCACACACACCCCCCTCCACAGATAATCCCAGCGCTACCATAAGCTGAGAAGAGACAAAAGAGTGTGTGGAACCTATGTCAAAAAACGCACTAGAAAATGTAGAAGCTACAAGGATTGTACCTTGAATAGTTGATGGTCCAGCCTCGCCATCACGAGGTGCAAACTAAACTGCCTGAAGCTGACCTACCCCTCTACCCTGGGTTCCAGCCTGAGCACTCTGTGCTACACTGCCCTGTTGGCGTGAGTGATCTTTCCCTGGAGTTCCACGTCCACCGCCCCTGCCAGTACAGACCATGGAGCTCTAACTGCCTACCTGATACGGGGAAACTGATCCCCTTCCCGTATCTGGTACCTAGATTCTAGCATCATACTCGCCCACCTGTTGAGGTTTCCTACAGAACTTCTGCACATGTCACATCCGGCTGCAAGAACGACAATCAACTGGAGGTCGAGTAAACTATCCACGTATGTGCCCCAGACTGCCGCACTGATAAAAAAACACATGATTCCCACTATGAGAGGTGGACCCTCTCTTCCAACCACTTTTCACACTTCCACCATGTTATGAGCTCTCATGGAGTCGCTTTCGACCTTCGGTAGTTGAACCGCTCATCTGTCTCGCTGGCACCACAAGCCCACTACCTGAAGCTCCCTTCAGGTTTCCTTCCGAGATCAGTGCCTGATCTACTACCTCTTATAACCTCTTTAAGCGGAAGACATTTACTTGAGACCTGATCTCATGACTCAGCCCATCCTAGAAATGCCTTGCCACTACTGCCTCATCCCTTGCTAACACTGGGACAAAGAGTCTCAAATCAGTGAAGTGACTAGCATAGTCCATCACCGATAGCGATCCCTAAGTCAGACTCATAAACTCTGTAGCCCACTCCTATCTTAAGGTATCTGGGTAGAAATTCCCCAAAAACATTTCCTGAAAAACCTTCCATGACATTCCCTCAGCCTGCTCCATTTGAGCTTGAATGTCCCCCCAACGCCTCACCTAACCTCGCATCATATAGCCGGCCAACTTTACTCTCTTTCCATTTGGGGTCTCTAGATGGTCTAGTATTATCTGGAAAGACTCTAACCAAAACTCCACTACTTCTAGCCCACCCTCTCCGATGAAAGTCGGAGGGTGCTGCAGCTAGAATTCCCTGGTCATCTCAAACATACTCGGTGCAACCCACCCTGGGTCCTGATCCATCATATGCATCAGGCGAGCCAAGTTCACTCGGAACTGGTCTTCTCTACCTTCATTGATCACCACATTTTCTTGATCTTCTACTGGAGGAGTATTATCAGCAACTTCCTCCCATTTCCCAACTGTCAATCGATGTCGTGGTGGCATCTCTCTACAATGCCAAGCACGATATTTAGAATGTGTACCATAAAACTCCACAACTGCAACAAAAGCTCTTCACTAGCTACAATATCCCCAACCATCCCTACCACGGCCATGGTCCATATAGGGTAAACAACCATGCACTTCCACCAAACCCACACAACGTTTTACACAACATCTTCCACTTTCTTTCAAACCCTTATATTTCATTTTCTCAATATCTCTTGGTTTCATTAAATGCATGATGCACCCTGCCTTCCTGCCTCACACACCCACCCCATGTGTGTGCCTAACACAATGCATGTCACGTACCTCACTAGGTGCCTAAAATTATGCATGAATGAAAATTATAATTCCATTAAGGCCACGAGCCAAATATCATAAAATAGTCATATCAAACCACATGTGCACCACCCAACGGTGAAATATCATCAACTGTAACAATGCACAACCAAGATCAACATTTCCCACCCAGGGTGACTTGGATTTTTCCCCTGTACCTGGGTTAGCTACTCCCAAGCACGAGCTCATTGACAAGGACTGACACATCCTAACCCATGGATACCAATCCCAAATAACAAGACCTCAGATAAGGAGAAGAAAGACCTCCTCCAATACCACTTTGTAACATACCCGACCTGGAAGCCACTAAACCAGTGCTCCGAGCCGGGTGGTTACATGACCTTAAGCGTGCCTCCCCATATTCCAAAGGATGTCGACTAGTAGTGGGGGTCTATGGGGTCAAGTGGGGAGACTATACCCCCTTTTTATCAGATTAAGCCACAAAATAATAACAAAATAGCGGAAACAATCACCAATAAACAAGGAACATGTATAACAACCATTTCCAAAAATAAATATGCCATGTCATACTACAGTGCAAGAGTGAACAAAAGCCCAAAAATAAAGACAACATCCAAAATCCCAAAATGGACCCGGCTCCAAGTCCAGATCCTCCACCAAGTACTACCCATGTCCACTCAGCTAACTAGCAAGGACCCTTGCCCTTGTCCTGACCTGCAAACATGAAGTCTTCTCGGGTACCCAACGGCGGCCCAAGCAGGGTGTGAGTACAACTCAGTAGGCCACCACCAATGATGTCTACAAAATATCCAGTATAAACAGTTGTGCATGAAAAATGAAAATGAATAATAAATTCCAAGTTATTATTTAAGGTTCCATTTACCAGTTTAGAGCCACAGCCAGTTCCATTCTGTTACCATCCATTTATTACCATTTACCATCACTTACCCTTTCATCACATTTCCATTGGTTAATAACATACCTTATGTTATGTGGGTCTAAGGCCAACAATCACATGCAAGAGGGTAAACACATCTTTATCCTATCTCACTAGGACTAAATCCCTCATAGCAACCATATCCTTGCCTCGAAGCCTCAGTCCGGGTGGATGAAACCGTTAGGATAATAGACCCTCAGTCCCTTTTCTTAACCCGTGCATTTAGGGTGGAGTTTAGATCCTCATTCTTCACTCGACCTATGGTCATAGAACCTCTTGTCATACCCCACTCTACGAAGCCATGTGCACATGCTTATATATAAGAAACCATCAACCATCCAAACCATTCTCCTTGAGAAAACACTGTTCACAATACCCCACATGGGAATTCCACATCATGCCTTAACCCATTAACACATTTCCCCTTTCACATCATTTAACCATTCACCCAATTCCCATGTGTTATGCCTAACTCACCAATCATTTAACACTAAACCCATAACCCATCATGTTATGTTCTTTTATCAATTTACACATTAACCCTTTAACCAGTTCATCATTTTCATGAATCAACCATTCATTCCATTTCAATAACCCCTAGGTTATTGCCAAGTCTAGATGCATCACCTAACCTCTATTACAGGTTCAACCAATCATGCTAACATATTCAATAAAGTATCTACCCCTAATTAAAACAAGGTCACTTGTTCAATTACAATCCCTAAGCCCGGGAGAAGCCGGCACATCCCATGGATGGCCCTAATTAGGTAACGCCAATCCCAACACATCCCATAGGGACCGTGAGGGTTCCCATTTTCCATTTTAAACACCATTAGTTCCAAAAATTCCAAGGTTATTCAAAAAATAACCAAAGGTAAACAATAACATAAACCAAGATGCAAAATTTACTCAAATAACTATGGGATATAACTTGTAGTCCACCTACCTCGAAACCGCAGTTGAACGCACTATCAATTGAGTCCTTAGACCTCGATCTGACCAACCATTGGAGCTTCAACCCAAAACTCAACCAAAAGATAGGGTTTTAGAGCTTTTCAACGAGAGGGAGAGAAGGTACTAACCCTAAACCAAAAAGAGCAGAAAAGATAAGGTTAGCCTTACCTGGAGCTTTGATCCGCAACCAACGGCACCAAAAACACCTTATAATCGAAGGATTTTGATCTCTTGAAGTCCTTGGGAGGTTTGGTTCGTGCCTAAGGTGAAGAGAGGATGAAGAGAGGAGTATCCTGAGTGGGGTTTAAAAAGCTTGGAGTGGAAATTTTGTAAATTTTCTAAACTTTAAGTGGTCGCACGGTGTGTCCGCACGGTTTGGAAAACCGTGCGCAAACCATGTGCATGACACTGCCCGGAGGAAGAGGAGTCACATGGTTTTGCCGCACGGTTTGGAAAACCGTTTGCAAACCGTGAACTCACTTCTATCCATAGGAGGGAGGGTCGCACGGTTTTTCCTGGGCAGGCCGCACGGTTTGACTGACCGTGCGCAGGCTATGCGCCTTGGTCTGCTTGCTCAGACTTCCCTTCTTCCATGCCCCGAGACCCCAGAACACCCCCAAGGTCTCCCAAACTTTCAAGAAACCTTTTAAAGTCCCAAAATCAAGGTTTTAACCTAGAAAAAAACAGAAACATACCTTTCCAAAAACTGGGATCTTACATGAGGACTACCGCCTCACAAATAAATGTATTTCTATTTTGATCACCACCATTCAGGAATGTTTATAATGATGAATTCAATTTTTATATACAAAACTTTTGATATAATATCGTTATTTAATTATATGATATTATCTAACTTCTTAAATTCACATCTATAAGAAAACCATATCATCACTTTTTTGTAAGTGTGGACTACCACCTCCATGAACTACGGTGATTCGTTTTTCATATACTTTTTTAATTGAATGGTAATAAAGAAATAATTAATGAATATATATAATATTTATGAAATAATAATAATTATGGAATGTTTCTTTATTTTTTACCTTTCTTTTATTTAATCCATCAAAAAGTGGAAATTCAACTCATGCGTAGGTACTGACTACCATCTCAATGAAGTGTTGTCATTAATTATTAATCAGATATTTATATTAATAGTTATAAAATTTTATTGAATGAATAAATATGATAATTTTATCAAGATTAATATTTGGTTTATTATTAACCTATGACAAAAGAGAATGTATTGGGTCCATCTAACTGAAGCATGCATGAAAATAGAGTAGTTTTCACCCATATGTACATTTTAATGAAGAAATTGTTAATAAAAGGATAATTGCATTTTATAAAGGAATTATAAAAAATAATTTATATATGAATATGAGTTTTAAAAATATTTATAGTATATATAAATGTATTATTTATTATATTTTAACATATATGAAGCATGAAAATTCTTGAGGTAAGGGATTTATCTAACAATCTCATTTACTATTGGGATTTTCTATACAAAATTTCCATTATGGTAAAATATATGGATATTATATTTTAAAAACCATATATTTTCTTTTCTTATGTATATTCCTATAAATTTTTTTATTAGTACCATTTTCTTGTTTTTTTACTTAAAATGATTAATATTTCTTTCTGAATAAAATCCATAATTATTTCTTTTTTCCCAGAATTTTATTTTCATTCATACCCTTTCTCTTAAATTTTTTTAATGGATATTTTTTACTATACATTAAAATTTTAAAAATTTAAATTTCTAGTAATAAATAATTGTTTTAATTTTTTAAAAAATGAATCCTTTTTATGGAATATTGTCCAATCATTTCATTTTTGATTTTTTGAGAAAGTGTGAAAAGAATGTTTTCTTTTACTATATAAGGTATAAATATATTTTCCCATTGAATTTAATGTTATCTTCCTTGAATATTTATTAATAATTTTTCATAATTACTTTAAAAGGAAATATTTTATTCTTTATTTTAGAAATTTTCAGTTAACTTTTTATCCAAAGAAAAAGATATTTTCCCATTTTTTGTGGAATGGTTTGAATGTTGTTCTAAGAGAATTTTTCATTTATGTAAATATAATTTATAGATTTCTATTCATTATTAGGAATTTCATATTATGATACCATTGAATTTAATCTCCCTATATGGATTACGATGTGGATTATTTTAGGATGATTCTTTAAAATCCAATTTTATCCATTGGTTAATTATGTTATAAAGAAAAAATTATAAAACAAATTTATTTTCCCTGGGTTATGTTATGATGAAAGGATGAAATTTTTTCAAATTTTTTATTTTATTTCCCTGTGATATGATATGATTATATGATAAATGTTTTATAATCTTGTGGGATATATATATATATAAATCAATTTGTGATGGGTGGAATCTTATTTGTGTAACCCTCTATTAAAATTTGTTAAAAATGGATATCTAATTAGATTTTTAGGTTAAGAATATGGAGTGAACCTAGTTTATTGAGCTAATATATCCAATAATAAATCCTTGGATGTAATACTTGACAATGGAAATGAAAAAATGGTGTGTTAACAAAATCAACTCTCATAGTCTTGGGAGTAAAACATGACAAATGAAATGATGGAATAGGGAGAAAACCCATTCCACTATGATAGTCTTAGAAGTGATCCAAACTAAATAAAATTCTTTATATGTTTTTTAGCATTAAAAAATGTATTTATTATTCATGGGGTATGTTATGAAAGCTCATTATTAATTACTAATGATTTTTTTAGACTTATAAAATATTTATTTTTTTATGATAAAGCCTTATTCCATGATTTGTGGTTAATGATATCTGACTGATTCGACGTGATTATCATAACATTTGATCATGTTCTCATACCCTTATTCTTATATTATAAAAAATTATTATCATTGATTGATATATCCTATGTTTTCCCTTTCTAATCATCCTAGTTCACCCATTCTTATGTTTACGTTCCACAAATTAGGAATAATGGTTCTATATAGGGTATGACTAATATGTTTAGATTATGAGGAGAATTTATTTTTATATATTCAAGATAGTTCATGAAATAATATGTTAATATATATAGTGTCTAAAAACAATACACCATTATAATCCTTGAGTGTATATTGTTTTCGTATGTATTGAATATTAATCTAAAATGATAATATATATACACATAAGAAAATATTAGGTCTCTATTTTTGTTATTAGAGTAGTTTTTAGTTTATTTCAGATATTAATATTAGAGAACAATATTGAAAACTCTATGTATATGTCTAAATATTGGATTACATCTGGAAGCTTTGGTAATGTAGATATTTGGTGGTTTTCCTAGAAAATGCATCCATGTCTTGATACTTGAATGTAGATGTGGGTATGGAAAAGATACACCTAAGGGTATCAACTCTTAAATGTCATGATTGGGTAATAACATGATATTTAGTTGAGGATGATGAGTGGTCTTAATAATACACACCTTGATAGACACTCTTGGGGGATATGACTAGGTTAATTCGCATTTTCTTTAGGAGGCATTATAAAGGATTTTAATTGATTATGACTATGAAAGACCTATATTAACCCTAAGGAGCCCTATATTGATAAAATCTAATAATTTAGGATATATTAGGGGTAATTTTATGATTATATGATTTATCACTCTAATTAACGATGATTGATAGTCACGCTAGCTATTTTGGTTTTAGTAAGGGGTTATAGAGAGAATTATGAATTCATGGTGGTGATAGGTACACTCAAATAATAAATTATCTTATTTTACCTCAGTTAAATTAATTACGTTATGTCTTACAATGTCTATTGGAATTTTATTTCACATACATGATGATTAGATGTTATTTTAGTAGTAAAAACTCTTAATAGTATCATGGGTTCATCTCAAGTATATAGATTGTCCCATTTATATGTTTTTTTGAATGTGCTTCCTAAACATATTATGATTCTCCCTTTAATAAAATCTGATGTGAACTTGGAAATGGGTCATCTCTCTCTATATAGGTATAATTACAATTAAATAATAATGGAAGATATATTTTATATTCAAAATAATCAATATTTTATCATATATTAGTGAGAGGATGAATATGAACAACCAATGGAAGTTAATTCCATTATATGGGTCCCACTACAAATTCATAAGGGATATTTTTCTCAAATTGTTAGGTAAAACTTAGAAAAAAATATATTCATGTTATTTGGGATTATTTTGATGTATTTTTGAAATAAATTCCAAGTCATCCCCGGATTGATGATGTTGAGTTTTCTATAGAACTCATAGATAATTATACCTCTATTTTAAATAATCCATATATAATGGCCTCAATTGAGTTTAATTAATTAAATAAGAAACTCCAGGATAATGTTGATGAAGGATTCATATTCCATAGTCCATAATCATGTGGTGAATGTGGTATTTTTAAGAAGAAATATGGGTCAATGTATCTTTGCATTGATTA
Organism: Viscum album; assembly: GCA_963277665.1. Classification (NCBI taxonomy): domain Eukaryota; kingdom Viridiplantae; phylum Streptophyta; class Magnoliopsida; order Santalales; family Viscaceae; genus Viscum; species Viscum album. Next base: position 21,351,633 of record OY728154.1, read on the forward strand.
TCTAGAACTTATATATATCACTATCTAGAAAAATTATTCTGTTGCCTTTATTGATGGATTGTTAGATAAAATATGTGTGGACTCATACATTCCCATGATTGGCCTTCATTTTGGATATCATCAATTGATGGTCAAAAATAAGGACATACCAAAAAAGATTCTTTTATAAAAAGCATGGTCAACATGAATTTATAGAAATTCCATATGGACATACCTATTCTCCCACTATCTTCATGGATTTAACTAAAAGTGTCATTATAGATTACCTTAACTAGATTATGATAGTATGTATATATTTTATTATTATATATGAAATGATAAATTAAGAGGATAAAGATCATTTTAATATTGTGTCGAATACCCTATAGAAATAGAAATTGTATATAAAATTCTGAAAGTGTAAATTATGGTTACAAAAGGTTGAACTCAGGGGCCATATAATCTTGAGGGTATATCCATGGATCCTTTATGGGCTGATAATATTAAGACATAACCCAAAACAACCATGATAATCTAGATCAATAGTTTTCTTGTGTTTTCTATATATTACTAGTGCTCTGCAAGGTATTCCCATGCATATCTAATATAGTAACGACATTGACTACGACGTCAAACAAGTTCTATTATAAGGATAAATGTGGGAATATTTTAAGGGGGTAAAATGAATGTTGGTCATCATAACTGTGCTTATTCTACTCTATAGTGTAAAATGGTTTGTAATCTGTAGTGATGCATTGAATAACGGACTGAGATGTTTCCTTATACAAAATAATATATTGATAGGTTATGCCTTGTGCCAATTGAAAATTAATGAGAAAAATTACCCAACTGTTGACTTAAAGTTGGAATCATTAAAATTTTCATTTAAAATATTGATTCATTATCTTTACAGGGATAGGGGTAATATATATATTCATCATAAATAAATAAATTATATGTTTTATAGATGTTTTTGAATATACACCAATGGAGATAGATGTATTTGATAATATTTTATGAATAATACATACATTACCTCATTGGGAAGGAGAATACAGTGGTTGATTCTCTAAGATGGAATAACCATGACTATTGTTTCATATAAGTTATTTAAAGAGATGAAATATTTAAGTGTTATAGAATATATATCATGAAATAATAATTAAAGAGGACTTATAATATCTTTTATAGATGTACATTCACTCATCCATCCTTGTGAAGATTATAAAGGCACAAAAGAAGGATGTGGAACTATATACAATGGTGATAAATGTTCTAGAGTTCAACCTTGATTTTGATAGAATGATAAGGTTTAGAAACCAAGTATGTGTCCCATAAATACTACATTTGTAGAAGGATTTTTTGGATGAAGCTCGTATATTATCATTCTCTATTAAACATAGAAGTACAAAGATTAATAGATATTTCAAATAGTTTTTTTGTTGGTATCACATGAAAATAGATATTGTATAGTATGTATTTCAATGGTCTTTATGTTAGAACGTTAAGGTTGAGTGATAAAATTATAATGGGATGTTACTATATTTTCTCCTACCATAATGGAAATGGTAATACATTAACATTTATTTAATCATCAGACACCCCATAACATTTAAAGGAACAATTCTATTTGTGTTATAGTTGATCACCTTATGAATTCATTACATTTTAATCCCATTAGAGAAGATTTATCTATTGTCCATATTTCATGGATATATATTTTGAATGTATTGAGGCTTCATGGAGTACCGTATTCTATTGTATCTGATTAGGATCCAAGGATTATATTGATGTTATGTATAAGTATTTGAAATGATTTTTATACCAAGTTGAACTTTAGTAAGCATATCGTCCTCAGAAAGAAGGTCAATCAGAGGGGACCATTCATACCCTTGAAAATATGTTCATAGATTGTTCTATACTCACAACCCCAAACTATTTTTTTTTTCCAAAAAAAATGGTAGAGAAAATATTATATGGGTTTGAAATATGGTTGGGATAAACACCATTATGTATCTAGTTTTCATACATTAATAGATTTCATTATATCATTCAAACAACTCTTTATTAAGAACACTATAGTTGGATGTGCATAATTCCAACATAATCATATGGAGTTTCAAAATGAAAGCTATTAGAAATTGAGATATTTGAGAAAACAGTAGACAATTTTAGAGTAATTTATTTACACATCATGTGATATCATAGTAAACATAAGAGTCATGCTAACAATCTTTAGTGCTATCGGTAATTTTAAGTTAGTGAGAAGGTATTTTTGTTAATTTATCCAATAAACAAGGTTATGAGATTTTTAAAGAAGGGAAATATGATCCCTAGATATACCATCCCAGTTTAGATATTTTATCATTTTTGGATAGTTTCACATTACATGGCCATTCCACCAAAATTCTCTTAAGTTTATGATGTGTTCCATGTATCTCTCTTAAGGAAGTACATATTTGATCCTTCAAAGTTATTCAAATCGTAATTATTATAACTATAACATGATCTTTCCTATGAAGAACAACATGTTAAAATATTGGATTTTGGAGATAAAATGTTATAGATCTAGAATATTCATATGGTTATAGATATTTGTAATAATCATAAATTTAAGGAAGCTACATGGGATCCCAGGGATGTGATAAAGTAGATATAAATTCATTTTCTCATATCAGTATTGTACAATTTTAAGGGAGAAATTATTTTAAAATTATATAATGTAAAACCCTATTATTTAATGATATTTTTACTAATACATAAATTTAATTTCTTTGAAATCTTGTTTTTTCTACAACACCAAGTTTAAAAGGACCATTATATACCATTGAATTTTATTCATTTAAATGTGAACATTATAACATTTCAATTAATTTGGAAGTATGAATAATAATAAACATTTATGATAATATATATAATGGTTCTATATAAATAAAATGTATTGATTAATTCATAATAAATATATACTAAGTTTTTAGTAAATTCATTTTAGTCTTTAAAAATATGTTTTTATAAAAAATAGATTTTATTCAATATCGGGAAAAATATTAATATTTATTTATTTAATTATATTGATTTCTTTTAGAAAATGCGTATAATTTTTTAAAATTTTTCATTTCCATTTTATCTTAGGGTGATGCTTTGGGATTTTTCTAAAAATATTTATTTTTAACTAAATTGACAAAAATACCATTTTTTCGAAAAACTATGATTTTTTTCATAAATTTAGAATTCAGAAGAATAATTATGTATTTATTTTATAATTAATTATAATAAATATACATTAATTTAAAATAAGCTAATTAATTTCATAGTAATAAATATTATAGTTGATTTGGGTATAGGTTAATGTTTTTGTTTTAAAAAGTCACTCTTTGGAAAAACCACGTTTCACGACATTTTTTGCGGTGTTAAAAAAATTAAAACTTATGATTATAGAACATGAATTTTATAAAATTTAATAAATAATTATAATCATAATTTAAATGTTTTCTAATTAATTTACTTTAATTTTTTGTCATTATTAATAGTAACCAAGGAACAAATTCTATACGATGGTAAAGGTTGAAATGGATTAATGGGTGGTGGTTAAAATAAAAATATATGGGTTAAAATTAGATGAAAATTTTATAAATCTAATTGGATATCTATATTTTGGTCCTATATATCTTCCTAAATTAATAATATTCTAATTTTGATCCACAATTATTCAGTAATACATTATTATATTTTAATATTTTGAAACTTTCTAGGTGTGTCCTCTCCCTACCATATTAAAGGACACCACTTATCATCTCTTCCTCACACATGATGAAAATTATATCTCTATAGATATCTACCTAAATTACTTCTCACCATACATCCACTTGATATAGATACTATGATTTTATTAAAATACCAACCCTATAAGGCTTAAGTAGTACACTAAATTAGGATGTCCAACCATATAATTAAATCATTATATTTCATATATTTACATGTTATTTTATTAATGTCTCGACCTTTATTCATTTAGTTCTCAATTAAATGGGAAATGAAAGCATTATTTTTGCGTGTATTGAAACTACAGCATTACAAAGTAATGTATTTCATTTTTTAACCACTATTCATGGATGGTTTTTATGGTGTTACTAATTTTCATATATTATATTTATAAAAAATTTATACTTATATAATTATAATATCTTAACTACATTCTTATCTTCCCATCCATTAGAAAAATATAAGGCCATGCATGTATAAGTGAGGACTACCACCTTCACAAAATTGTGGGATTCATTTTTCATTTATATTTTAAATGGATAGTAATTTTGATGTATTTAATAAATATATATGATATATATGATATCAAAAATATTATTTAATGTTTAATTATTATTTAAATTTATTTAATTACATTCATCAAATTGTGGAAACATCACCTCTATATACATACATACTACCATCTCTATGAAGTGATGTAATTAATATTTCATCATGAATTTATATGAATATTTATAAAAGTGTATATAATAGATAAATATAATACATATTTATTGTTAAATATTCTAAATTTGATAAAACAATAACCAAGGAGTAAGTACCCAAACAATCAAACTGAACCATTCATAGAAAATAGATTAGTTTTCTCCCCAACGTTTATTGATAATGAAATTGTTATTAAAATTATAATAGAAAATTATAAAGGAATAATTCATATTATGTTATGTATAAGTATTTTTTTTAATATATTTATAATAAAGATACTTTTATTATACATATATTTTAATTTGAATGATTTCTATCAGTTCTTGAGGTAATAGATGTTTGTAAAAATATCATTTCATTTCAGCATTGTCTATGTTAAATTTCTGTTGAGGGAAACTATTTTGATATTATCCTTTAAAACACACATATTTTATTATACAATGGTTATTACAGAAAAATTTAGGTATAATTTACATTTTTCTCTGTTTATTACATAAATTTTCTAATAAAACTCATTTAAAGAAAATCCGACCTTATTTTCTCTCTATTCTATGAACTTTTTCTTCCTTGACCATGCTGTTCAAAATTATTTTATAAATTTTTTTACCTATAATTTATTTTTTTTAATATAAATTTCATTACCTATTACATTTTTTTCAGTTTTTTAAAATTAATCTTTTAATATAAATTTTTTCCAAAAAAATATATTTTAACATTTAGGAAAAATTTGAAAAGAATGATCTCTCCTAATATAAATGGTGTAAATGGATTCTCCTACTATCATGACCATTATTTTCTTTAAATATCACTTCAAATTTTTCAATTTTGTTTTCAATGAAAATATTTATCTCAATATTCTGAGAATTTTCAGGTAAGATTTCCGAAAAATAAAAGGATATTTAAATCATAATTTCAAATAAAGGGTAGATGTTTCATTTAATTCTATTTTTTATGTATTTAAAAATTCAATACATATTATTATGATTCACTAGTTGAATGATATTAGGATACCATCCAATATTATTTCAATAGATTTATTATTATGACGATTATTTTGGGATGATTCTATGAAACTCATTTCATTACCTTGGTTTGATATAGTATAATGAAATCTCTATGCAAAGTTTTTCTTTTTCATGATTTATCCTTTGATAAAATGTTTTTGAAACTCATTTATTTTCCATGGATCATGATGTGATGATATGATGAATTTTTTAGGATCTTTTAACATAATATGTATGGTTTTAATTATGTGATGGGTGACACAATAATTATAAATCCCACTAATTTATTGGGTAATGCTGTATATCTCATGAGTTTCTAAGGATGGGAATAGAGATTGAACTGATTTCAATAAGAGACTATGCCCAATAATATAATATTGGAAGTTAATCTTGAAGAAGGAAATGACAGAATGGATAGTTAAACTGGTCCACTAGGATAGTCTTGGGAGTAGAAATTGAATAAGGAAATGATGGAATAAGGATTGATCTCTTTCCACTATAAAAGTATAGGTGGTGTTCTTTGAATAATGATATGATTTCATATACTTATTTTTATTCTATAAACTTATATCATATGATTATGATATGTTCCGGTTTCTTATGATGGATGATTTTTGTCTTTTATATACTTTTGAATTATGCCTTTTATTATGACAAATTATTATGCCTTGATTTATGATTATTTATATTTGACTGATTGAGTATGATTATTATATGTTATGGTTATGTTCTCATACCATTATGTTTATCTTATAGTCACCTATTATTATTCATTTATATCCCTTCTGTTTTCCTTTACTATGCATTTTATCTCACTCTTTTATATGTTTCCTTTCCATAAGTTATGATGAATGTTTTTTTGTAGTGTATATTTAAGAAATGTACATTTTAAGGGGATGCTTTAGAGATCTATTGACGATAATTCATGAATTAGACAATTATGTACCTTATATCAAAATCCACTAAACCGTTACATTCTTTAGGTGTGTATAGTTTTGAGATTTATTGAATATTCATCTAAAAGGATGTAATATATATGTATGAAATTATTGGGACGCAATATGGAATGATGGAGTCCGCTTCCATAAAAGAGAAATTCGTAAAATATGCTAATGAATTCGTTTCATAGAAATTTATAAAATATTATTAATTACTTTTTGCTTATGTTTATATATTAATAGAAAGGAATTCATTATAAATATTATTTTATTTGAATTTATTGTGAATTTAGAATAAATTTATCCTTTTGGGTTGTTTTATTCCTTATTGTAGTCATTACGGTCATTGTTATTGGTGTTGTGGATAATTTTTGGGAGATGGAACAGTATGTTTTCCTTGGTGATGTTTGGTTGTGGTTGTGGATATTTTTTCTTCTCTAATATGGGAATAATTTTTAATTATTATTATAAATTTTGTATGTTGTGGTGGATGTTTGAATTGAGTTGTGTGGAAGTTTTTTCTAGTTCATTGTGATTAGTTGTTTCGGGATGTTTGTTATCTATTTCAGGGAAAGTAATGTTTCTAAAATTTTGAAATTATTAAATGGGTAATGGGAAAGATATTAGTAACTAATGGACTGTTAAATAAAATTATTTTAACGAAATGAAATGCTAGAGGTTGGAATAAATGTTTTTATTAAAATATTAATGGTTTGAAATTAAATATTAAAAAATGAATTTTTAGTAATTAATTGAATTAAAAAAATGATTAATATATGATGTGATAAAATGGGTAGATATTTTCATGTTATGTGTCTATTGGTTGTGGCTATTTATGATGGTTTTATAGTTGTGATAGTGTCTGGTGATGTGAAGTGGCGGGTCTGATGTGGTAGTTTCAGGGTAGGGGATGTATTCTGAGTTAACCCTAAGCATGTCCTTCTATTTAAGTATTATACTATTTTTATGTTCTGTATATTTTATATGTACTACCACCCAAGTCATTTTACCATACTGATACCCTTATGAGACCTAGATTCTAGGTGATATTCCTTATATTTATGATGTAAAGAGAATTTATGGGAGGATCCAACCTTTTATACACTCTCCCTATAGAAAAAGAATGGATTTTGACTTATTTATGGCTTATTTATATAGATATAGGATGTAATTTAATGAGTCGATAGTATATATATACAGGCTAATTTGGTTTTTTGATTTCAATATAGATACAAGGTGGGGAATTGTAGGGATAGGGGGTGGCAGAAGGTCAATGTACTTTATGTTTACAATGAAATACAATGATGTTATTATTGTTTTCAGTTGTATTGTTCTTATGGTGGTGTATATTAATTTATAGCTTTGGTGTGGTATGTGGTAATGTGGATATATGGAAATTGAATGCATTATATCATTGGGTTTATGTCGTTGAGGCTTGAGAGAGACCAGATCATTGGGGGAGTGGTTGTAGGATACCTCATTGAATATTATTCATTTGATATTATGTTACTATAATTGGATAATTATTTCCTAGATAAGATAGGTAGTGTTTAACCTAATATATATGTCATTTTGTTTTGCTGTTCATTCATTGAGGCTTGACTATGGTTTTTAGACATTCTCAGGGGAGATTTTAGGGATAATACTACCATGTATATGTAATGTATCTAACCCCTTTATCCCAGTGTTGGTGTCTTAATTTTTCTCATTGGCAACGATGCCATTCTCAAATCCCAAAAGACCAACCAATTTAGGAGTCTTCTAAGCCAGATTACATAAATGAATCTGACATTACAATTTAAAACATATATTACTATATATAAAATCCTTTAGAACATTATTGTTATCCTTGCTTAACCATGTATATAATTCATAATACATATCTTGGAATCTAGGGGAAATCTAACATTAGAAAGGGGTGATCTTAGATACACATTATGGGTAAAGGGTATAGAGGAAGCTTTCATAAGTAAGCATAAACAATTATGGAACAGTGATTAACCAAAAAACTGGCCATTAAATAAAAAATATAAGCATAATATTGTATCAATAAAAAATCATATAATTCCATATAAAATAATCATATGAACTAGAAAACATAACCATGGTTATTCTACTAGTCTAATATTCATATGGAATATCAATAAATAATCTCATAATGAGGGAATTTATAATTTCGGACATCATAAACAAATCTTCAATGGTTATACCATGAAATGATACATAAATGGGTAAAACCCAAAAATTGATTTTTTTCATGAGACCTATCGATCCATCTAGGGCTATAGTAGGCCACTACCATCACTTACTAAGTCCAACTCATTCATCACAGAAATAAATAATAATACAAAATTAATATTCCTTAACAAAACCAATAACTATATGTTTTATAGGAACTAGTCATATGAAATATCGATACATCACAAGTGAAAAAAATGAATACGATGAATGGTATTATTACAGTACATCTTCAGGAAAATATTAAAAACATTATTTTGGAGAATATGATAATACATTAATTAAAATTTTTGAAAAGTTCTCGAGTAAAATAACCTTTATATGTTCGAAAGTGTCCCATACCACATTGAAACATTTAAATAAAAATACTCTTGAAGTAATAACATTAAATGAAACATATAATTTCATGAGAATAATTAGATTCATGATATAAAGTTTCAAATGATAATTATATATACCTCCTAAAATATTATAGGTGAATAATATCAAAATATGCTTCAATGAAAGGATATTGAGACAAAGTCCCTAACAAAGATATATCATTAATCAAATGGATCGATTATGTATATTTGTGGTAAATACACATAAAAATGTGTAAATAAAACATTATATAATAAAACTAATTCCACACACAACCTTAGCATGACATAATCATTGAAATAGTAGTTTAACCCAATGAAAAAATTGAGTTATGAAATATCTCCCCAATTGTAATCAATCGAATCGTATGCCCCATAAAATAAATAATTATAATATTAAACATTTGATAATATGAATATAATTATATTAAAGACTTTATGTATCAATGGAAAGTTCAAATACACCACACATAATAAATAAGTTGTGAAAAATGCATATATCTCACCGAAGTAAAAGTGACACGAGAAAAACCCTTACATTAGTTCTGCTTCAATTTATACCATTCTAAAACTCCAATTTAATAGTTTTAAACATATTAAAAATTTATTCAATAATCGTAATAATATTTATGATATAATATATGATTAATTTATGAAATAATATTACCTTTTATTAACCATTTCAAGTTAACTCAATGTTTCGGGTAATAATCACTTTGTTTATCGTACGTGTTTTGACATGTTATTAATGATCGTATTATATAGATCATGATTTTATTACTTAAATAATTTAAAAAATGATTTCTATATATTATTTATTATTTATATAAATATATATAATATTTAGATATAATAAATGGAACCCACCATTCTAGGAGACAGTAATTCGTACGTACGGATGAACATTGTCTCCATTTTCTTATCATAATAAATGAAAAGTGGTAAATGAAATATATATATATATATATATATATATATATATATAATTCCATTTCTATTAGTCATATGTATCATATTTATTCATTAAATACAATTTTATAATCATTCTTGAATTGTTAACGTGGAATATGAATCTCATCACATCGTGGAGTTGGTAGGTCGTACGTACGTAAAAGAGACGATATCATTCCATAAATGTAAACAAGGTAAGTAATTATAGGGTATATTTATTATAAATAATCAATATTATTTCATATTTATTATTTATATATATTATATCCATTATTATTCAAATCTAAATAAATTGTTGATGAAAATAAATTACACCACGACGTGGAGATGGTAGGCCGTACGTATGCACACTTGGTGATTTTGTTTTTTATAAGATGGATAAAAGGTGTAATATGGTTGTTAAATAATTATAATAACATCTTAGAATAATCTATATATGGGATTTATAATTTTATAATGGAAAAAACAAAAGAAGAAGAAGAAGATGTTGAAGAATAAATAATTTTGAAGGAGTCGGTAAAGATAATTACCTCTTCTTCAGCAAACCTCCTTGGGATATCCTCATCCGGACATAAGGGCTGGACTTTTTGGATGGATAGGAACTCTAGAACCTTGTTAATTATGTTTTGATAATAAATTATTAGTGGTTTTTGGATCTACAAGGTTCAAGGTGTTGTGTGGAAATGAGGGAGGATGTTCCTTTTTATATGAGAGGGGAGGGGCACTCTTGGAGTCCTTTAAAATATGGATTTAATATTAATTTATTTTCCATTCAAAATAAATATAAAGTATATAATTTATAATATAATACGAGTATTGGTATAAATAATATCAAAAAATATTTTTTAGATATTTTTTGGGTCATATTATTAACATTAACGTTTCTGTTTAACCATTTGTTAAACCCATTAAATCATACTGTGATAACTTGGATTTTACTCTTGAGGGTTAATATAGTTAGTATAAAATGAAACAAAACCCAAATATATAATTTATAACATATATAAACATAATTTTTTTGATGACTTTTATATTTTTGTAAATTTTATAACATTTAATATAAAAATATTTATTTTAAAGTATCATTTATGTAAATTTTGATACAATTCAATATTTTTCTTTTAAAAAATATCCTAACAACTTGATAACTATAAACTAACACTTATAATATATCAATAAAATATAAAATATGTCTATAAGTTTCTTTCATGTGATTAATCATGTTAAAGTTTATTTATTTTAATATTTTCATTATCATTTATTTGGTATTTCTATTAATTCAACAATTACTGCATCACTATTATTAAAGCTTTTAATTATAATATTTCCTCTCTCTAATTTAAAAATAAATTATCATGATGACTATGAATTAATTATATTTAAATTTAATATTTATAGTCAAATTTATATTATGTATAAATATTTATTAAAAATGTAATACTTATTAAAAACATGAGTATGCCATTTTTACCTCATCTTTAAATAAAATATTTTAAATAACAAATTCTTATAGAAGTGTAATAAAAAGGTTATAATTATTGTATAAGTTTGATTTCGGTTGAAAACCACTCATCCAATTGATTTATGATAGGTTTTAGGGAAACATTAAAATATTATAATATTTTTCTACCTTTAAGTACATGATTCACCCAAAATATGTGGTAAAATAATTTAATATAGTCACTCTTCATAATATCCAAAAATTTAATTTGATCCTATTATAATCTAACTATAATACTAATAATAACATTTTACATTTTTTTTCAAATTCGATTTATATAATTGGATAAATTAAGTTTAATGCTACTCCCACAGACGTGGCATGAAAGCGGGTAAAACAAAAATTCAAGTGTTCAAAACGTTTTTATATCCAATTTCAATATAAAAACAATTTCAATGATAAAAGTTGTATTAATTTATTTATAATTGATATATAGTGAATACAAAAATATATTTCAAATGTAAAAAAATTTAATCGAAATGGAATCTTTAATCTACAATGCAATATTTTTCACTATTCATCAAAAAAAGAAACTACTCAAAACCATAACAAAATCTCACCCTAATCTAAATTTGACTTTAAACTTTAGAAAAAATAATTTTACTGTTTCATATAAAGTTTCTAAAATTTTCAAAATTTAGATTTAAAATGTACTCTCAATTTCAAGGTAGTAAAATTACCATTTTTGAAAAATAATTCCTCTATGAAAAAAATTGTATTCATTCTTATATCATGTCTACAAAACAAATAAAATGAATTATCAATTTTTATGCAATATAATTAAATTTTATAATTTTGGTTAATACTATGCATACCTTTAATTTAACGACTATATTATATCTTATAATAATATTTTAATAATATTTTATTGTTTGGTAGAAATAGGTCTTAAGTATAACGTAAGTTGTTGAAAAAATAATTTCTTGCATGTAACACAAGATAATTTTTTTTAATGACTTAGAATCTATAGAATATATTGAATTTACTTAAAAATAAAAATATTGTGAATTATTGGGGTGTTACATTCTCCCCATCTTAATTAAATTATATCATCACAATTTAGAATTGATCTTAGTAATCAAGAGTATGATATATAAAAATACTATTGTTGAAGAACCCACACCATAAATAGGTTTAAGAACACAAATTATTTATAAGTGATAAAGGTAAATGTGACGGTCACTAGAAAAAAAGTATTTCAAATAGGAGAACATTAGTGGCATGCAGAGATATTCACATGGAAGAAAAGTGTAAATATTTGTAGGATGTGATTGATGTCATCAATCCCAAACAGGTGAATGATTAATGGAAAATTAGGGACCTCAAATAAATAAATATATGATGATTTAAACTACCATCAGTTCAAAAAATGATTTTTTTTAGATCCTTTTCCTAGATTTGAGGAGTTCTTCTACTCTATAAAAATATAAGGAAATATAATTTCTTGATAAATTTATATAAAAAAAAATATTATACTTTTACTGTGATATGAACTATTTCTACTTCATTTATTAAACCTAAAGATGGATATTCAATATGAATATTTATGGCTACAACACTTTTGATGAATCTTATGTTCTGAAAGTATTTCTATTATCCTATAAATATTTAATTAAACAAAAAGGGATTGAAAATGGTATTCATTATAGCATACATTAACCCTAATATATATTATCTAATGTTAAAATTAATCCATTCCAAACTTAAGAATCATCCAAAATAAATTCACCAAAATTCCTAGTCTAAAATTATAAGGAGAGTCACTAAATTTCCATTAAAAACATAACATCATATTTTCCAAAAACCACATAACATAGATATTTTTTCAAATATCAATTATGTGAATATCATTATCACCATTAAAACCTTAATGATATCGTTAATTCTTACTAATAATTAAAGAATATGTATTTCAGTTACATCATTATATTATTCATCTAAGCATGATATCAAAACATAGTTCTTGAATCCAAAAACACATATACATTAATTATTCCACTTAAACTATAGTAACAACATAAAATTGACCATGATCTATTTTATTTTTCAGATCTATATTTCCTTGATGCATAGGAAATTAGTTTATGCAGTGTCCCGTATACATTCAGTTAAATAATTTTACATTAGAAACATTTTTCATATCTTTGTAATCCCAAGAATATTTTTCTTTCTCTCCATACTTTTAAAAACTCTCATTGTTTCTAAGAAATTGCCATGTTGTTTCTTTTAAAAATAATAAGATATGGGGAAATACTTATTCCATTATTCCATTAGTTCATATTTTCCCTAAATGTCCTTTTATTCTCATGATTCCTGCTAAATTTATAACACATAGAGTACTCTTTACCAGTCACTTTATACATCTTTTGACTTACCATCATATTCTTTTCCTAATTTACTTCGAGTCCATAAGATTGGGATAATTATATACCCATTTTTTTTATATGATACTATGTCATCAAAGGATAAGACTATTTGCGGGACTATTTTCCATGGAGATATTGGCCTAAGACCATGAATGATAAGATCCTTATTTCTCTTTGTATCACATGCATCAATGAGGTTAACATTCCTTCTACTATGTTCCATTTCAAAATAACAACATAAACTTTTTATATCATATAATAATATATAATACATCAACTATAAAAAGAAATAACATAAATTGAAAATGTTTCTTTAGGGACATATTTACTCTTAAATACTTCATACTGGTTCTTAATGAAATGTGAATAACACTAAGCACATCCCTTGAGAGTGTCCATCTAGGTGCACAATAATGTTTTTTTCATGTACTAGGTTACATTAATTCAAGACCAATGCACTTTGTCAAAGTTTTTACCTCCAGGTACATATATTCTAGAACCAACTCCACTTGTAGTATCTAAAAAGAATTTATTTCTATTAATATGCATATTATCTCTACAATATAAAAATTCTAGGATGTTCATATATGCTTATATTCAATGTCTATCTTAAGGATGTGTTCCCTAATATATGTTTTCTAAATATATTTTCCAAGTATACTTCTAACCTTCCTCTGATACCAACTATAATGTCCTCAACCCTAGTATCCTGAAATCAGTGCCTTATTTATTATATTTGAATAGATACAGTTCTCTAATCATGATAAATTTATTATTGTCATAAATTAACCTTGAATATTAGTCATGATACACATAATGACATCCTTGAAAAAATAAAACATGAGAAAGAGAAGATATTTGATGCTTAGTAAGGGTGAGTGTACAACAGATGCAATCACAAACAATAATATACAATTATATAAAGGTGATTAACTGAAATGCTAGCCATTAAATCAATAACTATAGAATAATATGGTATAAATATATGACAATCATTTAATTCCTTATAAAATATCACTTTATCTAGAAAACATAACAATGTATATTCTACGAGACAGTTAATCACATGTAATATCAAAAACTAATCTCACAATGAGGGAATGAATATTGTTGTACATCATAAACATACCGTTAAGGAATCATCTAAGAAACCACACATAAATGGATAGAAAACCAAAATAGTTTGTCTCATAAAACCTACTGATGCATCAGGGGATATATCAGGCCACACCCTTCATTTACTAACTGCAATACATTGCTCCCATTAATAAATAATAAAACTAAATAAACATTCCTTAATAAAATAAATAACAATACTTATTGGAAGAAATATTCATACAAAATAAAAATAATTCCCTAGTAAACCAAAGTCATACGATGTATGGTATTATTATAGTACAACCTCTACAAAAGATTAAACAAATGATGTCGAAAAAAATAAAATACTTTAAATGATATTTTTGAGATGTTCTTGAGGAAAATAATCTTTAAATATTCCAATGTGTCTCATACCACTTTGAAACATTGGAATTATAAGCCACATGTAGGAAAAAACATAAATGAAACTTATAATATAATTAGAATAATGATATACTGGATATAACCTATCAATGTAGAAGTATATACACCACAAAAAATAATATAGGTGTATAACATCAAAGTATGCTATAATGAAAGTGTATTGAGAAAAATTCCATTTAAAAGATATATTGTTAATCAAATGGATCGATTATGTGATTTTTTTTAATCCAAAAAAATATGTTGAAATACAAAATGATATAATTATAATAAATTTCATAAATAAACTTATAATTACATTATCATTTAAATAAAAATGTAACCAAATGAATGAAAAATGATTTAAGAAAAATTTTACCACTTGTAATCACTCGAATAGTATTCCCCATAAAAGTAATAATAATAAAATTAATCCTTTAATAATATTATGATAATGATATTAATTATATGATATATCCAATGGAAATACAGATACAACACTCATAAGAAATAAGTGGTCAATAAGGCATATATCTCATAGAAGTAAAAGTGAGACTCAAAAAACCTTACCTTTTGTTTGATTCCCTCCATACATATCTGAAACTTCTATATAGTGGGTTTTAAAAAATTATTAAATTATAAAATAATCATAAAAATATTTATTATATCACATATTATTATTTATGACTTTATATTACCCATTTATTATCAATTTCAAGGTAAAGAAATGTTTTGGGTAATAACCGCCTTGATTATCTTATGTGTGATGACTTTTTATTCTTGATACTATTACATAGATCATTATTTAATTACTTATATAATGTAAAAGATGATATATATATCATATAAATTTAGTATATAAATATATATATAACATAGATATATGAAATCAAAAACCATGTTTAAAGAGACGGTAAGCCATATGTACACATGAAAGATGTTTTATTTTCTTATAATAATAAATGGAATAAGGTAAATGAAATATATGTATATATGTTATTATATTATTATTATTATGTTATATATTTCATATATATTAATTATTTTCATTTTTATAATCATTCTTGAATGGTTAATGTGGAAGATGAATCTCATCACGTTGTGGAGACGGTAGGTCATAAGTGCTCACGAGCAGCAATATCATTTAATTAATGGTTAAATGGTTAGGAATTATATGGTATATTAATTTTACATATGAAATATACTTTCAAAATAATTATTTATATCTATCAAATCAATCAGTGTACCCATCCAAATAAAGTGTGGATGAAAAAAAGATTACACTAGGGCATAGAGATGGTAAGTCATACATAAACACCCATGTTGATTTATGTTTTTGAATGGATAATAATAATAACATCTCATAATATAGTTGATACTAGATTTATTTATTTATAATGGAATATACAATAAGATGAAGTATAAGAATAAATAATTAGGAAGGATTCGGTAAAAACAAATACTTTTCTTTACATAAATTCTTTTGGATCACCTATTAGGGACACTTGGGTTGGACTTTTTAAAAGAAAAATACCTCCATAACATGGATGATTATGTTGGGAGGATAAATGGGTAGGTTTTTTTATATCTATAAGTCTCGTGGTGGTGTGATGAAGTGAGGGAGGAGGTTCTTTTTTATATGAGATGGGCGGGGCACTCTTGGAATTGTTTGAAATATTAAATTAATATAAATTATTTTTTGATTTAAAACCGCTCAAAAGTGAGTTAAATAAAATATAATATTTGTATGGGTCAAAATACTATCATATAATTAATTTTATTCATGTTTTGGGGACATTATTCAACTTATCGTTTGCCTTTAACCATTAGTTAAACTATTTAAATCTTACCACGACAAATTGGATTTTACTCTTTAGGGTTAATATAGTCACGATAAAATGCCAAAAGCACCCCAAATGGATCATTTACAACATATTTAAAATAATTATAGTTATTTTTATTAATTCCCTATTTTTATAAATTTTATATCATTTAATAAAATATTTTTTATTTTCAAGTATCATTTATGTCACTTTTGATACTATTCAATATTTTTCTTTTTAAAAATATCCTAACAACATGATAACTTCTAACCAACACTTATAATACATCAATAACATATCAAATTTATCAATAAATGTTGTTTATTTCATTCATTTTGTTAAATTATTTTAATTTTAAAATTTTTACTATCACTTATATTATATTTACATTAATTAAAAAATTAAGGCATTGATATTACTCATGCTTTTAATGAAATTATTTCTTCTCTAAAAATTAAAAATAAATTATCATGATGAATATAAATTCATTATCTTTAGATTTACTATTCATATTCAAATTTTTCTTCTATATAACCATGTATCTGAAATTTAATACTTATTAAATACATGAGTATGGAATTTTAACATATCTTTATATAAAGTATTGTAAATGTAATATTCTTTTACTGATGGCTTAAAAATGTTAAAATTTTGGAATATGGTATATATTTTTTCAAAAACCAACCCATAAAATAAAATTATGACATTTTTTAGGGTAACTTTATAATATTATAATATTTTTTACCTTTAAATACCTTATATACCCTTAACCGTGATAAAATAAAATTTACCAAATTCACTATACATAAAATTCAAACAATTATTTTTATCCTATTACACACTAAATATCATAACAATTATAGGTTTTTAGGTCTATTTTTTCAAATTAAATTTCTAAAAGTGGCTAAATTAGGTTTAACACTAATCACATAGATGTTGCGAGAAACAATGTAATAGAAAACATTCTATTGTTCAACAAGTTTTTATACCGAATGTAAATATAAAAATTATTTCAATGAGCTAAATTGGATATATATATATATATATATACATATACATATATATAACCGATCTATTGTGAATTTAAAAACCATTTTAAAATATAATTATTATTTAATCAAAAATGTAGTTTTTAACTATAATGTAGTATTTTTCACTATTTATCAAAAAATGAAACTTCTTTAAAAAATACATGGAATTCACCCTAAAATAATTCTAACATTAATAATTTAATGAATAATATTATTTTTTTCATATAAAAATTCTAATTTTTTTAAAAAAATACATTTAAATAGGGTTCCCTTTTAAAAGGTAGTAAAATTACAATTTTTTAAATACCTTTTTATTTAAAAAATAGATTTGTTCTTATATCATGTATTGAAAAGGAATAATTTGGATGTTAATGCTATATAGAAAATATATAAATTTCATAATGTGGTTAATAAAATTTATAAACTATAATTTAATGGCTATGTTATATCTTATACTAATATTTTAAAAATACAATGGTGTTCGGTAAAACTCGGTCTTGCGTATAATGAAAGATATCATGGAAATTATCTCTTGTGTGTGACAAAAGATAACTCAGTGCTCCATGAAATACAAAATATAGAATATTTTAAATTTATTTAGAAGGAAAAATATTATAAATTTTTGGTGTTCTACAATACACTAGCATGATCAACCCTTCACACACACACAAATATATATATTAAATAATATATGAGGTATTTGGTGATTGGGATGGAAATTACTAGATCATATATTAAATGTTTTGTTTGATTATCTTCTATAATATTTTATTTTTGGTTATTAAATTTTTAATTTTAATAATTTATGCAGTTACATACATGTGTGGGATATTGTTTTTATTTTATATTAATTAGTTTATCATGGGTTTTCTTTATATATCATTAGTATTATGTGGATAATTCCACCCATATTTTCATTTTATACCTTAAATTATATTATCCAACTAATTGCCTGTTAGAGGTTCTCTTCAGAGGTAATTGTTATATTCATTTCAATCCTATGAGGGGTTCCTAGTTGGTGTGGTTTATGACATGATTAATAGAATGATGATGTGGATGGAATTTATGAAATTAGTGTTTTATATTGTTGTTTTCACATTAGTCACCAATGAATCATTTTAAATATCAAGATAATATTTGGTATTCACTTTAGGTAAAATATATGATTAATTTTGAAATAACGTGGAAGAGGTTTTGTGTCTAATAGTTAAGTTTTAAAGTGTTTGAGAGAAAAAAATCAAATAACGTTGCAATGAAAATGATCACATCATGATTAGTTTTCTAAATATAATGGTTCTTCAGATAATATTCACAATACAAGTATCACATTTCAATGTGTAAGTTGTGATGATTAATATAAAAGTTGTTATTGAGGGTATGTGTTTTTCATCTGGAGGGAGGTGGTTGTTCCATAAAGACTCTTGTCAAACTATTATTGTGATTCCATAAAAAATTAGTGATCCCCACTTTTTTAAGGATTTAGAAGTTTAGATATCAATTCATGGTATCTTTCTAAAATTTATCATAAGATAACTATTCACTAAAATATTTATATGATCACACCTACGAGAAGTGACCACTAAATTTTCTATTCAAAATCATGTTTCAAGTAATTTTGATAATGTTTCATCATGGTTTTCTTAGAGGATACTAGCAAGGAGTCTTTATCATTATGAAAACATATCATGGTTATAAATTAGGTATGGATTAATAATATAGAATAAATTATTATTATATAATTTGGAATTGGTAGTTAATTTAGTAATTTTGTTTTTAAATTCAACATTCAATGAATGGTAATGAGTTCATTCTTGGTATGAGAAAGAAATGATAATGTTGTAAAAAAAATAATGAGAATAAAAGAGGAAGTTTATGAACATAACACTGAAATAATTAAAATAAGTTTATAAAATATTTATCATATCATATATATAATTCTAGACACGTGTATATTATGATAAATGATACTTTTTATGAAGAAGTGTATTGTAGTGTTATGTGTAGTGGTGTTCTATGTAAAACATTATTTTCAGGATGTTTATAGTTTTTCAATTTAATAAATATTACTCATTGAAAAGTAAAAGTTGATGTTCAATTTTCAAAAACTGATGTCACTAACTGTTTGATAAAAATTTCAAAATATGATGAATAAAAGTAGAGTTGGTACTCGTCTATAAAAAATTAGAGTCTCCTGGTAATGTTTACATGTTTTTAGTTTTATATAATTGAGTATTAGTATAAATACCCAATGTATTTGTACATAAATACTTTATTTTAAATAATAAATATATGATGAATCAAATCGATTCATGGATTTGGCAGTCCACATGTACGCATGAGCGAGGATATCATTTTCCAATTGATTGGAAGGTAAAAAGGTAGATATGATATTATCATTACAGAAGAATAATAATGTCATAAATATCATATATATAAATTAATCAAATCATAATTATGATCTATATAATATTATGATGTAAAATGAATTGTATCACTATGTGTTGATGGAAAGTCGTATGTATGCATGAGAAACACCTTCAAATATCATTTGATAGGAAATATGATTACTGAAGGTGGTTGGATAATAATGATAAACTTTAAGTATATTTATGACACTAAAGATATTAATTTATAAATAATATCATAGTTTTAGAGGTAGTATAAGAAGAAAAAAATTGAAAGAGGTCGGGTAAGATGAATGACTCTTCTTCAGTATGCCTCCACTAGATACCTTCTTAAGGACCCTTGGAATCACCTTTTAAGAATATAAGAATCTATATTTTAGGGATATATAAATTTATAAGATGATTTTTTATGTTTTTTTAGCTAAAAGGATTAATGTGGTATAATGAATAGAAATGTGGGTTCCCTTTGATAAGTGAGGGGATGGGTAGTTGTAGAATTTCTTAAAAGATTAAAATATAAAGAAGTCATTCCCAATAAAAATGCTTCAAAATTTCCAAATAATCAAATCTAAGATATTATGTGGTTGAAATTCCACAAACTAATAAAATTTTTACATGTTTATGTTGATTTTAAACCATGTCTTTTGTTTTAATTCCTTAGTTATCCAATTTTAACCATAACCATGGTAAGAACTTCTTCACTCTTAACATATTATAATTTGACTTATATGTTAAAAATTTGTTCATAAATATAAAAGGGATGTAAATTTAGACCATATATTATCTCAATTTATCTCAATCAACATTTATATGATTTTATATAATTTAATAAAATATTATTTTCATAATATACAGTTAATTTCAATTTTGAACCTATTTATTTAATTCGAATTTAAAGAAAAGAATAAAAATATTGAATAAAAATATAATAATTAACATATCTCTAATTATTCATAATCATATATTAATGTTTTTTAATGCTATAATTCATTCAAAAAATATTCCATTTATTATTTCTAACATAATTTATTTTTTTTACTATTAAATGAGGCAATTATTTATCAGTGTTCCATAAGAATTTATGATAATTATTTAAAAACCAAAAATTAGAAATAAATTTTCATCCTGAAATTAATTAATTTATTCTCAATTTTTTTAATATTCTTCCATAATTTCATTTTAACCATGTGTTAATACATAATAGATATTTAAATATAATCGAGTGCTAGAGAACATGGTTAAGATAGATTTAACAACCACAAAATTATTAATATCTAGTGCAAGGAAAGACCATGTATTAATTAGAAATGAATATACAATTGTAAAATTTTATTTCATGATCCCTTTATTAAATTTTAGTTATTATTTTATTATCAATATAGACAACACCGTAAAATATACTTACTTTTTTCGTTCTATTATATAAGAACAATTTCATCCTTTGTTGTCTATTGATCAATTTCCACTTTATCTCATATCCTATGAAATGGTTATTCAAGATGAATATTTCATCCTTGAAGAAATAAAATTATCTTTAATAAATCATAACATCATAAAATAATGAAAATTAATTTATCTTATCTATAGAAACTAAGTAAAACAAAAATTGGTTAGAACAAGGAAATACGATTCCCAAAATGAATAAACCATGATATGACACATTTAACATCAAACTTTCCACAATAAAAATAATGGTTTCACTTAGATAATTTAATAAATAACCCTATATCCTCAATAAATTAAACATTAATGAATTTTTTTGCCTCAAAGTTAATCTCATACCTTTTAGATAACATCCCAAAAATTTCATTGCATTCATCCCTGTAAAACATTCATGTTAAATCACATGTTAAGACAAAGGGTTACATACACCTCATACTAATGAAACATCTCAAAATATATTTAATAACACTAATAAATCTAGTAGTGAACTACCCAAAAATATCATGAATAAAAATTAGATGCCATCCTGAAAGGTAATCCTTTATATGACCATATATATTTGTAGATATTATCTTGTAAATGAATCATTTTTAAACCATCCGGATTATCTATATCTCACTATATAATAAAACATAATTTACTTAGCTTGAAATCATATAAAACCCAAAGGTTTATTTAAACCTCAATTTAGTATTCTTCATAAAAGTATATAAATGTTTCAAATCACCAATATTATCCCATTTACATCATCTAAGTAAATTTCCACTTTATCCTGACTAAAAATTATCACATTATATCTAAATCACATTTCCTTTTTATTGGTACCTTTCAATATATGTTTTCAAGTATATAAATATAATATACTATGGAATAATCCACATATTTCTCATAATTCTTATATCTATAATATAATTAATATTGTACTTTTACAACATAATTTTCAAATACTAATACATAAACACTTCAATCCTTCTATATCAATGAATGGAATAGCATAGTTCCTTACTTGGTATTTTATTTAACCATTGGATTTTGTATTTGGATTGGATAATTCCCATATTCCCACACATGAGACACTTAATTATAAATGTAATCATAAAATGAACTTCATTTCTCTCTATATAACTATTCATTTTTTCGCATAAATTACATGCTCTATTCCATTTTTTCAGAAATAAAACATCATTTCATTCATCTATGACATTTAACTAAGTTCTTATACAAAAATTCATGAAATGTTAAAAACTATAACTATAACACAATTATGTTTTTATGAAATAATTTTAATAATTTTAGTTCTTCAATAGCTTGCATTATTCAAAATTGTGGTTTTAAATAAACCACGAGACACCCATAGAATAAAATTAAAATTTGAACCTATCCATTAGATTAGAGAGAATAAATATAACTAACTTATGAAAAATTATGGTGAATTCATTGGCTACCAATTTTTTATGGAAAAAATATATATGAATTATATTCCTTTATTTTTTTAAAATGAACTGAGTGAATTACTATTAGTAAATGAAATTAATTAAAAATATATTTTATATAATTTATAATTTTTTATATTAATCTTATATATATTTTTATCATAGGGTATGAATAAACCTTATTTTATATATAAAAACCTATATTTTCCAAAAGAGTAATTTCTCGCCATTTAATGATGTACCCTTTTTAAATTGAAATTTTTATACATTAATAATTTTTATATAACAACATAAACATTTTATTTAGAATTGGGATATATAAATTTACTTTGGAAGAATTAGGGATATTTTTTTGATAACATTGATGTTTTGATGAATAGTAAAAATACCCAAAATTATAGTTGAAAAAAAATCATCAAAATAATTTTTATAGTTAAATTATATTATCCAATGGTTTTAAATTATAAATAGAATATATTTTTATCATTTAATATATTTTAGGTTGTTGGAATTTTTTTACATTGAATTCGGATGTAAATTTTTGTTAACATTTTAAAATGTTTTAACATTTAAAACTCATTCTCTATTTCTGACTATGATATTATTTTTAAATTAACTACTGCAACTTATGTTCAATGAATTTTTTTAAATGGATTCAATATTTTGAATAATTAAATCCAAATTAGGTAAATATATTACTATTTTTTTGGATATTATGAATAGTTAATTCGGTAATTTTTAAAAATAGGGTAAATGGTTAAATATGGTAATTTAGGGTAATAATAATATTATAAAATTATCCTAACACTTTTACTAATATCATTGTATGGTTTATTTCAACCTAAATCATCCTTGGGTCATAATAGTGTCCTTTGGAAGCTGCTTGGATGAGATTCAGACATTTATATTATTTTATTTTAAGAAACATTAAATATATCTAACCCAACTTTTAATAACAATATAATTTTTAAAAGAGATCTATAAAAAAGATAAATTCTATTATAAATAATCATTTGAAAGATAAAATGTTTTTCTTTATTATGATAATTTATTTGTATTTTTTGAGGAATAAATAATTGCATTAAGGAATTATACTTTAATGATGTAGAAGTCATTTAATTGATGAGAAATAAATAAAATAATATTTATTAAATTTATAATAACAATTAAAATACCCAAAGACAATACTTAAGAAGAGGAATAATAATAGGATCAAGAACTTATCCAACAAAACATGTGTAAGAAAAAAATAAGATAACACCCGATGAATGACTAATAATGTTACTAACAAAAAAATGATCATATGATCATATATGATATCATAAAAATAACTATGATTCTGAAATAAATAAATGAAATTATTTAAATCCTTATACAAGAGGTTCAGATAAATACAAATGAAATCAGAACTAGTGTAAGGGATATTTTCACAATCTCATTATTATTTGAGAGTATTTATACATAACTATATACAAGAGTATATTAGTAATCCACATCCATATTTCCCAAATATATAATATTATTTATCTTATAAAATTGTTTAAAGTCATTTTTACCCATTTTAGAATTTTTATTAAATGGTTCTAAATGAATATTTTGTCGTTTTTCGATATGATATACATTTTTACTTATCCGATAAAAGTACGAGAATAATGTTTTCTTTTAACTTTTATGACATGATTGATTTTTACATTTTCATAAAACCATATTCCCATGAATATTCTTTTATATGATTTTTAATGTTATTTTCAAATAATTTCTTTTCTTTCAAAAAATTGTGGCATTTTGAGGAGAGAAAATGTTTTTGTAGATGAAAGGATATTTTCCTTAAAAATTAATTTAAAGTGTTCAATCAAAATTATTTTCCATCTAGGATGAAATTATTTAATAGGGTTTTGTATCATGTATAATATCCCTATTATTTTAATGGATTTATTTAGCTTTTGATTGAATTTTATTTATGTAATATATTTTTTACATGGATTATGTTATGATGGAAAGATGTTAAAGAAGCCCATTTTATTACTTAGGATATGCTATGATTTATGTTTGTGTGTCATAAATAAGAATTTTTTAATTATGAAATTGGTGGGACCTATATCTCTGTCCAATGCATTGGGTAAAGATTTATATATCATTAGATAGACATAGATGGAATGGGAAATGATCTCAATTCAATAGTACAGGGCTAGAATAAAGAGTGAAATCGGTTTAGTAATAGACTTTTTCTACTATGATGGTCTTAGAAAGTTGCCTTGAATAATTTGAAATGATTTTATATGATTATGTGTGTGCCCAAAAAAATTAATTTCTTACGGATTGAAAATTGGTATAAAGTTCATTGATTCTTGTGAACTTTTATGATTTATCCCATGACAAGATGTCACGATCTTTTATATATATGATAAGGTTTTCAAATGTTATGTTCTTATGTATTATGATTATTATTTGATTTATATCTCCATTTTTTACCCTTACTAAGCATTTTAGGTCACCCTTTTTATATGATTCTTTTCCCTGGGTCATGAAGAAGGGTATTAATTAATATATGTCCAAAAGGGGTCATGTTATGATGAAATATGTGAGAGACAATGAATATGTATCATATACTATTTGTTTATGTTTCTTAGTTTCTAAAGACAATATACATATATGGTCCTATAATGGTTTTTTTATATTTTGTAATTAATAATCTTCAAATGTGAAATAATATCTATGTTTGTATAGTATTTCTCATTATAGTTGATATCAGAGGAAAGGTATATTTAATTTTTTGAAATAGGGTAATAAAACCTTAGTAAATAACCTTAAGTATATTTCGAAGTACATGTTAAAATACTAGTGTTTTAGAAATGGTCTTGAATAAACTAGGATAACATAAAATGTGTCCTAACCTAAATGTTATTAATATAATAAATAGTTATTTCTAAGTTAAATTTTTATTTTAATATTTTTAAAAAATAATTGAATTGAATACTGTCAAAATTGTCACTATTGATTGTTTATCAAATTAATGTTATATTAAATTATTTAAATATAATAAATTTTAAAAAAAATATAATAACTGTTTTATGGTATCAAATTTTCTAAGGTACTTATTTAAAGTATAATTAACATCAAATAAGTTAATATTTCACACTTTTAATGTTGCAATATTTGTTACCCTAGTTAAAACATCAATAGAACAACTACGTTTTAATTAAAATGATAAAGTTTAAATTGAAAAAAAAAACTTGTCTAACATTTATTGGTTGATTATATTCCAACCCAATCTCATCTCAAAATTGAAATTGGTACATTTTGGGGGGTTATTTATATGTGGTTTTATTTTATTATAAATTAATGTTTTTGGATATCTAGAATGTTCCCCAAACATCAATTATAAAAGGGTAACTCCTACCCCACATCTTCACTTCACTCGAAGTCGTTAATCCCAGAAAACCCTAGCCTATTTTCTTTCCGAACATCCCCAGTAACATTTTAGAGGTTTTTGTATCCTTAAAAGACCAAGTCTAATGCTTTAATAGGAGATTTTGAGGGACCACGTGGAATAAGAGGTAAACTCCTCTACTGATTATTTCAAACTTCTTTCTTATTCTACTTCCTCTTTATGATTTTTTTCATTATAAATTAATAACTTAAGTTTCAATTATATATCGAAATGTTATTATTATTATGAAACAACCATATCCCATCTTTTATCCATCCTATGAAAAAAAATCACCACATGTGCGTACGTATGAATTATTATCTCCACGACGTGTTGTAATCTATTTTCCACAATCACCATACCCGGATGGGTATACTGATGGAAATAATAACTATATATTATTACTATAACATGATTTTTATTCTGAAATATTATACAACATCAACTTCAATACCATTCAATAATTATGGGAATGATATCGTCGCTAGTGCGTACGTACGACCTGCTGTCTCTACGATGAGATGTGATTCATTCTACATAGTATTCGTTAATGAATGATTATATAAATAAATCTAATTAATAAATGTGATATATATTATACTAATATCATTATTAAAATGATATGAAAATAATCAAAGAAGATTTTTAATAACTTATTTGAAAAAACATGCGTAAGAAAATAAAGAAGTTAACACCTGATGGGTGAGTAATAATGATACTAACGAATGGATAATAATCTTATCATATATCTTATCCTAAAAATGTCTAAGATTCTAAAATAAATCAATGAAATTATTTGAATCATTATAATGGTGGTTCAAATACAAAAATTGTAAATTAGACTAGAGCTAAGGGATAATTTCACAATCTCATTATTATCCGAGATTTTTTATACATAACTATTTACTATAGAATATTTATCACACACATCCTTGTTTGATAAATATATAATAATATTTCAATTATTATAAAATTGTTTAAAGTGAATTTTTCCCATTATTGAATGTTTTTAAAATGGTATGAAAGTAATATTTTGACTTTTTTCGACACAAGGTACTTTTTGAATTATCTGACGCTAGTATAGGAAGAATGTTTTCTTTTAAATTAGCTGGAATGGAGTGATTTTACATTAAAAAAACCATATTTCCATGAATCTTCCTTTAAAATATTTCAAGGTTATTTTAAAAGAAAATCTTTTCTTTTAAAATTCATTGGAATTTTGAAAAAAGAACATTTTTTAAGAAGAAATGATATTTTCCTCAAGAATTAATTTCAAGTGTTCAATCAAAATTATTTTCCATCAAAGATGGAATTCATTGATCGGGTTATGTTTCAAGTATATTATCCCTATTATTATTGTGGTTGTATTGTGTTTTTTATTGAAATATATTTATGAAATACAATTTTTACATGTATTTGGTTATGATGGAATTATGTTTAAAAAACCTATTTTATTCTATGGGTTATACTAAATTTTTTTATGACACATGTAATAATGAGTTAATTCTGAGATGGGTGGGACCTATATCTCCCTATAATGCATTGGGTAAAGATTTATATCTAATGAGACAGACATGGATGCAATAGGAATTGCTCTCGGTTCAGTAGTACATGGATAGAATGAGGAGTAAACTCAATTTTGTAATGTACATTGTCCACTATGATGGTCGTGAAAATGAGACTCCACCAATACGAAAACATTTTCTATGCTTATGTGTATTCCAAAAAATTCCATGTCTTATGTTATGACATTTGGGATTATGTTAATTGATTCTTATAAACTTTTATGATTTATCTTAGGGAATGATATCATGATCTTCCATATAGAGGATATGATTTTCAAATGTAATGTTATTATGTCTTATGATTATAATATTATTGATATCTCCCTTGTTTATACTTATTTATAATTTTAGCTCAACCTTTTATATGTTTCTTTTCCATTAGTCATGAAGAATGTAATTATTTCCTAAAATTGGTTTAGCTATTATGAAATAATTGGGAGACAATGATGATATCTTATGAATGTGTTGTTTATGTTTCCCAGTTTCTAAAAACGCAATACTTATACAGTCCTGTCTAGCTTTGTTATATTTTTTAATGAATATTCTTCAATTTTTAAGTAATATTTATGTATATAATGAATCGGTTTTTACAAAATCTACTTTCTTCTATCTTCATCATAAAACTAAATTTATCTTCTATTAGGTATGTTAGGAAACTCACTCATGTTGAGATTGTTAATTATAAAAAAAATCTGATTAATCCTAATCCAAATATTGTCCACTAGAGCTCATATTTCAGTAGTTTTCTCATTAGTAAACTCATTTTATTTTCCATCACATTAAATGTTAACAAAATCTCTCATGGTTCCATGCATAAATAAAAACTAAAATATTTAGTGTGATAAAAAATATTCATAGTGAGAAATGATTAAATATAATTCCTATAATGTCTAAAAAAGACCCCTTTTTATTCAAATATAAATTATTTTTAACCTATTTTTTCATCAGTTATCATCTATTAAAATCCTTCATTATAGTTTATAAGTAAAATTTGAGATATCCTAAGCACATCCCTTGAGAATATCAACCCAGGTGTTCAGTAAAGTTACACTCACCATGAACCTAGATGATAGATGAGATATACTCACCTAACTATTTTCTAGGTTATTTCCCCTAGGTGGATTTTTGAAAATATCTTTCCCCTTGTAGTGTTATGTCAGGTATGTATTTCTTGGAAAATCACATAATAATATGGATGTTATCCTTTAATTAGTCTTATACGTGATGTTCTCACTAAAGTATTCCCACCCTTGTTTCCAAATAATAACTAATCATATCCTTCAATACCAAATATTATGACCGAAACTTTTCATAATGAAATATTATTTCGTAATAGTTTAATATTCATATAATTTTTTGAAAACATGCATATGGATAACAAAGGTTCAGTGTATTTGGAATCTATGATATGTAAAAAACAGGTTTATAGAAGAGTAGGATTGCATCCCACTTAGTTCTTTATAACTAGAACCACTCATAAAAAAATCATTCTTAAATGAATTCTTTCTCATCCGGAGAAATGAAACATAGTAAAGGGTGATCTAAAATTCTTAGTATGGGTAAACATGATAGATTTCAATAATCACATATGTATAAAATGTGCACAAGGTTTTTAAAACATGAGATTAAAAATTAAAAAACATGAATTTCATGACAAGGATCATTATTTTGAGGTATAGAATAAATCATGGATGTTTATAAGAAATGAATCATTATGGAATCAGATAACATTTCCCATGAGATCATAACATTGGAATAAGACATTAGTTTTTTGAATATGTATAAGTATTGAAAATAATTTCATTAGTTATCAAAGATTTCTTCCAAGACTATCATCATTAATTGGGTTCACTCCCTAAAAATTATAGCAATAAAATTTCACTTCAATACTATCAGTAAATACCTCATCCATAGTCACCAAGAGTCAGTAGTTACATTTTTACATCAGTACTAAGTACAAGCGATGGCATCCCAAAGAACTAAATAGTGTAGTATATTTGAAAAACTGGAAACAAACATAAGTATTAAATTAAATCAAGAAATTAAAATAACCATGAAAAAGTTTAATGTATTACTTATAAAAATATGGAATCCTAAAAGGGGGAATTTTTTTCATTCCTTATGTTTAAAAAATAATTCAATTAATTATGGAAAAAGAAACTATGAAAAGAGTGTTTTTAAAATAATGTGTGAGTGTTTACCAATTGAATATATTATCTGTATCAACCTTAAATTCACATAAAAATATTTGAAATGATACAAAATGTAATAAAAAAAATTTCACCCATAATCATAGCATGACATAATCAATAGAGTATATGTTTACCGTAAATAAAGGAAATTTTGTTAAGAATTCCCCTACTAGTTTATAATTAGTCAAACCGTATTTCACATAAACATAATGATCATAAAATGAAACATTTAATTATATGAAGATAAATAGATTAAAAATATTATATAATAAATTTCATTATGTACACAACATGTAAAAATTAAGGGTTGAATGAGGACTATATCTCACAGAAGTAAAAGTGAGATGAGAGACCCATACCGTATGTATGAAAGTGTTCTGCACTTGTACATAATATATTAGATAATAAAATTTTATTGATTAATTACTTAATTAATAACTTATTAACAATATATATGTTTTTATAATTTTATTATGTTATTTTATGGCCATTTATATGAGTTATAATTTTTAATTTGGTTTTTTTGGGAGCATTCATTTCAGGTATTTATTGTTGATTCCTTTCAGTATAGCTTAGGGAGTTCTTATCAAATTTGAATAACATATAAAGAAGTAAAATTCGATTATATCAATTAAATTCCATATGTTTTAATGGTATTATATATCATTTATTTATTTGGTATAATCTTGATTTATTAGATAAAAGTTTCATGAAAATGTCTTAATTTATTTTAACTACTTTTATAACAATCATCAACTTCTGTCATTTTATCTTATATGATGATTATAAATTTGTTCCACAACATTATATAACTAATAATATGTATATTAAAATATTATTAATCTGTAATTATTTTTTATTAAAATCTTTGATTATGGTAATGGAAAATGAAAACTCGTCTTCAAAGAAAGCAGTGAATCGACACATCACAGGCGTTGTTTTCAGTTTTTAAAATAAAAGGAGAGGAGAAGGTATTTGATGATGGGTAATAAATTTCCAAAATAAAATTATAGTACATATGTATTATTTTAGTTACCATTACACTTGGCATAGGTGATGTGGCCTTATTTTTACCCAGTTTTCCACATCTTTTTATTAATTTTTATACAATTTATTTAATTATTTTTACACTTTTTAATAAATAAATGCACTTTTTTATTTTTATAATTAAATTTTTTAATTATACATTTTTTATAATTAATTGTGTAATTTTAGTCTTTAAAATAATAAATTTATTCTTTCTTTATTTTTAATATAACTAATTATCAATTATTATAATTAATTTTTATCTGTTCATTTAATATAAATTTTTCATTTTTATTAATTAATTAATTTGTTAAATAATTTACTTTTTAATTTAAAAGTGTTCGCTATCGGTAACCAGGTTACCGTTAGTCAGGTTACCGCTACCAATTTTGCACTGACGGTGAATTTTGTCACCGTTACCCAATTACCTTAACGATGACCTTTGCACCTCATTGATACAATTATATCGGTGACCTTTTATGCTAACGGTGACCTTTGTCACCATTACCCTTTTTGTCCTAACGGTAGCTTTTAAATTCTACCGGTGAGTCCTTTAGCGGTGAGTTTTTTTAGTTTGCTTTATTATAAATCTGCTTAACTTTATAATAGTTAATATCTATTTAAATAGTTATTTAATTAACATAATTCTAATTAATTAATTTAGACTTTATTTTATTAATTATTCTTTCAATTAATTTACATTAGAATAGGTTAATTTTATTATTTTATGTGTTTAATCACCTGCTAGTCATTTAAGAAAATAATTTGTGTTTTTAATTAAATTTAAATAGTTCGCTTATAATTATATGTCTTCAAATAGTAAGTAAATTAATCAATCAATAGTTATTAAGCATTAATTATATGATTTTATGTATGCAGATTATCTATTAAGTCACCAAATTCTAATTTAAGTCTACCGGTGAGGTAGACTATTGCTAGCGGTGATTAATTTGGGTCACTGATGTTAACTTTATCATTCGCCACTACCTTGAAATTAATTAATTAATATAGTTATTAAACTCTTTTATTATTTTAGCTTATCAATAATCAAGTTTATTAATTTAAATGTTGTCAACTAATACTTTTTATTATAATTCCAACGTTTTTTAGTTTAATAAAAATCTTGTTTTAAATTAATGGTGTTTATTCTTCTCTCAATCTTTTATTTAGATTATTTTGAGTTTTAATTTTAAGTTTTATCCGTGCGTTTTAAATTTTCCAAGGTCACCGTAAGTTCTTTAATCTCATTAATACCGGTAACCCTCATTTTAATATACCGGTGACTATCTATTTTATTCTATCGGTGACCCGCGCGCCTGCTCCTCTTTATTTCACCGTAGCGGTAACCTTTTATATTTATTTGTAACGGTGACCCTGCGCCGCATTTACCTCACCGTTACCCACTACTTTCCAAGAATATTGGTAACTCTCTCTCTCTCCGTATACCTCACCGATATACTAATTATTTTTCCTATCGGTAGCCTCAGCTACCGATACCCCTCGCCGTTACCCTACGCCACTGATTTTACTCACTGTTTGTTTTTATTTATTTTTATTTTATCGGTAGCTCAGCTACTGATACTTCATCCTTACCGATAAGATATTCTTTTCTCTCACAGGTAGCTGACAATTCCTCACTGTTATAGCTTTATTTCCCTACCTCACCGTTATTAAAACTGACTGCAAACCTCACTGTTACCTTTTTTTATTACCTCACTATCACCCCTTTTCCCCACCCTTTTTCCCCATCGATACATATCCAAACCAGACCACTCCGCCCCATTCGAATCAGAGACCCCCACTGGTCTGAAGCCAAGACCCCGGCTTTGCGCCGCTGCTGGTCCGGCGCTAGAAGAACCCGAAGCCGTCGTGCCACCAAGGGAGCCGCACCACCTACAGTACACCACGACACCTACTGGTTGTGCTGGAGAGGAGGCAGCACTGCAGTTTCTTTGAAGAGATGTCGGGCCGAGCTGAAGAAGCTCCTGCTGTTCGCTGCTGGCTGTTGCTGTTGTCCGCCGCCATTGGATGCCGCTAGTACTGATGGAGTCGTGTCGTCGCTTTAAGCCATTGTTGTGAAGGATAAAGACTCGGATCCCTCTGTCCGCAGCTGAGGAGAAGGATTCTGCGCTATCGTTGGATTTGAAGCCGCAGTGGAGTTCGCGACGAAGAGGAGAAGACGAGCTAGGACAGCCGTCGTGGGTTCTTCCTGGGTTGCAGTTGTAAGAGTCGTCGCCTTGCGAAGAGGAGGATGCCGCGCCACGGGTTCTCCAGGAAGAAGATGAAACCCTCCCCTGCGCCAATTTGGGGGAGGGAGAAGATAATGATAACAAACAAAATAATAATAATAATAATAAATATAAAGTAATTATAATAAAAGTAAGGTAAAAAGTAAGAGGAAAAAAATAATTAAAGGAAAAGTTAAAGTTAAATTAGCTTTACATTAAAGTTACTTTAACTTAGTCAAGTCAATATTAAATAACTTATTAAATTTATCAATTTAAAATATTTATAATTTTATTAAATGGATGATTTATATATTAAAATACAAAGCTTAATTAATAATAAATGTAAATAATAAATTAACTTACTATTTATTGTATAAATTATACAATTAATAATAATTATAAATAAACTATAAAATATACTTATTAATTTAAATTCTTAAAACTTAAGTAGTAATTTTAATTACCAAATTAAAATTAATTAATTAATTAATTAATTAATCTAATGATTAAATTTCTTTTATAGTAATAATTAAATTAATAATTCAATCCAAATTATTTTCTTAATTACTTATTTATTTATGTTCTTACTATTTAATAACTTAGTTTTAAAAATGGACTAAATTAATAACTTATTAATTATATCTATTAACTTAATTTAATTAATAACTTGTTAATAACTTATGTTTTAGCGTAGTTAATAATTTAAAGGCTAATAATTATCAATTAACTTAAGTTAACTTGTTACAAGTAGTTTAACACTTAACCAAAAAAAAACCTTTTCTCATTCTTTGTGTTCGTTTTTATTTATTTGTCTCATCTAACTCTGCAGGTTCATTCATGGGACTTAAACACGTCCAGGTTCATCCAACTAACTCATATGAAGTTAGTTATGAGGGAAAAATTCGCGCGACGTTCCTGTCGCTGGTTAAACGCACGTGTGCGGTGCGTGGGTAAAGAACTTTGGAAGTCGGTGGAAGTAGTGGCGGTGACATGCAGCAGATAACAGATGGTATTTCAAGCAGAGCAAGCAGCAGAACTCTCGGAGACTCTCATTCAACATTCCACAAACATATCAGACGAGAGAGAAGACTCTGAGTCGCAGCACTGGAGACGAGCAGGAGACCAAGGAGCCCGAGAGCAGAGCAGTTCTTGGGGAGTACTTATTCCCTCTATCCTTAATTTTTGTACTCTGTTATCAGATGTTTTACACTTCATGAATCAATATGATCAATTGTTGAACTTTCTTAGCTCGGGAATTTTAAAGCCATCTGGTTATGATTTTAAAATCATCATTTGTTTAGCTTTTAGGAAATTAGAATCAGTTGGCGAGACTGGTTCTGTTTCTAATATTTGATCGTTCACACTTCAATGGTTTCAATTTCAATTCAAATTCGATTGGCGAGGTTGTGTTTGATTTAAAATTCCAGAATATTAATGTCATTAACTTTGGAAATTTATGGCGAGTTCATTTCCAAATGTTATCTTTTTAAAACCTTGATGTAGTTCGATTACGTTTTGGTGTGGAAAACTCCAAAACCTAATTCTCTGCTTGTTGAGTTTCTTGGCGAGGGAAATTCTTCAGTCTTTCTAGAAGTGTGATTTGGTTGTAAGCTGTGGAGAGAACATCCTTTCGAACTAGTAGTTTAGAAATCCTGAGTACTTTGTTGATCTCGCTTCCTTGTCTTGCTTCTTTATATTAGTATATTGTAATTCTCTAGTCTTTCATACTTAGTGTTAATCTTAGTTTCTATAAAAAACTTGTTTGGTCAACCTGTTTCAACTTCATTTTAATAAAAAAAAGTAAAAAATGAGCACTCTCTTCACTGCTGACAATAGTGACATTTAATAAAAATAAACCTTAGAATTCACTCGTCTGCCTTCTCTGTGGTTCGAACCTGCACCACTGTGCTAGTGTAGGTTAATAAAAAGTAATTTTGAGGGTTGTGATGACCTCCGGCCACATCAATAGGGTAGGTGAGGAGAGTATAACAAATGGAAATAAATTAAAAGAGAAAGAAGGATAATTTTACCTATTGAATATCATCTCTTTGGGAACCTCCATAAGTCACTTGAGTTTTGTATTTTGATAATACTAGTAAGTATTAGATGTGGGGAAGATGATTTGGAAGGGAATGTTTCAGAATTTATGCAATATTCAAGGCTTATAATGTTTGAGGAGAAGGTGTGGGGAGGTGTTGTATTTATAGGGGAGGAGAGGGGTGATTTTTTATTATATTATTCATTTATCTATTTTTTTTGGATCAAGACTATATAGTGTTGATTATTGTGACAATGTAAAGTATATTGTGCATATTAGTTCAAAAAAATTGGTTATTACATCAAACAGTACTCATAAAATAATGTATTTAACTAATAATATTAAATACCATAAATTATTATATTTCACTATTCATAAAAAATCAACTATTTTTGAAAAAATCCCAAAAATTCACCTTAACCATTTTTCAATGTGCATAGTTAAAAAATGGACACCATTTAATAAAAAAATTTACAAATTTGAGAAATATAGCTTCTAAATAAAATCACCATTTATTCTAAAAATACCAATTTTAATATTATAAATGATTTTACGACACTTTGAAAAAACTAATTATGGTATCATACCATGATATTATAATTATAATAAAAAAAATATTATTTTATGAATCAATTTTATGAAAATTAATTTTATTTTGATAATTATATTAATTATAAAATTATAAATAATCATTTATTATTCACAAAAATACCAACACATGACTGAAGGTTCATTTTTTATTTAAGACCCCAAGACAAATAGATAGATCCTCATGGAGGGCGGAAATGGTGTAGGCCTAAGGAATATCCTAGAACAGAACTTCTACAATCCACAGAAAGAGACCCCAAACTCTCAAAAATGTTGAGCGAGTTGTTCGGGTCCCCCAAACGAGCAAGAGCATCAGCAGAACCATTCACATCTCTCCAAACATGCTTTACCCATAGACCGCCATTTGTGTCATGTGAGAAACTTCTAGAAAGGTACGCTAACTCCCATGGAGACCCGCATTTCCCTTGAAGAATCCTTAATATATTTTTATAGCCAGACTCTATCTCCATCACCTAAAGACCAAATCCTTTACATAACCAGATACCAAAATGGAGCGCCCTAAATTCTGCCCCCAACGAACCGCTCAGGCCATCCAAGGAACTGAAAGTGAACCAGACAGAACCCAATGAGTCTCTAAGTATCCCCCCACCATGAATTTGTCCATTCAAGCAATAACCGTTAACATTATGCTTCATTCCATTCAACGAGGGAGTCCATTTTATCCATTGAATAATAGACATGTCGCCTAAGATAGTTCAGCTCAACAACCTGGATTCCGGAAATAATGTATGACCTCCTAGCAGAAGAGAATCCAGCTCCACCAACAAAAATCGCATACTCAACTGGATGAGGTTAAGGGAGAGCCTTTTCCCCAAACGAACCTAGTTCCGGGCTTCCAATATGATATAAAAGATGTTCATGAGAGTAATACTCTACCTCTTGAGCTCCAAGATTCTTTGCTCCACACCATGCAACCAAGAAACGATGGCATGTTCCATTGAAATTTGTCCCTCGCTAAATGGGATCTGTTGCATGACGCATGACCATAAGGAACATGCCCACTCGCTCTGGAAGAAAAGATGACCCGTAGATTCAGTGCATGGTTGAGAAGAGAAAAAACAACGGGAGGACAATTGAATACCCCTCCATTGAACATTTTCGTATGTCAGAATCTCCTGGTTCCTAACCCGCTATAAAAGGAAATTAAACATCAATGAAAACTCATTGCACCACAACATTCCAGCCCCTGTGTCCAGTTATCCTGCACGGTGGAGCTTCATGTAGTCGTGCGTCGAGATGGCCCGCGAACTAGACCCAGTGAAACATCACCTATCCACCTCATCATTCTAAGAGATGTTATAGAAAACCTGTCGTTGATCCTGATAGAGTAATGACCTTGCTAGGTTTGGGTACCTACTCGCTTCACAGAAAGAACTACATGATGTCGAGAAACCAAGGAAGGACAGCTTCTCCCCCACCAAGTTCACCGAATATAAGTTTATCTCGCCTTTCCCCACGATCCACCAAGAGGAGCCCTGCAACTCCTCCAGAATGGGAAACACAAATCTCACCAATTACGGAGGACGACCTCTATGAGACTCGCCACCCTCCCATTGATTCATGTACCTGTTCTGAAAAAGGAAACCCACAATGAACCACCCTCAATAATATCCCAAGCTAGATGAGCTTTCTGGCCTTGCATGGTTTGATTGATATTCTGCAAACCGACACCGCCATCTTCCACCGGTATGGCCAGATGCTTCCAAGAGGCCCAGTGGCGAGCAATTTTTTTAAATGAGTTTTTGGGGAAAAAAATTGCCTACAAGGGATCGGGCTTGCGGTTTTTTTAAAAATGGGTCTGAGATGCGTGAACCCCGTTCACGCATCCCCGATCCCGGGAAGATGTGTGAATGGGGTTCACACAACCTCAATCCGAGCGAGATGCATGAACCCCATTCACGTATCCTACAGAAAGATTTTTTTTGTATTTTTAAATTTTGTATTTTTAATTTTTTTGTTTTGTTTTGTTTTGTTTATATATATATATATATATAACAAAAAAATTCAGAAGAATTTATTGGCTATTTATTATCCACCAGTTCTGCCATTACAGCAGTCTGGATTCTGACAGACACCCTCACCCATGGCTCTCTATTATAAGAGGGCTAGCCCTAGAAATCGTTCTATATTTTCGAAGTTGATTTATTGGCACCCCAAAATCCTATGGGATATAGAATCCTCTATTGGGAACCCAATATGAATGGATAGACAAACGGATAACCCAAGATTTGGACATTTTGCCCGTGTCTTGATTGAGATTGACATGGCTAGCAATTTTGTGGAAGAATTCCTTCTTTCCACTGGGGATGATAGCATTTCACTGGGAATCTCCTATGAAAGAAAGCCAAAATTTTGAAAAGAATTCAATCTCTTTAGTCATTTGACTAAGGAGTGCAGTAGGGCATACATCTGCTCCTTCTGTAATGCCAAAGGACATGAGGAATCTGGCTGTAGGAAGAAGAGAATATCCCCATCTTCTGATGTCAATCCTCTCATCTCTAAAGTTCTATAGGATGATTTAATCTCTCTTGCTGGAATTGTTGCAATTGAGCAGGATATGAAAGAGATGGATGATTCTTACTTGAACAACAATGTTTTGACACAACATTTGAATGATAACATGGAAAAACTTATTCAGGTTATCCCCAATGATCAGCCCCTGGATGTATCTATATATCATGATGCCTCTCTTGGGAATTTACCTCCTGTTGAGGGGAGACTCTCTGGGGATTTTTTGAGTGAGGGAACCAATGTGGTCTCTTCTGGTGGCCATGAGATTATGTTTCCCACTCCTACATCATATGATAATCCCACAACAGTGATTATACCTGCTAATCAGTCAGACATCAATGAAGGGTGTTCTCTACAAGTGTCTGAGCTTCCTTTTGAAACAGTTGATGAACCTATTGAACAACAGATTATCAATGAAGAACACAATATGTAAGTGTCTAAATCTCCGATCCAGGATGGGAACACTTCTTTCACTCATGTCCCCGTAATTAAATCTGCTAAAAGGAAGAATGGTAGTGATCTTGAAGTGGGTATTGATACTTCTGTTAACAGATTCAGCCCTCTCACTGGAGTGTTTTGGTCAGATGACCAGATAGATAGTGATAATGAAGATAAGAAACTATCTAAATCAGAGGTATTGCATGAATACAAAAATGGAAAGGGGGAGGGAAGAATTAGAAAAAGATCTCCCGAGGGGTGGGGCTCAAACAAGGTCCATGACTGCCTCAAAGAAATCAAGATCTTATTATGGAATTGTCAATGGCTTGGGAATTCTCCCACGGTCAAGGCCCTTCGACATGTTGTGATGACCAAAAAACCTCTCATTATTGGAATTTCTGAGCTAAGAATGAAGTTTTCCAATTGGAAAGCCTTTAAATGGGAATCACTTGGATACTCCTTTGTTAATCACAACATTCATGATGGGAATGCTGAGAGTTTATGGGTGCTTAAACATGATTCCATTACTTTTCTCTCATGTGCACAAGGGAAACAAATTATATCTGCCTCAGTTTGTTTGAATGGGTTTAACTATTTTATTTCTTGTGTTTATGTTGATAACTCCTATCTGAAAAGGAGATATCTATGGGATGACATGGTTTCCTTATCATCTCATCTGCCTTCAAACTGGATCATTGCAGGTGATTTTAATACTGTTTTGAGACAAGAGGAGAAAACTGGATTCTGTTTTAACAGGATTGTATCCAAGGATTTCTCTCAATGCATTGACATATGTAATCTCATTGAGATTGATATAGTGGGTGCTGAATTTACCTGGGGTAGATATACTCAGAATGGAAGACAAGCTAGCAGATTGGATAGATGTTTTCATCAAATTTATGATAACAACAGCACCCTGTCTGCCTCTGGTATTTTGCTTCCCAAAATTCACTAAGATCATTCCCCCTTATGGTTGATATTTCCTCTAGTGTGCCAAGACTGTCACCTATTCCCTTTAAATTCAACAATGCATGGCTTTTCATCCAAGGGTGTCACGAGATAGTCACTGCTGCCTGGAACTCAGAAAATTCTAGATCTGCAGCTCAAATCCTTTCTTCTAAATTGAAAAGAATAAAGTTAAGGATGAGAGAATGGAGTAAAAACAAATTCTCTAAAATGGATGAGGACATTAAAGAGGCTGAAAATCATCTTCTTAATTGTCATAATTTCAATCAACTGTGTCATATGCCATCCAGTGATGAAATCCAAGCTCTTTCAAAGCTGGATAACCTGCTTGAAATTAAAGAAAATTTGGCCAGGTCTCTCTACAATATCAGGTGTTTGAAGGAAGGGGATAAGAATTCAAAGCTCTTCCATTGTATTCACAAGGAAAGGAAACTCAGAAGGGGAGTTTTTGCTCTGAGTATCAACGGTTCGATCTTTAATACACAAGATGAAATATCAAATTCAGTGGTGAGTTATTTCTCTGAGGTTTATTCTGATAATGGAGTTGACAATTCTAGCAGTAT
Source organism: Viscum album (assembly GCA_963277665.1). Classification (NCBI taxonomy): domain Eukaryota; kingdom Viridiplantae; phylum Streptophyta; class Magnoliopsida; order Santalales; family Viscaceae; genus Viscum; species Viscum album. The sequence goes on from OY728154.1 coordinate 21,392,634, forward strand.
TGCTCACAACATCATGCCATCTATTGACAAACAAGCTATTGATAAGCTTGTGGAAATTCTGAGGGGAAAGGAGGTAAGGGAAGATTTGTTCTCCCTTAATATTGATAGTGTTGATGGGCCTGATGGCTTCACCAACAAATTCATTATGTTCAACTGGGAGTTGGTACATGATGAGGTTGTGAATGCTATTAGACATTTCTTTATCACTGCCTCCATGAATTATGGATCCAATTCCAATTTTATTGCCTTGATTCCTAATAAAGATAATGCCTTTGATATTAAGGACTTCAGACCAGTTGCTATTGAGAATACAATTCCTAAAATTATCAGCAAAATCATTTCAAACAGGATGTGTCATGTGGCCAAAAACATCATCACCCCAAACCAGTTTGGGTTTTTACCTAGAAGGAGCATTCAAACATGCATCTTTACTGCATCTGAATGTATCAATTCTATGAGAAAAAAGGCAAAACCTGGGAGCTTTTCCATGAAAATTGATATCTCAAAAGCCTTTGACACTATTTAATGGAGTTTTTTCTTCATTATTTTGAAAATGCATGGGTTCTCTAGAAAATTTATCAATATCATTCATGCTATCCTCAAGAGTGATAAGATTTCTGTTCTGATTAATGGATCTCCAAGGGGATTTTTTCCGTGCTACATTGGATTTCGGTAAGGAGATCCTCTTTCTGGTCTCCTTTTTTTCTTTGGCTGAGGATTATCTAAGTCACTGTCTTGATAACCTGGTCCAAGGTGGTTTGTATAATAAAATTCAAGTTGAAAGGGACCTTCATGCCCCTTCTCATCTGTTTTATGATGATGATATCATGTTATTTGTAAGGGTAGATTTTGGAACAGTTAATTCGATCAAGGATATATTCTCCCACTATGAGGATGTCTCTGGACAGGTTATTAACTCCCTTAAATCCTTTTTTGTCTTTGGAAAAGGAATTTCTACCAGAAGGAAAAGGAAACTTTCTAGGTTTCTTGGAGTTAAGAAGGTTTATCAACCTTTTAATTATCTTGGCGTACATCTTTTTTTGGGCAGAGTTAAAAGATCCCATCTTCAGCCCATTTTCTCACGTATCACTAATCAAATGCCTAATTGTAAGGGTAAGGAAATGTCCCAAGCAGGAAGAATCTGTCTTGTTAACTCTGTGGTCACATCGATGTTTGTCTATGTTTTCTCTGTTTACAGATGGACTAGAAATATCATCAAGGAGATTCAGAGGATTATAAGAAACTTCAAATGGACTGGCTCCATGTATGAAAAGAAACTGGTGGTTGTTGCCTGGAAAGAATGCATCAAACCCATTGATATGGGGGGACTTGGTATCAAGTATCTAGCTCTCTTCAATGATGACCTGATCAGCAAATTTACATGGAATCTCATAACATTCCAGGGTAATTATATGGATTTCATTGGTGCCCAGTTTATATCAAGACTATGGATAGAATATCCTCACTACCTCTCATACTCAGTTTGGCCTACTATAAAGTCTTCCTTTAATAGGATTCTTATGTCTTAGAAATGGCTGGTTTGTAGGGACTCATCTATGAATGTCTGGAAAACTTCCTGGCTTTCCAGACCTCTCCAGCAGGATGTTATTATTCCCCAGAATATGCTGCATGTCCAGATTTCCTCGGTACAGAATTCCAATCCAGAATTTCTAGATCTCATCCCCTCCGATCTGCTTTCTGAATTCCTGAATTATATGTACATGGATCAGGATACTATCATCTGGTATAATAGTACCAATGGGATCCTCAGTACCAGAGCTATGTACAATTATTTTTGTGTTGGACAATCCCCAGCACCCAGGTGGCTTCTTGCCTTTAAGACCTGCTTCATCCCACCCACTGGTTTTCTGCTCTTATGGAAAATCTGTAGGAAAAGACTACCAACTCAATCCACTCTTCAAAGGATTGGAATTCATCTTGCCTTGACATTCCCTTTATGTTATGGTGATGTGGAATCCCTTGAGCATATTTTCCTCTCTTTTCCCCTCATTTGCAGGTTATGGAACTACATCCAGGACATGATAGGGTGTTCCTTAAATATCTTCTCGATGGAAGGGATGCTTTGTTATGTTGTTGATGCTCAATGCAGTGAACAGGTGAGGAATCTGACTATGGTTGTTGTTGAAGCCTCCATAGACTTCACTTGGAAGGCCCGGAATGACTATCTCTTTAATGATATCAGTCCCACTCTTTACTCTGGTGTCAAAGCTATTCATAGGGAGGTCTTCACAGCTTCTAGGATTCAAACTGGTTGCATGAAAAATGAGTTAAATGACTTTATTGTTTTGAGGAATTTTGGTGTTAGTGGTAGACCCAAAAAACCCTTAATCCTGAAGTCTATTAGATGGATTCCCCCCATTCCCTCCTAGCTGAAAGTTAATGTTGATGGAGCGGTTGCAGGGACACCTGGACCTTCAGGCTGCGGTGGTATCTTTCGCACCTATCGAGGCTTTTTCAAAGGCTGTTTTTATAATTTCATTGGGCAGGGATCTACTATTGAAGCTGAATTGTGGGCTATTATCAAAGCAATCAGATATGCTATTCATTTTGGCTGGCGTTTTATATGGCTAGAATCTGATTCTATGGTGGTGGTGGATTTAGTCAAACGGAGATCCAGGAATGTCCCATGGGATATGCTACCTTATTGGTTTGAATGTCTTCACCTTCTTGATGATATTATCTTTGATGTGACTCATGTTTACAGGGAGGCCAATCAAGTGGCTGATGCGTTATCAAAGTTGGCTGTGTAAGAGTCAAGTTTTGAATGGTCCTTTTTGGCTCCTGAATGTTGCAGGAGCTTCGTTGAGGCTGATTCTTGTGACACGGCGTTTACCAGACTTTGAAAATCTCCTTTCTGATGCTTTGTTACCTGCATTAATTTTTCAATAAAATTTGGTAGGGGTGGATCTTTGATTCATCCCTGTGCGTTTTGAGTAGCATTCAGCATTTCCGATGTGAGATTTTGTTTCAAGTACGTCACTTTGAAAGACTATAAAATACAAACTATAAGACCAATATAAATGAAACTTAAAACATGGATTAAACATATATGAAATTATTGAAAATAAAAAGAATTTTGTAAAAAATGTTGATGAATAATAATTTATAAGATTTCAAAGATACCAACTTGAAACTTAAAAATGTTTCAAATACGTGTCTTTGAAAGACTATAAAACTAAAACTATAAGACCTATAGGAATGAAACTTAAAACATGAATTAAACATATAATAAATAGATGAAAATAAAAAGAATTTGGTAAAAATGTGGATGAAAAATAATTTATAATCTTTCAAAACCACCAACTTGAAACTTAAAAACGTTTCAAGTACGTGGCTTTGAAAACCTATAAAATAAAAACTATAAGACCAATATGAATGAAAATTAAAAGAGGAATTAAACATATAATAAATAGTTATTTATTAATTAGTTAATTAGTAATATAATTATTAATTAGTAAATTAGTAATATAATTATTAATTAGTAAATTAGTAATATAATTATTAATTAGTTATAATTAGTTAATTAGTAATTATTAATTAGTTAATAATTAGTTAATTAGTTATTTATTAATTAGTTAATTAGTAATATAATTTATTATATGATAATAAATTAGTTATTATGTAATATAATAATTAATTTAAAATAAATAAATAAATAATTAATTAATTTGTAATATAATTAGTAATTATAATTATTTATTATAATGATTCATTATAATTATTATATATTATATATTAATTATTAAATATTAATTATATAATTATTAATTATTTAATTAGTAATATAAGTATTAATTATACAATAATTAATCAATAATATAATTATTAATTATAATTACTAATTATAATTACTAATTATTAGTTATACACTAATTAATTAGTTAATTAGTAATATAATTATTAATTATAATTAGTAATATAATTACTAATTATAATTTTTAATTATTAATCATAAAATAATTAATTAGTTAATTTGTAATATAATTATTCCTTACAATTATTAGTTTTTAATTATTAATTATTAATTATAAAATAATTAATTTGTTAATTAGTATTATAATTATTAATTATATAATAAAGAATTAGTTAATTAGTAATATAATTATTAATTATAATTAGTAATATAATTATTAATTATAAATATTAATTATTAATTATATACTAATTATTAATTATATACAAATTAATATTTATAATTAATAATTATAATTAATAATTATATTATTAATTATTTATTGTATAATTAATACTTATATTACTAATTAACTAATTAATTATTATATAATTAATAATTACTAATTATAATTAATAATTATATTAGTAATTATAATTCATAATTATATTACTAATTATAATTAATAATTACATTACTAATTAACTAATTCTTTATTATATAATTACTAATTATATTACTAATTAACAAATTAATTATTATATAATTAAAAATTAATAATTAATAATTAATAATTAAAAACTAATAATTATAATGAATAATTATAATTATCTATTATATTACTAATTTTCTAATTAACTAATGAATTATTATATAATTAATAATTATATTACTTAATAAATAATTAATTATTGTATAATTAATAATTATATTACTAATTAACTAATTAATTATTATGTAGTTAATAATTATATTACAAATTAAGTAATTAATTATTATATAATTAATAATGATATTACTAATTAACTAATTATTAAATAATTAATAATTATATTGCTAATAAACTAATTAATGATTAAATATTTTATTAATTATTAAAAATTAATTGTATAATAATTAATTAGTTAATTATTATATATTTAATAATTATATAACTAATTAACTAATTTATTATTATATAATTAATTTTTAATAATTAATAACTAATAATTGTAATGAATAATTATAATTATTTATTATATTACTAATTTACTAATTAACTTATGAATTATTATATAATTAATAATTATATTACTTACTAGATACTTAATTATTGTATAATTAATAATTATATTACTAATAAACTAATTAAATACTGTGTAATTAATAATTATACTACAAATTAACTAATTAATTATTCTTTAATTAATAATGATATTACTAATTAACTAATTATTAACAAATTAATAATTATATTTCTAATTACCTAATTAATCATTAACTATTTATTATATGTCTAATCTGTGTTTTAATTTTCATTTATATTGGTCTTATAATTTTTATTTTATAGGTTTTCAAAGCCAGGTATTTGAAATGTTTTTATGTTTCCAGTTGGTGGTTTTGAAAGCTCATAAATTATTTTTCATCAACATTTTTTACGAAATTCTTTTTATTTTCAACTATTTCTTATATATTTAATCCATGTTTTAAGTTTCATTCATATTTGTCTTATAGTTTTTATTTTATATTCTTTCAAAGACACGTATTTGAAACATTTTTATGTTTTATGTTGGTGGCTTTGAAATCTTATAAATTATTATTTATCAACATTTTTTAAGAAATTATTATTTTTTTCAACTATTTCTTATATGTTTAATCAGTATTTAAAATTTCATTTATATTAGAGTTTTAGTTTATATTTTATAGTCTTTCGAAGTCACGTACTTGAAATACGTAAAACATTTTTAAGTTTCAATTTGATGGTTTTGAATGGTTATAATTTATTTTTGATCAAAATATTTTTATGAAATTCTTTTAGTTTTCAACTATTTCTAATATGTTTAATCAATTTTTAAAATTTCATTTATATTAGTCTTATAGCATATATTTTATACTCTTTCAAAGTCACGTACTTGAAACAGAATCCCACATCAGAAATGCAGAATGTACTCTGCAGGTTTGGAAGAACTTTTATCCCACATCGAAAATGCAAAACAATTTTTAGGGCAAGCCCTCTTATAAAAGGGAGTCCTGGGTGAGAGTTTCTGTCAGAATTCAGAATGTTGTAATGGTAGTGGTGCTTGATTTTAAATAGCTGATAAATTCTGCTAAATTTTTTTGTTTTCTATATATATATATATATATAAACAAAACAAAACAAAATAAAAATAAGAAATTTTAAAACTATTAAAAAACACTCTGCATGATGTGTGAACCTCATTCACGCATCTTCCCGGGATCGGAGATGCGTGAACAGGGTTCATGCATGTCGGACCCATTTTTAAAAATACCGCAAGCCCTATCCCTTTTAGGCAAAAAAATTTCCAAATACCCATTTAAAAAAATGACCCAAATGTGGCAGCACACTGTAAGATTCCCATCCCACAGAAATGTCGTCATAACCTTCTCCATCCTAACAATCGAGCCTTTTGGTGCCAAAATTTTAGAGAGAATATGCATGGGTATATAAGTTAACACATTGTTAATCAATGCCACACATTCGCCAAAGGACAAGAATTTATTCTTCCAGTTGAGGATTCTACCCAACATCATATTGATAATATCCCCAAAAAGATCTTCTTAACGCATCCAAGGGAGAGCAGTTTTCCAAGATAAATCATAGGCAATTTCCACTATTGTATACCCAGCATGCTTTAGATTTCCATATAGCTACTCTTGCTGGAACACTTCATTGATATGAAGACAGGACTCTTCTGTGTATTTATATATTGACCAATCAAGCCTCTATAAGTGGACATGACCTCGAAGAAACTTCTCATCAAACTTTTCCTTCTATTCATGAAAATCAAGATGTCATCAGCAAACATTAGATGTGAGATTGTCACACTTCCCCTCCTGTTGAGAAAAGGAAGGATTCTTCCTTCCTGCATGCGACTCTGGAGATTTCTGGATATCACCTCTTGATCAAGTATAAATAGATACGGAGAGAGAGGGTCACCCTGCTGCACACTACTCATGCTTTTGAAGAATCCAAAATCCTTCCCCATTAGAGAAATAGAGTGCCATGTGGAAGAGAAACACCTGAAACACAAGTCTCAAAATCACTCATTAAAACCCATTTTCCTCAACACTCGAATGATGAAACTCCCCTCAATTTTATCATAAGCTTTGTCCAAGTCGACTTGGATGATAACATTGGACCCGGTGCATCTTTGGTTGATATCTTGCACCATCTTGTTAGCAATTGCAATCACTCCTTGGATACTCCTTCCTTTTTTTAAAACCATGCTACTCTTTAGATACCAACCTTGGAATGAAGCCACTCAGCCTTCTAGCGATAAGACTGGCCAAAATTTTATATGAGACATTACAGAGGCATATCTACCGATGGTGATTAATACTAGTTGGATCCTTAATCATTGGCACTAGAATAACCCTCGAGGCACAAACACTCCTTAACAGGGGTCCCCCCAAAATAAGTCTTGAATGGCCTCCACCACAAGGCCACCCACCACCTCCAAGCTCCTAAATAGAATGCACCCCGAAAAGCCATCCGGTCTAGGAGCACTCTCTTGTGACATTGAGGAGACAACCTTCTTGATCTCCTCCTGACTAGGGGCAGCAATTAACAGGATGTTTTCAGAACTGGCCACAATCATAGGAATGCACTCCAAAAAGCCCTCTTCAAGCTCCCCCGAACGAGAGGAACCATCCCTGATAAGGGTAGGTCCTTCCAGTATTTCCTCGAAGTGATCTAGAGCCATCTTACCTGCAACATCCACATCTGATGTAAAGGATCTGTCACCCAAACTGAGGTTAACTCTCATGCTTCTCTTCTCCTTGAAACGCGCATGGAAGAAGGCTATGTTCCGGTCACCCTCTTTAATTCATTGACCACGAGCCCTCTGCCTAAGGCCCCATTCCACTTCCAATAACTTTTCAGCTAGCACCACTCTCTTATCACAAAGCTGGACGAAATCAGACTCGTCCCACCTATATTGCAAGGCCTCCTCCAAGGAGTCAATTTCTACCTTCATACTCTCCACACCAACATCCTCCTTGTGTTTGTTAACCAACCATCCTTGAATATCCTTCTTAATCCGCCTTAGTCGACTTGTAAGACCAACCTTGATCCTCCCCTCCTCCTGGTCGTTCCAGGAAGAGCTCACTAGATTCATGAAGCTTTCATCATGATGCCAATCAGCTGAGTAACAGAAATGGATAGGACCCGACACTGACATTTGGAGTTTCACCAGGGGTGGCGTATGATACTAATGAGACCTCAATAAATGAGTATCCAACACCTGACCAAAGGTATCCAGGCCTTGGATATTACACATGCATCTATCAAGGAGGCTCCATATACGACGAGTCCCTTTGCGGTTGTTGTACCAAGTGAATTTGTTACCAGTGAACCCCATATCCATAATACCTATGGCTTCAAGAAAATTCTGAAAATCATGCATGCCACTGTCGTCGACCGACCTCTTTTCTTAGATATAACGACTGTGGGTTTAAACTCCCCACCGATGAACCAAGGCAGCCCCTTAGAATCAAAGGACTCCAAAAAACAACAAAGAACACCTCTCTGAAGACCATCAAAACTGGCGTAGACAAAAGAGAAGAAAAAGGCAGATTTACCAGGGTTCTGCATTGGTTCTAGAATGAAGACCATAGAGGCCTGAGACATCCTGACCTCAATCATAATGAACGCTCTCTTGGCCTGCACCCTAATACCCCTAGCGTTCCATATAATCAGAGAAAACATAACAATAGGATCAACCGGGCCTTCTGGCCGGAAGAACCAGCATTAGAAAAAGGAGCCAAGCTCCCCACCTCCTTGGACTTAGAATGAGTGATCGGACCCGAAACACCCACTGACCGCCCTTGCCTCTTAGGAGAAAGGGTCTTTTCAAACAGCGACCCATCCTTGGGATCAAACAACGGAGGCCTGTAACTGGAAGAAGACGGGAGGGAAATGATGTCCGTTCCCTCCCGAAGCATGGAAACCAGCACCATTCATAAGGAGAACCCCAAGAAGACCGTAATTGCTTCAACACTCCCTCAGGAGTCTTACCCGCCATCGGCCTGCCCTTAAGGGGAAACAACCCGCCTACGCTGTTGAGGAGTGAGCGCTGTAAAAAGTATGGGGAGGGCTGCGAAAGGATCTGAAAGGTAGACGGCGGAGACGCCAACGCCTTCTGTGGATGAGGATGAAGACAGGCCAGTATGTCGAATTGGTTCCAAGACACCTTCGAAGGTGACCATGGAGAAGCAACCGACAAAAGAGACCTATCAGCGGGGGGAATCAACAGGGGGCAGCGAGATCAGATCCTCCCCCTGAGCGGATCCATTTCCATGCAGATCCTGGGATTATCTGCCACTACCAGGTGTTCGATACTGAGATCAGAGTCATAAGAACGACCCCAACGAGTTCCCAATCGATAGGAGAATTTTCGGATTCCGAAGCGGGAGCGGAAGGCCATGCAACTTGATCCAATCCGCTGTTGTAGGGGATTCCATGCCAAAGTGGTAGTCCCAAGACCAGTGGGACAACGAGAAGCGCAACAAACCAGAGCGATGAACCACCCTAGCCCATGCCGACACTAAGTCTTCATGGCTGGAAAAATGGAGGCAAAAAGTGACCCTGGAGAGATCTGAGACTGCAACCGGCTGACGAAGCCCCCAAGAGTCGACGAAATACCTAAAGACACTGAGCGAAGTTTTTTTGCGACCAAACCTGGCCACTAACGAAAGCTTATGGAACTCCGCCGCATCCCGAAGCTCTAGCTCCGAAAGTTGGATAGTCAGCAGGATATCAACATTGCCTCCAGAACGGGCCTCAACCCGGATCAACGCAACCCATCAAGGAGAACCACCGGAGGAGACACAAACATCCGAACCTGAGACGTCGAGCAAAAAGCCTCCCTCAAAGAGCATGGGGGCGCACCGTCCCTACACCGCGCCCGGAAGTCAGCATCCGAGGGACAGCCAACCCGACACGACCCGAATCCACAGGGTGGAGTGACCGACCGAGAGGCGGAGCATGCGACGTCCAAAGCAATCATCCTCTCTCAATACCAACACTTAATTTATCATTTTTAAAACATTTATGTAGTTATTCCAGTATATAAATATGTCATATTATCATTTACGGTATACCTAAATTATATTTTTTAATTTCATAGGTACGGTAATGATTCTAATGGCTAGATTACTAATTCTAACAATCACATTACTATTCCAACGATCATGTTAATATTTAAAAGTATGTCATATTTCATTTAAGCTTTGTGTTGTGTGTAATGTAAGCTATCAAATAAATTGAATTTATTTAATAAGATACATACCATAAAATGATGAGGTGTTATATTCATTCCTCCGAAAAATTTCATCCTCAAAATTTTCATTTGCATTTCATTCTAAATAAATGAAGGTGGTACCTCTTTATAGAATCCTCAACTTCCCACATTGGTTCTTCCATTTTACGTTTTCTTCAATTAACTTCTACCTGTCAAGTCATCTAATTTGTCAATAATTTCCCTCTATTGTAAATAATATCAATAATATTTTCACTGTAATACAAATCAGGTTGCAATTTTATTTTTTCATAGGTGAGTGCAAGCTTTGGGGATAAAATTTACTTTCACAACAAAGAGATATGGAACACATCGTGTGCTTTAGAAATTCTAGGTGGAATCACCAAACGCTAAACCACATCTCCAATTTATTCAAGTATTTTTAATGTTAAAATGCACCTAGGGCTTAGTTTACGTTTCTTAAAGAAACTTATGACACCCTTTAATGGAGATTCTTTTAGAAAGACATGATCTCCCATTGGAAACTCCAAATCATTTATTTGGTTGTCACTATAAGTCTTTTTCCAACTTTGAGATGATTTAATATGTTCTTGAATATTCATTACCTTTATCTTTGTATCTTTATCATGTTTCGGGCATATATGTTTCCCCTCATGAACTTCATCCCAACATTTTGGAGAGACACATCACATTCAATATATAATGCTTCATACGATGCCATTTGAATTATTTTATGGAAACTATTGTTATATGAAAATTCTACAAAAGGTAAATACTAATCCCTCATACCTTAAAATTAATGTGAGTATGATCTCAACATGTCTTTTAATGTTTGAAAGGTCTTTTTAGAATGTCCACTGGTTTTAGGTTTATAAGTAGTACTCAAATGAAGCTCAGTATCCAAAGACTTATGAGGAATCATCCGAAATTTTGACGTAATATAGGGATCCTGATCAGAAGTAATCGATGGGTTTTCACCATAAAGACTAAAAAAATCATTAATATGGAGTCTTTCATGGATCTCTATTTGTAAATCCACCACTTTAGCAAGGAAATGTGCATATTTTATAAGTTGATCAACAATTAACCATATTGCACAATTCATTATTAGAGTCTTCGGTAACCAAATGTCAAAATACATATTATTTTCATCCAATTTTTTTGGCAGGAATAGTTAGATATTTAATAACATTTATGGGATTTTCTCTTTCAACATTTACCTATTAGAAAACTGAACATCTTAATACATAATTAGAAATTACATGCTTCATATTTTCCCACAATAAATGTTCCTTCAAAAATTTATGTATCTTAGTTATACTATGGTGTGTAGAGTAATTTGATCAATGATGATCCTCTAATAATTACCTATTTATCTGACATATAGAAGGAACATATATCCTCTTCCCAAATTTCAAAATATCATATTTATATATGATGTATACCAATTTCCCATTGTTCAAAGCATTAATTTTTTTTTGAAAACTCTCATCATGAGGCTGAGAAAATTTTATCTTTTATAATGAAGATGGTTTTGAAAATTTTTGAAAAAATAGTTATGTTTCACCTTCCATGATATTTCCCATATCCATATTTACTGTATCCAAGTACACAAGGTCCATGTCTATCATCATTTTATTCAGAACTCCATGACCCGCCCTGCACAATGCATCTGCAACCTTATTCGTCTTCCTTGTGTGGTAGTGTATTGAAGAATCAGTATCATTGAGTAACTCTAGAAATATTTTTCCCTTATACAATGTAATTTCAAGGAGAATATATATTTTAAACTCTTGTGATCAGTATATATGAAGCATATTTCAACATAGTGATATTCTCTCAAAATCATTAGGGAAAGGATTATAGCTGCTGACTCAAGATCCTGAGTGGGATAATTATTCTCATGGGTGTATGGATACCTTAATTCATAAGCAATAACTTTATCATTCTATATAAGGAAAAACCAAGTCCTTTATTTGAAACATCACTATAAATCACAATCCAATCATTTCCTAAAGGTATATTCAAAAGAAGATCATTGACCAATCATCTCTTTAACTCTCCAAACTATTATTCAAATTATTTTGTCTATACAAATTTAACCCATTTAAATGTGAGATTGGTTAATGGGTAATCTAATTGGGAAAATTTATGATTGAAATTCTGATAGTAAGTTCCTAAACAAATAAAATTATAAACATCGATTATGTTCATTGGTGTAGTCCATTACTGGATTTCCTTTTTCTTGGATGGATAACTTAGGATTCCATCAATATAGATAAAACAGAAAAAAAAACAAAATCAGCCATAATTTACACTTTCTAAAATTCTCATATAAAAATTCTCCTTTAAGAGTCTCTAGAACAATCTAAATGTGGTTTTTATGGTCCTTGTACCTTTTGGGGTATACCAATATATCATCAATAAATACCATAACAAATTTATCTAGATATAACTTGAATAAATTTTATTTATATCCATAAAACATGTGGGGAATTATTCAATACAAATGAATTAATATAAAAATTTAATGTTCATACCTTGTACAAAATTCTTTCATTGGAATGTATTCTTACTTTACTTGCAATTTATGATATCTATAATGAATATTAAAATTTTAAAAATATAAATCACCATGAATATTTTCAAATTTGTGATTAATGCAGAGTAAAGGACACTGGTTCTTTATCATATTTTCATTGATCTCCCAATATTCAACGCAGAACCTCATAAATCTATTTTTCTTTTTAATGAAAAGAACTATACCACATTAATCTAAAACACTAGGATATATAACTCCATTACCAATCAATGCATCTAGTTGTTTATTTAACTCTACTAACTCCATCGTATCCATTTTATTGGGATCCATTGATACAGGTCTTTCATCAGGGATTACATTAATAAAAAGCTCAACTTCTTGCTCTCGATGATGACCAAGTAATTCCACTATGAATACATTAATATATTCATGTAATATAGGTAAATACTTGATTTAAAGATGAATTTTTTCATTCATGGGTATTATCTTCTCTTCTTCTCCAGGAATAAAATTTATAAGGTCTACTATAGGTGGATCTAGATATGAATTAAATGAATAATTCTCCCCTCTAATGTTGAGAAGTTATTTATCTTCATCACAAATCATAATTTCTTTTTCTTTGCAATAAATGTTTTCATTGTATTTTAAATGTTAGTCCATACCAAGGAATACATCAAAATCAACCATAGGTATGATAACAAAATACACAATTAGATCATGTTTATGTTTCATAGTAAGAACTTATTGACAGATATTTGTTTCCATAAGGTTTACACAATGAGTTTTTATTGAGCACTCTTAAGTCAATGTAAATTTTAAATATCTATTATTTAGAAAACATGGGAATGTATAAATTAATAAGATGATACAAAATCAAATAAATAATAATCTAAATTTGAGGAGATGATTAAATTTCCTACTACCACATAATTATGAACATGATCCTAAAATGTTGTGACTGTATAAGAATGGGGTCTTTCTATTGTCCTTTTTTGGGGATATTTTCTTTGACATCTTGGAAAATCTTGTTCATAGTGTCTGATATCCTTACAACTGAATCATTTCACATTACTGACTTCTTCCCTTGAAATCATAAGCGTATAGGCCTTTTTCTCTACATTTTCAACAAACTAAATTTACCAATAGGCATGTTCCAATATGTTTTTATCCAAATCTATTACAAGTTGGAAATTATATTATTCCCTTTTTACTATTTGAATTATTTCCTTTTTCTAATTATTTAGTATCCCTCTTCTTATCTTTATTCCCTTTGAAGTTGTATGGCTTTGAAAATTCATTCCCTATTTTGATGTCACATGATACTATACCCTCAAATGAAGATAATATTAGGGATACTAATTTCCTTCATATAATTGGCTTCTGACCATAGAATAAATGGCAAGTATTTCTCTTTATATTATTTATGCAGTTCATGTAATGATTTTAAAACCTTTAAAACGTGTCTTCATACTTAGAAACATTTTCATCCTCATTTTGTCTCAGACTCAAGAATTGTTTCTCCATATCCAATCGGTGATCGCAATAGAAATATTTTTTCAATAATATTTCCTTATAAACCATCCATTTTATATTTTCAATTCTTTCCTTATATAGTTTTCTTAATTAACGACCATCATTGATCTGCATCACCCAAGATATGATAAAATTACATGATAACCTTCTCCATTTTATTACATCCCCAAGAGAAAAATAAATTATCTAAGAAATGCATCCATTTCATATCCACAGATAGGTTTTTAGTATTATTAAATGATGGAGTTTGTTGTCTCATAAACAGGTCTAGCATTATTAAACTATGTTCTATATCTGACTATTAAATGTGAGTAAAGTTGTAACTCATAACTTGAGTTGGTTATCCCGGTATAGTAATAATTTGTTTAGATCCAGTTGCAGCTCCTGCTCCAATATCATTATCTTGAATATTTGGGAAATACCTACCTGGAATATATTCCTTGATACAATTTCCATTACATCACTATGCACCATTTCAATTAAATATCACACAGTTTATTATATTAGGAAATTTTAAACTGAGTTAAATACTTAAAAAATTATAACTTACCTCAAAATCAAAAGCTTTGTTAACTTGGGAATATTCTCAAAGGCAGTTACAATGACATCTTTACATAATCTGTGTTTTTCTAAATCTAGTTTCCAATTTTTTTATGAAACGTTATCTAACACAAACTGTAAATGTCCCATCCCTAGTAGAAAATAGTTGGTGGTTACTTTATATAGTCATAATAAATGTTTTATGACTATCCTTGATGGTAGAATCGGAAAATTAAAACTCGTCGTCCACAATGGCAGTGCATCGACACATGAAATATGATGTTTTCATTTTTAAAATAGAATGATATGAGAGGAGATTTGATGATGGATAATAAATTTGAACAATAGAATTCCATTATATATATTATTTTTCAGTTACCATGAAACTTTGTTTGGTAGAGTTTTGGAGAGGATATGAAATGAAAAGGAATTAAAATATATAGAATGAGTATTTTACCTCTTTAATATCGTCTCCTTGGAATCCTCTTTAAGACACATGGATATGATCTTTTGGAAAGACCACAAGGTATAGAAAATGAATAAGAGTCTTGGTAATGGAATTTTGTATAATTTTGGAAAAATTAAATTTTTAGAAGGTGTGAGGATAAAGGGTCACGTGTGGTGTTGTTTATAGGGGAGGAGAGGGGTGATTTTGGATTAATTTTTTCATTTATTTATTATTCAGGGTCAAGAAGGTCAATAGTGTCGATTATTGTGACTAATTTAAGTAAATATAGAATTTTAGTTCTATATAATTTGTTTTTTACATAAAAAATGAATAAAAATTCTTGTATTTAACTTATAATTTTAAATACTAAAAATTATCATATTTCACTATTCATCAAAAATTCAATTCTTTTAGAAAAATCCAAAAAATTCACCCTAAATATTTATTGATGTGTAGATTTCAAAAGGACACTCCATTTATTGAAAATAAATTTCTTTTTATGAGAAATTTAATTTTAAAAAATAATCTACATTTATTCCAAAATATTGATTTTAATATTATAACCGATTTTACGAAACTATGAAAAATTAATTATAGTATCATAAAATGACGTTATAATTATAATTAAACAAAATATTAATTTGTGAATATATTTTTTAAAAAATATTTTTTCAAATCATTATATTAATAAGAAAATTATAAATAAACATTTACATTTCTAAAAAATACCAACACTTATTTCTAATTTTAAAAATATTTTTTCACCTATTAAATGAGATAAATATATCATATTTTGATATATATAAGATACCAAAATTTTATTTATAATTTAATAGGGGTTTTATTATTCTAATTTCCATATTACTATTACTCATTATCACATTTCTATTCCAATGATTATATTAATATTTAATTGTATATCACAATTCATTTAAGCTCGGTGTTGCCTGAAACGTAAGCTATGAAATAAATTGAATTTAATTAAGAAGATACATATAGAATAAAATTGGGGTGTTATACTATCATAGTGGATAGATTCACTTACTGAACAAGGTTCACTTTCCATTCCATTCATTTTTATCTCATGGGATATCCATCTTTACCCCATGCATTGGAGGGCTATATAACTATGATCCCACCCATCTTATAATGAAAATAATATGGATTCATGGTATAAGATCATAACACATTCACTGTATCATAACCTATGAAAAAAGAAACAGGTTTCATAAACACTTCACTATCGCATAACCTACAATAAATAAATGGGTTTCATAAACTATTCATCAATGTATAACATGTGGAAAAAATTGGTATTATAATCATTTAGTCATTTCATCATAGCATAAACCATTGAACATGAACATGTTTCATAAACATATTTTCATAATAACAATAAACCATCCATATAAAGAATAAATATGGTTTCATTGGATCAAGTCCCCAATATATGTTATGTAACAACAATGGATTTTATCTTGAATGAAATATTCCGTTAAAATATCTCACAAAATATTTCTTGAGAAAAATACCCTTTTTACTATGAAATCACTTATTTGAAAATTTAAAATTCTAAAAATATTAAGGAATATATTTTCATTAGAAAATAAAAATTTAAACATTTAAAATATTATTCATATCATTGAGTGGTATTGATGTCCTGAAACTCCATTCATTCCTATTAAGTTAAAATAAAACATTTCGTTCACCCTTTAATAATAAAATATAGTATACATAATTCAAAAAAAGATTAGAAGGTTCCATTTATTCCATTTTTTTAAAATTAAATAACGTGTAAAAATTAATTTAAACTATTATAAGAATTATATTTAAAAACTATTGAGAACATTTTTAGAACGATTAGACAAGGAATAAAAAGAATCTTCAAAAAAAGAGAAATAAAGTCAGTTTTATTTAAAACATTATTTTTATATATTTAGTTATTAAAGAGAGGTAAATGAATGAAAAATATGTAATCTTCAGAAATAAATATAGGCTATTGAAATACATTAATTTCATGTGTGGTACATCATGAAATTTCATCATCAAAGAATATTCATAAATAATCCCAATAAAAAATGACATTACGACATAAAAATCATACCACATTGGTAACTTTAAAATCAAAACCAATTGAAATATATAACCTTATATAGATATTTAAATCCCAAAAATTTTAATTATAATCATCATAAGTTAAATTCATGGGAACAATATATAGCACAGAAAAAATAAGTGGTGAATATGGCATGTGTCTCACATAAAAAATGTGAGAAGAAAATCCCATAACATGAGTTCCACATGTTTTGAAATTGAAAAATAAAGCATGTGGCATACCCCTTATGTATTCACCTATCCTTGAAGAAGAGTAACCAAACCCAAGGAGTGGGTTTTTAAGAATTATATATAAATATATTCTCAGTCAATGATGCCCAACCAAAAGAGCAAGAGGATCTCCATCTCAAAGATCATCATAGAAAGAATATTATCCATCAGTTCCAAAAGTAAATCATCGATTCCCATCATCCCATGAATCTTCGGTGAATATTAAATTATAAGGAACTCATTCAGCACACATTTATACTAACCACTTTATGAAGCACTCACATACTCTCACAGTTTTAGGTCGTGTCACAAAAACGCATCTTTATGGGGAAAGAATCCCAATTCATCATGAGTCCAAATCCATTTCAAACATTATTCTATCGATGATACTCATAGTAGATGGGCCAAAATTTCAAGGTGAATACCTCATTCCATGGTACGATAGGAGTATCCTACTTTGATAGTCACTGAGGAACTCCATCACCCAGCAGTGCTGGAGGGTAACACCAGGGAGATGTCTCTGGGGAACTACACTACACAAACCTACTGGAAGGTAACACCCCATAGAAGTCATCGAGGGACTCCCCTATCCTTCCCTGCTAGATGGTAATGATGGGAAAGGTCATCTGGGATCTTTGTTGCCCAGCCCTTCTGAAGGTTAATTCCGGAAAATGTTATCGGGGAACTCCACTTTCCATCCCTACTAGAGGGTAATCCCTATAATTATCCGGTGATTTTTCCTGACCTCTACCATCATCAGATGTAACCCCAGTATGTTCCAAGTTCTGAACATTTCACATCAAATCTCAAAATCTACAACTGTGGGAACCATCACGTTCTTTGTGAGAAAAATAAATGCTATACACAGTCCAAAATATGAGTTAAAAAATAGGATATATGGGACTTGGGAGTTTCCTAAAAAATAACTAAGGGGATAGACCATATGCAAGGAGACCCACTCTACATGTATCCCTACTTCACATCCAAGTCATGTCCCTGGTAACTACACAGATCCCTATCTTTGCATCAGTATATGCTGTGTAGGTGGACTACATGGCATGTCTATGTAACACGGGACCGAGACCTATCTTGGTGGTCGTATACTTGAAACATTCCATGTACCAAGTCATGTGATCCTTTACATAGCATTCTTACATAGTAAAGTGGTAGATGACATGTTATGGATGTACACATCATGCCTTCCTTACGGGTTTTTAAAACCCTAGTCGCCACCATAGAAAGGATACACATCATGTGTTCTTCATTGAACAAGACGCGTAGTGGAATATTTTTACCAATAACTCTAATCTAATCACTATATTTGATTCTTCTATATACTCCATGGATTATTCCTTGAATCTATCCCAAAATTGTGGATCTGGCCAAAAAATGAGGAGCTCAGTAGTTGCTCGTCAGAAATCAACCAACAAATGTCGATGAGGATTTCATCATCCATTCTGCACATCACCACACCTATACTCATCTAGATCATAGTGATTATATATAGGATCAGTTATACTCTCCTCGCAAGAATCCTGAATATATGATCTTCTTGTCAAACTGTTGTTGTTTCATCAATTCACCTTGGATCTGGCAGTCTGATCAAGCTCGGTATCTCCAAGAAAAGTTGATCCAAGACCTCGGGGATCGAACCAGCGAGGAACATAAATAAATTAGGTTTGACAGAACCAAAACAATGTTTAAACATTGTTGCCCAAATATTCTTTTCATATGATCAAGAAAAGATGTATTGGGGTTAGAAAATTTATTAAACAAACTGAAATCAGATACACAGGCTCATGAAAAGTCCATAACACGGAAAAGATTAAAGAAATAATAAATATATTCTCAATTAATTAATTATAAGGGCCAAAACATCATATAACAAGTCATAAATTAGTTTTAGATCAATTTTTGATGAATAACGCATCCAACAGCTATTTGAGTGGTGCTTCTACATTTTTACATCTTGATTTACTTGATCCTGGAGTTTCATCAACATTTGAGATGATCTTCCATAGAAAGGAGGATGGATCTCTCTCTGATGATTCAATAAATTATGAGCCAATCAAGGAGAATTTTTCCATATATATTATTTTATAATGTGTCATATAAAGTTAAAATAAAATAATTATAAATATAAATGATTAATAAATCATCTTAAATGCACCGCCAATGAGAGAGGGGTCCAAACACACCGCACCGACTCATTTTATGTTGAAGCTAGGGTAATCATGATATTCTAGACTTAACATAGGTCATAGATTTTTGATCTGATCAACTTTTTAATATTTATCCAATTTATTTATGAATCTACACAAACACAATATAAAATATATTTAATAATTTTATAAAATTATTTTAGGGCTCACCGGGCCCCGAAATCATGTACCATCTCAGCACCTAGTTCTAGAAATATATATTTATGTATTTAAATGTCTTAAAAGAAAAATATTGGGTCTCTACATAATTCTATACATCAATATTTTCTTCCCTAAAAAGAAAAATTGAGTAAACAATTTTGGACACTCAGCCCGCATCTGGCTATCCCACTCTCAAGAACTCTCTGGCACACTTTCTTCCTTCCACTACATGAGAACCAAGGGAATGGTCCACCCACACAGGGTCCTCCCATAACGACCCTATATCACCACTAGGTGATCCAAAAAGGTGGCTCCATCATCGATTTCCATCTCAACTTAGTCGATGATGTTCATGGGTTCATACATTTATTTCCTCATCTGTGACATGTGGAAAATATCATCCACCCACTCCGACTGTGGGGGTAGAGTAAGGCGGTATGCGAACTCACCAACCATCTGCATGATCTCAAAAGGCCTCTTTAATGTCGAGGAAAGATTTCCTCCTCGATCGAAGCTTCATATTCCTCCTCAAATGGATACTCTCAGGAAAACATGTCCCCCCCACTCGAACTCCATGAGCCTATGATAACGTTCTAAATATGACTTATGTCTACAGTGGGCCATCCTTTCCCGCTCCCCGATGACCTATAAATTTTCAATTATCACATTTACCATATCTTGTCTCACAATATATGACTTTCCAATCTTCATCCATAACAATTTTGGCCTATAATGTCTCTAAAATAGGGCATCAAAAGGATCCATTCCTATGGTATAGTGATTAGTATTATTATATTTAAAATCTACCAAGGGTATGTAATCTTCCCATATTCAACCGAAGCCCAACATTCAAGCCCTCCTTATATCATCTAGAACAAGGATAGTGCATTTTGTATGCTCATTAGTCTGGTGGTGAAATGATGCACTAATCCACAATGGGGTCTTGAATTCCTCCTATAGGCCTCCCCAAAATTGTGATATAACCCATGAATCAAGATCAGAGACAATCTTCGAGGTAAAACCATGAAGGTGACTGATCTCTTGTATGAATAGCTTCCCCAAACACTCCACCGAACTCAACTCCCTGATGTCAAGGATGTGTGATGACTTTGTGAGTCAGTCAACTATCACACAGATGGTGGCATGGACATTCACTATGTGTGGAAGACCAATGAAATATTATATGGATATGTCATCCCTCAACCCCAAAAGAATCTCAATATGATGCAACAAGCCTTCAAGGACATGGTGCTCAACATTTACCCAGTAACAAGTGAGACACCAGGAGACGTACACAACAATGCATTATCTCATGTCATACCACAAAATTATTATTGAAGATCTGTGTACATATTCCACACATGGGGATTTATATCTAGGGATGAAGTGTGGAACTCCCGCATGACCTCATCCCACACCATGATTGGTACCATTGTTCACCCCTGAAACAAGATGATGAGGTTCCCTCCTTTATAATGTCCATCTAGTGAGTCGCCTATGGATATATCAAAATGTAAGAACTCACATTAAATGTATCCTAGAAAGGACTCTTTCACATGGTCAATAAGATAAGGAGTCAACACCATTGACTAATGAAAGGTTGTACCCTTTTTCTCCACCAGGGCCATTTATAGGGAAGCTAACTACTCCGAATATTCCTATTGTATGCGAGAATGAGACTTCCAACTAAGGGAACCTGTTACAAGGTTTTCCTTATCTAGAGTATATACTATCTCTAAGTCATTGTCTTCTATGAACTATATCCAATGTCTCCATCTTAGGTTCATGTATCTTTTAGTGAATACGTACCTGAGACTCTAGTGGTCTGAGTAAACTTAAAAGTGCTCCCCCAGAATGTAGTGTCCCTACATCCTCTAGAAAAAGACTAACACATCCATCCCTAGGTCATGAGTTTCATAGTTATTATCATGGGTTATAAAATGACTCAAACTGTATCTAATAAATTATTATCATTGGATCAACTCATAGGTGAGATGAGCTCCTAAGGCATCCCAATACACTATGAACTCAACGCCTTCCTTTGGTTGTCTCAATAGTGGACCATTCGTCAGCACCGACCTCAAATCCTCAAAGGTCCACGGGCACTACTCAGACTAGGTAAACGAATGCCTTTTTCACATCAGGGGGGTCAAATGGGTTTTGATCCTATATAATTATTCCTCAAATCGATTGTAATAACCTACTAGAATAATAAATCTACCCGCCGATGACACATTCTTGGATGAATCCTGAGAAATCGGTATTTCAATATTTACTGGATCTATAGAAAACCCATGATCATAAACGAAATGTCCCAGAATATGAACCTCATGAATCTAGAATTATCACTTTGAGAGCTTTCTATAAAGCTAGTTATATTGAAGAAAATCGAGGACCATACTCAAATTCTCTACATTCTCCTCCTCTATTGCAAAGTAGATGACTTTATCATCGATGAAAAAAATAATAAATTGGTCAAAGTATAGTTGTAAAACCAGGTTCATCAAGGCTATAAACATGATTGGGGAATTATTCACACCTAACGGAATCTCCAAGAACTCATAGTATCCACAACGACATCAGAATTCCAAATTTGTATTATCAGTCTTTCAAACCATCAAATGGTGGTAGCTGGACCTAAGATCGATCTAAAAGACCCATCTCTAAACTAGAAAATGATAAAATAGATCATCAATCATCAAAAGGTAAACTTTTTAATTATCATGGATGAGTTAAAGCAATGATATTCCATACAATGTTGTAGGCTCACATCCGTCTTTTTTATGAATAACACTAGATCTTCACATGGGGTACACTAGGTCTCATGGAACAATTCTCTAAAAGGTCCTCCAAGATTAACCATATCACCTAGATCTTTTTAGGTTCCATCCTATATTCCCCATAAGATATTGGGGTTGTCCCTAGATGCATGTCGATGAAAAACTCATGTCTTGCCTCGTAGGTAGTCCCAGAACGTCTATGGTGAAAACATCCATATAATCTTACACTACTGAAGGATCCTTTGTGAAAACTGAACCTACGCATAAAAGGGCTGAACTCTCCAACTAATGGGTGATGGTATTCTTCCTCTTTCTCACTGAAACTACTCTCTCGACAATTAGAAATCGCTCTTTTGAACAGAAGAATTTCATCCCATCAGTGCATATGAATCTTACTAGTCTTTAGTGATATTTAATCTTGGCTCGGACCATGAAAATCCAATCCATACACATGAAGAAGTAATAGGGTTCCATCATGATAACCAAAATGTCCCACAAGAGCCTCTTTCAACTATGGAATAGCTCACATTACTGACCAATGAAAGATACTGAAGAAGCATTCCGTATAGTGACTTCATGTTGAAGCTTATGTGGCAGTTCCACTATTGGGAGTGCCATATCACACATCAAGAGTATATAAATAAACAAGTGGCTAGAACTATGTCTACTGTTGAAAAGGAAAATTATTAAAAAAAATATCACACCTCATATTATCTCATGCACTGCTGGATCATAGACATCTATAGCCTACAACTACCCATGACCCTGATCGCCAGCATACTAAGCTAGACATGGGCCAGCTGGTCATGGTGGTGGAAGGATCTCATAGTGGTGTCCACCACCCAAAGCTCCCCAACTACAATGATAGCTCAACTGCTATGGGGACCAACCTTTACTCACATAGGAGATCCCTGATCATGGTGTTGGCTCTATCATGTCATTTCATATGTTATCTGGCTGGGATATTCAGCACTTCTTGCTGGGATGTCCAGTACTATGTGACCTCCCCCATCACAAGTAAGGAAACACCCCTATTTCATCTACCCTTCCTCTATGCACTATATCAGTCCCATGTGACTATGTGCTTGAGCCTACTCATGAAAGGGTCACCTACTCTGAGATCTTAGCACCTAGAATCTACTAGTTGATATTGACAACTTAGATATGCGATTCTAACTTCCATCTACAACTAAATATAATCAATCTGACTAAAATCTCTCTATCAGCAGTGCCTACTCCAGCACCCCGACATTGGTGGGGATGCACAAAGTCATGACCCTGGCTCAAATATCTCGGTGGAGTCTCTTTAAAAACTTCTTGCTCGAAAGTATCTATCATAGATCAGGTAAATGGAGTAGTGCATAAGGTCTATGAACCTCACTGTGTACTCTTCTAGATTCATACCTCCTTTCTGATGCTTGATAATTCCACGGTTCCGAACTTATCACAAGAATAAATGTTTGTACTCCTCACAAAATATCTATGGAAATTTATCTCATGAGAGTTTCGACTCATTGTAAATCTGCATAAGGAGGATCCACCATCGACATGATAATTCATGGAAAAGGGTGGCTACTAGTACCACAACCTAATCCATTGGGGTTAAAATCAGACTAAATATAAAAATGACTGAATATATCCAATCCAATACTACTTATAGATCTGGCTCTATACGGAACCTCAACAGTCTCTAACGCTGGAACTCATAGAGTTCACTAATCCTGCACACATTTGTAGTTTTCTCTGCATTGATGGTATTCTACTCAATATGTATAGGTGATCCTACCTTCCCACATTGAGTAAGGGGATCATAGGATGGTCCCTTAAATTAGGACTCATCTCTCATAGGATCATCGTCATGAACCATAGATGGTGTCCAAGATGGTTGTTGTCATAGTGCCATCCTAAAATTTATCAAGGAGTACCAGGCTCATATGATAATATATTTATATATATATTTACAACAATGGGGATTTCACTCTAGAAAGATACTCAAAGACTCAATACTATATGATTCATGTACCATTTAACCCTGCAAAAAATGTCACGACATACCGAGTTGACAAGATGGTAGTTCGGGTACTAGTGAATGGATATGTTCCAGCTATGCCATTAATTGACTCCCAATAATAGAAGCCAAACTTTATAAACTTTAACAATATTTCCATAAAAAAACCAAATTCATTTTAGGGAATATCTAAAAATATCCCAAGGATTGAACCACATTTGATACCAATCTTTCATGACCAGCCCCATGTTAGGGCACGAGTTCGACTACCGCCAGCCTGCCTCTATAGCCTAGGGGAAGTCGACTGGTGCCGATGTAATAACAAAATTGTGGTGTCCTTTTCCAAAATTCATATACACATGCACACATCCAACTCAATGTAAAAATTCATAGGGAAATAGGAAATGATGAAAAACTGCTATAAAGTAAACTAGGAATACATGAACCTCGAGACCTTGCCAAAGTATGGTACAGTAAACTAAAAAAGAATGTGAAAAAATACATACCCTACCAAAAATGTGTCCCAGCCTAAAAGAAAACAGTAATGTTAAACAAATTAATGGAGTCCCACTCCTGAATCCAAACCTATGAACACCATACACAGTCCAGGAACCTAGTATCCATAAGCTCCTTTGATGTAAAAATTGAACTTTCAATCATTTTAAAAAGACACGAAACATGTAGGTAAATCCCATGAGGGGTGAGTATATATATACCATGTACAATTCCATGAAATGGGTGAGGGTGGAGAATTAATAGATACAATGGATGAGAAAGATAATATATAGCACAAGGTAAAATGAAATAGTACATATCAACTAAACAAAGTGTGAAAGTAAGATCGTCCAAGCACCAAGGGGCTAAACACATTGAGTATATGAACTACCTGTTGAGCCTCCTATACCTATAATAGGAGTGTGGAATCATCAAACCATGAGAAACTAGTCAAAGAAAGCACATGACATACCTCATGTGCCTTCACCGCTCTATGAATGAGAGTAACCAAACCAAAGGGTGGGTATTTAAGAAGGATATATATATATATATACATATACACATATATATATATACTCAGTCAAATAAGTTCAACCAAAAGAGTAAGGGGATCACCATCACACAGCTCAACCTAAGAAGAAAAGTATCCAAATGTTCCAAAAGTCAAATCCAATATCCCACATGTCTTCCTTGAACACACAAGTCTAAGGAACTCATTCGACACACATTGATACTATTCTCATTGGGCTGCACTAACTGAACCACATAGTTTTAGGTTTCATACCTAAAACACATCTCCATGGAAAAATCACCCCTCTTACTTGTGATTAGAAATCCTAAAATAGGGTTCTCATAATTATTCCATATTGATGAGGGGTCAAAAATTATTGGTAAGGATCCCATGCCCTGGTAAAATAGGGGGTCCTATTTTGATAGTCACTTAGGAACTCCACTACCTAAACCTAATAGACAGTAAATCCAAGAAGAATTCAAACAGAACAATACTACCAAGCCCTGATTGAGGTTAATGCTTGGAAGAAGTAGTCATAAAACCTCACTTACCAACCCTGCTTAAGGATAACACCCATAAGAAGTCATCAGGGAACTCCACTGCCCATCCCTACTAGGGGGTAACGCCTGGAAAGGTCATTAGGGAACTCTACTACAAAACCTTGCTAGTGGTTAATGCTTGCAATGGTAGTTAGGGAACTCCACTTCCCTACCTTGTAGGAGGGTAATTCCCATAAAGGTCGGTTGGTAACTTCATTTACCATCCCTCCTAGAGGTAATTCCCATAAATATATAGTGATTCTAAATGATCATTGGAATCATGGTGTGTCTCCTCAATACGTTCTAATCCCAGAACATTCCACATCATATCTCAAATTCCATAACTAAGGGAACCATCATGATCTATATAGAAAAACTCTCCAGATATGCTACCTGAAATCCAAAATCTGAGATAAAACAATGAAGATTGAAGACTTTTTAGCTTCATGAAATTGAACTAAGGGGGTACATAGTGTTCGAGGGGACCCATAGGGAATGTGGCCCCACTTCAAAGCCTGATTGTGTCCCAAGTAACTTCATGGATCCCTATCTGTACATCAATACGCACTGTATAGGTAGACTACACAGCATGTCCACGAAAGATGGGACCGAGTTGTGTCTTTATGGTCATGTATTTGGTACATGTTTTTTTCTTGGCCATGTGATTACTCACAAAACGTAATTACACAAGAAGGTGGTAAATGGATTGTTAAATATTTACACATGGTTCCATCCTTACATGTCTCCAAAACCCTAGTTACCACTTTAGAAAGGCTACATGTCGTGTTTTCTTCATTGAACATGATGTGTAGTCAGGTTTTTTACATAAAACACAGATCTTAACCTGTTATTTGAAAATTATCAATCTACCAATAATTCTAACCAGAATTTTTCTAAAAATCCTAGATCTATCCAAAAAAATGTGGATCTCTTTCGTTTCTCATCGTAAATTAGCCATCAAAAGTCGATGATAGGTTTTTCATCCATTTCACATTCTATCATGCCTATATTCATCACAATATTGATGATTAAACACTATATCAGTAATCGTTTCCCCAAAATGATCTCAGATCTATGCTCATTTCATAAAACTGTTGTTGTTTCATCAATTCGTCGTGAATCTAGGGGCCTGATCATGCTTGTTACCTCCCAGAAAAGTAAAGTCAGGACCTCAGGGATCCAACTGGTGATAACGCAAAGAAGTAAGGGATAAAATCACCAAAACAAAGTTTAAACATCATTGGCCTAGAATTCTTGTCCAATAATCAAGAATGTATGTACTGGGGTTATAAAATTGATTAAAAAAATTTAAATATAGTATATAGGCTCATGAAAGGCCATAATAGGGCATTGATCGAAGAAAGAATAAAGATATACTCAATCATTTAATCATGTGGGATGAAGACCACATATAAATAGTATTACCTTAGTTTTGGACCAATCTCTAATGAAAAACTCATCTGACAACTGCTTGAGAGGAGATGTTGTGTTTATTTCATCCTAATCTTCTCAATCCTATAGTTGCATCGCCATTGGATATGATCTACCAGGGGAAGTAGTTCTCATCTGTTATTATAAAAATTGTAAGCTAACCTTGGAAATGTTTTCCATGGTTATACTTTTATAATATATCATTTTAGGTAAAAAAGTGTTAATTAATCATTTTATTAATTAGTTAATCCACTTAAATTCACCACCAATAAGAGAGGGGTCCAAATGTCCCACAAAAACTCATTTTATCTCACTCCTAGGGTAAGAACCATGCTTCAGAATCAACCATGATCTCTGATTTATGATCCAATCAATTGTTTAATATTTAACTCATTTTTGTTAAGATGTTTCACATGCACAATAAAAAAACATTTTGAATATTTTTATAAAGTTAATTCTAGTCACACTAGGCCGGGAAATCGCACTCTGTCACAGTGCCTAGCTCTAGAAATATGTTTTGAAATATTTCAAATTT
Organism: Viscum album; assembly: GCA_963277665.1. Classification (NCBI taxonomy): domain Eukaryota; kingdom Viridiplantae; phylum Streptophyta; class Magnoliopsida; order Santalales; family Viscaceae; genus Viscum; species Viscum album. The sequence continues at coordinate 21,420,857 of OY728154.1, forward strand.
TTATAAGAAAAAACTATGTCTCTAAAAATGGTTTTTTATTTGATTTTAATAATCATTTTGAAAAGAATTTATTTAATGCTACATAATTTAATTTTAATTATTACACACCTATAAGGTGTTTTTTCAAATGTTTCTATTGATTTTATTTGTAATAATTGGGGTAATTTTATAGGATAGATAAATATTGATTAATAATGAATTGTAAAGTAGTATTTATGGAAATACTTAATTATTGTTAGGGGTGTTTATATTACAAAATAATTCATTATTTGAATATATTTACTTATACTATTCTTTGATATTGTTAGGTACTCAAGTAAAATTTGGTTTTAATGAAGTGTGATCTATTATGGTTTATGTTTTTTTCGTGTTTTCTATTTTTTCTGTGGGAAAATTTTGGAATTATAGAAATACTCATGGGAATCATTGGATACATAGGGGGAACCAATACACATAACATGCTAGTATTAGGGGATACCATTCATATTAGATACCATTTGTCCTACCCGACATAGGGATACACTAATGCACGATAAACCATGATTTGTGGATGTATTTTTTTCTACCTAGCAGAATACCATGATAGTGCATTTTTATCCATGTATAGCGGATAAAATTTCAATTAAACTCTTATATACTTCACACTAAATAATTTTGAGACTCTTCCTTACATAAGTTTTGTTTGAAAAGTAATTTTAATATAGTGACCCTAAATTCTTTGACCAACATCCCCAACGATCTCTCCCATGGTGAACTGTTTTATTTATATTAATTTATGACAAAACATATATACTTTTACTTCCTTTTTTACAGGAGAAATTCTTAACTCTTTATACTTATTTAAAGTTGGAGTATCATTGTTACATTTTTTCTAAAAAATGTAAAGGCAATTTTTATAATTGATAATTTATAAAAATGTGTTTTTTTGGGATTCACAAATAGTACTTGATGGGATCATGTTGGTATTATTATGTCAATATCCTACATGCACTCTTTTGGTGTATAAAAATATCAATTTTTTTCATTGTTCTATTTGAAGGTGCATATAATATCCTTTATTTTTTAAAATATTGGCCTATTTACTACGGTTTAATGAAATGTATGTGATTTCACATAAAGGTTTTCATGTCTCATAGGGAGTTAGTAGCATATTTAGTTTTACACTTATTTGGTCTTGTATATCTTGTATGAGTTGTGTTATTCCTTGTTTTTCATATTCCGACATTGTATTTAATTTATTACATGTTTGTTAATTGGATAATTGTTTTTTATTTTCATCTCATCTCTTCATTATAGTCTTTATAAGAGAATTAATTTCCATTACTGATTGTATATGACCCTAGAATATGCTATCCAAAAATTGAAACATAGAAAACTCCCTTGGCCATTTGTTGGGTCAAATTTGTTGTTAAAAAGGATAAAATAGGTCAATTTATTAAAATATAGAAAAATTCAACTAAAACCTATTTAAGCCTGATATCCATATATTTATTTGAATTGAATAAAATAATTAAAGAACGTACATTTTCATTATTAATTCATTCCATCTAGGTCATTCTACAAAATCTTGATAGGGATCACTAATAAGTAACTAATAGAATCATACTACCAAGGGTATTCTACGACTGTATGATTCTCCCAATATTTTTGAAGTAAACCCTCCTCCAAATGATGTTTTGTAACCTTTGTTTAAAAGATATGAAAGGACAGATAATATATGCTTTAACATTGGAGGTTCATAGGGATATATTCAAAATTTAATACACCTATAACAAACAAAACATGATTTGATTCCAGACATTTCTAAAATTTTCATCCTTTGAGTGAAATTCATATTATTTTAGAACACTTTTTGATTCTAACTCTTCATTTTGAACAAATTTTTTATGATTAAGAAAAATTTTATATTTAAACTAATCAAATCATAATCAAACGATGATTGAGCCAAACATAAGATCTTATAATAGGATGAAATGGTCATTATATATATTATCACATAACTTATACATTTCTATCCACATCACTAGAAAATAATTACCATTAAAAAGTCATTGTTTACACCAAAAAAATAAATACGTAATTTATACCACAACTCTATGTTTTCAATTAATTTAATATTTCAAATAATCTCTCATTTTCACTAACGATCATAAAAATAGTATAATTTCATATTAAATCAAATTATATTTTAAAATATATGAAATCTAGCTAGAACTCCATATGTATACCTTTTATAACATAATTTTAAAATCTAGCTTTCAATTTTTTATCGTGCTACATCATATATGACAACATAGGAAAATCATTAACAAAATCATTTATATATCATCAAAACACATTTTGCGTAATTCTAAATGTTTTTTATAAACTACTTATAAAAAAACAAAAGCACAATTGAAACAACTATCATGTTTGACCCTATTAGAAATTATAGTATTGACAAAAAAGTTGAATTATATAGTTTATAATTGTAATCCAATAGTTACTTATAAAAAACAATATGATCTTCCCAATTTATAAAGGGATCAGTTGCTTTCTATCTCAAAAAAATTCATCCCCATAATTATGTCTTCCAGATACATCATATATAAGCATACATAAGTATATAATCCCTTTATCTAAGTAATTATTTGACTATGATACATGATAAATGTCAATACCATATAGTATACTCATATATTCATTATTCTCTAAGTATATACTAGTTAGATGGATAGACACAATAAATATCATTCACCAAAATAGATGAGGTCACCACATACCGCTCATAAATATATTGATGAATATCAAATTTAATTTATCTATGTATATCCAAAAATTTCCTTAGGATATTTCAATTAAGGTTATAGATGTGATACTTATTATATGAGAGGATAAATATCTTCTCAATTAAAACTCCACTTATGATATTATCACCAGAAAAATGGAAACCCCTCATTAATTTAATCTCATGGATGGTATAATAGTGGTATCAATGCACAAATTCTTTATTACTAGGTATCTTTTGAACCATAGGTAATGGTGATTTAATATTAAAATTTTACCTCAACTATACTAAATTTATTGTATAATATTATCCATATGGTGTACAAAGTTTATCATCCATCTAAAAAAACACTTTTTGTGACTCATGATTGAAATATTTACCCCTAAATGACATTGAACCAATAATATTCTTCACATTTCTTAATAACATATAATACTCCTTGATAAACATCTATTTGGAATAAACTCAAAATCATAATTTGAGATGTTAATTATTATTTAAGATCATATAATACGTGCAACCAATATAAAAAAATAATAAAATAATTATTTTTTTATAACATGATACATCATACATTCTTTTGAACTCGTTTAATAATATTCAGAAAACTATGCATCAAAATTTATTTAATCAGATTCTTTATGATTGCCACCAGTGTGGAAAATATTTTTTATACTTTTAAAGGGTTTTTACCCTCATGACATCACTATATAATTTCTGGAACATTACTTTGTGACCATCAGATTAATCCTCACAAAATATTTATCTAATAGGTGTTATCAATGAGTATATATTGTTTGAATAACGGTAATATTACAATTCATGATTATCATGATCAACTATTTGAATAAAATATTAAACAAAATTTACTTCACCATATATAATTTTATGATGTTAATGAATTATTTTCTCTAAAACACTTAGAAATCAATATTTATTTATCATTATCGTCAAAAAATATTATAATTAAAACTTTTATATGAAAAATATTTTTATGAAAATTTAAATTTAAATTATTATATTAATAGAATTATTTTCCAATATATCAAAAACCCCATTAAAAATATTAAGTGGAATTCACTTTTAATTTGTTCATGTATAATTTTTTTTTAAAATGTATGATTTTTAAAGTTCAAAAATACTCCCACCATCCTTTTAAAATTTTATTTAAAAACATATTTCTAATATAAAAGCTCTTCTATTCTTCGAAATACCACTTCTTTATTTTTTAAGAATATTTAAAAAATAAAATATTTAAAAACATATCATATTAGTGATTATATGTGTTTAGAACAATATTTATTATAATTTTATCTTCGTATTTAAAATATATCATTTTTGGCTAATGGGAGCCTTTCCCACATATTTTAATAAATATAGAAAAATTATTTTTTCTAGGATAAAATATTTTTTTCCATAATATTTTTTAAAATATGGTACAGTATTATATTATATCATAAACTATGTCTATAAAAAATATTGCTTTTCTAAATTATTGATAGCGATGGCTGTTTATAATAAAAAACCATTCAAAATCATGGAAACTGAGATAAAAATATATATATTATAATTTATAAATACATTAAGTATATAATATATCATAGAATTATTAATCTTCATAGTAACAACCCTTTATACTTTATTTAAATGAAATCATTAATCATTAGTAATCCTTTTCTTAATTCTTAATTACAATAAATTAATAATATTTGTATATGTTTTCTATCATACAACCTTTAAAATAAAATAATAAAATTCTATAACATTAAAACCTACGGTGAAATTTCTATGGATATTCTTAAAACCCTTTAGGAATTTTTAAAAACTCTTATTCCATTAGCTAGGTTCACTATGATTCAAATACTACCCCTCAAAACTTACACCTATCTTATTATTTAAATAATAAAGGATATATATTTTTCCTCCAGTATTATTCTTTTAGATCAAAATTTTACCCCTATATTTTGTTAACACATCACAAATTCCTATACCTTACAAGACCCACTTAGTTATCATAAATATATTGATGAAATTTGAATCCTATTATTAAAAAAATTTATATTATTGGAACCCTCTTGAAATGATTGTAGGATTAATATCATTTACCGAATAATCATTAAATGAATTCCAAGACTGTCTGATTAATTTATATACCCAATTATATTGCGTATATAAGTATAGGATAAAATTAAAAATAGAATATTCTATCTAAAAACTGATCCAAAAACCAATTAGTAAAAATTTCATAAGGTTATGGTAAGAATAAATATATATTTATTGAATAAGTTAAATATTTATCCATTCTTGAATGAATCTCTATAACATAAATTTTGTTATATTTTTTTATGAAAAAATATTAAATTATTACACTATTTCAATGTGTTACTTCCATTAAGATATTTATTTCAAAACATAAATCTTAGATTAAAATTTGATGATGCTGATTTCATTTTATCTACAAGGGATTTTTATTATGAGTATCATGTTTTCCAATAATTTAATATGGAATTTTATTAAATATCTTCTCACTAAAATGATGACCTCATTATACTACTCTGTCAAACTCATTAGTGTTTCACATAGATATTCAGGCAAACAAATTTAACTATCATATCATATATTATTATTGGATTGTAAATAAGAGAAATATTTTTTAAAACCCTTAATAAGGACTTCCCTAACATGATACCTATATGAAACTCATCCTATTTGGTCCACCCATATATGTGTCTCATAAATCAAATTTTATGTATTAGCACTAATTCAAATTGATTCCCTCTATAGTATACATTACTTACGCTTTATAATCCATGGGAACTCAACATGGGCACGAACAACCTGTTTGGATGATCAATTCCTTGTATGGTTTTTATTTTGAAGGAATTTGAAACATAGTTTTACTAAAAGGTTTTAAAACCATAACCTCATATATCATGTATTCCCTTTATGTGTGCATGATTTTAATGATTTAGTTCTTATAAATAATTATTTCATATTTTCAATACATAATAATGTATAATACTTCTTAAGAATACTTATTTTTATAAATTATCTTAAAAGAAAATACAATTATAATTACCCAAATTTATAATGATCCAATTCAAAAAATACATGAAACCATTTATTGTAGTTTTTTATAATCATGAAAATCCAAAGTCTTTATAAGGGAAAAATGTCTATATTGGCATCCATGCCTTATTTTTTATGTCATATTTTAAACCACCATGTAAATGGATTTTCTAACCAAAATTACCCCTCTCCATAGATCATTACACAAACTAAGCATCACTTCCAAGATAATAACAACACCAATTATGTATAAAATATATGAAAGCATTAACATAAAGTTAAAACCCAAAAAACAGTCATATTAATGGTATAATGTAACTAAATATTATTTAATATCTATCATATTATTCCTTATATGCCTGACATAAAATTTATAAGAAATATTTTAACACTTCAAGCTAACCTACAAATACAATCATGGTATAAATAATTTATATTCAAGTAAGATAAAACTGGGAATAAGAAAAATAAATGAACATTAGAAAAATGAAAACATGAGAGAAACATTATGGAAATGTTATAAATAAAATATAAATATTATAAAGTTTATACATTCTATTATAAACATTTCATAAAAAAATAAACATGTTTATTTTAATATGCACCATTTAATTTTAACATTTACATGGTATTTAATATATAATCATTTTTAATTTAATATATATATATTTATATAAAATATGATAATAATATAACCTTTTCATTTTTAATATAAGCACTTTACATAATTTAAGGATAATATATTTCATTTTATTTAATCCATGATAACATTTCCAAAATTCTTTTCATAATGGTATATATAATTTTACAAAATTACTCCTTTTATATAAAAATTGAAAATTATTATTTATGAACCATTCATAAATCAATATAAAACCCTATTATATTAAATATAATTTAGAATTTATAAAAAATTTATAAATTGATAATCCATGTAAATTTACTTTAAACTGAGATCACATTTACCAAATTGTTATTAGTATGATTGAAAGACCCACCTCTAATTAAACAAAGACCATCCCGGATCACTCCTTTTTTGGTTTCTAAAACATTTAAAAAATAAATTTTCTTTAAAAACATGAATACAACTTTCATTTATTATAGAGAACAAAGGATGTTTTTTTCTAAAAATAAATCTCTTTCGAGGGGAACCATATCTGTTTTCTTCTGGTTAAATCCATTTTTGGAGAATGATTTTAACTCAAAAGCTTTTGAAACCACATCATGATTTTCCCTAGTTATATCAATGTTTTTATATAGAAATAAAATTAACATAGAAAACCTAATAATTGTTTTTATAAACACCCATTTTATGAAATGAAAGGTCTGTAAAATGATATAACGTAGTTTTATTGTGGTTAGAGGGAGGAAAAATGATAAATAATCACATTTTATAGTAGACATACATGGATTTTATTCATGTTTCGATTTATTGTATGTAACAAATAAATAATTAAAAGCGATATTCAAACTAATTAAAGTGTTTTTTTTATCAATATTAACTAAGATACATTGTAACATTGTTTAGGATCACCACACATTGTTCTTCCCATAAAAATATAAATATATATTTTAGGAACCACTTTTATCATTTTGTTCCCCAATTCATTTTGATATTATAGGTGGGTTCGAGGATTTTAAATGGTGGTTTGATTAAACTAGTTAGATCATTGAATTATTATCTTCTTGAGATCAAGTATCCATGATACAAAGTACTATTTTTATCTTATCCTTTTATTTTATGTTTTCCATTCTTCTTGAAAACCAATAAAACATGTTACAACATGTAAAAATAGAGGATTGACATATTAATTAATTTTTGATCACGTTTATTTCAATGATGAGGGAAAAGGGGGGTATTGGAAGGTATGTTTTATCCTTTGGATACAGTTGTTAAATGTTCCAATTAAGGTATAAGATTCTAACTTCTATTTTATTTGTGTCACTTTAGTTAGTATAATTTGGGTTGTTGAAACTATTGATAATAATTCTTCTTCCATATATATTTATAAAAGATAAGGCTAAATGATAGTGTCTGAAATAATAGAAATAGATATAACCGAGATTTATGAATTAAATTGGATTTAAACAATTGTATCAAATGAAAATTAAAAGAATTAATATAGATGGGAAATAAGAAATGATAACATGATTGGATGTACTTTATGAGAAGTAAATTAATTTCATTCCAACTAATGTTATTATAAATGTTATTCTGTATTAAATATCAAATACATTATTATTTATGCATGTTTCATACTATAAATATCTTTAATGATATGTTATTAAATAATTAATATTTGTGTTTATTAGTTAAAAAATTACTGACATTAGTTGGTGTGTTGGGAATTATAGAGGTTATTTGAAAAAGACTATTTAATTACCTATTATTAAGATTTTGTTATTAAATTGAGGGTGTGTAAGAATTGGAAATCCAATGTGATTTCAATTACGTGAATATAGGTGTGGTTATGAATTTGGTTACACATACATGTTGTGATTACTCATATGTTACTTGGTTAAATTATGTTCATAGTAAATTGTGTATTTTGAAATCCTATTTTTGTAGGATTTTTAGGATTAGTTGAGGAAGGTGACATTCGATTACATATTTTTCTGGTTTGTTGGATGTGGTATGCCTAAAGGATGACACGGTGGATGGATATTTTATTTCCACCAGATATATAATTATTATTAATGTATTTATGACACCATATAGTGTTTTTCATGGATTCATGTCATTTTTATTATTGGAGATGCTAAATATAGAGGTGTGTTTCTTAGGATGGTGATTAATGTGATGGTCATAGATATAGTTCATATATTATGATTGTGGTGAGGTGGATTACATCATTCAATGTTTTTTGAAATTTTTGTTTCTTTTTTTTAATATATATTATATTTTTAAATGCCATTCATTAAAACATTATTACTACTATTAACTTGATATTACACTTTCTATAGAAGTAACATACCAAATATACAAGTTTGATCACATAATATTTATTTTTTATTATTAATATATGAAATACCATATTGTTCTTGGTATTTAGCATAATTAATTAGAATAAGTGATGATTTTTTTTTGGGATTATATGGAGAGTTTGTCAGTGGTTTTTTCCTAAAACTCATTGGAAAAAATTATATCCAATGGTTTTTAATGTTTTCATTCACATGAAACTCATTTATTTAGATACTATGGAATTTGAAGTTAATTATTATTATTCAAAGAGGGTAATACCTCCAGAATTTATAATTTTATCACATTGGTCATAGTTACCACCTCAAGGAAAAATAAAGGCCTTATTCATGGTTCAAATTCAAAATCATTATGAACATGGGTGAAACCCTAGTTAGTTTGAGTTAAGAAATAATGGAATCATTTTGGGTGTTCAAGGATGCAGTTTTGAGTAAGCACTAGTGAGGATTTCATTGGTTGGTATGGTTTTCAGACCACTATAATAATTTATGTGAAATAATCATAGCAATATAGGAACACTTTTAGAGGTGCCCCATAATATTGAGTATAGGAAATGATTTACTACAAATCATTTCTAAGGGCATGGTGTTCAAATAAGAGGGAAGTTATTCAACATAGATGCATACATCATATAGTTGTGACAAATTTACAATGTTCTATTTTAGATATAAGAATTTGGTTATTCAATAATAAGTTAAATGAATTTATTTACATTATTATATTGATGAAACCTTTGTTTTATTTTATTTATGTTGTCTATGTAGTGAAATCATAGGTAATAGGTACAAAAATTTTAAGAGTAAAATGTATTTGTTCATTTGAAGGTGTTCCCTAGAGTAGTAGAGTCTTAGAGAGTTACATTTTGAGACTTCAGTGAAATAACATGTTGGGGAAAGAATTATTTATATATTATACATAAACAAGATGATGGTTGGTGTAACTAGAGATAATTGTTTAGCTTATTTAAGAATAAAATTTACATTGAATTCTGACAATAGTGGTTTTATTGTGTGGAGTGATATGTAAATGGTGAAAATAAAAACTATGTTATCATGACATGTATATTGTGAAGAAGAGTTAGTTTATACATTATTTGTTATAGAATTTGTTTTTTCTACTATCCTATAATAGTAGTTTCCAAATATTAAAAGGTAAAATCATGACTTCAGACCATTTTCCATGTTTTTTTAAGAGGGGTGTTAAAATTATCATTTTTTGGGTTGATATGATATTAAAACCAATATTAGGGTAGTCCTTTTTCCATGAAGACTTGTTCTTATCCACTTAAGAAATTATTTATTCTTGAGAATACATTTGAAAAAATAGTTAGAGTGGAAAATTATTTATCAGGATAAATTATAGTTCATAGTGGATGTGGATAAAGGAGATCAATTATCTCTAGGTAGTGAATATATTAACGTAGGATCATTTTTTCATGATTCTCAATAGTTATTAGTTCATGTCCCTTAGGTATATCTTGTAAGAAGATATGTTATTTATATGTAGTAATTTTCCACTAGTAGTTTATATGTGCATCTTTTCTAGGTTGATGACATTGCCTAGAGAATTGGGTGATATTGGATGGGATACTCCATCTATCAAAGCCACCATATCGATCATTTCAATAATAGAAACAACAAAAGTTACCAGATATAACCTTAAGTGAGGGGGGATGCCATATAGATAATCCGTAGAATATTCACCCTCCTCCATAATAGGGGAATGTTTTGAATCAACGAGATTGATTAGTAGGGTACTGAGATAGAGTGTTTGGATATTGTCTTTGTCAATTTCATGAAATATAGGTTGAAAATCAATGAGGGATTAGGGTCGGTATAGGTATGATCAGTATTATATGAAATCTTATCACAATTTGGTCTGATCATGTTTCAACACATTATTTTATAACACTTTAATTAGTTATAGGGTTAAAGTTAACTATCATGGGATTATGTCAACCCCTTATATTATCCACTCTAGTGAGGGGATGGATGAAATCGACAAGATTGATTTATGGGTGTGATTTAGTGATTATAAGATGTTTTTTTAAATGAAAATTAGTCTTATAGGTTGTGTATCCATGTGATTTCAAACATGGAAAGGATTATTTTCATCCAGTTCAAATTTATATTGAATGGGATAAGAGAATATGGATTTTGGAGTTCCAAGTTAGTGATAATGTTTTCCTTATGGTTTTTACACATTATAAGTCGTACATGATTGATCAAATTATCATGATTTCTCTATGAATGAACATATATTCTTGGGTGTTATACCAAATTGGGGAATTGGTATATCTTTTAAAACATCCAACATAATTGGAATAATCTCATAAAGTCTCTCATGTATCTTAGTTTTGAAGGTATCCTTTTGATAACTCCAACATCAATTATTATAATGAGTTAGATGTTAAGGAGGATGAAATATTCATCAAATAAGCTTTCTAGATTTATGATCACAATGATATTATATTATAAGGATACATTATTCAATTGGTTTATGTGTCATGGAGTTATGTTGTTGGGAATGAATACAGATGGGATAAAATCCATAGATATACACTCAGTACCCAAGATTTTATAAAACATTATTCTTATAATGAAGATGAAATTTGATGATGAGTTGATGTGATTTTTTTACTATATACACTTTGTTGAGACTTTACAATTATAAACATTTTTTGAGTGGAATCTAATAGGGTTTTGATGTTTTTAATGTTTTTTTCTTCTAGATTTTGTTTTCATTCTCAAGTATGAGAATAATTTGGGATATATAAAATATAGAGTATTTATTTATTACTCTACTTTATGATTCTCTTGTTTTAGAGATGGTTTATAAGAGTTTAAATTTCATTATGTAATAAAAAGTTTTTTTAGATTTAAAAGATATTGATATGTGGTTTAGATATCACACAATTGGGGATTGAAGCACGTGTGAAGGTTCATTTGTGATGAGGTCCCATCAGAAATGATTCATTTTAGAAAATGACATAGAAAATAGTTTATTTGAGTTTAAAAAAATTCTCACGGGATTAAATATATGTAGAAAAAACCATAAAAAATAATAAAAACTATATTGGTAATTAAATTTAATAAATTAATAATAATAATAATAATTTAAATTTTTAAATAAATAATATAAATTAATTAAAATAATTGAAATATAATGAAAATAATTAAAAAAAAATTGAAATTATAAAATTAAAAAATACTAAAATAAATAATAATAATAAATGTAATACTCATTAAAATATTTAAAAATAACCTTAATAATAATAAAATAATAATAAATATAAACTGATGAAAATAATAAAAAATAAAAAAATGAAAAAAATAACTAATAAATAACCAAATAAAAAAGAAAATAATAAAAAACACAAAATTCAAAACAATATAAAAACACACTATATAGAAATGTAAATATGTGGATTAATAAAAATATTAAAAAATAGTTTACATTCAAATATTTATGAGAAAAAGTATATAAATCACTGAGGTGTGGGTCATCTTGAGGAGTTGGGGAGTGTTGGTGGAGGGAACTCCATACCTAAAAAATAATACAACACATGTACTCTATCGTCTGCTCATGTTGTTGTTGCTTCCACTGAAACGTCTCCTCCTCATGATGATATTGCTATCGACATAGCTCTTCATGATCCATATGCCTGGTCTCTATATGTTCACCCTTATCTCATAGATGCTCCTCATATTATGTAGCATATGATGATCAATCTCAATTAGTACCTCCCGAGCTACATGATGACATCAAAGTGGTACCATTATAACTCTCATGCATCAATCAATAGTTGATACCAACAACATAACCTTTATCGAAGGATTACTATTCACCTTCATCCATGTGGAATTATAATTTACTACAACACTTGAGGTCTAATCCTCAGTCTCAGCCTGACTCTTATCTTTTTTCTGAAATTTCACGTCCTCATATGTCTCTATTAATTTCAATTTTAAATTAAAATATTTAAAGTATTATTTACAGTTAATTTTAAAACGTAAAAATAATTTACACTGACCACAATATGATATTGGAGATCACCTTTAATCTCTATAATGATAGGATCATTGTATATCTTGCAATTAATATTGAACCCCATAATATCAGGTTATTTAATTACACATTTTTTTATAAAATAAATAGTTTAGAGTGAAAGATATATAAATAAATAAAAAAGCACTTAACAAATGTTTCTGATGAATACTAAATATAATACTACTAGCTCGATTCATCACGTTATTTCTCCCCTAGTTGTGTTGACCTAATAATGCTTTAATTTGAAAACATGCTCCCATAAAATATGAACATAATCCATCCCAATCCTAAGATGAAATGTAATATGGCCGATGGGCACAACAAATCTAATCAAAATTTGTTACTCCCACTTTAAACATTGTTTTCCTCCTCATATTGTACAACAATTAAGTGAAATGGTCACAGATAGATCCCTCTTATGCCTCCCAGATAGATTCCTACATGCTATCATCTACATGAAATGAAAACCCCACAAATAATTAATAATATTATGTTATTAATTAAATAAATTTCAAAATATTATGGTTTATTGACATACCATCCAATGACTAAACATGCACTTCTAAACATCAATTGGAATATGATCACATGTTACCCATGCTCTAGAAAAATAATTATACAATATATAACATCCTTGTCCAACTACTATATAAATGTACATGTTAAAAAAGATAAAAAACAACCAAACAATTATTATATAAATAAATTAATGAAAAATAATGAAAAATGACTAAATTAGACAATTGAACATACCTTTGCATGCATGGAATAAACTAAAGATGTGGACCTCAATTGAGAATATGGTAAGGAATCATCAATATCATAAGACCATGACCCCTCTAAGTTGTTTCTGAACTACCAGTAGTTGGAGTGTAATATAATTTACGATCTAGATCGTCATTATGTAGTACAACATCATCCAACTCATGAATTATATCAAAAAACATTCTATATCCATCTGAAGCAGGAAATAAATATTATAAACCAATTAATAAAAACAATTATTATATATGGATATATATTATTTATTAATATAACAAATGTTTAATTGTGTTAATTTGTATCCTTATCTTTTTATATAACGATGTAAATATCATCATATTCCACTTTAGTATCAAAAATATCCATGGGAGTTTCATCTTCACCATTTATTTCTATTTCTAATCCACTTCATTAATCAATAACATCATCACCTCCATCAACACATAAAAGTGGGGTTTTATCACCGATATTAATTTCTCTTTGTGGAAAAGATTTATTTTTGTGTTGTCCCTTGAAAATTTCAATTCCTTTAACTTCAACGGAACCACATTCACGTTGGATAAATTCATTTTCATAGGATTTCATTTTTATTATGCTCCACAAACCAATCAACTCTCTTGAAAAATACCAACAATTTTTATAATAAATATGATGTTCCTGATTATCCAATAAAAATGGCTATTTTACTGAAAGAATGATTTTATTTTTAATTTCAATGATTCCCTAGTGTGGATGAAAACATAATCATCTATCTGTATTCAACCAATGACATTTAAATATCATTACAAAATTATGTCCTAGATAGCATAGTTCAATTATTTTATCCATCATGCCTTAAATGTAAAATTCAATTTCTCTATGATGATATCCTTTCAAGAAAAAACCATTATTCATTGTTTTCTTATTGCTCATATGCATGTGTTTGAAATCAAAAAGCATTCACCACATATTGATTCTAATTTTTAACAAATTTGGATGGTACATTACCAAATACACACAATATATTATCAATTTTATTAGAAAATTGGGATACCTAAAATATTTCAAATAAATCTGGAATGAATGGTAACATACATAGAGAATCAGATCAAGATTCCAAGAATGTAGCTTAGATATCTTCCTCTATCTTGAAAAACACCATATGTTTCCTCACACAAAGTTAAAAAAACTTATATCTACCCACAGGAGATGTAGATCTAATAAAATGAGAAGGAGAGAAGGAGGAGTTTTAAGAAAATAAAAAAACCAAGAAGATCAGCACTAACCCCAAGAATCAGGCTTGAAATCACCAAGGGAGGGATCTATGTTGGCTCTAACTCATGTGGGAGGATTATCCAACCATCTAGGGAGAGAAATATAGAAATAGGGACGTTTTTCAGACCGAAAGAAATATATAGAGCTAAAATTAGCAAGTTTTGATAAAATAAGACCTAGTTTTGACATCTGCGCTAGGTTTGACCGCACTATTTTGGCAGACAATGCGACATTTAATTTAACCCTAAAATTCATACCAAATCCCCTAAAATATCACATAATTCACCCATACTATTTTTTGGGAACAACATTATTTATGGAAACATCCTCCTCTATGGAAACACCCAAACTTTATAGGACACACAAATTTATGGAAACACCCAACTTTATGGAATCTACCGACTTTATGGAAACCCCCAAATTTTTGGGAACACACAACTTTATAAATAAAAACACCATTATGAAAAATATAACTTTATGGAATCACCAATGATTATGAAAACAACCAACATTATGGAAACACCCATCTTTATGGAAAAACCGAACATTTTGAAAACTCTCTATTTAATAGAAACTCCATATTTTATGGAAACTACATATTTTATGGAAAATCATGATTTTATCAAAACCATTAAAAGCCAAACCATTTAAAAAACACCTATTTTACATAATAACACATGAGGAAATGGTTATATACCCAAAACCAGGGGTACTAAAATCTCCCATTAGTTTCTCAGTCCCTTCATGGTTTCCACACTATCCATGTCACTTTAGGATCCCCTTTGTTTCTTATTTCATTATAAATTTGTGTGGCCAACTCGATTACTTTGAAACCATATAGCTCTAACAAACTATAGGATCTCTAATTATAATTTGGTTTTTATCTCATCCCCCATTAATTACTTTAATCAATTCACTTCATGTGATGAATCAATTTGAGATCCCAGGTTATTACCTCTCATCCTTTTCATTTTTATCCATGTTATTTCATATTCATGAGTCTAGGGAAGTGGTGTTGGTATATTTTAGGTGATGTTTGGTAGATTTATTAATATTTATTGCTTTATTATTGGTTTTTTATACTTTCATTTGGTGTTATTTCCTTTTTGATCGACCAGTTCTTCCAAATCATATGTTGGGATAATCAAATATTTGGTTAAGGTAAAGGATTTAAGGGTTATTATGTAATTAAGGGTGAATATGGATAAATAATTCTTTAGTTTTCGTTTATTGGATATTATGAATTATTCTAGTTACTATTAGTAAGTATTTAATGAAAATTAAGTGGAAATGGGTTAATTCTCATGTTCTTTATAAGTTTTCATTATTTGATTAATTTTTTTTTCTCAATTGTTGTTTGTTACGATGATAGATCTTGGTTAATACTATTAGAATATAGAATCCACATATCTTATAAGATATTTTTCTTTAAAATAATTAATTTCATTGATATGTTTCTCTATACGCGACATTAAATTTAATCCAACCACGATATATAATTGAATTATTATTATTAAACTGTGATTGTTAAAACCAAGACATTAAATTGGAGGTATCAATGGGAATACAAACATATCTAAAATATATATTATTGTTTTATATAACTAAATTTTTTTGATTAATTGAAAAAATAAGTATTCAATTTTTACTAAAGTCATTTTATGCTTCAAAAAGAAGTTTTTTTAAATTGGTTTTTTAATTTAGTTCACAAATATTATAACTAATTTATAATCATTTTGTAAATTATATTTTTTGAAACTAATATAAATATATTTAAATAGTCTTGTTAATATTATATTAGGTTGAAATATTTTGGTTCTTTTAAAAATAATTATTTTAAAGCAAATAGTGCAAAATTCCAATTTTTTTAAACATTCATTGTTTTCTTGAAAACATGAAATTTAAAAGTATTATTATTCATTCAATTTAAAAATAAAGGAACCTAAGTATCATTTAATATTTTATAATCTAATTAATTACATTGTAATAAACCGTATACATAATTTTCATATTGGTACATTTCTTGTTTAATAACACATATCTCTAAAAACAGTATTTCCTTACATTATTTGTGGTTGTTTTCAAATTTAAATCTTATAATTATAAAAAATTGAATTTTAAAAAATTTACTTCACAAATGGAATTATTATTTTTAAAAAAATTTAATAGGCCACTTTCATTATTTTCATTGTGAATAGTTACCAAGGTAAAAATTCAATATTATTGTAAAGGTTTAAATTTATTAATGGGCGATTAAACTAAATATCTAACAGTTTAATTGATTAAAAACATGTATAAATAATATTGGGTGTATTTATTTAAATTATATATCTTCATAATATTTAATATTATTTAATTTTGAACCATATTAATTGAGTAATACATTACTATATCTTATTATTTTTAAAACTTATAAATGTGTCAACTCCCTCCCTTATATAAGCACACCACCTCCCCCGTCTTCCTCATACATTATGAGCGTTATTTCTAGACTAATACTTACCAAAATTATTTTCTAACATGAATTCCCATTATTTATAGGGCATTTTTTTATCAAAATATTATCCTTATAAATCGTAGGATTTAGGCCAAATGAGGTTGTCCAAAACATGGTATTTCTCTTAACCATGAGTTTTCATTTTATTTTTATTATGACTCATTCAATTATTGGATAAAAATGATGATATAATAACATAATTATATATCTTATAATAATATGTTATTATTTTTATTTTGAAACATTTATTCATATCCTTCTCCATCAAATTGGAAATGAAAACATCATTCATGTGTACGTGATGACTACCCCCTCACAAAGCAATCTATTTTGCTTTTCATCACCACCATTTATAAATGTTTATTATGATGAATTATTTTTTTATATGGTTATTTTGATATAATTATCCTTATTTACTTATATGACACCATCTAACTTCTTATATTCCCATCTATAGGAAAACCATAACATCACTTCTATGTAAGTGTGGACTACCAGATCCACAAACCAATGTGATTCATTTTACAAATACTTTTTAAAAGGATGATATTAAAGATATAATAATGAATATATATCATATTTATGAAATAATAATAATTTTGGAATGGTTCATTATTATTTACCTTTATTTTATTCCATCAATAAAAAAGTTGAAATTCCACTCATGCGTACATACTAATTACCGTCTCTATGATGTGTTGTAATTAATTTATAATCACTTATTTATATTAATATTTAAAAAACTTTCTTTAATAAATAAATAAGTTACATATATCATGATTAATATTATGTATATTATTAACCTATGACCAAGTAGAATGTATCAAGGCCATTGAACAGAAATATTCCTGAAAAACAGAGCAATTTTCACAAGAATGCACATTTTAATGATTAAATTGTTAATAAAAAGACAATTTCATGTTATAAAGGAATTATAAGTTATATATAAATATAAGGTTTAAATATATTTATAGTAGATATATATGAATTCTATATTATATTTCAACATGTATGATGCATGGAAATTCTTAAGGTAAGGGATTTATGTAACAATCTTATTTCTTTCTGGGATTATATTTGTAAAGTTTTAATTAAGGGAAAATATATATATCTTTTATATTTAGAACCATATATTCTCTTTTCCAATTTTTATTCCTGTAATGTTTATGTATTAGTACCATTTTATACTATTGTTTACTTAAAATTATTATTATTTCGTTTTAAAGAAAATTTATCCTTATTTATTTTTTGGTAAAAATTATAATTTCTTTCCTTAAGTTGCTCTTGAAAATTGTAAAATAGAAGTGTTTGACTATACATTAAATTTTAAGAAAAATGAATTTTTATTAATTTTTATTAATTTTTTAAAAAATTAATCTTTTTAATGGAATATTATCTGAACATTTAATTTTTTACTTTTTGAAAAAGTGTGAAATGAATGTTTTCTTTAATACTCTATGGTATATGTAGATTTTACCATTCCCATGAATGTTATTTTACTTGAATATTTATTTTTTAATTTATCATTGTTAACTTAAAAGGAAATATTTTTCTGTTTATTCAATAAATTTTCAATTATCTCTTTATCCAAACAAAAATATATTTTCCCATATTTTTATGGAAATGATTGAATGTTTTCTTAAAGGAATTTTTCATTTTTTTTAAAAATCATCCATGGGTTTCTATTCTTTTTTGGGGATTTCGTCTTATGATACCCTTGAATTTCATCTCTCTATATGGCTTATGATGGTGATTATTTTAAGAATATTCTATAAAACCCTTTTCGTTCCAATGAGTTAATTATATTATAAAGAAACCTCTATGAAACTCATTTATTTTTCTTAGGTTATTCTATGATGAAAGGATGAAATGTTTATGATTATTTTTTTTCTTTTATATGGGTTATGATATAATGATATGATGAATGTTTTATAATATTATGGGATATATATATATATCAATATGTGAAGGGTGGACTCATATTTGTATAAACCTTCAATAAAATTGGGTACAAATTTATATATAATTAGATTATGTGGATAAGAATAGATAGTTGACCTAGTTTAGTGAGGGACTCTATCCAATGTGAAATCATTAGGTGTAAACCTTGAAAATCAAATTAATAAAATGGGGAGTGAACTAAATCCACTATAACAATCCTGGGTGTAAAACATGACTCATGAAATGATGGAATGGGGAGTGAAACCATGTCACTATGACAGTCTTATAAGTGATCCTGGATAAAGAAAAGATTTTGTATGGTTATGAGCATGAAATAATGTATTTATTATTCTTGTGATATGTTATAAAATCTCATTATTATTTTAATGATTTATGTAGACTTATAAAATATCTATTATTTTATGATAAATCCTTAGGCAATGATTTGTGATTAATGATCACTGACTATGATTATCAAATGTTACAAATGTGTTATCATACCCTTATTCATAGATTATAAAAACATATTATTATTGACTGATATATCCTATGTTTATCCTTTATAATCATATGAGTTTTCCCATTATTATGTTTACTTTCCCCAAATAACGCATAATGGTTTTATATAGGGTATGAATAATAAGTTTACTTAATAAGGAGAAATTTGTAGAGGATATAGAATATATTTCATGGAATAATATATACTAATATATCTAGTCCCAAAAAATAATAAAACATTATAATCCATGAGTTTATTTTTTTGGTATGTATTGAAGATTAATCTAAAATGATAATATATATATATATATATATAAGAAATTAGCATGACACTATTTTTCATATGAGTGTAGTTTTTAGTACTTTTCATATACTAAGACTAGGTAACTATGTTGAAAACACTATGTATAAGTCTAAATATAGGATAACTTCTTAAAGCATTAGTAAAGTTGGTATTGTGTGGTTTTCCTAGTAAATTATTCCATGTCTTGATACTGGAAAGTAGATGTAGGTATGAAAAAGATACACCTAGGGGTAACAACTCTCTAATGTATAGATTGGGTATTAACTCAATCATAAGTCATGCATGATCATTGGTCTTAAGAATACACACCTGGGTAGACACTCTTGGGTGATAAGACCGGGTTAATTCACATTTTCTTTATAAACCATTATAAAGGATTTAAATTGATTATGACTATAAAAGACCTATATTACACCTAAGTTTCACTACAATGAAAAAAATGTAATAATTAAGATATATTATTAGTAATTTTATTATTATATTATTGATCTCTATAATTAATGATTATTGATATTCATGATAGACATTTTGGTTTTAGTAAGAGATTAAAGATAGAAAGATGAGTTCATGGTGGTTATAGGTACAATAAAATAATTAATTTTCTTATTTTATCTTAGATAAATGAATTACTTTTTGTCATGAAAAGTCAATAGGAATGTTAGTTCACATCCTTAATGATTTGATGTTTAGTTAGTTGTAAAAACTCTTAATGGTACCATGGATTCATATAAAGACTATTGGTTGTCTCATTTAGATGTTTTTGGGAATGTACTTTAGAAAATATAATGATTCTCCCTTTAGTATAATTTGATTTGAAATTAGAAATGGATTATCTCACTTTATATAGAGTTAATTCCAATTAAATATGACGGGAATACCTTTTTTATATTCCAAATAATCAACCAATGAACATATATTGGAGAGAGGATGAATACAAACAACCAATGGAATTTAAATCCATTATATGGGTCCCACTACTAATTCATAAGGGATATACTTCTCAAATAGTTAGAAAAAACACAAGAATAAAATATATTCATGTTGGTTAGGATTAATTTGATGTATTTATGAAATAAATTCCAAGTCTTCCCCTGATTTGTTATGTTGAGATTTCACTAGAACTCATACATAATGATACCCCTATTTCAACGAATCCATATAGAATGGACTCAATTTAGTTTAATGAATTTAATAAGAAAATCCAGGTGAATATTGATTGAGGATTCATATTCTATATTCCATCATCATGTGGGGAACCTGATATTATTTAAGAAGAATGATCGGTAAATTTATCTTTGCATTGATTATCCAGAACTAATCTATATCACTATCTGGAAAAATTATTCTATACCTTTTATTGATGAATTGTTTGATAAAATATGTGTGTACTCATACATTCCCATGATTGGCCATAATTTCGGATATCATAAACTGAGTAGAAAAATGAGTATATACCAAAGAGACACTATAATACTAGGTATGGTCAACATAAATTTTTAGTGATTCCATTTGGAATTATTAATGCCCCCAACATCTTCATGGATTTAATTAAAAGTTTCTTTAAAGATTACCTTTTCTAGATTAAAATAGATTTTATAAATTATATTATTATATATAAAATTATCAATGAAGATCATAAATATCATTTTAATATTATGTTAAATACCCTATATAAAAAAATCTTTATATAAAATCCTGAAGGTGTGCATTCTTGTTACAAAAGGTTTTACTCAGTGGTCATAAAATCATAGTGAGGGTATATCAGTTGATCCTTAATGGACTAGTGCAATTAATAAATAACCAATAACACCCATGATAACCTAGATCAATAGTTTTATTATGTTTTCTATATGTTAATAGTGATTTTCAAGGGATTTATATGCCTATATAATTTAGTAACCACATTGACTGTGAAGTGAAACAAGTTCCTTTAGACTGATAAATGTACGAATATTTTAAAGAGGTAAAAACAATGTTCATCAGCATAACCATGCTTAAACTACCATATATTTTAGTAGCGTTTGTGATATATAGTGATGCATTGAATAATAGACTAGGATGTTTCCTCATACATAATAATATTTTGATTGGTTATACATTGTTCCAATTGAAAATTCATGAGGAAAATTACCCAAATCGAGACATAAAGTTGGAATCATTAAAATATTCATTGAAAATAACGATTCCTTATCTTTACGGTGATAGGAGTGATGTATATATTCATCACAAAATAATAATGTGTATATTTTTATAGAAAGTATTGAATATACCCCAATGGTGATGAATGGAGTTGAAAATCTATTATGACTAATCTATACATTACCTCCTTGGGAAGGAGAACAAGGTGGTTGATTCTCTGATCTGGAATGACCTTGGCTGATTTTATCATATTAGCGATTTAAAGAGATTAAATATTTATTAATTTATGGAATATATATTAATAAATCATAACAAAAGGGGACATGAAATATTTTTCACAGATGTACATTCACCCATCCATCCTTGTAAAGATTATAAAGGCACAAAAGAAGGATGTGGAACAATAGACAAAGGTGAGAAATGGTCAAGAGTTCAACCTCGCTTTTGATAGAATGATAAGGTTAAGGAACAAATTATGTGACCCATAAATACTACATTTGAAGAATGATTTTTTCGATAAAGCTCTTATATTATCATTCTCTATTCAAAATAGAAGTACAAATATTTATAGATATTTGAAATTTTAGTTTTATTGGGATAACAAGAAAACAGATATTGCAAAGTATATATTTTAGTGCCCATTATGTTAAAAGGTTATGGTTGAGTGATAAAATTATAAGGGCATGTTACAACTATTACTCGTACCAAAATGGAAATGGTGAAACATTACCATATATGTAATCATCAAACACCCCAAAAAATTGAGAGTAACAATTCAATTTGTGTTATAGTTGACCACATTATAAATTCATTGAATTTTAATTCCACTAGATATGATTTATCTATAGTCCATATTTTTGGGATATATATAATTAATGTGGTGAGGCCTAATGGAGTACCATATTATATTGTATCTAATTGGGATCCAAGGATTATATTTATGTAATGTATAACAATTTCTAAGTAATTTTCTACCAAGTTTAACTTTAGTATGCATATCATCCTCATAAATATGGTCAGTCTCAGTCTACCATTCATACTCTTGAAAATTTGTTGAGAGAATGTTCTATACACACAACACCATATTATTTTTTGTGTTTTCCAAATAAAATGGTTGATATGATGTTATATGGGTTTCAAATATTGTTGTGAAAAACACCATTATTATTCTAGTTTTTATATAATAATAACTTTTATTATATCATTCAAATATATATTTTTAACCACCACTACAGTAGGAAGTGCACAATTCCAACATACTCGGATGGTGTTATAGAAGGAAAGAAATTATAAATTTAGATATCCAAGAAAATGGTAGATAATGTTAGAGTAATTTATTTACACATAATTTCATATCATATTCAACATAAGAGTCATGTTAACAGTCTTTAGTGCAATCTGTAATATGAAGTTGGTGAGAAGGTATTCCTATGAATTTATCCAATGAAGAAGATTATGAGATTTATAAGGAAGGTAAATATGAACCCTAGATATACCAACACCTTTGATATTTTTTTATGAGATTAGGATAGCTTCATATTACATGGATCTTCTCCCAAACATCTCCCAAGTTTATGAGGTGTTCTATGTATAACTTTTACAAAAGTACATATCTGATTCTTCAAATGTAATGAACTTGTAATTCATATAATTAGAACATGATTATTACTATGACGAAGAATAGGTTAAAATATTGGATTTTGTTGATAGATTGTTATATAACAACATTAGTTATATGGTTATAGATCTTTGGAAGAATCCTAAATTTGAGGAAGCTACATGGGATCCCAGAGATGCGATAAAATAGAAAAATATTCATTTTCTCAAATCAGTGTCCTATAATTTCAAGGGATAAATAATTTTAAGATTATATAATGTAAAAATAATTGATTTTATGGTATACTTCCATATAGAAAAATTTAATTTCATTGATATATTGTTTTTCCTATAAAACTATGTTTAAAAGGACCACTATATACCATTGAATTTTTATCATTTAAATGTGACCGTTATAACATTGCAATTAAATTGGAAGCATGAATAATAATAAAAAAGTATGATAATAATTATTATCATTTTATATAATGAAAATGTATTGATTAATTCATAATAAATATATAATTAGTTTTCTGTAAAGCCATTATAGGCTTCAAAAAAAGGTTTTATACACAAAATGGGTTTTATTTCATATTATGGAAGAGCATTATAAGTAATTTATATCTTTATAGGAAAATGTATTTTTTGGAAATTAGTTTAATTTTTTAAAATTTTCATTTAAATTTATCTTAGGCTAATGTTTTACGATTTCTCTAAAAATATTTATTTTTAACTGAATAGTTAAAAATACTATTTTTTGTAAAACTATAATTTTTTCAAAAAAGTCAATTTAAATGAGTAATTATATTTTAATATGATAATTAATTATAATAACTATCCTTTAATTATAAATAATTAAATTAATTTCAAATTAATAAATGTTATACTTGATTTGAGTATAGGTTAATGTTTGTGTTTTAAAACTCATTCTTTTGAAAAATAGAAATTGTTTTTCATCACATTTTGTTGGGTTTTAAAAAAATCAGAACTTATGATTATAGAAATTGAATTTAAGAAAATTAAATAAATAATTAAAATAATAATTTCAAAATCCTTTAATTAATTCACTTTCATTTTTGTTCATTATTAATATTATAAATGATAAAAATTCGGTTCTGTGGTAAATATAAAAATGGATTAATGGCTGGTGGTTAAAATAAAAATATATGGGTTGAAATTACGTGAAAAATTTTATAAATCCAATTGGATATATATATATTGGTCCTATATCTTCCAAACATAATAATATTCTAAATTTTACCAACAATTCTTGAGTAAGAAATTATTAAATTTTACTCTACTGAAAATTTCCAACTGTGTTCTCTCCCTCCCATATAAAAGGACACCACTTATCCAATCTTCCTCATAAATGATGACACTTATATCTCTAACACTATCTACATAAATTACTTCTGAACATACATCCCCCTGACATAGATATTCTAATTTTATTAAAATACCATCCATATAAGTCTTATGTTGTAAGCCAAATTATGATGTCCAAAGAAGAGGTATAAATCTTATCTCAGTGTTTTTATTTTTTTCTTCTTCTACCTCATTAAATTATATAGTAACCATGATTATAAAATTAAATAATATTATTTCATATATTTATATGTTATTTTATTAATGGTACATCCTTTATTCAATTTTTTCTCTATTAAATGGGAAATTAAATCATCATTTGTGCGTACGTCCAAACTACCAACTCACGAAGCAATGTATTTCATTTTTAATAACCACCATTCATGGATGGTTTTTATGGTGTGTTTAATTTTTATGTATTATATTTATATCATTATTATACTTAAATAATTATAAGATCTTATCTACCTTCTTATCTTCTCTTCTATCGGAAAAATATAATTTTAGACATGCATAACTGAGGACTAACACCTTTACAAAATGATGGGATTTGTTTTTAATTTATATTTTATATGGATGGTAATAGGGATAGATTTCATGAATATATATGATATCTATGAAATAAAAATTATTATTTTATATATAATTATTATTTAACATTATTCCATTCCATTCATCAAATTGAGGAAACATCACTACTGTGTACGTACAAACTACCATCTCCATGATGTGATGTAATTAATTTTTCATCACTAATTTACATGAATATTTATAAAATTATATATAATTGGATAAATATAATACCTATGTTTGATATTATAGATTTTATGAAAAAATGACGAAGGAGTAATTACCCGAACAATCATACTGAAACACTAATAGAAATAGATCATTTTTCACCCCAATGTTCATTTTAATAATAAATTTTTTATTAAAATGATAATAAGAAATTATAAGGGAATTATTAATATTAATTTATGTATGAATATATTATTTAATATATTTATAAAAATTCTACTTTTATTATACATATATTTTAATGTGTACAATTTAAATCTATTATTAAGGTGATGGATGTATGTAATAATATCATTTCTTTTCAGCATTGTCTATGTTAAATGTATGTTGAGGGAAACTATACAGATATTATCCTTTAAAGACATATATTTTATTATATGATAGTTATTCCAAAAATA
The DNA here is from genome assembly GCA_963277665.1 of Viscum album. Classification (NCBI taxonomy): domain Eukaryota; kingdom Viridiplantae; phylum Streptophyta; class Magnoliopsida; order Santalales; family Viscaceae; genus Viscum; species Viscum album. The sequence goes on from OY728154.1 coordinate 21,447,275, forward strand.
TTTATGTATTATTATCATTTTCCACTCTTTATTAATTAAATTGATTAAGAGAATTATTTAAAATAAAAGTCAACCTTATTTCCTGTAACATCCCAGGTAAATAAAGAATATAAAATTTTCATCTTTATTAATATTTTTGATTTAAATATTAATTTTACTATAAATAGTATTCTATGTTTCATGGAATACATGACACACATCAAGGGGTTTATCTGAAATCTCATGTTGCACACAAGGTTGAGTCATACTAAAAAATAATAATATAATATTATTTTAAATGGTATCTAACACCTAGCTGTTGTATTAAAGGTAATGAACAGAAATATATAAAATATGATTACACATGCTTGTTAAATATTTTACATTTATCCAATGAAATTTAATGGTTTAAAATTTAAATGAATCCAATTTTAAGTAAAACACTCAAATATTCTTTAAAATATCGATTTACAGCCTTTTGATGGAGAACCCTGTTTAAAGGTAGTTTTTGTCAATTTTATATTATATATTTGACAAAATAATATTTTATTTAGAATTGGGATATCAAAAATTACTTTGGATGAATGTTTGATATTTTTCTGATAAAGTACATTTTTAATGAATTTTGAAAAATACTATATTTTAATTCCAAACAGCCTTTTATTCTAATTTTTTAATATGTTAATCTTATCTTTTTAATTTTTTAGATTATATTCTTACCATTTAATCAATTTTTTTCATTGGAAGTAATTTTACTTTGAAATTTATCATAACCAAGGGTCAATCTTTTTTTACTTGTTATTTCTTAAAAACACTCTTTTTGTTTTCACAATGTGAAATTTTATTAAATTAATTTATCCAACTTCTGTGTTTTGAATTTGGAAAAATGGATTCCATATTTGGAATCAGAAGGTCCAAATTATTTAAATAGGTAACTTTTATTTTTAGACATTATGAATATTTACTTCGGTAAATATTTTATTTACCATGGTAATGGGTAAATCTATTAAATAATGGTGAAAAATAATATTATTATAAAATTAAATTACCCGTACACTTGACCTAACCTTATATTATGATACATATATGAAACTTTCCATCCCTAGGTCAGTTATGGGACCCCATGGAGCCACATGGGAGTGATAATAACATTTTATATTAATTAATTTAATGTAAAGACAAAAGTAACATAAACATATATCTCGTAGTAAAATAATTTTTATAATTGGTTATATAATATATATTTTCAACTATAAATAGAGATTAGAAATATAGACATATTTCCTAAATCATGGTATTTTATTTATTATTTTTATACATTTAATACATAAATTTAATTATGACACAATGGTGATGTAGTAATTGCTTCATTAATAAGGGATTAAAATAATGACATTATAAATATTAAAATAAATATATTTTGATCCATTTTATGCCATCCATGACTTTTATAAATTTTTATTAATCGTTACCTTTGAATTAATGAATGTATTTCGAAATAATCAAGTCGGTTTGGACTTTTTAAAAAAATCATGATATGAATAGTATTAAAATTCAAGAAATAGAATTTTTAAATCAATCAATTTTTTTATTAAATGATAAAATAGTCCTAAAAATTTAAGACTCATCCAAATGACATATATTATGTTAAAAATGTTATTAATGATCCATTTTGGTTCTCTTGGAATTTTATTGTAAATATATTAACCATATAGTATGAATATAAAATAGGACATGGTAAAAGTTAAATAAGTTAAGAAAGGGTTAAATAAACAATATATCGATTAAATATTATCCACAACCTATTCAATTAATATTTAATGATTTTATTTAAACTTATATTCCCCTTAAATTCGAATTAATTATGTTTTGGATCATTAATAACTGAAAATAAATATATAATAAAACAATATTTTCAAACATTCCTTAAGAGTCCCTCCTCCCAATTATAAAAAGCCATCACCTCAAACCCATACTCACACCTCTCAAGCGACCTAGGATCATCCAAATTCTTTTCAAATAAGATATCAATATCCCTATATTCCTCATAGAATCCTTACCTCAGGCATAAGGCACTTCCAATAACCCTTTTGGTTCAAACTAAAGAGAGTTACCCGATTTAAAGGTAACGTCTTCCCTCAAATTCTATTCTTTTTTTACTTCTTTACTCAATGTGATCTTATTATTCTTTTTTTACAAGAAACACTAGTATCTTAAATATACTAGGCTCTTGTTATTATATTTATTCATACTACACTTGCACACACCTCCATCTAATTTATACGAACACATTTTTTTGTGTACGACGAACTACTGCCTCATGAAATAATGATTGTTTGATTATCTCCTACCACCTCTCATGGTGGAAGTTATGTTGGAAATATATTTATATGCGATATATATTATATTTATATTGTCTCTATAATCCTGAATTTTCTTTTATATCATACCTTTATGGTTTCCATATGGGTAAATATGATAATTTTATTTAAGGAAGTGTGGACTACCACCCCCTCAAAGTGATATGACTCATTCATGCCATATGTGGAATGTATAAAATATTTTGTTACTGAAATTATATATGATATTATACTGGAATTATAATATAACTATTTATCATTATGTTTTCATTCCATTAAATACCAAATAGAAATTAATGTATTGTTCATGCGTAGGTATGACTTACCTTCTCCATGAACGGTGCATTTTATTTCTTATCTCCAAATGCTATGTACTATTATAAATTCATATATATACTAGATATATATGATATATATGATATATATATCATGAATATCTTTATGGAGATAATTGAAGTTTGACCACATGGACAACTTTTAATTATAAGAAGTACATTTTTGACTCAAGTACCAAATATCGACAAAATAACCGTTATTCACTTAAATGATTATTCAATGTTTATAATGAGGTAATAAGTAATATTAAAGGAATAATAAACTTGAAAAATGTTCTAAGGAAATGATAAATTACATTTAGTTTATTATTCTGTAGATTAAAGAACGAAGTAGATAAGTTGTACATGAGGTAAGGGACTTCGTCTCAATCTCCATTCATTGAAGAATATTTTTATTAATACATGATTTTTTTATATGGTGTATAACCCCCTTTGAAATTTAATTTCATTAAAAGGTAATATTTGTCTAAGAATTATTTTACTAAATGAAAACAACATAATGTTTCTTTTTAATATATGCAGTGAAAACGACCTTTCCACCACCATGAGTGTTATTTGATATTTTTCTTCCTTAACAAGATATAATGTTTTTAAAAGGAAAATAATTACAATATAATCTTTTATGTATTTTGGTACTGATAAGGGTTTTTATAATGTATTGGTTATGTCAATATATTTAAATGAAATATTGTGATTTAAATATGGAAATGTTATCTTTCCTTTATGTTTGTTTTATGTGTTATAAATAAGTTATTATTATAGGTAATTGTTTACATATACAGGTTGTTCTATGATAATACAAGGGTGGGTGGGTCCGAGATTGCTCTCCAATGCATTGGGTAACATGATAGAAGTAAACGTTAATGTTTATCCTAAGATATTTAGGGAATATACTATTATGGGTATTCTAAACATTACTCATACATAACTATGAAAGCTACAATGTATGTTTGATATGGATTCCACAAGTTACCTTTATTATTTATGATTTCTATGTGTTATTCATAAATATTATGATTTCATGTGGTGTGTTGATGAGATTATGTATTTTATATATTGATGGAGTAATCATTTATTTCTTTATTTTATAACCCTTATTGATATTCTTATGCTCATCCCATGTTTTTGAAATGTTTTTCACATGATATAAGGCTGGGTAGGTGAAAGAAAAAATAAATAAGCTTTATATCAAGAAAATAATTCTTGTTTTATTTTAAGAGTTTTTTATTTTATGAAAAAATGGATACTGAATAGAAGTGTCTACATTGTAAATTTTTTATATTTAATGAAATAGTTATGGCCTAATTCTCTAAAACTCTAAACATTAAAAGATAATCAATGTAAATTATCAACTTAATTCAATATTACGTAATGTTTACGACTGGGTCCTTATAGTTGGTATCAAATTTTGGTTTTGACATCTTTAGGTATTATGAGTTTTTGTTAGACACATGGTTAGTCTCTATGTCCACTCTTTAAGTTAAATCCTTATTTTGTAACTTTTTCAGATGAACGAAAGTCTGTTACAAATGGAAAAGAGGATGATATCAAAAAGCATTCACATCTCATCCTAGTGACTTTCTTGCAATAATTATTAAAATTTCATGTTCAGATGACTCTGAATCATTTTCTAACATATAATTCACTTGGAAGCAATTGTTTGAGATGAAAAAAACATCCTTCATACCTCGATACAATTGTGTGTCATTTGTAGTATTTAATCAAATAATATTTTCTCAATATTATCATATTTTCAAGAATGGTAAATAGTATCAAGGCATTTTGAAATATTTTACCTTATAACATGATTTTAAAGCCTACTATGATTATGAAAAAGGTGTTGAAGAAGGAAACCCTTTTTCCACATATTTATATTTAATTTTAAATTATAGTCTTTCATCACATACTTATGGTATTTTAAAAGGACCATTGATTGAATGTTTTAACTCAAAATCAGTCAGACTATTTTATAGAAAGCATGTTTTATCAGATGTTTTGAAATTATATACCATACATGATTATTTTCCAAAACTATTTTTGTGTGAACACCCATATGACCCAAGTTGTACAAGGAGTATTATGATAAAAGAAGCAGCTGATTTTAAAGGATCTCTAAATCATTGTTGCAATGCATGGACCATCTATTTATGTGAACAAGATGATGATAAAACCTAGTTGACACCATGATCAAAGTTTGATGTTCTTCCTTTTGGAATAGTGTTTTCTATAGATGTAAATAAAATTTCAATAAGACATCATGAATTATGTAATTGAGGTAATTAAGAGTTTGGATGAAAATGATAGGTACAAGACAATCATTGAGGTTAAATAGTATTAGGGTTATTTTTTGGTTTTATAAAAAGGGACAAAATTCAAGATGGGTGATAACCCATTGTGTCTGGAAAGGCAACAAGAATCTAACCCAAACCAAAGTGCAATTGGGATTTATCACCTACCAGTGGCCTCCGTGAAACTGATGGTTAGTATAACTTATTCTTTTTTGTTAAATGATTATATTGATCAAGAATATTTTAATTTTGGATATTATGTTTTATCAAATGGATATCTGTTTTATAGGAAAATTATTTGGTGATTAGGTGATAAAAGTAATTTTTAAAGAAATTCTCTCTTTTGGAACACTATATTCCAAAGTAAAATAGAATGCTTTGATATTTCATCTATAGAGTAATGGAAAAAAATTTATTTTGGAAGATTCTATGTTTTTGTTATGGACATATAATGATTTGGGTTATTGATGGAAATGATTAACCTATCATAGTGAATATGTGATTAGGTTTATTAATTTTCAGTATGAGATTTTAACAGTCACTGATGTTATTTCGAGATAAATGTTAAGATTTTTGTGGAATATTATGTGATCAAATCCTTCTAATTTTTGGGTTTCAATCATTGTTGGATTAATTTGAAGGATTTAAAGGAAATTTGTTTATTGAATGGCCTTTGTTGAACTTTGGGTATTGTTTGATCAATTTTGGAGTTTAAGAGTAGTATTTATTTTTATAAAAGATTATCCTTTTGTGGATTATCTGATCTTGTACTAACCATTTTGGTTTTGGATAATGTCTAAAGATCGGGGAAATATATAGTTTGTCCTTTTTGGATTATGTGATTCTCTAGAAGTTGATTCTAGTGCTTCAGGTGTGACCAGGTCATCTTGAATACTCAAAGTTTGGAGAAAATATGTGTTTTTGGTAGACAATTATTAAAGGATGAATCTATACATGAAAAGTAAGTATATTACTTTATGTTCTTAGTCATTCTTATAAATAAATTCTCCAACATTATGAAATAGAACGTAAAAAAAACATTGTCTATTTACTTTTCCTATTGGGGAATCAAATAATATTTAACCTATCACATTTTTGCGGTTTTCTTATTGTTAACATTCTTCGTGTCATGTTTTCTATCACTCTTGAGCAGAACATGATACTTTGTTTCTCCTCCAAATAAATGTATTCAAACACAAAATCCTAGTATGTGATATCCCGGGTGACCTTTGTACTTATATTTATTTATTTTAAAGTGATAGTTTTATTGACTATTTTTCTGATGTCGGTCTTTTAATGATGTTTCTGACTCGAATTTTAAAATGGTGAGGACAGAATTCCCAAAAGGAGGGAAGGATGTAACAGTTCAAGTAAAAAAAGAATATGGAATTTTTATATTTATTAATATTTTTAAAATAAATATAAATTTTACTCTAAAGGAGATTCTATGTTCAATGGCGTACCTAATGTGCAATAATGGGTTTCTCCAAAATCACATGTTACACACAAGGATGAGTCATACTAAAAAATAATAATATAATATTATTTTAAATTTTAGTTAATGCCAAGCTGTTTTGTTGGCGGAAATGAACATAACTTACCACAATACAATTACAAATTCTTGAAAAATGTTTTGATTTATCCAATTAAATTTAGAGGCTTATAATTTGAATGAATCCAATTTTAAGCATAAACACTCTAATATTCATTAAAATGTTAATTTTCCACCTTTTGATGGAGAACCCTTTTTAAATATGTTTTTTTCAATTTTATATGTTCTATTGGACAAAATAAAATTATTATTTAAAATAGTGTCATAAAAATTTACTTTGGATGAATTTTTTATATTTTTACGATAAAGTGTATTTTTTTTAATGAATAGTTAAAAATATTGTATTTTAATTCAGAACTACCTTTTAATAAAATTTGTTTATATGGATAAATTACCTTTTAAATTAAATTTAATTTTTAATTAGATTATATTTTTTTCATTTAATAAATTTTTTGTTAGTGGAAGTAATTTTACTTTTAAATTGAACATAAATAAGTGTCAATCTTTTACAAGTTATTATTTCTTAAAAACACGCTTTTAGTTTTTACAACGAGAATTTATTTTAAATTAATTTTTTCAACTTCTGTGTTTGGAATTTGGAAAAAAGGAATTCATATTTGGAATCAGTAGGTCCAAATTTTGTAAATAGGTAACTTTTATTTTTAGATATTATGAATATTTACTTCATTAAAATTTTTATTTACCGTGGTTTAATGGTATATCTGGTAAATAATGGTGAAAAATAGAATTATAATAATATTAAATTACCCTTACACTTGTCCTAACCTTATTTGGGGATACTTGTATCACCATGGGAATCCTTGGGTTTATTGGGGGCCCCCATGGAGCCACTTGGGAGTGATACTGACACTTTATATTAATTAATTTTAAGTGATGACAAAAGACACATAAACACATATCTCTTACTAAAACAAATTTTATAATGGTTTATATAAGTTAAATTTTTGACTATAAATTTTGATTAGAAATATGAAATTATTTCCTACATAATGGTATTTTATTTATTATTTTTAGACATTAAATAATTAAATTTAATTATGAAAAAATGGTGATGCAGTAATTGCTTAATTAATAAAGTATTCAAATGATGATATTATCAACATTTTAAAAACTATTTTGAACCTTTTTATGCCATCCAAAAATTTTATTGATTAGTATGACTTGTTAACTTATAATTAATGAATATTTTTTAAAATAATCAAGTTGTTTTGGATTTTAAAAAAAGGCATGATATGAATAGTATTAAAATTGACAAAAAGAGTTTTTAAATCAATCAATATTTTATTAAATGATAAAATAGTCCTAAGATTCTACAATTAGTCAAAATTACATATATGATGTTAAAAATTTCATTAATGATCCATTTTGGGTCTCTTAGAATTTTATTTTTAATATATTAACCATATAGTATGAATATATAATAAGACCTGATTAAAGTTAAATAAGTTATCAAAGGGTTAAATAAACAATATAAGGACTAAAAAATATCCAAATACTATCTAATTATTATTGGATGATTTTATTTCGACTTATATACACCTTATATTCTAAATAAATATGTTTTGGACCTATAGAAACCGAATATTAGTGTATAATAAAATAATATTTTCAAACATTACTAAAGAGCCCCTACCCCCTTATAAAAACTGACCACCTCTAACCCTTACTCAAACATATAAAGATACCTTGTCTCATCCAAAATCTATGCAAATAATCTCTCAAGATCCCTATATTCCTCTTATAAGCCTTACCATAGGCATAAGGAACTTTAAGGAAGCTGTTTTCTTCAAACCAAATGGAGTTACTTGATTTAAAAGAAATGTCTTCCCTCAAGTTCTCTTCTTTTATTTTAATTCTTCACTCCCTAGGCTCTTATTATTATTTTTTATAAATAAAAACTTTATTATCCTCAATTTAATAGGTTTTTGTTATGATATGGATTCAATCAACACTTGGAAAGACCCCCATATAAAGAATACAAACATATTTTTTCTGTGTATGATGAATTACTGCCTCATGAAACGATGATTGTTCGATTATCTCCTACCACCTCTCATGGTGGCCATTATGATGGAACCATATTTATATGTTCTCTATATTATATTTATATTGTCTCTATTCTACTGTATTTTCTTTTATTTCATACCTTTAGGGTTTCCATAATGGGTAAATACTATAATTTCATTCGAGGAAGTGCGGACTACCACCCCCTCAAAGTGATATGACTCGTTCATGCCATCTGTAGAACATATAAAGGATAGAGTTACTGAAATTATATATGATATTATACTATAATTATAATATACCTATGTATCATTATGTTTTTATTTCATTAATTACCAAATAGGAATTAATGTAGCGTTCATGCGTACGTATGACTTACCGTCTCCCTGAACGGTGCATTTTATTTCTTATCTCCAAATGTTATGTACTATTATAAATACATATATACACTAGATATATATATGATATATATGATATATAAATCAGGAATATAATTCTATAGATAATGTATTTTTGACCACATTGACAACTTTTAATTATAAGAAGTTCATTTTAACTCAAGTACCAACTATCGACAAAATGGCCTTTATTAACTTTAATGATTATGTAATGTTTACAAAGAGGTAATAAGTAATATAAAAGGAATAATAAAATTGAAAAAGGTTATTAAGCATGTATAAATTAACTTTATTTTATTATTCAAGAGATTAAATAATGGATGAGATGAGTCGGACATGAGGTTAGGGATGTCGTCTCGATCTCCTTTCATTGAGGTATATTTTCATTTATACACGACTGTATTTTATATGGTGTATAAACACCTTTTTCATTTAATTTCATTCAAAGATAATATTTTTCTATGATTAGTTTTACTAGAATAAAAAAGGGATTTTTTTGTACGCGGTGACAATGACATTTCCCCCACCGAGAGCGTTATTTGATATTTGGCATCCTTAACAAGCCGTAATGTTTTTAAAAGGAAATTAAATACCATATAATATTTTATGTATTTTGGTATTGATAATGGTATTGATAATTGATTGGTTATGTCTATATATTTTAATGATATATTGTGATTTTAATGTGGAAATGTTTTCTTTCCTTTATGTTGATTTTATGTGTTATGAATGTGTTATGGTTCTTGGGTATTGATTACATATACGAGTGCATTCTTGATAAACCTAGGATGGGTGAGCCTGATATAGCTCTAAAATATATTGGGTAATGTGATGGAGGTAAACTTTAATGTTTCTCTTAAGATATATATAGAAAATATGGTTATGGGTATTCCAAACGTAACTCCCTACATATCTATGAAAGATCCAATGTATTTTTGATATGGATGCCAAAAGTTACCTTTATGATTTATTATTTTTATGTGTTATTCACAGATCTTATTATATCATGAGGGGTGTTAAAGATCTTATGTATTGTATGTATTGGTGGACAAATGATTTTTTTTCATTATTTTATAACCCTTACTAAGATTTTTATGCTCATCTTAAGTTTTTGTATTTTTTTTCACAAGATATAAGGTAGGGTAGGAGTATGGATGAATTCAATAAGATTTATATCAATAATAGAATTCTTGTATTCTTTTAAGAGTTATTTTTATTTTATGAAAAAATGGATACTAAATAGTAGTTTCTACTTTGTAATTTTTTGAGAGGAAATGTAATAGTTATGGCCTAATTGTCTAAAAATCTAAACCTTAAAAGATCATCAATGTGAATTATTAACTTAATTCAATATTACGTAATGTTTATGTTCTAGCCCTCATATTGCCTCTCTTTTAGATGAAATATATCTTCTTTGTCCATTCTCTTTAAAAATATTTTATAAATTTTTTACCAGTAATTTAATTTTTTTAAAATCTAATTTTCATTTCAATTTAAATTTTTTATAATTTTTTATAATACATCATTTAATATAATTGTTTTCCAAACATATTATTTTTAACATGTTGGAAAAGTTTGAAATGAATGCTATCTTTGAATATAAATGGTGTAAACGGATTCTCCTAATATCATGAAAATTATTTTCTTTAAATATTACTTCAAAATTTTCAATTTTAATTTTAAATGATTATATTTACTTCAATATTCTCTGAATTTTCAGTTAAAATGTTAGAAAAATAAAAGGATATTTATCTCATGTTTTCAAATAAAGTTTAAATATTTATTTTAATGGTATTTTTCATCTATGTAAAAATTCCTTGATTATTATTATGATTCATTAATTGTATAATATTATGATACCATCCAATATTATTTATATTGATGTATTATGTTATGATAATTTCTAAATGATTATATGGAACTACTTTACTTCCCATGGTTTATTTAAGATATAATTACTTCTCAAAGAAAAAATTTTCTTTTTCAGGAGTTATGCTATGATGAAATATTTTTAAACTCATTTATTTTTCGTAGATCAAGATATGATGATTTGATTCTTGTTTTAGGATCTTTTGGCACACATATGTATGGTTTTAATTATGTTATGGGTGGGCCAATAATTATAAATCCCTCTAATTCATTTGGTAAATATGTATATCTCATGATATTATAAGTACTAGAATAGAGATTGAACCGATTTCAATAAAAGACTATGCCCAATAATATAATATTAGAAGTGATCCTTGAAAAGGAAAATGATGAAATTGAGAGTTAAAATAGTCCACTATGATAGTCTTGGTAGTAGAAACTGATTAAGGAAATGATGGAATGAGGAGTGAACTCCCTCCACTATAAAAGTATAGGTAGTGTTCCCTAAGAAATGAAATTATTTCATATGTTTAATTGTATTCTAGAAAATTATTTCACATGATTAAGATATGTTCTCATTACTCATGATTGATAATGTTTTATTTCTACATACATGTTAACTATGCATTTTCTTATGAAAAATCAATATTCCATGATTTATGATTAATGCTATTTGACTGATTTAGTATAATTATTATATTTTATGGTCATTTTCTCATACCATTATGTTAATATTATGGTCACTTTTTATCAATGATTGATATCTCTTCTGTTTTCCCTTACAGAGCATTTTATCTCACCCATTCATAAGATTCCTTTCCCTAGGTTATGATGAATGGTTTTTTGTTGTCTAAATTTAAGAAATGTATATTATGAGGAGATACTTTAGAGATATGTTGAAGATTATTCATGAAAAATACAATTATGTACCCTGTATCAAAACCCACTAAACCATTCCATTCCATATTTGTGTATAGTTTTGAGATTTACTGAATATTCATCTCATATGATGCAATATATTTGTATAAAATTCTTGGGGCACAATATAGAATGATGGAAACTACTTCAATAAAGGTAAATCAGTAAAATAAGGTAATTAATTGGTTTTTATAAAAATCTATAAAATAATTTTAATTTTTTTATCCTTAAGGTGATAGATTAATAGAAAAGAATACATTTTAGTGATTATTTTATATCAATTTATGGTGAATTTAGAATAAATTAATACTTTTTGGTTGTTTTATTTCATGTTTTGGTTACTATGGTAATTTTTCTAGGTGTTGTGTGTCATATTTTAGATATGGAATAGTAATGATTCAGTAGTGATGTTTTTTTGTCGTTGTGGATATTTTTTCTGTAATATGTGAATAAGATGTAATTATTATGGGAAATGTTGTATGTGGTAGTGGATGTTGTAATTGAGTGGTGTGGCTATTTTTTATAGTTCATTGGGATTGGTTTTTGTAGTTTGTTTGTAATATATTTCATGTAATCGAATGTTGCTAACATGGTGAAATTAGTAAATTGGAAATGGGAAAGATATTAATAACTAATGAACTATTAAATAAAACATGACCATCGAAATAAAATTCTAGAGGTTGGAATAAATGTTTCTAATAAAATATGAATGGTTTGAAATTATATATTGAAATATGAAATTTATGTAATTATAAAATTAAAAACTATTATTAATATATGATGTGATAAAATGGGAAGCTATTTCATGTTATGTGGCAATTGGTTGTGGCTTGGTATGATGGTTTTATAGTTGTGAAAATATCTGGTGATGTGAAGTGGTTGGTTGGATGTGGTAGTTTCAAGGCAGGTGATGTATTAAGTGTCAAACCAAAGAATTTCCTTTTATTTAATTATTATACACTTTTTATTTTCTTTGTATTTCATATGTTCCACCACCCATGTAAGGTTACCATATTGATTCCCATATGAGACATGGATTCTTGGTGATTTCCACAATATTTAAGTTGTAAAGGGAATTGATTGGTGGATCCTCCCTCTTATACACTCTTCCTCTAGACAAAGAAATGTTTTTGATGGATTTATGACTTATCTATATACATATAGGTTGTAATTTTATGAGGCTATAGTATATATATTGGCTAATTTGGTTTTTCGATTTTGATAAAGATACAAGGTGGGGGTAGTGTATTGATGGATTATAGCAAAAAGCCATTAGCCATTATGTTTATATTTAAATACAATGATGTTTTATTACATTCTATAATAATGTTATTATGGTGGTGTATATGAATTTATATCTTTGGTGTGGTATGTTGTAATGTGTATATTTGAAATGGAATTCATTATATTTTTTGGTTTATGTAGTTGTGGCATGAGAGAGACCAGATCAGTGGGGAAGTGGTTGTAGGCTACCTCCTTGAAATATATTCTTTGATATTAAGTTACTATACTTCGATTCATTATTGGATAATTATTTCTTAGATAAGATAGGTTCTCTTTTACCTATTATAGATATGAGTATTTTTGTTCATTCAGTGAGGCATGATTATGGTTCTTTCACATTTTCACGAGAGCTTTTTGGGATAATCTTACAAATTATATGTAATGTCTCTGACCCTAGTATCCCATAGATAGTTCCTTATATTATTACATTGGCATAGATATAATAATCAAATCCCAAAATATAGACCAATTTAGAATTATTATATACCACATTATATACATGAACCTTATATTTAAATTTAAACCATAAATTACTACATATAAAATTCTTGAGAACATTGTTTTTCACATAGATTAACTATTCATATGAGTCATAATACACATCATGGAATCTTGGGGAAAATATAACATAAGAAATGGGTGACCTCAGATGCCCATTATGGGTAAGGGTATAGTGAAAAATATCATAAACAAGCATAAACGATTATGGAACAATGAAAACTACCATATATAATAATCACATGAACTAGAAGTCATAACCATGGATATTATACAAGTAAAATAGTCAGATGGAATATCAATAATTAATATCATAATTAGGGAATTCACAATGTCTGACATCATAAACATACCATCAAGGGTTCATCCAAGAAACCATACATAAATGGGTAAAAACCCAAAATATTTTTTTTCATGAGACCTATTGATGAATTGAGGGATATATTGGGCCTCTCCGACAACTTAATAATTCCAACTCATTACTCACATGAAAAGATAATAAAACAAAATCAAAATTCCTTAACAAAATCAATAATTATCTGTGTTATAAGAACTTATCATGTGAAATATCAATACAGGAAAATTAAAAAAAATGAATAGGATGAATGGTATTATTATATTACATCCTCAACAAAAGAATAATCAAATTATTTTGACATATATGAAAATACGTTAAATGATATTTTTGAAAAGTTCATGAGGAAAATAATCCATAAACTTTCTGAAGTGTCCCGTACCACATTGAAACATTTGAATAGTAAGTCTCATGAAAAAATAACATTAAATAAAACTTATAATTTCATGATAATAATTATATTCATGATATAAAGTGTCTAAGGAGAAGTATATATACCTCATCAAAGAATATAGGTGTATGATATCAAAATATGCTTCAATGAAAGGATATTGAGACAATGTCCCTTACAAATATAAATCATTAATAAAATGGAAACATTATGTGTATTTGGGGTAAATTCACATAAATCAAGTGAAAATAAATTATTAGATAATCAAAAATAATTTCACACACAAACTTAGCATGACGTAATCATTGAAAAAGAAGTTTAACCTAACGAATGAAAATTGAGATAAGAAATATATTACCACTTGTAATTAGTCAAATCATATTCCTCATATAAGTAATAATTATTTAATTTAAAATTGAATACAATGAATATAATTATATTCACGACATGCTATTTCAAATGGAATTACACACACACCACAGAAAATAAATAAGTTGTGAATAATCTATATATCTCATAGAAGTAAAAGTGACACGAGAAAAACCTTAAATTAGTTCTTCTTTAATTTGTACCTATGTAAAACTCCAATGAAGTGGTTTTAAATATATTATTAATGTATTCCATAATCACAATAATATTTCTGATATATCATATGATTCATTTATGACTTTATATTAACTTTTATTAGCAATAGCAATTTAAATCAATGTTTCGGCTAATAAAATCATTGCCAAACATAAATGTTCTGACTTTTCATTATTGATCCTATTACAGATATTATGGTTTAATTACATAAAAATAGTAAAAAATGATTTATATATAATATTTATTTAGTATGTAAATATATAGAACATATAGATATAAGAAATTGAATACACTGTTCTTAGAGATGTAAAGTCGCACATACGCATGGATGTTGTTTATGTTTTATTATCGTAATGAATGAAAGAAGGTAAATAATATATATATATATATATATATATATATATATTATTCCATTAGTATAATTATGTCATAAGTTTAATTTTTATTCTTTGCATAAATTTTCATAATCATTCTTGAATGGTTAATGTGGAATTATAATCTCATCACATCATGGAGATGATATGTCGTAAATACGCAAAAGGGACGATATCATTCCTTAAATGTTTACTTGGTAATTAATTAGATAGTATATTAATTATAAATAATCAATATTATTTAATATTTATTATTTATATATATTTTATACATCATTATACCCATATAAATAATATTTTGATGAAAAAAAGATAACACCATGACGTGGAGATGGCAGACTATACGTACATAAACGCGGTGATTGTTTTTTTATAGGATAGAAAAAAGATAGAATATGGTTGTTAAAGAATAAAAAGAAAATCTAAGAATATTCTATATACTGTATTTATAATGTTATAACCGAAAACAAAATAATTAGAAGTATACGAATAAATAATCATAAAGGAGTCTGTAGAGACAATCAACACTACTTTAGCAAACCTCCTTTAGATCTCCTCTTAGGGACACTAGGGATGGGATTTTTGCAAGACCAGCCACTCTAGAACATGTATAAGTATGTTGTGATGATAATTTAATAGGTTTTTTTGGATCTATAATTTTCAATGAGTTGTGAGTAATTGAGGTAGTATATTCCCTTTTATAAGAGAGGGGAGGTCCACTCTTGGAGTCCTTTAAAATATTTATATAATATTAATTTATTTTCATTTTGAAATAAATAAAAAGTGTGTAATTTATAGTATAAGATGAAAATTGGCATTAATACTATAAAAATGATTTTTAGATATGTTTGGATCATATTATTAACATTAACCTTTGGGTTTAACCCATAGTTAAAAAATTTAACTATTACCGCGACAACTAGGCTTTTACTCTTTGGGGTTAATATATTTACTATAAAATGAATAAAAAACCCAAATATATCATTTATAACATATATAACCATTCAATTGTTAGTTTTTTTTAATTTTATATATTTTTATAATTTTATATCATTTAATAAAAAAGTATTTATTTTAAAGTATCATTTATGTAAATTTTGATATAATTAAATATTTTTATTTTTTAAAATATCCTAACTACATGATAACTTCAGAATTAATGATTCTAATATATCACCAACATATCAAATATGACTATACATTTATTTTATTTCACTTATTAAGTTAAATTTTATTTATTTTAATATTTTTAATATCATTTATTTGGTATTTCCATAAATTAAACAATTACTACATCACTATTTTTAAAGATTTTAATTATATTATTTCCTCTATAAAAATTTAAAATAAATTTTTATGATGAATATAAATTAATTATATTTCAAATTAATAATTATAGTCAAATTTATATTATGTATAACCATGTATTAAAAATTTTATACTTATTAAAAACATGAGTATGCCATTTTTACCTCATCTTAAAAAAATTATAAATGTCATATTCTTACAGTGGTGGATTAAAAAGGTTACAATTATCATATAAGTTTTATTTTGGTCAAAACCCATAGATCCAATAAAATTAAAACATGTTTCTGGGAAACATTATAATATTATAATATTTTTTTACCTTTAATTATCCGATTTACCCTTAATTGTGGTAAATAAAAACATACTATAGTCACTCTTCATTATATCAAAAAAAAATTAATTTGATCCTATTAGAATATAAATATAATACTAATTAAAAAAATTTACATTTTTTTCCAAATTCAAATAACATAATATATTATTTTAAGTTAACGTTACACCCACAGACGTGACGAGAAATTGGGTAAAAGAAAATGTTCAAAATTTCAATAGGTTTTTATATCCAATTTCAATATAAAAATGATTTAAAAGAAATTATTTTTATTAATATATGTATAATTGATCAACAGTGAATAAAAAAATGAATTTTCAATATAATAATTTTTTAATAAAAAACGCAGCTATTAACTACAATATTATATTTTCTACTATTCATAAGAAATTAAACTTGTTAGAAAAATACAAAAAATTCACCCTAAGATAAATTTTACATTAAAAATTAATATAAGAAGACTATTTTGTCATATAAAAAATATAAAATTTTCAAAAAATTAGATTTAAAACATGCTCTCTATTAAAAGGAAATAAAATTACCATTTTAAACAAATAATTTTTTATGCAAAAAACTGGATTTGATCTTATATCATGTTAAGAAAAAACATAAGATGATTGCTCAAATTATATGGAATATATATATATTTCATAATTTGGTTAATAATATTCATAACCTCTAATTTAATTATTATTTATACCTTATAATAATATTTTAATAATATTCATTGGTTTGGTAAAACTCGGTCTTGTGTATAATGTAAACTGTCGAAGAAAGTATGTCTTGCATTTAACACCAAATAACATAGATTTGAATGATTTAAAATCTACAGAATATAATAAATTTATTTAAAAATAAAAATATTGTGGATTCTTTGGGTGTTACAATCTCCCCATAATAATTTAATCAAATCATCACAATTTAGACTTGATATCATTAATCAATAGTATGATATTTAAAAATATTATTGTTAAAGAACTTATACCATCAATAGGTTTAATGACACATATTATTTATAAGTAATAAAGGTAAATGTGAAGGTCACCAGAAAATCAGGCTTTCAAATAGGATAACATTAGTGGAAAGTAGAGATCTTCACAAGGAGGAAAAGTGTAAATATTTATAGGTAGTGATTGAGATCATCAATCACAAATAAGGGAATGATTAATGGAAAATTGGGGGCTTCAAAGACATAAATCAATGATGATTTAAAATACGATCTGTTCAAAAAAAATGTAATTTTGGTTAGTTTTTAGATCATTTTCCTACACTTTAGGGATTCTTTAACTCTATAAGAATGTAAGGAAATTTAATTACTTGATACATTTATATAAACACAATATTATACTTTGGTTGTGACATTCACTATTTATAATTCATTTATTATACCTAAAGATAGATATTTAAGATTAATATTCATGGCTACAACACTTTTGATGAATCATATGTTCTGAAATTATTTCCTTTATCCTTTGAAAAATTACTTAAAGGAAAGGGCTTAGAAAATATTATTAATTATATCATACTTTAACCTCAAACAATAATATCCAATGTTCAAATTAATACTTTACAAACTCAAGAATCATCCAAAATAAATATATATTAATTAATAGTCCAAAATTATAAGGATGGTCACTAAATTTCTAAAACCAACTTAACACTATGTTTTTCCAAAACAACATAACATGTATATTTTTTCACATATTAATTATATGAATATCATTATATCCTTTAAAACCTTAATGTTAACATGAATTCATAAAAATCATTAAAGAATAAGTATTTCAATAAATTTATAATATGATTATTCTAATAGTGGTGTCATAACATAATTCTTAAATCCAAAAAACACATATATATTAATTATTCCACTTTGACTGTAGTAACAACATAAGATTGACCTTGATCTATTTTATTTTTCTCAACTATATTTCCTTGATGATTAGGAAATTCGTTTGTGTAGTATCCCATATACATTCAGTTAAATATTTTTACATTAGAAACCTTTTTTATATCCTTACAATCTCAAGCATATTGTCCTTTCTCTATACACTTATAGAACACTCTCATTCGTTTTAAGAAAATACAAAGGCGTTTCTTTTCAAAATAATTAAAATTGGGAAAATACTTATTTACCTTCTTCCATTTATCTATATTTTCCATAGTTTTACTTTTATTTTTATTCTTCCATTCGAATCTATAATACATAGAGTACTCTTTACCTTTCCCTTTATACATATTTTGAACCACCATTCTCTTATTTTCCTACTTTTCTTCATTGCTATAGGACATTGGGAATTATTTACCATTATATTTATCATATTATACTATGTCCACAAAGGATGGTATTTTTAAGAGACTATTTATTATTGAAATATTGGCTTAATACCATGAAATATAATATCATTCTTACTCTTTGTATAACATGCATCCGTGAAGTTCACATTCCTTCTACAAGGAGCCATTTCAATATAATTACATAAATTTTTTAAAATCATATCATAATGAATAATCCTAAAACAAGAAAAATAATTAACATAAATTGAAATTGGTTTCTTTTGGGGACATATTTACTCTTAAATCATTCATAATGGTTTGTAACGAAAATGTAAATTACACTAATTATATCCCTTGAGAGTGTCAAAACAGGTGCACAATAAGGGTCGTTTCCATGTACCAGGTTACATTGAGTCATGCCCAATGCACTTTTTAAAAGTTTTTACCCCTTGGTAAATCTTTTCTGTAACCAATTCCACTTATAGTATCTAGACAAGCATGTATTTCTATGAATATGAATATAATTTCTACATTATCAAAATTATTTGATGTTCTTCTATACGTATAATCGAATTATATCTTAAGGTTATGTTCCTTAATATATTTTTTCTAAATAAAGTTTCCAAGGTTGTTGTTAACCATCCTCTAATACCAACTATAATATCCCCAACCCCGGTATCCTGTAGTACGTTCCTTACTTTGTTACAATGGAAAATTTATAGCACTAGAATCACAAATGACTGATTAGTTTATCATTTTCTGATTCTGGATTACATAAATGAATCTCACAGAAATTTTAAAAAATAAATTGAAACATATAAAATCTCTGAGAAAATTATAATTTTCCTAAATTAACTATTAATATCAATAATTATACACTTCTTAACATCCTAGGAAAAATGAAACATAAGAAACAGGTGATCTCAGATGCTCAGTAAGGGTTAGCGTACAACATAAAAAATCATAGAAAATAATATAAAATTATGGAAAGGTGATTAACCAAAACAAATTTCATTAAATAAATAACACGAGAAAACTATGGCTGGAATAATTTAAAATAAAATAATTCTATATAGAAAATAACATGATCTAGAAAAATAATAATGGTTATTATAATAATCAATTAATCACATAGAATATCAATAGATAATCTCATAATGAGGTAATGCATAATTTTAGACATCATAAACAAACCATAAAGGCTTAAGCCAAGAAACCTTAAATAAATGGGTAAAAATCCAAAAGATTTTGTCTCATTAAACCTACTGATGCATAAAGGGTATATATGAGTCCTCACTATTCACTTACTAACTCTAATTCATTTATCACATTAATAAATAATTAAACTAAATCAACATGCCTTATGAAAGTAAATAACTATCCTTATTAAAAGAAATAGTAATATGAAATATCAATAATTCCCTAGTAAGACAAATTAATATGATGAATGGTATTATTAGAGTAAATACTTCACAAAATATTCAACAAATGATATTGAAAAAGAATAAAATACTCTAAATGATATTTTTGAGAAGTTCACGAGGAAAATAATCTTTAAACATTCAAAAGTGCCTCATACCACATTGAAACATTTGAATTATATTCTCAATGAAAGACAAAAATTAAATGAAACCTATAGTATCATGAGAATAATGATATTCTAGATATTAAATATCAAAGGATAAGTATATAAACCTTTTAAAATAATATAAGTGTTTAACATCAAAATATTCTACAATGAATGGATGTTGAGACAAAGTACCTTAAAAAGATATATCTTTAATCCAATGGTTTGATTATGTGATTTTTTTTGAAAATCCAAAAAAAAAGTTGAAATAAAAAATGATATAATCAAAATTAATTTCTCATATGACCTTATAATGATATTATCGTTGAAAAATAATTTTATCTCAATGAATGAAAATTGAGTTAAGAAATATTTTACCACTTATAATCAGTCAAATAATATGCCCCATAAAAGTAGTAAATATCAAATGAAGCATTTAATAGTATTACGATAATGATATTAAAGATATGATATATCAAATGGATATATAAATACATGACTCATAAGAAATAAGTGGTCAATAAGGCATATATCTCATAAAAGTTAAAGTGAGACATGAAAACCTTACCTTATGTCTGATTCCCTCCATACATTTCTGAAACACATGTATAGTGGGTTTTAACATATTATTAACCTATAAAAAAATCCTAATAATATTTATGATATCATATATGAGTCATTTATGACATTATATTGCCTTTATATTATCAATTTCATGTTAAAGCAATAATTCGAGTAATAACTGATCTGTTAATCATATGTGTGTTGACTTGTTATTCTTGATAATGTTACACAGATCATTATTAATTAATTAAAAAATGTAAAAAATTATTTATATATCATAAAAATCTATTTGATAAATATATATATAACATAGATACATTAAATCGAATACACTATTTATAGAGACATTAATCTATACGTTCGTATAAACGATGTTTCTGTATTCTTATCACACAGAATTGAATAAGTTAAATGACATATAGGTATATATATATTACATCATTAGTATTATGATATATATTTCTTATTTATTCATTACTTTCATTTTTATTAGAATTCGTGAATAGTTAACATGGAAGATGAATCACGTTGTAGAGATGGTAGACCGTACGTGAACACAAGGGAAAATATCATTTACTTAATGGTAAAATTGTAAGGAATTATATTTTATATCAATTATACAAATTTAGTTTCATTTTATAATTTTTATTTCTATATATTATATCAGTTAGTATAACCATCCAAATAAATTGTTCATGGAAAAAATATTACACCAGGGCATGGAGATGGTAGGTCATAAGTACACATACATGGTGATTTTTTTAGGATAATCAAAATAAAATCTCATCATATATTTGATACTGGCTTTACTTATTTACAATGGAAAAATAGAAGAAGAATAATTATAATAATATATAATCATGAAGGATTTAGTAAAGATAATTACTTTTCTTTAGGGATCCTTTTTTTCGGTCACCTTTTAGGGACACTAGGGTTGATTGTTTTAGAAGAACAAGACCTCAATAACTTGGATGAGGATTTTGGGAGGTGAAATTTGCATGTATTTTTCATTATATAAATCTCACGGTGGTTTGAGGAAGTTATGGGAGAGGTGACGTTTTATATGTGAGGGGAGGAGAACTCTTGGAATCATTTAAAATATTAAATTTATAAAAATTAGTTTCTAATTTTAAAATAGATCTAAAGTGATTTATTTTGAAAATAAGATTATGATGGGTCAAAATACTCTCAAATAATTATTTTATTAAAGTTTATGTCACATTATTGACCTTATCATTTGGCTTTAACCGTTAGTTAAAACCTTTAAATCTTGTCGTGATAACCTGGATTTTACTCTTTAGGGTTAATATGTTCATAATAAAATTCAAAAAGAACCAAAAATGGACCATTTATGACAAATTTAAACCTTTTGTAGTTAGTTTTATTAATTTACTTTTTTATAAATTTTATATCATTTATTAAAATATTTTTTTATTTTCAAGTATTATTTATGTCAATTTTAATACTATTGAATATCTGTCTTTTAAAAAATATCCAAACAACATGATAACTTATTTCCAACACTAATAATATTTTAATAACATATCAATTTTTTCAATAAATTTCATGTGTGTCATTAATTATGTTAAATTTTTTATTTTAGTATTTTACTATCATTTATAAGATATTTTCATTAATTAAATAATTAACACATTGATATTATTCCAGCCTTTAATTAATTTATTTTTCTCTAAAAATTAAAAATAATTTATCTTGATGAATATAAATTTATTATATATAGAAATACTATTCATATTCTATTTTATCATTGGTATAACCATGTATTTGAAATGTAATACTTATTAAATACATGAGTATGACATTTTAACATATCTTTAAATAAAGTATTATAAATGTCATATTCTTTTAGTAGTGTGTTAAAAGGTTAAAATTTACGAATAAGGTATATTTTGGTCAATATACCACTCATAAAATAAAATTGGGACACATTTTAGGGTAACTTTATTGTACTATAAAATGATTTTTACCTTTAAATTTCTGATTTAACTTTAAATGTGGAAAATAAAAATTTACCAACGGTACTATTCATAACATCAAAAAAATTATGTGTATACTATTAGACACAAAATATCAGACCAATTTCAGTTTTTATGTCTATTTTCCCAAATTAAATTCACAAAATTGGCTAAAAGATTTTTAACCATAGTCTCATAGACATTTTGAGAAAGAATTAAAGAGAAAATGTTCAAAAGATCAACAAGTTTTTATATCCAATTTAAATAGAAAGTTTATTTCAAAGACCTAAATTAGATTAATATATATATATATATATATATATAACTTATCTATTGTGAATTGAAAAACCCATTTAAAATATAATTATTATTTAATCAAAAAGGTATATTTTAATTATAATATAGTATTTCTCACTA
This sequence comes from Viscum album, assembly GCA_963277665.1. NCBI lineage: Eukaryota > Viridiplantae > Streptophyta > Magnoliopsida > Santalales > Viscaceae > Viscum > Viscum album. The sequence goes on from OY728154.1 coordinate 21,470,926, forward strand.
TTCATCAAAAATTGAAACCTCTCATAAAAATACCAAAACATAAACCACGATAATTTTGAAATTAATAATTTAAATAAGAATATTATTGTGTTATTTATAAATTATATATTTTTCAAAAAGTACATTTAAAAAGGGTTCTCTAATAAAAGGCAATAAAATTACCATTTTTTTAAAAATACATTTTATACATAAAATAGATTTTTTTTATATAATTTATAGAAAACATATAAGATGAATGTTAATGTTATATGGAATATTTTAAAATTTCATAATTTGTTTAATAATATTCATAAACTCTAATTTAACTAAAATTTTATATCTTTTAATAATATTTAAAAATATTTTATTGTTTGGTAAAACTCGCTCTTGTGCATAACACAAGATATAGAAGAAAGTATCTCCTGCATGTAACACATGCTAACTCAGTGCTCCATGAAATTAAAGATATAGAATATATTAAATTTATTTAAAAACAAAAATGTTATAAATTCTTGGGGTACTAAAATACACTAGCATTCTCAACCCTTCATATATATATATATATATATATCAAAAAATATAAGTGGTATTTTGTGATTGGGATATAAATTAAAATATCATATCTTAAATGTTTTGTTATAGTAACTTCCATAATATTTTATTTTGTGTATTATATTTCTAATTTTTTTCATTTCTGTCATTACATACATGTGTGGGATATTGTTTTTTATTTTATTATAATTATTTTCTAGGTTTTTCATTAGATATTATTAGTCTTATATGGATAATTCCTCCAATATGTTAATTTTATACCTCCAATTCTATTATCCAACTCAAGGTATATTAGAGGTGCACTTTAGGGGTTAGTGTCATATTCATTTCAATCTGATGAGGGGTTTGTAGTTGGGGTGGTTTATGAAATGATTGTTGGAAAGATTATATAGATTTAATTAATAAATTTAGTTTTTTATATTGTAGTTAACACATTAGTCACCTATAGATCATTTTCAATCTCATGATAATATTATGTATTGACTGTAGGTCAAATAGATGAGTAATTTTTAAAAACCCTGGAAGTGGTTTGGTGTTTAATTATTATGTTTTAATGTTTTTGAGAGAAATAAATCAATCATGTTACAATGAAAATGATCACACCAGGATTATTTTTCAAAATATAATGATTATTGATATAATATCCACAATAAAATTATCACATTTCAATGTGTTTGTTGTGATGATTAATATAGAAGTTGTTATTGTGGGTATGTGTATTTCATTGTAAGGGAGGTGGTGGTGCCATGAAGACTCAAGTCACACTCAAATCATGATTCCATAAAAAATTATTGATCCTCCATTTTTAATGGATTTATAAGTTCATATATCTAATCATGGTATCTTTTTAAAACTAATCGTATGATACCTAGTAACATAAATATTTACATGTCCACACCCAATACAAGTGGTAACTCCATTATTTTTTACAAAATCATGTTTCAAGTAATTTTGATGATTTGTCTTCATGGTTGACATAGAGGATACTTGTAATCACTCCTTCTCATTATCAAAACATATAAAGGTTGCAAATGAGGTATGTATTGATCATATAGAGTAAATTATTATGATATTTGTAGGAAGTGGTAGTTAATTTATTAATTTGGGTTTTAAATTCTTCTTTTAATGAATTATAATGACTTCCTTATTGATCTAAGAAAGAAATGATAATGTTCTAAAAAACTATTTATGAGCATAATAGAGGAAGTTGAAGAACATAACTCCCAAATAAATAGAATATGTTTATATAATATTTTTCATATAATATATCCAATTCTAAACACTTGAATATTATAATAAATGAAACTTTATGATAAAGAATTGAATTTTAGTGGTATGTGTAGTGGTGTTCTATATAATACTCTATTTTCATGATGTTCATATTTTTTCAACTTAATAAATATTAGTCATTGAAAAAGAAAAGTTGATGCTCAATTTAAAAAATTTTATTTCACTCACTGTTTGATAAAAATTTCAATATATGATGAATAATGGTAGAGTTGGTACACATATATAGAAAAATAAAGTCTCTTGGTAATGTTTACACATTATTATTATTTTTATCATTCATGATCAGTATATGGACACAATTGTTTCATAAATAAATACTCATTTTAATTTAGAAATATTTATTTTTGTGTATAAAAGGAAACCTCGAGGACCATAAAGGTTTAGTGTATTTGAAAATCGGGATACATAAGCAACTGGTTAATAAAATTTCTACACTTTATCCCACATATTCATTTATATCTAGAACCCTTGTTCAACCCATCATAATTAAAACTGTTCTTCCTTACCAGGGAAAAGGAAACACGAGAAAGGGTGATCTCAGCAGACTAGTGATGGAAAAATGGAAATTTTAGTGACCATATTAAGAAAAAATGATAATAAGTTTTTAAAAATAAGAAATTATCATTTGGAAACCCTTGCAATTATATAATAGTTCATAATATTGAGTAATAGAATATATATTATCAGTTAATAAGATATTAATCATAAAGGAATAAAATAGCATGAGCAATGAGACCATAATAATTGAATGTAACATATGTTATTTTCATACCAAAAAGTAGAAAAAATTATTTACTTAGTGCTCAAGGATTTATACAAAGACTATCACAGTGTATTGGGTTCACTTATAAAACCATATTAGTAGTCAAGGTTCACTCCGAAGACTAGCATAGTCTATAGATTTACTTGTAGAATTGAAGTCACTCCCCATAGTAGTCACATTCATCTCAGGAGATCTGCATCTTTACCCAATGTATTAGAGGGATATATAATTCCAGGACAACCTATTACACAATAAAAATTATACAGATGTGTGCCACTAGATCATAAAAAATTCATCATATCATAACCCATTAAAAAATGTGTTTAAAAAACATTAATCATTAAGAAAACAATGTAAAAATAAATTTGTTTTAGAAAAAATTCATTATGGAAAAAATCATGGAAAAGAAACTAGTTCCATAACCTTTTTTCAATTCATCATTGTATAAACTATACATATAGACCATGTTTTATAAACATATTTTCATAAAAATAATAAACTATCATGAAAATGAATATTGATGGTATCATTGGACCATTTCCCCAATAATTATTAGGTAATATCAAAGGATGTTATCTTAGATGAAAAATATCTTTAAAATAAAACTTTGAATATTTATTAAGGAAAATACCCTTTTCACTTTGAAATAAATTTTATAAAATATAAACAATTCCCAAATATTTAGGAAAGAACTTTAATTAAAAAAACTCTAAAAAACATATAAAACAGGATTCAAGTAATTGAATGGTCATGATAGTTAGAAAATGCATTAATGATGAATAAGTTAAAGGAAAACATTCCTTTCTCACTTCTTAAAAAAATTCAAGAAGTATGTTTTTAGAAAAATGAAATAAATTATTCCTTTAAAATAAGATTTTTAAGTAAAATAATTATTAAAATGAATTTAAAAAATAATATAAAAAAATATTAATCCTTAAATCAATTTTAGAAAACATAAATATAGATGAAAAATGATTTTCTACTGAACTAAGAAATAAAAACAGCTTTCCATAAACATATTATTCCAGACTCTTTAGTTCATAAATTGTAAAAAATGAAATGAAAACCTGATATCTCATAAAATTAATAATGGTTAAGAAACTTCATGTCTTTATTGATTAGTATATCATGAAATTTTACCATAAAAAATGGATCATGAAAAATCCCAAAAAACAATGATATTGTTACATAAAACTCTTACAACATCAGTAAAAATCAAATAATAAAATATTTTTAGTGAGGAAATTATTTGGATATGTAAATACAATTATTTTTCTTTTGAATAATAATTAAATAAATTCATGGGAATTACGTACACCACATAAAATAAAAAATTGGGGAATATGGCATGTGTCCCAAATAAATAAAATGGAGACAAAAATCCCTCACCTCAAGTTCCACTAATTTTAAAGTGGTCCATCCCTATTATAATAAATTTAAATATATTATAATTATATAAAAAATAATTTACAAACATATAATTTCATATATTATTAATGTATAATATTTAAAAACTCTTTTATTAGTAATTCATTATTAAAATCATCGTTTTTGGTGTTAATTGTTTTCTTTCTTCTTGTAAATATCGGTCTAGTAGTTCCAAAAGTTATATTTTTTTTAATTTTCCATCGTATATTGGATATTATTAATTATATAAATATAATATATATTCATTATATATATATATATTCATCAAAAAATATTTTAAATAGAAAAATTAATTAAACTATTCATAAAGATGGTTGGACATACATATACATGAAAATTATTGTCAGTTTTCAAAGGATAGAACAAAAGCATGGTAAATAACAATTTATACATTAAATAATAATTATTATATCATAAAAATCATATATATTCACCAATACATTGTTATTACCATTCATGTAAAGAATAAATATAAAATGAATCAAATATATTCTTGGATGTGGTAGTCCCCAGATACGCATGAGCGGGGACATTATTTTCCAAAAAGATTGGAAGGTAACAATGTAGATAAGATATTATTATTACAGAAGAATAATTATTTTATAAATTTCATATATATAAATTAATCACATCATAATTATCATCTATATAATATTATGATTCAATATGAGTTGTATCACTATGTGGAGATGGTATGTTGTTTGTACGCATGAGAAACACTTTTAAATATCATTTGATGGGAAAGAGGATTACAGAAGGTGTTTGAATAATAACATGAAACCTAATGTATATTTAGGACAATAAATTTATAATTTTATAAATAATATCCTATTTTTAGAGGTAGTATAAGAAGAAAAAAATTGAAAGAGTTCATGTAAGATAAATGACTCCTCTTCAGTATAACTACATTAGATACCTTTTTAAGGACCCTTGGTATTTTATTTTAAGAATATAATTATCTATATTTCTAGGATATATAAGTTTATAAGATAATTTTTTTTCCTTAGCTAAAATGATTAATGTGTTATGATGAAGAGAAATGTGGGGTTCCCTTTTCTAACATAGGGTATGGACAATTATAGAATTTCTTAAAATATTAAAATATAATGAAGTCATTCCAAATAAAAATTCTTCAAAATTTCTAAATAATCGAATCTAAGATAGTATGTGGTTGAAATTACACCATCAAATAAACATTTTACACATTTATGGGGTTTTAAACCATATATTTTGGTTTAATCCCTTAGTTTTCCAATTTTAACCATCACTATGGTAACAATTTCTTCCCTCTTAACATATTATAATTAACTTATATGTTTAAAATTGATTTATAAATGTTCAAGGGATTTAATTTTACACCATATCTTATCCCCATTTCTCTCATTCTACATTTTTATTAATTTTAATAATGTAATAAATTATTATTTTCATAAAATATCATTAATATTAATTTTGATAGTATTTATTTAATTTGAATTTAAAGACATGAATAAAAATATAGAATAAAAATATAATACTTTAACATATCTATAATATGTCATAATAATCAGTAAATTTTTTTAACTATATAATTCATTCAATTTATATTGCTTTTCTTATTTATAATATCATTTATTTTATTTTAATATTAATTGATGAAATTAATTATCAGTGTTCCATAAGAATTTATGATAAATATGTAATAAATAAAAATTAGAAATAAAATTTCCTCTTGAAAATAGTTTATTTATTCTAAAAATGAATATTAATATTCATCCATAATTTTATTTTAACAATTTTTGAGTACATAAGAGATATTTAAATGTATGCGAGTGGTAGAGAACATTGATATGATAGATTTGACGACCACAAAACTGTTAATATCTAGTGTATGGAAAGACCATCTATTAATTATAAATAAATGTTCAATTATAAAATTTTATTTCAATATCATTTTATTAAATTTTAGTTTTTATTTTATTATCAATATGGAGAACACTATAAAATATACTTACGTGATGTCATTCTATTTGATAATAACAATTTCATCCTTTTATTATTCATTGATTAATTTCTACTTCATCTCTTATGCTACGAAATGGATATTGAAGATGAATTTTTCATCCTCGAAGTACTAAAATTATATTTAATGGATCATAACATCGTAAAATAATGAAAAGTAATTTTTCTTATATATAGAAATTAACTAAAACAAAAAATTGTCAGAACAATGCAAGAAAATTCACAAAATGAATAAACCTTGAAATAATATATTTAACATCAAACGTTCCACAATACAAATAATGGTTTCCCATAGATCATTAAAAAGATAACACTATATCCTCAATAATGGTTTCCCAAAATGAACAAACCTTGAAATAATACATTTAATAACCATGATAAATATAATAGTGAACTACACCAAAATATCATGAATCTAAATTAGATACTATCCTAAAAGGTAATTCTTTTCTTCACCATATATATATATATATTAAAATATATTATCTTGTCGATGAATCACTTTTAAACCATAAAGATTATCTATATCTCACTATCTAATAAAGAATAATTAACTTATCTTAAAATCATATAAAATCCCAAAGGGTTATTTAAACCTCATTATAGTATTCTTTATACAACTATATAAATGTTTCAAATCAACAATACATTCCCATTTACTTCATCAAAGTAAGTTGTCTCTTTATCCCAACTAAAAATTATCACTTTATATCTAAATCACATTTCTTTAATATTGGTACTTTTCAATATATGTTTTCAAGTACATAAAGATAATTTATTATGGAATAATATATAGATGTCTCATAGTTCATTTATCTAGAATATAATTGATATAGCACTTTTATAACATAATTATCAAATAATAATACATAAACACTTCAATCCTTCGTCATCCCTAAGTTAAATAACATAGTTCCTTCCTTGGTATTAGATTTAACCATTCAATTTTGTTTTTGTATTGGGCAATTCCCATATTCCCCACACATGAGACATTTAATTATAAATGGGAGATTAAGATAAACTTCATATCCTCTATAAAACTATTCATTTTGTTTTCATAAATAACTTATATCATACCCTTTTTGCACACATAAAACATCTTATCTTTCATCTAAGACATTTCCATATGTTTTTATTGAAACATTATTGTAATATAGTAAACTGTATCTATAACAACATGATGTATTTATGAAATAATTTTAATTCTTCAATAGCTTGGAATGCAGGTAATTTTGCTTTCAAAAGAATTGCAGGACACCCTTAGTATAAAATTACCATTTAACCCAGCCATTAGATTATAGAAAATAAATACAACTAACTTATTAAAATGTATGGTGATTTCGTCGAGTACCAATTATTATGAAATATATATATCAATTATATACATGTGTTTTTGTGTTAAGAAATTGAGTGAATTACTATTAGTAAATGTAATTAATTAAATATATTTTTTTATACATAATAAAATATTTTCTATATTAATCTAATATTTTTTTTCATAGGGTATGAATAAACACTATTTGATGTATAAAAGCCTATATTCTTCAAAAGAGTAATTTTATGTCATTTAATGGAGAACACTTTTTAAATTATACTTTTAACACATAAATATTTTTTATATGACAACATACACATTTTTTTCTGAATTGGGATATATGAATTTACTTGGGTTGAATTTTTAATATTTTTTTTATAACTTTGACGTTTTGATGAATAGTACAAATACACCAAATTTTAATTAAAACAATTTTTTTCATCGAAATAATTTATATTGTTATATAATATTATCAAATGGTTTTAGATTATAAATAGAAATATTTTTATCATTTATTATAATTTAGTTTATTTGAATTAATTTTACATTGAATTCAGATGTAAAAATCGTTAAATTGTTTACAATGTTTTAACTTTTAAAACTCATTCCCAATTTTTAACAAAGAGATTAATTTTAAATTAAATACTGAAACTTATTTTCTTTGAATTTTTAAAAATGGTTTAAATATTTGGAATTAAGAAATACAAATTATTTTAATAGATTACTTTTATTTTTGGACATTATTAAATGTAACTTCAATAATTTTTTTAATACAGTAAATTGGTAAATCGGGTAATTAAGGGTAAAAATAATATAATGAAATTAACCAAACACTTTTACTAATATAATTGGATGATTGTTTTCAACCTAAATCTTCCTAGGGTCAAAATAGTGTCCTTTTGACTCCACATGGATGAGATTAAGACATTCATTTTATTTTATTTTAAGAAAAGATAAATATATCTTACTCAAATTTTAATAACTATTTCATTTTTAATATAAGGTTATAAAAAAGTTAAATTCTACTAAAAATAATCGTTTTCAATATAAAATGTTTTTATTTATCATGATAGTTTATTTTTAATTTTTAGGTAATAAATAATTACATTAACGACATATACTTTAATGATACAGAAGTTATTTAATTGATGAGAAATAAATAAAATAATTATTATTAAAATTATAATAACCATTAAGAGACCCAAAAATGGGACCAAATTATATATTTCGAGTATATCACGACTATAAATATCCATTTATTGAGTTATTAACCATTTTAATCCTTATAGAAGAGATTATGACACTTATATTACTATATTTAAAGTGATGATAAACTTGTCACATTCATGTTTTAATAAGTATATAATTTTTAGAATGGATTTTATAGAATTAATATTCTATTATAATTATTCGTATGAAATATATAGAAAATATCATTCTCATAGTCATTTATTTTAAAATTTTATTAAACAAATAATCATATTTAATAATTTCACAAACGGTTGTAGTAATTAATTTATTAAGGCAAGTAACAAATAAATTTTATTAACTTTTTTGAAATAAATATAATATGGGATATTTAATATTTAAAAGAAATATTAAATATTCCTTTGAACTCTTAGAAGTTAATAAAATTGCTATTTCCAGGTTAACTTGTTATCTTAATTTTTATTAAAAATTAATGATGTGAATAGTGTTTAAATTGACATTATTGATTATTTATCCAAATAATGTTATATTAAATTATTTAAAAATATTAAACCATTTTTAAAAAATATATAAAATTTTATATTTTCTAAAATATTCTTATTTATTTATTTATCGTCTAATTGAAAACAAATAAGTAAATATTTCACCCACTTTAATATTGAAATATTTATTACCCTAGTTAATATTTAAATAGAATAACCAAGTGTAAATTAAAATGATAATCTTTAAAATAATATTAAAATTTTTATAGAATTTATTGGTTGATGAATATTAAAACTCTATACCATCTCATCTTTGAAATTGGGACATTTTTAGGGTTTTTTGGATGGGGTTTGATTTTATTATAAATTAATATTTTTAGAGATCCCAAAAGTTCGCCTCACCTCAATTATATAATGGCACCTCCTCCCTAACATCTTCATTTCAATTTGAGTAATAAATATTGGTTATATATTGAAAAATTCATTTCTAAACATCATTAGTTACAATATATAGGTATTTTCCTTCATTAAATACCAACTCTAGTACCTTATGAGGAGATTTAGATCGAGGACATCGAAGAAGAGGTAATCTCATCTACCGATTCATTCAAACTTATTTCTTCTTCTACTTCGTCTTCATGAGTTGTTACATTATAAATTAATAACTTTATTATCACTTAAATAATAAGATGTTATTATTATTTTAAAATAACCATAACCCATCCTCTATCCATCATACGAAAAATGAAATCACGTGTGTGTACATATGACTTACCGCGTTCACATCGTGGTGTAATCTATTTTTCACCACAAACTTACTTGTATAGGTATAAATATTGAAATAATAACTATATATAATAATTATATAATGATATTTATTATTAAATATTATACAGTATACACTTTGATACCACTGAACAATTATGGGAATGATATCGTTGCTCTTTCGTACGTATGACATTCCATCTCCATGATGCGGTGAAATTCATTCTACCTGATCTTCCTTAAACCATAATTATATAACTGAATTGAATGAATAAATATGATATATATTTTATAGTAATATAATTTAGTTAATCATACAACTATAACATAAGAAGAGGCACATGACCTTATTTTACAAAACATAAGTAATAAAATAAAGAAGATAACACCCGAATAATGAGTAATAATGTTACTAAAAATAGATGATAATATGATCATATATGATATAATAAAATGAATTTGATTCTGAAATAAATAAATTACATTATTGGAATGGATTTTATTTCTATATATATAATCATATTAATTTCCAAGGAAGGGAAGTCACAGTTCATATTTTGGATTAATCTATGATCATCTATCGATTCAAGGATGAATATAACATTCCTGTATAAATGTCTTCTATCTTATGGGTCTTGATTCAAATAAATGAAGGTTTTATATCTCAAATATATTGGGAGAACTCACAATTAATAATACACCCATTATACATAATTTTAATGATGTCTTTTTGGGATAATATACTAGTCTTCCACCAAATCGTGAGGTTGATTTTCCAATAGAACTCTTACTGGGTTCTATGCCTATTTCCAAGACACCTTATATAATGACCCCAATTGACTTTCAGGAAATAAAGAATAAACTCCAAGAAAATCTTAACAAAGGATTCATACAACCTTGGGTTCTCCTTTTCTGTTTTTTGAGAAGAAATATGGATCAATGAGACTTTGCATTGATAATTGGGGACATAACAAGATAACTATCTAGAAAAAATATCATCCTCCCCATATATATGACTTATTTAACCAACTACTTATATATCAATAAATTTATAAATTTTATCTTCATTCAGGATATCATAAACTAAGGGTCAATAAAGAGGATATACCAAATATAAATTTCTTACAAGGTATGGACACTATGAATTTATAGTGATTCATTTTTGTATAACTAATTCCCTGAAATCTCTATGGATATAATATATTTATTACAAATATAATATCTGGATAAATTTGAAGTAGTATTTATTGAAGTTAATCTAGTTTATTCAAAGGGAAATTAAAATCATGATGATCACTTTATAACTCTACTAAACACTCAGATAAAGGATAATATTTATGAAAAAAATCCCAAGTGTAAATTTTGGAATTAAAAGGTTTCATTTTTTGGTCACATAACCCCACGAGAGGGGATATATTTTGATATAATAAATTTTTTTTATTGAAATATGACCTAGATCTACAATAGTAACTGAGATATGATGTATTATTCGTTTTAGTGGATATTATCATTGTTTTCGTAAATAGTTTTCATGACTATATAATACACTCACCAATATAACATACAATGGAGTTATGTTACATTGGTTGGAGTAATGAGAAGGAAATTTAAAATAGAAAAAAAGGATAGCCAATGCACCAGTGCCCACACTACCTTGTAGTAGAGAATGTCTAGTGATCTAAAATGATGCATTTCATAAGAGGTTGGGTTGGGTTCTCATGAAAAATGATATTGTGATAGATTATTTCTCACAACAATTGATAATCCATGAGAAAATTACTCAATTAATTATTTGAAGTATGATACAACAATATTTTCATTAATGATATGGAGGCATTTTTTTTATGGTGGAAGTTATGTACTTATATTGATCATAAAAGATTAATGTATATTTTTGACACAAAAGGAGTTAATTATCCTATAGAGAATATAGTTGGAGTTTCTTAAAGGTTACAATTTTTCAATACATTACCACCTCGATAATGTCAAAAAGGTGGTAGATTTATTAAGTCGAAAAGACCATGCTAGCCTATCCATAATGAGGATTACAAAAGGTGTAATATTTAGGGATTTGAAAAGGATGTATCTAGAAATTTTAAGGGAATGGGAGAAATTTTTTATTTCTGAAACAAATGTTCAACCATATAAAAAAGTAAAGATTAAGGAGGCGCATAAGGGAGATTTATATCCTTAAAAGAAGGTGAAAAATGTTCCAGAATTCAACATTGATTGTGATGGAAAAATAAGGTTTGGGAACCAGTTTTGTATTCCTCCCATACAAGAATTAAAGAAGGAGTTATTGTATTAGGCTCATAGTTCTTAATTATCTATACATCTTCATTACACAATCATGTATATGGACCTGAATGAGTATTTATGGTTGGATGGAATTAAAATAGAGGTTTTCAAATACATCTCTCAGAGCATGGTTTGTCAGAAAATTAAGGCTAAGAGACAGAAGTATGAGAGGATGTTACAACCATTACCCATACCAAAATGGAAATGAGAAAAACTAGATATTGAATTTTTCATAGGACTTCCCAAAACATCTAATGGACATAATTCTATATGGGATATAATTGACTTCGATATGAAGTCAGCAAACTTCATTGCCATTAGAGAGGATTTATCTCTTGATCATCTTGCTGGGATATATGTAATGGAAGAGGTATGACTACATGGAGTAACACTTTCCATTATATTTGATTAGTATATGTGGTTTACCTTGATGTTATAGTGAAGTCATCTTAAGGCTCTGAACACAGAGTTATGTTTAATTATACTTATCATCCTCAGACAGATGGTCACTGTATGAATACAATTCAAACTCTAGAAGACATGTTGAGAGATTTCTCTGTGGATTTAAAAAGTGGTTAGGATCAATACATTCCTTTGGTGGAATTTTATTACAACAATAAATTTTAGTCCAATATTAAGATGTCCCTTTTTGAAGCTCTATATAGAAACAAGTGAAAAAATCTATCTTGTTAGGACAAAGTTTGGGAATGAACGCTATTAGTACCAGATCTTGCCGATGAAATTAAAGAGAATGTCAGATCGTTACAACAACACATAAGATTATCTTAGATTCGACAAAAAAGTTATGATGACAACTGAAGAAAAGATTTAGAGTTTTAAATTAGGGAAAATGTTTTTATATTAATATTTCCCTCGAAGGGAGTCATGATATTTAGAAATAATTATAATCTAATCCCTAGGTACATCGACCGTTTTGAAATTATGGATCGTGTTGGGACAGTAGCTTACATATTGGTGGCTCCAAAAAATCTCTCTCAAGTTCATGATGCATTCCATGTATCTATCCTAATAAAGTGTATTCATGTTCCTTCCCATGTACTTATCTTAGAATTTATACTTGTGGGGAAATATATTTCTTATGAAGAACTGTCAATAGAGATTCTGGATTATAGTGAAACATTTATGAGGAACAAGACCACTCAATTCGTTAAATGTTTCTGGCAGAACCACCAATTTAAGGATGCTATGTGGGAACATGAGGATGTGTGATTCATAAGTATCCTCATACATTTGTTTCTAAATGAAAAATTTTTAGAAATAAATTTTGTTTTAAGGGGGTAGATTGTAACAGGCGGATGTTTTTATTAAATATTTTAAATAATTTTAATTCTTCAAGAGCTTGAATTACATGAAATAACGTGGTTAAAAAAACCACAAGACACCCTTAGTATAAAAATATCCATTCTGACCAAGACGTTAGATTATTATGAATAAATTTAACCAACTTATAAAAATGTATGGTGAATTTATTGGCTACTAATTATTTATGAAAAAAATATAAATCATACATATACTTGTATTTTTATATTAATAAATTGAGTGAATTAATATTAGTAAATAAAATTATTGAAATATATTTTTTTATATAATTAATAAAATATTTTTTATATTCACCTAATATATATTTTTGTCATACGTTTTTAATAACCAATATTTGATGTCTAAACCCCTATATTTTTTAAAAGAGTAATTTTCCTTCTTTTAATGGAGAACCATTGTTAAATTAAGATTTTGACGCTCTAATAATTTTTATATGAAAACATAAACATGTTATTTTGAATAGGTATATAAAAATTTATTTTGGATTAATTTTGGATATTTTTTTGAAAACTTGGTTGTTTTGATGAATAGTTAGAATACACAATCTTTTAATTGAAAATATTTTTTCTCAATGAGATAACTTACATAGTTAAATAATATTATTTAATTGTTTTAAAGTATAAATAGAATATATTTTTATAGTTTTATATAATTTCGGTCATTGGAATTGATTTTACATTTAATTTAGATGTAAAAACATTTCAATATTTTGTAATGTTTTTACTTTTAAAATGAGTTCTCTCATTTCGAAATTGGGGTTTATTTTAAATTAATTACAAAAAATTATTTGCTCTTAATTTTTAAAAATGGATTAAATATTTGGATTCATTAATTTTAAATTATTTAAATATATTTGTTTTATTTTTTGGTCATAATTAATAGTTACATCGTTAATTTTTATTAATACAATAGAAGGGTAAAACCGGTAATTAAGGTTAAACATAATATTAAGAAAATACCCAAAATATTTTTATAAAATCATTGAAGGAGATTTTTTAGAACTAAATCATTCTTGGGAATAAATGGTGTCTCTTGGATTCCACTTCGATGGGATTATGAAAAATAATTTTTTTTATTTAATCAAAAGTTAAATATGTCTTACTCAAATTTTATAAGAATATCATTTTTAATTCAATGTTATATAGAAGATATATTCCATTATAAAGTCTCAATTGAAATATAATATGTTTTAATTTATCATAATAAATAATTATATTTTTTATGAAATAAATAGTTACCTTAAGGACTTATACATTAATGATGCAAGAATTATTTAATTGATGAGAAATCAATAAAATAATATTTATTAAAATGATAAAAAACATTAAAAGACCAGAACACTTGACCAAATATTATTGTTAGATTATATCTCTAACATAACCATCTAAGGGTATATTTATTGACAATTTGTATCCTTATAGAAGAGATTATGACACTTATATTATATTATTTGATGTGATGGTAGACATGTCACATTCATGATTTTATAGTTTTAATACTCTTAATGATGGATTTTATAAAAGATGTATTTAATTATAAATATTATTATGTAATATAGAGAATTTATTTTTTTCTTAGTAATTTAATTTTGTTATTAAAACAGATCATATTAAATAATTTCATAAATTTATTGTAGTAGTTATGTTATTATGTGAAATATAAAATAAATATTATTAAAAATATTAAAATAAATATAATTTGGGATAATCAATATGTAAAATTAATTTTCTAGAAGAACTTTAAATCTTATTAATATAATAAAATAGTTATTTCAAAGTAAATTTTTTATATTAATATTTTTTAAAAATAAACAATTTTAATAGTGTCAAAATTGACACAATTGACTGTTTATCAAATTAATGCGCTATTAATATTTTTAAAATCATAAGACATTTTTAAAATATATAATTATAATTATTTGATATAAAAGTTTCTATGTTTCTTATTTAAGGTATAATTGACCTTAGATAAGTAAATATTTCACACTTTTAATATTGAAATATTTCTTACCCTAGTTAAAAATTAAATAGAACAACTATGTGTTAATTAAAATGATAACATTTAAATTGATAGAAAAAATTTCCTAACATTTATTGTTTGATTAGATCATAACTCTATATCATCTGAAAATATAAATTGAGAAATTTTGGAGGTTTTTTTATGGAGATATATTTTATTATAAATTAATATTTATGGAGATCCCAAAAAATCCCCTAATATCAATTATAAAATCACACCTCCTTCCTCACATATTCACTTCACTATACACCTTCAAGTTCAGCTAACACCTGCCCCTTTTCCTTCTAAACATCCCAATTAACATTTTAGTGGTTTTGGTATTCTTAAAAGACCATCTCTAGTGCTTTAAGAGGATAATTTGAGGGATCACATCAAATAAGAGTTAATCTCCTCTACCGATTCATTCAAACTTCTCTCTTCTTCTACTTCCTCTTCATGATTTTTTTCATTGTAATGTAATAAATCAAGTATCACTTATACGATGAGATGTTATTATGATTATGAAACAAAGATATCTCATCTTCTATCCATCCTATGAGAACAATATCACAACAGGTGCCTATGTACGACTTATCGTGTCCGCGATGTGGTGTAATCTGTTTTTCACAACCCCCATATCTGGATGGGTATAATGATGGAAATAATAACTATATGTTATTATTATAACATTATATCAATTATTAAATATTATACACCATCCACTTCAATACCATTCAATAATTATGGTATTGAT
Organism: Viscum album; assembly: GCA_963277665.1. Classification (NCBI taxonomy): domain Eukaryota; kingdom Viridiplantae; phylum Streptophyta; class Magnoliopsida; order Santalales; family Viscaceae; genus Viscum; species Viscum album. Next base: position 21,487,101 of record OY728154.1, read on the forward strand.
ATCGTCGCTCATGCGTACGTACGACCTACCGTTTCCACGATGTGATGGGGTTCATTATACATAATATTATATAAAGAATGATTATATAAATGAATGTGATGAATAAATATGATATATATTATATTAATATCTTTATTTAAATAATATAACTCTATCCTAATAAGATGATCAATAACTTATCTGACAAAACATGTGTAAGAAAATAAATAAGTTAACACCTAATGGAAGAGTAATAATGTTACTAAAAACAGATGATAATATGATCATATATGATATCATAAAAATGACTATGATTCTAAAATAAATCATTGACACTATTTAAATCATTATAATGGTAGTTCAGAAACATACAATTTAAATTGAACCTAAGGTAAGTTATATTTTCACAATCACATTACTATCCAATATTGTTTATATATAACTATTTAGTACATTATAATTATCATACACGTCCATGTTTTCTAAATATATAATATTATTTCAATTCTTATATAGTGTTTAATGTTAATTTTAACCATTGTTGAGTTTTTATTAAACAGTATGAAAGGAATCTTGGGTCTTTTTTTATATGAGGTACTTTTTGACTAATCTGAAAAATGCACAAGAAGAATATTTTCTTATAACATATCTAGAGTGACTTCTTTATTAATTTTCAAAACACCTTATTTCCATGAATATTCATTTAAAATATTTCAAGGTTATTTTTGAATGATTTATTCCCTTTTAAAATTCTGTGGGATTTTGAGAAAAGAACATTTTTAAGAAGAAATGACAATTTCCTCGAGAATTAATTTCAAGTGTTCAATCGAAATTATTTTCCATATAAGATGAAAGTATTCAACATGGTTATGTTTCAATTATACTATCCATATTATTATTATGGTTGTATTATTATTTTATGGAATTATATTTATGAAATCCATTTTATTCATGTATTATGTTATGAGTTAATGATCTTTAGGATTCTATTTTTATTCCTTGGGTTATGCTACAATTTTTGTTCTTGTAGAACATGTAAGAATGATTTTATTATGGGATTGGTGGGACATATATCTACCTATGATGCATTGGGAAACGATTTATATCTCAAGATACAGACATGGCTGTAATGGGAAATGATATTAGTTCAGTAGTACATGGCTAGAATGAGGAGTGAACTCGGTTCAGTAATGGACATTGTCTGCTATAATGGTCTTAGAAATGAGACTTGACTAATATGGAATAATGTTTTATTATTTTTTGTATTCCAAAAAAAATTATGTCTAATATTATTAATTTTTGGACTATGTTCATTGATTCTTATGAACATTTATTATTTATCTCATTGAATGATATTACAATCTTCTGTAAGGAGGAAAGATTTTCAAATGTTATGTTATTTTATCTTATGATTATAATATTAATGGTATATCCCTTGTTTATCATTACTTATAATTTTATCTCAACCTTTTATATGCTTCTTTTCGCCAAGTAATAAAGAATGGTATTAAGTATGATATTTCATAAAAGGGTCCAGTTATGATGAAATAAGTGGGAGACAATAAAGATGTATTATTAATGAGTTATTTATGTTTCTAAGTTTCAAAAAAAACTATACCTATATGGTCCTATCATGGATTTGTTATATTTTTTAATGAATATTGTTCATTTTTTAAGTAATATAAATGTATGTAAATTTTGTATCGTTATAAAAACAATTTTCCTCTAGGTTCTTCATGAAACTCCATTTTCTCCTATTAGGTATGTCTAGAAAATCACTTATATTGAGATTGTAAATTATATAACAAGATAACTGATTAGTCCTAATCAAAATTTTTTCCACAAGATCTCACAGTTCACTTATTTTCACATGAGTAAATTCATTCCATTTTCCATCACATTCAATGTAAGAACAATCCCTCTAGGTTTTCTGAATTAAAAAAATGAAAGAGTGTCGTTTGATAAAAAAATAATCATAGTAATAAATAATTAAATATAATGATTAGGATGTTTAAAAATGACCGCTTATTTTTAATCGAATATGAATAATTTTTTAACTATTCATTATTGGTTGTCATCTATTAAAATCCTTCATAATATTTCATAAGTAAAATTTGATATAACCTAAGAACATCCCCAAGAGTGTCAACCCAGATGTTCAGTAAGGGTATACTCACTATAAACCTAGATGATAAATGAGATATACTCACCTACCTCTTTTCCTGGTTATTTCCCATAGGTGAAGTTTTTCTGAAAACCTGTCTTCATGTTGTATCATGGAAGGTATGTATTTCTAGGAAAATCACATAATATCTTCCTTACCAAAGAAATCAGGATGTTATCCTATAATTATTATTATACCTGTGGTTCTCACTAAATTATTCTCATCATATTTTCAAAATATTAACTAAACCAATCCTTTAATATCAACTATTGTGACCCAGAATTGTCATATATAAATATTATTTTTTAATTTTTTAATATTAGTTGAATTATTTGAAAACATGCCTATGAACAAAAAAAGATTACTATATTTGGAATCTTTGATATGTAAACAATAGGTTTATAGAGAAAAAGAATTTTCTCCCACTTAGTTCTTCATAACTAGAACCATTATTAATCAAATCATAATTAAAATTATTGATCACCATTTAGGGAAAGGATACAAAGGAAAAGTTGATATAAAATTATCATTAAAGGTAAACATGGTAGATATCAATAATCAAATTTTTATAACATGTGCATAAGGTTTTGAAAACATGGGATTAAGATTTTGAATACATGAATTTCATGACAGGGATCATTATTTTTAGTTATGTAATAAATCATGGAAGTCATAAGAGATGAATCATTGTCTATTAAAAGAACATGATCCATGATATCATAATTTTTGAATAAGACATTAGTTTTTGGAATATGTGTAAGCATTGAAAATAATTTCATTAGTCTTCCATACTTACTTCCAAGAATATCATACTGGATTGGGTTCACTCCCTAAAAGTTGTAGTAATAATATTTCTCTCCAATGTATACCAATAAATACCTCATCCCTTGTCACCCAGAGTTAGTAGTTACATTCTATCATTGGTACTAGGTACAAGCGATGACATCCCAATGAACCGAATTGTTTAGTTTCTCTGGAAAACTAGATTCCATCATAAGTATTAAATTACATTATGATATTAAAATAACCTTCAAATATTTTAAAGGATTACTCATGATAGTAAGGAATCATGATAGTGGGAAAATTTTATCATTCCTTATGTTTGAAAAAACTAATACATTTAAATGTGGAAAAAGAAACAATTAAAAGAGTATTTTAAAATAATGTGCGGGAATTTACCAATTTAATATATAATTTATATCAGATTTAAATTCACATAAAAATAGTTCAAATAATAAAAAAATTAATCCAAATTTGTTTCACACATAATCATAGCATTATATAATCAATTGAGTATTTGTTTGTCCTAAAGAAAGGAAATTGGGTTAAGAATTCCCCTAATACTTTATCAGTCGAATTGTATTCCCTGTAAAATTAATGATCATAAAATGAAACATTAAATGCCATAAATATAAATAGATTCATTCTATTGTATAATATAGTGAGTTATGTACACATCATACAAAAACTAAGGGTTGAATAAGTAATATATCTCACAGAAGTAAAAGTTAGATGAGAAACCCTTACCGTATGTATAAATGTTTTCCGCACTTGTACTTAATTTATTGGAAAATAAAATTTGATACATTAATTACATAATTAATAACCTATTGACATAATTTTTTATTTTTAAAATTTTTTTAAGTTTCTTTTTGGAAATTTATAGGAGTTATAATGATTAACTTGGTTGTTTCAGGAGCATTTGTTTCAGGGTTTTATAGTTGATTCCCTTGTTTATAAATATGGGAGTTCATGTCAAATGGGGATGAATTCTAAATAAATGAAATTATTTTATATAAATAAAATTCCATATTTTTAAATGGTATCTTATATCATTTGTTTATTTTTTATAAGACGGATTTGTTAGATAAAATTTTGATGAAAATGTCAATTTATTTTAATGATTTTTACGACAATCATCAAATTGTGTCATTTTATCTAATATGATGATTATATATTTGTTCCACAACATGATATAACTTATAATATGCATATTGAAATCCTATTAAACTATAATAATTTTTTTATTACAATACGTGATGGTAGTAATGGAAAATGAAAACTCATCGTCCAAGAAGATGGTGAATCAACACATCACGAAAGATGTTTTTATTTTTAAAATAAATGGAGAGAAGAATGGATTTGATTATGGATAATAAATTATCACAATAAAATTATAGTAAATATATATTATTTTATTTACCATTCCAATGGGAATATTTTAGGTGAGGTTATTATAAGAAATGTAAATAAATTAGAAGATAAAGAAGGATAATTTTACATATTGAATATCATCTAATTTGGATCCTTTTTAATTCTATTGGATTTTGTCTTTTGATAATACCAGTAAGTATTAGATGTTTGGAAGATGATTTTGAAGGGAATTATTCTAAATTTATACAATATTTAGCGCTTAGAAAGTGTGAGGAGAAGGGGTGGTGAGGGGTGGTATTTATTGGGGAGGAGAGGGGTGATTTTTTATTATTTTATTTATTTATTTGGATCAACACTATATATTATTAATTTGTGTGACTATTTAAAGTAACATGTACATGTCCTTTCTAAATAATTAGTTATTAAGTCATAAATTACTCAAAAAATAATGTATTTAACTAATAATACTAAATAAAATAAATTACTATATTTAACTATTTATAAAAAATTCTACTATTTTTAAATAATCCCAAAAAATAACCCTAACCATTTTCAATGAGTAGAGTGAGAAAATGGATTCCATTTTATGAAAATAATTGTATAAATTTGGGAAATTAATTTTTTAAATAAAATCATCATTTATTCTAAAAATACCAACTTTATTATTATAACTGTTTTCACAACACATTGAAAAATTAATTATGGTATCATAACATGAAATTATAATTATAATGAAGCAAAATATTTATTAATAAATATAGTTTATAAAAATTAATTTTATTTTAAATAATTATATTTATTTTAAAATTCTAAATAATCATTTATAATTCACATAAATTCCAACACTTAATTTATCATTTTTAAAATATTATTTAGTTATAGGATATAAATATGTCATATTATCATTTAAAATATAAAAAAATTAAACTATTTAATTTCTTAGGTGAGGTTATGATTCTATTGGCCATATTACTTATTCTTACGGTCACATTACTATTCCAATAACCATGTTAATATTAAAAAGTATGTTACGTTTCATTTAAGCTTCGTTTTGTGTGTAATCTAAGCAATCAAATAACATTAATTTATTTAATAAGATAAATACCATAAAAATTTGGGTTGTCTTATTCTTCCCTCCTTTGAAAAATTTCATCCTCAAAATTTTCATTAACATTTCTTTTTAAATAGATGAAGGCTATTCTTATTTATAGAATCCTCAACATCCCACATTGGTTATTCTATTTTATGGTTTCTACAAAAAACATTTACCTATAAAGTCATCTGATTTCTCAATAATTTCTCTCTATTTTCAATCATATAAATAATCTCTTCATAGTAATACAAATCAAGGTATAATTATATTTATTTCATTGGCGAGGACATGCGTTGGGGATTGAATTTACAATATTTACAAAGTGATGTGGAACATATCATGTGCTTTAGAAATTCTATATGGAATCAAAAAATTATAATCCATATCACCCATTGTCTCTTGTATTATTATTGGTACAGTGTACCTAGGAATCAGTTTCACTTTCTTAACGAACATTATGACACCCTTTAATTGGGAAACTTTCAGAAAGTCATGATCTCCCACTTAAAACATCAAATCAATTCTCTAGTTGTCACTATAATTTTTTTTTCTACATCGAGATGATTTAATATGCTCTTGAATATTCATTACCTTGGTATTGGTATCTTTGGCATGTCTTGGGCCTATATGTTTCTTCTCATGAACTTCATCTCAACATTTTGGACAAATACAAATCGTTCTAAAGAATGCTTCCTATGATGCCATTTGAATTATTTTATTGAAATTATTGTTATAGGAAAAATCTACCAAAGGTAAATACTAATCCCTCATACCTTTGAAGTGAAGTGAGCATGATCTCAACATGTCTTCAAATGTTTGACCAATATTTTCACAATGTACACCAGTTTTTAGGGTGATAAGAAGTACTCAAAATAATCTCAGTATCAAAGCGTTATAAATAATCTTTTTAAATTTTTATGTAATATGGGGATCTTGATCAGACATAATCTATCATTTTTCACCATAAGGACTAAAGAATTTATTAATATAGATTCTTTCATGGATATCCATTCATAAATCCTCCCTTTAGCAAGTAAATGTGCATATTTTCTATGTTGATCATCAATTAAAAATATTGATCTATTCTTTCTTAGATTATTTGGTAATCCAATGTAAAAATACAAATTAATTTCTTCCAATTTTTATGTAGGAATAGTTATCGGTTTCATAAATCCTCTCAGATGTTATCTTTCAATATTTACCTGTCAAAAAACTAAACATCTTTACACATAATTAGAAATTTCCCGCATTATATTTTCCCACAAAAAATGTTCCTTAAATTCTCTATAAATGAAAGAGATATGAGGGTGTACTGAGAAATTTGGGAAATTAGAATCCTTCAATAATTACCTATTTATCTCAGATAAACAAGGAACACAAATCCACTTCCCAAATTTCAAAATTTTATATTTATATATGAAGTCTACCAATTTCCCTTCATTCTCAGCTTTAATTGTTTTTTTTAAAATTATCTTCATCAGACTGAGAACTTTTTATCTTTTATAATGAAGATGTTTTAGAATCCTTTTGAAAAATTAGTGATGTTTCACCTTCCTAGATATTTCCCATATCCATAATAACTATATCCATGTACACAGGGTCCTTGTCAATCCTCATTTAATCTTAAATACGTGATCCTTCCTTCTCAATATATATGAAACCTTATTCACCTTCCTTGGGTGGTAGTGTATTGAAGAATCATTATCCATGAGTAACTATATCAATATCCTTTTCCTGTACCATGTATTTTATAAAAGAAAATATATTATAAACTCTTTTGATTAGTATATATCACACATCATTCAACATAGTGATATTGTCTCCATATCATTAGGGAAACGATTATAGCTACTAACTCAAGATGTTGAGTTAGATAGTTATGCTCATGAGTTTATAGCTACCTTAATTCATAGGTAATAACTTTATCATTCTACATAATAAAAAAACCATTTCCTTTATTATAAGCATAACTATATATCACAATCCCGTCATTTCCTAATGGTAGTGTCAAAATCAGATCATTGACCAATCTTATCTTCAATTCTTCAAAACATTAATTGCATTATTTTGTCCACACAAATGTTACCCCATTACACGTGAGATTGGTTAACGGGTTAGCTAATTTGGAAAAAGTATGAGTTAAATTCCAAAAGTAATTTTCTAAACCAGTAAAACTACATACCTCAATTAGGTTCATTGGTGTAATCCATTCCTAGATTTCCTTTTTCTTGGTAGGATCACTTGAGATTCCATATTTATAGAAAATATGGAAAATACAAATAATATTTTGAAGCCATAATTCACACTTCCTAAAATTCCAATATAAAAATTTTATTCTAAGAGTATCCAAAACAATCTACAAGGGGTTTTTTATGTTCCATTTACCTTTTTGAGTATACCAATATATCATTAATATATTCCAAAACAAACTTATCAAGATATAAATTGAATAATTCTTTCTTTGTATCCATAAAAACATCATGTGAATTATTCAATACAAATGGAGTTACTATAAAATTGTAATGTCTATAAATTGTTCAAAATTAATTCATTGGAATATCATCATTCTTTACATAAAATTTATGATATAATGAATAAATATTAAAAATTGAATAATATTAAGAATCGTGATGTTTCTAAAATAGGTCATTATTGCATGAAAGGGGATACTTGTTCTTTATCATATTATCATTGATCTCCCAATAGTAAATGCACAACCTCATAAATCCATATTTCTTCTTAATAAAAGGAACAATAACTACCAAATCTAAAACACTAGGCCATATGAATCTTTTCAATCAATTACTCTAGTTGTTTCTTTAACTCTACTAACTCAACCATAGACATTTTATAGGGAGTCATTGATATAGGTCTTTTATCTGGGATTAAATTAATGTAGAACTCAACTTCTTGATCTGGAGGTTTTACAAGTAATTCCTATGAAAATAATTAAATTTATTCATGTAAAATAGGTAAATACTCAATTTAAAGATAAAATTTATCATTCATGGGTTTTATCTTCTCTTCTTATCCAATAATCTAATTTATATGGACTACTATAGGTGGATCTAAATATGAATCAGATGATGAATTCTACCCTATAATGATGAGAAGTTCTATATCTTTATCACAAATCATAATTTATTTTCATTGCAATGAATGTTCTCATTATATTTTGATAGTTATTCTATACCATGGTTTACATAAAAATAAACCATATATATGATAATAAAATCCACTATTATATCATTTATATGTTTCATAATAAGATATTATTGACATATCTTTGTTGCTATAAGGTTTACACTACGAGTTTTTATTGAGAACTCATGTGTTAATGTGAATAATAAATATCTATTCTTTTAGAAAACTGAGAAGATATAAAATAATACGATGATCCAAAATCAAATAAATACAAATATAAATTTAATTAAATGATTAAACTACAGGTTCCTACATAATTAGAAACTTCATCCTCTAATGTTGTGACTGTATAAGAATGTGATCATTCCCTTGTGATTTTTTGGGGAACTTTTCATTGAAATCTAGTAAAATCTTGTTCATAGTGTCCCATATCCTTACAAATGAATCATTTCACATTGTCGACTTCTTTATTTCCCTTTAAATCATGTCATAGTGGCCTTTTTTTCTACATTCATAACAAACTAAAATTACCTATAATGTTGTTCAATGATTTTTAATTCAAAATATATTACAAGTTAGAAATTATATTATTCCCTTATTACCATTTTCCTTATTTATTATTTGACATTACTCAATATACATCTTCTTATCTTGCTTCCCGTTGAATCAATATGGCTTAGAAAATTCATTCCCCATCTTGATGGCACATTATACTATATCCTTAAATGAAGAGACTATCTTAGGTACTAATTTCATTCATATAATTGTCTTAAGAGAATAAAATAAATAGTAAATATTTATCTTTGTATTATTTATGTAGTTCATGGAATTATTTTGAAACCTTTTAAACTTTTCTTCATACAAATAAATATTTTCATCCTCATTTTGTCTATGAATAACGAAATGTGTCTCCATATCCACATGATGTTCGCAGGGGAAATATTTTCCCAATAATATTTCCTTAAAATCATTCATTCAATATTATCAATTTCATATTTCCATATTTTTTATATTAATGACCACAATTTATTAGCTTTACCCATGAGATGATAAAATTTCCTGACAACCTTCTCCATTTTTTACTTCCCCAAGAGAAAAATATATTCTCTAAGAAATGTATCCATTATCTATCAAGAGATGAGTTTATAGTATTATTAAATGATGGTGGTTTTTGTCTCCTAAATAGGTCAAGAATAATTACACTATGTTTTATATTTGGATATTCTATGCAGGTAAAGGTATTTCTCATAACCTGAGTTAGTTGTCCCGATATAGTAATAATTTGTTCACCTCAAGTTGTGGCTCCTGCTCTAATATCAATATCTTGAATATTTGGGAAATCCCTAAATGGAATATGTGAATTTATAGAGTTTCCATTACTTTACAAAGAACCACTTCAAATCAATTTCATTACCTTTATTAGATTATGAAATTTTTGCACCTAGTGAAATACTTTAAAAAGTTATATATACCTAACCTCAAAATCATAAGCTTTGCAAACTTTGGAATAATATCAAAGTTTGTAATAAAGTAATCTCTACCTAAGATATGTTTCTATAAAACATGTTTTTAAATTTTCTACCAATCCTTATCCAATATCAACTATAAAGTCCCCATATTTAGTAGGAAATAGTTTGTGGTTACTTTATTACATTGGTATTAAGTTAAAGCGATCACATCCCAAATGAACGAACAATTTATTATCTTAGAAAAACTAGATACAAACATAAGTATTACATTAAATATTTAATGTAAAATAAACATGTAAACAATTAAAGTATTCATTAATATATTAACACCTCATGAAGTGGGAAAATCCACTCATGTTGTATAAATTTAAAAAACATTTCTTTTAAATTTTGAAAAAGAAACACTTAAAAGAGTATTTTTAAAAGAATGTGTAATTGTTAAACAAAGGAAAAAATTGAGGTGTATAAGCTATAAATACAAATTTAAAGTGTAAATACAACATTATATATTCCAAATTCGTTTCACACATAATTATATCCTGGCATAATCAATTTAGTATAAGTTTAACCAAAATAATGGATATTGGGTTAAGTATTCCCTTACTAGTTTATAATCAGTCGAACTATATGCCTCGTGAAATTAATGATAATAAAATGAATCATTTAATTATTGGAGTATAAATTTATTCATGATATGATATATTAATGGTATGTATTTACACCAAACACATGGAATATCGGATAAATATGGACTATATCTCACTGAAGTAAAAGTGAGACGAGAAACCCTTTCCTTACGTCAGAATGCATTCTCCACTTGTACTTAATGTATTGGATAACAAAACTTGATTAATTAATTACTTAAGTTATAACCTATTAAAAATATATGTGATTTATTATAATTTTACTAATTTTATTTATCACTATTTCTATTAGGGATAATGTTTATTTTTGATGTTCTGGGTGTATTCATTTCATGGTTTTCTTTTTGGTTCCCTTGAGTATAAAAATGGGAGTTCTTGTAAAATTAGAATCACATATAAAGAGAAAAAATATTTACCATTAATTAACTTATATAACTTTATATGATATCATATATCATTTGTTTATATGGTATGGAGATTTATGATTTGATAAAATAAAGAGGAAAATGTCTTTATTTATTTTGGTTGTTTTTGTGACCATCACGAACTTGTATAATTTTATATAATATTATGTTTGTATATTTGTTATATAACATGATATAAATTATTATATGTATATTAAAATTTTATTTAATAATAACAATTGTTTTATGACCCGATTTGTGGGCATAACAGGAAAATGAAAACTCGGCGTCCATAATCGTGGTGCATTGACACATGACGGATGATGTTTTCATTTTAAAAATAAAATGAGAAGAGAAGGGATTTGATTATCGGTATTCAATTAGAACTATAAAATTCTAGTATATTTATTATTTTTTATTAAACATTACTCTTTTTATGGTAGAGTTTATGGGAGGATATGAAATGAAATGAAATTAAAAGAAAAATAAGGATGCTTTTACCTCTTAAATATCGTCTGCTTGGGAACCTTCTTAAGACACAGGGATTTGGTCTTTTGGTATGAACATAAGGTATTGGAAATTGGGAAGAGGCTTGTAAATAAAATTGGGTATAATTTAGGCAATATTAAATTAATATAAGGTGTGAGGATAAGGGGTATTGTGTGGTGTTGTTAATAGGGGAGGAGAGGGGTGGGTATTGAATATTTTATTCATTTATTTATTATTCTGGCTCAAGACTATCAATAGTGTCGATTCTTGTGACTAAGTATCATAAATAGTGAATTTTTTTGTGAATAATTTTTTTAAATAAAAAATGGATCAAAAATTCATGTATTTAACTTATAATGTTAAATACCGTAAATTATAGTATTTCAGTATTCATCGAAAATCAACTGTTTAGAAAAATCCCAAAAAATCACTCTAACATTTTATTGATTTGTATATTTCAAAAATAACTCCATTTAAAGACAATAATTTTCTATGTTTGAAAAATTTAATTTCTAAAAATATTCATCATTTATATGAAAAATAAAACTCTTAATATTATAATTGATTTAGGACACTTTAAAAAATTAATTATGGTATCATAAAATAATTTTATAATTATAATGAAACAAAATATTATTTTTTGGATATATTTTATGAAAATAATTTTTTTTAATCATTATATTAATTAAAAAATTACAAATAACCATTTATGATTCACAAAAATACAAACACTTAATTTATTATTTTAAAAATATTTATTTACTTATTTTATGATATAAATATAACATAGTTTGATTTATAATATTCCTAAATTTTATTCACACTTTAATAGGTGATGCTATTATTCTAATTTCTATATTTCTATACCTCACATTCACATTTCTATTCCAACAGTCATATTAATATTTAATAGTATATCACAATTCGTTTATGCTTACTGTTTCGTGCAGTGTAATCTATCAAATAAATTGAATTTATCTAAGAATATACATTTAGTAAAACATTGGGGTGTCATAATATCATATGGGATAGAGTCCCTTTCTAAACTAGGTTCACTTTCCATTATATTCATATTTATCTCATGGGATATCCATCCTCATCCAATGCATTAAAGTGCTATATTATTTTTGTCCCACCCATTATATAATGGGGATCATATAGATTCATTATACAGGATCATAAAACATTCACCATTTCATAATATATAACAAATAGGTTTCATAAAAACTTCACTGTGGTATAACTGATGGTAAAGAAATGGGTTTCATATACATTTCTTCATGGTATAACTGGGGTAAAAAATTTGTATCACCATCATTTCATTAGTTCATCATAGCCTGAACCATTGAAAATAAACATGTTTTGAAAAAATATTATCATAATAATAATAAACCATCCATATAAAGAATAAATATGGTTTCATTGGATCAATTACCTAGAAAATATTAGTTAACAACAAAGTATTTTATCTTGGTTGAAAAAATCCTTTAAAAGATAACTTGTAATATTTCTTAAGTAAGATAACCTTTTTACATTGAAATCACTTATTAGAAATTTTAAAATTATACCAATATTGAAGAATATATTTTTATTAGAAAATAAAAATTCAAACATTTAATATATGATTCAAATCATTGAGTGGTAGTGATGTCTGGAAATTCCATTCATTCCATATAACTAAAAAAAACCAATAATTTCACCCTTTTATAATGAAATATAAGGTACTTAGTTCAGAAAATGATATGAAGATTTATTTTATAGCATTTTTTATAAAATTTAATAACATGTAAAAAAATTAAACAATCAAACGAAATATTTTTAAAAACTATTGAGAACATTTTTAGCAAAAGTGGACATGTAATAAAAAGGATTTTCAAATGATGAGAGAAATATATTTGGTTTTACTTAAAAACATTATTTTGATATATTTAGTCATTAAAGAGAGTAAAATGAACATAAAATATGTAATATTTAGAAAAAAAACTGAAGATAGTAAAATATATGAGTTTCATGTGTGGTACATCAAGAAAATTTCATCATCAAAAAATATTCATAAACAATCCAAATAAAAAATGATATTATAACATAAAAATCTTACCACATTGGTTAATTTCAAAACAAAACCTAATGATGTATATAACCACAGATGGATAAGTAAATCCCAATAATTTTAATTATAATATTCTTAAATTAAATTCATGGGAACTATATACACCATATAAAAAAATTAGTGGTGAATATGGCATGTGTCTCACATAGATAAATGTGAGATGAAAATCTCATACCATGAGTTACACTTGTTTTGAAATAGATCTATCTTCTTATATAATAAATTTAAATTTAATAAAGTCGTATAAAATAAAAATATGTTAACTGAAAATATCATATATAATTTTTTTATAAAATTTCAACACTCATTTAAAAATAATTCCTTATTAAATCACTTTTTCCACCTATAAACTATTTTATTTTTCATACGAATTTTCATTTGGTATCTCTGGTACGTATACATTGAACATGGTTTCATCATCTTCTTGATATTTATTATGATAAAAATTTCATATATATTCAATATATATAGAGTCGTCTATAAAATTTAAATATAGAAAATTTAATTACAACCTTTATCACTACTGGAAATTAGATCTTTCCCAACGCTTCTATACCAACGGTTTGCAAAAACCGTTGGTATAGGTCCCCTTTCAAAACGGTTTGGCCAAACCGTTGGGAAAGGGCCCCAAATTGGCCACTTTTCCCAACGGTTTGGCCAAACCTTTGGGAAAGACCCCCCAAATATGCCACTTTTCCCAACGGTTTGGACAAACCATTGGGAAAGGTGGACCTATCCCAACGGTTTGGCCAAACCCTTGGGAAAGGCCCCAAATATGCCACTTTTCCCAACGGTTTGGCCAAACCGTTGGGAAAAGTGGCATATTTGGGGACCTTTCCCAACGGTTTGGCCAAACCGTTGGGATAGGTCCACCTTTCCCAATGGTTTGCCCAAACCGTTGGGAAAAGTGGCATATTTGGGGGTCTTTCCCAACTGTTTGGCTAAACCGTATAAAATAAAAATATGTTAACTGAAAATATCATATATAAATTTTTTATAAAATTTCAACACTCATTTAAAAATAATTCCTTATTAAATCACTTTTTCCACTTATAAACTATTTTATTTTTCATACGAATTTTCATTTGGTATCTCTGGTAATTATACATTGAACATGGTTCCATCATCTTCATGATATTTATTATGATAAAAATTTCATATATATTCAATATATATAGAGTCTTCTATAAAATTTAAATATAAAAAATTTAATTACAACGTTTATCGCTACTGGAAATTAGATCTTTCCCAACGCTTATATACCAACGGTTTGCAAAAACCGTTGGTATAGGTCCCCTTTCCCAACGGTTTGGCCAAACCATTGGGAAAGGCCCCCAAATTGGCCACTTTTCCCAACGGTTTGGCCAAACCGTTGGGAAGGACCCCCAAATATGCCACGTTTCCCAACGGTTTGGACAAAAAGTTGGGAAAGGTGGACCTATCCCAAAGGTTTGGCCAAATTGTTGGGAAAGGTCCCCAAATATGCCACTTTTCCCAACAGTTTGGCCAAACCGTTGGGATAGGTCTACCTTTCCCAACGGTTTGCCCAAACCGTTGGGAAAAGTGGAATATTTGGGGACCTTTCCCAACGGTTTGTCCAAACTATTGGGAAAAGTGGCATATTTGGGGGTCTTTCTCAACAGTTTGGCCAAACCGTATAAACTAAAAATATGTTAACTGAAAATATCATAAATAATTTTTTTATAAAATTTCAACACTCATTTAAAAATAATTCCTTATTAAATCACTTTTTCCACCTATAAACTATTTTATTTTTCATACGAATTTTCATTTGGTATCTCTGGTACGTATACATTGAACATGGTTCCATCATCTTCTTGATATTTATTATGATAAAAATATCATATATATTCAATATATATAGAGTCTTCTATAAAATTTAAATATAGAAAATTTAATTACAACGTTTATCACTACTGGAAATTAGATCTTTCCCAACGCTTCTATACCAACGGTTTGCAAAAACCGTTGGTATAGGTCCCCTTTCCCAATGGTTTGTCCAAACCGTTGGGAAAGGCCCCCAAATTGGCCACTTTTCCCAACGGTTTGGCTAAACCGTTGGGAATGGTAGACATATCCCAATGGTTTGGCCAAACCGTTGGGAAAGACCCCCCAAATATGCCACTTTTCCCAATGGTTTGGACAAACCGTTGGGAAAGGTGGACCTATCCCAACGGTTTGGCCAAACCGTTGGGAAAGGTCCCCAAATATGCCACTTTTCCCAACGGTTTGGCCAAACCGTTGGGATAGGTCTACCTTTCCCAACGGTTTGGGCAAACCGTTGGGAAAAGTGGCATATTTGGGGACCTTTCCCAACGGTTTGGGTAAAGCGTTGGGATAGGTCCACTTTTCCCAACGGTTTGCCCAAACCATTTGGAAAAGTGGCATATTTGGGGGTCTTTCCCAACTGTTTGGCGAAACCGTATAAAATAAAAATACGTTAACTGAAAATATCATATATAACTTTTTTATAAAATTTCAACACTCATTTAAAAATAATTCCTTATTAAATCACTTTTTCCACTTATAAACTATTTTATTTTTCATACGAATTTTTATTTGGTATCTCTGGTACTTATACATTGAACATGGTTCCATCATCTTCTTGATATTTATTATGATAAAAATTTCATATATATTCAATATATATAGAGTCTTCTATAAAATTTAAATATAAAAAATTTAATTACAACGTTTATCACTACTGGAAATTAGATCTTTCCCAACGCTTCTATACCAACGGTTTGCAAAACCGTTGGTATAGGTCCCCTTTCCCAACGGTTTGGCGAAAACGTTGGGAAAGGCCCCCAAATTGGCCACTTTTCCCAACGGTTTGGCCAATCCGTTGGGAAAGGTAGACATATCCCAACGGTTTGACCAAACCGTTGGGAAAGACCCCCAAATATGCCACGTTTCCCAAAGGTTTGGACAAAACGTTGGGAAAGGTGGACCTATCCCAACGGTTTGGCCAAATTGTTGGGAAACGTCCCCAAATATGCCACTTTTCCCAATGGTTTGGCGAAACCGTTGGGAAAAGTGGCATATTTGGGGACCTTTCCCAATGGTTTGTCCAAACCATTGGGAAAAGTGGCATATTTGGGGGTCTTTCCCAACAGTTTGGCCAAACCGTATAAAATAAAAAATGTTAACTGAAAATATCATATATAATTTTTTTATAAAATTTCAACACTCATTTAAAAATAATTCCTTATTAAATCACTTTTTCCACCTATAAACTATTTTATTTTTCATACGAATTTTCATTTGGTATCTCTGGTACTTATACATTGAACATGGTTCCATCATCTTCTTGATATTTATTATGATAAAAATTTCCTATATATTCAATATATATAGAGTCTTCTATAAAATTTAAATATAAAAAATTTAATTACAACGTTTATCACTACCGGCAATTAGATCCTTCCCAACGTTTCTATACCATCTGGTTGCAAAAACAGTTGGTATAGGTCCCCTTTCCCAACGGTTTGGCCAAACCGTTGGGAAATGACCTCAAATTGGCCACTTTTCCCAACGGTTTGGCCAAACCGTTGGGAAAGACCCCCAAATATGCCACGTTTCCCAACGGTTTGGACAAACCATTGGGAAAGGTGGACCTATCCCAACGGTTTTGCCAAATTGTTGGGAAAGGTCCCCAAATATGCCACTTTTCCCAACGGTTTGGCCAAACCGTTGGGAAAAGTGTCATATTTGCGGACCTTTCCCAACGGTTTGTCCAAACAGTTGGGAAAAGTGGCATATTTGGGGGTCTTTCCCAACAGTTTGGCCAAACCGTATAAAATAAAAATATGTTAACTGAAAATATCATATATAATTTTTTTATAAAATTTCAACACTCATTTAAAAATAATTCCTTATTAAATCACTTTTTCCACCTATAAACTATTTTATTTTTCATACGAATTATCATTTGGGATCTCTGGTACTTATACATTGAACATGGTTCCATCATCTTCTTGATATTTATTATGATAAAAATTTCATATATATTCAATATATATAGAGTCTTCTATAAAATTTAAATATAAAAAATTTAATTACAACGTTTATCACTACTGGAAATTAGATCTTTCCCAACGCTTATATACCAACGGTTTGGCTAAACCGTTGGGAAAGGCCCCCAAATTGGCCACTTTTCCCAAAGGTTTGGCCAAACCGTTGGGAAAGGTAGACATATCCCAACGGTTTGGCCAAACCGTTGGGAAATACCCCCAAATATGCCACTTTTCCCAACGGTTTGGACATACCGTTGGGAAAGGTGGACCTATCCCAACGGTTTGGCCAAACCGTTGGGAAAGGTCCCCAAATATGCCACTTTTCCCAATGGTTTGGCCAAACCGTTAGGATAGGTCTACCTTCCCAACGGTTTTCCCAAACCGTTGGGAAACGTGGGCCAAAATTCAACATCCTTCACAGAATGAAAATCACAACCAAATACCTATACCAACGGTTGTTAAAACCGTTGGTATAGGTACTTTCATTTTTTATCTGAACTTCGTACCGAGAACATTATATAAATCAAAATTTAAAAAATTTATGTGAATACATATATATATTTATGTAATTATGATCACAAAAGTCATGTTAGGTTAGTGGTTGAGTCGTTCAATTATAAACGAGGGGTCCTGGGATCAAATCCCAGCGGATGTTTTATTTTTGGAATTTATATACCAACGGTTCCATTACCGTTGGTATAGATTTCATATTACCTATACCAACGACTTACTTGGCTACGGTTCTCCAAACCGTTGGTATAGGCTATACCTACGGTTTGGAGGCCTATACCAACGGTTCCAAACCGTTGGTAAAGGTTAGTTTTCCAGTAGTGTATGGAGATGGTAGGGAATACATACACAAGAACATTGTATTCACTTTTTGGCAGATGATACGAAAGAAAAGTAAATAATAATTCACTATTATAGAATAATTATTATATAATATAAAACATATATATTCAATAACACCATCATTATTACTGTCCATGTGATGAATAAATGTTAAAAAAATTGTATTTCTTCATGGATGTGGTATTCCACATGTATCCACGACTGAGGTTATCATTTTTAAACGGATTGGAAGGTAGAAGGTATACATATGATATAATCATTAAATAGAATAAATTATTTAACAAATATCATTTATAAAAATTACTCCTTTAATAATACCCATAATACAATATTAGTTATGGAAAATGACTTTTATTTCTATGTGGAGTTTGTAAGTTAAACAGACACAAAATTGATACTTTGACTAAGAATTTAATGGAACAAATGGAGAATAAATGTTTTTTAATAAAAATAATAACATTTTATTATATTTAGTATAGTTAATTTATTATTTTATAAATATTTGGATAATTTTAGAGGGATTATAATAAGAAACTAATTAATAAAGGCCAGGTAACATGATCACATCTTATTCCATAAGTCTCCTTTATATCATTTTTTAAGGCCCTTGAAATGATATTATAAGGTGATTATTGGATCAAAAATGAAATTTGGATGAAATATTTTACCATATACTATCCCCATATTCCTATTTAAATATTTTAGTATTTTTTAATAATTTTATAAAATATTACTTCATAAAATATCATTAATAACATTTTGACACTATTCATTTATTTTGACTTTAAATACATCACGAAAAATATGTACTTTGAATATAATAATTTAAAAATAAATAATATGTCATAAAAATATATAAAATTAATTTAACATAAAAACTAATTCAAATTAAATTACATTTAATATTTTTAAAGTCATTCGTTTTATTTTTGTATTAAGTGATGTAATATTGTGTCAGCGTTGCGTAGTTATTGAAGGTAAATATATAATCACTAAAAATTAGAAATAAATTTACATAATGAAAATAAATTCATTATTATAAAACTAATATTTATTAAATTTTCATACCTTTATTTTATTCATATTTGAACACAAAATAGATATGTAAAAGTAAGTGAGTGAAAGTTTTTATTTTACACTAATATAAATATCATATAAGAAAGTTTCATGAAATATTGTTCCATAGACAATTAAATTTAGTCCCTAATGTGATAAAATTTAAATTTACATCATCTAACATGAATAAGTAAGAAAACATTTGACCTTAACACATAGTTTTATCTATAATTATGACATTTTACCTTTACTGTGGTAATAAATATTTATTATGGTTCGTATTTGTAATTACCAAGAATAAAATTTAACTATTAACCAAATTTTAACCTATTAATTCCTAATACTATTTACATTTCTCTTGATTCATTCTCAAAAATTGATATATGTTAATTTTAAATAAAATTTCAAAACACAACGAAAAATGATTTTCATAAAAATGTTCTTCTATGTATGAAAAATATTTTTATAGAAAATTCAACCATAAAATAGATTATAATTAAATAAATTGGTCTAATAATAATATAAGAGAAGTAATTATTCATTTAAATAGTTTTAAAACAAAATTTAACATTCAAAATATTTGATAAAATTATAATTTCCAATAAAAAAATGTATTTTTTCACTATTTATCAAAAAATAAATATTTTTATAAAACTTTTAAAACGTCACCTTCATATAATTTTGATTTTGTGATTTAGAAATTAATGATTATTTTTAAAAAAAAATTCTCTAAAATTAGAAAATTATATATAATATTTTCTCATATAAAGTAATAAAAATCATTTTTTATAGAAGCACAATTTATAACAAAATATGACTTTAAAAATAAGTGAATATTTTTTCTTAATGATTAATCAATACATTTTTATTTACTAGGGAATGTATATATATATATATATATCATAATTTTTTTAGTCCTAGTCATACTCACTAATTCAAATACTAAGTTATAATGGTCCTAATTAAATAATAACATTTCATTGTCATTTGTGATCGGTGTTGTGTATTGTATATGATATTAAATATAATGTTATTATTTTAAAATCCCATGATATTATAAACGGTTATTTTATTATTTTTACTAATATTATATAATTTAAGAGACATTATCATGTAACATAATTTCATAGATAATCTTTACTTCATTATATCTATGATAATTAGTGGATCAAGTTATCTTAGGTTTTTTGGTTCATTCCATGGTTATATCCTTTAAATTTCAAGATTGAATATCATAAATTCGTTTTTTTCACTATGTTTAAATTTCATGAATTAGTAAAAAAGTGACGAAAACAAGATAATCACTTTAACAGGTGATGCATGTTTGTTTATAGTGTAACATAAAAGAATATATTCATCGATTCAACCTGATTGAATCTATTAGGATTCATATTTCTATTGGAATCAAGGTATCTAGAATATATAAAACATGATGAATTTTTTGGGACCTATTTTTTAATATAAAAATTTGATATTTTATTTTGGATGAATCTTTGTCTTAAACGATAAAAAATAAAATATTTATGTTTAGTTCATAGTGGTCAAAATAGTGTGGTTTAGAGAGAGCTAAATCATCAATATATTGTGGTCTGGGGTGGTAGAGGAATGATGGAAATAGTTTCATATATCCACATTATGGTTTTAGTCCATTCATGTTTTATTTATTGAAATATCTAAAAATTAAATGGGGCCCATCATTTCAAGGAACTATGGTTTTGGAAGAGTACACAATTAGGAAACACCATGATGTGGTTTATGATCTCCATGTCAAAATTTTACTCATTCAAAATTAAATATAAATTTTTTTATCCCACTTATCTCATTAAATTAACCAATTCTTCTTTAAATCCTTGGTGGATAAAAGTCCCAAATTTATTTTTGGGAGATCTATGTAGATAATTAAGTCCTTATATTTTTTAGATCATGTCTTTGAAATATAAGGTATTTTTTCATATACTTCCTCTATTTTCTTATTCCGGTATGGGATTATAAAATTTCTTTTATTTATGTTTGTATAATTTTATATTTGATTTAATGTCTTCATTTTTAATAGTTCTTCTCTTGATATCATATAATGGCAAATTAAAGTGGTAGTACATGATAAAATATAAAAACAATTCATATAGAAATAGAAATTAAAATGAAATATTGAAATTTTAATGAATTAAAAATAAAATAATTTTCATGGATGAGAAGTAATAATTTTAAATAAGACTGGATCTAATTGATGTTAAATAAATTTATTATTTTTATTATTGTGTTATTTTAAAATTTAATTCACAATTGAAAATAAAATTAATTTTTATTGATATATATTATGAGTATTAGTTATCATTGATGACCCTGGGGCATAAAAAGAACATATGGTGATCTAAAAGACCTATAAGGGGATGAATAATAGAAATCATAAATAATTATACAATATCCAACATTATTACATGCATAATAATAATTTTTATTATCAAAATATAACTATAGGGAAATGTCCTAGCCCAGATTACTCAATCAATAACTGGAGTGAAGACCCGAAAGACCAGAGTAACACCTTCATGAATGAAAGAGGCTTCCAATTAGAAGTGATGACCTATAGTGATATCAAGGAGAGACTATACCCTATGTTATATACATTCATAAATCAAAAGAAAAAATATACATTACTAATATATAAAAACACATAATAAAAAAGAGTTAAAACCCCATCTAAGATCTATAAAAACATAAATGATAAATCAATTTATATAATAATATGAGAAATATTAATTTAGTATGAGTTAGGAAGAAAAAATTAAGATATCTCATTATAGATTATATGTTACCCAAAAAATGTAAAACTATTGAATATAACTACTACCATGTTTTGGTTTCTAAACCAAACCCACTAATACACATCAACTAATCTATCCATCTCAAAAAAACATCAAGCCTCTACTCCAATTGAAATTGTAATAATTAGTTATTACTAGATTCAAATGGGTTAAGGCTTCCTACAAAAAATGTGAGTATAACACAATGCTCTTACTTAAATTGTTTCCCAAAAAACTATAGTATATATATACAAGACCAATGTGATATTATTTAAATAAATGAGTAAAAATATATAGATATAAGACCCATGATGACCATAAGTTCCAACTGAGACACCTTACATAATTCATACTTACTTTATCCTATGTAGATTTCAACTCTTAACATATCAATAAAATACATATCATGATTTGGAATGGCTTATTCTATTAATGCCATCTCAATCACCGAAGTGGACCCTTCTAATAATATCATCTCATGGGTTTGAAATGAACACCCCATTATTTTACTATATATTGTAATTTAAATACAAAGTATTGGAGGTAGTTCTCTAGAACCAGATAATTTTGTTATAAAATATTCAAAGACTATAATATTAATAAATTTACAATCATATAATGATTATAATTCAATTCGACATTGTCTCTGATAATGTTTAAAGGGTTATTGTCACGTGAAAACCAATACCATTCCCATCTATTATGAGAATGTTAGAGTTATATGATAGTATTATTTAAGTATATATTACATGTAATAATTATATTTTTTTAATAGTAAATAGTTTATATCTGTTATCTGGGTTTTGAGAATTATAAGGCCTTGAGACTTCATCTCGTGATGTTTCCCTTGTTAATCTCTAGGAAAGATGTTTATGAGAACCGACCTACCAGTAGGAAATCAATATGTTATTTATGTCATTGAATTTCCCTATATAAAATTTTATTTGATGAAATGTAGTCTTTAATGTTATTTGTAATATATTCCATGAGTTTGTAACATTTATTTATTTACTTAAAAATTGTTGATATATTCCCTTGGAGAAGTATAGTACATTACTCATGTAATGACTGATATGAAATTAGTGAATAAGTTGAGAAAGGATTTTCTTATTTTTTTTATTTAACTAAATTACCTATATAAATATCTTTTATGTGAATATAATAGAATTATTAAGACCATGACCATAGTGTATTTGTCAACAAGTTCATTTAAAAAATGTTATATAAAGTGATTAAAGTATGTGGGTTGATGAGATAAAAAATGAAACTTGTTTGAAGGTGACATCATGATAAAGGGAATATATTGAATTGGGAGAATTAATATGATGTTTCTTTCAATTTTACATTAACACCATTCTATATGGGGGTGTAGACTCATTTCATGAATATACTCTATGACATTAATAAATGTTTCCTCATTGCTACTAAGAAAACATTCTAATGGGTCACACAATAACTGTATATAGAACCTCTATTAAATTATATATGAATTTTATATTATATTATAATATTATTCTTATATTTTTAGAATTCATATTTATTCATTTATGTTGATCACATATTTTTTCAATCACATATTTTTTATAGAATAAATATATGATTATAATATTTTAAAAAATCATTTCCCATTCTAGTGAATATAATATTTATTTCTATATTAATTAATAACGGTGGTGATATTTGTTTTTTAATTATATATTCATTATTTAAAGCTTGATAAATTCCCATGATATTTGGGCCAAGATAAGGATATAGTGATAATGATATAATAAATATCAATTAAATAAATATGAATTTATTTTAGAAATGATATTTTTTGTCCCCAAATTTAATGAATGCCAAGTAAAAGGTGTTTTTTTATTATTTAGACATGGGATTCACTAAGGATGAATTAAATAATAATATAAATTTTTAAATTATTTTAATCTCTATTCTATGTCTATAAATACCCAGTTATATCATTTTCTAGGGTATGATGATTGTTTCTAAAAAAATATCTCTATATAATTCTCTCATCCTCATAGATAAATTCTCTATGAATATCTCAAGAACAAAGGAAAATGATTTAATCCTTTATATAACGGATTGATAAATAAATAGAATAAATTCTTTCAAACAAAGAATTCATGTTTTTATAAAGGATTACTAATGAGAGAATAAGAAACATCTTTTCTAGAACACATATATTTATATGGTAAAATTTCAATATTTTTAAAGTATATTTGGATCATTGCTTAAGGGATTATATCCTTGGATCCTTCAGCAAAAATATGTTATGACAAGAATAGTTTAACTAATTCAACAATGAAGAACGAATTACAATTAAGGTAATTCATTATAAATATTAACTAATTAAAAATTATATTTTAATTATATTATATTATACGGATTTATCTACAAAAGTAGATAAAATTATTTGTGGCCTTGATTCCAACCTCTTGTTTTGTACACCAGAATCATCATGTAATTTCATACCATTCGCATTTAAATTAATAATTATTTATTAATAATTGATTGATTTACACATTTTCAACAATTTTTATTTTGGATAAAATTATGTAATCTAATAGTAGAGAAATATTACTTGTTCCAATTTTTATAAACATGAACAAAAAATATTGAAAACTCTATAAATGCATCACATTAGTTGTAGGGATACAAGGAACGTAACTCAACTATATTCCATTTAACCCCACATGATGTGGTGTTCATGTGTTCAATAAACACTTCGTGTAATTAATAGACCCCATTTGTAATTAATTAATACATATGAAACATGAAACACCCTAGTTTTAGCATAACATGAAAAACATTTTAATTTGAGTATAATTGTTTTATTTTGATCTAATTTGAATGCCTAAAGAAATTGTGGAGGTTTCAAGGGTGTCCAGGGCCTATTCATACCACAAAATCACATATTTTAAAGGACCCATGTGGGCCATGCGATTATTATAAACCATGTTTCCAAGTCCTTATGGGTTTCTTAAAACATGTCGGTTTATGCAGTTCATAGTAGTGGATTGTATAGTTTAATCGAACAATTCCGCTAAGGCCGCACAACTGTGTAAATGCAACAAGTCACATTTCTGAGGTGATTTTCTCAGGCTACACATGGATAGTCTATCCTTGCACCTATCCCATGAGAGGGGAGCCTTAGGATATTTTTTTCATGCATGGTTGGCACATAATTTTTCAAACTATTTAGGCAAACCATGTGCCTGATTTTAAAGGGGAATGTTTAGAGTATATACCATAAATAATTATATATTGTCACTCCTTTATCATTTTTATCCATGCATATCACCATACTCGTTTGAGGTCTCCCACCATTCTTAAGATAATATTTGATCTCTATTATATATCCAATGACTGAAACAAGATCTTTCTAAAACATTATATTTCTCTCAATAATATTTTAGATATTTTACCATATTTTCTTATTTTATCTCTCCATATTCTATGATATTTTGGTAGGAGATAATATGCCCCAATTTCATCATATTTACCTTTTTCTCTCTTTTATCTCATTATATACCAAATAAAATGTCAATATTAGATGATTGATCCAATATATACATAATTTAGGTGGTTTATATCTTTTATCTTAAGTATATCATTTATTAAATTATCAAAATGTGCCACATTCCATAACTTCTTGGAATTTTTCCAAAAAATTAATCAAGGGAAATTAATTATTTGATCCATAATATGATGTCTACATTTCACCTTGACATGGTTTTAGATTATAAACCTCATCTCGAATTACCTATATGCTGGTATTTTCCATCTACTTAAACTAAGAGCCACCCCTTTGGGTGTGTAAGTTTGAGTCCTAGTTGTGGTGCCTTGAATAAATTTAATGAGTCAATATATTCAGTATCATAATGAAATGGATATTTTCACATGGGTTTGGACACTAACATATTAGTAAATTTTATATACTTGTTGATGTTTTTTATATAAGTTTTGACATCACTCATTATTATGGTATGGAACCCATCATTATAATGGTGTGACACATATTAGGGGGTTAAATGTATTGCACCTATGACTTCTATATAAAAACAGATCATTTGATATTAGGACACCTCAGTCTTTGGCCCATTTTTCTTGGACCATGTAGGTATGATTCTATTATGAGTTACTCGGACATATCGAGGCCAGTTTAGTCTATATCCTTGGGACCTGACCCATGTGGTCTAATACATTTTGTATATATGGTGTATTTTGGAGATAACAGATACTTCCACACAATAATTTTATATACTGATGTTCAGAATTTATCACTTGATCATTGTTATAACCGTGATCATGGTTTTATTTATATATTTCATTAACATAATGCTTTACCAGTCATATATGTACAAGGTTATAGTTTTCATACATATGATGAACTTTTATAGACCCCTTTGGTGGTGGCCTACTAAGTATATCTCACACCTTTTTCAGAATATCATGTGGTACCTAGACATAATTCTGGGATACAGTTAGGGATAAGGGAAAGCACACAGTTATGGATACTTGATTGATCCGTAGAAAGGGATCTCAAGAGAATTGTTTCAAGCTTTGGCTCGTTATTATATCAGGGATATCCCTTTTTTAATTTTGTACTTTTGATATCCATGTATGTAATATATTTATTTCTTTTTCATAGAACCAGGACACAATCATCATTTTTTATAGGATGTCACTTTTGGCTTGTTTACTATTACCATCTTGATGATTTTTCATTCACTTCTATATTTTTCATTATCATGGTTATTCAATTTATTTATTTATTTTAAAAAATGTTCTACTTTCACCATGAAGGTATAGTCTCCCCAATATACAACCTTAGAACCTCTCTAATTTTCAATAAATTTCGGAATATGGGGATGCACACTTAATGGCATGTGACCAACTCGGTTCAGTAACTTATTAGTGAACCAAATCTGGGATATTACACAACGTGTAATTAATAATCACACTAATACATGTCACCATTTATAACTAATAGTCTCATGGTGAGTAATCAAAACATGTTTTATGTGAAATCAATACACATGTGGGGTGTAATTAATAAATAAAAATGTAATTTATAATTATGACACATACTTCATATAATTGAATATTACACATTATGTATGATATTACACATGTGTTGTATAATTTATTAGTAAATATTTGGTGTATAATTATAACACTTAAAGTGTATAACTAATTAATAGAACTGTTTATTCATTTAATTTTTATGTAGAGTAAACCCCAAACTGGGTTCTACACCATGTAAATTAATTTATATAGAAATAAAAATTAATTACACCATTAAACAAAATTATCACATGTTATATGTGACATAACATGACATTATATCATGTGTTACAAGGATTAAGTAATAATATATTGATAATTAATTTACATAATAAATTGATAATTGAATTTCATGTATTGGAAGCAATATAAAATGTGTACTCCATGTGCATTAAAAGTGTTACACATCATGTAAATTAACATTTTTTCAGGTGTCATAAATTGATTTTTCAGACCATTTAATTTTTGTGATATACCATTTATGCTACATTTCATTTCAGTTCATAGTACACGGTGATGACCAGATGCTACGTAGTTTGGATAGGTACACATCATGTTTCCTCCAAGAACACATCGAGTACATAATTAATTTTAATTAAAATTAATTTATATAATTTGTTTAAAATTATCTTGTATGGGAATCCATAAGACTATTTGGGTGGAAATTACTATAAAAGAATTAATAAAATTAATATGATAATTTATTTATTTGTTAAAATGTGTTTTTATCTTTATTGATAATGAAATGAATGTGATCGATTTTAAAATTTTGTATTCATTGCATGTTTCAGATGCTATGATCTTACACTAACCTATTTAGGTATTGGATTTCATTTATGTTAATTATTATTACATTGGTTGTATATTAATTTTTATTAAAATTAAATGTTAGTGTACATGTCATCCCCTTCTCTTATTATGTAAATTCATGTTTGTTATAATTTTATTTTATGTAACCCCTACCCCATTGATCCATTCAATTTCATGTTATGTAAATAATATGTAGTTAGTTCATGTTCGAATCCAATATGATTCAAACCATGGAGATATATAGATATACAGATGGAATGAAACAAATTAAACTAAGTTGTGGTTCAAGATATTTTACCATAGGGGAAAGAGTTATTTTATCTTCCAATAAATAAACATACCACTATAAATTCTATTATAATTCCAAATTATTTATTTTACATCTATTAGTTTCATGGTGAGTTATTTATTGATTATTTATCACAATCAAAAGAAATAAATTATTTAACAATCATGAATTTTTGCAATAAAATATATATTATTTTGAAAAATTATTTTATCAAGGCACGGTTAATCACTTATGTAAAACCCAATTATTATTTACAAACATGTTATAAGATAAAATCTGTGAATTTATGACGAAAGATAAAAATCTCTCAATGCATTACTTGATTTAGGATCCTATGATAGTTCAAGTTTCATGATCGGCCTCTGTTATGGTACTTTTTGTGATATTGGATGTTTGACTATAGTTTCTGGCTGAATTTACCTAATTTGAATTATTTTTCAGTTTCCTCTAGGAGAATAGAGAAACTAGTTGGAAATGATTTAGTCCAAATTTAACGATTTGGGATTACACTCAATGGATCAAGAATATGCATGAAAGTACAGTCAAAAAAGACGTTTCTTCCTAAATATATTTTAATATATTCTTAGATTTCCATATGTGTTACGATAGGGGAAATATCTAGCTTTTCCACTTAGAAACTTAGGTTTCATGATGTTTTACGAACAATGGTTATGGATAAAAGGTTTTGATAAAATATTTGGTGACTAATAATTTAAAAAAAATATGACACATAATTTAGTAATCAAGATAAAATACTTAATTCGTATTTACTTAATTTATAAAATTTAAATCAAAACAAAGAGTACATTGTGATCATTTTTTAGAAAACTCCAATTTCGTATCCATGAAAACATTCAAGAGTGTTATAATCATCTATATATTTCTCTACTAAAAAAATATACTATATATTTAATTTTCTTATTCCTATTTTCCTACCTTCATGGGCGAGAAAAGGTGAGATGGATGCCTATAGGAGATACATTGATGATACTTCTGTTTTTTTGAAATATTATATCAGAATGTCTTACAGAATGTAAGTTGTAACAAAGTTAGATATATTAATATACCATAATATCTCTTCTCCAATCTCCCTATAATGAGAAAGGTAAGATTAATATAAATTACGTTGTCATAACACTATACCAATATAAACTAAGATATCATTAACTAAAAAATGGTATTGATTTCAAAATGATTAATTAAATTTATTAGTTAGGGATATAGATTGATGAGATAAATATAAAATTATCCATCAAACTTATATTATCTACCTTATCACACAGATAATAAATTTATATATTGAACTACAAGATGAATAATATGGATAATCTACCGAGGAATCGCTTGAATTTTATTCTCCAAGTATATAGGGGGATTATGGTTTCCCACCTGTTATGGTGAAACAATGACAGATCTGGTTATTGATACAATGAAAAAAGTATTATTCTAAAGGAAAGAGTTCATTTACATCATCCTCTAAAGTTAAAAATGATTAAAAGGTAGTGTAGTTAAAATGAAATTTTTTACTTCTAATGTGTCAAGAAACTTCATTGAAATAGGAACTATATAAAATTAATGAAGAATAAATCTTATGACTATAATATATTTTTATTCATTTAACATGTTTCAAAACATGTTCATTTATTGGTATCTAATAATTCAAACTACTCACTTTTCTACGGAACATATTATGCGATCCTCACTCATAAAAAACTTTTACTTTTAACAGAAACATATGATCCTTTCTAAAAGAGAAGAAAATGATATTTCATGGTGCCACAAGACATCCCACGCACATAGGGATATGTAATCTTCCAAAAAAAAAATATATCTAGAAAATATTTGGTGTGAACATCCGGCATAAAGTACACAATTATTATTAATTCATTTTTTTCATTTTTCACAATATTGCTTTTATAAATTGGTTTAGGGGGGAGATGAGCCCCCATTTTCCATGGGATAGGACATGCATTTCACACATTATTTATCTAATGGGTATTGAAATATAATAACTCATTGTTTTTGTATTTTGAGAATATTTGGGCATCAAAAAAGTGGTTTTTATTTAAGCATGATGGAAATATGGAAATTGGAAAATCATTATGCACCTACCACAGAGCTGCACATCAACATGATGGTTCAGAGATAGGAACCCACATAACTATATAGACACCATGTGATTGTAAATGGACATCATTTTTCTGATAATGGAACAATCATGGTATCCCCCTCACTATGTATTTTCATTCCACCTTCATTGTTCTCAGATAAGAACCCTCACAGTCCCCAACTCATCATGGGGTTATGCACATCATTTTTGGTTCTAACATGAGAACCCTCATTGATACCAACTCATCACATGACATCTCACACCTATGGTTTCACACAAATATGACCTATAGGTATATTATTTTGATGTAGTATAGTTAGGGATATAATTCATAGTAACCTTATAAAAACATATATATACATACATTCAATGGAATATTGGCTATGAATTTACCATCTGTGGTGTTGTTTTTTATTCTGAATATAAAATAATAAATTACCTAAGAGATTGTTTTGTATTTAATAATGAAAAAAATATTTGTATCGAAATAATTAAATATTAGGAGTCAGTCCTAGGTTTTCACTAGGTCTAGCTTTGATTTATTTGTTTCATTATACAATTTTAGGTCACTTATTCAAGATGTATCTATAAAAGGATATAATTACACAATGTAATTCACCAATTTAATCCACACACAATTCCAAGGATAATAACATCTGAATGTATAGTATCAATATAATGATCACTTCAAATAATAGGATCGTACTAGAACTCAAAATGTGTCGTCATTAAAGTTGGTGAAGGCGATGAAGAAAATAACTCATTGAATGGATATATCTATATAATGAACTAATTAAATTATTAAATAACATGAAATAACATCAAATTCATTCCCTTTATAATCTATTGTATCTACCCATAAAATGACTTGCCTGCTATTTATGATATTATATCCGTGAGAGTGGGAAGTATACTTTAGATGACATATTTGAAGAAGAAAGGCATTGAAATAATGATCACTCCACCAATGTGTAAAGAATTTCACAAAAACAATTGAATGTTTTCACTCCCTAAGTAAATAGTAGCAATGTGGTTAGAAAAATATTATCAAATGTGAAGAATAATAACATTCATTAAAAAACAAAAATGATTCAAACAACTTATATGAATGAAATTTAAGAAGTGATTACAAAAGGACAACATAATATTACAATTGAAAGAAAACCATACAACACCCAATTACAGAACCACCACCACATTGAATTGGAATATCAAAAGAATATTGTTTATCCCCACTAACAAATTCCTTCCCATTTAATTAGTATATTCAGTGGTGGGTGATATATAAAATGACATTTTACTTTTCAACATTGACCACAAATATTGGATGAGATTTATCCCAGTTTTTGACATGAACATTTATCATTTATGATGTCCAAATCATGGATGATTGTATAAATAAAATATGTTCTCCCAGGTGTCATATAATAGAACTAAATAATCAATTTAAAATGGATCATTCATTCGGGATTTATACATGAAATGGTGGGATGATTTTATGGGCCTTCAAATCTGGCCGACAAATTAAATGTCAACTTGGAATCCCTAGATCTCTTTAAAAACATCAAAATTAGCTCTGAAAAAAGATTAATTAAATAATAATAATAATTTAATCTACCTTCTTTTAAAATTTGAGACTCATTGGGATTTATTTTAGGGCTCTAAATTTACTTGATGGGCCTAAAACCCATTTTTCTTTGTTCATAAATTTCTCCATCCATGGGAACAAATGTACATCATCAATTTTGATTCATCCATTGATCCTAAAAGATAAAATGTTCTCATATAAGTTTTTATTAATTTACCAAAATATAAAATTAATGTAATAAAAATAATGTAATCCATAAACATATTATTGACTGGGCTCAAATGTTTTACATTAAATGTGAATTGCACATATGATAAGAAATAAAGTCCAAATAATAAAGTGCACTAAAATTGGTGTTTGTGGAATTTTATACACATGAATATTGACATATAATCCATTGATATTATCCTATTTTAGTGGATAATAATTCCGCCAAATTTAATTTTTCTACTCATAAGAAAAATCTATATCAAAAATATTAAATTCAATTCCATTTTCTCAGTAAATTTTTAGCAACAATTCACATCAATAGACATCATAACCAATAATTTTTAAACCAATTAAAATCATTCCAAAAAATATAAATTCACAATAATATTAAAATCCCAAGCCCAATACTTTGTTTAGACTCATCATCTCATGTAATCCAATTTCAATTAATCACGATGACGTGTTGCGCATCTGAAAGATATAGGGCCCATTTTAATGTTCAATGGGATGAAATAGAGGCTCTATGTGAGAACAACATTAAACCACAATAGGATTATCCATTTTTTGAATTTATTTTGTTTTTTTGTTTTTGTTTTGTTTTTGAACCAAAGTAAAAATAATAACACAAACCCCGGGGAAGCAAACTATAGAGTCATGATCCTGAAGATCCAGAAAACACACATATTATCAATTACATTATCTAAAATATTTATATAAATCCTAACTCTGGAAAATAAAAACAAGGAGTCATGACCCTTAAGTTATTAATTCCATTCATTTGGACAAAACAATTTCCACACGGTCGCCATTTTTTTCATTTGTTGTTCGATTCTGAATGTAAACTAAATGTGGTCCTAAATCCTATGTTATGATCAAAGGACCCAATGAACAAAAACTTACACCAAAAATCCAATGGAATTGTATAGTGAAATTTTTATTAATAGGATGAAAATGTTGAATTTGAAATATCACGTCAGAAAACTGTACTTTCCAAGAGCTATGCTCATGTACTTAAACTTTCATAAAATCATAATTATGGAATTCAAAATTATTTAAATTCATCATCAAATTTTTAAATGTGTGTTATCTAGTTCAAGATTAATGAAATATTCCCCAAAATCCAAATTTATTCATAAAACCATATATTTTCGCTCCCCATAACTCATAATTAAACTTCCTTCATTTTTGAATGATTAGATAATAGAGAGATTAGAATTGGGAAGAAAGATGGGGAGATGTGATTCAAAATTAAATCATGGAATAAAACCAACTGGTTTGAAGTTTATGACCCATCAATAATATATTAATCACATTCTTCCGGTCATAATCAGAAACCTCGAGGTTAATTGATTTCTTATTGTGAACATTAGAATGCATGGGTTTCATTTAAAGGTATTAAAATGATTAAACTCTTAAATATCGCACAAAAGAGACAATAGATCAAATTTGAAACCCCATGTCATTTACCTTAATAAAAAATCACAAAAAAAAATCAATGTAGAAGCTAGGTTGCCTACCTTAATGTACCTATTTGAATGTTGTTAGATTGATTTGGACCCCAAATCTTACCCAATGCCATATTTTAACATTTTAAGGACCACATTCTTTCCAATTATTTTATATCTTTATTTATTCATTATTTTTATTTTTTTCATTTATAATCATATATTCTATAATGAGTGGTAAAATCCAAGGAGTATCAAAATGGTTGATCGTGTTTCTTCTTCGGTCTTTTCTAATCGATCAAGGATCATTCCTACATTATTGGTTTCATGAGAATACTGAAGGGAACCCAAAAGTTATTGGTTATTAGCTCTGAAGGAATACTTGATTGGGGAATGTGGGACAATAATTTGGGTATTGATTGACTGAAATTTCCAAAATAAGATTGGAAAATTGGATTATAATCAGTTTCTTCTCTAAAATAATTATAAATAATTTCTTCCTTTTGAACATATAATTCATCCCCAAAATTTTCCATTTGAATTTCTGAAGTGGGTATTCAATAAATGTTGGTTATTTCTCTTAATTCTTCAGTGATTGGTGTTCCTAAAATATAAAAAATGGAGGAATGTTCAGGAAAATTAATATTTGATGCCATATTACCCTCTTGTGAACACACAAAATCAAAATTCATCTTAATTTAAAAACCCTTCAACAATTACTTGATCCTTTTCAACTATCATAAATCCTACATATTGTTCTTTAGTAAATTCATGAAGATTTATTGTGTTAAAATATTCTTCTATCAATATCGAGGATGGGATAGTCTGAGTTGGTATGGATTCCAAAACCATTTTAATTCCTTGATATAAAATATTACACTTTTGAATTCATTTTATCCATTTATTCACACAATTGATCTACTAATTATCCAAAATTGTGCTCGATATAATTTTCAACATAATGGGATTCCCTAATAAATATCTCCTAAATTATCCTTGAGAATGTTTTAAACTTATCAGTTAAACAATCGTTATCCAAGTGATTGTACATCTCATCTAGTGTGGGGTAATCATCCAAATATTGATTGAGGAAATTAATTATGTTTTGTGATTCCCAAAAAATATTTTCCATTTTATTATAGAATGGGATTATGAATTAGTAATTTGGAAGATCCTTTGTCAATGTAGGATGAAATTTGGAATTGACATTTCTAGGGAACATATAATCAAAAAGGGGAAAAGATAAGAGATATGGGGGTGAGAATAGAGAATTCGAGATGAGAAAAGTGTGTGAGTGGCTAATATAACTTACATGGGTCCCTATAAATGGTTCCCAAATAAGGCTGATCCCAAATTTACCTTGTATTTATATACATTTGTTCTAGAAAAGGTAATCATTGAATCTATAGGGACCTAAAAATAAACCTATAGACACCTACATTCTATAGACGATTGGTTATGATTTTTTTTTAAACTATAGTGATGTTTGTAATTGGGAAATTAGAATTATAAAGTACCAAATTTGTTTTTAGGTATTTAATAATGAAATAACAAAACAATTTAATTAAATTATTAAATAATTTGAGTTGATCTTAGGTTTTCACTAGGGCTAGATAAGACGTATTTTTTCATAGAAATTTTCATATCACTAATTCGATATGCATCTAAACAATGATATAATTTCAAAACCTTAATCACTAATTAAATCCCCTTAAAATTGAAAGGATAATCACTAATGAACTTATAGGATCATTTTTATGAGAACTCCAAGAAATTAGATTATAATAGAACACAAAATTTGTCATCGTTAAATTTGGTGAAGACAAAGAAGAAAATGACTTATCGAATAGAAATATTAAAATAATGAATTGATTAAAATATTAAATAATATGAAACAACATCAAATAAAAACCCCCTATACTTAATTGGATCAACCAATAAAATGTTCATCCCACCATTGATACTATTCTATCAATGGAAGCAGGAAGTTGACTTATAATGGCAGTATTGAGGAAGAAAAACATTGAAATAATGATAACTCCACTGTTGTGTGAAGAATCTCAAAAAAGATTATGTGAGTAGATTCAATAAATAATTATATCGTATCAAATTTAAATAAATAATAATAGTAATTTTTAATAAGAAAAAAAATTATTAAGAAACAAAATTGATTCGAATAAGTTACATGAATGGAATTAAATAAGCGATTACAAAAGGACAGTGTATCATTACAATTCAAACAAAAACATAAATCCCTCAATTCCAGAATCACCACCATCATAAATATTAATATTATGATCCTAGTTTAGATCCCCCATCAATAAATTCCTCCCCTATTAATTAGGATAGTGATGGTGTGTAAGAAATAAATGGAAATTTGACATTACAATTATGACCAAAATATTCGAATCATATGCATCCTTATTTTCTATGTAAGAATTTCACATGGAATATGGATGAATAATGTATGGTCATAAAAAACAAATATTTTCATATTTCTTACTTATAAAATATGTCAAAATTTGATTACAAATGGATTTGTTATTCGATATTTATGCTTTAAATTGTGGGGTGATTTTATGGGCCTTCAAATCTGGCCCACAAAATAAATGTCCACATGGTCTCCATAAATTTCATTGAAAATTTCAGAATTATCCCTAGAAACACTTAAATTAAATAATCCACATAATTTTCAATATCATTATGCAAAATTTCAACTTCATTGGGATTGATATTTGGCCTATATATTTACTTGATTGACCTAAGGCCCATTATGCTTTGTCCAGAAAATTCTACATACATGGAAAAAACTTCCCATCTTCCCTTGTGATTAACATATTGGTCCTAAATGATAAAATGTTCCAAAAAAGTGATAATTGATTTTAAAAAATGTCAAATTAAAATAATCAAAATAATTTAATCCAAAAGTACATGATTTATTGGGCCAAAATTTTAACATTAAACATGAATTGCACATGTGATGAGAAATGATATCCACTTTATAAAATAAACAAAAATTGGGGTTTATGGTATTTTAAATACATGAATATAAAAATACACTCCAAGAATATTAACATCTTCTACTCTATAATCACCCTACCATAAAAGAAAATATTTCAGTATGGATGTTACAAACCATTTCCTATTAATCCCCCCCATACTCACCTAACAATAAATAATCTCTGTGGACTCCGGGAAAAGAGGTAATTCAAGAGACCCTTTAGGTAATCCTCCATTCAGATTCCATATTTATCGCCTACCGTAAAACTCTATCGCATGTGACCTTGCACTGTGAATGTACCGTGAGTCCCTAATTACCACAAACCATTCACGTGCCTCTAGTATGCGACCATAGTCGATGCGCCTCTCTAGTGGCCATACACCTTCTAGGTAAGGATGACCCCATTTAAACCTACTTCAAATGTGGATCTCCTACCACGTGGCAACTCAATCTACCATCTAACCCCTCACTACATATGTATTCAACCGATCATGTATTATCCTAAAACATTATCATTAAATGTAAAATGCAGACTCCAACCGCGCGGGAAATAAATCAACCATGTGGGGTCATACTACACGACCCATTAACCACCCATGTATTCTCTTACCATGTGAATAATCAATTGACCAAACATGCTCCAACTAAACAACCGTATATTTAACTGTGTAGGGTTGTGCCATGAATTTATTAAATCGATCAGGTGGACTCCTACCATATAGAAACTCAATTGACAGTATAGGATTTAACCACATGGACACTAAATCGACAATATTGTCTCCTAAGGTGAGTTTATTTAATCAAAAAGACATTTTCCTATCGTGAAACTATCCAATAATCCCCAAACAAACCTACTATGTGAGTTATAACAAT
This sequence comes from Viscum album, assembly GCA_963277665.1. Taxonomy (NCBI): domain Eukaryota; kingdom Viridiplantae; phylum Streptophyta; class Magnoliopsida; order Santalales; family Viscaceae; genus Viscum; species Viscum album. The sequence goes on from OY728154.1 coordinate 21,524,896, forward strand.
GAAGGATCTTATTAAATTGTCTCCTACTACACGGCTTCTGAATCAATTGCAGAGGACCCTACCACATAGCTATTCAATCGACCATGTAGGTTCCTATCACATAGCTACGTAAGAGATAACATAGTCTCTTATAGAAATACAACTGAATCAATAATGATAACTCCTACCATACAGCCTATACAACCACAATTGGTCTCATACCTTATGAGACCACTCCATACATAACTTCTTAGTGACAATGAATCAATGATTAATTTATGTGATTCATGTACACACTTACCGTTTGTACAAGCCTCTTCTATGATAACCAGTCAGACCCCACACGTCCGCCTACTGCACGGGGATACTATCATGATCCTTTATGGTGGGATTGGGCATACTATAGGTTATTAAACCTCTTGGAACCAAAAACCAAAACCATTATAATATATAATTATTTACAATAAATATGGTCTATATTGCTTCCCAAAACACAATGATTTAAGATACTCTTATGGGTTCGGTCATACCTCATGTCAAGATACCCTTATTGGTTTCCACAAATCTAACTTTAGTTGAAATAATACCCAATTTTCTCTTCATAATTAGTATCAATATATTACTCTTATTTACTCTATATTGGACTCCTACTTGGTGTAATACCCAAATTTACTTCACTGTATAGTGACCCAGTCATCCCATACATGTCTATTACCTCAGTTTTTAATAATATTCATTAGATAAAAAAACATGCACACAAGGACCATAATTGTTTATTGCCTTCTAAAACATGAAAAAAATAATCTTCTAACTTCATTAATGATATTAAATATATCCAATAATGATATTCCCAATTAGTAATCTTACATAAAACCTTTATTCATAACCAGGGGAAATGAATCGCAATAAAGGGTTTGCTCAGATGCTCAATAAGGGTAAATAAATGAGATATATAATCATGATATGAATATAATTGTTGGCGCCAAAAATATGGCCCGAAACGAAGGAACGAAAAAGACAGCCGGCGTGCTGCATCGCGAAGCACAGCCGCGAAGCACAGCCGCGAAGCCCCTCCGCGAAGCGCCCCAGCCCTGGCGGCGCCGCGAAGCACCAGAGGCGGTGATCCTCCGCGAGCGCGTTTGACGTTCGCGAGCCGCCGCGAAGCACCAGAGGCGGTGATCCTCCGCGAGCGCGTTTGACGTTCGCGAGCCGCCGCGAAGCACCAGAGGCGGTGATCCTCCGCGAGCGCGTTTGACGTTCGCGAGCGCGCCGCGAAGCACCAGAGGCGGCGCGCGAGCCCTGCTTCGCGGCGCCCCTTCCCTATAAATACTCGACTCCCCCTGAGTCCCCGGGACGGACAATCCGACCTTTCGGCTTCTCCTCTCCCGAATCGCGAAGCAAGCTTTGCCCCGGGAATCATGAGCTCCGCGAGGTATTTCTACTTCGCGAGACGACTCTGATTTGTTTCGTTCTGAGCCCCTCTTCCGAGAGGGATGCCCTTCGCGAAGCCCAAGGGCGTTCGCAAAGGAAGGGGATTCCCAAGGGAACCCGGGCAGCCGCGGAGCACTCGTGCTTCGCGAAACACCCAACCCATGCTAGTAATCCCTATGCCAAGGCAGGATAACTATGCATCGCGAAGCACTTTGCTTGGCAGGACCCTGCTTCGCGAACCACTCCTTCGCGAGGCAGTGCTCCGCGAACACTGTTCCACTTCGCGAAGCACCTCCCACTTCCACCCATGCCCCATGCTAAGGCTAAGGCACCCCACTTCGCAAAGCACACTCCTCTGCTTAGCGATTCCTCCTTCCGTGCGACCCTCCAGGTTTGCACGATGTGATTTCAAAGTCCCATGGACAACACCTCCCGTAGCGTTGCTTCGCCCAATGCTCCTTCGCATAGGCACGCTAACGGCTATTGCTTCTTCGCATAGCCACGCTAACGTGGACCCCTCGATGGTTCCTCCCGCGACCCCCCTTTACCATGGCCTTACCGACACCTTCCCTTCCCCAAGGACCAGAGGGTACCGGTTATGTAAGCCCTAGGGGTGTGGAGTGAACCCACCTCGTCCGAGCTGCAGGACGTTAAACTGCCAAGCACCGCGTCCCCAACACATGACGTTAAACTGTGACCCAACCTCGTCTCCCTCACGACGGGTCCCCCCAGCTCGAGCATTTATTACACCGCTCGTCTCCACGGGAATGGAACTCTTCCGCACATGGAATGGGATCCTCCTCGTCGGAGTGGTGTATGTTCGCAGGGGAAGGGTCGCCTTAGAGCGTAAATCCCTAACCTTTGGTACGGATGATTGCACCCGTGCATCTCGGTACTTCCCCACTACCAAGGTCAGTGGATGACGTGATAGGGAACGAGGCACCTCCCATTGTCGGACCAAGGTCCATCTTCCCCGCGCTTTGTCGCGCCATGGGCCTCCATCCTGGAGTAAGTCCCAACACCATGGGCCGCTCAACGCGTAAGCCCCGTTTCGCTTCTCACGGACGCACCCTTCGCGATGTGATCGTCAGGTCCTTGCAACCTCTTGTTTCTCACACCGAGTATGACTCACGTGGGCTTAGAGTGAGCACCGACCCTGACAAAACAATCCGAACTACGAGGACTTTGATCCGTGTCAAGGCATGGTACGTAGGAAGCCTCCACGAGGTTCAATCCCACCATCAGTGGACCAAGGTCTACTCCCCATCCGAACTACGAGGACTTTGATCCGTATCAAGGCATGGTACGTAGGAAGCCTCCACGAGGTTCAAGCCCACCATCAGTGGACCAAGGTCTACTCCCCATCCGAACTACGAGGACTTTGATCCGTGTCAAGGCATGGTACGTAGGAAGCCTCCACGTGGTTCAAGCCCACCATCAGTGGACCAAGGTCTACTCCCCATTTGAACTACGAGGTCTTTGATCCATGTCAAGGCATGGTACGTAGGAAGCCTCCATGAGGTTCAAGCCCACCATTAGTGGACTAAGGTCTGCTTTCACGTCGGTTCACCGGCGAAACCCATTTGAACTACGAGGTCTTTGATCCATGTTAAGGCATGGTACGTAGGAAACCTCCACGAGGTTCAAGCCCACCATCAGTGGACCAAGGTCTACTCCCCATCCGAACTACGAGGACTTTGATCTGTGTCAAGGCATGGTACGTAGGAAGCCTCCACGAGGTTCAAGCCCACCATCAGCGGACCAAGGTCTGCTTTCACGTCGGTTTACCGACAAACCCCCCATCTGAACTACGAGGTCTTTGATCCCTGTCAAGGCATGGTACGTAGGAAGCCTCCAAGAGGTTCAAGCCCACCTGTCTTTCACGTCGGGTATCACCCCGTCCAGTATGACGTTAAACTACATCCCGGTCCAGTGGTAAGCCATTGTGACCAAACCATCTGAACTACGTGGTCTTTGATCCATGTCAAGGCATGGTACGTAGGAAGCCTCCACGAGGTTCAAGCCCAACAATAGTGGATCAAGGTCCCTCACTTATGTCGGCTCACCGACACCCACCACCCGTCGTTTATTCACGTCAGGGTTCATTACCGTCCCGCATGACGCTAAACTGTATCATTTGAACTACGATGACTTTGATCCATGTCAAGGCATGGTACGCAGGAATCCTCCCAGAGGTTCAAGCCCAACCCCCACCGGACCAAGGTCCACCCTCATGTAGGTACGCTGACGATGCCCATCGGACCAAGGTCCACCATCACGTCGGTTTACCGGCACCATCCCGAACTACGCGGACATTGATTCCCTGCCACGGGGATACGTAGGAAGCCCCTTTAAGGCTCAAGCCCAACTTCGTCGTCACCACCCCTGCGATGGTCCCATTCCATTCTCAACCGTCTCCGCGAGACGTTAAACTCGCGACTTACCTCGTGGTAAACATGAGATGCCTGAGGAAAACCTCGGATGGAACGCCTTTGGCGTAACCGTCTTTGCTAGACGTTAATCTTGCAAACATACCCTGTGTTGAACACGGGAAGCTGAGGAAAACCTCAGGTACGTGTCTATGACATGTAACCCCCCGCGCTCGATGTGGGATGCCTCGGGTTTCCACGCCCTCGAGAAGCCTTGTGATCAAGGACAACAGACAGACATGCCAGGCACCCCAGCACCCAGACACGCTACTGATGCCTCAAACGTGATTACTCCCCTGACCGAAGGTTGCTGCCCTGACTGGACCCTTTGGAACGTCCCGACAGAAGCAGCGTAATTAACCGGCGTCCATGGAAACATGGCACTGGGAAGAGTTTCACGAAATACGTATTAAATCTATAAGGGAGACCCGGACTAGGTGACGAGTTCTGAGGAGGAATCCACAGGAGGAAGAACCGACATCCCATCATCCCGTTTCGATCAAGGAGCAGACGTACCTGAACAAGGAACGAATGCCGCCCGCCTTTGGAAAGCGGGAATGCGGGGCAACAAAGCCGCGCGTCCCCCTCCTCCGCGGACGGATGCGCGCGCGCCCCGGCGAAAGCGTCGGAAACAGAAATGGTGAACCCGACGTGAAATTCTTCTCCTCAGCATGGAGATTAGTAGCGTTCGAGACACCGGTAGATTGACGTGTCACCGGATCCAGGTATCCGGTGCCTGGCCCCGCCAAGAAAATGGCCGGCCTGTCGTGGAACTCACCGGAAGTCGGGGTAGTAGAGCGTGGGGCGCTCCGCTCTGCAGCGTGTTGGCGTGGATCCTTCTCACAGACATGGGGATGGAAGAATGTTGGGGCACTGGCTGTCAATCACTTTCCTCTCAGTACTGATGAGTTGATCCCTTCGTTTGTCAGGAATCAGATTGCCATGCGGTCACCATCCGCTCCTCGCCCGCGCAGGGGCAGGGGCAACACCACTATGGCCACCCCACATGACGCCACTACCGCCACGACGGCTGGCACGTCGCGGGAGGCGGGACGTCCACGTCCCCTTTCCCCATCAGAGGTCATCCAGCGAAGGGTGATCAACAGCCTCGTGCGCAGGTATGAGGAACAAGGGGTCATCCCGACCAGGGATATGGCCCGTTTGGACCTGGAGGCTTCCAGGCCCCGCCGTCAACGCCGCCCTAACAGGCCGCGCAGGGAGCCCCCGCTCCCCACCCAGACATTCAATCGTTTCGGGAGCCTATCCCCGGAACGCCTTGACGACTCTTCGCCTTATGCTGAAGAGGCAGGTGTTGTCCGGCTCAGTCCGCTCAGGGCCCTGACCCGGGACTCCCAGGCGAGAGCTCCCGTCCGGCCACGTCAGCGCCGCCGTCCGGCCCCGCAGGAAGAACAGGCAGACTACGTCCCTGCACCACCTGCACCGGCCCGCCTGACCCGACGTCAGCGCCGGGCCCGGGCTGAGGACGCTCGCCTAGCCGCGTCCACGTCGACAGCTACAGTGGCCCGAGCCACCGCCGACGTACATTACGAGGCCCCCGCCTACATTAAGCAGGGGCACCCCTTCGCCCAACCAGGATCGAGACCCCAACCGCCCTGCGGGCAGGCCGGGTTGACTCTTCGGGTTGCAGGCCCAAGTAGTGATCGCCGCGAGCTAACCCGCGGTGATGCGGGTCCTCCCCGTACCACTACTCCACAGAGCGTGGGCCTTCCCCGCTCCGAGGTTCGTCATGGAGGCATGCCTCATGCCGCCCCCATCCTACAGGAAGACCTGCCCCGTGGCAGTGATGCTCAGCGCGGAAACACTTCCCGCGCCCGCTGTACAGGGTATGAAGCCCATCCGTCTGAAGGCACCGTCCATCCGGTCCTTCGACGTGGGGGTCCCCCCTACGTCCTCTCTGCGACTGACGAAGGTCCTCCTCGCCCCAGCAATTCGAGGAGTGAAGGTCAGCCTCGCTCCACTCGCATCGACCGTGGGGGCCGTCCCCATGCTCCTGCCGGTTCCAACAGAGGCCCCGCCCACGTGGGTACTGTTCATGGAGGTCCTCCCCATGTACCCTTTGATATTTGCCCTGGTGCCCCTCGCACCCCGGCTGTCTCAAGTGGGGGCCCTCTCCGCCACGTCGCTAGCGCCGCCCCAGGGCTGCCTGATAGGGGTCAACCCTGTCCCGAAGAGCCACCCAGGGGCAGAAGAGCGGGTCGTCGCCGCCACGGGAAGAATCTTGGGAAGGCCCAGGGGGGGATCAAACCTGCCCGCTTCTCCGATTCGGAAGCGGAATGCGATTCAGCGATGGAACCTCCTCCCAGCTCCTCCGTATCAAGGACTGGGGCAGGAACCAGACGCGTCAGCCTCGTTCTCCCCGAATTTGAGGTCCATCGGATTCCCGTCTCTCTCCGCAGGTACATCCAGGAGGAAGAAATCCTGGGAATTCCGCAGGTTTCGACCGCGCAGTCACCGCCACCGTCGCCCGAAGCGCCCTCTTCCTCTACCCGGGATCCTGAGGAGCTGTTTTGGGGGTCAACGGTGGTAGAGCCACGACATGACCGGACACCGGTAACGGCGATTCCCGTACCCGAAGTAGCGGCTATTAGCCCGTCCTATCGTGACATCGTGGTCAGGTCACCTTGCTCTTCAGAGGAAGGCCCAGAGTACGGTGGCCAGTCTGCTCGCTTGCCGTATTCTCCGCCGCCGAGTTTGCTATCCCAGAGGTCCGCCTCGGTGCCGCTACCGGTCCCTCAGCCACCCCCGGTTGATGAGTGGGGAAATGTAGGGCCGAACTCCGAGGATGAACCCAGGAGCTTCTGGAGTATTCTTGCAGCGGACTATTTCCCAGAGAAGTTCTGGCCCACGGCAGCGTTGAATTTCCGCATACCCGAGTCGCTTACCCCTGAAGAAGTGGGATGCCTTTGTCGGACCCTGTGGGCGACGCACTTCCGCCTCCGTTGGGAACGGGTGGTGTACCCCAGGAGTCGGGAGCACTTCGAGGAGATTGGCAAACAGTGCCGCCTGATTGATGCAGCGGTGCTCCTTGTGGCCCAGCACCCCGAGTCGCCCGGTCATCAGGGTGCCCTCCAACGAAGATGTGTTCAGAGTTTCAAGGCGCTCCGCAAGATTGTCAGGGAAGCTACCCCCCATGTGCAAGTTCGTGGTTGGGGACGCTATGCCGCTCTCCTCTTCGACCCTATTCTACGACAGCCTGATTCGCTATGCGACATTGAGGATATGCCCTCAAGAGGGGTCACAGTCCACATGGCAGACGTTGTGGATAAGGAAGATGAGCTTGAGTTCCTTGATGGGGACTTACCACCCGAGTGCGTACCGCCACTACTCGACCCATCAGGGAGAGTCACCCGTCATCAAAGGAACCTGCTAGGCCTCCCTGTACCCACCGAGTCACTGGCGCTCGGTCGAAGCCCTGGCAAGGGTAAGGAGCACGTCGGAATAGCCAAGCACTCCGACCCGTCCGCCTCCGTGCAGAAAACGGACGAAGATCCTGAGAAAGCCACGTTGCGCCAGCAGCTTGCTGAACAGAAGAGGCTGGTCGACGAACTTTTGGCTGAACGCGCCGCAGAGCGACGACCCGACTATGGTAATCCCAGGCTGGGACAGCAGGGGCAGGAACAATTTCCCCCCGGTGAGATGCCTCCGGGCAACCCTGATCATGCTACTGCCGCGGACAGGGCGGAAGCCGGAACGTACGGCAAGAGGGCGCGATACGTCTCGCCAAACCCCCCTGAGCGACGGGGCAATCTGAAGAACACAATCCGGGTTCCCCCAGTCGCCCAATAGGTCATTCAGCCAGTTGACCCGCGGGCAGCAGAAGCCGTCTACCGCGTTGAAGAACCTGGCAATGCGCTTGTGGTTAGGGATCCTCGTCAGGACAGGGACCCCCACCCGGAGGACCTTATTGCGGCACTCACAGCCCGCCTCGAGGCGTTGGAGACACGGCAGGTGGCGGTCCCACCCGATGGCAAGCCTTATCCCGCGTGGGTGGATGATATGCCCGCGCCTCCGGGTTTTGGGAACCCCACTTTCTCGCCTTTTAACGGGACAGGGGACCCACCCCAGCACTTGGCTCATTTCTCTTCCAGGTGTGGCCCCATGTTGGGGACCCCGGCTCAGCAAGAAGCCGCTAAGCTCCGATGTTTTGTACAGACATTGGAAGGTCCGGCATTCGTCTGGTACAGCCAGCTCCCCATCGGATCAGTGACCGGTTGGGAAGATCTTCGCCGGCAGTTCTTGTACCAGTTCAGCTCCACCACGCGGAAGACCAGCATCGCGGACCTCTTTAAGTGCAAACAGAGGCCTGATGAGCGGGTTGCGGACTTCATCACCCGGTGGAAAGGACTTACGTATTCTCTCGATATGCCACTGACTCAGGAGCAATTACTGACGATGTGTGTGGGGAACGTAAAGACAGAGCTGGTACCCTCCTTGATTACCCAGAACTACCCTGGGGGGTTCAGAGATTTCTCGGATAAGGCCCAGCGCCTCGAGGAGGCCCTGCAACAGGCTAGTCAGGCACGTTTGCTGCCCCCAATGATCCCAGCCAGGAGGGCCGCCAGGGCTGAACCCGCCGCAGTGGCTCAAATAGAAGCCCCGAGACAGCTGGAATTGCTACCGGCGGTACCACCCCCACAACCCCGCAGAGGTCCTCCACCTCAAGCACAGGCTCCTGCCCAGCAGCGACCGCCTCAGAACCGACAGGTTCCCCCGCGCAACGCGCCACCGCCACCTAGGCGAGACAACCAGGCGCCGCCCCCTCGGCAGGCCCCTCCGGTCCCTCGACAGGATCAGGCCCCCAGGGCTCCTTACCCGGAAAGAAAATACCATACCTATTCGTTCAACGAAAATCAGGTCCCTGGTTACTTCCGAAGTGCTCTGGAGCAAGGGATTGTGCGTCTGCCTGAGTGCAGGAGACCGGCAGAGGCACACCTCACTGATCACCCCAACTACTGCCCTTATCATCGGATCCTGGGGCACACCCTCAAGCGATGCTATGTGTTTAAAGACTGGCTTCAGGACCAGGTCAACAACAACATAGTCAAGCTGGGCCCAGCGCCAGCGCAGGTGGCAGGCGTCTTTGCGGGATCAGAAATCGGCAGTGACAGCGAGGGTGAGTGGCAGCAGGTCCCTAGCCGCGGGTCCCAGAAATACGACAACTGGATGGCTCGAAAAACTGTTGTCCGTGCCCAGGGTATCATCCGGGCACGCCTGAAGCAGCCGGAACCTTCAGAAGAAGCAGCTGGTGCCTCAGCATCGTCCTCACAGTCGACCCCTACCCAAAAGGGCAAGCAGCGGCGACGTAAGAAGAAGCAACGTGCACCTCCAGTGCCGTCGTCATCCCGCACTCTTGGCGACTTTATGCCTCCTGAAATGGGCATTCCCCCCAGAATCCGCCCAGCGGTGGATGACTCTTCGAGTGATAGTCAAGGGTACGCTTCGGTTAACACCGTGGAGCTGGTAAAGCCCTATATGACCCCCGATGAGGGGGAACCCCAGGCAGACCGCCCCAATGTTTCCAGCCGACGTCAACGTCGGTGGAATCGCAATCGCGCCGGTCACCGAGGTATGTCAGCAGGCACTTGTGACCAAGCCGTGCACGCTACCGAGACGAGGCAGCAGGCTCAGCGCAGATCTCAGCATGCGCAGACCCATTCAGCACCCTCGGCTCTACCTCCACCGCCATTCGTGTTGCTGGATCAGGGAGAGCCGCCTCGTCCGTATCACAGCCAGTCTCGCCCGGCGACGGGCCAGCTCCCGCTGTTCGACCTTAGCCCGGCGACTACTCCCCAGGCTTCTACTAGCAGGCAGCAGGATGTACCCAGTGCTAGCCGACCGCCAGTTCAACCAGCAGGACCCGCTATGCCTCCAAATGCCGAAAAACCCCCTGTAAGCAGAGGTTCGCGTTTGGCACGCAAGTATGATGTCCTAAAGCACTTAGCCGGCATTCCGGCGAGGCTTTCCATCCTTGAGGCCCTGCGCTTGTCATCCGAGATGCGCGAGGCACTTGCCGAGGCCCTAAGGAGCCCCCTCCAGTTCGAGACGGAAGTGGCAGCCGCGGAGGCCTTCCATACCGAGACGATTGAAAACGCCGAATGTCAGGCGGTTATCTCGTTCTCTGGTGAAGACGAAGACCCTCCTATACAGGGGCACATTCGCCCACTGTATGTCACTGGCCACTTTAACGGTGTGGAAGTCCGTCGCTGCCTCGTTGACACGGGTTCTGGAATCAACCTAATTCCGACCCGGACGTTGCGAAAACTGGGTTTGTCTGAAGGTGATTTGACTCCCTCTGACCTCAGGATTCAGGGGTACGACAGGACAGAGCAAACCCCGGTCGGCAAGATCCGCCTGAAGACCCAGTTCGGTGGCTTAATTGCCAGCACCGAGTTCATGGTTGTTTCTCAGGACACCGCCTACAACGCACTGATGGGTAGGCCATGGCTCCATCTGCATGCTGCGGTCCCCTCATCGTATCACCAGTGCCTTAAGTACTCGCTCAACGGTCGAGTAGGCGTGATCCAAGGAGACGCGTCCCCCTTCACTTCTTGTGAGGCCCGCTATCTGGATGCGGGTTATTACAAAAGCAAAGACAAGCAGATCCTGGTCAGCGAGGATGAGCCCGCTCCAATCGCAAGTAATCCCTGGGCGAGCATGGACGACGCCTACATCCTCCCGATCCACCGGTTGGAAGCCACGACCCCCGACATGGGACAATGTTTTGTTGTTTCGGGTACGCAAGGAAGGCATGTTCCCGCGTCCAAGCGACGGCGGAGAATCACCTCGTACTCCTACACCAACCAGGCTCGGGTCATTCCGGAATCCCCTACCCCTGTACGGTACCGGGATGTCAGGCTCATGACAACAGCGGTGCGCCATACGTGTCTATTTCGCCGGGATGGAATCAACCGACTCTGGCCGACACGTCACCACTGCTTTGATATCGTCAAGCGTGGCCCCTTAGGCCGAAGGCCGGATGGGATAGGGTCAAATGCATTCATTGCTATGGTCTCCACGACGAGTGAGTCTCCCGATGTGATGACTGCTGCTGCCCAAGCCGGCACCAGCTGCCCCTCGGGTGTTGAGAGCCCAGAAGCACCTTCCGTCACGGGAAGCTTCCCCCCGGATGGGGAGGAAGACTTGGAGGATGCTCCCCCAGCCTTTGAAGAAGGCGTCTCTACCACGGTTGATGAGCTGGTGCAGGTGAACCTTGGCAGCGAGGCAGATCCAAGACCCACATTGATCAGTGCGGCCATGTCCCTCGAGGAGCGACAGCAGTATGTAGACTTCCTCAAACAACACCGCGATGTGTTTGCCTGGAGTTACGATGAGATGCCAGGACTGGATCCCCAAGTGGCCGTCCACCGTCTGGGCCTCCCGGTAAAACATCGTGGGTTTAAGCAGCCTCCCAGGAAAATGCACCCTTCCCATGGCGCTATGGTTGAGGCTGAAGTTGATAAGCTAATCAAGGCCAACTTCGTCAAAGAGGTCCAGTACCCCAAATGGCTCGCCAACATTGTGCCAGTCAGGAAGAAGAATGGGCAGATTAGAGTCTGCATCGACTTCCGCGATCTCAATCGCTACTGCCCAAAGGATGACTTCCCACTTCCAGTGACGGAGCTGTTGATTGACGCCACGGCCGGGTTCCAAGCCCTCTCTTTTATGGACGGATATTCCGGGTATAACCAGATCCGGATGGCCCCCGAAGATGAGGAGTCCACTGCCTTCAGGGCTCCCCAGGGTACCTTTTGCTACCGGGTAATGCCATTCGGTTTAAAAAATGCAGGTGCCACTTATCAGAGGGCCATGCATCGCATATTCAAACCGATCCTCGGGACATTGGTGGAATGCTACGTGGATGACCTTGTAGTCAAATCATATCAGCGCCAGGACCATCTCAAGGACCTTGAGAAAGTGTTCGGTTTCCTCCGTTCTCGTCACCTGAAGATGAACCCACTGAAGTGTGCCTTCGGAGTCACCTCCGGGAAGTTTCTGGGTTTTGTTGTCAGATACCGAGGTATCGAGATCGACCCGGAGAAGATCAAGGCCATCAGCCAAATGCCTCCCCCGAGCAACATTCGGGAGCTTCGAGGCCTGCAAGGCCACTTAGCCTACATACGCCGATTCATTGCGAACCTGGCCGGCAAGTGTAAGCCCTTTTCTCGGCTCATGAAGAAAGGCGCTGCCTACGAATGGGATGAGGAGTGTCGGATCGCCTTCGAGGAAATCAAGCAGTATCTGCTCCAACCTCCGGTCTTGATGCCACCCGTCTCTGGAAAGCCGCTGGTCCTCTACGTGACCGCCCTAGAGAGATCCCTCGGCGCGCTGCTCGCCCAGAAGAATAACGAGGGCACTGAGAACAGTCTCTACTATCTCAGTCGCATGCTTCTCGATACGGAGGTCAGATATTCCCTTATCAAAAAGAGCTGCCTTGCGCTCGTCTTCGCCGTGCAGAAGTTGCGACACTACCTGCAACACCACGAGGTGCAATTGATCTCTCGGGTGGATCCGCTGAAGTACATCCTGAACCGCCCCATGCTGACCGGCCGGCTAGCACGGTGGGCGGTGATTCTCCAGCATTTTCACATCAGGTTTGTGCCTCAAAAGGCCGTCAAGGGACAGGCATTGGCAGACTTTTTAGCTGCCCATCCAACCTCCGCGGATCAATCCCTGGACCTGGATTTCCCCGATGAGACGATTCTCTCGGTCGATCACGCTGTCCCGTGTTGGCAAATGCATTTCGACGGCGCCTCCCGGAGCCCCACTGGTAGAAGGCTCAACGACCCCAAGCTCAACAGAGTGGGTCTGGGTATTGTTTTCATTACCCCGACGCAAGCCGTCCTGCCGTACTCCTTCCTGCTGTCAGAAGGTTGTACGAACAACGAGGCAGAGTACCAAGCTCTCATCACCGGCCTCGAGTTGGCCCTCGAGATCCATGTACCCCATCTACATGTGAAGGGAGATTCTGAGCTGGTAATCAAACAGGTTAATGGCGACTACGTCGTCAGGAAGCCAGAGCTTGCACCGTTGCTGGAGTACACCCTCCTCCTGATGGCCCAGTTCTCTTCTCGACCAGAGGTTACCCATGTCCCGCGGTCGCAGAACGGCCAAGCGGACGCCCTAGCTGGCTTAGCCGCATCGCTCGCAGAACCCGAGCAAGATGATTTGGTCATACACGTGGCCCACCGGAGAGTCATTGCTCCCGTCACCCAAGAGGACCGCGATAGCCTGCGGGTAAGTCATCTCACCGCCGGACCCTCCGTATCGGAAGTCCCGGGTTCGTCGGATGCAGTGGTTGAAACGACCCCCGATTGGAGAGCACCTTTTGTCGAGTATCTCCAAAATGGTCAGCTCCCGGACAACCGGGCCGAGCGCGAGCGAATTCGACGCCGCGCGCTTCAATTTACCCTCCAGAGTGGCCCCAGTCTTGAGCAGACCCTCTATAAACGGAGTTTTGACGGTGTCCTCCTCCGTTGCATCCAAGGAGTAGAGATACCTCAAGTTATGCAAGAGGTTCACGCCGGTTCCTGTGGTGCCCATAAAGCTGGGCCGAAGCTGTCCCATCAAATCCGGAGGCTAGGGTACTTCTGGCCCTCCATGATCCACGATTGTATTGGATACGCCAAGAGATGCCACGCGTGCCAAGTGCACGCCAACTTCTTGCATCGGCCGCCAGAACCCCTCCACCCCACCAAGTGCTCTTGGCCATTTGCGGTATGGGGACTCGATGTAGTGGGACCGTACCCGCCGGCGACAGCCCGCCAGTATAGGTTCATCCTGACTGCTACAGATTTCTTCTCCAAGTGGGCAGAAGCAGTTCCGCTCAAAGAGGTCAAGGCCCGTTCCGTCGTTGACTTTGTGAGCTCCAAAATCATCCACCGGTTTGGGGTCCCTCACGCCGTCCTCACTGACAACGGCACCAACTTCCGAGCAGCTGAATTGAAGAAATTGTACGCTAAGTACGACATCCGGTCAAACCATACCTCCCGCTACCACGCATAGGCAAATGGACAGATCGAGGCGTTCAACAAGACCCTCTCTAACATTCTCCAGAAGATGGTTGGTCAGAACAAGAAGAGTTGGCCGGACAAGCTCCCCAACGCCCTCTGGGCTTACCGGACGACGACTCGCAACTCTACCCAGGTGACCCCATATTCCCTGGTGTATGGAGCTGAGGCCGTCCTACCCATTGAGATCCAGCTGCCGTCGCTACGCACGGACGTTTATGATCACCAGACATCAGATGAGGTAGCCGAGATCCGCCTAGCTGAGCTAGAGGCACTGGACGAGAACCGGCTTCGTGCCCTGCACAATCTGGAAAGGCATCAGGACAAGATGGCAAGAGCTTTTGACAAGAAGGTTCGTCTCCGCTCTTTTCCACAGGGTGACCTGGTGCTGGCCCTGCGAGCGCCAATGATTCCTGGAAGGAAGCCGCCCAAGTTAGAACCCAAATGGGAAGGGCCTTATATCATCCATAAGGTTTACCCCAATGGAGCTTACTCCTTGGTGACCACAGATGGAGAGCATGTAACCCCTCCCACCAATGCCAGATTCCTCAAGCGATACTTCGCCTAGGGCAAGAGATGGTCCCGCATGACCCTAAACTGCGAGATGGTCCCGCATGACCCTAAACTGCGAGATGGTCCCGCATGACCCTAAACTGCGAGATGGTCCCGCATGACCCTAAACTGCGAGATGGTCCTGCATGACCCTAAACTGCGACTTGGTCATGCATGACCTTAAACTGTATCTCCGTCCTCACTGCAATACGTTAAACTGCAAGTCAGTCAGTTCTTCCTGACCGAGGCTCAGCCTCAGGCCCCTCGGCCTCTTTGGGCCCCTGGCCCCGTTTCCACCGAGGTCTGGCCCCAGGCCCCCCTCGTTTCTCTCCGACTTACCCTCTTACGGGATTGTACGGTACAGTTTAGGACTACGTTCTCACGTTGAGATCATGTACCATGCCGCACACATCCCCGAACGAGATTCCCCTCGTCCCGCATGACGTTAAACTGCATGTCAAGAACTACGTACGGCTTGATTCCCATCCTCATGGGATACGTAGGAACGCTCGGACGCCTCGTCTTGAGCCCAGCCCCAAGCTTCTCTCTTCCACTATTCCCCCTGGGAATGGTCTCCTTGGAGGACCTTTGTGTAGCAGGGCGTCGGCCTTCTTGGCCCCGCTCATGCAACCCCACTCACGCAAAGATTGTAAAGGTCGCACCATGCGCCCACTCCGTTCTTCTACCCTCCCACGTCCTTACCGCATGACGCTAAACTGCATGGCCTTCAAGAACTACGTATGGCTTGATTCTCATCCTTATGAGATACGTAGGAACGCCCAGACATTTCGTCTGTTGGCCCAGCCCAAAAGCCGAAATCTTCCCCTCGGGTTAAGACACGGCAGGGTGCACATTTTTGCCCCGGCCCACGTCGAGCAAGCCTCGACCCGGCTGCACATTCCCCCCTGGAGGTGTTTGCCCCTTTCGTGGATGGATTCACACCCGGAGGGGCCCCCCAAGAACGGCCTGGATACAAAGCCCAAGGGCTCTCCTACCGATACGGGCCAACGCCCCTGAGGGTTTCTCAAGCAACAAATTGAAACAAGTCCCGCGTTGCCAATTTGGTCAGCGGTCGACCCTCAATTGTTGCCCCCATGCGGGTCACCATAGGAACGCTGTGTTTCGACTATGGTCAACAGTGATTCATTCTGCCCCCATCCTGAGGTGATAAACTTCCCCCAGGTGGTGCTAGTGATCGGGACCACAGCCCACGATTCCTCACCCGGAGCGTACGGTGTGGTGTGGGACTACGTCCTCATTCACGTCGGGATCATGTACCACGCCGTACAACCCCCCTTACGAGGCCCAGCCTCAGGCCCCTTGGCCTCCTTGGGCCCCTGGCCCCCCGTCCTCATGTAAGACGTTAAACTACAAACCAGTCAGGCCTTCCTAACTGATGCCTGATCTTGGGCCCCCTGGGCCTTCTCCCCTATTTCTCACCCGGAGCGTACGGTGTGGTGTGGGACTACGTCCTCATTCACGTCGCGATCATGTACCACGCCGTACAACCCCCCTTACGAGGCTCAGCCTCAGGCCTCTTGGCCTCCTTGGGCCCCTAGCCCCCCGTCCTCATGTAAGACGTTAAACTACAAACCGGTCAGGCCCTCCTGACCGAGGCTCAGCCTCAGGCCCCTCGGCCTTTCTAGGCCGCGGCCCAGGACCTATCTTATAGGATTGTACGGTATGGTGTAGGACTACGTCCTCATTCACGTCGGTTTTTCGCCATACTATACACCTTGCTCATTTACGAGGGTCTTGTAGTGACCACGCCATGTTTCCCGCACCACTGAGCTGTTTCGTCGATCCCTCTTTCGGCTGTTCACCAATGTGCTTAAGAGTACTCTGGTTCATTACCTGGAATGTCGAGCTTTACTCGGACATGTCCGCGCCCGCTTTCCAGGCTTTGCGTATCCCCGCATCAGGGCTTTCACCATTTTTCACACCCGGAGGGACCCCCAAGTACGGCCTGGATACAAAGCCCAAGGGCTCTCCTACCGATACGGGCCAACGCCCCCCAGGGTTTCGGACGACAAATCGATAAAATCCCGCGTTGCGAATATGGTCAGCGGTCGATGCTCGTTTGTTGCTCCCACCTCAGGCTAACGCGATACAGACGCTGTGTTTCCTTCATGGATAACAGTTTTCCTCTGTCGTCACGCCAACCCATTAAGCCCAAATGCCGGGTACACAATTCACACCCTTCATCACTTCATCGTGTCCAAGTAGAATTTCGGGACTCTTGGTACTTTTTCCCCCGTGCACGTCTGTGCGTTTGAGGAACAAGCTACATCAAAGGTGTCCTTCGGAACTCTCTGCTGACTCCCCTTTAATGGATGCCCCAAGTGTTGCAATGAGGGTCCCCCCCTTGTTTCCCACACTGAGTTTATCTCACGTGGGCTTAGGGATTGGGTTGACCTCTGTGCTTACTTGAGAGTTATCACCATCCACGGTCCGAGCTCTAAGACCATAAACTAAGACCCTCATCTGGAACTACGTTCAAGACCCCTTGTCTCCGAACCCAGCTTGAGTTCAGCAAATTTACCCCTCTAATCCTGCCTTCAGGACCCTGATCACAGGACTGCGTGGCGCAGTGTAGGACTACGTCCTCATTCACGTCGGGTACGCAATAGTTGCACCACGCACGCCCCATTCTGAGGATTAGTCCTCCTATCCTCTGTCCTGCATGACATTAAAAGGCACCCTTTCAGAACTACGTATGGCTTGATTCCCATCATAATGGGATACGTAGGACCACCTGGATGTTTAAGATTCGGGTCCAGCCCCACCTCTGGGAGATATCCTGATTTCCCGGTCACCTAGACCATTTGGTCCATCCCTCTCCAGCGGGGGGTGCGTAGGTATGATACAAGGTTGTGGGCATCATGCCCCCCTTCCCCTGGGAATCTGCCATCTCTCGATCACCCCAAGGTTGAGTCCCTTGGCTCCCCGCAGCGGTTCACCCATGTATTGAGAGTACTCTGGTCTAGGACCAAGAGTGTCAGATTCAACTTGGTCAAGTTCCTTCCACTTGTCAAGCTTCGTGTTCCCCTCTATTCGGACTTCCGTCATCTTTCACACCCGGAGGGACCCCCAAGAACGGCCTGGATACAAAGCCCAAGGGCTCTCCTACCGATACGGGCCAACGCCCCCCAGGGTTTCGGACGACAAATCGATAAAATCCCGTGTTGCGAATATGGTCAGCGGTCGATGCTCGTTTTGTTAGTCCTCATTTCAGGCTAACGCGACAGGATGCTGTGTTGCGAACATGGTCAGCAGTAATCCTCTGTCGTCACGCCAGCCCCTTCAGTCCTTGAATGTTGGTTGCATGATTCACATCATTTTCCACCCCATCATGTCCAGGTGGAATCTCGACACTTTTGGCGCTATCCCTCAGTGCACCTTTGCATGTTAGGGGGACAAAGCTGCAATCTGGCGTCCTTCGGGACTCCCTGGTCCGAGCTCTAAGACCATAAACTAAGACCCATTCGGGACTACGTTCACATTCCCATCCTCATGGGACACGTAGGACCGCCCAGACGCCCTGTCTCCGGGTACAACCCATTCAGGAAGCCAGTCTCTTCCCCTGTTTTACCTCCGGATGGCGTACAATTTGATGTGGGATCATGTCTCTGTCAAATGTGTTTTATAAACACTGCGCACATTTCCCGCCTAGCATCGTCTCTGCTACGTCTGCGCTGCATGACGATAAAATGCATGCTTGGTCCTATCATACGACCCTAAACTGTGACATTATCGTCCTGGCCGCACGACGAAAAACGGCACCGCATTGTGGTGACCTCGCTGTAGAGGACATCACGTTGGGTACTGGCCACGCGCCATGCCATTTGTCAACGCCCATCACGGCTTGATTCTTGTGGCGACATCACGACCTACAGTTCTAGGCCTGTCGCTTCACAAAAAAAAAACCATTCACCTCAAAGAACAAACAAGATACATCAAATTCCGCTTCTTTTAGTGCAAGGGCCACGTCCGCACTTCCCCTTTCCCCTGGCACTGGTACCTTACCCTGCCACCTTCCAGAACTACGTATGGCTTGATTCTCATCCTTATGAGATACGTAGGAGCGCCCGGGTACTTCCCCGCGGGTCCAGCCTAACCCTTGAGTTCGGTCCCTCGACTCGAGCTCATTCACGTCAGGTTGTGATGTCATGCGTCCCCTAATCCCCTTTTTCCAATCCATGGTCCGAAGTCTATGAACATAAACTAAGATCTCCCCAAGGGAAAGGAATCTGCTCCCTCTCTAATACGTTTCGTTGACGTATTCAGATGTGTTTTGACAAAAAGCCCGAAGCATGGGATTTTCACAGGGACATTCCCCTCACCCCATGACCAAGCTTCGTGAGCTCACTTTTTGGATCCTCATCCTCTTCCACATCCAAAAGGACCCTCGGACGACGTGGATACTAAGCTTAAGGGCTCTCCATGAATGCTGGACCTAAGGGCCCTACAATCGTTTCGGGCCAACATCCCTGCGGATATTTGACAACATTTGTGACACGGTCCCGTGTTTCGAACATGGTCAACGGTCGACCCTCATTTGTTTGTCCCCATTTCAGGCTAACGCGATAGGATGCTGTGTTGCGAATATGGTCAGCAGTAGTCCTCTATCTCCACGCCGTCACCATCGTGATCCGAATCTCGAGCGTCATGATTCACACATCTCCACTCCTTCATGTCCAAGTGGAACTCCATCATACTCGGCTCTTTCTCTTCGCGCATCTAGATGCGCTGAATGATCATGTTAGTGTCATTGGGCCGGTAGTCACCGAGCATCCCTTTGCCCTCACCTTCCCCTCTCTGCGTCGGGAAATTCCCACCACTACTGCTTGTTTCCCACACCGAGCACGACTCACGTGGGCTTAGTAGTTTTGGCTGGATGTGTACCAACACGGTCGGGCTGCTCCTCGTCCAGTATGACGTTAAACTGCGCTTTCAGAACTACGTACGGCTTGATTCCCATCATCATGGGATACGTAGAGACACCCAGGCATTTCACCTAGGGTCCAGCCCCAGGAATCGCAAAATCCTATTCCTCCTCATTTCCAGCCCTCGCCAGAGAGGCCCTATCTGGAAGAAAGAATGATCCGGGATCAGACCGATGCGCCCATCTGGCGTACACCCGCCACGGTGGTGTAACTACTGAAGTGTTGGATTCTGTTTGAACAAACCATCACTCCATATTCCACGCTTTGCGTTCCCCTTATTCGGACCCTCGTCTTCTTTCATGCCTGAAGGAACCCCCTAACGGCCTGGTCTCATGCCGCATCGGCTCACCTACCGTCCTGGGCCAACGTTCCGGAAGACGGGTCATGTCTGGAAGGACCCCCTAACAGTAAGGATGTCTGACCTATGGTCCACCAACTGTCCTGGGCCAACGTCCCGAAAGATTAATCGACAACAAATTGATAAAATCCCGCGTTGCGAATACGGTCAGCGGTCGATGCTCATTTGTTGTCCCCGTTTCAGGCTAACGCACGCCCCTGGTGTTGCCCCAATCGTGCATACGAGCACATTGGATAAACGGTAATTCGGCTATCCCGGAAGTTCCTCCTCCGATCAAGCCTTCCCCATCTTTCGGGAATCTGGGCTGGTTTGAGGGAATTGTCGTCAAACGTCCCGCAAACATTGTAGGGATGCAACAAGACAATTCAACAGTGGAAATCCTGCGTGCTACGGAACTCAAAACAAAGGAGAAAGGAAGAATTGAAGCACAAAAGTGTTAATAAAAGTTTCTTCGGGTTCGCTACAATACTCGGGGGTTGATTTCCCCCATGGACGGGTTGACTCCGTCGAAAGAGCGTTGCAGCTCCGCCACCCGTTGACTTGCGGCGTCCAGAGCCTGTTGCCGCTGATTTAACTCCCGCTCCTCTTCAGCAGCGGCGGGGCGTAATCCGTCAACCCTGGCCCGGGCCCTTTCCACCTCGGCCTGGACGACAGCCATCCTTCCAGAGGTTTGCCCCATATGTTCCTCAGCCTCCGCTAGCTGAGCCTTCAAGTGTGAGACCAGCTCAGACTGCGCATTGAGAGTGGCTGAAAGCTCGTTGGCCCGGATTTGCATCTGTTGGGCCTCGCCTTCAGCCTCCTGGAGCTTCCTAATGTTGGTCGCCTTCCTCCGCTGCCATCCCACGCTCAGCCCACGATCATGCTCCCGGATCTTCTCAGCCATGAGGTCTCGGACGAGCGCGTGAGGGCGTTGGGCATCCACTCCCCCGGCACACAGCTCGCGCAACCGCGAGCGGAGCCTATCCATTTCGGCCAGCCATTGCACCTGGGGGGTGTCCCTGATAAAGCGCGTGATCAGCTTCCACGACCGGCGACGGACTATGCTGCTGTCTTCCTCATCAGAGGCCGTTTCGTCCCAATCCGCGCGGTCAGCAGGCTCGTACGCGGGATATGCCTGCAGGAATTCCTCAGCGGGATCCGCATCTGGTGTTGAGTCTGGTACGACGCCTGACGCCGGCGCAGGCATGACAGGACTGGGACTGACCGGTTGATCCTCTTCCTCAGAGTCCACCTCGATGACTTCAGGTATGGCCCTACTGGTGGTCCCACCAGTGATGGTGTGCGCCGCAGCTGGAGGAGGTGAAGGGATTATCGTCACCATCACCGGCATGCCCCTGGGAGGGACGCCGCCAGACATCCCAACCAGCCTCGCTGCAGCAGCCCACGCCAGTCGGAGAACTGTATGACAGAAAGAGAGAAAGAGACATAAACGTTAGTTGGCATGACCCACGTGTGGCAACGAAGAGACTGGTGAAGGAGACTTACGAAGATCAACCTCCGAACACTGCTCCCGGGCCGGTACCGACGGGACTCCAAGACGAGGCCCCCCGTATACTGTTGGAAGGCCCGGAGAGTCCGGAGGAGCCACCTCAAACCCCCCGGTTCCACCAGGTGCAGAACTAGACGCAGCCATAGGCGCGGGTTCTGAAGGCCCCGCATCGTCACCCGCCGAGGAGCGAGAACGAGGCCTACGAACAAGTTCCTCCTGCATGACCCAAACATTGGTGAGAAGTCAGTATAGATTCAATAACAGATCGTAAGAAGAGAGGTTCGGAATGCTACCTCGAGAGCCTCCGCGGAGTCCTCGGATTCTGAGCTTCGGTCTCCGACCTCGCCCTCCTCCAAAGGGCTCCCTCCTCCCGCCTCATCCTCCCGAGAAGAGCCCCCTGATTCCTCCGGCAAGGGGAAGCGCTCCCTCAGGTCGGCAGCCGATAGCTGTGGAGGGACCGTCTGATTCAACAGTACCCTCACCCGGTCTGTCATCGGGCGAGGGGCACCACTGGAGTGGATGTAATCCTCCAGTTCGTTCAGGTATTGCTCCGCCTCCGCCGGAGACACCATGAATCCGGCCCGGACTGGGCCTATGCCCGGCAGTCTCATCCCGAGGCGATTCAGGTGGGACCACACCTCAGATGGGATGAGGAATTGCCGGTTGACGTCCCAGACGTCCCAAGCCTCCGGAAAGACAGCATCTTCTGCCATGTCAATGTGACGCAGCCGCTTCCCCGGAGCCTGAGCGGATATCCGACGGAATCCCCTCGGTGGCCGCCCCTCTGGATGACCCTGCTCTCCCGGAACCACCGGATCCGCCACTGCTGCCATGCCCTCGGCCGGTGCGGGTCCCTCTGCCACGGCAGCCCCGCTGCCGCGGGCGGCCCTAGCTGCCCTCCGACCCCGACCTCGAGATAAAGGAGGCCCACCGTCACCAACCCGGATCGTTGGCTGCTTCAGCATCTCCCCGGGATAAGCAGCCTCCCAGCTGATGGCGTACTCCTTCACTAAGCCGAAGGCGGCGGTGGGTGGAGGCAATGTGATCTGCATCCTTCCATCCTCACGTGTGAACATGAGCCACAGCTGCCTCATCACACACGGGTGCTCCTCGTGACGCACCTCCCAGTATACCTGCGGGGTTAGCCGCTGGAGGCACCGGAACTGCCTCGCAAAACGGTGCGGGGTGTATGGTTCACAGATTGGCTCACGATCTATCCGAGCCACCAAAACGCCACCTCGGAAGGCCAGGAGGTAAGCCCGATGCTCTTCCGTTCCCCGTCCATCATCGGTAAGCCTTCCCGTCGGCAGTGGAAAGGGATGAAAGTTGAACTCGTCCGCCCTCCACACCCTATTCAGCACCATCGGAACGACCAGTTTGAATGGGAAGCTCCCAACTGCGTTCAGGATGGAAGGGCGAAAATCTGATCCCGGCGGCGAAATGGGGTTTGGATACTCGTAAATCCCCCTGATGTGCGCCGCGATCCACCCATACAGGAGGTGGAAGGGCCCGCATATTCTTGGCGGCTTCTTGCCCTCGCTGATACGTCGCAGCAATCTGTATAGCTTGGCGAGCATCGGGATCCCCAGATTGATCCGCTGCCCCATGGCCAGCATCGATGCCATGATGAACGAGCTGGGCCGTACCCCCATGCTTGTATCTCTCACTGGTAGGATCCACCCACATATGAGGGCCGCGATGAACGCCGCCAGCCTAACTATTGGCTGTTGTTCGGTGCTGACGCTGAAGCCCCAAGTCTTCCATTGGCTGTCCTCCAAAACCCGCCAATACGAGTGCCCCTTACCCCGCTGGGCTGCCCTCGGACAAGTCCGAGGCCTTGGAGGGAACTCTCGATTCTTTGGAAAGTTCAGGAAGCATTTGAACCATCTTCTGAAGTGGACGTCCCTCACTGCTTCCTTGTCATCCGCGGGGACAAACGCCATCAGCGCTGACGCCAGTCGCGGCATTTGCTCCGCATCTTCCCACACGCCGACGACGGGGAGGAACTCGTCGTACATGGCCCCCAAGATCGGGACCCCAGAAACCTGGTGGACATCCCACAGGCTGATGCCCACCTCCCCGTGATGCAGATGAAAAGTGTTGGTCCTGGACGACCATCTACTCAGCAGTTCCGGCATCAGCTGCTTTGGCTGGTAAATGTGGAACTGGGAGGCCCATGCCGCCTCGTACAATCCCACTCTCCTCAGCTCAGCCTCGAACTCCTCGCATGAGGCGCCTACCCAGTAGGCCCAGGCCCAGTCGTCGGTAAAATTGCCGCCCTGGCGCAGGTCCCACTCATCGGACCATCCCTTCTTCGGATCCTGCAGAGCCGCCTTCAGCATGGTGCGGTAGAGAGGAGGGGACGTCTCCGGTTGCAGTGGCCTCCCGTCAATGTTGTTCACATGATTGTAGAGACAATCGGCGGTGACGGGTGTGAAATCCTCCCCCGCGTGACCATCGGCCGCCCTGAACCATTGGTGTTGGCACGGTGTGCTCCTGAACCAACAAACTGGTTCATCCCTTCCCGCCTCAGGGATGAAGACGTCATCCCTCAGCCCAAAGCCGTACAACGGCAGCTTTTTGCACTGTGGATAGTCCTTCTGACCTTCCGACAGCAGATCTGTCAGAGAAGTGTGGTCTGAATGGCTGCGAACCATTTCCCCCAAGCCCGGGCGGTTGGCCATCTCATCCCGGCGAGCAGCATCTGCAAGCACTTCCCGCACAGCTTCTTGATGAGCCATGTTAACTCTGGCCCTCGGAAAAGGATTCATCCGGATGAATCGCGAAGCTCGGTCGCGAAGCTCGGTCGCGAAGAGGGATTGCGAAGATCGGTCGCGAGATCAAACCGCGAAGTCCGGCCAAGGCAGGCACGCAAAGATTCGCTTGGCGCGGACGCAGAGTCAGAGACTCGCGGTTCGCCGCGAAGCTCGATTCGCGGAGAGCTGTCGCGGAGTACGCGGAGCCTCGCGAAACCGAGAGCGCAAGAAGACAAGGAAGGCGCGTAAAGACAAAAGAGGGCGGACCCCCTATTTATAGACGCCGACCCCGGAGCATCGCGGCGCGCCTCACCCGCGCGGAGCATCGCGGCGCGTCCGGATCTGCGGCCCCGACGAGCATCGCGGGCCTCCTTCGCGATGCCGCATCGCGAACCACCGACAGTTTTGGCGATCTTCCCTCAGACTTCGACCCTTCACCCTCCGCGGCTCCAAGTCTGAGGGGGGGCATTTGTTGGCGCCAAAAATATGGCCCGAAACGAAGGAACGAAAAAGACAGCCGGCGTGCTGCATCGCGAAGCACAGCCGCGAAGCACAGCCGCGAAGCCCCTCCGCGAAGCGCCCCAGCCCTGGCGGCGCCGCGAAGCACCAGAGGCGGTGATCCTCCGCGAGCGCGTTTGACGTTCGCGAGCCGCCGCGAAGCACCAGAGGCGGTGATCCTCCGCGAGCGCGTTTGACGTTCGCGAGCCGCCGCGAAGCACCAGAGGCGGTGATCCTCCGCGAGCGCGTTTGACGTTCGCGAGCGCGCCGTGAAGCACCAGAGGCGGCGCGCGAGCCCTGCTTCGCGGCGCCCCTTCCCTATAAATACTCGACTCCCCCTGAGTTCCCGGGACGGACAATCCGACCTTTCGGCTTCTCCTCTCCCGAATCGCGAAGCAAGCTTTGCCCCGGGAATCATGAGCTCCGCGAGGTATTTCTACTTCGCGAGACGACTCTGATTTGTTTCGTTCTGAGCCCCTCTTCCGAGAGGGATGCCCTTCGCGAAGCCCAAGGGCGTTCGCAAAGGAAGGGGATTCCCAAGGGAACCCGGGCAGCCGCGGAGCACTCGTGCTTCGCGAAACACCCAACCCATGCTAGTAATCCCTATGCCAAGGCAGGATAACTATGCATCGCGAAGCACTTTTCTTGGCAGGACCCTGCTTCGCGAACCACTCCTTCGCGAGGCAGTGCTCCGCGAACACTGTTCCACTTCGCGAAGCACCTCCCACTTCCACCCATGCCCCATGCTAAGGCTAAGGCACCCCACTTCGCAAAGCACACTCCTCTGCTTAGCGATTCCTCCTTCCGTGCGACCCTCCAGGTTTGCACGATGTGATTTCAAAGTCCCATGGACAACACCTCCCGTAGCGTTGCTTCGCCCAATGCTCCTTCGCATAGGCACGCTAACGGCTATTGCTTCTTCGCATAGCCACGCTAACGTGGACCCCTCGATGGTTCCTCCCGCGACCCCCCTTTACCATGGCCTTACCGACACCTTCCCTTCCCCAAGGACCAGAGGGTACCGGTTATGTAAGCCCTAGGGGTGTGGAGTGAACCCACCTCGTCCGAGCTGCAAGACGTTAAACTGCCAAGCACCGCGTCCCCAACACATGACGTTAAACTGTGACCCAACCTCGTCTCCCTCACGAAGGGTCCCCCCAGCTCGAGCATTTATTACACCGCTCGTCTCCACGGGAATGGAACTCTTCCGCACATGGAATGAGATCCTCCTCGTCGGAGTGGCGTATGTTCGCAGGGGAAGGGTCGCCTTAGAGCGTAAATCCCTAACCTTTGGTACGGATGATTGCACCCGTGCATCTCGGTACTTCCCCACTACCAAGGTCAGTGGAGGACGTGATAGGGAACGAGGCACCTCCCATTGTCGGACCAAGGTCCATCTTCCCCGCGCTTTGTCGCGCCATGGGCCTCCATCCTGGAGTAAGTCCCAACACCATGGGCCGCTCAACGCGTAAGCCCCGTTTCGCTTCTCACGGACGCACCCTTCGCGACGTGATCGTCAGGTCCTTGCAACCTCTTGTTTCTCACACCGAGTATGACTCACGTGGGCTTAGAGTGAGCACCGACCCTGACAAAACAATCCGAACTACGAGGACTTTGATCCGTGTCAAGGCATGGTACGTAGGAAGCCTCCACGAGGTTCAAGCCCACCATCAGTGGACCAAGGTCTACTCCCCATCCGAACTACGAGGACTTTGATCCGTGTCAAGGCATGGTACGTAGGAAGCCTCCACGAGGTTCAAGCCCACCATCAGTGGACCAAGGTCTACTCCCCATCCGAACTACGAGGACTTTGATCCGTGTCAAGGCATGGTACGTAGGAAGCCTCCACGAGGTTCAAGCCCACCATCAGTGGACCAAGGTCTACTCCCCATTTGAACTACGAGGTCTTTGATCCATGTCAAGGCATGGTACGTAGGAAGCCTCCATGAGGTTCAAGCCCACCATTAGTGGACTAAGGTCTGCTTTCACATCGGTTCACCGGCGAAACCCATTTGAACTACGAGGTCTTTGATCCATGTTAAGGCATGGTACGTAGGAAACCTCCACGAGGTTCAAGCCCACCATCAGTGGACCAAGGTCTACTCCCCATCCGAACTACGAGGACTTTGATCTGTGTCAAGGCATGGTACGTAGGAAGCCTCCACGAGGTTCAAGCCCACCATCAGCGGACCAAGGTCTGCTTTCACGTCGGTTTACCGACAAACCCCCCATCTGAACTACGAGGTCTTTGATCCCTGTCAAGGCATGGTACGTAGGAAGCCTCCAAGAGGTTCAAGCCCACCTGTCTTTCACGTCGGGTTTCACCCCGTCCAGTATGACGTTAAACTACATCCCGGTCCAGTGGTAAGCCATTGTGACCAAACCATCTGAACTACGTGGTCTTTGATCCATGTCAAGGCATGGTACGTAGGAAGCCTCCACGAGGTTCAAGCCCAACAATAGTGGATCAAGGTCCCTCACTTATGTCGGCTCACCGACACCCACCACCCGTCGTTTATTCACGTCAGGGTTCATTACCGTCCCGCATGACGCTAAACTGTATCATTTGAACTACGAGGACTTTGATCCATGTCAAGGCATGGTACGCAGGAATCCTCCCAGAGGTTCAAGCCCAACCCCCACCGGACCAAGGTCCACCCTCATGTAGGTACGCTGACGATGCCCATCGGACCAAGGTCCACCATCACGTCGGTTTACCGGCACCATCCCGAACTACACGGACTTTGATTCCCTGCCACGGGGATACGTAGGAAGCCCCTTTAAGGCTCAAGCCCAACTTCGTCGTCACCACCCCTGCGATGGTCCCATTCCATTCTCAACCGTCTCCGCGAGACGTTAAACTCGCGACTTACCTCGTGGTAAACATGAGATGCCTGAGGAAAACCTCGGATGGAACGCCTTTGGCGTAACCGTCTTTGCTAGACGTTAATCTTGCAAACATACCCTGTGTTGAACACGGGAAGCTGAGGAAAACCTCAGGTACGTGTCTATGACATGTAACCCCCCGCGCTCGATGTGGGATGCCTCGGGTTTCCACGCCCTCGAGAAGCCTTGTGATCAAGGACAACAGACAGACATGCCAGGCACCCCAGCACCCAGACACGCTACTGATGCCTCAAACGTGATTACTCCCCTGACCGAAGGTTGCTGCCCTGACTGGACCCTTTGGAACGTCCCGACAGAAGCAGCGTAATTAACCGGCGTCCATGGAAACATGGCACTGGGAAGAGTTTCACGAACTACGTATTAAATCTATAAGGGAGACCCGGACTAGGTGACGAGTTCTGAGGAGGAATCCACAGGAGGAAGAACCGACATCCCATCATCCCGTTTCGATCAAGGAGCAGACGTACCTGAACAAGGAACGAATGCCGCCCGCCTTTGGAAAGCGGGAATGCGGGGCAACAAAGCCGCGCGTCCCCCTCCTCCGCGGACGGATGCGCGCGCGCCCCGGCGAAAGCGTCGGAAACAATAATGTTTTGGGAACATGAGCCTAAACTTTTAAAGCCATAACCTGTATATAAAATACCATAATCATGAGTCATGGGATAAATTTTAGTTATTCATAAGGCAATAATCATAGGGGAATCAAAGAACATGATCCAGGAGAGAATAACACTAGAAAAAGGATTGTAGTTTTTGCTATACACATAATAATAGAATGAATTATGTCAATGATACACACAATGAAATTCATACAATGTTACCGTTGGGATAACCACCAATGTAACCAGCTTTGGACATAGAATGACTGTCAGTGTAACCACTTTTTTGGGCATGGGTTGAACACTTGTATACCCTCATCTTTAGGATTAGTTTGACCACTTGTGTACCCTCATATTTTTATTATGTTAATTACTTATTTACCCTAATATTTTGGATTGGGATAATGAATTGCGCACCATAAACTTTGTTCTTGGGATAATCACTTATTTACCTCATCTTTTTTATTGTCCTAATCACCCATTCACCATCACAGCTCATGGAACATTTGTTATTACCCAATGCATTGTATGGAGTCATAGATCCCGCCAATCACATGATGAAACCATACATATGCATGACTTGAGATCATAAATATTAATCGCATAAAATCCGATAAAATAAAATGGGTATGAAAAAAATTTCATCATATCATAACCTTTGGAAAAGATATGTGTTTTGTAATCATTTCATTATAGCATAACCTATAAAAAGAGGCAAGTTTCATAAGCATCTGGTCATGGTATATCCCATGGAAGAGAAATGGGTTTCAAAAATATAATTACATCAACATATAAAAAATTAACAGAATCAATATGAATGTTATCCCTAGATGATATCCCAAAGAAATAATAAATTATATCAAAGTATGTAATCATAGATGGAGAAGGATTTTTAAAGATCAGTTAGAACATTTCTTAAAGAAATAACCTTCTTTGAAAATAATTTTCATATTAAAAAATCTATTTAAGTTAAAATAACATTGGAAACTTGTAAATAATGATTTAAACAATTTTTATACATTTATTTAGGAAAATATTATTTCCCCTTTGGGATATACTATTTAAAATAGAAAACATTTTGAAACATTTTCCCATTGAAAATAAACAAAGAACCTTATAATGGAATATTTATAAATAATTTTAAAAAAATTTAAATCATAAAATATTTTTGAAAATCCTTTTCATTTAAACTTATCTTGAAATATTATTTAAAAAAATTATCAAAAACCTTTTTTGGAAGATTATGTTTGAATGAAAACTGATTTCTGACTGAAGAGATAAATAAAGTCATATTTTCATAAAATCATTTCCAAAATTATATTATGTTACAATGATTTAAAAATGATATGATTACATGAATATATCATGAATAACTATAGGAGAAGAAAATTCAATACAATTTATGATAGTTACACTATGATATTTTAATGTTGGATACTAAATCAGAAAAAATTCTGATCAATGATGAGATTGTAACATAAAATTTATACCACTTTAGTAACCTTGAATCATAAGAACCATGAATTAATAGAATTAAATGAAACATAAAATATAATTAGGATTATTAAATTCATCATATTACATTTTAAAGGGACTGTATATACACCTCATGAAAGAGTATATCTGCGTCACACAATGTATGTTTTGAAGAAGTCAAATTGGGACAAAAAATCATTTCATGATTGGTTAACTCCTGAACCATAAACTCTATGAAAGAGAGAGCGTAATATGGATATTTCAATACTAATAATTATGTTTATAATATTCAAAAAAGTCATTCATGGTCATTATAATCACTACATAAAATAAATAGGGTGTGAAAATATCTTGTGTCTCACATCAAATAAAAGTGACACATAATTTCCCTTACTAATTGAGTAGATTTTGAATCGTAAGATCCATGATATAATAACATGAATTTAAAATATTAATATAATTTAATAAATTAAATTAACTGTATAACATTTCATTGTTAATTATATACACTACAAATAAAAAAGCAATGAATGGTGAATATGGAATAAGTCTAAAAGAAAAAAAATGTTACAATAGAAATCCACTTAACATAGGTATTGACTTCCTTATACTCATTAAACCATGTTGTATAATAAATATAATTTTATTTTAAATTTATTATTGAACCATATTCATATATATATAAAAACTATATGAATTTCAGCAGAGGCTGGTGGTCCCTTCGGTTCCTTCTTGGTTACAGTTCATCATTTATGGATTCATCTCTTGTCTGGGTTCTCTCCATCTAGCAGGGCTTTGGATTTGGTTTTGGTTTAGGTAGATCTATGGCTTCAAGTGCGGAGGCATCCTCTTTCGTTTTTGGTTTAGAAATTGAAGATCTGTGGTGTTGGTTTCGATTTCGTCTTTTGCATTTCCTTGGTCGTCGGTTTTGGACCCCTCACAGGCTCAGTGGGCATCCTGTTTGCAGATCTATGGGTTTCATTTTGGCTCTCTATGGATCTTTGTTTGGCAGATTCGGGTGTCCCGTTTGTAGATTTGGGCGAAGGGCGGGGATCGCGCAGGATCATGGGTGTGAAGGTGGTTACTCGCGTAGGGTGGGCTAGTACATGGTCTTAAGCTCGATGGTGCGACTCGTGCAGGGACTCAAACATGATTATCCTATGCGCGTAGGGTCTCAAACTTGATGATGTTGCTTGCGTTTCACGAAGGGATGTGTTGATTGCTTTGGGGTGTGTCCGCAACAGTTGTTGTTCATGAAGAGTTGTGGTCTCCAAGATTTGGTGTAAAGTTCGAGTGTGCATGTGTTGTTTGTGCATGTGATGTTCGAGCATGCAGGTGAAGTTCGAGCATGTAGGTTCTATTCGCGGAGGGTCTTGAGTGTGCTGATGTGGTTCGTGTAGAGGCCGACACTCATTGTTTTTGACTGCGCATCGTCTAGTCTGCGTGGAAGGGCCGATGTGGTGAAAAGAATGTCTATATATTTTAGTGTGATGTGAAGCATGAATGATGTTTTGAGTTGATTAAAGATGGTTTGAGAATTCATTAATTTGAGCTAAATAGGTTCTGAGTTTGTTGAAGTGAAACCCGATAACTCCAATTTTTAGAATGAAATGTGGACGAATCTGAAGCAACGTGACCATCATCTACGTTTCTGTGATGGAGAAAAGTTCTGTTCATGTTGTTCAGTTTTGAACGTGAGAGTGGTGGGCTCGTGAAGGGTGTGCTCGAGAGATTACGTTGAGGCGGTGTTATTTGATGTCATGGAATCTGAATTGGTAAATCAATGGAAGAACCTTTCACTGACTGATAAAGAGAAAGCGTCGATCGCAACACAAAAAACGAAGACATCTTTCTGTCACATCGCATGTCGCTCCTAGTGGTAGGAAAATTTTTAGCGAAACGTTCATTAAACAAGGGGGCCTCTAAAAGTACTCTGTAAAATTTATGTAGATTAGAGGATGGTGTTTCCATACGTAAAGTTGGAGAGGGTTTTCTTGTCTTCGAAATTTTCATTATCAACGATAATGAAAAGGTGCTCAAAGGCAGACCATGGTCTTTTTATAATAAAATCCTTCACATGGAGGACTTTAAAGGCGAGGACGAAATTCAAAAAATTGAACTGATTTCCTCACCTTTCTGGTTATAAATCAAAGGAATCATGTTCCATGGAAGAACAGAACATGTGATGTGGGAAATTGGTGAATGCATTGTCAAATTTCTGGACTGGGATTAATCTGATCCCATCCACTGGGGACCCATGGTGAGGATTAGAGCCATAGTCGATGTGACAAAACCACTAATGAGGGGTCTGTTCTTGACAATTGAAGACTCTGATGTCTGAATTTCCTTTGAGTTTGAAAAGATTCCTATTTTATGTTTCTTTTGTGGGTGCCATAGACACCTAGAAAAGGTTTGTGATGTGAATAAAGAGGATGGAAAGGGAAATGTTATTTTCCAATATGGTCCCTGGTTTCGTGCAAAAAACTCCGGAATGGCTTTTATTTTTGAAGTTGAAAAACATAAGGACCGCGAAAATCTTGGGAAGGATTTTAGTAAGCAGGCTGAACCCACTCATACTAATTTAATCATGCTCGGGCCACCAATTTTTTTTTTCTGAAATTCAAGTGGATCCACGGGTGGATGAAAGGAATCTGGGAAGCCCGCTGATCTCGGTTGAGCCTGGGGAAAAGCACAAGAGTCAGGGGCAGGGGAAGAATGTCTCTCCACGCCAGGCCCCAACTGTTTTGAAATCCATTTCCTCTCCATCTGATAGGCTACAAGAAAACTACAAGGAACTACCTAACCCATGCTTAGGGGTACAATAGATTTGTAAATATTCACTAGTTTTAGTTTCTTTCTCAAATGATGTTACCCTCAGTAATACCCCTCAGGAAATTGATGATATGACTAGGATCACACTGCCTGATACCATGAAACATCGAACATGGAAAAGAGTGACTAGTGGGGATAGGGGTTTGGATCCCCCAAGTTCACAGCCCAGGGACCATAAACAACTCTTGGAGGGGTCTCAGATGACTGAGAGCCTGCCAAAGAGGATGAAAGTGGCAGATGATGGTCAGGTTGTCGAAGTTTCAGAGGCGGTGGCGGGTGTGTCCCAGCCCGACAAAGGGAAATGAAAATTCTATACTGGAACTATCGGGGGATTTTCACTCCCTGAATGGTTTTGGTTCCCCATCACTGGAGTTCAAATTTTTGGCTCGGCATATTTTTTGTATCCGAAACTATGTTCGACAGCAAGGATGATGGCCGTATGGGCCTGAAGATTGGTTTCAAAAACGTCTTTCTGATAGGAATATAGGGTCACTCTGGTAGACTTTGCCTCTTGTGGAATGAGGATCTTGGGGTTAAGATCTCTTATTACTCAAGTAACCACATTGCTATGACAGTTATGGGCTCAAGAGACCCTCCTTGGTTGTTTGTTTGTTTCTACGGGTGGCCTGGTGGGCAGAATAAGAAAAAATCATGGGCCCTTTTATAACGGCTACGAGACTCACTTATAGGCCCTCTCTTGATGGGGGGGGGGGGTTTATAAATGTCCTTTATCCACATGAAAAATAAGGGGAACGCGTGCGGAGTGGTGCTGCGATGAATGACTTTAGGACTTCTCTCGTGTCGAACTCTCTTCATGACCTCGGGCTTTCTGGCTCACTATTTACCTGGCATCGGGGTAGGTCAATGGAGAACTGTCTGGCGGAAAGGTTGGATAGATTTGTTTGGGATGGCTAATGGACTTCTCTTTTCCATGCCTTCTCTATCTTCCACCTACCCCCCCATCTCCTCTGACCACTGCCCAATCATTTTTTCAACGGTCTCAAAAGGGCAACAGAAGGGGCCGACATGGACCATCTGCTTCGAAAGCATGTTGCTCTAAGACAATGAATGTGAAAAGGTGGTACATTCGGCTTGGGAGGGAACGAATTAGTGCATCATGTCTAAAATACACATTATTGAGTCTTGCTTATAGAAATGGAGCTCTGCTAGTTTCGGTGACTTTGACCAACATATTAAGGAGGCTGAAAGTCGATTAAAGCGACCCCACTCCGATCCTTGTTGTAACTATGTCCTTGGTAATATTGCATTGGCAGAAAAGGATCTTAATGAACCTATGAGGGAGAAAGAGAGTCTTTGGTTCCTTTGGGAAAGGGAGTCCCATATCAAAGATGGTGATCAGAACACCAACTTCTTTCACCAATGAGATTCTGAAAGGAGAAGGAAGAATCATATTGCTCATCTGGAGGATCCTTCTGGAAGAGTTACTCGTGACATCAATGATATTCACTCCTTTATTCTGAACTTTTTTAGAAACCTCTATACAATATAAAGTACTAGAGCCCCCTCATGTCTGACTGAAAGCATCCCAAAGTTGGTTACATAAGAAATGAATCATTCCTTGGAAAGAGACATTTCATATGATTAAGTGCTTGGGGCCTTGCATATTAGTAACTCTACCCAGGCTCTGGGGCCTGATGGGTTTCATGATCTGTTAATTAAATGCTTTTGGAATATTGTTGGAACTAATGTGGTGACCCTGATGGAGGAGGTTTGGGCAGGAAGAACCTCTCTTGAATCACTGAATGAAACTCTTATTACTCTTATCCCCAAAACCCAATTCCCTCAGAAAGTCTCAGAGTTTTGGCCAATCAGTCTGTGCAATGTGGTTTACAATTTTTTTTTTCCAAAATCATGGTGGCCAGACTTAAGGACTTTCTCTCATGGATAGTCTTAGTTAACCAAAGTGCTTTGATCCCAAAGAGATCCATTACTGAATATGATGCCATTGCCTTCGAATTATTCCACTCTATGAACACTCGCTCCTCAACCATGCGTGGCACCATGGAAATGAAATTATATATGATGAAGGCTTACGACAGAGTTGAATGACCTTTTCTCGAACTTTTCTTATCCAGACTGGGCATTGGGACAAAATGGACCACCAATATCATGAATTGTGTTACGTCTGTCTCCTACAGAATTAATATTAATGGGGCCCCTTTAGTGATCTTTGAACTGTCGAGAGGCATGAGACAAGGGTATCCAATGTCACCTTACCTTTTCATTCTAATGGAAGATGTATTTTCTCATCTTATCCTGAAGGTGGAGGATCGTGGAACTATCCATGGTGCTACGATATGTAGAAATGGCCCCTATCTCTCATCTCCTCTTTGTAGATGATATTCCATTTTTTTCACGTGCTACCACGCAAGAATGTAGTGCAGTGATGAATATCATTAATCTGTATGAAAAGGATTTCGGGAAATGCCTTAATGCTTCAATATCAGAATTATCATTCAGTAAAGGCATCCCATAAGCTAAGAGAGAGGATCTACATTGAATGTGTGGGTTTCCACTGGTTGATAAGAATCCCAAGTACGTTGGCCTCCCGACCCTTGTTGGTAGATCAAAGAAACATGTTTTCATCGCGATTGTAGACAGGGTGGATAATTTGATTTGTCTTTGGTCTAGTAGAAAGATTTCCAATGCGGTAAAGGAAGTTCCTGTTAAGTCAGTGGCCCAAGCAATGCCTGCTTATGCTATGTCATAGTTTAAATTCCCAGAAACTCTTGTCGATCAAATCCACTCTCGGTTGGCCAATTTATGGTGGGGCGCCCATGAGGGTAAACATAACTCCCACTAGATGTCTTGGAAGAAGCTGTGTGTCTCAAAATTTCATGGGGGACTTATATTTATGAACCTCAAATGGATTAAAGAGGCTCTTTTAGAGAAGCAAGGATGGCATCATATCTCCCATCCAAATGCCCTGTTCTTAAGGGTTTTGAATGAAAATTATTTTCCTCATTCGTATTTCTTGCACACCCAGTTAGGGCCACAACCGTGGTTTGTGTGGAGGAGAATTTGGGGAGAAAAATCTATCATTAATTTAGGCTGCATTTGGAGAATGGTGGATGGGAATAATGTTAACATTTGGAATGATCCATGGCTGGCATATGGAATTAATCATAAGGATTCTTGCTGGTTGTTCCTGGATTCGAAGATGCAAGAGTATGTGATCTGATCGACGACTTGCTTGAGGAGTGGGATCGGGGGAAGCCTTTTTACTAGTTTAACGAGTTGGATCTTCAACTTATCTTGAGTATCCCTCTCACACCAGGTGTGGGCCCTGAGCAGATATGCTGGACTAGGGAACCTCATGGGAGATATTCTGCTCATTCAGGTTATAAAATGAGGGTTAAAGGGTTGACCCAGGTATTTACTGATAATCGGTGGAAGAGCCTCAGGTCTCACACCGCTCCCCCGAAGATGATATTTTTTTTATGGCAGGTCTGCGTTGGGTTTCTTCCAAACCGTGACTTTTTGGTGCGGTGACACTTGGCGGAGTATGACACCTGTCCCTTGTGCCTCTATGAAGTGGAGTCACATTTGCATGAAAATCATTCCTATAATGGGGTGTAAGGGGTGTGGAATGTATGGAAGCCAGATTTTGGGAGTTTCTTTGACAGTTCAATTGGGTTGGTCCAAAACTGTTCTTTTTTGGGTGTCTTATTTGTAACCGAGAGTGGTTGGGCTTATCTGCACGATTGCTTGGTTGGGTTGTACTCAACGGAATGAATGTATCTTCCAAATGAAGGTGACCCCTGATCGCCTTTGGGTGGATATAGATTTAGATTAGATGAATGGCTAGAAGACCAGTGAGGTGGTGAATTCTTTTGGCCACACTTGGCAGTAATTTCCTTCCTGGTCTCCCCCCAAAGGGTTTTCTTAATATTAATACATATGCTACGCTCTCTCCTTACTCTAGGGTCGGTATTGGGCTCATTTCTCATAACAGTTCTTGCCAGATTGTGGAAGCTCAGTGTAGGGCTATGCCTGACTCTTGGAGTCCTGTGGTGGTGGAGGCCTCAGCCATCCTCCATGGGATTCGTTTTGCCCATTCCAAAAATTGGCCCTATGTATTGGTGGAATCTGACTTCCTCGCAGTGGTGAACACTCTCTCATCAAAGAAAGATGACTCTCAACCTTATGGCCTCATCTTGAGGAAGATTTGGTCCATAACCGATTGTTTCGATGCTTGCACATTTTCATTTTTCAAAAGTGATGGGAATAAGAAACCCCATCGCTTGGCTCGTTTTGGGAAATCTTGGGGTGATCATTGTTGGGTGAATTTGTTTCCTGATTGGCTTTGTTGGCCTGGTTTGCTTGATCAGTAATATATCGTTTCCTTTCCTAAAAAAACATATAAATAATTATAAAAATGGTATAAATATCATATATATTCATTTTAAATTTATTTATAATATTTTATATAATATTGAAATGGGAAATGAAATACACCATTTATAGAGATGGTAGACCGTACATATAGATTAATGTTGTTTCCATTTTATTGTTGTATTGAAAGAAAGAAATTAAATGATGTACATTAAAATTAAATAATAATTTCTATTTTATTTATATCACATATTTTTATTAAACACACCCTTATTTCATTCCACATAAAGCATGAGTGGATCACATCGCTTCAGGTGGTGGCAGTTCTCCGTACACATGAACAAAGTTATCGTTTCCCAAAAAACTAGAAATCGTGACAGTATGTGTGATATAACAATTAAAAAATAATAATAAATCCATAAATTATATATATATATATAATATAAACTATATTCTCATCATTATTACCATCCTTGAAAGTTGGTAATGGAAAAAAAGAATGACCGGTATTCCTCCATACACCCGAATGATGATTTTGTAAATCATTTGATGTAACAATGTGTGGTTATATATTGTAACCTTAACATAACAAAATATTTATATATTTAATATATTGATTATATTATATAATCATGATATAACAATAAAAAATAGGTTGGATGATGAAATGAAACAAAACATTTGTTGAAGAGCGTTACCTCTTGTTTAGGTATCCTTTTTTGGTTATCACCAAATTCATTCAATGGTAGGATTTATGCCCAATGTAAGGATTCAGGTATGAGGGTATAGATGTTTTTATGTGATTTGGGTAGATATAGGTTGATCCAAATGGATTTATATGTATAATGTATTGGAGAGAGTGAGTTCCCTTTTATAGTTGAGGAGTAGTGGCATTCTTGTATATACTCAATGGTATTGACTATTGGGTGGTCTCCATTACGTCATGTGGCTCCAAAATTAAAATAGAAGGTGGTTTTTATGAGGATGATAAAAACTACCACCAAATGAATGTAAATTCATTTTTATATTGTTCTTCCTTAACTTCTATGTTTCACTATTTTTACCTTTTCTGTCTTTATTATGGTAACTAATTTTCTAACCTAACTAATTTATCCACAAGGGATAAATTAAATTTAAAATTATTATAAAATATATAAATAATTATTATAAAATATTATATATAATTTATAAAATAAATATCTCATATTTTTTGGAAACTAATGTTAACATAAGCACACATAATGATCATAAACATTATTTTAACACTGTCATTGCAAACAACGTTCTTACAATTTATGGGTCAACATGTTCATTATAAAAGATAAATTGATCATTAATATAAAATAGATTATATTTATTAACATTTTAAAAACATTTGGAATAATATATAATTA
Source organism: Viscum album (assembly GCA_963277665.1). NCBI lineage: Eukaryota > Viridiplantae > Streptophyta > Magnoliopsida > Santalales > Viscaceae > Viscum > Viscum album. The sequence continues at coordinate 21,562,926 of OY728154.1, forward strand.
TTATTAATTTTAAATCATTTTATAAAATGTTATTTATTATAAAATATTAATATTCTCAATTTTGGTAGTATATATTTAATATAAATTTAAAAATATCAAGAAAATAATGGAATTTGAATATAATAAGTCATCACAGGTTAAAATTGATATATTCATTGAACAAATTAATTAAATACAATAATTCATTCAATTTATCTCATATTTTTAGTATCATTATTTAATTAATTATAACTAAATTATTCATACGTAGGTGTTTATTAAGTATTTGAAGTAATTATCTTATCTAAATGAAATTAAAATAAATTATCTTGATATAAAAAACTCATTTAATTTTACATATAATATTTATTATGGAATATATTGCGTTTTCCTCCTATCCCAAGGATTTTAAATTAATAAAGGCAAGGGAGGTTCTATTTTTGCCTCTTTCTTTACTTAACATATCATATAGGTCGCTATCCTGGAATAATATCCTAGAACCTCAACCACTCACATAATAAGGTGTTAAGGGTATAATTAGGTCAATAAAATGTGTGTTGGATATGTTTTTAAGTCATTTTACATAATATATTCAATGTCTTAAAACTAAGTAAGCTCATTTTTACCTTAATCACAATAATTAATTTCAACTATTTTCACCAATCACTTTGGTAAAAAAAATTGACATAATTATAAATTATAAAATATTATGATTATAAATATGTAATACATTTTTCTAAACTTAATTCACATAATTTGTTGAAATTAATTTTAAATTAATATTGTGGACATGTCGAAAAGTGCGTTTTTTAAGAAATAAAATCAAACCTATTTATAGAGTTTATATATTCATTTTCAATATTAAATTAGTTAAAATTACAAAAAATTTAATAATATATGTATAATTGAACAAAATATTATTTAAAACCAAATTAAAATATAATATAATTGTATAAATAAATTAAGAAATAGGTAGTTTTCTACTAAAATTCAGTATATTTCACAATTTATCAGAAAATAAAACTATTCAAAAAAATACCAAAACATCACCCTAAGATAATTTTCATATTCCTATTTAAAAATTTAATTTAATTTTTTCCAATAAATTTTCATAAAGTTTTAAAATTTAATATTAAATTCCATGTTCAAAGAATAATTAAATTATTTTTTAGAAAAGATACTGTTTTTTCAGAATATATTTATGTTTCTTTTTAATTATTCAAATTTTATTTATAACTGATAGATAACTAATAAAAATGTGAATAATATATATTTTCATAAGTTATTACACCATATTCATCCCTACCATTCTAACAGCTAGGTGATAACTATATTATTAAATAATTTTATTAATAGCTTATTATAGTTTAATAAAACTCAATCTTGCATGTAACACAACCTATTGAAGGAATTTAGTACTGTGTGAAATACAAGCCAAACTAAGTGTAGTTTGTACCAAAATATAATATTACTATTCATTTGACTTGATATTAAATTGTTTTTATATAAATAATTCTTAACTAGGCATAGCGTTAACCACAAGCCATTAATTTTTTTAATTTATTTGAAAAACATAACCCATAAAAACTTTGTGTGTTACACAGAAGACAAGACCAACGTGTTATCCCAACCCAATTTACATGAGTTTATATAATCTTTGTAGTAATCATATATATAAATCCTTCTATTTTTAAGGACCGAATTTAACATAAAGGGAAACTCAGGTGTAATCCCAACTCAGTCTCATGTTTCCACCCCTTTAATAGAATAAGCGTCCCTTATGGGTCTCTTACTAGGTGTAAGAACAATTAATATATAAATTGTTTGTGTAAATTAATAATACATACTCAGTCCCTTATTTTACATTCCGAGAAAAAATTATTGATCTTCATTCTCTTATTCCTTACACTAATAATGACTCATATAGGCACAATGGTTTGTTTGATCATTCTATTAGTACAATTCAGATACATCACAATAATCACCTCATAGTCTTAAAGGCATGACTATAAACAAAATATAACATTTCGTTGTTATAAAATGTTAAAAATTTTGTACCATTTCTCACATATATCCTGAAACTCTGTCACCCAATCTATGTTAACTTTTATTCTTGATCCTAGTGGATTTGTATGATGCATCAATGTGGTTCAAACTCAGTATCCATAGTCCAACATTTCCTCCCATATGATGAGTATAAGGTGACTTGGAAGAAACTTAATTCAATACACTCATCCTATATTTCCCATATTCATATTTAGTTTATATAGTTCTTTCGGTTTGGTCATATACACCTTCAATTTAGATTCTCATCTTAGTTTCCAATGTAGCTTGATTTAAGATTATCCCTTTTGTTTACTAATATACCTCAAGTCAATATACTCCTCATGGTTATCCTATATGGGCCTCCAAAATTGTTTAACCCAAACCTTATCAAGGTACCTACTATATAATGATCATATGATATCCATATACTAATAATAATGAAGAGATTAATTCCTCTCTAGTGGAGATCAATGGATTCATATTAGGACCCGGTCTTAAATAATCAGTAAATAGTATATTTGGTAAAATAAATGTTGAATTATTAATGATATTTTCATATTTTTTTATATAATTAGTGAAAAACTCTTATATTACAAACCCAAATATTTTAAATTGTATAATTCTACTCACTATGCTTTTTCTTAAAGTATAAATCTTTAAAAATAGAATATATTTTCTTTTATTGTTAAATCATCATGAATTTAAAAATATATTCTTATTTGTTCTTACTAATACTTATACCATGTAAAAAACATCTAAAATTATAGGATGAGAAAAAAACTCATTAACGTAAATAAAAAGAAATTTAAAAAGGTGTTATTCCTTGAATACGCATACAAGCATTCCATTTTTAATATAAACTTTGGACTCAGAATAAATATTTTCATACCCCAGAAATCAACTTCACAAACAAAATATCTTCATAAAACATTTAATTATAAATATTAAATGAAAAAACCTAACTCATTAGGGTTTCTTTACAATCATGAAAATATTTTTAATTTATTTTTAAAGTTATACATTTCACCCCTAATAAGTTAAAAAATTAATTTCTTTTAAACATTGACTTATATTTCCTTAAAAACTTAGAAAAACCATTGACTTATAATATAAATAAATTTTAAATAATTTCCATATCACTTTTATAATCACTCTTAAAAATGGAATAAAAATCCAGATAAATTTTAAAAATACCTTAGAAGAAACCCAACCGGGTAACTCTATACATTTTGCCAAAGTATTTGAGTGTTATATTTGGATCACTCGTCATCTTGGTCTATATAGTTCTCAACCATAATCTTTATATATATTGGGATCATTTATAATCCTAAAAAATTTCAATTAAATATTAAATAATAATAATACAAGAATGCTTCACTTGTATCATCATACTCATAAAAATATTTTTTTTCGCCAATAATAAAAAAAATTATGACATTGTAATATCCATTCCATTAAAAATCCTTATTGAAAATACCCAGAAAAAGGAAATGAGGGTTTTTATCTAAGGAATGCAGTAATGTTTATAAAATAACCCTAACATAAAATATCAATTACTATAGTGGGATAAAGTATTGATGTCGTATATATTCAAATGGAACAATACTTTTGACATTTTGCTTTCAAAACATTCTATAAAAAATAAATTCAAGGATGCATTTTGAAAAAATTGAAATAAATTTGAAAGTTAAAAAAATTTCCTTTATAAATCATTTTTTCAATATAAATAAACTAATAAAATAATTTAATGAATAAGTTTGTTGATGGAAAATAATAGAAAATAAATCATGGAACATTTAAAATGATTTTTAAGGTAAATTGTCCCTTACCTCAAGTTCAACTTTCCATGTGTGTTCTAAAACTCCTATATAATATAAATTTATAAACTATTTCATTTATATAAATCCTTTTAAATTTTTAATGCCTTATCATTTAACATTTATTTTATTTATTTTAGTTACATATTTAATTACGTAATAGGTTATGTCCATGATGGGTGTTTTGAAGATATTAGGATCGAAAGTCCAAAATGACATTTGTAAGATAGTTGTTGTCAAATAAGTAATTACTAAAATATATATAATTATAATTATTAAATAATTAATTTTTTTATATTTCAATTATAATTTTTAAACAACCCAATAATTATGGTCATGAAATATTAATTATATTACAATCATGGAGATGGTAAGTTTAACATATGTATGAGTAAGATTTCCATTTTTCAACAAACATGATGTAAATAAATAAAGCTTAATTTTATGTTTCAATGATGGTGATTATATGATTAATATAACATTATCATTTTTATAAAATTTTATATATTATATCCATGTGATGCATTCATGAAAAATATATCGCAACCCCTCATGGAGGTGGTAATCAATACATAGACATAAATGACGTTTTCAATTTTCAATGGATAGTAATATAATAAAATATGTTATTTATTATTAATAAATAATGATAATTATTTAATTAATGTCATATACATAAATTAAATAAATATTTATAACCTGTCATGAAATAAATTAATTAAAAATGAATAAATATTTTACTCCATGTGGAAGTCTGCAGTAAACATGAATGATGGTTTCATTTCAAATTTGACTGGATAAGAGATGTATACAAGAAAATAAATTATAATAATAATTTATAATTATAAGGTAGGTACTTATTTTGTTATATCCTAATGTTTATAATAGATTTTTTGGAGTTAAAATAATAAATAAAACTAAAACATTCAGTTAAAAGTTATACCTCTTCTTCATATAAACCTCAATTAAATCAGTACTTAATTAATTTTAAGTTAGTATTATAAAACATTTATAACCTATAACATGTTTTGGAAGATTTTGGTAAAGTATTTTGGTAGTTATTTGTTGAACTATAGTTCTCAAAATGTGTGAGGAAGGGATGATAGTAGGTTCTATTTTATAAGTGAGGGGAGGGAAATACATGGAATTACATAAAAAGACTAAATATTATATATATCATAATCATGTAAATATGGACCATTAAACTCTAAATTAGAATAAAATATGTTATATGGTATATTTAAACTAAAAAATCACAATTAAATATTTATTGGATACATATTAAGACTTATCTTCGAGTTAAGCCAAATTAAACTTATTTTTACTTTAATAGTGATAACTTAACTATTTTATCAGGATAACATAATTATATGATAAAAAATATCAGGTATCTTCAAAAAAAATTTAAAATTTATATTCTAATTTTTTAATCCATTTTATCTAGTGTAATTTTTAAAAGGGTATGATGTTACTTTTAATATAAAAACTCATAACACAAACTTAATTTTCTTTTGGAAAATACCATATTTAAGATTAAAAAACGCTTTACCTTCACATAGATTAATAAATTTTTCCCATGGATTTTATTAAACAATTTATAGTAAAATTAATTATTTTAAACTATTATATATATAAAAAAATGTAATGGAATAATCCATCCATTAAATTAAATTCAATGACCAAAAAATAGTTCTCCATTTGAATAAAATATAACTTATCTTCTCAAAAGTCATCATTAGATACCAAAATTAAAATTTAATGTTTAAAAATACATTATTTAACTCATTAAATAGATCTTATTTCAAAATATACTCAAAATAGAATAAATTAATACGATTAGAAAATTTTAACCCTTATGTCTTTAGTTTACCCCCCCCCCCCCACACCGTGTTAACTATTTGGATGATAACACTGATATCAATGTTTTTTACTCTTTAAGGATCAAGAATAGTACTATAAAAGGGAAGGTAACTAATAAATTGATATTTTTATCCATTTTCACTCATATTCCATACACTTGGATGTAGATGGGTTTTTTTTAAATTTCATATCATTTAACAAAATATTGCTTATTATAAATGATCATTAACATCATTTTTCAAAATATTCATTTACTTTGACTTTAAATTCATGAACAAAACAACTGAATAAGAATCTAAATATTTCACCTATCCATAATATGTTAATTTTTCAATAATTTTTTATGTATACTATAACTCACCCAAAAAAATAAATTTAATGTTTTCAAAACTATTTACATGGTTTTTATACTTCTTATAGAAGCACCGTGCAGCATTGCATAAGCATTTAAGATAATTTTTTCTTCACAAAAAATTAAAAACAACTTACTATGATAAAAATAAATTCATTTGATTCAATATAACCTTTTATATTCAGTCAATATTTATATTTACTTGTATATATGTCATTAAAACATATGAAATGTGTCATTTTGAATTTTACATCATTAAACCACCATTTCAGAAGTATTTTTCAAACTCGCTTATTATATGACAAAAAAATTCATATGTCTCCATAAAAATAATAAAAAATACTTCATATTCTTTAAAAAAGTTTATGAACTACTTCTTATATCTTAAATATTATCTTCAATAAAATATATTTTACTTTTCATGTAATGTGCAAGTATTATGTCATCAATGAAAATAGTTTTCATATTTATCAGGGAATAGATTAAAAATTTTATATTTTGAATTATTTATGTATTATATTCATATTATATTATCATAAATAATTATTTATACATGGTTAACAAATTTTTATATGATATATATATTTTTGTGTCATAAAAAACATTATATATTTCATAAAAACTATATTTTTATCCCCAAAATATAGTATTTCATTCTTTTCATAAAAACCCCAAGAGTTCACCCGAATATAATTTTGATATATTTATTTAAAAATCATATCATTTTTATAAAATTCAATTTCTAAAATTAATTGAAATTGATAAATATATTCACTCAGAAAACGCAATAAAAATCCATTTGAGGAAAACATGGTATTTGATTTATAAAATAACTACATGAAATCGAAAAATTATTTCCTTAAATTTAATCATTAAAATTCTAAGGAGTATGAATATTATTAATATTTCATACTGAAGTCAATATGATTCCTAACCACAAATTAAATTTCTTTGTTATAACTATAACATTTAAATTATAAGATATCATGGTTTGTTTAAGATTTTTGTTTTGTACTGTATATGATATCAAACATTGTGTTATATTAAAATCTCATAGTGTTAAATTATCCCCCTATTAATAAATATCATACTCATATTTTTAATTTTATCTTACTAATAATGTTTTCGCCATTTGAAAATACTTTTATTGAAAACCCCATCCTAAAAAGGGATAATAAGAATTCCTTTTGAAAACATGGAATTAAAAATAAAGTGGCCATCTCAAATAAAAAAATGGTTTATAAATAAGATAACACTATTATATATACATTGAGGTATAAATTTAAGTTCAAAAAAAATAAGAGTAATAGAGATAGTTGATAATAACAAATTGAATAGTCATGAGAAAGATAATGACTACAAATCCATAAATCAAATTGGTGTGAAAAATATCATTGATTCATCAGAATTTAAGGTAGTTGAGTAATTTTTTAATGTTCTAGAGTTCAGTAATTCCTTATATAATTTGAAAAATAACCTATGTAAATGTATTTACTTGATACATATAATTTTATACATTCATTAATTACCACTGTAATCTTTATTTGTATTCATATGATCAGTATTCAATATGAAAGTTTCATTTCTAAAGCACTAAAATAATGTCAAAAAATATCACAAGATACATAAATATGTAATAATTTATTCCTTCTATCTTTTTAAATTAACCAAAACTAAAATGTTTGAATCATTGTATTATAATATCTAATATGAATAATAAATAATATTATGAAATATATCATTCATCTAAAAAACATCAACAATAAATCCAAAATTTCAAAATTATCATTCTATAAATAAATTTCTTTAAAATTATTCTAAATATTTATGATTAATACTAAAATCCAAATATTACAATTATTTGATCGCATATTAATCCAAGATAAACATAAATTTTATCTCAAAATAACATCAATCACTCTGAATGTTTTCTACCAGAAATATACATTCCATAGTCATATATTCTCTAAAATATATAATTTATTTCCCAAAATAAATACATAAAAAATAATTTATCCTTCCAAAAGATAAATAAACATATATTCCTCAAATAAAACCCCTTTTATCCCAAAGTATTTTTGTTTAATATAATATTATATTGTCCCCAAAATAGTTACCTTATTCAAAAATATAATTAATTACATACTCTCTAAATCAATTCTAAATTACATGGTTATCTATAATATGAATCATATGTTTCAGATATATAATATCCTTTTTATCCAAATTAACCATAATTACCTCAATATTTAGCATCATTTGAACCCTAAAGGTTATCAATACCTCTAAAATTTAGTCTATAAAAATATAAATTAGTTACTCCTCAATAAAACCTTTACAAAAAAACAAATACTAAACCCAATGATTTTTTTACCATAAATATCCCCAAATATACACTTAATCATACTGGAAACCAATCACACACAACCTAAAAAAGCAGTTATAAATAACCTTAAACTTATTATCCAACTTAAATAAATAAACCCCTGAGGTTATCCAAAACTCTTCATTTAAACACATAAGCAAACATTAAATTTTCCAATGTTATTTAAACCATTCCATTGAGGATAACAATAAGCACCCAAATGTAAACAATATACCAATTTTATCTTCACACAAAAATTCTTTTTCATACATTATTAGAGATCTTATATGTTTATAGTTTTATATTATTATAGCATACCACATAGAGGAAAATATATATATTTTAAATTAAACACCTTTAATCTTTGTACATTTTTTACCATAATATATAACTTTTAAAATGAAACACATTTTCTTCTCATGAAAAAATTTCACGACTTTAAACATGTCGTATTTTTTATACATAATCATCCATAAAACTTTTGACAAATATTTAAAAAATTTAATTGAGAAAAAAACCTCAATAAGGGACATTTGAAATGAAATAAATAATCTTATTCATCTATGAATACTCATAAAAACAGTCTTTTTTAAAAAAATATACTCTATGATCGAAATAAATATTTCCTTACCAAGTAAATGAACTTCACTAACCAAAGATCATCATAAAAATTGCATAAGAAATATTCAAGGAAAAATAAAACTCATAATGGTTTATTTGCAATAATTTAAAACTTATGAAAAAAAATTCAGAAAGGTATCCATTTCACCCTTAAGAAGTAGAATTATATTTTTTTTAAACATAATCTTCTAATATAACCATATAAAATAATAATATTTACTAAAAAAACTTACATAGAAATAATTTTTAATTCAAGTAGGAAATATAGAAAATAATTTCCATGTCACTATTACAATCACTCTTATAGATGGAATTACTTTGCTAAAAAATTCCAATAATCTCTACGTAGAATCCAAACTAGTTAATGTGGTCCATTTACCCAATGCATTGGAATTTCATATAAGGCATGCCCATCATCATGAGATATATTGGGTTCACCCTTCACCATGAGCTATATCGGGCTCACCCATCATTATAAAAAATTCCAAATAACCATATTATAATAATAATTCAAAAATTATTCAATTTTCATCACCAAGCTCATAAAAATATTCATTTAACCCATATGAAAATATTTCTAAATATATAAATAATCATTCAATTATAAATGAAATTTGATAATATATTGAATAACTAAAATCATGGATTTTATTAAGAAAAAAATAAAATCATTTAAGGAAAGATAACTACAAAATAATGGTTTAGGTAGTGGGAAATATTATCTATATTATATACATTAAAATAGATCATTCCTTTTTTCCTTTTTTTGAAAACCATCTGCATAAAATATGTAAAAATAATGGTTTTGAAAACTTTTTAAAGAAAAAAAGTGGTATAGAATTAAATATATAATTCATTTATGTCTATAAATACATTCAAAAAACAATTTATATAATATGGTCATTTATGACATTGATTTATAAAAAATACTGAAGACATTTAAAAAGAGTATTTTAAGGTTATATATCCCTTACATCAAGTCTAACTCATCTCGTATAATCATTATCTCTTATATAATAAACTTTTATCAATTATTAAATTATTAAGTACATTTTCCCATATCAATACCTAATCATTATATCATTTAATTCATTTATTTCATTAACATATTTAATAACATAATTTGTAAAGTCCAAATTAGGTATTTTGTTTATATCTGACTTATAGGTCCAAAATGACTTCGTTAGGTTTACTATGGTCAAAGAGGTAATTATTACATAATTTATATAATAATAATTTAATAATTATCATTTATTGGCATAAATTATAATTTAAAAAATAATTAAATATGGTTATGAAAAATGTATTATGTTAAATTATTAGAGATGGTAGGTTGCATATATACATGAGTAACATGTAAATTTTTCAACAATCATGGGGAAAATGGTAAGTATCATTTAAAATTTTTACAATTATTATTATATCATAAATATAATATTATATATTTAAATAAACATATACATACCTTTCATGCCACATTGTAATGAAAAATAAATCGCATCTCATTGTGGAGGTAGTAATCTACACATATACATGAACAATGTTACGATTTTTAAATGGATAGATAAGTTAGAAAAAAAGACGTATTGTATTTATTGGATGGTAATTATGTCATTAAGAGAATATATATATATATATATATATATATATTAAATCCATCATTATTACCCTTCATGATAGAAGGTGGTAATAAATGAATTATATCTGTTTGTGAGGTCGTATTCAATCATAAACATGAATGTTGGTTTCAATAACCATTTAATAGATGATTATATTGTTATAGGTTAATAAATTAACATAATAAAATATCTTTGTATAGGATATATTTATTTTATAATATCACAACGCCTAAAAGTGTTTTTAATGAAGAAGAATAAGAAATATAACTAAAAAAATCAATTAAAATCTATAAAAATTCACTGGACAACCTCATTTACTTTATAACATAACCCCTATAAGTATGTAATTCATTAAAAAAAATACATCATGGATGGGTGGAGGGTTTTTGGGATGATATTTCGAAAATTATTCTTGTAACTAGAAGTATCAAAACTTTTAAAGAAGATAGGATAATAAGTTCCATTATATAAGTGAGAGTAAAGACACACATTTAATTACCTAAAAATTAAATAATATATAAAATAATCATGTCAAGCGAAACTATGGAAGTAAAAATTTGGATAAAATGTGATAGGGTCTAAATTAACTCAAAAAGTCACATTTTGATAAATATAGGACACATTTTAATCCTTATATAGTTGTTAAACCACATTAAACTCATTTTAAATTTAATCATGGTAACTTAACATTTTACTATGAAAATTTATATATATAATATAATATTAAAGAATAATTATTCAAAATTTTGAAAATATGATTATAAATTTGAAATCCATTTTATCAGGTTCATTTTTTAAAATTTTATGTTTTTAATTTTAATATAAGAACACAGAACCCATGAAAGAGTTTTTGGGATAATATAAAATTAAAGAATAAAAATAAGTTTCCCTTAAAATCATGTAAGAAATTAGTTTAAATAATTTTTCCCAGTTAAATATTAATAAAAGTAAGGTTGTTGTATATTATTATTAATCCAATACCGAATGTAATCTTGAAATAATATGGTTTCCCAAATTCAAAATAATATTTTCAAATTTTTTATTTTACTACATAAATAGATATTTTTCATAACCCACTCAATCAATAGGGTAAATGTAACTCCCTGACCCTAGTTACTTAGAGTCAATGCATTATTACATAACATTGGCATAATCCCAAGAGATGATGTATTAAAATACCGATTAGTTTTGTGTCTTTGGAAGTACTAGATACATACATAAGTTTTACATTACATCATGAAATTAAAAACAACATTGTGTCCCCTTTGAACACTCTTTTATCCCTTAGCCTATTTCTGCAGGATAATTGTAATATACTTCTTCGCATCCTAGGAATAGTAAAACATAATAAAAGGGTGAGATCAGTTTCTCATTAAGGATAACAATAAAGTGGAAACTATCATAAATAAGTATAAACATTTAATGCAATGTATAAGACTAAAACAAAAGCCTTTTAAATTTAAACATTAGCATAATATGGAAAAATATAAATGAAATAATTTCATTTACTTATTCACATTGATATTCTACTAGTTGACTAATCACATGTAATATCAATAGCCTATTTCATAATGATGGAATGCATATTGTCAGAAATCATTGCCACATAGTCAAGGCCTCATGCCAAGACTACAAATAAGATTTTTTCAAGGCCTTTGTGCCAAGACAATAGTTTGTCTCATGAGACCTACTGATGCATCGATGAGCTATAGCGGGCTCTAACTGTCACTAACTAAGTCTAATGCATTCCTTAAATGAAAAGGTTAAAACAGAACATAAATATTCGTATTAATACAAGAATATGAAATGTTAATACATTAACCAAAAACCATGAATAAGAAAAAAAAATTCACATCCAAAGTCAAACATATCATAACTCATTCAATACAATATGAAAGATTTTCTTATAGTAAATCAACCTCAACCACGAAAAATATTTATTAAAGGATGTGGACATAGTGGAAAATAATCAATAAAACTCTTTGAGAGAAATACCCCTTTTTCATGAAATCAATTAAAAGTTGCTTAATTTATAAAGGAAGTCATTTAAATTTTTTTTTGATTCAAAGTTTCCCATACCACATTGAAAATTTTGAAAGAAATTAACACTTTAAAACAATGATGTCTACGTAAATAAATCCTTAAAAGTTTTTTGATAACATGGAAATTAATTAAATGGTTTAGAAAAATAAATCTTTAAAAAACTTAAAAATGGTGATCTAGTTAATGATACCGTTCCATAAAAACATAAAATGTTCTTTTTTAATTTTTTTTAATTAAACATGGACATAGATGACAAATATGTCCCAGTAGATACTTACAGATAAAAATCTCAGATAATAATGAGATTTTAGAAATAAACCATACCTTGTAATTTTCCTTGATCGAGTGTATGTTAAAGTCATGTATAATAGTTAAATAATTTTTATTAAATTATACAAGAACCAAATAAATAAATATGATATCATATATGATCTTCTAATATTGTTTTCTTAATAATATTTCAGTATTATCATTGTCTTGGGCATTAACTGATTTATTTTACTTTATATTATTGGTTATGTAAGCCATGTTTTTTTATGGATAGGATGTATTTTATTCATATAAATAACCATATTAAGTTCGTAAAAAAAATTACTCATAAAATGAAAATTATTCTTGAATGGTTATGATGGGGAATGAATGTCATCTCTTTTGTTGAGATAGTAATGCGTACATACTCAAGAGAAACAATATCATTCTATTGATGCTAAAATAGTATGTAATTGGATATTATATCATATATAAATAATCATTAACATGTTATATTTATTATTTAAATCAGTTATACTCATTATTATACCCATCCAAATAATGAAGTGTTTGAATAAAAAACTACACCACGACGTGGTGACGTTAAGTCGTATGTACACATGTATTGTAACTTTTCATTAATGTGATGGGTAGAATAATGAATATGGTCGTACCATATTTATAATAACATCAAAATATGTATAAGGTAATGGAGTTATTATTTTTTTATGGAAACAAAAATGAAAGAGGAAGTAGAAGAAGAAAATAACTTTGAAAGAGGTGGGGAAATGTTTACCTATTCTTTGGGTGTTTTTCCTTTGAGTTGATCAAAAGGGATCCTTAGGTTTGCTTTATGATCAAATTAAAGCCTATAGATATAATTGAGGGTCGTTGGGAGGATATTGGAGTAGGGTTTGGCCCAGCCAAATGGCTTTGGAAGTGTTATTTTGAGAGAAGGGGAAGTACCCTTTTATAAGTGAGGTGAGGGTCATTTTAGGAAAAGTTTGAAATATTATTTTATTGTACAATCATATTTGGTTCATAATGGCTCAAAAAGGATTTATTTAGATTATAAGGTAGGTATGGGTCAAAAAACGCTAAACCAATAGGTTTTAGATATGATTACGTCACCATATTGAACTTGTAATTTATATTTAACTCTTTGTTAAATAGTTTAACTTTTACAATGTATTCTTGTATTATTATAATAAATGGTTAATAAACATAGAATAAAAAACCATGAGAACCACAAGTTGTTAATTATTGATATATATAACTTTATCTATGTCCTTTTTCCAATCCTTAAATATTTAGGAATGTTATATTAATTAATAATATAGTATTTGTTTTAAAAACTCATTTATGTCAATTTTCAAACTATTTGGTATTTTGTTTTTTTGAAAGTCATAAAAACTTTATCACTTCGAAAAAAATTTATTAAATCAACCCTAATATGTCATTTTAACTTATAAATTATTTTAATTCATCAAAAGTCTGAATTTACATTTATTTGGATATTTATAATATCAATTATTTTACGGTTCATTAATAAGGTAATTACTGCATCATCATTGTGTCATAAATAAATTTAAGTATTTAATGTCAAAACTTTTGAAAACAATACCATTTTGTAGATAATAGTTTTATATTTCTAATTAATATTTATAGTTGAATTTATCTTATGTATAACCCTATATTAAAAATGGTTTAGTTATTAATCTTTGAATTTAGAACTTTTAACTTTTCATTAAATAAAATAACAATAAATGTCCTCATCTAATCCAAGTGGACCAAAAGGAACAAATTTTATTCCTAAGTTATATTTTGGTTAAAATAAACTTATTGAATAGAATTATGACTTATGTTAGGGTAATTATAACATCAATTTTTACCTTTAATTACCTTTTTTACTATTAACCGTGGTAAGTAAAAGTCAAAAGTTATTATTCACCAAAAATTATTTTCATCTTATTGAACCACATTTTAGTTAATAATGTCTACCGTGTCTCTTGGATTTTGGAAATTTTATTCACAGAAGTGGTAAAATTACGTTTTAAGAAAATTTGAAAATGCTCTTAGAAGGCTAAAAAAAGACGGTAAAAAGATCAATAAAATTTTATATATCTAATATTAATATAAAATGACTCCAATGAAATAAGTCGAACATATGTAGGTATTTTGTATCTATTTTTACCTAAGATAAATTTAAATTAAAAAAACTAATTATTATAATAAATAGTCGGTTTTAAACAGTTACGTAGTGTTTTTCGTTATTCATAAAAAATTGAAACTTTTCTGAAAAATACCCAAAATCCACCCTAAGCTAATTTTGATAATCTAAATCCAAAAATGAAGTCCATTTGGAAAAATAAAATTTATAAAATTTAAAAATGTGGGTATTGATATTCGTAAATTCTAGTTTGGTTGTTCGTGGTGTGTTAGAACTTGAAGTTGCATACAACGCAAGCTATTTTATTATTCAAAGTGAAGCGTATCATGGAATCATGGGATGTCACATTCTTCCCTCCTTCAAATAATTTATTCCTTGTAATTTCTAGAATATTACATCATAAAATGATTTGGGTGGTTCTTCATCATATGTTCCTTGGGCTCCCACACTGCCTCTTCCATATTATGATTTCTCCATCGAACTTTCACCAAAAGAGTTGTTTGGTTTCTCAACACTTGTTCTCTAATATCAAAAATTCTGATAGGATCTTCGCTATATTATAGGTCGGGTTACAGTTATATTTCTTTATAGGTGAGTACATGAATGGGGTCAGGCTTGTATTTTCTCAACAATGAAACATGGAACACAACATGATCTTTGAAGAGAGTTGGTAGCATGGGCAAATGATAAGCTACAACTTCAATTCATTCTTGAATTTCTAAAGGTCTGATATACATGTGACATAATTTTCTCTTCTTACCGAATCGTATAACACCCTTCCATGGATATACCTTCAAGAAAACATGATCTCATAATTGAAATTATAAATCTTTCCTTCGGTTATCTGCATATCTCTTTTTCCTACATTGAGCTACTTTGATGTGGGTTTGGATAACCATAACCTTTTCCATGATTTCATCAACTAGTTCTGGGCCTATGAGTTTTCTTTCACCAACATCATCCCAAAAAGTAAGTGTGCAACATCTCTTTCCATATAATGCTTAATATAGTTCCATATGACTTCTTGAATGGAAGCTATTGTTATTGGGAAATTCTACCTGAAGTAAATATTGATCCCAGATACCTTCAAAGTCAATTGAGGAAGATCGCAACAAGTATTCTATGGTCTGTATAGTCTGTTTTGATAGTCCATCAGTTTGAGGGCGGTAGGCAGTGCTCAAAAGAAGTTCAGTATCTAAGGTCTGTGAAATACTTTTCCATAATGTTGATGTAAAACAAGGATCACGATCAGAAACAATCAATAGGGGTACTACATTAAGTCTTAAAACTATATTAATATATAGTCTTTATAGACGTTCTAGTGGTAAAGCTTCTCTTAGAGCAAGAAAATGTGATGACTTGGTAAGACGATCAACAATGAAACATATTTCGTAATTCCTAATTTGAGTCTTTGGTAGTCCCCTGAAAGAGTCCACAATAATATCATCCCATTTACACTCAATTATGGCAATATGTTTCATAATTTTTCCAGGATGTTGTCTTCCAACCTTAACCTATTGAAAACCCATACGTCTTGACACATAATCATCAATATCACTCTTAATTTTGTCCCAAAAAAAGTTCCTTCAACTCTCTAAACATCTTAGTGCTACCAGGGTTTATAGAGAAATTAGAGCTATAAGCATCATAAAACAATTCCCATTTAGATCTGGTATGTCAATAACACAAATTCCCTTCCCAAATTTCAAAATTCCATCTTCATTTATGAAGTCAATAAATCTCCCATCATTCACAGCTTTAATTTTTTTTAAACACCTCATCATCAGTCCTATAACTTTTTATCCTTTCTAGGAAAGATGATTTGGAAACCATTTGAAAAAGTATCTATGTTTCAACTTCCATGATTATTCTCATATAAATTTTTAATAGATCCATGAACATAGGATCCCTTTCAACTCTCACCTACTACAAAACTTTATGACCCTTTCTTCTCAAAGCATCTTCCATCTTATTTCCCATCCCCAGGTTTTAGTGTATGGTTAATTAATAATCCTTGAGTAGTACATGCAATTGTCATTTCCTAATGTTGAGTCCCTTCTGTGAGAATATATACTTCATACACTTATGATAAATATATATCTAAGGTTTTTCACCATAGAGATAGTGTCTACATATCTTCAAAGAAAATATTACAGTTACTAACTCAAGATCATGAGTATGATATTTTTGTTCAGGATTTTTTAGTTGTTGTGATGCATAGTCAATAACCCTATCATTCTGCATAAGGACACAACAAAGATCTTTCGTTGAAGACTCACTATACATAACAAACCCATCATTCCCTGATGGTAGATTCAAGATATTAGAATTGAATGATCTTATCTTTATTTCTTAAAAACATTCCTCACACTCTTTTTTACGAACAAATTTAACCCCTTTACGTGTATGCTTGGTTAATGGGTAAAAAAATCAGCCAAAATTTTGGATGAAGTGCCGATAATATCCTGCTAAACCAGTAAAACTACGTACCTCAGTTATACTAATCGGTATTGGCCATTCATGGATTTCATTGTTCTTTGAAGGATGAATAGAGATTCTATCCATAGAGACAATATGTCCAAGAAAAAAATATTATGAAGCCATACTTCAAACTTGCTAAACTTTTCTCATGTAGTGTGGGTTGTTTGGCCTTTGACTTTTGGATCATTGGGGTTTTTTTCTGGTTTATATCTTTGATGTCATCTCGGTTTCCCCTTCTCCATTAAAAGTGGGTTTGTTTCAATAAAAATAATAATTTTCAGTCAATCACTTTCTAAAAATATCATATAATTCATTTCTTCTAAGAGCCATTATAAAAATGCACAAGTTATTTTCATGATCTTCATAGATTTTGGAGTAAACGAAGATATTGTTAATAAATTCCACTACAATGTCATCAAGATATTATTTGAAAACACTATTCATCGGATAATTGATAAAAGAGGGTGCATTATTCAGTCCCAAAGGCATTACTATAAACTCATAATGCCTATACCTGGTACAAAAGGTTGTCTTCAGAATGTCTTCCTTATTCACACACAACTATTGATATCCAGATCGAAGGTCAGTCTATAAAAAATATTGAGCTCCATGAATTTGATCTAATAAATGCTTAATTATAGGTAGGGGATAATTTTTCGTTATTTTTATATCATTTATCTCCCTGCAGTGAATTCAAAACCTCATAAGTCCATATTTCTTCTTTATAAAAAGAATAGGGGATCCCCATGGAGAAACACTATGGAGACTAAATCATTTGTTACTCAATTTCTCTAGTAGTTACTTTAGTTACAATAATTCCACAGTGTCCATTCTATAAAGGGTCTTCGATATAGGCCTTCAACCAGAAATTAAATCTATGGAAAACTCAATTTTTCATTTTGGAGGATGTCTAGGTAAATCCTTTGGAAAAACATCAACATATTCTTCCACAATATTTACATACTCTATTTCAACATTCCATTCCTCACCCATATTTTTCACCCTCTTACTCCCCTATAATTTAATTTGGTAGAGCTACAGGGGGTTGAACTAGATAAGAATCAGATGGTGATATTTCTGCTCTAACGATAGGGTACTCATTATCATCATCTAAAATTGTATCCTTCTTCTTCTTAAAATATTTTTTCACATCAATGTCTGAAATCCTATCCATATTAAGGATTATATCAAATTAAATCATGGTTATGACAATGATATTAGTAGATAATGAACATTTATATGCCCTAATGGGAACCAATTCACAAAACATTATTGCAATGATACATCCCATAAGAGTATTTATGGACAACATCCCTGTTAAATAAAATTGGAAATATCTAATTATAATAGCATAATAGGATGATATGACATAATGGAATGATCCAGAATAAAATAAATCATTGTTTAAACTTGAGGAAACCATTAAAGTACCTCCCACCATGTTATTCAGACCATCAACCTTAGTAGAAGTGATCACATAAACTTGGCCATGATTTCTTGGACTTTTCTGAGGTAAGTTTCCTTAGCGCATAGGATATTTATTTTCCAACTAACCCATTTATCTACAATAGTAGCATTCTAAATTGAAAAACACTTTATTTCTCTTGAAATCATGAGCATGAGGGCCTTTTCACCACACTTGTTACAGACTTCCATTCCCTTTAGGCTAGTACCAAGTCGTTTCTTCCAACATTTACTGTGGGATGGAAATTCAAAATTTCCCTTCTTCCCCTTATTTCCATTTCCAGAGTGTTCAATAGATCTATTCTTCTCTTTATTTCCTTTAAAGTTTTAATACTCAAAGAATTCCTTTTTTTTCTTGATAGCGCATGAGATAATATCTTTGTATGATGAGAAGGATTGGGAGAATAATTCCCAATGGAGAAATGTTTTTAACTCATCAAATAATCAATCAATATTACTACTTGGGTTATGTATATGATTTACTTCATGCCTTGCTAACCTTGTAATGTTATCCTCATACTTTGCGACATTCTCATCCTCGTTTTACCTTAGACTTAGAAATTTTCTTTCCGTATCCGCTCGAAGGCCATGAAGATCGTATTTTTCTAAGAAAATATCTTTAAACTCCCTCCATTCCATATTTGATACATCTTAATCCTCCTTTTTGATTGAATTAATGACCACCATTGATCTGCATCTTTCGTGAGGTAATAAACTGCCATAAAAACGTTTTCCTTTTCATTACTCCCCAAAGCATGAAATATTTTTTCAAAGGAACTTATCAATTTCTCAGATACAAATAGATTTGTAGTCCCATTTAATGTTGGTGCTTTGGCTCATGAATCTCTATAACATTGAGCCTCCACATTGTGGATCAGGGTGGTCCATACGTGAAAGGTTATTACTCATAACCTGAGTGAGTTGTCCCAGTATGGTGATAAGTTGTTCAGCACTGGTTGCATCTCCAGATACACTATAATTATCTTGTGTATGAGTTAAATCCCTTTATTGATTATTTGCGTTGATATGGTTCACATTCCTTCCACTAGGCTCTATTTCTAGACAATGTAATACACTATATTAGTTTATGAATCTCAATACATAATTTCAAACTACTAAAATACCTAACATAAATTGAACAGTTAATTCATATAATCCACAATAAAAAAAATGTTTTATTTGAGGAAGTATTTACTCATAAATCCTTCATATTGTCTTGTAAGGAAAATGTGAATTACCCGAAGCATATCCCCCAGGACTGTTGTAACCAAGAGTGAAGCAAGGCCCGTTGTCGGGTACCAGGATACCCTAGGTGAATCCCGAAACACTTTTTCGGATTTTTCACTCCTAGTTACATCTTTTACAGAGCTATGTCTACCTACTCTTATCCATAATATGATGTATTTCTTGAAAAATACCCAAAATCTATACATTACCAAAATACTAGTATGTTCTTCTATACTAATCCTGAAAGTCTATCTTAAGGTAATTTTCTCTAATCAAATATTTTCAAAATATAGTTTCCATGGTTTGTAGTAAACATCCTCTAATACCAAATTTAACTCCATGACCCTAGTTTCACAGAGTCAGTGCATTATTACAAAACATTTTCATGATCATTAGAGATTAATTCTAAAATGAACTATTATTTTAGTAGCTATGGAAGTACTAGATTCATACATAAGTTTTACATTACATCATGAAATAAAAAAAACAACATTTTTTCCCCTTTGAACACTCTTATATCCCTTATCCAATTCCTACAGGTTAATCGTAATAAACTTCTTCTCGTCCTAGAAAAAAAATAAAACATAAGAAATGGGTGAGCTCAGATGCTCAGTAAAAATAAAAATATAGTAGAAACTATCATAAATAAGAATAAAAATTTAATGCAGTGTATAAGACTAAAATACAATCCATTTAAACATAAACTTTATCATAATATGGTAATGAAAAATAAAATAATTCCTTTCAATTATTCAAAAAGATATTCTACTAGTCGAATAATCACATGTAATATCAATAGTAAATTTCATAATGATGGAATGCATAATTTCGGACATCATAACCACATAGTCAAGGCCTCGTGTTAAGGCTAAAAATTTGATTTTTTTCAAGGCCTTATGCTAAGACACTAGTTTGCCTCATTAGACCTGCAAATTCATTTAGGAGATATAGTGGGTCCACCCATCACTAACTAAGTCTAATGCATTCCTCATATGAAAAGGTAGAAACATAACATAAACATTCGTATTAAAACAAGCATACGAAATGTTAATACTTTAACCAAAAACCACGAATGGTATAAATATATCACATCCCTAGTCAAACATATCATAACTCATTAAATACAATATAAAAGATTGTATTGTTATAAATCAACCTCAAACAAGAATAATGTCAAATAAAAGATGTTGACATGGTTGAAAATAATCAATAAAAGTCTTTGTGAAAAAAAACCCCTTTTCATTAAATCATTTAAAAGTTGTAAAATTTATAAAGGAAGTCATTTAAAAGGGATATTTGAAACAAAATATCCCACACCACTTTGAAACTTTTAAATGAAATTAACACTTTAAAACAATCATGTCTTTGTAAATAAATACTTAAAATTATTTTGAAAACATGGTCATTAATTAAAAGATTTATAAAAATAAATCTTTAAAAACATTTAAAATGATGATCTAGTTAAAGATACCCTTCCAAAATAACATACAATATGAATTTTTAAAACATTTTAATGAAACATGGACATAGATGATAAGTATTTCCCTGTTGATATTTACTGATAAGCAATCTCGAATAATAATGAGATTGAGGAAATAACCCTTACCTTGTACTTTTCCTTGATTAAGGGTACGTTAACCTATTGTATAATAGTTAAGTCATTGTTATTAAATTACAAAATAAACACACACATAAATATGATATCATATATGATCTTATAATATTTCTCTATTAATAATATTTAAGTAGTTTCAATGTTTCGAGTGTTAACTGATTCGTTTTTCTTTATATGCTTGGTTATGTAAGCCATGTTTTTTATAGATAAGATGTATTTGATTAATATCCAGAATGATATTAAGTTCTTAAACAATATTTGTAATCATAAAATGAAAATTATTCTTGAATGGTTATGATGGGGAATAAATTTCATCGCATTCATGGAGAGGGTAATCCGTACGTACGCACAAGTGACAATATCATTCTATTGATGGAGAAATCAATTGTAATTAGATGGTATATCATATATTCAGAATAATTAACAAGTTATATTTATTATTTACATCAGTTATACTCATTATTATACACATCCAAATAATGATGTGTTTTAATAACAAACTACACCACGATATGCAGATGGTAAGCCATACATACCCATGTATGGTGACTTGTAATTCATAGGATGGATAGAATAATGAATATGGTTATACCATATTTATAATAATATCATAGTATTTATATGTTATTGGAGTCATTATTTTCTTAAGTAAACAACAAAGAAAGAGGAAGTGGTATGAGAAAAGAACTTTGAAAGTGGTGGTGAAATTATTACCTCTTCTTTCGGTGTTTCCTTTTGAGTGGATCAAAAGGGCTCCATAGGTTGGCTTTCTGATGAATGTAAGGACTCCAAGTATAACTGAGAGTAATTTGGATGGTATTAGGGAAGGGTGTAGCCAAGAAAAATGGCTTTGGAGGTGTTATTTTGGGAGAATATAAAGTACCCTTTTTTAAGAGAGGTGAGGGTCACTATAGGAAAATCATAAAATATTATTTTATTATACAATAATATTCAGTTTATAATGGCTCCAAAAAAAATTTATTTGAACGATAAGGTGGGGATGGGTTGAAAAAATATCAACCAATAGGTTTTAAATAGTTTTAGATCATGATATTTACCTTATCTTTTAGATTTAACTCTTTGTTAAATAGTTTAACTTTTACCATGTATTGTGGTATTATTATAATAAATGGCAAATAAACATACTATAAAAATATAATAGAACCCCAAGAGGTTAATTATTCATATATCTAACCTTATTTAAGTCCTTTGGCCGAATCATATATTTTTTAAATTATTATATCAATTAAAAATATAGTATTTGTTTTAAAAACACATTTATACCAATTTTGACACTATTTGGTATTTTTTGTGAAAGTCAAAACAAATTTATCCCATAGAAGAAAATTTATTTAATCAACCCTAACATGTCATATTAACTTATAAAATTAGTGGAATTCATCCAAAGCCTCAATTTAAATTTATTTTGATATTTATAATATCAATTATTTTAATCTTTCATTAATAAGGTAATTACAACATCATCATTGTGTAATTAATAAATTTAATTATTTAATGTATAAAAAATATAAATAAAAAATAATTATGTATAAAATAGTTTTATCTTTCAAATAAATATTTATAGTTGAATTTATATTATGAATAACCCTATATTAAAAATGGTTTAGTTATCAAACATTGAATTTCAAACTTTTAACTCTTCTTTAAATAAAATAATAATAAATGTCCTAATTAAATCCAAGTGGACCCAAATGATCATATTTTATTCCTAAGGTTGAATTTGGTCAAAAAAAATTATCCAATAGAATTAGGACATGTGTTAGGGTAATTATAATATCATTTTTTACCTTTAGTTCCCCTATTTACTTTTATCTCTGGTAAATAAAAGTCAAAAGTTATTATTCACCAAAAAATTAATTTTATGTTATTGAAACTCATTTTACTTATTGATGTTAACAGTGTCTCAATGATTATTAAAATTTAGTTCACAGAACTGGTAAAATTAATTTTTATGATAATTTTCAAATGCGCCAAGAAGATGGGTAAAAGACGGTAAATAGTTCAATAAAATTTATATATCTAATATTATTAACAAGGACTACAATTAATTAAATTGAAAATATATAGGTATTATGTATCTATATTTACCTAAAATAAATTTATACAATATAACTAATTATTTATAGGTATTGAAAGTTTTCATAATGGCATGTTTGATTGGTCGTTGTGTGTTAGAAATCGAAACTGCCTACATCGTAAGCTGTTAAATTATTCAAAGAGAAGAGTACCATGGAAGCTTGGGGTGTTATAGTAAATTAGAGTGTTTTGGTAATTTTTACCATTATCTCTTTATTTTTAAACCCCCCAAATCCCTTTTGATGATTACCATGACATAAATCATTTTTACAACTAAGGGGTTAGGAAACGTACTATAATAGAACAAGAGATTCATAAATGGACCATGGCTTCTATTATAGTCTATATACCATGAAAATAGTTGATGATGTGATTTTTATTAATTTTAAATCAGTTAATTAAAAATTATTTATTATATAATTACATTTACGTCATTTTTTGAAACTATTAATTTTATATTACATTAAATTAATCAAGACAAAAATTGAAATAGAATATATATCCTATAAATATACCTAATATAATATATATTTCTATAAAAATAGTGGTAATCAATAACTCACCCAAAAAATCATTTGAAATTTTTTAATATCATTTAATTCATTTTCCTACTGCTTGCAGAAGCATTGTATCGACAATTCATTATAATTTATGTTAATTATTTAATCAATAAAAATTAAAAATAAATTATGTAAGTTCAATATAATTTTTTTAATTCTTTAAATAGGTATATTTACTCACATCTATGCCATGAAAACATATGTGAATATGTTATTTTGACATTTTAGGCCATGAAAATGCATTGCGCAAAATTTGGATATGTGACATCTTATATGAATCCCAAATTCATATTTATCCAAAAATGTTACAAATAATACTTTATATATACAGTCTAATTTACTAAAGACTTTTAACTTCTAAAATATTATATTTAAGTCACCAAATTTGGCATTTCCAGTATTGTGCATGTGTTGTGTCGATATTGAAAATGAATTTCCAATTCATCCGGAATTAAATACTAAATTATATGTATAGAATTAATTTTCATGATATTTATAATGTATTAACATAAATTATTCATTACAAACATTTAAAAAATTCATTATATTTATGTCTTGGTGATGTCATAAAAGATTCCACATTCCATAAAAATTGTATTTTTTACTATTCACAAAAAAACCCAAAAAATCCCAAACATTTACCAAAAGATAAATTTTATATGATTATTAGAAAATTGATATCTCTTTATAGAATTATATTTTCAAAAGAGGTATAAAATAATTAACATAATAACTAATAAAATGAAATGAAAATAACTTTTGAAGAAAACATATTTTTTGAAGAATAAAATGACTTTACTAAAAAAATGATTACTTATTATCTATGCATTAATAAATATATTTTTATTAATTATATACTTATATATATTTTATAATTTGGATAATAATGTCTATATCACCAAATTCAATGGGTAGGTCATAATAATAACATTTAAATAATAATATATGACATCTCATTTAAGTTCGGTGTTGTGTGTAAAATATGATATTGAACACAGCTTTGTTTTAATGTATTGGGGTGTTATAATGCATATATTAATGTGAATAATATTATCCATACCTTATCTTATATATTTATATATATATATATATATGGAGAATGAAAATGGTCCACTCTTATGTATGTCTTGTACCAAATAAATAAAAGCACATTTCTCATAATATCTTAACCGGTATGACTTTAAACTACATGGAATTATCCCTTCTCCCAAGAATATAAAATGTATTATGTGTATTATTAATTGAATTTGGTATATGTTGGTTATATTCCATTCATAAGGATATATATGAAGCACGAATCATGGGCCCGATCCTGACATCATAATCACTTTTTGTCTCCATAGATGGGGATAAAGTCTAGAGTTCAAAACTATATATCTTTAAACCAGAAAATCATGAACTAGGAAAAGATATATGAAGAAACACTACCACATATATATTTTTTCATCTCTTCATGTATTTTATTATAACATTGGTACAAGGGTAACCGGTCTTCTATTATGAATTGGTAATGATTCAGGAGAATATTTTAAATCTATATGTGATCCCATAGGTTGGAAAGAATCCACTTAAAATGGTGTGATGAGACCATCCTCCCACCCTCTTGACTAACAAGATTTCTTAACCGTTATTTGAAAAACACAACAATGACTTCATGCCTTTGAAAATCAATCTGAATGTGACAATTTTTTCAATTATTAATATAGGCATGGGTAAATCAAGATTCCATTATATATAGTATTAAATACAACTTGTATTGAAATATAGGTACCAATTAAGTTCATGAAGATTACATGAAGTAAGTTTATTTCTCCATAAAACTGAAAAAGGTTTATTCCTATGATAACAATAAGAAACACATTACTTCCTTTTTACCAAAAAAAATTATTCTTCTAACATATTATATTTTTTATTAGGTATTTATAAAACATTTATATCAATGTAATTTTATATAAAAAATACATTATTTTATTATTGGAATGAATTTTTCTATTAATTAACTAATTGTACAATAATGTTTATATCATAGAAAATTTTTAAGGGATATTAAATATCTAATTCATACACTGTTTTGGAAGGATAATTATTCATATAATCATTATCAAGTATATACAAAAAAAGTATTTAAAATTTTAGGGAGATAAATTAATTTTGTATTATCAACATTATTATTTGTTATGTTTATATAAATAAATATTTTGGAAATAAAGGTAATACATAAATCATCCAGTGTTAGTTTCGTCTTAAAATCATTATGTATTCTATGATGTAGCTAGTTGTAAATCCCAAAAATCACTGATTTTTATTGCAAGGACCTTTAAATCATAAGGGAAGTGGTTAAATCATATCTGCTCAAAATAACTAATCAACCCTAAATATATGTGTAGATGGAGGAACAAAATAAGGATTATAAGGAGTTATGTCATAAGGTATGAAATATTCTAGAGTTAAACATTGAAAATGTCGTAATTTTATGATTTAGGAAATAAATATGTGTTCTATCAACACTTGAATTAATGAAGGTGTTGTTTGATGATTCACATAACACATTATTATATATCTATCTAGTAATAACATTGATGTATATATGTATCAAGAATCATTTTAAGTTGGAAAAAAAGAATTTTTGGACTAGAAATTATGTTTCATAATGATTTTTATGTAATAAGTCTATGGGGATGATGAAACCATTACCCATACATTTCTAGAAAATGGAGAACATCACCATGTATTTTTTTATAGTTCATCTTAATACCTTTACATTCCATATTTCTATTTGGGTTATATATGATCCCATTAGGAATTCATCACATTTCATTTATATTTGAGAATATTTCCTAGTAGATCAACTATATTATATACACACAAAGTAAGTGGTATGGTTTCAAAGCGCACCACTCCTAACTGTATTTGATAAATATATTTTGTTTACCATGGAGTTTTGTATAAGTATTAAACAATAATTAGATACATATTGGAGCTCCAGCACTACTTATCAACCTCATACTAATTGTATATTTGAAAGGCCATTCAAACACACTGAGATATGTTTAAATCATAATAAATTTATTTCAATGGAAGTTGTTATAAAAATATTTTCCTACTAGAGTTTTAAAATAACATTATTTTTCATTCTAGGATTCAAATTGAACAATATGAGGTGTTAAATGTGAATAGGTGTAAAATGCAATGTGTATTAATTAATTTTGATAGTGTAAGCTACTAGGCATATATCTATCTTAAGCGATGTCCGGGAAGATTCAAAAAATTTATTTGAACATTAAAGCATTGCATAGTTTACAAAAGATCTATAATGATCATCACTGATTATAATGGGATATTGATGTTGAAGGGAAATTATTCATTACAATTTCACCATGGAAGTGGTTATGATATTTGGGATGAAAGAAACGTGGATACCAAGTTATGTAAAACCATTCAAAATCTGTTATCATGATAAAAATAGGAATTGTTATTTTACACTTCCACAAAACCTCTTCTTGGTGCATGATGTGTTCCATGAATCACATTTGAGGTAGTACTACATGATCAATCATAGGTTTTGAACACAAAGGTTATATAATTGAAATAAGATATTTCTTATCAGAAAAAACTATTATAAATATTGAATTTTAGAGATGAATTCTTAAAGAGCAAGAGAACTCACCTAGTTAAATTCCATAGGAGATATAAATAACTTGGGTAAAGAACGTGTGAATGTTAACAGACAATGGTTCAAAAGTTCATTAATTATCTTCATTAAATGAATCAAATTTTGTGGAATAAGTTATTTTAAGGGGTATAAAGTCACACAAAATGAATTTATTTTATAAATTTCCTTAAAATAAATAATACATTAAATAAATTTTTGCAAATTAAATGCTAGGAAAAAAGTAATTGTAATTCATTTTATTCTAATAAAATTTTATAACACAAGATAAAAATTACAACCTCATTATAATTCAATATTAAACATCTCAAGGAATTATAATATAAATTACATTTTAATTAAATAATAAACCATGAATATAACTTCTTCGTCAATATGGGGTTTCCGGAAGATCATAACCCTGATTTCAATTATGGAAATACAGAAAATAATTTAAAATATAATAGATAGGATTATACAAAATTGAATGAAAATAATAAATTATTTTAGTAATGTATATAAGGTTATAGATATAAATTAAATTTTACTATTATATATATGGTCATTGGAAATATATTTATCTGATATATGGTTAATAGAAATATTGGCATTGTATATATGATCAATAGGTATTTCAAATGGGTATTTTTTTAATTAAAAATATTGCAATTGACGAATAATAAATATTACAATTAACAAATAATAAATAATTCATGAATGAGATTACAAAAATTATTTTATCATTATAATTTATTATAAAAATTAGTTAATAATAATTAAATTTTATATATATATTGTTTTTATTATTCTAATTATTAATAAATTATTTGATGTATTCATAGAATTTAAAAAAAACCATACCAATGGAAAAATAAAATAAAATTTTGACAAGGTGAATAATTAAATTTTAATATAATGTGGTTAAAATTATTTAATATTAAAAATAATATTTTTCATAGAATTTTCTTGCACATATATTTTTTTAACTTAATTAAGTTAATTAATAAATTTACAATGATTAAGGTAATATAAAAATATATTATAACTAACTTAATTTTTAATTTATAGGAAATAATATTAAGAACACAGAATGTCTTAATAGACAATAGTTTTACAAAAAATATTATATATATATATAAATTTTGTTTTCAATTAAAATTTAAATTTACATTTTATTAAAATTTAATAGGATAAAATCGAGTAGAGATTTTTATGAAAACAATGAAATTAGGTAAATAGGTTAATTTCATTTTTGGGACAAAAAATAAAATTACTAATATAAATATTTAATTACCAAGATAAATGTAAAATGTGATAAAAAGGGTTTAACAAGTGATAAAGACATAAAATATCATAAATTTATTTCCATAAAAGAGTGTTTGAGTTACTTATTGTCTAAAACATATCCCCCTCTATTATTTTACATCTTTATTCTCAATTTCCTTTTAAAATGATATCATTATACTATGTGGAGTTGATATTTTTGAAACATCCACTCAAAATAACTAATAATAAGTACCCACCTCTACCCCTAGAAAACCCCTCAAACCATTCCATTATTGTTATAATCTGTAGCAATTTTAAATCTCCCAAAAACTTATCCTACATGTGATAGATTGTAATTCTGTAAAGGCATCCTAAATCCTTCATTTGAAAAGAACTAATGTCAAAATGGGGTGAATTGATCCAGAAAGTATCTAAATTCTTCTATATTTTTATTAATCACCTTCTCATCTAAATTTCATATAAATATTAATATTTATTTTAATGATTTCATAATTACATAATTATTATTTTTATAAAGTTATAATAATATTACATTACTCTAAAAACATAATCATTCATTTGTATAACATGTTTCCATTTTGGTTGGTTCAATGACCTACAAGAACGATGTTATCGAAATACATCATTATTTTTACTATGAATAAGTTTCAATATATTAGAAATTATAATATAATATATTAAGTATTAACAGATTTCATGAATATATATATTGATTGATCGCATTAAAATTATTAGTCATTATAAAGTAACTCATAGTTACAGATTATTTTCCTGAAACATGTTCGCTATTGATTTCATCTTCACCCATCATAACCAAAACTTCCATAAAATGAACACGGGACAATATAAATCATCAAAACTAAATGGTTACAATTCCTTGATTAATCTTGGAAGTATTAACATGATATCCAATAATAGAGACTACATCACCATTAAAAACTTATATGAAATAATATAAAATAACAAACTTCTCACAATGAAAATAAATAATAACAAACTAATATATGTGTTATGAAGGTTTATAATTGAAGAGTATAAATGTTAATAGATATTAATAAGTTTTTGAAATGAGTTATAATGATGATTATTTTTATTATAATGCAGTTAAATGTTTTTTCATTAAATTCAATAGTAAAGGTATGGTTTTCATTACCAATCTGTTTTGAAATGAAGATTGTTTATATTTGAATTTCATTAGCCGTAAATTGCATATTATTTCCCTATAAACCACATTTGTTTTCTCATCATTTATTTATTAATTGATATTACATGTATGAATACCATCTCAACTCCATTTTGTTATCAATTCAACTAAAAGTTTGTTTGTATGTCAAGCCAAACATATATTTTATTTTTTGTCAGGAATATTTATATTTAATGTCCATATACTTTATATTGTCCTATGAATGTCCTCCCATGCACATAATTGATTTCATAAGGTCACATTATTCCCTATTTTATATAATCTTATAATGTTTTAAATTAATATTTTAAATTATTTCTCCATTGGTCTTTTTATAATGAAATTTAATTTCTTTATAATTGTATAAAATAATTAATGTTTTTAATCTTTTTTCCAAAATAATATATTTTCCCACCATATTTATCATTTTTATTTAAAAAAATTATTTTCCATATATTAATTTTCTTAAAATTTAATTTTTATTCCAATTATTTACAATTTATTATCCTTGAAAATAATGGTTATAAAATTAAAAGGATATTTATTATATGCTTTTTAAAACAATTTCATAAATAACATATATATATTTTTTAATATATACCCACTTATTTTATTGTGAATTAAGTTTAAGTAGTGATTTTATATAATGACACCATTTACGTTCATTATCCCGATGTCTTATGATAATTTCTTATATAAGTTTTCATGGAACGTTAATCTTTTCCATGCTTCAATTGAGTTGTGATGTGATTAAGAATGTTTTTACGTAATTATAGAACACTTAATTATGGTATGTTATTGTGAGATTTTTTGGTCTCTTATATCCATCCAGTTCATTGGTTAAAGTTTTCTATATCATGATATAATTTTTGGTCATTATTATGCTTCCTCACAACATAATGTGTGGACATTATTGGATTTATTTTCAATTTAATGTGTGGATTTCATTGGGTGTGTTCACAGTTAAATATGTGGGCACCATTGGGCATGATTATAAATAAATTCAAGGGAATGATTTTTTTCATCAAAATATTATGATTTCCAATTCTTATATTTCTAAAAATTATATTTTTTTTATACCCTAGAAATTGGTTGGGCTCCAAGGATATGGATTATAAACACATGTTTTCACATTTAAGTATCTCATTTATCATGTAATTTTTAAAAACAAAGTGGCATGACTCATGATTTTATGATATATGTCTTATTTGTTAAGGTTCTATTATGTAGTATTTAAGCACCTTGATCATGTTATCATACCCTAATTCTCATATTACACATATTAATGATATTCAATTATTATCTTGTATGATTACTCTTACTAAGAATATATGCTCATCATTTTATTATGCTTTCATTCCCCATGTTTTTAAAATATTATTTTTTATGATGCCTATAAAAGTGTATAATGTGATAAGAATTATTTTGGGAGATGTTGAAAATTTTGAAAAATAATATTTTTTGAATATAATCTCAAAATACACATCTGCTTTAGTTTTTTGGGGTGATGGATTATAATATATAGAGAATAATTATGTAAAATGATGTATTAATTGTAAATTTCGTGAAAGGGGTCACCTATTTAAATGAAAGACGTTGATAATTCTATATCACAGGTCAGAATATGGACCACCCATTATAACATCTCAAAAATATCAATAAACCCACTAAAAACTGTATCATCAGTTCCATATGAATTATTTCATTATTTGTGTGACACCAAACTGATATACATAATCTAGTCCCTCAGATCTTACATCCATTGTTATAAATAACCCACAACCCAAGCATCCATCATGTGATAATGAACCTAGACCCCAACACATCTCATATTCATATCAATGGTTGGTTTTATCTCCTAACCCATAACATAATTTCTCAGTGGTTATATTTGCGATAAATCTTCCCATATAAGTCAATCCACCATTTGATTCACATTAATTACTTGTGTGGATAGAAAACAACTTATCAAATACATCACAAAACCATGGTTTTGATTACCACTAAAACTATCACCACATTATTTCATTTAACAATACAAACATAATAACCAAAAAGTAAAATTCATATTTCACAACATAAAATAAATATATGAAATAAAAAAATATGATACAAAAAAACTAGTTTCTAAGGGGTAGGAGAATCACTCATCCTTTAAAATTTATAGACAAAAATAGGTTGGTTACCCACTCACCTAAATAAAGTCACATACCAGTAGTTATCAAAGGATACCATGAAGATGGACCACATATTTCATGCTTCCAATATTAGAGAAGTAACCTAGAATTCCTATCATTTGTCCATTAATTACAATACCCACTACATAATCCAACTGCCCCTTATTATTTTTCTAATACATATTGGTGATGTTCATCCCAAAATGGCCATAGTATCTCACAAACTATACCAAAATCACAAAAGGTCCTTGTCAAAAAACAATTACTCACAATATAAGAAAACCCCATAAGGAAATTCCACAATGTTTATGATGATCTTAAATAATGTTTTTGTTGACCTCATATGCCAATCTTATTCCTATAATAATTGATAATGTATCCATATCCAAACACACATTTACTTTTGAAGGAGAAGCACTCACCTCACATTACAATCTATATTTAAAAGGGACTAATGTAAATAATGATTCTAAATGGAATAATATAGAACTTACCTATCTCGCTCAATCACATCCTAAAATCAACAGAAGTCAAGAAACCTTACCCAGGGTCCAAAATATTTTAATTCTACAAGTCATGGCAATCAAGGGTCCATCTATGAAATATCGCACTCTTTGGGTCATGATCAATACCATTGGAAGTTGAGGCATCAAATTAATCATTTAAAGGTCCATAACATACCAATCCATATTCTTTCTACCACCAATTGTAAATAGAGAACTATTATTTTAAATTTAAATTATATCACACATGATTATTGAGGCCTCATATTATATTCCACATGAAAACATGAATAAACTAAATAAATATATTTAGGGGCCACCATCATAGAGTGGAAGTTTACCCCTTAGGTTGATAACATCCATGCCTCATCCAAGCCTAATCTCGCTATCTCCAAACATGAATTAAATTTATATTAATTATTAAAATTAATAATTTATTGAGGAATTTAATCCATTGTCATCCAATATACAAATACAAACCATTTCTTCTTAATAGACCAAAAATTCATCATACACAATATAAAGGGTCCATGGAACACCTTCATCACTACAATTGGAACAATAAATACCATTTAACTCCCAACCATTTATTAATTATATCCAATTAAACCAATTTCTCAAATAAATTAATTGGAAA
The DNA here is from genome assembly GCA_963277665.1 of Viscum album. NCBI lineage: Eukaryota > Viridiplantae > Streptophyta > Magnoliopsida > Santalales > Viscaceae > Viscum > Viscum album. The sequence goes on from OY728154.1 coordinate 21,596,927, forward strand.
ACATAAACCAATCAAAATAGGGATGGACACTGTGTGTTCATTATCCTAGTATGTTATATCCACCACACACAAAATCATTAACACATCGGGTTGATTCCTCTAATATTTGAAGGAATAATCATAAAACCCCTGACATAAACCTAGAAATTAAAAAACATTACAGTAGGAATAAAAACTAATGAGGAATTATAAAACCAAAATATTAATCACTATGGAAATACCACAAAATCAACACATCTTTAAAGATAATTATTGGAGGAAGAAGTATGGGAGGATCTAGCCAAATAGCCTTCCCCAAAACCAGTGTACCATCTAAATCATGATAGGTGATATCCTAGAAAATATGGATATAAAATATTTTAAAAAAAACATGAAAATAATCCTATCATGGCCTAGCCCAAGGGAGTAATGACACAACACCCCTCATCGAAGGATGCACTATATCTTGACACACTTGGTTGTTTGGTAATACCAACCCACACATCTATTATGGTGGGGAAAATTGCACTATAGAATAAGCCTCCTCTCATATGTTCTTCATACCCCTACTTCTGAAACACCCTTCAAAAGTAGACTATGGGTTGTGGTGGGATTCTTTTTTCCACTATAACACCATCTCAGTGTATCTCTCCTTGATATGAAATGAGTTCCCCCCTTAAACCTCACAATCCATCCACCCCCATTATAATTTCATCTCAGAGGATTCTAAAAATTAAATCTTATGAAGAGGGTTTGTGGGGAGGTCACCTTCCTTCATGAAACTACCTTCACGCTTCCTTAAAACATTAATATCACAAATCAAATTCCATGATACAACATCCCATATATGTGAGGAGTTATCTCTAATACATCATACTTTTGTAGAATTTTAACCCCAAAACATCTCTAACACTCACTTGATCACCCGAGACACCAACCAAGACATTGAACACATATGAAATGCCTCCCATAGATTCTACAATAGTCAAAATTCTATTGTGAAACCCAATTTTAAAATTACCCCTCTCAATGACCAATAAATAAAATTAATTTTAATTAACTGACCCATAACAATGTGGGTGATGCAAATTCCACACTATAACACTTCTTATCCCTAAGATTCCTTTCCATGCATGACTTATGGCTCGCATTGGTCAATGGGCCCTAGTGCACAATCTATCTTATGATATTCAACTATTCATGGAACTATCAAAAGTGGTGTCAAACCAATGGAATATTCCAAAACCCGTATTCCACAATCTCCATATCAATACCAAAATTTTCTATCCCTTCAAATGAAAAGCTATGATCCTTGTCTATGCCCTCATTCTCAATCACATGTTAAATAAACTTTGTAGTACCCCACAACACCCATTATCTTCATAACCTAATGCCTTGCACATCGAAGCACCAACTCTCTCAACCAATTCCACTAAAATGACATAATATTAGAATCACTCATAATTTTAAGGTAATCGATTCCCAATATCCATGATAAATTTGAAAGGGATATATGAAACCATTAACCACTCGGTGTTATAACCCAACATCTCCAGTATAATCCTAGATGACTCCCAGTCTCACCCCTAATATAGAATTCATGAAAAGAAACCTCACTCCACAATACTAGCTAATATAATTCTATTTGTATACTGATATTTATTGACCCCGGTCTTCCTATCAATCCTTTTCAAATATTCATACCAAATCATCCTCTAAACCATAACCGACAACTCATTCTCATAATTTAATAATGTTCTAAATTACTAAATTATAATTAATCAATAAAAAAATATTTATATATTTTACATTGATGTATTATATCCTAGTCGCATGTATCTATGTATCAATACAATAACATAACCACCCCCTGAGTTTGGCCTACAAAGATGCCTCTCTTGGCATCAATCTTCAATCACATAAACAAGGGTTGAAACTGATTGAAAAAATAGGAGACCCTCACAATAGTAACCCCTTAGTCCATCTTAATAATAATGATCCAATAATATTCATCCAACAATGATATTAACGATTCCTAATCATATCCCTCCAATAGATACATACCACAAGTGTAAGAACCCGACCGTAAATATGACATATTCTAGTTATTTTAGAACTATAAATACCTTTGTCTTTCCAAATATATTTTAGGTTTATAGTTTGAGAAAATTATTTCAAACTATCACATAGTAGAACCATATATAACAAGTGGATACTAATACTCAATATCCATTTGTTTCAATAAAGGAAACCCTTTTTAGATAAATCATGCCTTCTTTTCATGAAAAATTGTCAAAAATTTAATCTTGACCTAATCATATCCCTAATATTCTATAAAATCCAATGAAAGACATTTTCAAGATGTGGTATTAGAATTAGAATATTAATAAGGGACATTAAGTGAACAAAAAAAGTTATTCTATTGAAAACCCATAAAACATTTTCATAGAAACAAACCTTTTTACCCCAAAAATGAAGCTTCTTTAAAAAAATATCATTATCTTACATTTTAAATATCTAATTATTTTTAAGGAAATAAATTAAAAATAACATAAAAATATGTAGGTATCTTTGGAAATTCTTTTTCCATGTCACTCTTATGAATAGAGTAACCAATATAGTCAATATCTAACTCCAGAGTATCCAATACATTGGGGATAAAACATAACCACCAATCCTTTGTATATCATGGAACCAACCATCATTGGTTATTAATCTAACCTAACATCTATTTTTTATTATTGAACCACCCATTATGGGTTTATAATATAACTACACATCATCATAAATAATTCATAAGAACCTTAATATAATAAAAATCCAAAATATTTGTTTTATAAAACATTCCTTGAGGGAAATCAGTCATTTTAAAATAATATAACACACAAAGCAAAAAAATTACATTCAAAATAACCATGTAATATTTTCAAATAGTCTTAAAACAATATGGCTTCATGACCGTATGAAAATCATATCATTATGTAAAATTAAAAAAATATTCCTTTTGATATTTTAAAAAATAATCATTGAAATGGGATTTTATAAAATAATGTCAATTTCAAAAATCATAAAAAAATCTGCTTTTGAAAAAAATTGAATGAAATTTAAAAATTCAATTTTTAAAAAATTATTTTACTTTAAAACACATTCCATAAAATAATTTAAAAAAATATATACATGAAACATAAAGATAAATCTTTTAAAAATTTAAAACGAGGAATTTTCATTAAGTAGTCCCCTATCGGGAATGTGACTCATCACATACATTATTTTTATTCCTGAAAAAAAAAATCAGGTTGAGTTATATTTACATGAGACCCTTTTCATGTTTATTATTCATTTTATATCACTCATTTATATGTTATATAATTAAATAATCATTTATGTTCATGTCGAATGTTTTGACGATATTCGACACATAAGTCCAGAATAGCCATAGTAAGTCTACTATGTCCAAAACATTTATCATTACAACATATCTAGAATAATATTAATGAAATTAATATAATATTTATACATAAATTATACATTAAATCAAAAAGGTAAAAATAGTTATGTAAAATATACAATATTACAATCATGGAGGGGGTATACCATACATATACATGAGTAACATTTCCATTTTTGAACGATCAATATGGAAAGAACGTATGTATATTATAAAATTTAAATAATTATAATAATATCTGAAATATTACATTACTTCTTTAAATATTCTTATATGTATCATTCATATGATATGTTGAAAGAAATGAATCACAACACATCATGGAGGCGGTAGTCCACACGTACACACAAACGACATTATCATTTTAATGTGCACAAAAATATAATAATTTAAATGATGTATAATATTTTAATAATGATAAATATGTAATTATAATCATATAAAAAATATTAATTAGGTCATTATAACCTGTCCTAATTAACGGTAATGGAAAATAGATTACATCAGTTCCCAAGGCAGTAGTTCACTATACACATGAACAATTTATTATGTTCCCATTTGATGGAAGAGGTGATTTATATATTTAATTAAAATAAAATTATAACATATTAGTTTATATAAGATACTGGATTTATTATTTTATCAAAAATGTAGAGTATTTTTTAGATGTGGAAGAATAAATAAAATAGAAATTCTTGATTAAAATGATACCTCTTCTTTGGACAAGATTTTTTTCTTAACACCTTAAAAGCACTAAGGATGTTGTTATACCAAAAATAAGACCTATATAATTAGTGGAGGGATTCTAGGAAAGTATATTTTAAGATATTGGCCTATCAAAATTGGTTTTGAAACATGTTCAAATGAGAATAAGCAGTCTCCTTTATAGGAGAGTGAAGGGGAAGTCGTGGAATTTCTCAAAATATTAAATTAATGAAACATAAGTTATAATTAAAAATGTCTCTAAAGTGTCTTATTTATAATATAAGATAATTATGTGTGTAAATAAATAGGTCCAATAATTTTTAGTTATTTTAATGTCACATTCGTAGCCATATCATTTATTTTCGTCCTTTACACAACCTCTTAAACTCTTCGTAGACAACATGGGTTTTTATACTTTCACTATCAATATTTGAACTATAAAATAGAAAAAATCCCATAATTGGATCAGTTTTGATATTTCAAACCTCATTCTAATAACTTGGCCAAATTTTAAATTTTTTGGAATTTTATATCATTTAATTAAATATTACTTATTTTAAAATATCACTCATGTCATTTTTGACACTATTCATTAATTTTATAATATAAATTTGAATGAAAACATTTAACACATAAATAAAATATAAAATTAATATATAAAATTTATTTTATTACATTAATTATCTCATATTATATTTTTTTTATATTTTTAATATTATTTCTTTTATTTTTCCATTTATTAAATAATTGCAACATCCCTAATGTGTAATAATTTAAGGTAATTATCATTTTATAAAAATTAAAAATATATTAAAATGATGAAGATAAATATTTTCGATTTAAAATAATTATTTGTAGTCAAATATATCGTCTCTATAACCACATTTTAAAAATGTCATAGTTATTAAAAAAATGAGTGTGAAATTATTGACTTTCATATAAATAAAACATTATAAATGTCATAACCACATAAAAATGCCAAAAAACACCATATATTCTAAACATGGAAGAGTATGGTTGAATATTACCCATCCAAAAAAAAATTGATCAAGTATTAAGGTCATTTTAAATTCCTTTTGATATTATATTTAAAATTAATTACCAGATTTACAATTTACCGTGGTAACAAAAATTACCCAACTTACTATTCATACTATCCAAAACTAAAATTAACCTATTTATTAATTTTTTAACTCTATTTTATAAATATGTTATTCATTTAAAAAAACTATAATCCTAAATTTTTCAATATTTAATTTGAACTTAAATAAGAAAAACGAAAAGAAAAATATTTTTTCAGACAATTCTATTTGTAAACATAAAAAGTTTTTATAATAAACTAATGTATAAAATACAATTCAAAAAAAGGAATTATATTAAATAAAAATTAACAAATTAAATTTTAACACTAATCTACAATACAATTTTACTTTTCTAATACATGAAAATAAAAAACGATTTTCAATAACAGTGAGTATTTTTCCCTATTCATTGAAAAATAAAACTTTTTTAGAAGACTAACAATATTTCACCATAAGATAATTTGAATATTCTTAATTCAAGAAGGATATTTATTTCCTTAAATAAAATTTCTAATATTTTAGAAAATAAATTATTTTGTTTTCTCAAAAAAATTATAAAAAACATAATTTAAGAATGTGTATTGAAAAATAAAATTATTTTACTAAAATTAATTTCTTAATTTACTAAGCATAAATTAATAAATTATTATTGAATAATTCTATTTTATATTTCATAATTCAATTATTATTATTCATTCTAGTAAATTTAATATCCAGGTTATAACAGTAACATAATTACAATATTTCATTGTTCATTTAAGACATGTGTGGCATATCATGTATTCTATTGAACAATATTTCTTTGTAAAAACATAGGATGTTACATTCCTACCTATGGAATGTTTTTCCACAAAATTTCGAAATCGGGCTCAGTAAATAATGTTTGAATTTTCAGATTACCTTTTTTTGACTCCCACATCAGAAAAGAGATTTATAAAACTTCCACTTCCAAAGAAAGGGATTTATAATGTCCATGCTCAATAACATATAACTGGGATTCCATATCGAAAAAAACAGACATGGGAGAGAAAATATGACCCCATGTACTAATAAAGATTAATAGATAACATGGTCCAGAGAAAGAGAACAATTAGAAAGCACTAAATCTATAATGATTTAAAATATAATTGATTTATGGGTAAAAAACATATAACATTTTCGTTTCAAGATAAATTTCACATATTTTAGGAATTACTTTACTTCCCTATCTAAGAACATGATTATATACACATACATGACATGTAGAGTTTTAACTTTAATAAATTTCCAACACAGTCTCATCATTTTCTCCGAATGATGAGTATTTATGATGAATTATTCATGCTTGAAGCATTAGAATCATCTTTTATGGATCAAAAAATCGAAAATGTAAAAAAATATATTCCTCCTATTTTTATACATTAACCAAAATGGTTCGGATATGATAAAAAAGTTTCCCATAAATAATAAACGTTTAACAAAAAGAAAACCTGCCTTTATCCCCAAAATTCAATAGTAATAACAAATTTTCATTTTAGATAATTTTATTAATAATTGTCTATAATATTCTAAAAATAAGTAAAAACAATGATTGAAACAAAAACATTCAGAAGGATTTGATCACATAGTCTTCCAGGATAAAATTTTGTATTTATCTCCAAAAAAAATTAATGACTCTTAATATCCGACTCCACAATATATATTCTAGAATAATATAATCTCCAAGATATTCTACTGATTTGTATAACTAGACTAAATCACTATAAATCCACAATAAAATCATATTTTCTTATAAAATTCTATTAAACCTTTATTTAAAAAAATTACATTATTTTCTATTTACCTTAATTATAAATGATTCCCAAAAGAGTGAACATCTTACTAAATAACATTAATCACTTCATCACCACTTTATCTTCCAATCCCATCGAAATATTTTCGATAAACATATGTTACCAAATTAAACTTTTTATTCATTCTTATAAATTTTTTTCTAAAATGAAAATGTCATTATAACCAGGACATCACGTAGGCTCATGGTAGGTAATGTGCCCTTATAGAAATTTAGTTATGAGTTCAACTCTCACAGCCTTAGCGGATGCGATGTGTTATCACATGATCTGTGGGTTGTCCATTTCTAAAGCTAAATAATTCTAAAAAATTCCAAAAAATATTAAAAAATCCTTAAAATTAACTTAATATATTCAACATAAATAAATGTTTTAACCACAAATATTATCACACACTTTTCATTTTTCATCAAAAAAAAAGAAATAACCCATAAGTACCTTAAATATAATGTATCTGAACATATATGTCAAGGCCAAAAAATTGGTTCCAAAGACATTTAACTTATTCACAAACTTATATTTATAAACTCATGAAGATGTACATAATTATTAAGAAGACCTCACAAGAAAGTAAATCCTAATCTCCAAAACAATCTAGAACTTGTACTGATTCCAACTATTAGGACCCATACATATAAAGTTCAAATTATAGTTATATTGAAACAAGAAAAAAATTCTTTTCCTAATGATTATTTATGTTTAGCGTTTTATATAACTATAAAAAAAACAAACCTAGTAAACTCATATATTAAAAATGGACACATATACACAATTTCCATTTTACCCACCAAAAGAAACACTTTAAAAACAAAATATGTTTTCTTTTCCTGAAATATCTTCTAAAATTCGATCTTAACATTATCCTCATCCACAATATCTTATAAAATCATGTGAAGAACATTTTTAAAATATTGTGTGGTAAAAAATCTCAATAAGGGATTTAAAATTAATAATTTTGTTATTCAATTGAATGCACATAAAAACATTTTCTCAAAAACATACCTTTTACCCAAACAATGAAATCATCAACTCAAAAATATCATTATCTTAAAATTTTAAAATAAAAAAAATTCTATGAAAACTGATTAAAAATCACATAAATGATAAGTTGGTAACTTGGGATATAATTTTTCAAATAACTATTATAAATAGAGTAACTAATATGGCCAATATCTAGCTCCAGAATACCCAATGCTTAGGAGGTTAAATAGAACCCACCCATCATTGTTTTATCACAGAACCACCCATCATTGATTAATAATGTGACAACCTGAACATGGTATTTTATGAAACCACCAATAATGTTTTTATAATGGAACCATATGTCATCATAAAATATTACCATGGACCATAACATAATCATAAAACTTGAATGATTTCATCATAAAAACATTCCATGAAAAATATATTATTTTTAAATAATATTGACCAAATACAAAGGAAACAAATTTACATGAAATTAACCGTGTATTATTTTAATGGAAGAAGAAAAAAATTACCCATCATGAAATCATTAAAATCCTCTAATTCTATATAAGTTAAAAAAATATTCTTTTGGACTTTTATAAAATAAATCATTAATAGTGGATATTTTTAAAGGCATTATCTTAATTAAAACAATAACAAATAAATTTTTGAAAACATTTAAGAGAAATTATAAAATTAATATTTTTAAACATTAATTTCCATACAAATAAATTCATAAAAATAAATTTAAAAGAACATGGAGATGAATGAGAAGGAAAAATATTTAAAACATTTCAGAAGATAGTTTTTAGTTATAAAGTCTATTACCATGAGGCCGAATCATCAGGTAATTTTTTTTTTCTTATTGGTGAATAAAAGTAGGTTAATTTATAAATTTTTTATAACCTTATTTATTTTTATTTTTTCTTTTTTAGCACTTATTTATATGTTATATTCTTTTACTTAATCATTTTAGTACATGTTGGATGTTTTGATGATATTTAGTACCTAAGTCAAAAATGGATTCCATAAGTTGACTATGGTCAAAGAGTTCACCATTACATCATTGAAAAAATAATATTCATCAAATATTTCTTATTTCAATACATAAATTATTATATTAAATCAAACCATTAAGGATGGTTGTGAAAACTGAACTATGTTAAAATCATGATGATGATACGTTGTACGTGTGCATGAGTAACATTTCCATTTTTTAAGGAAAATTATGGAGAGAAGGTAAGTATAGTCTTATATTTAATAGATTATAATAATATTTTAGTTCTGGTAATAATTTTTTCAATATGATTTTATATATCCTTCATGTGATGTGGTGATGAAAACGAATCATGTCACTTCGTGAAGGTGGTAGTCCACACATACAGACGAATAACTTTATCATTTTTCAATGAAAGGATGTATGATGATATAAATTTTATATAATATTTTAGTAATAATAAATATATTATTAATATCATATATTGACCTTTATTCAATCATTATAACCAGATCCGAGATATGGTGATGGAAAAAAAATTACATCAGTTCGCAATGCGGAGTCTTCCGTACACACGAATTATGAATTATTTTCTAATTTGACATATGTAGAGAATGATATGGGTAATAAAACTGACATAATAACAACTAATTATATGGATGATAATGCAGTTACTATTTTATCATGTATGAAGTCTATTTGAAGTAATTTTATTCATAAAAAAGCATTGTTAAAACGATACCACTTCTTCAGACAAGAACATTTTCTTAACAACTTAAGACCACTAAGGTTGGTGTTATTAATAATATAATAAATATATTTCGAGGTGAGGGGATTATAGATATATATTTGGGAATATATTATTTGAAATAAATTGGTTATAATGTATTTTTAAATGAGTATAAGAGATTCCCTTTTACTGGAGAGGGGAGGGCACTATTGGAATTTATAAAACTATTAAACTAATAAAAATTAGTTTTCAATCAAAAATGCATCCAATGTGATTAATTTTAAATATAAAAGTATTATGGGTCTAAAAAAATTCATCCAATAATTTTTATATCAGTTTAGGTAACATTCTTACCCTTATCTTTTAGTTTTAATGCTCATTTTAACACTTTTACTCTAACCGCAACAACATTGATTTTTACATTATAAGCGCAATATTTTTACTATAAATTGAGAAAAATAACTGTACATAGATCATGTTTTATATTTTAAACAATATCCTAATCACTTTTAATAATACAATATTATTAATAATTTTATATCACTTAATAAAATATTTTTTAAAAAAATACTATTCTTGTCAATTTTGACATTATTCTTTACATTTACAATATATAATCAAAACAAAACTTTTAGTACATATCTATCATGTAAAATTATTCAACAGAATTATTTTATTACATTAATTATGTTGTGACCCATCCCAGAGGGTCCTATGTCATGATTCCCCAAGCCCGCCTCCAATAAGACAGGGGCTGGTGACTAGCACCGATTAGGCATGTCACTAGCATGGGAGGAATTTCCTTATTACCTATATGCACACACACTTCAAAATGAAAAAAAATCCTAAAATGTAAAAACATTATGTAAAAAATGCATTAAAACCACTATAACCCACCACCAGATTACAATAGTGAAAGTGTTTGAAAGTCAACAACACCAGAATACTAGCCCACCAAAACGAAAGTCTGTAAATATGTTTCTAAAAGTCATAAATTGAAATCCCTACCTAAAGTCATGGTGTTGGGGATACTATTTGAAGTCCTAAAAACACAATGGTGTATCTAATCTCACAAGGCTCTGTCCAATCTTGGTCGGCCCTGGACTCTGTCAAAAGGTCGCTCGTCTACACAATACATGACACGTTTGGGAAAAGTCCATGCAGGGATGAGTATAACAATACTCAGTAGGACAAACGAAACCCATAAATATTTAGATATAGTAAAGTACATCCATCTCTACACAACTATATGTATACATCATATAACAAGAATAACTAGATATACTCCAACCATACCACATAGTCTAGGGTAAGACATAACCACTACATACCACCATTAGGGATCCAATGTGATGTTTCCCCAAAGCACTCATCTGGGAGAACCTAATCTTGAGTATGATAGCTCTAATGACGTCCATCTGGGATGAATTGTTTATCGTGAACCATCCTGAGACATAGATATACTTAATGATCTGAATAGATTGGATACATCAGATGAGGATCACAGACATGGACATCTTGTGATACCAAAAACTCAATATGGTTTAACTAACTATGTAGAGGACAAAATCCTATTGAAGTTCGTCAAGTGAATACCAAAGACTCTACCTTGGACATGAAGAAGGAATATAGGATCAGCTCTGAGACTCTCTGGGGATTCCAACAACTCTATACTAAAAGTCATGTTGAATGGATCATACTTGTTTGAGTAGGAAATGAGACCGACTAATATTTACGGAAGCAATAAATGGAACAACAACTAATGAAACTCATCCAAGATATGTTGGATGATGGGATGAATTAACGTAGAAAATTGAGGGTTCACGATGAGTTATAGTGACACTTTTTTTTCTCTTCACCGTAGGTAATTCATTTTTCAACTGATTGTGTTATCAGAAATATTTCTTAGTTATAAACCACCATTGGTCTCTTAGGGACATTCTCATCTCAAGGGTCCCAATGCTGCTGATGACATGTCAATCAGAATGATGATTTGAAAAATATGTTCATTTTAGCGGAAAGGTCTAACCTGGTTCCTGTCGGACCCACTGGACCTGGACGACCTATCAGCCGACCCAACCCCATCTACTCAATGCAACCCAACCCGGTCCCACTTAAAGTACCAAGTCCAGCCAGCATGAACAGTGGAAAAGTTTCTTTACCATGTGGTCGACCCCAACTTCATTCCCCATGGTTGCGTCGTGGTGTTGTACGACATCCCACTTAGCCTTCCCGCTACATCCGCATACCCCAAAAATACCACCTTCTCATGGAATAAACATTACATCAGGCCCGCACATGGTTCACCTTACTTTGTTGCTGGTCAGCCCACCGATGGATTTTTTCATAGGGCCCCGGCCTGAAAACCTTACATAATCATGAATTAAATGAATAATTCACATAGAGGATCTTTTCAGGTTTAGAGTTTTAGATAATTAGGTCATAACTATTATATCTCAAAATATTACAAAGTAGAAATTTCTACTAAGTTACCAAAAAATAAAAACTCTTAAAAATAAACATGTCTAGTTCCATGTTTTATATAGCATGTCTTTCCTTGATCCCATCCTTGACCCTATTCATCTTTATCTCCTATTGAAAACATTCCAAAAACATGGGATGAGCATAAAAATCCAAGTAAAGGATACTCAAAGAAGGAAAGCTGTTAGTTTTTCAAAACAACAAGTAAACCATGAATAATTTACCAAAGTAATACTTTTCACCTTTATGAAGTAGTAAAAACTATTCACTGATTAAAAGATCATTACTTACCCTTTGTAACAAAAATATTACCATAAAACCCTTATAAGGAACAAATAACATATAAAGGTAACTTGGGACATAAACATACTTAAATGGAATAACCATATAGTTGACTTCCACGCATATCACTTAATGGAATAGCCATACGGCCAACTTCCATACCCAATTAATTGGAGGTTATAATGTAACCACCCATCCTGGTATTCACGGCACCACCCGTCATATGGTTTATCATGTAACCACCTGTCAAATGTCCAAGTACCATTATAAAATTATAAGACATAAAACAAATATAATGGAAAGAAAACATTTCCAAATTTCGATCAGAAGACATCACTTAAATATATTGACCTTACAAATACATTATAAAAATTATTTTCAATAGCAAAATACATAAAAGATTATATGGTATTTACTTCATTTTAAAAACATTATGGCTTGTTGAGGAAGCCAAAGACCAAATAATACTCGTGGCGGCGGAAAAGTTTGTTTTCACTGCGTAAGTTAAAATAAACATTCCTTATTGTAGTTTAGTAAAACACTTCATAGAAAAAGATCCCCTTTGAATGAAATGAAAAGTCAAAGGTGTTTTATACAGCGTATAAAATAAAGTCTTGTATTAGAACAAAATATGCCTCAATGAAAGGAGATTGAGACGAAGTCCCTTACAAAGTCGGTACCCTTAGATTAACGATAATTCAATTACATGATTATGTGTGACAAATATGAATACACCAAATATAAGTGGATATTAAGTGTAAAACAATCGGAGGTCATTCACACATAATCTTGGAAAAACAAAACCACTGACATAGATATTTAACTCAATGAAATGAGATTGAGTTATGATTTCCAATACAAGTTCGTCTAAACGACGTAAGAATTTATCAATGAGATGATTATGTGTATAAATAGTATTTCCACACAAAGGTTTGTGGAAATTACAACATAGAGATTCCACACATAACCTTGGCATAATAAAATCAAGAAGTAGAGGTTTAACCCAAATAATTGAAAGTGGGTTAAGAAGTTCCCTTACAGAAATCTGAGAGCCTAACGACGTCACATTAAAATTCAGAAAATGTGTTGATGAGAGAGAAAATGGTATCTCATCATTTGAACATAAAATTTACATCAATAAGGATATAAAATACCATATCCCAACATAATAGTATGTGAATTAAAAGGCATAACAAAAGAAGTCTTTTAAAAGGAAGATGGTGAAAGGTTCCCTTACCGACTTGGGTAACGTTCGAAACTTACACCCCAAGGAAGAAGGTTCATAAAATAAAGATGTAAATACCCATAATTTAAATTATACTACAAAAAGAGTATAACAATGTGTAGTACATACACCACTCAAAGGAAATGGTGGAAAACATAGCATAAATGTCACGGGAATAAAAGTCAGATTAAAAATGTCTTACGAAAACTCGGTAGCCTAACGATGCCACTTAAAACTTCCAAAAATGGATTTACGAGATCAAAAAGGGTATATCATTATATGGACATAAAAATTACAGTATGATGAATCTAAATGAACATCCCCAAACATAATAAATATGATATTAAAAGAAATGAAATAAAAGAGAGTACTTAAAAAGAAAGAGAGAGGTAGGATCTCTTACCTCGTGTCCGACATGACTCGATCGTTCTTTAATCTTCTGAATAATAAAATTTAGTCAATTGATAATTTCTTAAGGACCTCCTTTAAAGATTATTATTCATATCATATCACATATTATAATGTTATAATAATTCATTAATAAGGTGAGTTCATATTGGACATTTTTGTCGATGTTTGGTACATGAGTAAAAATTAAACTTATTGGAAAAGAATTTTCCATGTAGTTATAGGTACATCATCTCCAGAATAGTATTGATGTTTTAAATATCATATATATCCAGTATATATTCATTTTATACTATTCCATTACATTTTGAGAGAAAAAATTAAAATCACCGTTCATGGAGACGGTAGGCCGTACGTACGCATGAACACTACTTTCATTTTTTGTCATATTAATGTAATTAATGTTAAAAGAGAGATATATATATTATGATTCCAGATTTATATCCATAATTTAGATTTAATATATGACATATATATCCATTATATATATGTACTTATAATATTACATAACATTTGGAGATAAGAAATGAAATGTACTGTTCATGGAGACGGTAAGCCGTAAGTATGCATGAACGCTACTTTCAATTCTTTGGCACATTAATGGAATTAAAAATAGATGAGATATATATATATATATATATATTATAATTCCAGTATAATATATATGTTATATATATTACATATGTTCATAAATTTCATTCTTTATACATTCCTTGTATTTCATGAACGAGTCACATCACTTGAGGGGGCGGTAGTCCACACTTCCTCAAATGAAATTTTCGCATTTTCACAACATGCAAAGCATAAAGGTATGTATTAAATATAAAATACAGAATCATAGAGAGGAAATAAAAATAATATATATCATAAATAAATATAGTTCCATCATAATGGCCACCATGAGAGGTGGTAGGATAAGATAGAACAATCATCGTTTCGTGACACAGCAATTCACCATCGACAGAAACATTATGTTATTTAACTATTAGAAGGAGGTGTGTGTAAGTGTAGCTAGAATAATTCACATATCAACATCCTAGTATATTTAATATACTGGTGTTGTTACAAAATAAAGGAATAAAAAGCGTTTAGGGGTTTGTAGAAGAAATATAAAACAAAAGAACACAAGTGAAGACATTACCTTTAAAATCTGGTAACTCCTCTTAGTTTGAACCAAAAGGGTTTCTTGAAGAGAATTATGCAAAAGGTGAGGATTCAATGATGAATATAGGGATTTGGAGAGATGAAATGGGCAGGTTTTGGCCGAGCCAAAGTCTTGAGAGTTGTGGGTAAGGTGGTAGATGTGGGGGCCATTTATAAGAGGAGAGGAGGGGCACTGTTGGAAAGTTAAGAAAATATACTTTATTATAAAATTATTTTCACATAAAAATGGTCCCAAAATTATATATTTCGAGGATAAGGTGATTAGAGTTATAAATAAACCCATACAATTGGTTTTTTACAAGTGTAGGTCTTAGATTTGACATTATCATTTCATTTTATTTAAATCGTTAAATAATTAGGTAATCACTGCATCATCATGGTGTCATAAATAATTTAATTTATTTAGTGTCTAAAAATTTAAAAAAATATCATGATGTAAGAAATATTTTTAGCTTTCTAATAAATATTTTTTAGTCAAAATTATGACTTGTATAACCCCATATAAAAATTGTTTTATAAAAACAATACATGTTTGTGACATTTTTATTTTAACAATAAATAAAAAGTTATTAATGTCATTTTCCTACCAAAGTGGCTCCATGGGGTCCCCAAGTTGACCTAGGGATTGTCTTGGTCGGCCATGACACATAAAATAAGTTTAGGACATGTGTCTAAGTCATTTAATATTATTAAGACATTATTTTTTTCCTTAAATTACACTAATTACCTCTAATCGCGATTAATAAACATAAAAGTTACTATTCATCAAAAATTATTTTAATCACATTGACCAAAATTTTACATCCTAATGACAAACATGTATCTCGGATTTTTAAAATTCAAATCACATAAGTGGTAAAGTTTCATTTAAATGAAAAATCAGGTTATTAACCACCACTTAGTGGTTTCACTATTCATCAAAAATTGAAGTTTTTCCGAAAAATACCAAAAATTCACCCTAAGCTATTTTTGATATTCCAAATTCAAAAATGATATCTATTTTACAAAATTAAAAACATATAAGTTGCATTAATTAATTTAATATTTTATTCTCGTTTTCAAAACAAATAGTGTTTTTAAGAAACAATATCTATTAAAAGATTGACACTAGTTTAAGTCCAATTTCAAAGTGAAATTAATTTCTATGACCACCATTGGATTAAATGGTAAAAATATAATATAATTGCACTTTAAAACAAATTAAAAAGATAATATAATCATATAAATAAATTATATTAAAAGGAGGTTTGGAATTAAAATACAGCATTTTACATTATTCATTAAAAAAGGAACTTTACCGGAAAAATACCAAAAATTTATAAAAAGTAAATATTGATGTCCCTATTCTAAAAATAATTTTATTTTGTCAAATATAACATATAAAATTTTCAAAAAATTGATTTAAAAGGTTTTTTCCATCAAAAGGCAGTTAATCGACCTTTTAAAGAATATTAGAATATTTACGGTTAAAATTTGATTCATTCGCATTTTAATCATCTAACATTTATTTTAAAAAGTAAAAATATTTGACAAACATATATAATCATTTCGTAGTTAATTCTGTTCATTCCTACCATTACAACGGCTAGGTGTTAACTACCATTTAAAATAATATTATTTTATTATTAGAGTGCAATGTAAGATTTCCAAGAAACTTGTTGTTGCGTATTGGGTACGCCACCGAGCATAGCATTCCATTTAAATTAATATTAAAATTTTATTCACATATATGGATAAATATGAAAATGTATTATTGTTTATTTACCTAGGATGTTACATCCTTCCCCCCTTTTGGGAATTGCTTCCTCGCAATTTTAAAATTGGGCTTGGAAACTTCATTGAAAGCCCCACATCGGAAAAGGTGTAAATTAAACTGTCACTTTAAAAGAAAGAAAGGGAAGTACAAAGGTCACTCAAGTTAAACCATACTAGTATTATATGTTGGAAAACATGGATATGGAGGAAGAAAACAATGGGTCAGGTTCTGAGGGAGAGTGATAGAAAACATGTTTAGGAGAAAGTTAACCCCCAGAAAATCACAAACTGGTGATGGGTTAAACGGTATTTGATTCCCCAGTAGAAAAAGTTAATAGAAAACATTTTTTTAAGTTACTTTTAATTGAGGAATTTATTTATGGGATTAACTAAATCATAAGGAAACATACTTGTCGTGTAGACTCTCATCTCCTACTAGATTTCTTACACAAACTCATATTTTCTCCAAAAGACGAGTATTTAGGATGACTTGTTCACATTAAGAGAGCTATAATAAACTTTAAAAGAATCACCTAATCCATAAATGAGAACTCTATATTTCTCATGTCTTTAGAACTTAACCAAAACCAAAATTGTTAGAACAAGATCAGATAATCCACAAAAGGATAATCCTTTATAAAAAGAAAATCCATTCTTAATCTCCAAAATTTGTCCAACAAAACCCAATGTTCAATGAAGACCATTCAATAAAAAATTTCTACATAAAATACTTCAAGTAAACCAAACTTATATTGAACCCCAAATATTTTTAGGATTTAATCACATAGTCTTCCAAGGTAAAATTAACATTTATCTCCAAATAACATCAGTTGCTCTTAAAGTCACATATTGAAAAGTAATTAACCTAATCACATATCCTCCATGATAGGTTAATAATTCACATAGATAACCCAAAGTAAACTTACTCTTGATTCATAAAATCATATAACTATAAAGAATTAGTCAAACTAACCAGGGACTTCACGTAGTCCAGTGGTAGGTGATAAATACCAGTCGCCCTTTGGTTGTGGGTTCGATTCCCGTAGCTTTGTCCGACGCGACAGGTTGTCACACGGCCTGCGTGTTGTCCTTTTTCCAAAACTATATAATTCTTAAAACATTCCCCAAAACGAGATAAAATATTCAAAAACAATCATAACATATTTTAACCTCATGTTTATCTCATACCTTTCATTTTCCATCATAACATATAGTAACCCCTAATTAACTCAAAAGTAAGGATCATATAAACCCTAATGGTTACCTTTATAATTATTACCTGAACTTCCACATCGTGTTGGTCATCTCTTACATGATGCATTAGAGAACTCACCAATTTCAAGTGGTTTATCATGACTCCTTGATAGTTGGTTTAGAATAACCATGAGTTTCCTCATTGAATCCCCCATTTCATCCAATCTCTTAATCAGGGAACCACCACAGTTTCCCTCAAACCCATTGTCACTTTGGTTTCTGCTAGATCCATCCATTTAATAAAACTAGATATGTCAGTTTGAGTATATCAACAAATCCATAATGTACTAATGAGGAAGATAAACACTAAGATATACGTACTCATTCACTTTATCTAAAAACTATTACTCTTTATGAAATCCTATCCATTATAGCAATGTCACTTATGCTTAGAGAATACCCTAACCTCTAAAGTTATCTAAACCGACCTTTGAAACCAACTGTAAGGCCCCAGCCCTAAAACCTTACATAATCATGAATTAAATGAATAATTCACATAGATAATCTTTTCAGGTTTAGAGTTTTAGAGAATTTGCTCATAATTATTACATCTCAAATGTTTACAAAGTAGACACTTCTACTAAGTTACTATAAAATAAAAAATCTTAAAAAGAAACATGTATAGTTCCGTGTTTTCGATAGCATGTCTTTCCTTGATCCCATCCGTGACCCTATTCATCTTTAAGTCCTGTGGAAAACATTTCCAAAACATGGGATGAGCATAAAAATCCCATTAAAGGATTCAAAAAGATGGAAAACTGTTAGTTTTTCAAAACAACAAGTAAACCATGAATAATTTACCAAAGTAATTCTTTTCACATTTATGTAGTAGTAAAATATCTTCACTGAATAAAACATAATTACTTACCCTTTTGTAACCAAAACATTACCATAAAACCCTTATAAAGAACACATAACATATAAAGGTAACTTGGTACATAAACATACTTAAATGGAATAACCATATGGTCGACTTTCACACATATCACTTAATGGAATAGCTATACGGCCGACTTCCATACCCAATGCATTGGAGGTTATAACTTAACCACCCATCCTGGTATTCATGGCACCACCCTTCATATTGTTTATCACGTAACCACTTGTCAAATGTCCATGTACCATTATAAAATCGTAAGACATAAAAAAATATAATGGAAAGAAAGCATTTCAATATTTCGATCACAATATATCACTTAAATATATTGACGCAAAAAATACATTATAAAAACCATTTGCAATACCAAAATACATAAAAGATTATATAGTATTTATTTCATTTTAAAAACATTACGGCTTATTGAGGAAGCCAAAGACCAAATTATACTTGCGGCGATAGAAAAGGTCGTTTTCACCGCGTACGTTAAAAAAATTCCTTTTTGTAGTTTAGTAAAACATTTCGTAGAAAATGATTCCCTTTGAATGAAATGAAAAGTCAAAGGATTTTTATAAATTTTATAAAATCAAGTCTTGTATTAGAACAAAATATGCCTCAATGAAAAGAGATTGAGACAAAGTACCTTACAAAGTCGGTATCCTTAGATTAAGGATAAATCAATAACATGATTATGTGGAAAAAATATAAATACACCAAATATAAGTGGATATTAAGTGTAAAACAATCAGAGGTCATTCACACATAATCTTTGAAAAACAAAACCACTGACATAGAAATTTAACTCAATGAAATGAGATTGAGTTATGATTTCCGATACAAGTTCGTCTAAATGACGTAAGAATTTATCAATGAGATGATTATGTGTAGAAATAGTATATCCACACAATGTATTGTGGAAATTACAACATAGATATTCCACACATAACCATGGCATAACAAAATCAAGAAGTAGAGGTTTAACCCAAAGAATTGAAAGTGGGTTAAGAAGTTCCCTTACAGAAATCCGACAGCCTAACAACGTCACTTTAAAATTCAAAAAATGAGTTGATGAGAGGGAAAACGGTATATCATAACTTGAACATAAAATTTAAATCAATAAGGATATATAATAAAATATCCCAACTTAATAGAATGTGAATTAAAAGGCATAACAAAAGAATTATTTTAAACTTAAGAGGTTGAAAGGTTCCTTTACTGACTTGGGTAACATTCGAAATTTACACCCCATGGAAAAAGGGTCATAAAATGAAGATGTAAGTAACCATAATTGAAATTATACTAAAAAAATAGTATATTTATAGGAATTATATACAACACTCAAAGGAAATGGTGGCAAACATATCATAAATGTCATGGGAATAAAAGTTAGATGAAAAATCCCTTACGAAAACTCAGCAGCCTAACGACGCCACATAAAACGTCCAAAAATGTATTTACGAGATCAAATAGGGTCTCTCATAATATGAACATAATAACTACAGTATGAGGAATATAAAATAACATCCCCAAACATAATAAATATGATCTTAAAATAAATGAAATAAAAGAGAGTACTTAAAAAGGAGAGAGGTAGGATCCCTTACCTCGTGTCCAACATGACTCGATCGTTCTTTAATCTCCCGAATAATACAATTTGGTAAATTTATAATTGCTTAAGGACATAATTTAAATATTATTATTCAGTTCATATCACATATTATAATTTTATAATAATTGGTTAATAAAGTGAGTTCACATCATACGTTTTTTTCGATGTTCGGTACATGAGTAAAAATTAAACTTGTTGGAAAAGAATTTTCCAGGTAGTTATAGGTACATAATCTCCAGAATAGTATTTATGTTTTAAATATCATATATATCTAGTATATATTAATTTTATACTATTACATAACATTTGGAGATAAAAAATTAAAAGCATCGTTCATGGAGACGGTAGGTCGTACGTACGCATGAACGCTACTTTCCTTTTTTGTCATATTAATGGAATTAAAGTAAAAAAAGATATATATATATATATTATAATTCCAGATTTATATCCATCATTTAGATGTAATATATGAAATATATATCCATTATATATATGTACCTATAATAGTACATAACATTTGGAAATAAGAAATGAAATGTACCGTTCATTGAGGCGGTAAGCTATACGTACTCATGAATGCTACTTTCATTTATTTGGCACATTAATGGAATTAAAAATAGATGAGAGAGATATATATATATAATAATTACAATATAATATATATGTTATATAGATCACATAAGTTCATCAATTTCATTCTTTATACATTCCATGTATTGCATGAATGAGTCACATCACTTGAGGGGGCGGTAGTCCACACTTCCTCAAATGAAATTATCGCATTTTCACAACATGCAAAACATAATGGTATGTATTAAATATAAAATACAGAAACATAGAGATGAAATAAATATAATATATATCATAAATAAATATAGTTCCATTATAATGGCCACCATGAGAGGTGGTAGGTGAAGATAGAACATTCATCGTTTCGTGAGGCAGCAATTCGCCATCCATAGAAACAGTATGTTCTTTAACCATTAGACGAAGGTGTGTGTGAGTTTAGCTATAATAATTCACATAAAAACATCCTACTATATTGAAGATACTGGTTTTGTTAAAAAATAAAGGAATAAAAAGATTTTTGGGTTTTGGACAAGCAAAATAAAACAAAAGAACACAAGTGAATACATTGCCTTTAAAATCGGGTAACTCCTCTTGGATTGAACCAAAAGGGTTTCTTGTAGAGAATTATGACAAAGGTGAGGCTTCAATGATTAATAGATTGATGTGGAGAGAGTAAATGGGTTGGGTTTGCACGATCCAAATTCTTGAGACGTGTGGGTATGGTGGTAGAGGTGGGGGCCTTTTATAAGAGGAGAGGAGGGGCACTCTTGGAAAGTTAAGAAAAGATACTTTATTATAAAATTATTTTCGGATAAAAAAGGTATCAAAATTATATATTTCGAGGATAAGGTGATAAGAGTACGAAATCCACACATAAAATAGGTTTTTTACAAGTGTAGGGCTTATATTTTACATTATCTTTTCATTTTATTTAAATCGTTAAATAATGAGGTAATCGCTAAATCATCATGGTGTCATAACTAATTTAATTTATTTAGTGTATAAAAATTATAAAAAAAATATAATTATGTATTAAATATTTTTATCTTTCTAATAAATATTTATAGTCAAAATTATGTATTGTATAACCCCATGTAATTGTTTTTTACCAAAACAATACAAGTTTGTGACATTTTTATTTTATCTTTAAATAAAAAGTTATTAATGTAATTTTCCTACCCAATTGGCTCCATGGGGTCCCCAAGTTGACCCATGGATTTTATTGGTCGGATATGACACATCCAATAAGGTTAGGACATGTTTCTTGGTCATTTCATATTATTAAAACATTATTTTTGCCTTAAATTACACTAATTACCTCTAATCGTGATTAATAAACTTAAAAGATACAATTCACAAAAAATTATTTTAATCCCATTGAACCAAATTTTATATCCTAATGAAATCCATGTATGTCAGATTTTTGAAATTAAAATCACAGAAGTGGTAAAGTTTCATTTAAATGAAAAATCAGGTTATTAACCACCACTTAGTGGTTTCAATATCCATCAAAAATTGAAGATTTTCAGAAAAATATAAAAAATTCACCCTAAGATATTTTTGATATTCTGAATTCAAAAATGATTTCTATTTTACAAAATTAAAAACATATAAGTTTCATTAATTAATTTAATATATAATTCCTACTGTCAAAACAAATAGCGTGTTTTTAAGAAACAATATCGATTAAAAGATTGACACTAGTTTAAGTCCAATTTCAAAGTGAAATTAATTCCAATGACCACCATTGGATTAAATGGTAAAAATATGATATAATTTCACATTAAAAAAATTAAAAAGATAATATAATCATATAAATAAATTGAATTAAAAGGACGTTTTGAATTAAAATACAGCATTTTACACTATTCATTAAAAAATGATCTTTATCGGAAAATACCAAAAATTTATACAAAGTAAATCTTGATGTCCCGATTCTAAAAGGAATTTTATTTTGTCAAATATAACATATAAAATTGTCAAAAAATGGATTTAAAAGGGGTTTTCCATCAAAAGGTAGTTAATCGACCTTTTAAATAATATTAGAATATTTACGCTTAAAATTGGATTCATTCGCATTTTAATCCTCTAACATTTATTTTAAAAAGAAAAAAAATTTGAAAAACATATATAATAATTTTGTAGTTAGTTCTATTCATTCCCACCATTACAAAGGCTAGACGTTAACTACCATTTAAAATATTATTATTTTATTATTAGAGTGCAACGTAAGATTCCAAAGAAACTCGTTGTTGCGTATTGGGTACGCCATCGAGCATAGAATTCCCTTTAAATTAACATTAACATTTTATTCAAAAATATGGATAAATATGAAAAATTATTATTGTTTATTTACCTGGGATGTTACATTTTTCTACTTCGTCGTCCACTAGGACTGTGATGCCGCTTGCCTGGACTGACTGAATTTACTGCCTCAGCCTCCACTGTTCACCCTATCCTGTATCTTCAAGTGCCACCATCCCATAAAAAACATGACACTCCATTTCCATCACACCTTGTCAACATTATCACGAGGTTGGATCTTTGATATCATATTTTTGCAGTGCATAACCTAGGCGCAATGATCGTTTGTTTCTGAACTAGGAAGAACGTGAAGAACACAAAGGAAATTGGGGGAGAAAAGAATATGGAATATACTAAGGAATTAACATCCGCACTTGTTTATTATGGCCTCAATCTATTCTATAAGAACAATCACAAAAGAAAATCAAATATATAAACAAGTAAACCCTATTAATAAATTCCGCAAAAATAATCCCAATCGACTATACACATAAACCATCAGTTAATCCAATTTTAAATTGATTCCCATTCAGAATATGAATAAATAATGGGGAATAAATAAAATATAAACACATTACCTACCTCATGTTGGAACAATCATAGATCAATGTTGATGTTTCACTATCGTTGTTCATCGATCCTTGATCCACCAAATTTGAAGTGGTTTCGATCCTTCAATATTCAATCCTTTTTCCAATTGAAATTCTTTAGATAGATCCTCCAGAGGTTCTACCTCTCCAACATCTTATAGGAATTCAGGTGTTATTATGGTAAACCTAGAATCCTAAAAAAGATTTTAAAATATTGAAATCACTGCATCGAATAAAATTATTTTTATTAAAATATTTTTATTACAGTTATGTCTAAAAACTACTTATCAAAGTCAACCCATGTCAGCCAATGTTAGGCCTCTCCAATGGTAAACTTGCGACTTTGAATGAAATGGTTCCCTCATATTTTTTACCTGGGAAACTGTTTGGATGTTATTCCACTTTTTTAGGAATAGAACGTATGCGGGTTATTTAATGATTAATTTTTTTCACAAACATTTATTCCAGGAACCCCATGAATTAGAAAAACATGTTGTCTTAGTGCCTTCTCTAGGAATAATTCCATATAGTATTTAATATAATATATAAAAGAAACTGGGATATTACATTCTCCCCACCATAGGAATTTACATCCCCCAAAATCAAAATACAATACTAATCAAAGTGATGTGGGTAATGTGCATGAATCTGAGCCTTTCTCTCCAACATTCTCCCCTAGATATTACCAATATTCGACTACACACACACCATGTCAATCACTTTCCCATGAAATATCCTCTCCTCCTAATCCGTTATCTTAACCATGTACTTGGAAAAATTCCCTCCATCCTCGATGAATAGCTTTCCCCAATATTTGATGCGTGACGAATCATGAATGTACCAATTCAGTTCCAACACAAGGAATACATCTTGTACCTGGTGAAACTATGGAGGTACAACTAGGGGATACGCCACCACAATAACGCTATGTCATTTGTGAAAAGGTTTGATGAACCTTTGAGATAACACGAAACCCCAACCAAATCTCTTCAACCCACATTGAGATGAGACCATAAGGAACACATGGTCTTCCTCCTCAAACTCTAGAGGCCTCCATCTCTTTTCGGCATATGACTTAGTTTGACCATGTGCATTCTTCATCAACTCCAAGATGATCTGAACATTTTATGTAGTAACTCTCACCAACAACAAGACCCTGAGTGTGGACTCTTCTGGATCAATCATTAAAATCGGTGATCTACAGGTTCTCCAATACAGTTCCTCAAATGTATCTTACCAATGGTGGAGTGGTAGCTATTGTTGTATGCAAACTCCACTAGTGGCAGGTGATCCTCCCAACTACGACTGAAGTCCAATATGCATGACCACATAATGTCCTCCAGAACCTGAATAGTCCTCTTTTTATAGCCATCTATCTAGGGATGAAAAGTCTTGCTCAAGAATAATTGAGTCCCAAACACCTTATTCAATCCCTTCCACAACCGGGATGTGAAAAAATCTCGAAAATCTAGAACAATCTATGATGGAACACTGTGAATCCAAATTGTCTCTTATACATAGATGCACCCCAATATATTTACTGAACTCTTACCATAGATAGGTAGGAAGTGGGTTGACCTGGTGAGTCTTTCAAAGATCACCTAGATGGTATAATTTCCCTGGTACATACGTGGTAAAAACATAAAAACTTCCATCGATATCCATCCCACTTCCACTCTGGCACCTCAAGTGGTTGTGCTACACCCACTAGAACATGGTGCCTAGCCTTCACCTGTTGGCATGTAAGGCATCAAGAAATGAACACCGCCACTTCCTTCTTCATGAATAACCACCAATACTGATGTTTAAGGTCCTCATACATCTTTTCCAGACCAGGATGGACCTCCAAAGGCGTTGGGTGAAAATCACACAAAATCACCTCCTGCAAAACCAAAGGTACAACTATATTCCCAATGAAAATCATGACATTCTCCTAACCTTTTGAATATAAATCTAGAGCATGTCATGTGGATAGAAAATCATGTAGAGTCTTGTGGTTGTTATCCCAAAGATATACCTCATCCAATCATAGTATGAGTATGTGGGTAATACAAATATACTGGAGGTACTATCCCCCATATTCATCCACAAATGATAACTATAATTATTCCAACTACTCTGATTCCCAGTCATGCAGTTGCAAACTTGATCACCTATTGAGATCATCTTCTTCTATGTTACCCCTTTCAAGACTATAAAAAATCTCAAATTCATAATATTGGAGGATATCTATCCATTTATTCTGTCTATTGTTTAGATCCCTCTTAGTGATGATATACATGATACTCCTCTGACTAGAGTATACAATATGCCAATTTCCAAATTGTTAGTGTCACCACATCTTCATCGCAAAGAAAACCACTTCCAACTCAGGATCATGGGTCACGTAGTTCTGATCATGTGGTCTCAAATGGTGTGAACCATAGGAAATTACCTTTTTTTAGAAAATAACCATAGGAAATTACTTCTTATATATACATCATGAATAAAGAAATCCCGATTCATGATGCATCACAGATCACTACATACTCGACACCCCCTCTAGAAATCTCAAGATCAGAGTTCTCATCAAACTATACCAAATCTTCTCGAAGGACTACTATAACAACATCATCCACACAAAAGGAATCCCCTTTCAGGTTAAAGGATTCATGGGCACTAATATCATATAGAAATTATGTATTTATCTTTCGTAATATACTCCTAGCCCGTGGAATTACAACACCTCCCTCATGCTCCTTGGTGGCTCTCATGCTAACACTACCACAACCATGGTCGGGTTCACCGCCACTCCATATTCTGATATAACATATCTCTGAAATTGTACCAACTAATTCCATAAATGGAACATCAAGAGTTTACCATAAAAGGGGTGCTCATAGAGTCTTTCCAGAACCATCCTTAAGGGTCTCATGTGCTCTTACTCTGATGTTAAATAAACAAGGATATAATTAATGAAGACTACCACGAATTGGTCTATGTGTGGCTAGAAGACCTTGATCATGAGTCCCATGAACACTTATAGGGTGGTCATCCTACCAATGGGCATACAAAATTATTCATAGTGAATGTTGCGACATCTAAAAGAAATATTTTGTATATCCTACTCTTTTACTCACAGATGGTGACAGCCTGAGCAAAGGTCAACCTTAGAGAACCATCATGTGTCTCTCAACTGGTCAAAGAGGACATAAATCCATGATAGTGGAAACTTGTTCTTCATAGTCACCTAGTTTAGTAATCAATAGCCATGCACAATCACCAGATCCCATCTTCCATTTTTTCATACAACACTAAGGCTACCCAGGGTGAAACTTTTGGTCAAACGAAGCCCTTCCTCTACAAATCCTTCAACTACACCCTCTGTACGCGATGCTATTCTGGAGCCATTTGATATATTGGTGAGGATATCAGTGTCTTCCTGGGGTGGAAGTCAATGTAAAAGTATATATCCCAATGATTATTTAATCTTAGAACATCTTCATGGAATACATCCTCATACTCCACCACTACTACTAGGAACTGGAAACTCATTAAATCCGCTACACCAAGGGTTAGGCTTGCCAAGTGATGAGTGAATGACTGATACCACCTATTAATTATTCTCTCATATTCTTCATAGGTTTCCTTTTCACCAATAAAGGAAAACCTTGTTCCATCACTACAGACGTGATTCACCCTTTTCTTAAAGTAGTCAATTTGGGCATAGACTGAAGATAACGAATCGATACCGAGAATGACATCGAAAGGCCTCAATGCTGCCACCAACATGTTTCAACAAATTCTCTCACCTCTAAGGGTAAGGTCACACTATCAACATAGATTTTTTTTATCAGATTCCCCCTAGTAGGTGTATCCAAGAATATTGGTCGACACAATAGATCTACCAAAATCTCAAGGATTCAAAATAGATTAGTGGTGAGAAAGATATGACTAGAACTTGTGTCTATAAGTAAGAAAACTAGAGTATAAAATAAAATGATCATACCTTTAATCATCCATGGAGACCCTAGTTCATATGCCTCGACTTCATGTAGCTCTCCCCGCCTCTATCCTCTAACTCCCTAAGCATGGAACAGACTTCCTGGTGGTGGTCATCATGGAAAGTCGAAACATAGAACACCTCCTGCTACTCTCCCAACTACTCTTTCACATATCATGCCCTATGGATCTTCCTATTCCAACCTCTGCATCTGCCTCAGTGCTCCATCCATTGTCTCCCAGTAAACCTCACCATGGTGTGAATAACCTCTATCATGATTTCCCCTATTTTAACAAATTACCATCGCCTCTAACTAGGAAGTGTGGATCCATCCTATAAAACCTGAACTATAGATCCTATGTCTTGGGACCTCCTCTTAAAACATCTCCCATGCTAGGATCCCTATGATGGATTCCATCTTCTTACTACCGAGGTCTTTACACCTGCATATCCTCTGCTAACTCTCACCAATTATGTATTATCATCCAGGAATATCTCCACCACAAAAGCCTGCACACGCACCCTATTAAAAGTAGTAATATTGAGAAGGATAATACTAGATCGAATGTATATACACAAACCATTATCAATGGTATGATCTTAGAAGTACTGATCCTTGACCATATCCATCGAGTACCCAGAATGGTTGGTGATCCTTGATGAATAATCATCAACTTTCATACTTCCCTACTAGAGTTGAATATGATCTTATATATGCCTAGATCTCAGAGTAACAAGAAAAATACTCTTTAAATAAGTGCTTGATATCGTTCCATGGGATTTGTATTCATCGGGGGTACGAATATCTAGGCTCCACAATCGCTCTGTAGAGCCCTGCAGAAGACTCATTGTCATGACCACCATCTGATCAGTTGGTGTCCAAACTAAACAGAAAACACAGTTCACCCCCTTAGGCAAGTCCTTAACCGTTTGATGGTTGGTCTCTCCTCAGAACCTGATGTGACTGTATATATGGAACTTATTATGTTCACCTAACTGTGATCCTTGCCTATATTTTCTATAGGTACCATAGGTATCTCTCTATGTAGTGGTATAACTGGTGAACCATTTAGATGAACATCTGGGAAACTGTTCCCTTTACTGAATCTTTCTCATTGAGGGGGGTTATCCTCATGATCTTGCTACCAAATCCTAGTTGGTATTCATCATAGAAAAATCCTATACAGAAACAAGATTTTTCCCTATGAATGAATTTATTTGGATAGTTTACTCATGATATACATGGAAACCACAACACATTATTATATGATGCATGTACCGTTATTTTATTTGCAAATTGCGTTCTCAAGTACCAAGTTGAAAAGTATGTTATCAGAGTCCTGATGTATAGATATTCTAGCTCCTAGACCAACACTAGATTCCCTGACCTAAAATACAAACTCAAAACACTTACCACTGTTGCCCTTAACCAGTCTCACAAACTTTCGGTCCGACGGTAGAACCGACCACATCTGATACCACTATATCATGACCCATCTTAGAGGAGAACATGTCAATAATCCTAAATCCCACCTCCAATAGACCATGGGCTGATGAGTAGAACTGATTAGGAATATCTCAAAAAATGGAGGCATTGAATTAGTACCTATATTCACACACACATCTCCAAGACAATAAATACTAAAATGTAAAAACACTATGTACACAATGCATGATAACAACTATAACCCACAACTAGAGTACAATAGTGAAAGTGTTGGGAATTAAACAGGTCCTGAATAAAATCCCAAAAAAGAAATTTCGTATACAAGTTCTTGAGTCTCATTAGTAGAAAACCCTACCTAAATGCAAGGTACTGTGACTACTGTCTAAAGCCGTAGAAACTCCATAGTCTGTCTGATATCACAAGCCTATGTCTGGTCCTGGTCAGCCCTAGAATATATTAGAATCTATCTAATATACTCAATACATTAAACATGAGGGATAATTTCATTCAAGGGTGAGTATAAAAATACTTAGCAGGGCAACCTGAAACCACAAAGAGGCACACAATGGAAAGTATAGTCACCTCTATAGAAGTATATATCTACAACATAAAACAATAATATCCAGATACACTCAAACCATACCAAAAATTATAGGGTATGTCATAACCACTCTATACAACTACTTGGAATCTATTTCTAAGATTCCAAGGAGTACTTATCTGGGAGAACACACTATTGATTTTGATAGCACTAATGGAATCCATATGGGAAGTACTATATTTTAGGAACCCTCAGGAGAGTGAAATGTGCTGAATAAACTGATGAGATACAACCCATTATATGAGGATCATAGACAAGGCCATGGGGTGATACTAATAACTCTATCTAGATTAACGTACTATGTATATGACCGACGCCTAGTGTATTTGGTCATGTCAATACCGAATGATCTACCTAGGTCCTGAATAAGGAATAGAGGATCTCCTTCGGCCCTCTCGGTGGATTCCAACAACTCTATCATGTAATTCCTACTATAGGGGTTATAAACCTAGGGGTAAAAAATGATACATACAAACCATCAGGTAAAGGATACATGGAACGAACCTAATAAAACTTTTCCAAGATACGGAAGATAAGGGGATAAATTCATGTAGAAACGATAGGGTGCACAGTGAGTAGTAATCACACACACCATGTCCCTTGACCCTCAAAACTACCCATGTAAAAATCTCATGTGTCTAGAAATTCAACCAAATTATAACCCATCATTGGTATCATAATGTCTGCCTCATATGAAGGGTCCCAATTCCACTAATGGTGTGCCAATCGAACATACGGTTTGAAATATATGGTCATTTTAGTGAAAAGGTCTAACCTGGGTCCAGTCATTGTCTGATCTGACCCATCGGGCCTAGCCCAACCCGATGGCCAAATAAAACCAGACTGGTCGACCCAAACCAACCCCATCCAGCTTTCCAGATCAAGTCCAGCATGCATGCATGCGGGCAGGCTGGATATCCAATGCTTGAGGTCCGACCTGATAGTGCTCCCCTTGCGGTTCCATGTCGCGTTTGACATGGTCAGTCTGTCGCGTCTGTGTGACACACACACTCTGCCTATCCACGTCCTCACTACCATCATTGGATCCCACAATTCCCTATCGGCCCGTGTTACTCCTCTGTGAGCCGCCCTTCCAGTCGCTTGTCGTTCGCTCCGGCGTCCACCTAAACTGCGTTGTCGCTCGCCTTGACTTACTAGAGCAGGCACCCCCACTGCCACTATGTGTTACGACATCCACCACCATGTACCCTCTTTTGAGATAAAACATGATGTGCCCTTGACATTTCCCCGTCATTGTATCTTCACAAGGTTGGATCTTTGATGTTGTATCATTTCATTGCGTAACGAAGGGGCACCGATCATTTGTTTCAAAACCATGAAGAACATGAAGAACGTGAAAGGAATTGTTGGAGAAAGGTACATGGATGTACCCAAGGAAAAAACCTTGTTCATTGTTCATTCCGACCTCGATACATTCATTAATAATGATCACAAAAGAAAATAAAATCTCTAAAAAATCAATACAAACAATAAATCCTACAATAATAATCCCAACCCACAATACACATGACTCGTAAATCAAAATGTTCTTTCAATGATTCACATTAATTGTAGGAATAAATAATGGGGATGAGATAAAATTAAAAAACAAACCCTACCTCATGTTGTAATAATCATTTATAGAGAATGAAGTTGCGCCATCTTCATTCATCGAACATTGGTCCACCAAATTAGAGCCCGTGTAGATGTGTTGATCTCCGATACATGTTATGTTTGTCATTATTCAGATGATTCCTCTAGAGTTTCTCTCTTTCCAGTGTCTAAGATAAATTTTAGGTTTATTGTGACAACCCTATAATTTTGAAAATCATTAAAAAAATTAAATTGATGCGTCAAATAAAAATATTTTTATTAAAAACAATTACTCTCATTACGTCCAAAGACAACTTTTCACAGTTGACCCACTCCAGCCAATGCTAGGCCTTTCCTTGTGTAGAATTGCTTCTATGAATTCAATGGTGCCCTTTTATACCTGATTTGAGAACCCGTTTTTATGTTATTCCACGTTTTTATGAAGATCACTTGATTGTTCTATTTTATGTTTAATATTTTTTAGACATTTATTCCGAGCACTCATGGCCTTAGAATTGCACATCATCTTAGCACCTAATATTGAGATAATTCCATATAAAAACTACCTCATATTATATTTTTTTTAATATTTTCAATATCATTTATATTATTTTTTCAATTAATTAAATAATTACTACGTCAGTGATGTCCTAGCATTTAAGGTAATTATGTCATCACTAAAATTTAAAACTAAATTATAATGATGAATAAAAATATTTTATCTCTAAAATAACTATTTATAGTATAATATATACGCTAGATAACCTCATGTTAATAATTTAATACAAATTAATTATATGATTTTTACACCTTGGAATTTTATTTAAATAAAATATTATAAATGTCATAATCTCAAAAAAAATGGAAACCATAGACTATATATTCTAAATTTGAATGGGTATGGATAAAAAATAATCATCCAAAAAACTTGGGTCAATTATAAGGGTAATTTTCTATTCCTTTTCATTTTATTTTAACCCTTATTTACCCAATTTACCCTTTTACCATGGTAACAGAAATTACTGACATTACTATTAATATTGTCAAAAAATAAAAGTGACATAGTTAATATATTTAGTACTTATATTTCCAAATATTTAACATATTTTTCAGAAGTAAAAAAAATTAAGGTTTATAATTTTATTTAAAATTAAAATAGTAAAAAAGAAGGAAAATAATTTTTTCTAAAAAATGTCATTTTTTAACATAAAATGTTTCTATTATAAATTAAAGTATAAAATCCATTTTAAAACCCATAATTTTATTTTTTTATATCAAAAAGAAAAAAAATTAAAATTAATCTAAAATTTAATTTTAATTTCAAAATACTTTAAAATAGAATAAAATTTTCAATGAAAATTGATATTTTAACTATTCATTAATATTTCTAAATTTTTCTAAAAATATAAAAAATTAATCATAATTTAATTTTTAAATTATGATTAAAAATGATATTTATTACGTTGAATAGAATTTATAAAAGTACTTGAAATTATTTATATTGTTCTATCACAAATGAAATAAAATACAGTCTTGAAGAAATTGTATTTTAAGAATAAAATGACTTTACTTAAATGAAATGCATAACTTGCTAAGGGTAAATTAACAAATTATTAATGAATATAAACATTTTATATTACAAATTATATTAATACTATCTATTCACAAAACTTACCAGCTAGGTTATAATGACCCCATAATGAAAATATTTAATTATTCGCTTAATTTTGGTGTTTGGTACCCTATATGCTATTGAACATGGCCTTTCATTTTATAAATCATGATGTTAAAACAAGCCATACTCTTCGATCTGAAAATATCTTGATGAGCAACAAGACTATTTTCCAACAATGTATATAACCAATTTCAAAACACCCAGTCTTAGTAGATATTACTCAAGGTTTACGACCTTTCTCTATACCATTAAACTCTCTCTTTCCAAACTACTAATAACCAACCTATTGATGATTTCCATTAATAACCCTATTAGTGACCAAATATCAATAGTTGAGACACATTATTAATTCCTTAATCATCACACTAAGACACATGCCCACTTGTTGTGTCCTAAGAATCAATGATCCTTACACAATACTTCACTTTTCAAAAAAATATCACAACCTATCTCTTACATGAATTGATCATCACAAAAATTTTAAATTTAAAAACCCAATTGTAATTTAATTTTTAGTTAATTGTATCCTCATATCATGAAACAATCATACCCTAGTGAATCTAGTTTCTATGATCAAGTGACAGAATACCCCCCCCCCATAGAAACATCAGTTCCAACCAACACACAATATAAAATCAAGCTCTAATATTCATTTTCCCATTTATTGATCACAAATAGTGTCTCAATGATTTTTATAATCCTCTCATACCTAATCATAATCCACAATTGATTCTAAAACTAGTATATTTGTATCCCATGATATTACTCCGTATATTTACTAAAACTAAGGATTCCTAAACCCTTCCACAACACACATTCACCCCTAAAGGTCTTATAAATCATATTGGACTCAAAGAGTGAAAACAAATCAAAATTTATCATATCCACACACTCTAATGATTCCAAATATGAATGTTTCAAATTTTTATCCATATCATCACCTTATTCTAGGATTCGGATAGTTTCAGAAGCAAATATCAATATCATATGGATTTACTGAAATATACTCAATGACATACCCAATATGTCATCCACGAACAATCACACAAAATAAAAAATCAAAATGAACTACCTCGAGATAAGAGTTTGTTGCACTTATATATACACCATGATGGTTTAGAAAAATACCACTCTTAGAATGGTACTCAACATTCCCCATTGACGATCATATCTCATAACTGAGTAGGCATACACTCTTCTTATACCCCAACATCGAAACTCAAATCATACCACCGTGATCTATGTCTGAAAAACCTATACTCATACGCCTATCAAATATCAGACCATAATGATCATAAAATTTATATTAAACACGAATAAATAACTACATAATATTCCCTATAAAAACACATAATTCATCCCTATATGGATTCATGATCAAATACTACTTCCAATTCATCTATATAACATGAATCATGTATTGTTTCTTCAATATCTTAAAGAATCCTTGTTACTAGGGTAACCCATATATTCGATGTTATACTCACACATAATAATGCATCTTAAAGAATAATAGAAAATCATCCTACTGCAAAATTATAGCAAAAAAATCACCGATATCATAAGCCAAAACACGACATCACTCATCCCTCTCACCTAGTTTATACAAAATACCCCAAAATATTGCATATCGTAGAGTAACAACCATGATATCATATATGATACTATAAAGTAACTCACATTCCAATGCACCCATATAAGGGATTTACGCATATACATCATGTGTCACCTATTAAACTGAATCACCCACTCCAAGGGAAAATTCTCACTAACCATCTACGTACTAGACTAACCCTTGAGGATTATATTCACATCCATGATCATATAAATGGTTAGAAACAATGGATTGAAAGAAAATACTAGGAGGGGGGAATCAGTGTAGTCTTATATTTTATAATTTATTAATGCTATAAAAATTACTGTTTTTAACTGGTTAATATTTAATTATCTCTATCCTAAATGTTTACACACAAACTTTTAAAATTTATTCTAAAAATGAATGAGAGAAAGGAAAAAAATTCAAATGGTTAGCCCACAATATGATGAGACTACTATTCATTATAGTCAATTTTTACCCCAATCCCTATATTTTCTATTATAATCCTATATCAATTTTCAATGTGTAGGTTCAAGTATCATCTTTAAACCCTTGTTTCCCATTACATGAATTTCCTCCTATAGAAGAGGTTGTATCTTGATAGTTACAATTAGAACAAACACACCCACATAGTAATGGATAATTAATGAAGATGGTTTCTTCTATAATATATAAGTGATCAGCCTTTCTGAACTAGAAGTTAGAGTATATAAAAAATCCAAATAACCTTTTTTGGAAATACAATCCATAAAATTGACTTGGGGAGTAACTTCTGAACAACACTTTATCACTATATAAATACCATTAACAATTTTTTTATTCTTATGTTAATCCACTCAGAATTATAAGTAGTGGTGAAAATAGGTTTTATATTACACAAAAAGTTATCTTTAGTCTCTTCTCACTCTTCCACTTCTCTTCAAAACACTTTATTTTCCCAAAATACAATACATTATGTATAGCTAGAATATTTTATCCTTACCACACTTATAATTTTTGATAGACTAAATATAATCAAGTGATATCCAATGGAGGGTAATAAATAATACCCAACCTAAATCTGGATATAATTATACAAAAAATGTAATGATTTTAAGCTTCTATCTAAAAAACTGAACATGTAATAAAATATTTTGGTTCAAAATCATAATTATTAAGCCTCTAATAATGCTTTTAATGCGGAAAATATCTCTACATAGAGTTATAAAAATTACCCCAACTTTCACACTTCTCATAACATTAGCTTGAAACCACCAATAAAAAATAGTGCTAAATGAAACACCTTTGGTCTACAATATAACCAAACTGAAATAATTTTATCTTTTATATAAAAAATTTCCAATAAAAATTCAGTCCATATATGTCATTTCTTATAAGCTTTTATTCTATATATTCAACACTTTTAACATTTCATATTTCTTCAGTTCTTAATTATCAAGTGATTTAGGAACTAAATAACAACACTGAAACATCACTATTATATCAATTTTATTATTCCAAAATAGGTAAAAAACATACTTATTTCCCATCAAGTTATTCAAATGTTTTTTATTGTTATTAATGATATAATGATAATATATTTTTCAAATTACACGAGTCACAATTTTTTGGTGATGTTTTAATCCTTAAAGGTAGTCTCAATCATTATCCTTCATATTTTCAAATTTAAAAGTCAATTCAAGAAACTCTAATACACTACTAGAAAAGGGGGCAGTGGAGGCCCCCTTACTCGGGCGACCGCCATTGGCGGTCGCTATAGCCCACCTTTAGCGACCGCCAATGGCGGTCGCTAACCTCCCTAAAAATATTCGGGGGGTTTCTGCGCCCCCCCCCCCCCCCCCCCCCCGCGCCCTCTCGAGCCCTAACCCCTCGCCGCCCTCCCTCGCGCCGCCCTCCCCTCCCCCCGCCGCCCGGCCTCCCCCCGCCGCCCGGCCTCCCCCGCCTCCCGGCCTCCCCCGCCGCCCGGCCTCCCCCGCCTCCCGGCCTCCCCCTCCGCCCGCCCTCCCCCGCCGCCCGCCCTCCCCCGCCGCCCGCCCTCCCCCGCCGCCCGCCTTTCCCCCGCCGCCCGTCCTCCCCCGCCGCCTGGCTTCCGGCCTCCGGCCGCCGCCCTCCGCCTTCGGGCCTCCGGCCGCCGCCCTCCGGCCTCCGGCCGCCGCCCTCCGGCCTCTCGGCCCTCCCCCCCCCCACCCCGGACGGCACCCGCACCCCGGACAGCCCCCGGCGCGCACTCCGGACCGCCCCCCGCACCCCGGACGCCTCCCCGCACCCCGGACAGCACCCCCCCCCCCCCCCCCCCGCGCACTCCGGACCGCCCCCCACACCCCGGACGCCTCCCCGCACCCCGGACAGCACCCCCCCGCGCACTCCGGACCGCCCCCCGCACCCCGGACGCCTCCCCGCACCCCGGACAGCCCCCCCCCTGCACTCGGACACCCCCCTCCGAACCCGGACAGCCCCCCCGCACCCCGGACAGCCCCCCCCCCCCCCCCCCCCCCCGCACTCGGACACCCCCCCTCCGAACCCGGACAGCCCCCCCGCACCCCGGACAGGCCCCCCGCACCCCGGACACCCCACCCCGCACCCCCGACAGCCCCCCTGCACCCCAGACAGCCCCCCCCTCCCCCGCACCTCGGACACCCCCCGCACCCCGAACACCCCTGCCCGCACCCCTGACAGGCCCCCGACACCCCGGGACACCCCTCCCCGCACCTCGGACAACCCCCCCCCCCCCCGACCCCGGACACCCCCCCCCCTCGCTGCCCGTCCCCCGTCCCCTCACCCGCCTCCTCTCCTCCAAGCTCCCCGCCGCCGCCGCCGCCCGTCCCCTCCCTTGCCGCACCGCCTTTGGCTCCGGCTCCCCTTCGCTGCTCCTCTCCCTCGCAGCACCGCCTTCGGCTCCCCTCCCTTTCAGGTTTGTAGCTCAATCAGGTAACATGAGCTTTCAGTTACATTATTATTTTATCAATGGTTCATAAACAAATGATTAATATTTATTTTGAATATAGTTGATTTGATAAATGTAAATGTAATAAGTATTGTGTAATGTTTGTTATACAGATATTATTATGGATAAGAGTTGGATTGATCTTCCAAATCGAACGTCTAGAGAATATTTCAATGGCATTATGCAGTTTATTGACTTCACGAGAGGATTTGAAAGTGACTATATTAGTTGTCCATGTAGAAAATGTGCTAACAGATATCAATTCACACGAGATACTGTGAGGGAGCACCTTTTCTTTAATGGATTTCTGAAAAATTATAAGAGTTGGACTCGTCATGGAGAAGAATATGTTCGTTGTCAAAATACAGATGCAGCTCAGATGGATGTTGATGCAAGGATGACTGATCCAATGCATGAAATGCTTACTGAAATGGTACGTGGGTTTGATCCTGAAGGCATTGACATCCAGAATCTTGAGACCGGTGAGATAAATCTTCGCTCTGGTGCAGATCGTGATTCGAGGAGGTTTTATGAAGTACTTGATGATGCGAAAACAGAATTATATCCTGGATGTACTTCTTACAATAAACTGTCGTTCATCGTGGAGTTGTTGCATTTGAAGACTTTGAACAATTGGTCAGACACATCATTCGACATGCTTTTGGTTTTATTGAAAAAAGTTCTTCCTGTCGACGCTAAGATTCCTGAGTCGTATTACTATGCTCGTAAGTTGACAGAGAACTTAGGTTTTACATATGAGACTATAGATGCATGTGCAAACAATTGTATGTTGTTTAGAAATGAAACTGCTCATTTGGATATCTGTACGGTTTGTGGTGCTTCCAGGTGGAAAGAGAACAGGGGAAATAAGACTCATCAAAGTCAGATTGCGATACAGGGGAAACCGATTGCCGTAAAGCAAATGCGTTACTTTCCCCTTAAACCGAGGTTGAAAAGATTTTTTATGTCATCTAAAGTTTCTAATTTAATGAGATGGAATGCAGAAAGAGTTCATGAAAGTGACATGTTAACCCACCCGGCAGACTCTCATGCATGGAAGGATTTTGATAAGAGACATCCCGACTTTGCTAAAGATGTTCGTAATGTCCGATTGGGATTGGCAGCAGATGGTTTCAATCCATTCAAGTCTATGGTTGGTGCAACTCATAGCACATGGCCCGTGGTGTTGGTTCCATATAATCTTCCTCCGTGGCTTTGTATGAAGCAACAATTTATATTACTTTCCACTCTTATTGATGGACCTAAAAGTCCGGGGGATAAGATTGATGTTTACCTTCAGCCATTGATTGATGAGTTGAATGAATTTTGGGGCGATGGTGTGATGACTTATGACTGCGAAACGAATGAAATGTTCAAACTGCATGCAGCTTTATTGTGGACAATCAATGACTTCCCAGCTTATGCAAATTTATCAGGCTGGAGTACGAAAGGGGAATTTTCTTGCCCTTGTTGCAATAAAAGTAAAAAATCTGTATGGCTTAAACATTCCAAAAAATGGGCATACATGGGTCACAGGCGTTTTCTCCCTCCCCCAGCACAGGTTCAGAAAGGACAGAGTGGCATTTGATGGTTCTAGAGAGTTCAGCCCAGCACCAAAGATCATGACAGGAGTCGAAATGTTATCGCAGATTGAGGAAGAAAACATCCGCACGGTATATGAAATTCAGGATTTGGTGGCTCCTCCAGTACGTAATATTCGTGCTGCGGGTAGGCAGCGCAGTCACAATTGGAAAAAGAAAAGTATTTTTTATAGTCTTCCGTATTGGAAAACTAACATGTTGAGGCATAATTTGGATGTCATGCACATTGAAAAAAATGTTTGTGATAACATATTGTGGACCATTTTAGGTGTCAGTGGAAAGTCAAAGGACCGTGTTAATGCACGCCGTGATTTGGAAGAAATGGGTTTAAGGAAACAGTTGCATTTACAGTTAGCTGAGGGAAACAAGGCATATATGCCTGCTGCACAGTATTCGATGACTACAGAGGAGAAAGAGACATTTCTTTCCATTTTGAAGATGGTCAAGGTGCCTGATGGTTACTCTTCTAATATTTCAAAGTGTGTGAATCTGACGAGCAAGACATTGCAAGGGTTGAAAAGTCATGACAATCACATATTACTTCAGCAGTTGATTCCAATCGCAATTTGTGATTGTTTATCCCCCAATGTTGTTCAGCCCTTGATTGAGATGAGTAATTTTTTTAGACAGCTTTGTTTAAGAAATCAACGAATGAGTGATTTAAAAAGTTTGCAGGACCGAATTGTACTTACGCTTTGTCACTTTGAGAAACTTTTCCCCCCCTCATTTTTTGATGTTATGGTCCACTTAACAGTGCACCTAACTGATGAAGTAATGGCTGCTGGTCCAGTGCAATTCAGGTGGATGTATCCTATTGAACGGTATTTGAGTACATTGAAAAGATTTGTACGCAACAGAGCTCGTCCAGAGGCATCAATAGCCAATGGTTATTTGATGGACGAGTGTACTACCTTTTGTGCAGAATATCTTACGAATGTTGAAACAAAATTAGATAAGCCCTATCGGATTCATGATGGTCCAGTTGGAGAAGGAACCACATTTGATATGGACAACATCGAGTGGATACAAGCACATCGATATATCTTGTTCAATACTCCATCAGTTGCACCATTAATGCAGTAAGTATCTTATCAATGTGCTTGTATAACTTTTACATGTTTTCTTTGCATAAGTTGATCTTTTAAACATCGCGTAATCATTTGCAGGAAACACATTAATGAGATAAAAGAAGAGATGCATCGTGCGACTGAGTTGCAAATTCAACAATCTCATTATGCGGCATTTCATGATTGGTTCAAGGATTATGTATGTATAAATTGATTTTCATTATGAGTGAAGTATTAAACTAATTCTTTCTGCATATATCAGTATTGATTTTTATAAATTATGTAGGTTCGTAAGCTGAGGGAGTTAGGGGACCCCATGTTACCTGAAGTATTTATCCAACTGGCTGAGGGTCCATCTATAACCGCTCGTCGTTATAAAGCTATTGATGCTAATGGTTTTCGATTTCGCATTAAAGATGTTGATGACAAACGAGCAACACAAAACAGTGGAATCGGTTGTCCCTTTATCGATTCTGGTTATTACTATGGGTCAATTGATAGACATCATTGAAGTTGTATACACACACGGTTTGAAGTACATATTGTTAAAGTGTAATTGGGTTGATCCAGTGCGTGGATGTAAAGTCGATCAATATCAGTTTTCATTGGTGAATTTTAACTACATGTTATACAGAAATAATGAACGAGTTGAGAATGAACCTTTCATCTTGACATCACAAGCGGAACAAGTATTCTTCGTTACTTTCCTTCGGATCCAAGTTGGCAAGTTGTTGTCAAAATGTCTCGGCGAGGAGTGTTTTTATTTGAAGAAGATGAACCCGAGACTGTTCCGTTTGTTTACCAACAACTTGATCAACATACCGTAGTTCAACGTGAAGAAGATATTTATTGGGTCAGAGCGGCTGTTGAAGGAGAAACGGTCGATTTGCATGCTT
This sequence comes from Viscum album, assembly GCA_963277665.1. Taxonomy (NCBI): domain Eukaryota; kingdom Viridiplantae; phylum Streptophyta; class Magnoliopsida; order Santalales; family Viscaceae; genus Viscum; species Viscum album. The sequence continues at coordinate 21,638,585 of OY728154.1, forward strand.
AATGAAAGGTATAATTGTTTTCCCGCTATTCAGTAGAATGTCCTAGGATATCATAAATTATCTAATCATTTTATAAATCCTTATAAGTTTTAATCCTCACTTTTGTAAGTTAATTCAGTCATAAATATTTAGGTTGATTAACTTTCTGATTTTTTAAAATTCATTCACAACTAATTATTCAATCCATTTTTTGTTTGATTAACAGTTGTACAAGTTTGATTTATTAAGAACAATCCAATTTATCTTTTAAACACTTTGGACTCATTACTGATATTTTGTATGATTGCAGACATGTCAGGGGAAGAGGCAGAAAATCCACATCATCCATCTGAGGCATCTACGTCTCAGGGTCGAGGTATGTTTGACAGTCATTATCTATATTATTTATGTAATTAACATATATATATATAAATATAACATTTGTCAATTTATATATAAAATTGTTTTCAACAGGATCAGACTCGGCTGCTTCTTCCTCTCGCAGGAGAGGCCCTGGTCGTGGCATATTAGCATGGAATTCCGACACGACGATAGATGTTTCATTTGATGAGGTATTTCATCCCGTGGGACCGAATGCCCCGGCATTTATTCGTCAGCTGGGTCATATCATACGTGACCCACATCGATTTCCATTGACCACGCGTGATTGGGCTTCTATCCCTCAGGACACATTAGATCGTCTATGGAGGGAGGTTCAGGTAAGAAAATAATTTTACTTTATTTTCTATTTATAAATAATACTAATATGTTTGATTATTTTCATTATAGCAAAATTTGAAAGTATGCCCTGAAGAGTTTCGGCCCGTGTGTATGAGCAAATGCCGTAAGCTGTGGAAAGATTATAAAGGCAAAGTGAAGAGGGACCACTGGGTACCAAATGTGGGTGCCCCTGACATTTTGGAAAAAGTCCCGAGAGGTGTCCTCCCAGCTCAGTGGCGTGACTTGGTTGCATATTGGTCTACTGAGGGTGTTGCGGTTTGTATATTAATTATTTTGCTGTATATATATTTTCAAGAATATGTGATTTGTTTGAAATTTGAATGAATTGAATGTAGGAGGTGTCAACACGCCATTCGGAGAATCGAGCGTTGCAGGGACCAGCTCACAGGCTCGGGACTCGTCACGTGTCTCAGATCCGACATGAGGTATATATTATTCACTTTTTAATTAATTAATTAATATGGTTTTGTGTTTATATTCTTTTAATATACAGTTGCGAGGGCAAGGTGCAGCAACTGATAAAATGTCGGTGTGGATAAGGACTCGTGATCGCAATGATCCAGAGGTTGCAGCATTGATAGTAAGTGTCTGTACTTACCAATAATTACATAAATCTTTATATTAACATATATATATTTATATATATTTAAATATTTCACAGGATCAATTTGAAGCTGAGTTAGAACATCTGCCAGAGGACCAGCGACAGCTTCCCATGCGACGGGATGAGATCTTTCATCGCATTATTGGTCGGGACGGGCATGGCTATAGTTTGACCTATGGAGCAGGGATTCCTCGTTCTGTAGTGTCACGCGCTGCAGTTGTCGGTCCTGCTGTTGCTCCTATGACACAGCAGATGTCAGATTTTGAGGCACGGCTGCGCGCTTCCGAGGAGACAAATGCGCAATTGACAGCTGAGGTAAGAGCACTGCGGGAATATGTGCGTCGAGCTGATGGTACAGGGGATCATACGACGCAGGTATATACTGTATTTATTTATTTAATTTAAATTATTTTTGTTATTAAAATATTTATAATCTTTATTTGTTGTAGGAACCTGGTCCACCAGAAGGAGGTAACAGTGATGGCAACGCGTGACGCACCATATATTCACGAGATATGTTTTTTGTTTTTACTGGTAGGGTTGACATTGATGTACTTTATTTATTCATTTAAGTAATGCATTATTACCATCCATGGTGGTCTTTTAAATATTTTATACACATATTGAGTTTTTGATCAGATAATCTTAAATGATTCTACATTTGAAAAAGTCGAACTAATTCCAACAGATCAATAAATCTGATATTATAGATTATGTATTATCCAATATATTTTTTATAAATTTTTGTATGGTATCGATAAAAGAAATATGTATTAATTAGATGTTATCACTTTTATTTTTCACTTTTGTAATCAATGGGATGACCTTTGCACCCCCGGAGAGCCCCCCGCACCGCCGTACAGCCCCCCGCACCCCCGTACAGCCACCCGCGCACCCCCGTACAGCCCCCCCGCACCCCCCGTACAGCCCCCCGCGCACCCCCGTACAGCCCCCCGCACCCCCGTACAGCCCCCCCGCACCCCCGTACAGGCCCCCGCCACCCCCGTACAGCCCCCCCGCACCCCCGTACAGCCCCCCCGCACCCCCGTACAGCCCCCCGCACCCCCGTACAGCCCCCCCGCACCCCCGTACAACCCCCCGCACCCCCGTACTGCCCCCCGCCACCCCCGTACAGGCCCCCCGCACCCCCGTACAGCCCCCCCGCACCCCCGTACAGCCCCCCGCACCCCCGTACAGCCCCCCCGCACCCCCGTACAACCCCCTGCACCCCCGTACTGCCCCCCGCCACCCCCGTACAGGCCCCCGCCACCCCCGTACAGGCCCCCGCCACCCCCGTACAGGCCCCCGCCACCCCCGTACAGCCCCCCCGCACCCCCGTACAGGCCCCCGCCACCCCCGTACAGCCCCCCCGCACCCCCGTACAGCCCCCCCGCACCCCCCGTACAGCCCCCCGCACCCCCGTACAGCCCCCCGCACCCCCGTACAGCCCCCCGCACCCCCGTACAGGCCCCCGCACCCCCGTACGGCCCCCCGCCACCCCCGTACAGGCCCCCGCCACCCCCGTACAGGCCCCCGCCACCCCCGTACAGGCCCCCGCCACCCCCGTACAGCCCCCCCGCACCCCCGTACAACCCCCCGAACCCTCGTACAGCCCCCCGCCACCCCCGTACAGCCCCCCACCACCCCCGTACAGGCCCCCCGCCACCCCCGGAGAGCCCCCCCGCCACCCCCCTACAGCCCCCCGCCACCCCCGTACAGCCCCCCGCCACCCCCGTACAGCCCCCCGAACCTCTGAATGCCACGAAACCGTACGACAACATCCGGGGCGTCAAATGTGAAATGTTCGGCCAGACGGCACCTCATTCGGAGGTGCCGTGCGACCGCGGCGGCCGGAAACGCGTTTCCGGCGCCGTTAAACACAAAAACGGCGTGCGGCGGTCCGATTCGGAGCAAACGTGCTCCGAACGACCTGAAACCGCACGGGGACAAGAGGAATATTATTCCTGAGATGCAGGAGGAGGCCGCACGTCCATCGGACGTGCGGTGCGCGCGGCACGCCCGATTGTGTCGTTTTCAGCAGCGCGGCGCGCGCTGAAATGGCGCGTTGGGGGGGTCAAAACCACCCGAACGACCTCCGAATGCCACGAAACCGTACGAAAACATCCGGGGCGTCAAATGTGAAATGGTCGGCCAGACGGCACCTCATTCGGAGGTGCCGTGCGACCGCGGCGGCCGGAAACGCGTTTCCGGCGCCGTTAAACACAAAAACGGCGTGCGGCGGTCCGATTCGGAGCAAACGTGCTCCGAACGACCTAAAACCGCACGGGGACGAGAGGAATATTATTCCTGAGATGCAGGAGGAGGCCGCACGTCCATCGGACGTGCGGTGCGCGCGGCACGCCCGATTGTGTCGTTTTCAGCAGCGCGGCGCGCGCTGAAATGGCGCGTTGGGGGGTCAAAACCACCCGAACGACCTCCGAATGCCACGAAACCGTACGACAACATCCGGGGCGTCAAATGTGAAATGGTCGGCCAGACGACACCTCATTCGGAGGTGCCGTGCGACCGCGGCGGCCGGAAACGCGTTTCCGGCGCCGTTAAACACAAAAACGGTGTGCGGCGGTCCGATTCGGAGCAAACGTGCTCCGAACGACCTGAAACCGCACGGGGACGAGAGGAATATTATTCCTGAGATGCAGGAGGAGGCCGCACGTCCATCGGACGTGCGGTGCGCGCGGCACGCCCGATTGTGTCGTTTTCAGCAGCGCGGCGCGCGCTGAAATGGCGCGTTGGGGGGTCAAAACCACCCGAACGACCTCCGAATGCCACGAAACCGTACGACAACATCCGGGGCGTCAAATGTGAAATGGTCGGCCAGACGGCACCTCATTCGGAGGTGCCGTGCGACCGCGGTGGCCGGAAACGCGTTTCCGGCGCCGTTAAACACCAAAACGGCGTGCGGCGGTCCGATTCGGAGCAAACGTGCTCCGAACGACCTGAAACCGCACGGGGACGAGAGGAATATTATTCCTGAGATGCAGGAGGAGGCCGCACGTCCATCGGACGTGCGGTGCGCGCGGCACGCCCGATTGTGTCGTTTTCAGCAGCGCGGCGCGCGCTGAAATGGCGCGTTGGGGGGTCAAAACCACCCGAACGACCTCCGAATGCCACGAAAACGTACGACCACATCCGGGGCGTCAATTGTGAAATGGTCGGCCAGACGGCACCTCATTCGGAGGTGCCGTGCGACCGCGGCGGCCGGAAACGCGTTTCCGGCGCCGTTAAACACCAAAACGGCGTGCGGCGGTCCGATTCGGAGCAAACGTGCTCCGAACGACCTGAAACCGCACGGGGACGAGAGGAATATTATTTCTGAGATGCAGGAGGAGGCCGCACGTCCATCGGACGTGCGGTGCGCGCGGCACGCCCGATTGTGTCGTTTTCAGCAGCGCGGCGCGCGCTGAAATGGCGCGTTGGGGGGTCAAAACCACCCGAACGACCTCCGAATGCCACGAAACCGTACGACAACATCCGGGGCGTCAATTGTGAAATGGTCGGCCAGACGGCACCTCATTCGGAGGTGCCGTGCGACCGCGGCGGCCAGAAACGCGTTTCCGGCGCCGTTAAACACCAAAACGGCGTGCGGCGGTCCGATTCGGAGCAAACGTGCTCCGAACGACCTGAAACCGCACGGGGACGAGAGGAATATTATTCCTGAGATGCAGGAGGAGGCCGCACGTCCATCGGACGTGCGGTGCGCGCGGCACGCCCGATTGTGTCGTTTTCAGCAGCGCGGCGCGCGCTGAAATGGCGCGTTGGGGGGTCAAAACCACCCGAACGACCTCCGAATGCCACGAAACCGTACGACAACATCCGGGGCGTCAAATGTGAAATGGTCGGCCAGACGGCAGCTCATTCGGAGGTGCCGTGCGACCGCGGCGGCCGGAAACGCGTTTCCGGCGCCGTTAAACACAAAAACGGCGTGCGGCGGTCCGATTCGGAGCAAACGTGCTCCGAACGACCTGAAACCGCACGGGGACGAGAGGAATATTATTCCTGAGATGCAGGAGGAGGCCGCACGTCCATCGGACGTGCGGTGCGCGCGGCACGCCCGATTGTGTCGTTTTCAGCAGCGCGGCGCGCGCTGAAATGGCGCGTTGGGGGGGTCAAAACCACCCGAACGACCTCCGAATGCCACGAAACCGTACGACAACATCCGGGGCGTCAAATGTGAAATGGTCGGCCAGACGGCACCTCATTCGGAGGTGCCGTGCGACCGCGACGGCCGGAAACGCGTTTCCGGCGCCGTTAAACACAAAAACGGCGTGCGGCGGTCCGATTCGGAGCAAACGTGCTCCGAACGACCTGAAACCGCACGGGGACGAGAGAAATATTATTCCTGAGATGCAGGAGGAGGCCGCACGTCCATCGGACGTGCGGTGCGCGCGGCACGCCCGATTGTGTCGTTTTCAGCAGCGCGGCGCGCGCTGAAATGGCGCGTTGGGGGGTCAAAACCACCCGAACGACCTCCGAATGCCACGAAACCGTACGACAACATCCGGGGCGTCAAATGTGAAATGGTCGGCCAGACGGCACCTCATTCGGAGGTGCCGTGCGACCGCGGCGGCCGGAAACGCGTTTCCGGCGCCGTTAAACACAAAAACGGCGTGCGGCGGTCCGATTCGGAGCAAACGTGCTCCGAACGACCTGAAACCGCACGAGGACGAGAGGAATATTATTCCTGAGATGCAGGAGGAGGCCGCACGTCCATCGGACGTGCGGTGCGCGCGGCACGCCCGATTGTGTCGTTTTCAGCAGCGCGGCGCGCGCTGAAATGGCGCGTTGGGGGGTCAAAACCACCCGAACGACCTCCGAATGCCACGAAACCGTACGACAACATCCGGGGCGTCAAATGTGAAATGGTCGGCCAGACGGCACCTCATTCGGAGGTGCCGTGCGACCGCGGCGGCTGGAAACGCGTTTCCGGCGCCGTTAAACACCAAAACGGCGTGCGGCGGTCCGATTCGGAGCAAACGTGCTCCGAACGACCTGAAACCGCACGGGGACGAGAGGAATATTATTCCTGAGATGCAGGAGGAGGCCGCACGTCCATCGGACGTGCGGTGCGCGCGGCACGCCCGATTGTGTCGTTTTCAGCAGCGCGGCGCGCGCTGAAATGGCGCGTTGGGGGGTCAAAACCACCCGAACGACCTCCGAATGCCACGAAACCGTACGACAACATCCGGGGCGTCAAATGTGAAATGGTCGGCCAGACGGCACCTCATTCGGAGGTGCCGTGCGACCGCGGCGGCCGGAAACGCGTTTCCGGCGCCGTTAAACACCAAAACGGCGTGCGGCGGTCCGATTCGGAGCAAACGTGCTCCGAACGACCTGAAACCGCACGGGGACGAGAGGATTATTATTCCTGAGATGCAGGAGGAGGCCGCACGTCCATCGGACGTGCGGTGCGCGCGGCACGCCCGATTGTGTCGTTTTCAGCAGCGCGGCGCGCGCTGAAATGGCGCGTTGGGGGGTCAAAACCACCCGAACGACCTCCGAATGCCACGAAACCGTACGACAACATCCGGGGCGTCAAATGTGAAATGGTCGGCCAGACGGCACCTCATTCGGAGGTGCCGTGCGACCGCGGCGGCCGGAAACGCGTTTCCGGTGCCGTTAAACACCAAAACGGCGTGCGGCGGTCCGATTCGGAGCAAACGTGCTCCGAACGACCTGAAACCGCACGGGGACGAGAGGAATATTATTCCTGATATGCAGGAGGAGGCCGCACGTCCATCGGACGTGCGGTGCGCGCGGCACGCCCGATTGTGTCGTTTTCAGCAGCGCGGCGCGCGCTGAAATGGCGCGTTGGGGGGTCAAAACCACCCGAACGACCTCCGAATGCCACGAAACCGTACGACAACATCCGGGGCGTCAAATGTGAAATGGTCGGCCAGACGGCACCTCATTCGGAGGTGCCGTGCGACCGCGGCGGCCGGAAACGCGTTTCCGGCGCCGTTAAACACCAAAACGGCGTGCGGCGGTCCGATTCGGAGCAAACGTGCTCCGAACGACCTGAAACCGCACGGGGACGAGAGGAATATTATTCCTGAGATGCAGGAGGAGGCCGCACGTCCATCGGACGTGCGGTGCGCGCGGCACGCCCGATTGTGTCGTTTTCAGCAGCGCGGCGCGCGCTGAAATGGCGCGTTGGGGGGTCAAAACCACCCGAACGACCTCCGAATGCCACAAAACCGTACGACAACATCCGGGGCATCAAATGTGAAATGGTCGGCCAGACGGCACCTCATTCGGAGGTGCCGTGCGACCGCGGCGGCCGGAAACGCGTTTCCGGCGCCGTTAAACACCAAAACGGCGTGCGGCGGTCCGATTCGGAGCAAACGTGTTCCGAACGACCTGAAACCGCACGGGGACGAGAGGAATATTATTCCTGAGATGCAGGAGGAGGCCGCACGTCCATCGGACGTGCGGTGCGCGCGGCACGCCCGATTGTGTCGTTTTCAGCAGCGCGGCGCGCGCTGAAATGGCGCGTTGGGGGGTCAAAACCACCCGAACGACCTCCGAATGCCACGAAACCGTACGACAACATCCGGGGCGTCAAATGTGAAATGGTCGGCCAGACGGCACCTCATTCGGAGGTGCCGTGCGACCGCGGCGGCCGGAAACGCGTTTCCGGCGCCGTTAAACACCAAAACGGCGTGCGGCGGTCCGATTCAGAGCAAACGTGCTCCGAACGACCTGAAACCGCACGGGGACGAGAGGAATATTATTCCTGAGATGCAGGAGGAGGCCGCACGTCCATCGGACGTGCGGTGCGCGCGGCACGCCCGATTGTGTCGTTTTCAGCAGCGCGGCGCGCGCTGAAATGGCGCGTTGGGGGGTCAAAACCACCCGAACGACCTCCGAATGCCACGAAACCGTACGACAACATCCGCGGCGTCAATTGTGAAATGGTCGGCCAGACGGCACCTCATTCGGAGGTGCCGTGCGAACGCGGCGGCCGGAAACGCGTTTCCGGCGCCGTTAAACCCCAAAACGGCGTGCGGCGGTCCGATTCGGAGCAAACGTGCTCCGAACGACCTGAAACCGCACGGGGACGAGAGGAATATTATTCCTGAGATGCAGGAGGAGGCCGCACGTCCATCGGACGTGCGGTGCGCGCGACACGCCCGATTGTGTCGTTTTCAGCAGCGCGGCGCGCGCTGAAATGGCGCGTTGGGGGGTCAAAACCACCCGAACGACCTCCGAATGCCACGAAACCGTACGACAACATCCGGGGCGTCAATTGTGAAATGGTCGGCCAGACGGCACCTCATTCGGAGGTGCCGTGCGACCGCGGCGGCCGGAAACGCGTTTCCGGCGCCGTTAAACACCAAAACGGCGTGCGGCGGTCCGATTCGGAGCAAACGTGCTCCGAACGACCTGAAACCGCACGGGGACGAGAGGAATATTATTCCTGAGATGCAGGAGGAGGCCGCACGTCCATCGGACGTGCGGTGCGCGCGGCACGCCCGATTGTGTCGTTTTCAGCAGCGCGGCGCGCGCTGAAATGGCGCGTTGGGGGGTCAAAACCACCCGAACGACCTCCGAATGCCACGAAACCGTACGACAACATCCGAGGCGTCAATTGTGAAATGGTCGGCCAGACGGAACCTCATTCGGAGGTGCCGTGCGACCGCGGCGGCCGGAAACGCGTTTCCGGCGCCGTTAAACACCAAAACGGCGTGCGGCGGTCCGATTCGGAGCAAACGTGCTCCGAACGACCTGAAACCGCACGGGGACGAGAGGAATATTATTCCTGAGATGCAGGAGGAGGCCGCACGTCCATCGGACGTGCGGTGCGCGCGGCACGCCCGATTGTGTCGTTTTCAGCAGCGCGGCGCGCGCTGAAATGGCGCGTTGGGGGGTCAAAACCACCCGAACGACCTCCGAATGCCACGAAACCGTACGACAACATCCGGGGCGTCAAATTTGAAATGGTCGGCCAGACGGCACCTCATTCGGAGGTGCCGTGCGATCGCGGCGGCCGGAAACGCGTTTCCGGCGCCGTTAAACACCAAAACGGCGTGCGGCGGTCCGATTCGGAGCAAACGTGCTCCGAACGACCTGAAACCGCACGGGGACGAGAGGAATATTATTCCTGAGATGCATGAGGAGGCCGCACGTCCATCGGACGTGCGGTGCGCGCGGCACGCCCGATTGTGTCGTTTTCAGCAGCGCGGCGCGCGCTAAAATGGCGCGTTGGGGGGTCAAAACCACCCGAACGACCTCCGAATGCCACGAAACCGTACGACAACATCCGGGGCGTCAAATGTGAAATGGTCGGCCAGACGGCACCTCATTCGGAGGTGCCGTGCGACCGCGGCGGCCGGAAACGCGTTTCCGGCGCCGTTAAACACCAAAACGGCGTGCGGCGGTCCGATTCGGAGCAAACGTCCTCCGAACGACCTGAAACCGCACGGGGACGAGAGGAATATTATTCCTGAGATGCAGGAGGAGGCCGCACGTCCATCGGACGTGCGGTGCGCGCGGCACGCCCGATTGTGTCGTTTTCAGCAGCGCGGCGCGCGCTGAAATGGCGCGTTGGGGGGTCAAAACCACCCGAACGACCTCCGAATGCCACGAAACCGTACGACAACATCCGGGGCGTCAATTGTGAAATGGTCGGCCAGACGGCACCTCATTAGAGATAATTGTAATTTAGTTCTAAATTATTTACCTTAGTCATGTTTAGAAACACATATTTTCTTGGCCAAATGTATCATCAAAATGAACATGATTTTATAATATTTCATGCATCTAACCCTGATTTCTAGTAACTTCTTTGTCACTAGTTTTCTCTTAGTCAACATCAAAAATAAACTTCTCAATTTCAACATTCTCAATAATAAATGTTTCAAAGATATTCATGACTCTAACTCCATTATTTTTATCATAGATATTAATAAACACATATGATTAAGGATCAATTTATATTATGTTTACATCATAACATTAACCATATTTGTTTTATTTTCTCCAAAACTTTTAGTAACTACAAATAGAAAGATGTTCCATGAATTTGATATCCTCTATTTTTTCCATAAAACATGCCAATATATTTTTCTATAAATTCATTTAATAGTGGATTATAAAAACATTGATTTATTTTCCAATTATTTTCTATTGTATAATTCATAATATAGTTTCTTCTGTGTTTTGATTCTCAAGAAGGACCATTTCTGAATTTTGGAAGCACTGAAAAACGTTTCTCTCAAACAAAAACATTGTTATGTAATTTCTAATAAGCATGGTTCTTTTCATGTCCATAATTAATCTAATATTCATCTTAGACATAAAAGTTTTATGGGGAATATATGGTGTTCTATATTTATTATTTATACCATACTTATCAAGGTATCATTTTAAAGCATTACATGTATATTATTTGTAATTTTTAGACCTCACCTTCATTAAATAGACACCAATATCCTTTTCAATATCTATTCTAATGATTTAAAACATCTAAATATGATATAATATATGATTTTTAATTAGAAAATAAAAAATCTAGTTATATTAATCAATTAATCTTATGAAATAAATATCATCCTTGGTTTCATATTTCTTATAGAACCATACAAATCTTAATATATTAGTTACAATGGTCTAGTGGTATGAATATCCAACTTTTTGTATGCCCCTTATACTATCTTATCCTTTTGAAATATTTAAGAAATAATATATATTACATATTTAGTTTAGGTCATTCTCACACCACATCATGTTTGAAAATAATAATCATGTCATCTATGACTAGATGGACAAGTCTTCTATTCCATAGGTTTTTTCTTCTTTGGAACTCATGTAATATGAGTTCAATTGATCACCAATTTGAAATATATTCCCACTTTTTCTTCCACCTTTTGTAATAGATCTTAAATATTTATAACATTTTTTTATTTATAAGTTCTCTTTAATGAAAACATCAGTTCCTTCATCACACAGTTGGTTACACTAGGAAAATTATGTTTCCACCATTCCTCAAATAGAACATTTTTTATTATAGTCCCTTTGACTCAATAATAGCTATTCCATAGCATGGATTCGCAAGGATTAATAACTTCATACACTAAATAATCAATATTCATATTCTTCTGGATTCATTTAGACTCTTTTGGTTCTTATCAATTGTGTAGAACATCCACAATCAAGGACCCATTATTTTCCTCTCATGCTTACCATCAATACCACCACGAATAGGAATAACTTATTTTTATGATTTTTTTTTTAATTATTTCCAATTTAAAAAATAGGATTTCTCTCTAGAGACATTTTCATGTAAATCCCTTCACAATTTTTGAGATTCTTATATATTCCATGAACTAAATTTAATATTTCAATCCTATTTTCAGTATCTATAATTGAGATACATTTGTTAAAAGTCATTTTCATTTTTGGTAATTAATTATTTATCACACCAGAACTGATCCCACTTTATTCATTTCTCTTTACAATAAGAGACATGTTGTAGAAATATTTTTAGGATTTTGGATAGATGATTCCCAATCAATAATGGTAACCAATAAATATCAATGAACTATTATAGTAGTAGTTCAATCCATAAAACTGCATTCCATACTCTTACCTTTGGTATCAAGATGTTCCCTTGTCTTACATATTCCAAGAGAAAGTTTTTTTACATTATTATCTGTTTATTAGATGTTGAATATAGTTGATCATTATTTTAATAGGCAAAACTAGTTACGGTTTTGAGTAGTGATATACAATATTAGTCAAACCAAATCCATATTTTTATGAAATTTCTTGTATAGTATTAACATGGTTTTATATAAATGAAATCATAATTATTTTAGATGATCCATACTTGACATAAATAGATTTTTGGAAGTTATATTTCATTATTTAGAACGTTTTTTATCTTTGAGATGCTATCATTTTATCTTACTGAGTTCATCATATTTGGGAACTACTTTATCATCAATATTATTCACTATCATTACATTCTTAGAAACATTTAACTTGGGATTCTTAAGTTATTCAGTAATATTATTTTACATATTGAAAAAATATTCATTTGAAGTAGTGTTCTTACCATAAGTCTTCTTTGGAACATTGATCACATTCAATAGATTTTTTTGCAATACATGATTCTAATTCAGATATAAACATGTGTTCAATATAAGTTTCATCATCATCTTATGTTTTTTCATATGGGTTGGTTTATTTATTTTATACATATTCTCTATTGTTGGTAATCACTGTAAAGGAATCATATTTTGATTAGTTATAGTATGATTCTTCTTCTAATTATTTACTCATCATGGTACCTCTCTTTATTATTGGGATCTTCTACATATTTTCTCTTACTTTGTTCCCAATTTTATTCCTTTTACCCAACTTCTTTATTTTAGTCTATTCATTTGCTTCATCAGATATGTGACCAATAATATTCTTCTTAGGAGAGTTTCTCAAACTGTTTTTATGACTCAACACTTGAAAAAAATTATGGGAATACTTCCAATTTATTTTTCTTTCACCATACAAGCCTTATTTTTATAAGTGAAATTACCATCATGTAATCATTATCATTATCATCTTTATCTAAATTATTAGATTCTTATAGTTCTAATTCCTTAAACTTCATCTTTCTCATGGCCTTAAAATCAATCACATATTTCACATTATTTTCTAATAGAAATGGTTTTATCATTTTCTAAGAAAAGAGAATATTATGTAGCACATAATGAAAAAGGTCTTCTATATGTTATGAAGAATAACATTTTGGATCATATTGGCCAGAGCAATTCCTCTTGTGTTTTATCACAATAATAATATCATTAACATTTTCACTAAATAATTTTATTTTTCTTAAAATCTCATTGATTGTAATATCCTAAAAATTTAGTTTTTAAAAATTACTATTTGTTGGAGTAACATGTTTTGATAATCCCAAATCATGTTTATATATTGATCATGATATATTAAGTCATTTTCTAATCCTTTTTAATCTGTCTTTATATTATTTATCCTGAAAAATCTATATTATTTTGTTTTATCACTTTATTGCATCAGCTTAAAGTTTACAAGTCCCTATGTAAAAGTTCATAGTTAAAGCCTGCTGGTAAGAGCCTGTCGTTCAAGGTCACCGTTATAGCACCCTATTACTCTAGGTCACTATTTCTAAAGGGTCAATGTTGAAGATCTATAGTCACTGTTAGAAGCAACAGGTACAAGGTCACTGTTACAAATCTACTGCTGATATTGTTATCAAAGCTTATAGACAAAGATTCACCGTTATAGGTCAATGATGGGACAAGGCTTCTGTTAGAAGTCCACGGTCAGACTCTTTCTCAAGTCTTCTATTAAGAACTTCATAGTTTAAGTCCACCTCTGGACATGTCTACCATTATGTAAAAGTCTGATGATAGATAAACTCCACCTTTGATGAAGTCAAATTTTAAGATAGTCTACCATTGTAAAAGGTCACTGTTAAAGTAGTGTGATGTTACAGAGCCACTGTTAGAAGCTTACTGATTGAATTCTACTACTGATCAAGCTTTCGGACTGAAGGCTACTGTTAATGGTCTACTATTGAGCCTACTGATGAGGTACACTATTGAAGAGCCTACTACTGAAGTCTACCGTGTGACATGAATCTGTTACTAGTCTAATGATAACATATTCTTTACTTTACCAATTTTCTTAATACTATCATAGAAGTCATGTCTGCACAATTTAATTCACCTGATATTATTTAATGATATTTACAGGCATAACAGGAAACCATACGACGTATGAGGAAGACCACACATGGGTGGATAATTTCTCTTGTTGGTCCCTGCTGAATCAAATAAAAAAAGGTTAACTGGAATAAGGATATAAATAGAGACATAAAAAAAGAAATAGCAATATACACCCATTACCGGACAATTGAAGTATCAAGAAGAAGAACCCTCAAGCGCTCATTTTTTCGGGAGATCCTGGAACTCCATAAAGATCTGTTGGAAGAACATTTTCAATGCTGTGGTGGTGTGCTACAAAGAGCTTATGACCCAAGAAGCTGATCATATCTACATCTGGATGTCAGAAACTGGAAGTTGTGACCGCCTGTTTTAGAGGCAACTTGCAGAGAAGTACCAAAACATCATTTCCATCATTTCAAGGAGATCAGATCTGGTCTGCCAACACATAGAGCATTCTAAACTTCTTCCTAATATCTTTATCTCTAATATGTTTAAGTAGTTTACATTTGTGACCAGTGTGTTTGTCTGTCTTATACACACTGACTTTTGTGCTAGAATTGAGGGATACTGAAAATTCCCATACCAAACTCTCTCCACAATTTTTCCCCACACATAACTGTGGAAGAAGCATAGTGTGGCTTGGTAGTATATTTTTCCCACTTAGAACTATGGTAAAGGTTTCCAAACCTGGATAGTTTGAGAAAACTGTTTCAAAGCCCGAAACAATCTATGTATCATTTGTAATATAATTTCTTGGTGGTAGGTGATCACCAAGTGGAGAGGATTAGGTCTTGGTGAAGACTGAACCTTTTGTTTAAATTGTTGTGTTCAACTTTGAAGTACTCTGATTTACATTTATCCGCTGCTTATATTTTCAAAAATAGAAATCTGCTTTTACATTCACTCTGATAGTTATTTTTGGTTATTGTGTATATGTGATTCTTTTAGTAAACTTGTTTCAAAAGTTTAATTAGTACTCATAGTGATTCAACTGAGGATTAATTAACCATTGAGAAATATATCGAACAATAAATCACCTATATCTATACTGCATTAATTAACTGGGCTGTTTTTATTTGCGGAAATTTAATCCCAAAGGTCTTTAATAGAAATTTTAATTGGAACTCAATTCACCCCCTCTTAAGTATCCACTCCGAACAACATTTGGTATCAAAGGTTTTCTTTATTTCATACCATCAAACCAGTTTTTCAAGATTTTCAATTTCTTTTCAACTATGATTTTAGTGGTATCTTAATGTAACAGCCCGAGATTTTATGAAAAATATTCTTTTTTATTTCACTAATGTCTTGTGTTGTACGCTACACCAAAAGGAGCTTGCACAACACGCATCCTTGACTTGCCTTGCATTACACGCAATCGCGACCTTCCTCGATAGCGTGTGTAATACGCAATACCGAGTTTCACTAAACAACGATATGCTATTAAAATATTATTAAAACTACCCGTTATGAATAGTAATAACCACTTTTTAAAATTCTATAAATCTTATTTTTCAAAATGAACTTCATTTTTGGATTCGGAATATCGAAATTAGATTAGGTTGAAATTTTGGTGATTTTCGGATAACTTTCATATTTTGATGAATAGTGAAAATTACTAAATTATAATTAAAAACAACTTTTTTAATCGAAATAATTAATAGTGATAAATCATTAATTTGAGTGGTTTTAAAGTATATTTAGAATATATTTTTACAATTTAATACAATGTTGGTCATTGGATGTAATTTCACATTTAAACTAGACATAAACAAGTGTCAATCTTTTGATAGATATTGTTTCTTAAAAAACACGCTATTTGTTTTAACAGCGGGATTTAATTATAAAATTAATTAATGCAACTTTTATGTTATGAATTTGGTAAAATAGACTTCATTTTTGAATTCGGAATATGAAATATAGCTTGGGATGAAATTTTGGCATTGTTCTGAAAAACATCAATTTTTGATGAATAGTGAAACTACTAAGTGGTAGGTTAAAAACTGAATTTTGCATAAAACTTAATTTTACCGCTTCTGTGAATGGAATTTCGAAAATCCGAGAGACACGGTTAATATCAAGGACTAAAATGTGGTTCAATGAGATGAAAATAATTTTTTGGTGAATAGTAACTTTTTACTTTTTTTTACCACGGTTAATAGTAAATAGGGTAACTAAGGGTAAATATGATATTAATATTACCCTAACACATGTCCTAATTCTATTGGACAAGTGTAATTCGACCAAAAACAAACTTAGGAATAAAATATGACCATTTAGGCCCACTTGGATTAGATTAGGACATTTATTATTAATTTATTTAAAGAAGGGTTAAAATAGTTAAAATCAAAGTTTAATAAGTAAATAATTTTTAATATGGGGTTATACATAAGATAAATTAGATTGTAAATATTCATTAGAAAGCTAAAAAGATTTCCTACATGATGGTATTTTATTTGTAATTTTTAGACATCAAATAAGTTAATTTATTTATGACACAAAGATGATGCAGTAATTATCTTATTAATGAAATATTCACATAATTGATAATATAAATACCAAAATAAATGTAATTTAAGACTTTTTATGAATTCCACTAATTTTCTAGGTTACTATGATATATTAGTGTTGATTTAATCAACTTGGTTCGAACATATAATTCTGATATGACTTTCACAAAAATCATATATCAAATAGTGTCAAAATTGACACAAAATAGTTTTTAAATCAAATATTATATTATTAATTGTTATTTTATTCCTAAAAATCTAAGGTTCGGCCAAATGACTTAGATAAGGATATATATATTAATAATAAACAATTTGGGGTTCGTTTGGCATGTTATAGTAAGTGTATTAACCATATAGTGAAAGAAAAACAAAAAGACACGGTAAAAGTTAAATTAATTAACTTAGAGTTAAATCTAATTGATAAGGTTAAATTAATACCCCAAACTTGTCTAAATCCTATTGGTTGATAGTATTTCGACCCATCCCCACTTTAGCTTAGAAATAAGACCCTTTGGAACCATTATAAACCGATTTTGACTTTAATATAAAATAATATTTTGAGGTATTCCTAAGGTGCCCCTCTCCTCCCTTATAAAAGGACACCTCCTCCCCCTCCTCCTCACACCAATTTGAGCACTCAAGCTCGGCCAACCCCTGCCAAAATCTCTTCTCCACCTCCCTAGAAACATCCTAGAGGTTCTGGTCTTCCTCAAAGACCAATTCTAGTGCCCTAAGAGGAGGTCTCAAAGAGGCACTTCAAAGAAGAGGTAATTACCGTTACCAATTCTTTCATCTTTATTTCTTCTTCCACTTCTTCTTCTTAGGTTGTTTCATTATGAAGTAATAACATCAGTATCACTCATATACTGATATGTTATTATAAGTATGAAACAACCCTATTTCACCATCTATCCATCCTACGGAAAAAGAAATCACCGCGCGTGCGTACGTACGGAATACCGTCTCCACGCCGTGGTGTAATCTATTTTCCACCACCACCTTACATGGATGGGTATAATGGTGTAAAGAATAACTATACATAGTTATTACAAAATCATATTGATTCTGATATATTGTATAATTCACTCCAATTCAATTCAATACTTATAGAAATGATATCATCGCTCGTGCGTACGTACGGACTACCGTCTCCACGACGCGATGAGATTCATTCTCCATATTAACCATTTAAGAATGATTATAAAGTATATATAAGAAATAATAATGAAATATATGACATTATAAAGCTACTGGATTTATGTATATATATACATATGTATGTCATCTACTTACTTCCATTTCAAGACAATAAGGAAAGGAAAACAACGTTCATGCGTACGTACGGACTACCGTCTCCATGAACGGTGTTTTTCATTTTATTTATCTACCTATTATATATATATATACTGAATATATATGATATATAAATCATATTTTATATTCTGGAAGTAAGTAAATCATGATATAAGTAATAATGATGTCAAGAACAACAAGTCAAAACACCTACGATAAATGAAATGATTTTACCCAAAACGCTTCTTTAACATGGAATTTACAAAAGAACGGGTAATATAATGTCATAAGTGAACCATATATGATATCATAACAATGAATATGATTCGGTAATAAGTCAATGACATTATTTAAATCATTATACAGGAGTTTCGGACACATACGAAGCAAATCGGACCTAAGGTAAGGGAAATATCACAATCTCATTTTTATCCGAGATTGTTTATACTTTGGTATTTACTGGGGTGTATTTTATCATCCAAATCCAAGTTTCTTAAATATGTAATATTATTTCCACCCACCTACAATTGTTTAAATCCAATTTTACCCTTCGGTGAGTTTTTAGTAAAAGATATGAAAGGAATCTTTTGTCGTTTTTTTTATACGAGGTACTTTTTGACTTTTCCGACAAAAGTACGAGAAGAATGTTTTTTTAACTTATACGGCACGAACGGACTTTTACGGTTTTATAAAGCCTTATTTTCATGAACCTTCCTCCAAAATATTTCATGACTATTTTTAATAAAATCTCTTTCTTTTAAAATTGTATGATGTTTTGTGAAAAGAAATTGATTTTGAAGAAGAAAGGATATTTTCCTCAAGAATTCATTTCAAGTGTTTTATCAAAATTATTTTCCATCTAAGATAATAAAGGGTTCTGTTTCTATCCATATTTTTACATTGATTTGACTATGTTGTGATGGAATTATGTTTATGAATTCCTTTATCTTATATGAATGGTTTTATGATGTCATGTTGTTTAAGAATCCCATTTTTATTACATGGGTTATGCAATGATGTATGATTTATGATTTTGTGGCACACATAAGAATGGTTTCATTATGAGATGGGTGGGACCTATATCTCCCTCCAATGCATTGGGTAAAGATTTTATATCTCATGAGATAGACATGGCTGGAATGGTAGGTTATACCGGTTCAGTGAAACAGGACTGAAACGAGGATTACTCGATTCAGAAAGGGACTTTGTCCACTAAGATAGTCTTGGCAATGAGTCTTGACTAACAAGAAATGATTCTCTATGATTATGTGTGTATGCCACAATGAGTAATGTTTTAAGTTATGATTTCATTTCACTACTATGATTTATCCCATGTTATGAAATTATGCTCTCTTTTGCAGGTTAAGATTTCCAAAAAAGTTATGTTCTTATGAAAATTATGTGATTGATATTTCTTTTGTTTACCCTTACTGAGCATTTGAGCTCACCCTTTTATGTTTTCTTTTCCCCAGGATATAAAGAAAGGTTTTAGGTAAAAAAAAAGGGATGACCTTTATGGGAGATATTGAAGAACTTTCCCCACGATTAGAAGATTACGTTCCGAGTTTCCAAAGACACTAAACTATTACGATCCTTTAGTGTGTGTTTTTGTTATGTACTAAGTATTCCGCAAATGTAATGTAATGTCCATGTACGTCAGGCTACGGGTCTCTACACTTAAAGATCTCAAATTTTTTGTTATATCTAAATTTTCAGTTCATTAACCTTTTAATTTTCTATGGATAACCGTGTTGAGGGTGCTGCTACTAATAGACCACATTTCTTTAATGATAATAATTATGGTTAGTGGAAATTGAAATTGAAAATGTAACATGAAAGCTTATGACCTGAAATATGGAACACAATTGAAGAATAACATGCATTACCTACTACTGCTAGGGATACACGGTCTCAAGTTACTAAAAATACTTATAATAAGAATTTTAAAGAAATTAATGTCTTATACTGTGCTTTTGATGATGAAGAATTCAATAGAATATCTGCCTGTAAGACTGCTTCTAAAATTTGGGATACTTTTCCAGTTTCTCATAAAGGAACAACTAATGTTTAAGAAATGAGATTAAATACCTATAATATAAAATATTATAATTTTATGATGAAGCATGATGAACCTATCTCTGAAATTTATCTCAGTTTTAATGAGATAGTAAACACGATGAATCTGCTTGGGAAACCCATGAACAGCAATGACCAAATCATGAGGCTTCTTAGATGCCTACCTGACGGATGGAGAGGCACTTCTGTATCAATTTGCGAATCATGTGTCATCAGTAAGATACCAGTAAAGGAGCTAATTGGAAAACTAATGATGTATGAATAAGAGCATAAGGTGAATCCAAAATAGAAGAAGAACCAAGAAAGAAGTCAGTAGAATTCAAGAATTATACCTCAAAAATCCAAGAAAAAGAAAAAGTTCAAGTACATGTAGATAGTTCTACAAGTGAAGAGTCAATTTCAGACAGGGATGAGGAGATGACACAACTTGCTAGAAGATTGAAAAGGTTCTGCCGAAAGAAGAAATTCTCTAGGAAGTCAAACTTCAAGGGAAACTATGATCACAAAGGACAATGGAAGAAAGATAGGAAGTGGAATGAGAAGACAAGTGAAATAGTATTCTATGAATGTAAATGAAAAGGTCATGTGAAGGCTGACTTCCCCAAGTTGAAATTCAAAAGAAATATGAGGATAAGGGAAAAGGTTACAAAAATGCCATGAAAGAAACTTGGAGTGCTTTAGAGGACAGTTCGAGTGGATCTGATGCTTCAAACTCAGAACATAACAAACATGAAAATCTATCCTTTATGATAGAGACATCTGAGGTAACACTTGATTCCCCTGTTCCTAATACTTATTATAACAGTGACTCTCATAATGATAAAGATATGACAAAAGAATAATTATTTGAATATTGCGAAATTATTGATGATACTTTTAATGAAATCAAGGACAAATATAAGTCATTAGAAAGAAATAATACTTTAAATGCAAATTACAAGTCAAATATGGATATAGAAAAAGAGAAATTTGCTAAGCTGCTAAAGGAAAATACAAAGTTAAATTTATCTAATGAACAATTAATAAAGGATATTGAGAAGTTCACAGCTGGTAGGGATACCTTGAAACAGTTTCTAGGAAAACATATTACTCCAAAGTATACAATTGGTCAAGGATATCAGCCCGGACAGTGACAAATTAGCAAAACCAAATTTGTTCCAAAATCTAGACAGCTCAATGGTAGTTCTAGTTCCGGACCATATTGTTAGAAACAATTTTCTATTGGACCTAACAAAGTATTTATGTTTTATAATATGTTTTTTGATTTTAGAAAACCTATAAATAAAATATGGGTTCCCAAAGTTTTACTTGCTAACCTCTCTGGACCTAAGAGGATATGGGTACCAAAATTACCCCATGTTTAATCTGTTTTGCAGGGAAATTGTTTAAAGAGTTCATGTAAGACCTTATGGAACATGGAAAGTTTATGTTCAAGACATATGATAGGAGATTATTCTTTCTTCAGGAGTCTAATTAATTTTTATGGTGGGCAGGTCACCTTTGGTGATAATGAAAAGGAAAAATCACCAGCCTAGGCCAGATTAGTAACCTTGATACAATATTAATTTCTAAAGTACTTTTTTTTGATGGATTAAAGTAAAATTACCTTAAAATATCTTATTTATGTGATGATGGATTTAATGTTATGTTTTAAAATGATGCATGCAATGTTTTTAATTAAAAAAATGATTTAGTTTTCACTACATGTAGAAATGAAAATGTATATGCTTTTGATAAAAATTCCTTACCCAAAGAAAATGTTTCCTGCTTAAATACATTTCATAAACAGTCTTGGTTGTGGCATAGAAGGTTAGGACACTGCAATTTGCACTCACTTAGGAAGATATCTATGAAAAGTTTAGTTAGATAATTACCTACATTAGAATTCCAACATGACAAAGTATGTAATCTATAAAAAATGGTAAAACAACACAATGTTTCTTTCAAACAAAAGAAAGAAGATTCAACTTCTCAACCACTTGAGTTGGACCACATGTATTTGTTTTGTCCATCAAGAGTTTCAAGTTTAAATGGGAAGCACTATGTTTCTGTTCTTGTAGATGAATTTTCTAGGTATACTTGGGTATACTTTCTAGCTCACAAAACTATATCTTGTTCATATATTATCAAATATTCCAAGTCTGTAGAAAATCCAAGTGGACTTAGAATTAAGACCATGAGAAGTGATCATGGCCGTGAGTTTGAAAATAATGAGTTTGAATCTTACTTCTTACACAATGTCTATTGTCACAACTATTCTGCCCCTATGACACCTCAATAAAATGGAGTTGTCGAGAGAAGGAATAGGGCCATTCATGAAATTGCAAGAACAATGCTTAATGAGCATGACCTACTTGTTTATTTCTGGGTTGAAGCTGTAAATATAGCTTGTTATATTATAAATAAAGTTTTAATTAGACCTGTTTTAAAGAAGACCCCTTATGAGATTTGGAACAATATGAGGCCTAAGGTTAATTACATTAGAGTTTTTGGTTACAAAGTATTTATTCTAAATAATAAAGATAATATTGACAAATTTGCTCTCAAAAGTGATGAATGAATTTTCCCGGGTTATTCTATCTCAAGTAAACCCTATAGAGTTTTCAATAAGAAAACCAAATGTGTGGAAGAATCAGTTCATGTAAAATTCGATGAGACTGATCCACATGAGCCTAAAAACACTCTTGAACATCTTGAGGAAGATATGTCAATCCTAAACATTTATTATAAAGATAGTGAATCCCCTGTAAAAGTATCCAGTTCTGGGAACTTTCCAGAATTTGCACCTGCTGATTATGAACCAACAGACAACAATGAGAAATCTAGTTCAACCCTTCCTAGAGGCATTAGGACTCTTAAGAATCATTATCTAGATGTTGTTGTAGGTGAACTAAATAGAAGAACACAAACAAGTACTTCTATAAGTAACCAAGTTGAACATCAAGCTTTTCTTTCACATCTTGAACCCAAAAATATTAATGATGCAATCAATGATGAATTTTGGGTAATGGTTATTCAAGAAGAATTAAATCAATTTGAAAGAAACAAAGTCTGGGAATTAGTGGAAAGACCTAAGGACAGTTTGACAATAGGCACTAAATGTGTTTATAGGAACAAATTTGATGAGTCTGCAAATATTTTTAGAAATAAGGCAACGTTATTTGCACAAGGATATAGTCAAGAGGAATGAATAAACTATGAGGAGACCTTTTCACCTGTTCCTCGATTAGAATCCATTAGGATACTACTTGTTTATGCACCTCAAATTAATTTTAATCTTTATCAAATGGATGTTAAAAGTGCTTTTCGAAGTGGGTATATAGTTGAGGATGTGTTTCTTGAACAACCCCTGGGTTTTACAAATCCCCATTTTTCAAATCATGTTTTTAAACATTCTAAAGCTTTATATGGTATAAAACAAGCTCCAAGAGCATGGTATGATAGGCACAACTCTTTTATTATTTCAAAAGGTTTTACCAAAGGGATAGATGATCCTACTCTTTTTATTAAAACTATTTGCAAATATGTTTTGATAGTAAAAATCTATGTGGATGATTTTATTTTTGGATCTTCTAAAAATTTGTTATGTATAGATTTTTCAAAAATGATGTAAAATGAGATTGAAATGCATTATTGGGGGAACTCAAATTTTTCCTTGGATTTCAGATATTTCAAAATAAAAATGGCATTGTTTTGAATCAAAATAAATATATTAAGGATCTTTTAAATTTTTTTGCTTTGGATGGTAGTAAAGATAGTGACACACCTATGAGTACCACTTGTAATTTGGACGTTGATGAAGCTGGGGAACCATTGGATCAAACCCAATATAGAGGTATGATAGGGATTCTACTCTATCTTACAGCTAGCAGACCTGATATTATGTTCAGTGTATGTATGTGTGCTCACTTTAAATCCAATCCAATATAGTCTCATTTAACTGCTGTAAAAGGGATTTTTAAATATCTCAAATATACTCCCAACTTAGGACTATTTTATCTAAAAAGTAAATAATTTGATTTGTTGATTTATCTTGATGTGGATTTTTCCAGTTGCAAGTTAGATAGAAAAAGATCCTCTGGGAAAATTCACATTTTGGGCATGTCACTAGTATGATGGTGTAGTAAGAAACAGAATTATGTTGCATTATCTACTGCTGAAGCTAAATATATAGCTGCGGGTAGTGGTGGTTCTCAAATTCTGTGGATGAAACACACTTTACTAGACTATGGATATCAATTCAAACATGTCTCTATAAAGTGTGACAGTACAAGTGCTATTAATATTTTAAAAAATCTAGTATCTCATGCTAGGACAAAGCATATTGATGTGAGACATCACTTTTTGAGGGACCATTATGAAAAAAATGATATCAATCTAAAATTCATTGGAATTAAACATTAATTTTATGATATGTTAAAAAAGC
This sequence comes from Viscum album, assembly GCA_963277665.1. NCBI lineage: Eukaryota > Viridiplantae > Streptophyta > Magnoliopsida > Santalales > Viscaceae > Viscum > Viscum album. Next base: position 21,662,942 of record OY728154.1, read on the forward strand.
CTTTGAATTCTAAGAGGATAAACTACATCAAACATGAGTTAGGTATGATTAATTTCCGTGTAGGAAACCTCACAGTCAAGCCTCACTGATAGGCACCTCACTGGTGTACCTCACCGTTGAACATCACTGGTTTACCTCACCGTTGAACCTCACTGGTGTACCTTACCATTGAACCTCACTAGTGTACCTCACCGTTGGACCTCACTGGTGTGCCTCACTGTTGGACCTCATTGCTACACCTCACCATTGGACCTCACTGTTAGACTTCACCGTTGAACCTCATCGTTTGAACCTCACTGTTAGGAACCTCACTGTTGGATACCTCGCTGTATGACTTTACCGTTTATTTTATGATGGAATCCAAACCGTTTTATTACTATTAATTTTTTTAATCCCTAAATGATAAAACTAAAGATATGAACATATCTCAAACCACTTTCTTCCTTAATCTTGAACCTTCACTCCTGAAATCCCTAAACCCTAACTCTCCATTTGAACCCTCGAACCTCTTTCACTATCTGTGTCTAGAACCAAGAGACCCCCGACTATCAATGAGGATGTGCCAAAGCCAAAGAGGACTCAAGACAAGCCCAGTGGCACCCGTAGTACACCAACTGGACCTATCCACCCACATCTGAAAAAGAGAGAAATTGTGGCTAAGAAGGTGCTGAGTGAAGAATGGATGATGTCAAGAAAGTCATTAGTGGTGGAAGCACTAGAAACCCAAGGATATACTGAATGCCTTTCTAACAAAAATGGGCCATACTACCCGAAGCTTGTGAAGGAATTCAATGAATACCTAAGGTTAAAAAAGGAAGATAATGTTCATATGTTGGTATCTAGAGACAATGGCAATGAAGTTAGCTTTTTGTCTGTTGAGTGGGATGCTTGTTTGAGAGTTCCTCATGAAGGATTTTATGAATACTATTCTACATTTGCTCCTCTAGACAATGATATTTTTGGGTATGAAAGAGCTCTAGAAGAGCTGAAAGGGAATGGAAAATTGAGGAATATCATTGCATCTGAGATGAATGGAGAAGACATGATATTATTTAAATTCGTTTAGCATGTGATTAGTCCCAAGAGAGGAGATTTTGCAGTACTAATGTATTAGGACATATTCATGATGTAATTACTGAATAATGGGGAGAAGATCAGCCTATGTAGGTTACTGATGGCACAATTGGAGGATATGAATAATGCAAGCTCAAAGTCTAATGCCCTATTCAATGCCAAGCTAATCTCAGTAATGCTAAAGGTAATGGGTGTGGCTGGAAATAAAGAAGATATGATAGTGGCTAAGAACAATGTTTCTATCTCCAAGGTTATTTGCAAATACATGAAAATTAGCTGGAATACATGGAATAAGGCATGGGTAACTGATGAAGGAAAAGTTTATGAAAATGTTTACCCTACTACTCACCCTTCTAGGCCAAAAGGAAAGAGAGATCCAGGCCTAAAGCCTGATAAGCCAGAACCATCTTATTTTGATGAGGAGGAGGAAATTGAAGGAGTTGTGGAACTTGAAAGAGTGAACAACCCCATTAATGATGGGTGTGACCCTGATTTACCAACCATTCCTGTAAGGAAAATAGATTTTGGAGCACATAGCCCTCCATAAGAACTACCAAGAAGAAAGACACTTCTAAGGGATAGTGATACTAAGACCAGTGAAGAAGAATAAGAACCACATAATATTGTCAGAGACAACTCTCAGGGGGATGAGGCCACTTAGTCATATCATTCTAATCATGAGTAAAAGGAGGTTGGTGATAATGATACACAGAAGGAGGATACTGTTGCTGAAGCCGATGATGAGAACAGTGAAGAATAAGAGCTTAGTTTTAGCCCTCTGATAGGAAATATAGACAGGACAGTGTCTGATCAAGATACAGAAGTGGAATCTACTACCATTGAAAGAGAGGTCATTGATGAATCAGTGGAGGTTGTGACTCACCCCACTGGTGAACCAATGGATCAGAAAGAGGTTGAGTCTTCTAGAGTTGAAGAGGAGGTTGTGGAATTGCCTAGAGCAGAACCAGCATAACAAAAATACTCAGGAGAAAGCTCCATGTGAGTGGTAGCATCTTGGTTCTATATATGTTCTTCATAACATTGAAGAATGGTCAGAAGACCCTGGATACTGGGTACTTGGGTTGTCTTATGATGATTCTGATTGTGATATGTCAATCAAAAGACACCTTGTACCTGCTAATTTAGATCATGTTACAGTGCCTCCAGTGGTTATATTTCCTGAGAACCTTGTCACTAATGATGATTTGGAATCCCTGAAAATAGATCTGCACCAGATGTTTGATAATAGGGCCTCTGAAATAGAAAAGGAAATGGCCTTAATTCAACAGTAGACTGCCTCTGATATGGATAGAGTTCAGTCTTCCATTCAATATAGTTTGTCCCAAGAAGTATCTCAATGATAGAATCAACTCAAGGATGTGTCTCAATCTGTGGAACTCCTAAGAGAATCAGTGGTGAGCTTGACTGCTCTAATGGCTTCTAGGGGCCAATCATATAAAGACATTCACTATATCATAAATGTAGTTCAACAGATGGTTGTAGTGTTTGAATGTTTTAAGGAATCCATGAAAGACCATGTGAAGGGCCAGGATGATGATGTAAAGATGCTCATCAGTGGGTTGACCAAGTCTCTTAAGGAAACTATTGCCTTCACTATACCACCTTTGGTTTCCTCTTCCTCTACGTCATCCTCTACTACACCACCTTTGGACTTTTCATCATTCAAGATAGTGTTCAGTGAAGAGTTAGAGAAGATTTATTGTGTCAGTGCACCTGACTCTCAATCTTTGACTCAGATTATCACCACTTCCAAAGATGTTCAGAAGGTATTTAGTGACTTCATGAGAGAGGTTGACCAGGACTAGAAGAGTATAAAGGGAAAGATTAATTACTATTTTAAAAGGATTTACTCCAAGCACCAGATTGAAGAAAATTTCATGCTTTTTTTGGAAAACCTCAAGATTCCACCAGTCACCAGAGCCTTCATGGAACAAGTCACTCAGCTGGTCTAGTTGACTCCAGCCTTAGAGAAATTTATGGAGAACAAGGCTGATATCATCTTGGATATGGAAAGTGGAGGAAGCATTATTACAGACTTCAAAAACCTACTCCTACCCTTTCTCTATGTGGACTCTACCCCTGTCCTAATACCTCTTGCATTACCTGCATCCCAAACCAGTGGTTCTTCCAAGATGTCTCTTGGTGAGGCCATTAGAAGCCTTATTCCACTTATACCTCAAAGAGCTACCCACTACAGACACACATGAGCTCTTGTTTCCACCCCTCTAGTCATTCCTCCAAAAATTCCTAAACCTGCTGATCCACCATCTCATCCTCCATATTATTCTTCCAAAGGGAAAACACACTTTCTTGAGAATGATTTGGATTGATTTTGTTTTTGTATTTTGATAGGGGTTGTGAATTCTTTTTGGGTCATGTAATTTTCATTCTATTAATACAAGAATTTTCTGTTATCTCTATTTGTGTTTCTTTTTTCTAATCACAGAGGGGGAGAAATGATGTGCTGATACTAATATGATTCTGTGATTCTATTACTCTCTAATGGACCTTTTATTCTTTTCTCTCTGATACAATGTACCAATATCCTCTGATATTACACTCTTATTAATCTTGAATACTTGGGAAACCACAACTGAAACAAGGTTCCCTTTTGATCTCTGTTTAATAATTGTATTATATGCTTATCTGTGATACTTATAATTAATACATAATTGCATTATTTTTATTATAAAAAAGGGGGGAGATTGTTGGACTCACCTATTTTGATAATCCCAAATCATGTTTAAATACTGATCAAGATATAGTAAATCATTTTCTAATCCTTTTTAATCTGTCTTTATATTATTTATCCTGAACAATCTATAATTTTTAGTCTCATGAATTTGTTTCATCAGCTTACAGTTTACATTTCCCTAAGTAAAATTTTATAGTTAATGCCTGCAGGTAAGAGCCTGACATTCAAGGTCACCGTTATAGATCACTGTTACTCTAGGTCACTGTTGCTAAAGGGTCTCTATTGAAGACCTACATTCACTGTTAGAAGCTACCAGTATAAGGTCACCGTTACAAGTCTACTGTTGATATTTTTATCAAAGCTTACAGACAAAGAGTCACCATTCTAGGTCATTGCTGGTACAAGGATTCTGTTATAATACCACTGTCAGACTCTTTCTCAAGTCTTCTGTTAAGAGATTCATAGTTTATATCTACCATTGGACATGTCTACCGTTAAGTAAAAGTCTGCTGATAGACAAACTCCACCGTTGATGAAGTCAACTATTGAGACAGTCTACCATTGTAAAAGGTCACTCTTGAAGTAGTCTGATGTTACGGAGTTACTGTTAGAAGCTTACTGATTGAATTCTACCATTGATCAAGCTTACTGACTGAAGCCTACTGTTAAAGGTCTACTGTTGAGCCTACCGATGAAGTCCACTGTTGAAGAGCCTACTGTTGAAGTCTACCATGTGACATGCATATGCTGCTAGTCTAATGATAACATATTCTTTACTTTACCAATTTTCTTAATACTATCATAAAAATCATGTCTAGAAAATTTAATGCACCTGGCATTATTTAATGATATTTTCTTGCATACCAGGAAACCGTACGATGTACGAGGAAGACCACACATGGGTGGATCATTTCTCTTGTCGGCCTCGGCTAAATCAAATAATAAAAAGGTGAACTGGAATAAGGATATAAATAGAGACATAAAGAAAATAAGTAATAGAAATATACACCCAGTACTTGACATTTCAAGTATCAAGAATAATACTACTCAAGCACTCATTTTTTCTAAAAATCCTGGAAAGGAATATAATGTGGATGATTATTTGTGTTGAAAAAGTAATGCATCATAAACCATGCTATGTTTTGAATAAGATCATTTGAATAAAGACATGATGAACTTTGGAATATAAGTTGTTGGTGCAAGAAATTCCTTTATTTTTTTCATGTGTCAGTGAAATCATATCTATCAGACAGAATTAAGAAAGCACAAAAGGAAGACAATGAGTTTCAAAAAAGGTGGAATTAGTTCAGAAAGGAAAGTTACCTGAGTCTAATATTGATAGATACTGTGTTTTATGGTATGTAAAAGGATTATGTGTTCCTTGTGATTTACAGTTGAAGAAGGAGTTGTTATGTGAAGCTTCTAGTTCTCTATTTTTAGTTCATCCTTGTAGTACTAAGATATATTGAGATCTTCATGAGTATTATTCGTGGGATGGAATGAAAAAAGATAATTTTTATTTTATTGCGAAGTTTTTGACTTTTCAATAGGTTAAAGAAGAGCGACAATTACGAAAATGGATGCTTTAGCCTTTACCAGTGCCGAAGTTTAAATGGGAAAATACATCCATGGACTCTTTTGTGGGATTATCAAAGACATCTCTCGGTAATAATGCAATCTGGGTAATTGTTGATTGGTTGAATAAATCTGCTCATTTACTTCCTATTCGAGATACTTTGTTTCTAGATCAACTTTCTCGGTTGTATGTTAAAGAGATAGCCAGGTTAAATGGAGTTCCCCTCTCCATTGTATCTATTCGTGATATGAGGTTCACATATAACTTTTGGAAAGGCCTTCATAAGTTCCTAGGAACTAAATTATATTTTAGTACTTCTTTTCATCCCCAATCTAATGGGCAGTCAGGATGAACAATTTAGAACATGGAGGTTATGTTACGTTCATGATCAATAGATTACCAGGGAAGTTGGGACAAACATCTTTCTTTGGTTGAGTTTTCTAATAATAACATTTTCCATTATAGTATACAGATGGCTACATTTGAGGAAATATATGGGAAGAGCTATCGAACTACATCCATTTGGGATGAAATAGGTGAAAGGAATTTGATGGGACCAGAATTGGTAGAAGAGATTGAACAAAAAGTTTAGTTGATTCAGAAGCACATGAGAACAACTCAGAGAAGGCTGACAAGTTATACAGATAACCAAAGGAAGGATCTTTCTTTTGAAGTTGGTGATCATTTCTTTCTCAATGTTTCTCCATGGAAAATTCTAATGCAATTTGGCATGTAGGGAAATCTGAGTCTGAGGTTCATTGGACCTTATTAAATCCTAGAAAAGTTGTATCAGTTTCATACATAGTGTCTTTACCTCCATGTTTATCTGAGTTACACAATGTTTTTCATGTTTCAATGTTGAGAAAGTATATGCCGGATTCATGTCATGTTTTGACCCCATAGGTAATTCAGTTGGAAGAGAACCTCTATTAGGAGGAACAACCAGTCCAGATTCTTGACCGAAGAGAGAAACTGTTGAAGAATAAGGTAATTCATTAGGTAATGGTTTTGTGGAAAAACCATATGGTTGAAGAGGCAACATGGTAATCTGAAAGTGTTATGAGTGATAAATACATCCACTTATTTGATAAGTTAATAAGAATTTCGAGGAATCAATTTCCAAAAGGTGGAAGGATGACACATCATAGGTAAATAAAGAATAATACATTTTCATATTTATTAATATTTGTGAATTAAATATTAATTTTACTTTAAATGGGATGTTATGTTATAGGGAGAACCTCATATTCAACAATGCGTTTTTTGAAATCGTACGTGGCACAAAACATTGGGTCATACTGAAAAATAATAATATAATATTGTTTTAAATGGTAGTTAATGCCTTGTCTTTATATTGGAGGAAATGGACATAACTAACTAAAATTTTAATATAAATTTTTTTAAATTTTTTTTACATTTATCTAATAAATTTTAGTGGAAAAAATAAGAAAAAATATTATTTTAAGCATAAATACTCTAATATTCCATAAATGTTTGATTTACCACCTTTTAATGGTGAACCCTTTTTAAATCTAGTTTTTTTAACTTTTATATGTTCTATTTGAGAAAATAAAATTCTTCTTTATAATTGGGATACTAAAATTTACTTTGGGTAAATATATAGTATTTTTATGATAAAATTCATTTTTATAATGAATAGTGAAAAATAATGTTATTTTAATTCCAAACTTCCTTTTAATATAATTTATTAATATAGTTATATAATCTTTTAAATTGTTTTTAAAGTTTAATTAGATTAAATTTTAACCATTCAATCAAATGCAGGTCATTTGAAGTAATTTCACTTTGAAATTATACAAAAACAAGTGTCAATCTTTTGATAGTTTTTGTTTCTTCAAAACAAACTTTTTTTTGAAAATAAGAATAATTTTAAATTTATTAATGAAACATCTATGATTCGAATTTGGTAAAATAAACATAATATTTTAATTTTTAATCTCAAATATTTCTAAGGCTGAATTGTTGGTATTTTTATGAAAACCGATAATTTTTTATGAATAGTTTAAAACACTAAGCTGTAGTTAAAGAGCAGACATTCACTTTGAAAAGAAATTTTACCACTTCTGTGATTTCAATTTTGAAAATATAACATAAATGGTTGTTATCAGTAAGAATAACGTGGTTCCATAAGATAAAAATAATTTTTGGTGAATTTTATCTTTTGACTTTTATTTACCGTAGTTAAAGGTTAATAGGGTAATTAAAGGTAAAAATAATATTATAATAATATAAAATTATCTTAACATGTAACACCCTGAGCTTCCACGATACGCTTCTCTTTGAATAATACAGTAGCATGTGTTGTACACAACTTCGAGTTCTAACACACACCACGACCAATTAAAGTATCCGTTATGAATAGTAATACCTACTTTTTAAAATTTTAGAAATTTTATCTCTCAAAATTAACTTCATTTTTGGATTAGAAGTATCAAATATAGCCTAAGGTGAAATTTTGGTACTTTTCGGATAACTTTAATATTTTGATGAATAGTGAAAATTACTAAATTTTAATTAAAGACAACATTTTTAATCAAAATAAATAATAGTGATAAATTATGAATTTGAGTGGTTTTAATGTATATTTAGAATTTATTTTTACCATTTAATACAATTTTGGTAATTGGACATAATTTTACAATTAAACCGGACATAAACAAGTATCAATCTTTTGATAGTTATTATATCTTAAAAACACGCTTTTTGTTTTGACAGCGGGAATTAATTTCAAATTAATTTCTTCCACTTCAGTTTTTTGAATTTGGAAAAATTAATTCCATATTTGGAATCAGGATGTCCAAATTGTGTAAATAGGTATCTTTTATTTTTAGACATTTTGAATGATTACTTCGGTAAATATTTTATTTACCATGGTTGAAGGGTAAATCTGGTAAATAAGGGTTAACAAATAATATTATAATAATACTAAATTACCCTAAAACGTGTCCTAACCTTATTGGTAGATACATGTCCGACCATGGGCATTTTTGGGTCGATTTGGGGACCCCATGGAGCCACTTGTAGGTGATAGGGAAACTTTATTTTAATTAAGTTAAAATAAATACAAAAATGACAAAAGCATATATCTTTTAGAAAAATAATTTTTTAATTGGGATGTATATGATTTATTTTCATCTATAAATATTTATTAGAAAGATAAAAATATTTCCTACATAATTATATTTTATTTATTATATTTAGACATTAAATAAATAAATTAATTTATCACACAATGATGATGCAGTAATTACCATAATAGTGACAAATTAACATAATTGATATTATAAATACCCAAATAAATATAATTTGATATTTTTAATGAATTAAAAAAACTTTCTAGGATAATATGACATATTAGTATTAATTTAATTAACTTTTTTCAAAGTAATCATTATGTTGTGATTTTTACAAAAGTCAAATATTGAATAGTGTCAAAATTGACATCAAAGAGTTTTTAAAACAAATATTATATTATTAATATATTTTAATTTCCTAAAAATCTAAGGTTCGTCCCAGAGACTTATATCATGATAGTTGTATCATTAATGGACCACTTGTGGGACGATTTGATGTATATAGTAATTTTATTAACTATATAATATAAAAATACAAAGTGACATGGTAAGTGTTAAACTAATTAACTAAGAGTTAAAATTAAAAGATAAGGATAATATAATGACCCAAACCTGTCTTTATTATATTGGTTGAGTGGTTTTAGACCCATAACCACCTTGACCTTTAAATAATAAACTTTGGAGCCATTGGAAACTGAATATGAATTTATTATAATATAATATTTCTAACTTTTCCAAAGGTTCCCCTCACCCCTCTTAGAAAAGGACACTCCCCCTTCTCATTAAGTCACACCTTCAAAGCCTTTTGGTTCGGCTATCCCCTCCCCAAATAATCTCTCAGCTTCCCTCACTTCATCCTAGAGGCCTTTATTTAGTCATAAAGTCATCCTTAGGATATCTTTTGATCAAATCAAAAGAAAGATCCCGAAGAAGAGGTAATGATTTCACCACCCTTTTTCAAGTTCCTTTCTTCTTCCACTGCTTATTTCTTTGTTATTACCATTCTAAAATAATTAATGTAGTATCTCCTATATACTGTAATATTATTATAAAAATTGTACAACCATATTCAGTATTCTATCCATCCTTTGAATGACATGTCACCATACGTGCGTATGTACGGCTTACCGTCTCCACTTCGTGCCGTAATTGTAATTCAATATATTATTATTTGGATGGGTATAATAATGATTTTTAATTCATGTAAATAAAAAATATAACATGATAATGATTCTGTATATATGATATAACATCCAATTATATATTATTTTAATATCAAAAGAATGATATTTTCGCTCGTGCGTACGTACGGATTACCATCTCCATGACGCGATGAGATTCATTTCCAAGTTCACCATTCATCGACGATTATAAAAATATATATTACTAATAAGTATGTAATATATGACATAATAATTCTACTGGAGATATACATATATATATATATATAAGGATTTTTGTACTTACATATATCTTATTCACTTACTTCTGTTCAATACTATATGAAAACAGAAACAACGTTTATGCGTACGTACGGACTACCTTCTCCATAAACGGTGTCTTCCATTTCATATATATGTCTATTATACATATTTATATTCTAAATATATATGATATATTTATCATGATTTATATTCTGGATGTATTTAAATTATGATCTAAGTGATACAACCAAGAGTGACAAGTTAATTATGTGTACGTATTTACTGGGACATTTTTATCATCCACGTCCATTTTTCAAAAAAAAGATTTCAAAATGATGATTTTAAGGATTTTTAAAGGTACTCTTTATCAAGATCAAAATTTCAAATGTTTTAAATATTTATCTTTCTAAATCTTTTCAATTAATTTCCATGTTTTCAAAATGATTTTAAGGATTTATTTTTTATGGACATGAATGTTTTGAAATGATAATTCTTTTCAAAAGTTTCAAAGTGGTGTGGGACACTTTAATTCAAAAATCTATTTTAAAATTACTTCCTTGATAAATTTGTGACTTTTAAATGATTTTACAAAAAGGATATTTCTCTCAAAAATATTTACTCATCATTTGATGGATTTTAAGCTCATTTGAAGTTGATTTATTATACAAAACTTCTATTGAAGGTTTTGTGATATTTTTGACTGTGGATGTGTTAGTTTTATACCGTTCATGGTTTATAGTGAAATTATTGACATTTCATATGCTAGTTTTAATATGAATGTTTATGTTATTTTTAAACATGTTCATATGGGAATTCATTGGACTTAATATGTGACGAGTGGAGCCCGCTATTGCTCCTCGATGCATCGGTAGGTCTCATGAGACAAACTAGTGTCTTGGAACAAGGCCTTGAAAAATATTATTTGTATTCATGGCACGAGGCCTTGGCTATGTGGTTACGATAGTCTGGCATTATGCATTCCATCATTATGAAAGTGGTTAGTGATATTGCATGTGATTATTAGATTAGTAGAATATCCATGTGAATAAGTAAATGGAATTATTTCATTTTATTTCTGCCATATTATGCTGAAGTTCAAGTTTAAAAGACTTTTGTTTTAGTTTTTTACATTGCCTTAAATATTTATGCTTATTTTTAAAAGTTTCCGTTGTATTGCTTACCCTTACTGAGCATTTGAGCTCAACCATTTCTATGTTTTATTTTTCCCAGGATTCCAAGAAGTGTAATGTGATTGATATGCAGGGTTAAGCCAAGGGAATAATGGCATTCATAAAGATTATTTATATTTTTTGTACTTCTTATAGTGCAAATGTAACATTCATGTATGTGATCTATTTTTCCAAGACTGCTAAACTTATCGGCCTTTAAGGACTTGATTCCTTGTAATCATGCCAATGTTTTAAAATAATACACCGACTCTAGGTAACTGGGGTCGGGGCGTTACAGTTGGTATTAGAAGAAGTTTAGCAATAAACTTGGAAACTAGATTTAAATAATCTGTGATTAGAGAACATAGCCCTAAGATAGAATTTGAGGATTAGTATAGAAGAACTTCCTAGAATTTTGGTATTGTAGATATTTTGTGAGTTTTCAGAGCAATACATCCATGTCTGGATACGAGAAGGTAGAGGCGGCTTTGGCACAGATGTACCTAGGGGTAAAACTCGAAAACAAAGCTTTGAGCAAGACTCGAATGGGAACTGGTGCATGACAACGGGCCTTGCTGCACTCTTGGTTACGACACTCTCGAGGGATATGCTTAGGATAATTCTCATTTTCTTTACAAACCATTATTATGGGCTTATGAGTATATACTTACTCAAAGAAAACATTTTTCTGATTATGGATTATATCCATAAACTATTCAATTTGTGTTAGGTATTTTACAGGTTTGGTAATTATTCATTGAAATTTATAAACTGAACGAGTTTATGCTATTGTATAGAAATGGCACCCAGTAGAAGTAATGTGAACTCCCGTAATACGTATGATCTAAAGAGTAAGAAGGATCATATCTTTCATGGTCCTAAGCCAGAATTTAGAAGGGAAATAGTTTCCCATGTATTATCATCATATAAAGAAATAGAATCATGTGTTGATAAGATGAGTAAATAGTTCTCGGAGTCCTATGTCTTTGAAGGGAAGCAAGAGAATAAAAGGATGGAAGAGAGAAAGATGGATAAAGGGAAGAGGGAAAAGAAGAATTTTCCCATATGTGATAACAGTGGGAAGAAACACCCTGAAACTTTCCTGAAAGGAATGAGAATTTGTTATAGGTGTGGAGGAAAAGGGCACAAAGTGCGTGACTGCAAGGGTAAGAAAATGGTTTCAAATGTACAATGCTTCATTTTCAAGGAGTTTGGACACTATGCGAACCAATGTCCCAGTCATCAGACTATGCCACAAATGATGCTATTGGATAATAATAAAGTTATGATAATACCACAGATGAAGAGGAATGACTAGTGTTCTTATATTGTTATTTTAGAATTATTTCCTTTAAGTGATTTATCAATAATATTATGGAAATAAATAAGGATTTTACTTCAGTACTATTTAATTAAAGATTTGAGATTTTATGGTACTAAGAAAAGTGACTCTACAGTGAGTTAATTTTTTTTGGAAATTACATGGTTGAAGGAATGATAAACCTTAATATGGTCCAAATATTGAGGTAGTGATTTTGGAATAAGAGATGGTTGATTTTGATAATTCAGGATGTTTTAGTGCTGTAAAAGAATATATGAGGAAGGCATTTACTTGTTACTACCTGGAAAAAAGGATCCTCATTATGTTTAACTTTCTTGTAAATTTTGGACTGTGAAATTGGATAATAGTGTTTTGGATAAGTCTAATGGTTCAAATTGATTCAGTTTGAAAGGTTTTTTTGTATTTTTATAAAAGGACAACACGCAGACTATGTGACGACCTGTCGTGTCGGACAAAGCTGTGGGAATCGAACCCACAACCACAGTGCAATTGGGATTTGTCTCCTACCATTGTGCTACATGAAGTTCCTGGATGGTATAATGTAGTTTCTTTACACAAAGGGTCTGATATGTGAATTATAAATTAATTATATTTGGAACCCTATACGATTAGGATAAATAGATTATTTTTGAGTTGTATTATGTTTTGGGGTGAAAGATGAGTTTGTGGTAGAAATTTATTAATGGATAAAACTCTAATTATAAAGTAATTATATCACCTTATGATCTTATCCAATATCATAAATAAATTCCTCAACATTATTAAAAGGAACTTAGAACAAAAATGTTGTCCTAGATGGTACCTTAGATCATCACAAATTTATGGATTTGGGATTGTTGGCCTTTTCATAGCCATGTTCTCTACCACTCTCCATCGGATAATTGATGGTTAGATTTCTCTTCCATATCCATATTTTCCTACATGGAACCCTAGTATGTGTTATTCTCAGTAATCTTCATACTTTCCACTCTTTATTTTAAATAGAGGCCTCATTAATTCATTTTTCGATGTGGGATTTCAACTAAGAAATTTTGAAACGTCAAAAATGTGTTATCCTAATACCTTATGTTTTGTTGAACCGATGGTATTTTAAATCATTATAGATTGATGAATTTAAGGACCTAAATTTTATACTTTTTTGTGATTGATGACATCAGTCACTACCTATAAATACTTATGTTTTTCCTCCAATTATATGTCTATAATTTCCACCGATGTCCTCCTAATCGAGATCATAATTTTGTGGTGACCCTTTCATTTCTCTTTTCATCTTGTTAAGACTAAATTTTATTAACCAAATTTCCGATATCGGTTTTTCCACAGTTATATTTTCTATTTTTAACCTTTATTTTCAAAGAATAGTATCAAATTGCGAGGACGCAATTTATTGAAGGAGGGGAGAATGTAACACCTCGAGCTTCCACGGTACGCTTCTCTTTGAATAATATAGTAGTGTGTGTTGTAAGCAACTTCGAGTTCTAACGCACACCACGACCAATCAAAGTAGCTGTTATGAATAGTAATAACTACTTTTTAAAATTTTATAACTTTTATCTCTCAAAATGGACTTCATTTTTGGATTCGGACTATCGAATTTAGCCTAAGGTGAAATGTTGGTACTTTTCGGATAACTTTAATATTTTGATGAATAGTGAAAATTACAAAATTTTAATTAAAAACAACTTTTTTAATCAAAATAATTAATAGTTATAAATTATGAATTTGAGTGGTTTTAAAGTATATTTAGAATATATTTTTACCATTTAATACAATGTTTGTCATTTTACATAATTTCACAATTAAACAAGACATAAACAAGTATCAATCTTTTGATAGTTATTATATCTTATAAACATGCTTTTTGTTTTGACAGCGAGAATTAATTTTAAATTAATTTCTGTCACTTCTATGATTTTAATTTGAAAAAATTAATTCCATATTTGCAATCAGGATGTCCATATTTTGTCAATAGGTAAATTTTTTTTTAGACATTTTGAATAATTACTTCGGTAAATATTTTATTTACCATGGTTAAATGGTAAATCTGGTAAATAATAATTAACAAATATTATTATAATAATACTAAATTACCCTAAAATGTGTCCTAACCATATTGGTGGATACATTTCTAACCATGGGAATCTTTGGGTCGATTTTGGGACCCCCATGGAGCCACTTGTAGGTGATAGAGACACTTTATTTTAATTAAGTTAAAATAAATACAAAAATGACATAAGCATATATCGTTTAGAAAAATAATTTTTTAAAAGGGTTATATATGTTTGATTTTCGACTATAAAAATTCATTAGAAAGATAAAACGATTTCCTACATAATTATATTTTATATATAATTTTTAGACATTAAATAATTTAATTTATTTATGACAAAATGATGATGTTGTAATTACCAAAATAGAAAATAATTAAATTAATTGATATTATAAATACCCAAATAAATATAATTTGAGACTTTTAATGAATTATAATACTTTTCTAGGATATTATGACATATTAGGATTGATTTAATTAAATTTGTTCGATGTAATCATTATGTTATCAATTTTAAAAAAGTCAATTATTGAATAGTGTCAAAATTGACATAAAAGAGTTTTTAAAACAAATATTATATTATTAATTGATATTAAATTCCTAAAAATATACGATTAGGTCAGGAGACTTATATCATGATATATTTATCATTAATATACCACTTGGTGGTCGCTTGGATGTATATAGTATGTATATTAACAAAATAATATAAAAATACAAACTGACATGGTAAGTGTCAAACTAATTAACTAAGAGTTAAAACTAAACGATAAGGTTAATATAATGACACAAACCTATATAAATTATATTGGTTGAGTGTTTTTCAACCCATAACCACCATAAAATTTAAATAATCCACTTTGGAGCCATTATAAACTGAATATGAATTTATTATAAAATAATATTTCTAGCTTTTCCAAAGGTGCCCCTCACCCCTCTTATAAAAGGACACTCCCCCTTCTCATTAATTCACAACTTCAAAGCCTTTTGGATCGGCCAACCCCTGCCCAAATACTCTCTCAACTTCCCTCACTTCATCATAGAGGCCTTCCTTTAGTCTGAAATCCATCCTATGGATCCCTTTTGATCAAATCAAAAGGAAGAACCCGAAGAAGAGGTAATGATTTCACCACACTTTTTCAAGTTCATTTCTTCTTCCACTTCCTCTTTCTTTGTTATTACCATTCTAAAATAATGAATATATTATCTAATATATACTATAATATTATTATAAAAATGGTACAACCATATTAATTATTCTATCCATCCTTTGAATTACATGTCACCATACGTGCGTACGTATGGCTTACCATCTCCACGTCGTGGTGTAATTGTTATTCTATATATTATTATTTGGATGGGTATAATAATTATTTGCAATTCATGTCAATAATAAATATAACATGATAATGATTCTGTATATATTATATACCATCCAATTATATATTATTTTAATATCAAAGGAATGATATTTTCGCTCGTGCGTACGTACGGATTACCGTCTCCACGACGCGATGAGATTCATTTCCAAGTTCACCATTCATCGACGATTATAAAAATATATATTACTAATTAGTATGTAATATATGACATAATAATGCTACTGGATATATATATATATATATAAGGATTTATGTACTTACATATATCTTATTCACTTACTTCCGTTCAATACTATATGAAAACAGAAACAACGTTTATGCGTACGTACGGACTACCATCTCCATAAATGGTGTTTTCCATTTCATATGTATGTCTATTATACATATTTATATTCTAAATATATATGATATATTTATCATGTTTTATATTCTGTATGTATTTAAATCATGATCTAAATGATACAACCAAGAGTGAAAAGTTGAAACACGTACGATAAAGAAAGTGATTATTACCTAAAATGTTAACTTAACATGGAAATTATTATTAAATGGGTAATATAAAGTCATAACTGAATCATGTATGATATCCTAAATATTAATATGGTTCTGGTATAATTTAATAACACACTGCGATCTTCGTACAGGAGGTTAAACGTACCCTCGACTAAAAGAAAGTGCAAGGTAAGGGGTTTTCATCTCACTCCTTATTCCCGTGAGATTCCTGTCATATTGCCATATTCCCACAATTACCTTTTGTGTGGTGTATGTACTGCCCATAATTGTATTATTTGTGTAATACACTTTAATTTATGTGTATTTACATATTAATTGTATGATACCTCTTTCATGGGTTATATGTTTCGTAAGTTACCGTATTGGTAAGGGTTAATTCCTCAATCTCGTCATTATCTGAGATTGTTTATGTGTAAGTATTTACGGGGAAATTTTTATCATCCATGTCCATTTTTCATAAAAATTATTTCAAAATAATGATTTTAAGGATTTTGAAAGGTACTCTTTATCAAGATTAGAATTTCAAATGTTTTAAAGATTTATCTTTCTAAATATTTTCAATTAATGTCCATGTTTACAAAATGATTTTAAGGATTTATTTATATGAACATGAATGTTTTGAAATGATAATTCTTTTCAATAGTTTCAAAGTGGTATGGGACACTTTGATTCAAAAATCTCTTTTAAAATTACTTCCTTTATAAATGTGTGTCTTTTAAATGATTTTACAAAAGGATATTTCTCCCAAAAATCTTTACTCATCATTTGATGGATTTTAAGGTCATTTGAAGTTGATTTATTATACAAAACTTCTATTGAAGGTTTTGTGATATGTTTGACTATAGATGTGTTATTTTTATACCATTAATGGTTTATGGAGAAAGTATTGACATTTTTTATGCTAGTTTTAATACAAATGTTTATGTTATGTTTAAACCTTTTCATATGGGAATGCATTGGACTTAATATGTGATGGGTGGAGCCCGCTATAGCTCCTTGATGCATCGGTAGGTTTCATGAGACAAAATAGTGTCTTGGCACAAGGAATTGAAAAAATATTATTTGTAGTCTTCGCACGAGGCCTTGGCTATGCGGTTACGATAGTCTGGCATTATGCATTCCATCATTATGAAAGTGGTTAGTGATATTGCATGTGATTATTCGATTAGTAGAATATCCATGTGAATAAGTAAATTGCATTATTTCATTTTTTTTCTGCAATATTATGATGAATTTCATGTTTAAAAGTCTTTTGTTTTAGTTTTATACATTGCCTTAAATGTTTATACTTATTTTTGAATGTTTCTGTTGTATTTCTTACCCTTACTGAGTATTTGAGCTCACCCCTTTCTATATTTATTTTTCCCAGGATTCCAAGAAGTGTAATGTGATTGATATACAGGGTTAAGCCTAGGGAATAATGGCATTCATAAAGATTATTTATGTTGTTTTGTACGTCTTAAAGTGAAAATTTAACATTCATGTATGTGATCTATTTTTCCAAGACTGCTAAACTTATCGGTCCTTCGGGACTTGATTCCTTGTAATCTTGCCAATGTATTAAAATAATGCACCGACTCTGGGTAATTAGGATCGTGGCGTTACATAACCTGTGTCCTAATCCTCTTGTTTGATAGATTTCCAACCATGGGCATCCTTGGGTTGATTTTGAGACCCCAAGGAGCCACTTAAGAGTGATAATGACCCTTTATATTAATTAATTTAAAGTAAAGACAAAAATGACTAAAACATATATCTTTTAGTAAATAAATTTTTACATGATTTTATATAATTTATCTCTTTAACTATAAATATTCATTTTAAATCTAAAAATATTTATTACATCATGTTAGTTATTTTTATAATTTTTAGATATCAAATAAATAAAATAATTTATGACACAATAAGGATGCAATGCTTACATCATTAATGAATGATTTAAATAAATAAAAAAGATAAATATTAAATAAAATATCCAAAACCATTCCAATTCTTATTGGATGATTATATTTTGACCATGAGTCATATTATCTTCTAATTTAATTAGGTTTGGATCTTTAAAAACTGAACACCATTATATAACAAAATAATATTTCCAAACATTCCTAAAGAGCCCCTCCTCCCCCTTATTAAAATCCCTCACTTCTACCCAATTACTCACACATCTCAAGCCCCTTGGATCGTCCAACCACAACTAAATTAAGCTCCCTACATCCATCTATTCCTATTATAAGCCTTATCATAGGCATAAGGCACTTCAATTAATCCTTTTGGTTCAAACCAATGGGAGTTACCCGATTTAAAGGTAACATCTTCCCTTAAGTTCTTTTCATTAATTTTACTTATCCAACCCCCTAAACTATTTTTATTCCTTTATTTTATAACAAAACTAGTATCCTCAATATACTATGTTGTTTTTTGGAAATGGATCCGAACTAAAATTCCACACAACTCCATATAATGGATAAGAACATACTGTTTCTGTGGATGATGAACTACTGCCTCACGAAATGATGGTTGTTCAAATATCTCCAACCACCTCTAATGGTGGCCATTATGATGGCTCTATATTTATATATGATATATATTATGTTTATTTTTCTTTATTATTAAATATTTTTCATTTATAGCATACCTTTATGGTTTCCATTATGCGTAAACGTGATAATTTCATTTGAGGATGTGCAGACTACCGCCACCTCAAAGTGATATGACTCGTTCATACCATATGTGGGATGTAAAAATGATGGAGTTAATTAAATTATATATGATATTATTCTGGAATTATAATATACTCATGTATCATTATGTTTTCATTCCATTATAATACAGAATAAAAATGAAAGTAGCAATCTTGTGTACGTACGACTTACCATCTCCATGAAGGGTGCATTTCATATATTATCTACAAATGTTATGTAATATTATAACTACATATATATACAGGATATATATGATGTATATGATAACTAAATCATGAATATAATTTTTGAGATAATGTAATTTTGACTACATGAACAACTTGTAATTATAAGAAGTTCATTTTAACTCATGTTCCAAACATCGACAAAATGTTCGATATGAACTCAAATAATTAACTAATTGTTATTGTGAATTAAAAAGTGATATAAAAGTAAGAATAAAAACTAAAAAGGTTCTTAAGAAATTATAAATAAAATTAATTGTATTATTCTGGAAATTAGATAAAGAATAGGTCAAGTCTGACACGAGGTAAGATAACTTCTTAACCCAATTTCCATTCTTTCGGTAAATCTACTACTTCTAATTATGTTTGTCTATGATTATGTATGAAATAAATTGTGATGTATTATCTTATATTTATAAATTACTTATGTGTTCTTATTGTGAATACATATTATCGATCTATTTTATTAAAAAAAAGTTACCTTTGTAAGGGACTTCATCTCAATCTACTTTAATTGAGGCATACATTGATTTGTACACAACATTCATTTATACAGTATATAATAGACCCCATTGAATTTTAATTTCATTCAAAGGGTGTCTTCTTTCAATGAAGAATTTTACTAAACGTCAAATGGAATGTTTTTAACATTTTTAGTGGCAATGACCTCTCCACCACTGTAATGGTTATTTGGCTTCCTCTATAAGCCTTAATGTTTTCTAAAATGAAAAATAAATCCCTTATTCTGTTTTTGGGTGTTTTGGTATTGAAAATAGTTTTTGAAATTGATTGATTATTTCAATATCTTTAAATGATTTCTTGTGATTGAAAATTAAAAGTTATTAGTTAAATGTTTTTATTTGCAATATTTCATGTGTTGTGATTTTATAATGGTACTTGGACATTTGACAGGTGGTTATGCTATAAACCAAATTATGGGTGGTTCTATGATAATCCATGTTGTGTGGTTACGTTATAAACTCCAGTTCATTGGGTATGGAAGTCGTCCGTAGAGCTATTCCATATCGTGATATGTGTGGAAATCGACTGTATGGTTATTTCATTTAAGTATGTTTATGTCCAAATTTATGTTTATTTGTTATTTGTTCTTTATATGGGTTTTTTTGTAATAGTTTGGTTAAAAAAGGGTAATAAATGATCTTTTATTCAGTGAAGAGTATTTACTAATTTATAAGGGTGAAAATTATTACATGTGATAATGTATTCATGGTTTTCGTTTTGTTTTAAAAAACTAACAATTTTTTTCTTTTACGTATCCCTTACTGAGGTTTTTATGCTCATCCAATGATTGGAAATGTTTTTCACGGGACATAAAGATGAATAGGGTCATGGATGGGATCATTTAAAAGTAATGGCGTCTAAAATATGGAACTAGACATGAAACTTTTTTAAAGAGTTTTTATTTTATGAAAAAATGGATATTGAGTAGAAGTATCTACATTTAATATTCAAGTTGTTATGTATATGTTATGAACTAATTCTCTAAAGCATTAAACCTGGAAAGAACCTAAATGTGAATTATCAACTTACTTCTATATTATGTAATATTTTAAGGTCAGGTCATTATACCTTCATTATTGGGTCTCATGTGAAAAACTGATGGTTCCTGTTTTATGGGATATATTCATAGTGGTGTGGTATTCAGAGATACCAAAGGTTCAGTTGTGGCTACATTCTCAACCTTATTTGGGAATGGGGATTGACTGCAAGAGGAAGCACATGTGATTCTCACATGAATTATAGTATGTAACCAGAGATACATCCCTATCAGAGAGGTAGAGAGTAATTTGTTTGTAGTTTACAACGCATTATCATGAAAGGGATATACACCTTGGTCTACTAAATATTCTATCAAAAGATGCAAGAAACTAATGAACAATCGCATGAGAATTCTACACACTTGATGTGAGGGAAATGTTATGGATGACTTTATTGCTTCTAAATAATCTCATTACGTTTGGGTAATGATCTTTCCCCTACAAGGATCTTTTCTTCCCAATGAATCTAAGTTTGATAGGGATAATTCCATGGGGTTGCATTACAGCATGCCCCCTTTATTGTATCTTGTAGGAACATCTACCTTTTCCCCATTTAACATAATAAAAAGTCCATTGTGTGAGATTGCGTTACATTTTTACATTTCTGTTTTCAAATAAAATGTTTTTCTTAATATTTTTTAAATTTTTAGATATGAAATTAGTGATTTCAAAATTAAAATGATATTTTCCTCAATAAATATTCTAGTGATCTTTAAAAATCATTTTTTATCTAAGATAAAATCTTATGTTTTTAGATCAGCGTCACTAGGGATAAAATTATATGATACCATCCATGTGATTTCCTTATTTGGTTATTTATTTTTATAATGAAAACTTGATGAAACACATTTTTCCCTCTAATTAAGATATGATTAAATGATAAAATTTTCCAGGATATTGTGGTATACATATGAAAGGATTATGATTATGTGACAAGTGCATATGTGATATCCCTTCAATTCATTTAGAAAATGTTATATGTTCTTAATTTTTGCACAGGAGGTTATCACAATCCCAAAGAATGGTACACAAGAGGTTATCCTAATACAAATGTATGTAGATGGTCTTTGATCCCAATACATACATGTGATTAATATCTCTATGGGTAGCCTTGACATAAGATTTCTATGATTATGATTATAACCTAATTTCTGCAACTATTTTATTACATGATCATGTTCAAATTTTATTCTCTCATGGATCTTGTTCTTTGATTCCGTTTTTATTCATGACATATGAACTAACATGATTAATTACATGAAATTTTATTTTGAACATTGAATTGTTGTGTATGATTTTTAAATGTTAAGATCATGTTCCCTACCATTATACTCATGTTATTAATAAATGATAATTTTTATGTTTCTTTTTTACCATTTGTGATAATCTAATATCACCCATTATCATGTTTCTTTTTCACTGTGATATATAGAATGGTTTTAAGTATGATATGTCTAAAAAGTGTAATAGTTTTAATTAACATAGTATATTATAATATAGATCTTTTATGTATTGGTTTTTTATATATCAATGTTTCCAAAGTCACTAAACCATTATGTTTTTATCTTGGATTTTAAGTATATATAATGAAAATTCATCTAATAAGATGCAATATTTACATATTTAATGTTCTGATATCCTTACCTAGTATCATATTAATGTTTATTTATTCTTCAAAACTAATATGAGAAAAAAATTAGTAGAAAAGTTTAGCATAATAACATGTATTGGATAACTATATAATTTTTGGTAAAGGAAAAAATAATTATTTTCATAGAAAATGAATCCATGTTTATATACTAAAAATTGGATATGGTTATGGAACGGGTTCACCTAAGGGTAAAAACTCTAAATATGGATTATTGTGTATTTAATAAATCATCATTGGTTCATAATTAGTGGTATTTGGACTACATACATGGCTAGAAACTACCAGGGAGGAAAATGAAGTGTTTCATAAGATACCAATTATAGTTCAATGTCATATATGTGAAAAACTTGGGAATTATCTAATTAAATAACCTAATCTAATGGATTACTCCTAAACCAGCAAAGGGATGGTTTTATCCTAAATATTTAAGTAGAACTATTGATGTGTGTATGTATTTCGATTCAAGAATTATATTGTATATGTTTTTTATAAATGAAGTTATGGATATAATAATTATGGAACATATAAGGATTATTTAAGAGTATTTTTTAATTAGGATAACTAAATCATGTGTATAATGACATTGATTACCTTGAAAGGTTATTTAGTGATAAGATGATATTTGTCAAAAACATCTAATTTAGGGAGAGAACAATTTATATTTTCCTAAAGTTAAGATAATATTTTTTTGTTGGAAAAAAGGGATGGTTGATATTGATATTGTAAATTGGATTTTATTTGTGACTTTGAGATTTATTAGTGAAATGATGAAAAGGTGATTTATGTTATCTTGGATGAAATTTATTTCATTTTCAATTTATGGACTATATTTTATAGTATTTTATTTTATTTTATGAAAAATTATATAGTTAATTTTTGGAATCATATATGTTTTCATTATAGTTTTATAGTGACTCGAGTAATTACAATGTTTTAGGATACTGTATTATAAATTTATTCATGTTTTTGGATTGTGACACTATTATATAAATTATGATTTTCTTCAGATTAATATTAAATTTATCTTGGAAATTTTTCGAAATGTTTTATAAATTTTTGTGTGTTATTATTTTAATTATTGAGAGTAATTTTACCAAAGATTGTTTATTTATATTTGTTATCCAATCATGTACCAATAATTATTTTATTTTATTAACAATATAAATTGATTAGGAATATATTTTCATCCCTTTATAGGTCTTATAATCTACTATATGTTTATTTTATTTCTTTAGTCCTGAAAACTCATACTATTTAATCATTATTTTGAAATGGGATGAAAAGAAGTTCAACCTAATTTAAACACAACACCAAAATATTAAATTTAATTTATCAATTTAAGAAATAATTTAAAAATATACAATTGTATTATATGGTTAATATTCCTCAACATTAGGAAAAATAATATTGAAAATGAAAATGTTTTCTATTTTACAATTTTTTTCGAGAATTGATGGTTGTTTTCACCCCACATTGGTTTGTGGTTTTGTGATCAATAAATTTCAATGGACTATGTTCTTTATCAATACCAATTTATTTTTAGAAATTATCTTTCACCTCAAAGTCCATATTTTCATGTATCATTAATTTTCTCCTTATATGGGAAAAAATATGTGTATTCTAGGTAACCGTTAAGTTCCCCACACCACCTTTTCAAAATATGTTTATTATTATTTTATACAATATATGGTTTTAACAAATGTATTTTCAAATATTGAACCCTTGATTTTAGAGGAAACATTTAGAGTATGAAATTCATTTTAAGCGGGGAGAATGTTACACCCTCTAAATTTAAGGGGAATTTTTGGGGTTTTTCTAAAACTATTTAGTTTTTGTAAATAGTTAAAAATTCTGATTTTTATAAAAGTGTCATTTATTTTTATTAAATTAAGTAATTTAAAAGTAATATTATTTTTATTATTTGATATTAGTTTTAATTTATTGTCAATTAAATATATGTTATATAAGTAATTATATAATAATCATTATTATATTTCTTTTGGTTATAAGTTTATTTTTAGTTTTAAAAGCATATTTTTTGTTAATATTTTTAATTGAATTTGACTTATTTATATTAAAAATAAAACTTTAATCTTTTATAAAATTAATAATTGAAAATTTATTTCATATTTTTAATGAATAATATAAAATTTTGAAAATAGGACCCTTTTATTTGGGGTCATTATTAAGAGTAATCGTTGTCAATATTTGTTACCTCAGTTAGTGTAAACAATGTAAAACATGCATGAAACTATTGGATATGTCCTATAAATATCTAAAAATTGAATTTATTTCATTTTATTAGTTTATTTAGACCTCAAAAAGTTTATCCAACATGTTGTAGAAATTTATTTAGGCTTTCCTTTCATAATGACCGTTATATTATTTTTGGTATAGAATAAATACAATTTGTCACTCTATTTTTTTAATATCTCAACTATTTTTTCAAAGGGATAAAAATGGGTTAATTTGGGTTAATTTTTTTATTTTATATATTAAATATTTGTTTATTTTTTTAGTGATGAAATAATTTCTTTTAATGCTAATGCAGAACCAACATGCTGTTTGTTCAAGTCATAGAAAAATAAATTTATTGATTTTAAAAATATATAAAGTAAAAACAAAATTTTGGAATTTTTATGTAACATAAACTTTTTATATAAATAATGAAAATTGTATCGTTGTTGAGTTTTTATAGTCAAATTCCATTTCTATATTTTTTTCATTAAAGTCATGCTTTTTGAATAGTCCTGAAAATGATTTTAATGGTATATTCTGTTAAATAATATTTTACTAAAATTGTTCAAAATTTATAAAAATATAATCTTGTTAAAATTGAAGGATATTTGGTCTAGAATAGAAATTATTATACACTTATTTGGAAATATTCCTTTTAATGTAATTTTATTGACGCATAAAGTGAAAAAACATTTATATCAATGTAATTATCAATGGGGATAATGTTTAATTAAATGAAAGGGATAAAGATAAAAATACATCAAAAATCATTAAATATAATTAAAGGATATTATTTTGGTTCATCGAAAAACTACCCAATAGATATATCTAATATGGCCCACTTTAACCTTAAAAATAATTTATTTTATATAAATATTTTCTGTATTTTCATGTTTTCCCTCTCCTTCACTATGAAAGGAAACCACCCCTCATATATACCTCATTCCACCTTTAGACACTTAGCTACACCCAACCCTACCAAAACCTCTTATGAATATAATTAGAAACATTCTAGAGGGTTTGGTGTTCTTAAAATAGACCTCCTAGGGTTATTAAGGAGAGATCTAATGGAGGTTCCCCGAAGAGGATGTGATCATCTTAATTGATAATTTTTCTTCTTATTTATTCTTCTACCACCGTCAATTCTATCCTCACCATTAAAATACAATAAATTCATAATATCCCATAAAATAAAATTTTATTATATTTATATAATAAACATATTCATCTTATTTTCATATCAATGTGGAATTGAATGTATCGCCCGTGCATACATGTGAAATACCACCTCTACAATGACTGTGTGAAATTCCACCTCCACAATGTGAAACAATTAATTTTACATCACTAAATTCCATGTATTTTTATTAATATGTATTTTATAAATGTATAATATATTTATATAATGATTAGTATTGGATATAATCAGGAACTATGATCATGATACAAGAACTATAATAACCAAATCAAAACATATATGAAAAATGAAACAGTTATCTCCCAGAACAATAATATTAATAACGAATGTTTGTTGAATATGTGATAATATATTGTAATTAAAACATATATGTTATTATAATATGGGATATGGATATATTATTCATTTATATTAAATATAAATTTACTATATAGGATTTCATCATGCTTACAAATCATGCTAGACTAAAGGTAAGGTTTTTTCATCTCATTTTTTTGTGATCAGTTTGATGTTATACAACTATTTGTGTTGATGAGGTCTATATACTATCCCTATGAAATGTTATTTAATATATAGATCCTAATTAATGGTATTTAATTTAACTATTTAACTTATCTCATTCAATGGGTTTGGAGTCAAAAGTTACTACAACCATCGAGGTTATATGTTACAATCTCATTTTTACCAAGATTATTTATGAATAAATTTGTGATGATGAAATTACCAGATACATCCCTAAAAAATATCATCAATTTTATTTTTCTCTAGTGATATTTTGATATGACATGTTTTACTTTCATTTTCCTATCATTAATTACAGAAGAGACTGATATAATGATTTAAGTAAAACCATATTTATTGTTATATTCAGTTTGGAGTATTTTTATTCCATTTTTATATTTTATTCGAAAATAATAATATTTTTAATATTATCCTATACTTTTTAAAATTAAATTATATCCATGTTTTAATTTTTATTAAAAAATTTAAATTTTATTTTTTTATATTTCGAACATGGTTATTTTTACAAAATGTGTGAAAATAATCTTTTTTTAACATACCCAACATGAATGGTTTTTGAAACATTAGGAATACTCTTTGTTTTGAAGATTACATTACTGGTTTCCAAGATTATTTTCAAATAATGTTTTTTTCATACTATTTTTGAAAATTTTATATTTAAAATAAATAATTTTAAAATTAAATGGTTATTTTCCTCAAGATATATTTTAGAGAACTTTTAAAATAAAATTTCATCTATGACTACATCCTTCGGTATTAAATAAGAATCACTAAGGATATGACACTATGATTCTGTCATTATAATTTATTCTAATGTTTTCTTATCATGATGATTAAATCATGATGAAACTGGTGTTCTTTTCCATAGTTTAAGCTATGTTAAAATGACTAATGTTTCATGCTATTGTGGAATACTTAGCAATAGATAATGATTATGTGATGGGTGTGTCCATTATAGATGTAAAATGGATTGATTAATTGTGAATGTGTTATTATATCAAAGGGTTCGTGATAGGTAATCCCAATACCAGAAATATGGTACACCAAAGAATATCCCAAGCCCGAAGTAGGTACATGGGTGGTTAGACCAATCCTAAACTACTATGAATGTCTCTATGGGTAGCATTATCATATTATTTTTTTGAAAACTATTATACCACACATTATTAAACTCTTTTTAGACATGATATTGTGTATATATTTTTTTCTCATTGGTCCATTTCTTTGATTGCTTTATATTTATTGTCTTTTGAACTGCCAATTATTTTTTTATAAGTCATTATTATGATCTATGAATTATAGGGTATGGTCTAAAAATGTAAATATCATGTTCTTGAACCCTTATAATCATGTTATATTTAATTGAGCATTGATATAACAAATATTTTACCTTAATTGGAATCTAATATCACCTTTTATTATGTTTCATTTTCCTTAGTATTTGAAGAAGGATTTTAGGTATGATATGTTGAATAAGGGAGATAGTTGTGAAGAATGTAGTGGGAATTGATGTATAATTTTTTATACGTTTTTTATCCATGTTTTCAAAGACTCTAAACCTTTCTGGTTTTTAATTGGATCATAATGATATGTAATAAATATTATTCTAATATTTGATTTAATATAAATATGTAATGTTTGGTTCACCACATGGACTCAAGTTAGTGGAAATAAATAGATTTTTATTTATCCGTATTTATATCTTTTGATTATATTTCTTTAAATCCATAGATTTTCCTATGTGACTTTTACAGCTTCTTCACGATTACATTGCATGTCATCCCATATTTCATTGGAAGATTTTTTCTCATATGTTTTGTAAACACTTTTCAAAAAGTGAAATAAAAATGAAATTTCTAGCCTTACTATAGGGTCCCAAATCCTTTATCACATACCATTGTGTGTTTTCAGTATTGGAGTTTCCCAGAGGATGTTCTGAGATGTTTAAAGTGTGTTTGGAGAAAAATCAGGTGACACTACTGTCACGACCCGTCCTTGGGGCCTGTGCCGTGACTACCCCAAGCCCGCCTTCCATAGGCCAGGGGCTGGCGACTAGCACCAAGGCGTAAATCCCCAAAAAAAGGGAAGGCATTGCCATTGAAAGGAAACAAGCACCACAGAGTAAGCAAGCGGAAAAGTAAACACTAAGAAAGAACAGAGTACAACTGAAAGTGTGGAAAAGTAATGGGCCAGTATACAAACCCAAACTGAAAGTAAAGTACAAATCGAAAGGGAAAACATAAACTGTAAATTAAAAGCCGCTACACCGAGCTGTCCACTGGAAATCCCACCTGAAGGGTGGGTACAGATAGCTCCACTGCTCCTCGGGTCCCGTCGTCCGCTTCGAACACGTCCCGCCCAGTGGTCCACCTCCAGGTACCGTCCTGCTCTGCAAGCCTCAGCCAAGATCAACGTTGTTCGTCGTCTGCAACCAACACAACGTAGTGCGGGCATAGCCCGTACAGGGTTGAGTATAAGCTACTTAGTAGGGACCCCGAGACCCCTGAAGGTATCCCAAAATCCACAAAGGATAAACCACAAAGGATAGATACAAACATGAAGTTAAAACCGGCACTACTTAGGTATATGCCCATACATATACCTAAGTCATCAATTCCAATACGCTCCAGCCTCCGAGCCCAAGTACAACTCAGTCCACACAGGAAAGTAAACGTATTCCACACAGTAAAGCAAAACAAAATCCACACAGGATAGCACAACTCAATCCACACAGGAAAGAAACATGATTCAGCTCACACTGGTATACTTCTTCGAAAGACGATAAATATGATCTCTGATCCATCTAAGTCGTCGGACCCACGAAGGATCGATAGGTTACTAACCCCCGCAAAGACCCACACAGGATCGGGCCCACACAGGACCTATAGGCGATGGTTCACACAGGACCGCTGAGCGCAATGACCCACACAGGATCGGACCCACATAGGATCGGGCCCACACAGGACCTGTAGCACTGATCCATGTAGGATCACTGAATGCTGTAGTCATCATCGAATCCACCAAGGATCTCTGTACTGTCGTCGTCGCAGTCACAGTAGTAGTAGTAGTAGCAGTAGCAGTCACAGTCACAGCCAGCACTAGGGTTCCCGCACACAGCAAGCTCGTTCGGGAGGGTCCGCTCCACGAGCCGAGAGGATGATACATCAACTGTCACAAAGTCCATAGTTGATGTATCCAAAAGTTCCGTATCGTTAACAGGAACTCAACGCAATAGAGGGCGCGTCGATCGGACGCCCGGTCTGAGAGTTATTGGCTTTTTCGTCATAGGGGCCCGGTTGGTTTTTAAGGCAAAACCAACCCGACCATACTCCACCTGCGTCCAAACCTCGGGCGGAGTATGCCAAAAGATATGTCTCACTAAGAGGAACTTAAGAAAGCTAACGGTACATCAATCAGACGTCCGTAGCTCAAGATATGAGCGTTTCCGCTCCGAGGGCCCGGTTTGTTTCGTGTACGAACCAACCCGGCCGAACTCAAAGTAATCCTAAACCTTGAGTGCGATATACCGAATCGACCGTCTCGATCCAAGGAACGTATCGCCGCTGACGGTTCAACGATCAGAGGTCCGTAGCTCAAGGTATGGTCAAAAGACCGAAGTCAATTCGAAAACGGAGGGTCCGGGTCCGGGCCGACCCGGCCCGACCCCCCCCCCCCCTGGGTCGGCCCGCATCGGGTCGACCCGAACCGGGTCCGACCCCGCCCGGCGCGGCGGCACGGCCCGGCACGGTGGTGCGGTCCGACGCGGCGGCGCTGCCGGTGCGCCGCTCGGGTGCCACGCGCTGGGGGAAGGCCCCCGCCCTTCATGCTGGCGGCGCGGCTGAAAGCCGCGCCGCTGATCAACCGACCTTCGTCGTGGGGGCCTGCCTTTGAGAAAAACGGGGGGGGGGCACTGCCCCCACTTTGTGAAACTGGCCCCCCCTCACGTGGGGGGCTTGCTTTGAGGAAAACGGGGGGCGCTGCCCCCCCTTGGTGTAACCGTGCCCCCCCCCCCCATTATGGGGGGCCGGTTTTGGCCAGCCGGGGGAATTTATTCCCCCGGTCCTTCTCCCTTCCGGCCGGCCCAACATGGCCGGCCGGTTCTTCCTCAACGGGACCGGCAAGGCCGGTCCCCCTTCCGGCTTCCGACACCGGCGGCCCGGATAGCCGCCGGTCTTCACGTCCTGCCGCGTCCCGGAACCGGCCGCGACCTTCGTCGTTCGGCGCGGTGCGACGACACCGTGCCCCACCGCCGCGGCCCCGCTCCGGCCGCGGTGCCTTCAACTCTCTTCGACGCGGCGCGACGGCGTCGCGTCCTTGCATTATTTTACGACGCGGCGTGACGGCGCCGCGCATTTCTTGTCGTATGATCCTGCGCGGTGCGACGGCACCGCGCCTCACCCGTTTCAATCCACAACAAAATCAATATGAAAAGGAGGAGGGTCGGCCGTGTTCGTACGGTCCGGCCCCCTCGCGTTAATTGCTAACAATTGGATAAATTTCACGAAGAAATATTCTCGGGTATAATTCATGAACAAAAGTAATAAATAAACCCCTACCTCGGTTTCAAGAATGATGATCGTCAATGACCAGCGGAGGACGAGTGTCGCGGTGGTCGGTGTCACAGAATAAGGACGTCGATGTCCGAATGTTCTTCGCGTTCTTCGTCAAAGTTTGAAGAAGAAGAAGAAGGAGCTCTCCAATCCTCTCAAGAGCAAAGGAAGCCAACCCAAAATACTAAAATAAGCTTAAGCTTATTTTATTACACAACCTTCCTCTTAGAATTTCAAAGGTTTGAAATTCAAATTAACCCTCCTCAATTAATTAAACCAAGTTGTCAAACATTAATTGAAATGGGTTAAAGGGGAGTTTTTAAGAGAAGTTGAGGAGTTGGGGTTCGTGTGGGCTCCACCACACTTAATCCTCCCAAGGGAGGTTAAGTGGTTGTGGGTCCCACCCCTAACACCCTTTGGGAGGTTTAAAAAAAACAACAAGTTAAAAAAAATTGTATCCCACAATTTTTATTTAACTTATTCTAAACTCCCAAAAACTAACTCTCAACCCGAAATCAATGCAACCTCAGAAAAGGTCTCCTTTAGCGAATATCGGCGCTGTGAGTTCATCGGTGCCCTCGGAATTTGATTCCGGGCACCGGTTCAAAAGTTATAAATTCCCGCTCGTTCGTTCACAGAACGTACCCGAGCCAAACTTCGGAAAATTGATTCCGGGCCTCGGAATCAGGTGCCGTCAGAAACCGCGTTCTTGTAAAATTCCAAAGAAAATTAAGAAAAAAATTCTCTTCAATTTTACGGGTCTTTACATTACTCCCACCTCAGGGCTTTACGTCCCCGTAAAGATACATCAAAAACTAGGGAAACAAATGAGGGTATTGAGCACGCATCTGAGCCTCCCACTCGCGTATGCTCTCTTGGAGGTTCCCGTGCTGCCATCTGATGCACACAAGAGGAATCGATCGCCCATGTAGGACCCGCTCATGTCGATCCTCTATCTCCACTGGGACCTCCGTAAAAGTTGCCCCATCGTCAACGTCAAGCTCCCCATGGTCAAAGATGTGCTTCGGGTTGTGCACGTATCTCCTTAGCTCAGACACGTGGAAGACGTCGTGCACCCGGTGCAACTGAGGTGGTAGAGCCAGGTGATAAGCCACCTTGCCAATACTGCTGAGGACCTGGAAGGGTCCGCTGAAGCGCGGAGATAACTTGCCGCCTCGGCCAAATCTCCATATACCACGTCGAGGTGAGACCCGCAAGAAGACGTGTTCGCCATCCTCGAACTCTAGTGGCCTCTGCCTCCTGTCAGTGTATGACTTCTGCCGGCTCTGAGCTGTCCTCATCCGCTCCTGGATGACCTGGACCTTCTCTGTCGTGGCCTGGACCACCTCCGGTCCCACAGGTGCTGACTCCCCAGGGTCTGTCCAGCACAAAGGAGATCTACAAGGTCGGTCGTACAACACCTCGTACGGTGCCATCCCGATGGTGGAGTGGTAGCTGTTGTTGTACGCAAACTCCACCAAGGGTAGGTGGTCCTCCCAACCACGACCAAAGTCGAGGACACATGCACGGAGCATGTCCTCGAGAGTCTGAATGGTCCTCTCCGTCTGACTATCCGTCTGAGGGTGAAAGTCTGTGCTCAGACATAGCTACGTCCCGAACGCCTCCTGTAACCCCTTCCAATGCTGGGAAGTAAAGCGAGCATCATGATCGGAGACGATAGATGATGGAACACCGTGTATCCGTACAATCTCCTGAATGTAGAGACATCCCAAGCTCTCCACTGAGCCCTACTCTCTGATGGGTAAGAAGTGTGTCGACTTGGTGAGTCGGTCAACAATCACCCAGATGGAGTCGTGACCTCTGGATGTGCGTGGAATTCCAGTCACGAAGTCCATAGATATCCCGTCCCAATTCCACTCCGGGACCTCCAAGGGTTGTACCAAGCCTGCTGGTACCTGATGCTCTACCTTCACCTAATGGAAGGTGAGGCATCAAGAAATGAACTCTGCCACAACCTTCTTCATGCCCGGCCACTAGTGCTGTCATCTGAGATCCTGGTACATATTCGCCACTCTTGGATGTACCGCCAAAGGAGAAGTGTGAAACTCTCTCAGCACCTCCTCTCGCAAGGCGATTGGTACCATGGTACGTCCTCTGAAAAGAATGTCGTGCTCTGCTCCAAGGGAAAAACCATCAGGTACCTGTCCCAAGGATATCTGTGCACGCTATGTCTCACTGTCAGCGTCCTCACGTTGTGCCTCTCTGACCCACTGCAGAAGTGGAGGGGTGAATGTGAGAGACTGAAGGAATGCTGCTCCATCTCTATCCATGAAGGATATCTTCAAAGAAGCTAGCTGCTCCGTCGCCTCCTCAAGTAGCTGAATGCCCGTCCTCCTGCTGAGGGAATCGGCTACTACATTCCCCTTCCCAGGAGTATAGACTATCTCAAAGACATAGTCCTGGAGGAACTCGAGCCATTAACGTTGTCTCAGGTTCAGGTCCTTCTGCGAGAAGATATACCTGAGACTCTGATGATCAGAAAAGACTGTAAAGCGCTCGCCCATCAGGTAGTGTCTCCATGTCTTCAGAACGAAGACCACTGCTGCTAACTCCAGGTCATGGGTAGCATAGTTCTGCTCATGCGGCCTCAACTGACGTGATCCATATGCGATCACTGCCCGCTCCTACATCAGGACACATCCGAGTCCGGTCCCTGATTCATCGCAGTAGACTACGTACCCAACTCCCCCCTCAGGCAACCTCAAGATAGGTGCGCTGGTCAACCTCTACCTCAGCTCCTGGAAGCTCTTCTGACATCTGTATGACCACACGAAGGGTTTCCCCTTCTTCATCAAAGCTGTGAGTGGTGCCGCAACTCTAGATAAGTCTGGAACGAATCTCCGATAGTATCCAGCTAGTCCCAAGAAACTCCGAACCTCTGTCACACTCCTGGGTTGCTCCAATGCTAATACAGCCTCGATCTTCGCAGGATCCACTACAACTCCCGCCTCAGAGATAATGTGTCCCAAGAAGTGGACCTCACATATCCATAACTGGCACTTCGAGAGCTTACCATAAAGCTGGTTCTCTCAGAGTGTGTCTAGAACAACTCACAAGTGATAGGTGTGCTCCTCCTCAGTCGTAGAGTAAATCAGAATGTCGTCAATGATGACCACGACAAACCGATCAAGGTATGGCTGAAAGATCCTGTTCATGAGGGCCATGAACACTGCTGGAGCATTGGTTACACCGAAAGGCATAACCAAGAACTCATAGTGGCCATACCGACATCTGAAGGCCGTCTTCTGCATGTCCTCGTCTCTGACTCTGAGCTGATGATAGCTTGGCCTGAGGTCTATCTTCGAGAACCACCGTGCTCCCTTGAGCTGATCAAAGAGGTCATCAATCCTTGGTATCAGATAATTTTTCCTCACTGTCACCTGGTTCAGGCGACGATAGTCAACACAAAGTCGCAAGATCCCATCCGCCTTCTTGGCGAACAATATCGGGGAAGCCCAGGGTGAAACACTAGGTCGGATGAACCCCTTGCCCTGCAAGTCCTCCAACTGTACCCGTAGCTCTCGAAGCTCGGAGGGGGCCATCTGATATGCTGGAGTGGATATCGGGGCTGTCCCGGAGTACAGGTCATTATAAAAGTCTACCTCTCTGCGAGGAGGTAACCCTGGAACGTCGTTGGGAAAAACGTCCGCAAACTGATCCACCACAGCAGGAAAACCAGGACTCCGCACGTCAACTGCTCCAAGGATGAGGCTAGCCAACTGATGTGTGATGGGCTGCCCTCTCCTCCACGGAATTCCATCCTGTGCTGCAAAGGCTCCCTTCTCGCCGGTGAAGGTGAACCTGCTTCCGTCGGTGCATACACATCACACCTTGCGCCTAAAACAGTCAATCTGCGCATGGACCGTAGATAGTCAATCCATGCCCAAGATGACGTCGTAAGGCCTCGACGCTGCTACAAGAAGATCCCAACCGAAGATCTCGCCTCCTAGAGTAAGCTCACACTGCCGGCACCAGTGCGTAATCATCGAGTCTGCTCCCGTATGAGTCTCTAGTCGTAAGGATTGAGTCAACGGCTCTGTCGGAATCTCCGAGCTCCGAACAAGGGCAATGACTATGAAAGAGTGACTCGCTCCTGTGTCTATAAGTACTGCAGCAAGGGTGGAATAGACACAGATAGTACCTCGAATCATCTCAGGCGTGCCGTGGTCGTAAGCCTCTGCTGCCTGGAGCTGTGCCTGTCTCTGCCCGCCAGCTTCATGTGGTCGAGGTGGACCTCCTGGTGGTGGTGGTGGCAGAGCCACAAAGTGTCGCCCACCACCTGCTGCTCGGCTAGCTCCTCTGCCTCGTCTGCCTCCTCCCTGCGGACTGCCACGGTCGACCCTCTGCCTCTGCCTCGGTGGTCCCTCAACCATCTACTGCTCCTCGGCACGGCGGGACGGGCAGTCACGAGCCATGTGGCCCTGCCCGCCGCACGAGTAGCATTGTCTGCCTCTCGAAAGACTGGCTCCGCAGTGTGTGCCCCGCACTGCTGAGCTAGTGTCATGAGGTCATCTGCCTGAAGGTCTGGTCTTCCTGGACCCCTGAGTCATCCATCGACTGCCTGCTGCAGTTGACTCTGCCACGTGCCGCCCTGCGGTGGGTCTCTGCGCTGGTGTAGACTCAGCAAGGAAGCTCTCGATCAAAAGGGCCCGCTCCAGTACTCCTGTCTGAGTCGGTATGCTGAGGGAGATCAGCGATGCCCTGATCTCGTGTCTCAAACCCTGCTCGAAGGTCCGGGACCGGATGAATGGGTCCCGTACCATGTTGGTCGAGTAGCGGGAGAGATCAGTAAATCTCACCGAGTACTGAGCGACCGTCATGCTGCCCTGCCGCAGCTGGAGAAGCTCCTGGATACGCACCGCACGAAGGGTGGCTGGGACGAACTCCGAGCGGAAGAGGCTCTCAAAGTCCGTCCATAGTAGAGATTCCTCATCGTGCACCTGGAGCATCAAGCTCCACCATCGCCCCACTGCTGCGTGCAGTAGGCTCGCAGCGAGGATCACCATGAGGTCTGCAGGTGTCCTCACTAGCATAAAAACTCGTAGCACTGCCTCCAGCCAGTCCTCTACTGCCTGGGGGTCCGTCTCCCCACGAAACCTGGGTGGTCGCTGGCGCTGAAACTCATGCAGAGCTCCAAGGCATCGTGCATCGTCAGCGGCTGCTGCTGGAAGCATCGGTGGCTCGACGGGTAGAGCTACCACTAGTGCCACTGCTAACAAAGGGCCCTGCACCGAGGCCTCATCGCTCGGTGGGCTGTCGTCACGCTCGACTCTCGGAACCCTAGCTGGCTGCCATCGTGGGGCCATCCTGAAAAGGAAACAGGTGTGCCACGGTCAGAACAGTATACTTGGTGAGATGATATAAAGTAATCACAAAGAAAACTTTGACACACACACGCAATCAATGTTTTCGTGCATTAAGTCGGAAAACAGTAGTCAGGGTCCTGGTGTACGGATACATCGGCCACGACACCAACACTGGACTCCCTGGACTGATAACCACACTCAATATGATAAACATTATTTCTTCACATAGAAAAGATCAGAGTTCGTGGTAGAACCGAACTCCTCTGATACCAATTTGTCACGACCCATCCTCGGGGCCCGTGCCGTGACTACCCCAAGCCCGCCTTCCATAGGCCAGGGGCTGGCGACTAGCACCAAGGCGTAAATCCCAACAAAAAGGGAAGGCACTGCCTTTGAAAAGTAAACAAGCACCACAGAGTAAGCAAGCGGAAAAGTAAACACTAAGAAAGAACAGAGTACAACTGAAAGTGCAGAAAAGTAATGGGCCAGTATACAAACCCAAATTGAAAGTAAAGTACAACTCGAAAGGGAAAACAGCAACTGTAAAGTAAAAGCCACTACACCGAGCTGTCCACTGGAAATCCCACCTGAAGGGTAGGTACAGATAGCTCCACTGCTCCTCGGGTCTCGTCGTCCGCTCCGAACACGTCCCGCGCAGTGGTCCACCTCCAGGTACCATCCTGCTCTTCAAGCCTCAGCCAAGATCAACGCTGTCCGTCGTCTGCAACCAACACAACGTAGTGCGGGCATAGCCCGTGCAGGGGTGAGTATAAGATACTCAGTAGGGACCCCGAGACCCCTGAAGTCTCCCAAAATCCACAAAGGATAAACCACAAAGGATAGATACAAACATGAAGTAACAACCGACACTGCTTAGGTATATGCCCATACATATACCTAAGTCATCAATTATAATACGCTCCAACCTCCGAGCCCAAGTACAACTCATTCCACACAGGAAAGTAAACGTATTCCACACAGGAAAGCAAAACGAAATCCACATAGGATAGCACAACTCAATCCACAGAGGAAAGAAACAGGATTCAGCTCACACAGGTATACTTCTTCGAAAGATGATAAAGATGATCTCTGATCCATCTAAGTCGTCGGACCCACGAAGGATCGATAGGTAACTAACCCCCGCAAAACCCACACAGGATCGGGCCCACACAGGACCTGTAGGCGCTGGTTCACACAGGACCGCTGAGCGCAATGAACCACACAGGACCGGGCCCACACAAGACCTGTAGCACTGATCCACGTAGGATCGCTGAGTGCTGTAGTCATCGTCGAATCCACCAAGGATCTCTGTACTGTCGTCGTCGTAGTCACAGTAGTAGTAGTAGTAGCAGTAGCAGTCACAGTCGCAGCCAGCACTAGGGTTCCCGCACACAGCAAGCTCGTTCGGGAGGGTCCGCTCAACGAGCCGAGAGGATGATACATCAACTGTCACAAAGTCCAGAGTTGATGTATCAAAAAGTTATGTATCATTAACAGGAACTCAATGCAACAGACAGCGCGTCGATCGGACGCCCGGTCTGAGAGTTATTGGCTTTTTCGTCCCAGGGGCCCGGTTGGTTTTTAAGGCAAAACCAACCCGACCGTACTCCACCTGCATCCAAAACTCGAGAGGAGTATGTCAAAAGATCCGTCTCACGAAGAGGAACTTAAAAAAGCTGACGGTACATCAATCGGATGTCCGTAGCTCAAGATACGAGTGTTTCCGTTCCGAGGGCCCGGTTGGTTTCGTGTACGAACCAACCCGGCCGAACTCAAAGTAATCCGAAACCTTGAGTGCGATATACCGAATCGACCGACTCGATCCAAGTAACGTATCTCCGCTGACGGTTCGTCGATCGGGGGTCCTTAGCTCAAGTTATGGGCAAAAGACCGAAGTCGATTCGAAAACGGAGGGTCCGGGTCCGGGTCCGGGCCGACCCGGCCCGACCCCCCTAGGTCGGGCCGAACCGGGTCGACCCAACTCGGGTCCGACCCGGCCCGGCCGACGGCGTGGTCCGGCGCGGCGGCGCGGCCTGTGCGCCGCTCGGGTGCCACGCGCGGGGGGCAAGGCCCCCGCCTTTCCTGATGGCAGCGCCGCTGAAAGTATTTCCTTTGATCAACCGGCCCCCCTCGTGGGGGCCTGCCTTTGAGAAAAACGGGGGGGGGGGGGGGCGATGCCCCCACTTTGTGAAACCGGCCCCCCCTCACGTGGGGGGCTTGCTTTGAGGAAAACGGGGGGGCACTGCCCCCCCTTGGTGTAACCGCGGCCCCCCCATTATGGGGGGCCGGTTTTGGCCAGCCGGGGGAATTTATTCCCCCAGTCCTTCTCCCTTCCGGTCAGCCCAACATGGTCGGCCGCTTCTTCCTCAACGAGACCGACAAGGTCGGTCCCCCTTCCAGCTTCCGACACCGGCGGCCCGGATAGCCGCCGGTCTTCACGTCCCGCCGCGGCCCAGAACCAGCCGCGGCCTTCGTCGTTCGGCGCGGTGCAACGGCACCGTGCCCCACCGTCGTGGCCCCGCTCCGGCCGCGGCGCCTTCAACTCTCTTCGACGCGGCGCGACGGCGTCGCGTCCTTGCATTATTTTACGACGCGGCGCGACGGCGCCGCGAATTTCTTGTTGTATGATCCTGGGCGGTGCGACGGCACCGCGCCTCACCCATTTCAAACCACAACAAAATAAATATGAAAAGGAGGAGGGTCGGCCGTGTTCGTACGGTCCGGACCCCTCGCGTTAATTGCTAACAATTGGATAAATTTCACGAAGAAATATTCTCAGGTATAATTCATGAACAAAAGTAATAAATAAACCCCTACCTTGGTTTCAAGAATGATGATCGTCAATGACCCGCGGAGGACGAGCGTCGCGGTGGTCGGCGTCACGGAAGAAGGACATCGATGTCCGAATGTTCTTCACGTTCTTCGTCAAAGTTTGAAGAAGAAGAAGAAGGAGCTCTCCAATCCTCTCAAGAGAAAAGGTAACCAACCCAAAATAATAAAATAAGCTTAAGCTTATTTTATTACACAACCTTCCTCTTAGAATTTCAATGGTTTGAAATTCAAATTAACCCTCCTCAATTAATTAAACCAAGTTGTCAAACATTAATTGAAATGGGTTAAAGGGGAGTTTTTGAGAGAAGTTGAGGAGTTGGGGTTCGTGTGGGCCCCACCACACTTAATCCTCCCAAGGGAGATTAAGTGGTTGTGGGTCCCACCCCTAACTCCCTTTGGGAGGTTTAAAAAAAACAACAAGTTAAAATAAAAATTTGTATCCCACAATTTTTATTTAACTTTTTCTAAACTCCCAAAAACCAACTCTCAACCCGAAATAAACGCAACCTCAGAAAAGGTCTCCTTAAGCGAATATCGGCACTGCGAGTTCATCGGTGCCCTCATAATTTGATTCTGGGCACTGGTTCAAAAGTTAGAAATTCCCGCTCGTTCGTTCACTAAACATACCTGAGCCAAACTTCGGAAAATTAATTCCGGGCACTCCGGGCCTCGGAATCAGGTGCTGTCAGAAACCGCGTTCTTGTAAAATTCTAAAGAAAATTAAGAAAAAAATTCCCTTGAATTTTACGGGTCTTTACAACTACCAAAAATGGAATGGATATGGTGTGGATGAGTATGTTAATCCATAAAGGTAGTAGTTGTGGCATGGTGGATACCAGATGAGGTGTAGTGGGATTGATAGATTATTACAAAGACACTAACTTTTTAGGAATAATTGTAATGTGGAGGCATGTTGTTGTGTATTTCTTCCCAAGGAAACTAATCTATATAGAATTGAGAGTGGATGTTACAGAAGAACTAGTTTTGTCGTTACTTCTTAATTTAGGGGTATGTTTACTATGGTGGTTGGGCTGCACCATAGAATCCCATATTAGGGAATCAGTTCTTTAGTGTTGTGCATAGGGTTGTATTTCAACCCCAAATCCCCGATTGTACGATATCCTTATGGATTTTAGGCTTACTTTTGAATAATGGTGGATGTAGAATGGTACCTTATTTTGTGCCATGTAATACCCTATGTCTTCCAAATCTGTGGTGTGGTTGATTTGTTGTCCCAGAGAAGGTTAATACAATGAATCTGGAGGGGGTTTAATTTTCTTCTTGAAAATTTTCATTACTTTAAAACCACCTTATTTATGTTATTTCAGTTCCAATATTTTCCTTTACAAAAACATGAAGTTTAAAATTAAACCAAAAATAGAAAAGATATATATTAGGAGACTTATAGTAGTTCAGTAAATAGAAATCAAGTAGTCCATGCCACCAACATTATATTCCATGTGTTTGGGTAATTTTCACTATATCATCCCTTTATCTAGGGGATCCCATTTTAGAGAATAAAGATGCTAATTATTGAAAAGGGTATATGAGATTCCATCCATGGTCTCTACATACACTAATTTTCTGTAGTTTTATCACAATCGATTATAATGAGTGAAAATAGTAACATGGATAAAAAATGGTTTGGAAGAAAGGTGTAGCACATAGTTGCAAGAAGGACTTGAGAGTTGTTAAATTTATTTCTATAGAAGATGAGATTATTATGGGATTATATCTTTAAATGCTTTGATTTCAAAGGATAATACTATATGTATTGATCCCAAAGAATAGACTCAACTATTTTATTCTTAATATATTCTAATCATGTATTTTGTATTATATTTCTTGTGTACACAAATTCAAGTGTTCTTATTTTCACAAATTTAAATTAAAACTTCTTACTATAGAAAACTATTCTATTAATGTCACCTCTTGTTTAATTTTAAAATAGAAAGAGAAAATAACCACAATGGTTAATATAGTAATCCTTCAGAAAATTTTATTAGATGGGTTCTTAATGACATGTGTCCTTTTCCAAATATGGAATAAATTTTTCTACAATGATGTATGATATTTTTCTTCATTGATCATTACATTGTTGAAAAAATGAAAAATTGTCTAAATAAGTCATTCTATATTTATACAGCTCTTTTTCTGATGTAATTAAAAGCATAAATCTACTTATCGAGATATTAGACCAACATTACAAGTATAATCATGATTATCGGCAAGGTGAGATAATATTCAAATGGTAAACATCTAATGGAACTATTCTCATAATATGATTTAAATTAATTCTTTATAAGATAAAATAGATCATTTAATTTTACATTGGATCAGATAAAATTAATTTATTATTGTTTTGGATAATTATTTTTCATAATATAATATCTTCCTGATGTATGATAATCAACTTCCAAGGCTTGATATGATATTTATAAGATAATCCTTTTATAAATGTCATTTTTATATGATAGAAGGATTATCATAATTTCCCTCTAACTATGATTTCTACCTTTAAACATGTGGAATATAATTTACTTTCTACATAATATAATCTTCTTATATAGTGAGATAATCTTTTAAAATCAGGATTCCCTATAAAAAAATACATTGGTGTAGACTAAAATTACATAACAAATGTTGAGAATCCATCATAAGGTATTTATGTTACATATAATATAAATATAAAGTGTATTATAAACTAACTTACATAATAGAAAAATTCCAATCAAATAACCTCCTTTTTGAACTCATATAATAAATTCCATTGAAATGTATTCAACAAATCGATCATGACTTATAAGAAGAGTTAGTGATAAAATCTAAAACAATTGAGGTAAACTCATTAGATAATAAATAGTGATATATTGAATCATAATAACACATAAAAACCCAGATATATTGAAACATCTCAAGTATGTCTAATAATGTCTCCATTTTTTGTGATCACAAAACATATTGAATGATAAAAATAGATATGAATATAACAGTTTAAAAATGTTTTATTTTTTTTATACTCATTCTCTTCTTCACCTTTCTATGATATAAAAACATGTAGGATACGGAATAAGTATACAATTAATGTCATAGAGGAACATGTTTAAATTTTATGAATAAGATATAGTAAATATTAATATAATTTTCCATGCACCTATATTGAATATAAAATTATTTTGAAAAGGATAATAATGAAATAAACGTCCAAAAATAAAATAAATACATTAACAATATAGAATAATGAGATACAATAAATGAAATGATGATAATTGAATTAAGTAATAGAGTTAAATAAACAACCGTTAAATTTTTTAAGAGAATCCATGATCTGTTAACTATCCAAACTAAGAAATATGGATAGTCCTATAAGGAATGAGTATGTTTCAAAGGTGGTATTTAAAAAATATTAGTGTTGGCCATCTGAAAAGGAGGAAGTATGTAGAGTAATATTAGTACATTCACCAATGTAAACTCCCAAGGTATGAAAATATCCTCCAAGTCTATATTTTTATCCTCAAGTGATCCTTAAAAAACAGGATTGGATTTTTCTAGAGGCTTGCTGAGATCAGGAAAAATCAAATAGAACAACAAGGATGACATGTATCTTAGTGTAAGGGGAAGGTAATGGAAATTAAACTTATTTGAAAAAAATATATTATCACTTTAATATACAAAAATGGGCTCCAATATCACTTAAATATTCAATACAAGGTTCCATGGTTGATAAAAATGGTAGTTCCTAAGAAACATCTTCCTCGAAAATCATACAACACATACACACACATATTAATTTGATTCACCATATCAGTTTTACAATAATCTATGAGAGTTGTGAAACTATTATATATACTTTGATAAAAGTTCCCAAAGTAGTTTTTAACATCTTCAATCTTGTAATAATTAAGAAAAACATCTTTAATACATAAACTAATTATCAGATAGACCTACTAAACAGATGAAAGGGGTATAAATTGATTATAAAAATAAAATCGCATTAAATTTTGAGGGAATCAATCATTCTTGAGGCTCAGAAAAAAAATTTAATCTTCTAAATAATAAGAGTAGTATTTTCTTGTTCATAACAAACTAATAGACATCTCTAAATTTTTCTTCAAAAACTAAATAGTTTTACTCCAATGAATAAACCATTTTTCTCTACTTAAGACTCAATCAACTAGGGTTTTCATACATTTAATTCAATAATTTTCTCATACTTAATTGTAATATCTCTTTCATCATCATTATCTTTCTCTTTTTTTTGGAATATTGTAATTGTTATGATGTGATTGAATCAGGGAAAACAACTCTTGGTGCATTTTTGTGCTATGGTCTTCTTATAAGGAAATATTTTCATCAAATTATTGATTTTCATAAACATAAGTAATTTAATAAACATTATAGGGATCACTATATTTGATTATTATTTTCTTTTTCACAAAAAAGTGGGTAGCTTCATCATATTCTTCTTATGTTTCTTATTCATTCCCAATAATACCAAAATGATAAAACTAATTAATTATCTTCTATATTTTCAACCTACCTCCCCGGATGGATATATTTAAATAAGAGATATTTATCTCTAGGTAGTAGAGATTTTATTATCTAGAAAATCATTGAAGAATTTAATAACAGATGAGTCCAAATATTCCCTTGTAAAATAAATCTATAAATAGATGGTTGAACAATTGAAATAGTAGGGGTGTTAATCACCTGGTGTGTTCCTGCATGAACTTTTATAATGGTCTCCCATTAAGATAAAATTTTATTAAAAATGGAAACTCAAACCATTCTATGTCTATTAGTATGAGTTTCATTATAATGAAGGTCACTTATATCCATAGTCTAAAAATTTTCTTCCAGAGATGAAAGTAAAATTGTAGTAGCTTGATCAATAACTTTAGCAGTAGCAACCACATTAGAGGAATCCCACTGAACAATATCAGGGTCTAATCCTACCTTATCTTCTTCAATAACTATAATCAACTTACTCATAGATGAATTGTAGTAGAATCCACTATGATTCAATACACTATCAATTAGATATTTTAGACCACAACAGTTAGTGATTGCAGTATTGTCCAATTGAATGTAAGTGTTACCATCAATTAGGGTAAACAACCTTCCGAAATGATAAAAATTAATGAGTTTTTTTAGGATATGTAAATTTAACGCATAATATATCATGCAAAGTTTATAATATTCTCTATCATAAAAAATACACAACAACGTAACATCTTGATACAATATTTTCTCAAACTCACCATTGTGATATGCAATTCCTGGATGAATAAACATAATAAATACATTAATTTCTATTTTGAGTTCATCCGGAAGATTATTCTCTATATCAAGCATTCAAAATCAAGATTTTATTATCTCCAGAGGGAAAAAATTATATATTAGAGATAAAAAAGTTCTAAAAAAAGAATTACCTTAATGATGGAATCAGAACACTTCAGCTATTGTATTAGAAGATATCAAAAAGTCTTTTTGGTTAATGGTCGCCATTAAGAGGTCCTCATAATGACCAAATTGGAAA
The DNA here is from genome assembly GCA_963277665.1 of Viscum album. Taxonomy (NCBI): domain Eukaryota; kingdom Viridiplantae; phylum Streptophyta; class Magnoliopsida; order Santalales; family Viscaceae; genus Viscum; species Viscum album. The sequence continues at coordinate 21,707,625 of OY728154.1, forward strand.
ATAACAGTTTCATAAAACCATCAAACATTTTTATCAAAGAATAAATTTTTTCTATTCGCATCATATAATTAATCCCATCATTGATGGTTGATACCTTTCTTGGGACACATGCATATTATTTCCAACAACCAAAAATTCATACCTCAACCACTCCTCACCTTTATTACTATCCTTGATATCTTGTCTCTACTGTTAGAATCACTATTTATTCCCTTAGGTTTTAAAATTATTTAATGAGGCTTTAATGATTTAATGAATTGGGAAAAAAATTTCATAACCTAGAGATGAATTATCAGGGGTTCCCAAAGGGTTCACATGTAGGGCATGTTTGTTTTCAATTGTTTGGTGGTAACCGTAGGGTATCTTATTATGATGTGTAGGGTAATCATGAAAAAACTAGCATACATGTAAAATTAGGATGTGACTAATAATCAAAATAGTGACACTAAAATTTAAAAAAATAAAGAAAAAATAAATTTAATAAATAGAAGTTAAAGCTCAGAAGACTATTAAATAAGTAAATTAGAATTTGGTGAAACTAAAAACCATAATTCAGATTTGATAAAATCAAAAAATTTAGTAGGTATAGGTTCTGTAAAAATGTATACTAATCGATTTTCTATGATTACAAATTCTAAAGAGATATCATCTCTTATGAGTGATATCTTAAAAAATTATTCCCTAGATCAATTTACTCTGTTCTAGACTGGTTTATTAGATTCATTGAAAATTTCACAAAACTTTTGTTATCATATTTGATTATAAAGTAATTAAAATAAAATATAAACTCCCTGATAGTGTGTTTCATCCATATAACCTATTCATAGAAACTTCTATCTTTAATATATTCCACTTTAGCATTTGATAAATCTATAGAGTGTCGTTTTTTAGAAGACCATGATACAATAGATCTCTTGAGAAAATGATAGATCCCAACAATATTTTTCCTATTTGAACTACAAGCACCGAAATAGACATCTATGTATAAGAATAAATGAAGATCATAAGGTTTTTTGAAAAAGATGTGAAATAGAAATAGGTACTTATTAAAACCTACAAATTATTTTTTCAATCATTTGAATGAGATGTTATTTTATTATATTGAAGTTTAGATCAAAGGCATACTAAAAACATTATAGTTGTCCAACTAAGAGTAAAATTAATAATGGTTCTATTAATTCCCATATATAACTTCTTGTCAACAAGTTTTCTAACCTCATTCAAGCCAAGTAAAATATTAGAACCCCAATGAGTTAAATACATATTACTATTTTCATTTTAAAAACTTTTCTTTTAATAATGAATATATTTCCTTCAGTTTAAAAAAAATTTAATTATTAGTTTTTTGACAAAATTAAAATCTGAGGAAATATTTTAACTCACTTATGTTGATCCTTTCATGTTCTTATATGATGAGATTTGAGAAATCGTTACAACAGTTTTTGATTAGTCAACCCAAAAATAACATCAAAAGAATGTATTTTCACATGTAGAGTACCTTTTCAAGAGGTTTTCTTAACGATATCGGGTTCTACAAATCCCACACTAAAACCATTTGATAAAAAAGGACTAAATCTTTCATTCCATTCTCTAGGTTCATTTTTAAGTCTATAAAGAGACTCAGTATGCTTAAAACATAATTTTGGAAAATGAGGATCTAAAAAACTAAAAGGTTTATTATCACAAACATCCTACATTAAAAATACATTTAGAAATGAATAATTAACATATATTTTTAATTTTTAATATTAATTTGAGATACATATTCTAGTGGAATATTAATTTATTCTAACCTAGCTACTGGTACACATGTATCTTAATAATCTATTCCATATTATCAAATATAAACTTTTACAACTAACCTAGATTTTTTTATATTGATCACAAATTAATCATCTTGTTTCTTCCAAAATAACTATTTATTTCCATTAACTAGATTTTCATAGGGAATGTCAAATAATTCACCTACCTTGTTCCCCCGGGAGTGGTTTAACTTTTTTTTAATTTACCAAACCCAAATCTCATCACATAAATATTCATCTATAATAACATGTTCTAGATAAGATAAAAAAATGTAAATTTCATCAAGGTTTCCTACAATTCAACTAGTCCTAAATACTTCATCTAAAATTCATATCACTATTTCTATAGAATGGACCTAATGGGTTTCAACATGTCTAAGTAAAACAGTTTTTGTTTCCCTATTATCAAACCTTTTAGGATTTTATTTACTAAAATCATGTTCTAAATAACCATCCATTTTATTATTAAAAAAGGTTCATGTATAATGTATTCAATAGAGTCACTGAATTCATAAACTTGCGTAATTTCATGATAAAAAAGATCACCCTTAGTAAATTTAAAATGAGTCGATTATTTATTACTCCTTGACATTTTTTTTGAAAACTCTAGAGGCTATGGAAGTAGTATAATAACCTAGGAAAAGTCCTTCATTAAATTTTTTATCAAACATATAATGATTTCCCTTATATTGGAAGATATAAACCTTATATCCAAACATTTTAAAGTATCCCACCTTTGGTTTTCAATTATTACATAACAAAATGGGTGTTTTCTTTAAGATGTGTCTTATTAGAACTCTATTAATTACATGACATGTTATATTAATATCCTTATCCCAAAAATTAGTAGGAAGGTTATATTGACATAACATTTCTCAATAAATTTCATGCAATTTATTATTACACATTTATATAACACCATTTTTTTAGGTTCCATGGGATGAAAAAAGTATATTTAATACTACTCTTTGATTATAATGAATTAAATTCAGTATTCTAAAATTATCCTCCATTATCAGTTATTAAAGAAAAAATATTGGTCTTCTTTTCATCTTGAACAATTTTTAAATAAATTAGTAAGAACCTAACAAAATTCACTTTTCAGTCTCAAAAAGTAAACCCAAGTAAATCTTGATAAATAATCAACTAAAATATAAAAAAATATTTTATAATAAGGATTTATGTTCTAGCAGGTCCAAACAAATACATAGTGTTACATTCTTAGGATATAGAAGTGAAAAATATATAACTTATTTAAATTATGACTTCTATTACATTACCATTTGACATTCGACACGTAATTTCTTTTTATCCAATTTATTATTTGTAAAATCATATGTAAAATTTCGTTTAGATAAATTTCACAAGAAATAAGCATTACAATGTCCAACAATTTTTTGAAAAATAAAAGAATAATTTACTATAACACTCAAAAAATAATCATTCTATCAATATAAAGATTTAATATCTAGTTTATGGACATTTTCTATTCTTGGTTCTCTGAAATAAATATATTTTTCATTGAAGACTAATCATTCGTTATTAGAAAAATCCACCAATTAAAAATCATCTTAAATTTGATATATAATTATTAGTTTATTATTTAAGGATTTAATGTATATTAATATTTTATGTGGATAGATTATAGACTTCCAACATATCCAATTCCAAGTACCATTCCTTTTTCAAGTCACTAAATCTGAAGAAGCCTCTACCAACCATATATAATTAGTTAAAGTTGTTGAAATATCTAATAATTTTCCATGAACATACACAATATATAAGTTATACTATATTTATTTTTATGATACTAATTCCTGATAAGGGAAAAAAATATTATGTGCCCAGATACTCTTAGGTCCAACAATGTTAGCTAAAAACATTTGGGAACACATATATGTTTGAATTTCTGATATTTAAAACATGAACTGAATACTTTTGGAAAAATAAAGTCCTATTTTATTCAATAAATTTATAGATTTATTAGGTATAAGTTATTGATAAAAAATAATTGATACAACTATGAACTAGTGTAAAACTGGATTGGTCTTTATTTTTAGTACGTGGTACAATGTAATTTTTAAAGTGATCAGGTTTTTCACCATTTTTACCTGTACCATACCTCTCTATTTTAGGATCATTTTTACCAATGATGTTTTAGGTAATATTCCGCAATTAAAAACACCTATAGTATCATTATGATCTTGAACATATTTTTATTAACATTCAATTTTTTTATTTTTCTAAATAGAAGATGTATTAGAATTTTCTGTCTAGTTTTTCAAACATATGATTTGGTTTTTTAATATTTCTTCTTCATTAAAAATTTTATTTTATGAGTTCTAAGGGATCTTATTCTTTTTCAATTTTTCATAATTTGTTTCCAATAAGGTAAAATATTAATTTAATTCTTTATTTGAGTGATTTGAATTTTTAATATAAAACTCTTACTCTGTAGAAAAGTAAGACTTCACCTTTTTTTAATGTACTATAAAAACATTTCGGCCTCTTCATTAGATACTTCATATTATTATTACAAGGATATATATTGACTATAGTCTTCTGAGAGACTCCAAGTAAATTTCATATATTTTTAGATTTCTTATAATACATAACATTATTTATAAACTATATCTCAATTTTTTTTTATTTTATTACAGTTGAGAAAAGTATGGATTGATGTGTCCAAGGTTTTTTCCATTCATAAAATCTCACATATTTAGAATTTATATCATGTTTCCTATAAAGGTTTAATTTTATTCTAGATCCACTTTTCATATTATAAAAATTTCTCAGATTTTTCGAAAATTGAGATATTTCATAATCTAATGATGAAATTGTTGAAATATATTCATCAAATGACTCATTAAATTGTTTTTATTTATACTTTCTATCATCCGTAGAAGATGAGGTTTTCAAAACACCATTTTACTTCTTGATCAAATTTTTTTATCCATATTCTTATTCTCTTTTTTCCTCATATATCATAAGTGTTACAGTGATATTTTTTTAAATTTTAGAGCATTATTAAAGGTCTAATGGAAGATAAGATTCCACTTAATGAATATGAAAAAACTACTAGATCATTAAAATATTTCTATAGCTAAGTAAATGGTCCTACAAGAAAGAAACATTATCTACAATCTCTTTGAGTCGTCCATTCATGTAAGTAATTTTATCTCCTTCATCAATTCAAAATAATTCAACCATAAGTGTGGAAATATCATATATGAGTGCCCACACATTATCTATTCCATTATAGGAAACTGCTATAATAATCCACATTTCATGGGATTTTTGACATTAAGAAACTTAGTTAAACCATTTTGACCTTCTCTATAGATAATATAATTCATACCATTTTAATTAAAACCATATATCTATTAATTATTATTATCCATTATATCTAGTTGTGTATCTATAATTTTATAATGATTCATAGATTTGAGATAATCCTTTAGATCAAGGTTCTCTCGATAGATGGTTATTCATACCTTATAGAAACCAAAATTCTGACCATTAGAATTGGGTTATCTAACCATTGTCATACCATCTGTATTATTAGCCATAATATCCATTTTAAACAAGATTTTCAAAATAAACATTTCAAATGTGAGAAAAATGTTTTATGATTTCTAAAATTATTTTTTAACATATAGGATGTTTGTACAAAGACTAAAAAGGGGGTTAATTTAGTTATAGAAAATTTTATTTATTTTAAAACAAACACCATAATGGTATGATAGTTATAAAAAATTATATAGAAAAAACATATAGTGGAAAATAAATTCATAAACAAAAAATATCGAATACAGTAGATTTATACTGGTTTAGAGAAATGAAATCTCATATTCCACTCCCCTAACACTTTACTCCATGAATTTAGTTATTTTTACTATGCCAATCATTTTTCAGTGGGATACCATTTGAGTTCAAGTATTTATTACATGTTAAAACCTATCTAATAGATTCCAACTAGGATCTCCCATCACATTATTCCTTCATAGTTTTAACACACTTGATCGTAATGACAATAAATAGTTAAAGGGATAAATAAGGTTTGGAAGAAAAGTGAAACACATAGTTGAAAACTGCAACTGAAAGTCATAAAATAAAATTCTATAGAATATTATATTCTTCTATGATTATATCTGGATGTTATTTTATTGAAAATTATAATCCTGTAAGAAAAAAAATATCTCCAGTTTTTTTATTCCTAAGATATTTAAAAAATGTACTGTGTTGATTATTTCTTAAGTACAAAGCTTCATGTGTTCTTTTTTAATTCATACATCAATTCTTCATGTAATGAAGAAAACTTCTATTTATGTATTATCTTTTGAATTTGAACGTAAGACACTTGATAATCAAAATGGATTACTGAATAGTTCTTCTAAAAAGATGGTCATATTGGTTCTTATTGGCATGTTTAATTCTTTTCCAAATATGGAATAATATTCTAATAGAGAGATATCGGAAATTATCTTTATCATATCTTTCCCTTCCTGAAAAAAAGAATCATTTTTTACATCATTATTTCTTTATTTAGATAAATATTTTTCTAATGCTCTAAAAATCTTGAATTTAATTATCGAGAGTCTATACCAACATTACAAGTATAATAATTATGACATACAAGAAGGGTTATTACTCATAAGATAAATTTTTAAGTACACTGTTCTTGAATTGTGATTTATAGATAATCTTTATAAGATAAAATAGATCATTAACTTTTGTATTTCATGAAATAATATCAATTTACTATTGCGTAGGATAATTCTTCATCATAAGATAATATACCAAGGTAGGCTCAGCCAAGGGATAATCCCTTAACCGTTTATTAAAATAAAAGAAAAAGACAGTAGCAAGCAGCACAGAAAAAGAGAAGATTACATGACATCAAAAACATCCCCATCCTCACACCCCTGATATCCAACATCATCCACAGTCGCCGTCTCCCATTCAGAGCTGTCATGATGCTTCAGGATCTTAGCGTATTTCCTCCGCAGATTCATCCGTTCCAAGGCTAAAAGCTCAGTATTGCCACCGGAAGACCTAGTGTTCACCGGCTTTGGCAGGTATGAGTAATCCTTTCTTGGCCTGCGACGCGGAGGGGCGGTCACAGCTTCCTGAGGCTCCCTTATCTTCATCCTCCTACCTTGAACCACCTCACTGAAAGAGGGCTTGATCATGCCACCATGCTCCTCTCCACTCTCACAACAATCCCCCCACTTCCCATTGATGACCACATTCTGAAAAATATCCTTTTCGCCACAACCCTTCTGAGCGAGACACCTCGGCTGTTCCGCCGGCTCATAACAGATCAAAGCCCCCTGTTGCAGGTCTTCAGCTTCACTGCCACCCTTCTGCATCGAAGGCCCAATCTGCCTTTCAACCACTGGACAGCCGTTCTCCGAATTCTGTTGCACCATGTATTGGAGACAGCCACCAGCACCATTTGTGTTGTTCACACCCCCATCCTTCACAGTTATCCCTTGCTCACCATTCGCATCATCTACCACCCCCAAGGAACCACTCTGACAGACAGCAGCATCCGACCCACTTCCATCCACCTTACCAGCTCCATTGCACAAGTTCACATTCATCCCATCAGATACCTTTGCACCCAGATCACACTGCAAGTCCTGCAGGACTGCATCTTCAGTCGCTGAGCAAACCAATTTCTCCCTATTATTAGAGTTCCCTGCATTAACTGGCAAAGCCACCTTGTCCAACATCAGATCTTGGCGCATCCTTCTGAAAACAGTAGACATAGCAGGATTTGCATATGCCTCTGCCTTCTTCAAAGGCGCAGCATTCCGGTCCTCCATACCACCAGCAGCTCCAGAAGGCACACCCTCAACAGGAAGCAACCTCGGCCCTTGAGACTTTCCAACTCTTTCCCTCGGCTTGACACTTCCTCGCATTATAGCCTCACCATGACAGCGCAAGGACGCATGCCCCAAACGGCAGCAAGAATTGCAGTATTCAACCCAAGACTCAAAAACCACAGACTGTCTCCATCTAAATTCTTCTCCTACCGCAAGCCATATCCAGTTAACTGGTGGCCTTGCAACATCAACCTCCACGCATATGCGTGGATTGACAGGATGACTGATAGTGGACGTCCGAACATCGGAACATAAGTATCTTCCTACCATATTACCAATCATGCACAAAATCGCAGGATTTTGAGAGGTATTTATCCTTTCCTCCCATGTTAGATTCTAAATAATGAATGGTATGTTATATCACTCTTTTCATTTTATTTTACTTCATTCGACACTATTTTCTCCCATTTCTTCATTACATGTTTTGGAATTATATCTCCACCATTCTAATGGAGTTTTATCAGATTTTTTTATCATGGTTGTGTGAGGAATACTCGTAGGGGTGTATTTTCTTATGAGAGTGATGATTTATGATATGTAGTAGCATTTTTTTCAGTTACATAATGTCGGGCATTTTAGGGAAGGGATTCATTACATTTATTTTATCTGCGTGAATCTTTAAATTGATAATAGTTTTTACCTTCGTATGGAATTTTAATTAACCTAATAAATAATAAACCTGATAAAATAATGGAATTAACATATTTTTGTAGAAATTGTATGTTGTTTCTTTCCACCATAATAATGGATTTCCTCTAAATGTTATATATAGTGTGTTATATATACTATTATTTTCCTATAATGTGGTAATTCGTGGTTTAGAATGAAATTCATAAATAACATAAATTTGGTAATAAATTATTTTGTTTAAATTAAGGAGACATGTTTATTAAATTTTGTGTATCTTGTAATTAGATAGTAATAAGATTGATTCTAAATAATTTTTTTAAAAGTTTTCATTATGTGTGTTAATGTAACTAATAAAGAATATGAAGAAGATTAATAATTTCTGATAATTAGAAATAAATGTTATGTAATTGATAATTTTTCATCTCACTGTTTCATGAAACTAGTTTTATTATACAAATTTTTTTAGTAATTGTAATTTATTTTTAAGATAATTTCTTAGGTTTACCGTTGTTGGAATCTTTGAATATTGAATCGGGTAATTGAAGATATAATAAAAATCAATTTTCATAAAGATAAATATTTGGGGTTGATAGTGCCAATTTTTTTTGTAAATGATATATGCCTTGTGTATGAGAGAATGAGAGACTGTTGGCATGGGAAGGTTGAATGACTTGTTTTTAGGTCCTAGAGTTCCCTGATGACTAGGATATTTTCTTTGATTCCCTTTATGTTCTCTTGACGACGTCCTTTTGATGTGTTTAGAGTCTTGGATGGAAAACGAGATATGGGTGGTGTGGTCTATGGTTCTAGTAGCATTTCACTCTTGTGATAGAGAGATACAGGGGAATATGTATGATGTTGTTGATAATGGAAAAAAATTATAGAATAGGTTGAAGTTGGTTTCACCCATCATTTTGATTCTGAGATATGAGATGCTTTCTTGTTTAATCTTTTGAAAAGTTGAATAGCTAGGTTGCTTATTTTTCTGTTTTCCATTCCCCATACCTTGATACAGTTGGATGTGGTTGATAACATATCTCTTAGTGGTGCCTTAGGATTTTTTCCTAGTGTATATAAAATTATATAATGTTTAATAATATTTATTATATGTTTTATTCCATGCATTTGGTGATATTGGATTGAACATGAGATGATCTTAAGAACTATTAACCATGTTTACTTCTTATTGGAGGCTATAAGAATCACTTCATTGGTTAATTTAATTTATCTTATAACAATGTTTATTAGTAATTAATTGTCATTGAGTGAATTAAAAAAATGATGAAAATGTAATAAGTTAGTCAGTTTAATTCAAATTAAATGACTTTGAGATAATAAGATATCTATTCACTTGTAGTGGAAGTTGGGAATCCAAGTGAGGAGATGTATGGTTTATCTTTGGATTAGGGTATCCAAAAATGTTGTTGTGAGGAATATTATACCCAGTATAATTTTTGATTTCCTATGATACCCCAACCCAGACTATAAGAAGACTAACATCCATTGTAATCTAGAGGGTTTTTTCCCTAACATCCCAGCATCAAGGATGAATGGGTGGCTACATGTTATGGACCTGGTATTCTATCTTGGAAGTATTATGTGCTGGTATGGATGGAGGTTATATTCCCACATTTGTGTTTAGAGGGTTGTAGTGGATTGTGATTATTTCAAACCGATGTATATTTGGATATAGTGACCAAATCATTATTTTAGTAATGATGAGTATAGTCTATGATAGATTGATGTACCTTACATGGTGTATGGGAAGTGATATATAGAGCTATATGGTTGCGACCAAATTTACGCTACCGGTAAAAGTGGTCGTTGATGTACAAGTAGAGATCGAATCCACAGGGACCGAAGAAGAAACCTTGAGACGCTATGATTTGGTGAAGGATGGGCAATGAAGTATCCAAATTTGGTTTTGATTTTGGATGGTTTAAAGAACATTGAGAAACCTAAGTGAATTAAATTCAAAGAAAATGGGTTGATCATAGGATTATTCTCGGGGTGGATTTAATGAATTTTACTTCTTTAGAAAATTTTGGTTTTATTAATTCTTGATGAATCCGTTTTTCAAAAATAACACTACCTTCATCATTTTCTGGTTTGGTACTTACTAAACACAATTAATAATCCCCTATACACTTAGAGAACCAAATTAATGATCTCTCCGAGGTATATGGTCATTTAGTAATTGAATTAATTTACTCAAACATAGTAAATATGATGAGTATAAATTACTGAAGAATGGATGTCTTAAATTAATTATCCAATTAACTACAATTCCTTCATAAAATAACAGTCAATCTAGCCTTTGCATCCTACTAAGACCAAAACATTAATGTTTTATCCCTCCATTGATGGTATACTCTCAATGGTGGGCGGAATATGGCTAATAAGAATTGGATTGAAGCAATTAAAACCGCGGAAATAATGAGCACTCCTCCGTGTGTGTGAATGAAATTCACACCTATGTGTGAAATAATTCACAACAACATAGAGATATCACTATGCTTTGTGATAATAAAGTTTTAATAAATGAAATGTATAATATAGAAGATAAATAATTTGATTAATAACATAAAGATACAAAAAAGTAACTTACATTGAAATGGAAAACATTACAAAGGAAATTTGGAAGCATAACCTTACAATGAAACAAGCAACAAAACATGATAATAATAATATACACACCTATTACCTTCACCAATATCTCATTATATAGGAATATTAGGAGCCTTAGGTTCATCCCCTAACAATTAATTCACCCCCCCCAAACAATTAATAGAGTCAAATAAAGGGTGAATAATCAAAAGGAAATTGATGTTTCGAATTTGACCCGGAAAATTGTCCAGATTCGTCCACCATATTGACGTGTGAATTCTCAATTGATGAAGGCCGAATCCGGAGAGGTTGTATAAGATAAATCTCTTCATAAATCCGTCCTCTATGATCTGTAAAAATTTCAGGACATTTGGCTAAGCCGTTTGGACGTTATGGTCGAAATCGTGGGACATATTTTTGTGCATTAATGTCGTGTCCACCATTTATATCTCAACTTCAGATCCCCTTATCATTATGAAAAAAACAGAATTAGCTCCGGCCACAGTTGAATAAAATGATCCTCATATTTTTATATTTATTCTGTATAAATTTGAGCTTCATTGGGCTTGGGTTCTGGGCCCCACATTTGTTTGATGGGCCTTAGTCCCATTATGCTTTTTTCCAGCAAATTTCTGCCTTCAGGCCCAAAATTCTCCATCTTCCTTTGGGATACATCCATCGGACCTAAAAGATAAAATGTTCCAAATAAAGTTATAAATCATATCCCAAAATTTCAAATTCATAAAATGAATATAATGTTGTACACAAACAAATTAATGATTGGGCCCAAATTTTCATTTTAAACATGAATTGCATTTTTTATGAGAGATGAAGTTCTATTTATGTAATGCACTAAAAATAATGTTTATGTACATTGGAACAATGAATATAAAGATATTAAAAATTAATATTACCCTCTTTAAGTGACTAATCACACCCCCCAACTTGATTTTTGCTAGTCTCGAGAAAAATAAATGACAAATATGAAATTAAAATCCCCTTTTCCAAAAACATTTTAACACACATTGCTCACCCAAATATCTAATACAAAAAAAAATTATAAAAACCCCTCAAAATCATTAAAAACAATCTAGGTCCATAAGCATATCCTAAGCCTAAGCTAATTCCTTTGTTCAAATTCATCGCCACATTTCATCCAATTCCAATTAAGCATGATAAAGTGTTGTGCATCATAAAAGATATGGGGCCCATTTTTGTTCAAGGGGAAATAATTGAAGTTCTAGGTGGGAATCACATTAAACCTTAAGATGAGTATCTATTTTTTTAACCACAATAGATATGAAAAGACTAACTCTTGAAAAGACAACTATGGAGTCACGATCCCCAAGTGTCGGACGCCACACATATTGTCAATTTCATGCTCTACAATAGAGATATAAAGCCAAACTCTGGGCAAGACAACTATGGAGTCACGATCCCCAAGTGCCGGACACCACACATTTAGACAAAACATTAATCTATGTGGTCATTATTTTTTCAATTATTTTTTCCTGTTTTTATTTTTTATTTTTTGTTTTTTTGGATACTCAAATTAAACTAAAAGTGACCCCAGAACCCTATGCTATAATGAAAGGGACCCGATAACTCAAATTTACACCCACAATCTAGTAGACATGAATTGTGGAATTTTTATTAAGAGGATGAAAATGTAAACTTTGAAAAATCACATCAGACAACCACACTTTCCAAAAAATATGATCATGAACATAAACTTGCATTAAAATCAGAATCAAGGCATACAAAACTATTTGATATCCAATTTTAGAGTTTGTAATGTGTGTTATCATGTTCAAGGATAATGAAATTTTTCTTTTCATGCATGATTTTATTCACAAAATAAAAATCATTTTTTATCTCCCCCAACTTAGAATGACACTGTCTCTAGTGTTTAAAGAAAAGAAATGTTAGAAGGGGGTAGGATATGAGTTAAAAGATGAAATTGAGAATGATAAACATGGAAAAAATTCACCTGGTTTTTGAAGTAGAAGTTCATGATCCTCGAGATTACTCCTTTGATCTCTTGGGGGATGTATGCACCTCCTTGATTGAACATGTATCACCCAAAATATTTCTTGAACCATAAAAACAATAACAAAGAAGAAAAAACAAATAACACATTGATTTATTTAATTCCAAGTATCATCATTTTTATGGGTTTTCATTTTTTTTAAATCAAACTAATTATACATTGTCTATTTTTTAAATTTCTGGGTAAGGTATTACTCAGGGATCAAACCGTGTGACACAGATGAATACGGTGCTCCCCTTTAATACCCATCCATACTCATAAAATACGAACAGGTCAAGAGTAAAAAAAATTTTAACCTACAAAAACATAAATAAAATAAACTTATGATACATTGTCTTCTTTATAATTTCTGGGTAAGGTATTACTTAGGGATCACACCGCATAACACGGATGAATACGGTGGTCCCCTTTCATACCCATCCATACTCATAAAAAAACATGTCAACAGTCTATGGTAATTATTTTTTTAAATGAAAAATAAAAAATAAAAAAAATATGATTCACTTTATTGGAAACATGAAAAACCATGGGTTGCCTCCCATTCAACACTTAATTTAAAGTCATTATCTTGACATAGACCCCCCAACTTATTCAATTCCAACTTTGAAAGTTTTTAGAACCCCATTTTTCTCCACTTCCACTTGATTGAGATTAATTATTTTTTCAAAATTTGTTCCATTTTAAATACCATGTTAAACAATGAGTGTGAAAGTCCATGGAATTTTTGTAATGGCTGATTGAGTTTCATCTAGAGTCTTTCCAAAGATTTCTAGGGTGATACTTCTTTTTTGGGATTATTGATGAAAATGGATGATAATTGAATGGTCTAGGTTATCATAAATGGAGGGATTCTTGAGTTGGTAAGGATGTATCATATCATTGAGTTCAGTTAGATTGAATTTTCCTAAAGAAGAATGAAATTTTGAATCCAAAATTGTTTCTTCTTAAAAAACATTTGAAAGAATTTGTTCCTTTTGAAAATATGATTCATCCCCAAAATTTTCCATTTTAATTTCATCAGTGGGTATAGACTCAATATTCTTTATATCTCCCAATGGTTCAATGATCGGTGATTCTAAAAAAATGTTATTGGATTAATATTCTGAACACTCAATCCATGAAGACAAATTTTCCCCTTGTGAATCCAAAAAATTAACTTCCTCTGGATTTAAGCACCCATAAAAAATTCCTTGACTATCTTCAACTATCCCAAATTAAATGGTTGGATCTTAAATAAATTCATTTGAGGTTTCTCAGAGACAAGATTCTTGTATTAGTGATGAGGAAGAGACAACCTGAGTGGGAATGGGTTCCACAACCATTTCAATGCTTTGTAGTTCTACTCTTAAAGACGAAACCTCTAAATTCATTTTATCCATTTTATCACACAAATTTTCAAGAATTTATTCAGAATTAGGATTGATAGATGTTTAGACATCATGAACTTCTTTATGTTTGATCTCTTCAATCATCCTTGAGAGGTATGGAAATTGATCCTTTAAACAATCAACATCCCATTGATTGTAGATCTCATCTGGTGTGGTTTATTCAATCAAGGTTTGGTCAATGAAATTTTCTATGTGAGGTGATTAAAAATATTGGTTTTCCAGTTGATTATAGCCATGGTATATTAATGGGTATTGTTGAAGATAATCGTTTGGAGTTTATTGAAAGTTGTTTTTGGGATTCATTGGACACGCAGAAAAAGAAAGGGGAATAGAGAAGAGAAATTAGGATGAGAATAGAGAATTTGGGGAGAGAAAAGAAGATGACTGTCTAAGGTACTTACTTGGGTCCCCGGAAACGGCGCCAAAATTTGGTTGCGCCCAAATTTACCCTACCGTTAAAAGTGTTCGTTGAAGTACAAGTAGGGATCGAATCCATAGGGACCGAAGAAAAAACCTTGAGACGCTATGATTTGGTGGAGGATGGGCTATGAAGTATCCAACTTTGGTTTTGATTTTGGATGGTTTAAATAAAACTGAGAAACTTAAGTGAATTCAATTCAAAGAAAATGGGTTTATTTTAGGATTATTCTCAGGGTGGATCGAATGAATTTTACTTCTTTAGACAATTTTGGTTTTATTAATTCTTGATGAATCCATTCTTCAAAAATAACACTACCTTCATAATTTTCTGGTTTGGTGCTTACTAAACACAATAACTAATCCCCTATACACATAGAGAACCAAATTCATGATCTCTATGAGGTATATGGTCATTTATTAATTGAATTTAGTTTGCTCGAACATAGTAAAGATTATGAGTATAAATTACTGAAGAATGGATGTCTTAAATTAATTATCCAATTAACAACAATTCGTTCATAAAATAAAATTCAATCCAGCCTTTGAATCCTCATAAGACCAACCCATTAAAGGGATATCCCTCCATTGATAGTATACTCTCAATTGTGGGCAGAAGATGGCTAACAAGAATTGGATTGAATAAATTAAAACCGCGGAAATAATGAGCACTCCTCCGTGTGTGTGAATGAAATTCACACCTATGTGTGAACTAATTCACAACAACACAGAGATATCACTGTGCTTTGTGATAATAAAGTTTTAATAAATTAAATGTAAAATATATAAGATAACTAAATTTATTAAGAACATAAAGATACAAATAATAAAATTACATGGAAATGGAAAACATTACAGAGGAAATTTGGAAGCATAACCTTACAATGAAACAAACAACAAAAGATGATAATAAAAATATCCACCCCTATTCCCTTCACCACTAGATCCTTATATAGGCATATTAAGAGCCTTAGTTCCATCCCCAAACAGTTAATTCACCCCCAACAATTAATAGAGTCAAATGGAGGATGAATAATAAAAAATAAATTGATGTTTCGAATTTGACCCGGAAAACTATCCAGATTCGTCCACCATATTGACGTGTGCATTAGAAATTGAAGAAGGTTTAATCCTAAGGGGTTGTAGAAGGTAAATCTCTTCATACATCTGTCCTCTATGATCTATAAAACTTTCAGGAAATTTGGATCAGCAGTTTGGAAGTTATGGTCGAAATGGTGGGACTGATTTCTGTGCATTAATGTCGGGTCCACCATTTAAATCTCAACTTCAGATCCCTTTATCATCATGAAAACATCCGAATTAGCTCTGGAGAAACTTGAATAAAATAATCCTCATATTTTTATCGTTCTACTGTATAAATTTTAGCTTCATTGGGCTTGGTTTCTGGGCCCCACATTTGTTTCATGGGCCTTAGGCCCATTATGCTTTTTTCAAGCAAGTTTCTGCCTTCAGGCGCCAAATTCTCCATCTTCCTTTGGGATTCATCCATCGAACATAAAAGATACAATGTTCCAAATAAAGTGATCAATAATATCCCAAAATGAAAATTCATAAAATGAATATAATGTTTCAACAAACAAATGAATGATTGGGCCCAAATTTTCATTTTAAACATGAATTGCATTTTTGATGAGAAATGAAGTTCTATTTAGGTAATGCACTAAAAACAATGTTTATGGACATTGGAAAAATGAATATAAAGATATTAATAATTAATATTAGCCACTTTCAGTGACTAATCAGTATAATACTTATTTTATGATACACGTTATACAGGATATGGTGGATCTAGAAATATAAATGGTTACTAGATGGATATGTGATAGGGGATTATGTGATGTTGTGATACATGAGGTGCACGTTTTGATACTTACAAAGTGTGTTTTCATGGTGGTTGAATTTATAAAGAGTTGTCTAAGGATGTACCACATTGGTGCAGGTTAGAAAACCAATGGGGAAGTTGCAGCGGGGTACTCTTTTTGATTTATTATTATAATATATTATTTATATTATATTATATATGTGGTGAGAGATATACATTGTGAGGTTGTAACCTTAGTATACATATTTAGGTGAATATTTAGTTTCACTCTTTGATTACTATGACTTAGTATGCACTATTCATCTTTTATATGAGTGTCTATTTTGATTATTTTACAAAGATTAATGTCATAATCAAACCACATATATATAAAATGGTCATCAAGTCATTATGATATGGTTGGAGATCGGGATATATATTAATAGATCGTGGTTTTATCGTAGTTTCTGGGATTCGTTTTCATGGTTGAGTTTATCTATTGAGTATGTGTAATTTTTATATCTATTTATTTTAGTCTTTTATCAAAAAACATTTATGCACTTGGGTTTTATATATATATATATATATATATATATATATATAAAATCTAGATTTGACTGGCCTATCTGTCCTATCTATATCTTTCACATGATCTATTAGAGGGTAATTCCTTATATATTTATGTATGATATACCAATAGTGATTTTTGTCAACATAGGGCCTACTGGGGGTAGGCTAATGTGGTGGTTATCCTCCTTCTATCATTGTTTGAATTGGAGGGGTACTCTTTGGGGGAAAGGGGGTCATGAACAGAGTGGAATAAAAGGTTCGATTTGATGTATATGATAGAGTTTGGAGTTAGGAATGGGTTAGGATTTGATGTCTTGGTAGGGAAAAAATGTAAACTAATTTTATTAAGTAATGTAAATATACTATAGACCGACTGAGACATGGGGATTTAGGATCCCCTATGATCTAATGCTTGAATATTTAATTTTACTTGTAATTCTAATTTATGTGACACTAATTTTGGAGAATATATCTTATAAATTATCAAGTATCTTTTTTATTTGAGACTGTGTTTGAAGTGGGATGGCATGGGATAGGTTAACAACCTTAAACAAGATAACAAATGAGTTAATTAATTAATATGAAATATTATAGGTTTCAAATTTCAACCCATATTTTCTTTTGTAGGTATGGTTCTAGGTCGATGTAATCACTTGTTTTTTCATGTGATGTTTATTAGGATGTTCCAATAGAACACCATAGAGTATAGGTTGAATAACATGACACTAGTAGGAGGAAACTTTGATATTTTTAGTTCCAATGTCTTCGGATGTATGATGGATTTGTTTCAACCTCAGCTATAGAAGTCTAATAAGAGGAGGTTGATATAACTGTTAATTCAATCTTTGATCATAAGGATAATTGTATTTCATTTTCTATGACTCTCATCTGTGGATCATTGAGGGAGTGGTGGAGATTGTTCATTAGGGATATTGGGTAGTCAATGGTCTCGTGTAAAAATTTATATGATCATTTTTTATTAGAGTGACTTTCTTCGATCATGAAGGTGGATAGTTACAAGGAGATACAAACCCTTTGATAGGGGATTTATAGTGTGTGGGAGTTCAAGATCTATTTTAGTACCATATTATGATATTCCACAATATTTTTTCTAGATGAGGAGGCCAGGGAAAGTAAATTCATGGAAGCATTATATCTAATAATCCAGTACTAGGTCACCCAATTTATATTGTAAACATATCCCAAGGTTATAGAAATATTAGAGTTTGTTCAAGGGATTTGGGAAAGAACCAGGTCACTTTGATAGGGGACCAGTAAGGATTCTTCATGAAGGGGCTCTATGGGATTGGGTGATCTGTTTCCTATAAAAAAGACTTTTCGGTCAGTCAGGGGTAGATCTCATCCCTCATCATCTTATTTTTATAGGGGTTGAAACTCTTAGTCCTTTTCAAAGTAATCATATATATGTTTTTCATGTTGATGATAATATCATATACGACAATATTGCCTAGAAATTGCGATCCATCATCATGCACTAGGTGTTACCCCATAGGTTCCTTCATCAATAATGTTTTTGCCGGTGTAGGAGCAGTATGGTGGTCCAGTTTTGGATTCTTAGAGAGTATATGGGGAAAGAATATGACATCCTTGATGTGATCCTATACCTTAAAAGGATGAGTATATCTATTGAGGTTTTAATCATCAAAGTCATAAGGGCCATGGATTAGGGTTAAGATAGCTCCATACTCTAGTGTTACTAGCATCGTGTGAGCGAGAAATCATTCAAGGTACCCTTCAATTTTTTCTAAATGGGTGCATGATTTTTTTGATTTAGGAGTTATGAAATCCTTCATATACCCTACCATTTTTTATTCTTTATGAACGGAGTTAGAGAGGATTATAATTCCCATATAGATGACTACAGTAGTTGGAGTTCAGGCTTATCTATATTAAGTATGTATCATCTATGATATAGTGTTGGGGAAGCATAGATCTTGGGGAGACTCCCAATTTCTATAGAAACATCCATAATACATCAGCCTTTGAATGAAATGGATATATTATGTGTAGGATATTGATGAATATCAATATGATACAGGCCATTTTCTATGATGCTACCTTTCAGAAGATTCATGTAGAGATATAGGAACACTTGGAGAAGGTGTTTCGTGGGTGTTTTATTCCTTTGGTATTGTCCTTTTTCTCTACGATGGAATGTAGGAGAGTAACTGGGAACATGATTCGTATATACCTTCCTAGTACCCTAAGTTATTTTTATATCTCTTATCTTGAAATTTTTCACATTTTTATATTTTTTTCCTTTCTATTTTAAAATATGGTTTTCTCTTGAGGTCTGGTTTGTTTGAAACCTTCACTTTTTTTATAGGTATAATCCTATGTGATAGTGTTCAGGAGCTATTTGTCTTTATAAGGTCACTTTCGCTTGTTCCTCTGATGAGGCGATTAATCTCTTATTTTGGAGAGATATTTGTGTGGTATCACAATGGGTGGTTTTTTTGGAAAACCCTTTATATTGATTTTATTTATAGGTTTGCTTTCAAATTCACAAGGATGAGAATGGTGTGATATGAATCTAAGGTAAGGGATTTTATCCCAATAGACCTTCCCTTTGTGATTTTTTTATTAGAGCCACCTGGAGGAGGTTATATGATTTTTATAGTGTTCTTGTTGGAGAATGGGGTTCCCAATACAAATAGTTTTATGGCTATCATGTGGATGGGTGTGTTCCACTATAAAGGTGGTAGGTACGTTATAGAGGATACCGATTGGAGCATAGTGGTATCAATAGTAGATTTTGAGGCTACTATCATTTTAATAATAGTTATGTCATGTATCCATGTTATGGAATATCTATTCATATAGAATCTTGTAACTGTGGTATGGAGCATGAAGGCTACAACATAGCAAGGTTTGAGGCTACTACCAAATTAGAGGGTAGTTGTGTAGTGGTGGTTGCGTGCAACATAGAATCCCTATTGGAAAAGGGGGTATGTTGTGCAGTTATTGGGGCTATGCCTAAACCCCAAACCCCCTTTTTTACGATCATCCCATGGGTCATAGACTTTAATTTGATGGTGGGTGGTTATGAAGTGGTCCCTCATGTTTCATCATAGAATATTTTATGTTAGCTAGTTCTGCATTGTGGATTATCGGTCAACGTAGTGGTCCTATATTGTTTAGAATGTCTTTTAATACCCTGAGGTCATTCAAACCCAAATTTCTCACACATCATCCTCTCAAACCATAAGTTAAAATATTTGTTTTTAAGGTCTTTGATTCTCACATTCTATAGTTATTGATCCTAATTTCCTCTTCTTGATCCATATCAATCTAAAGAACGTTCTATCACCATTTTCTAGTGGCTTCTATCCAATCGATACCATTTCCTCTTTTTTATTATTTCCAGGTTGTGGCATTTGATCTCCAACATTCTAATGGAGTTGAATTAGTATTTTTTCAATGGATGTGTCAAGGAATCCTTGCAGGGATATTGTTTCTTGTGGGAGAGGTGATTGGAGATCTCTATTGGCATTCTCTTTCTATTTCTGGAACGTTAGTCATTTGAGGTTGGTTATTTTCTACCTTATCATTTGTTTTAAATTAATTATAAATTCACCAGTGTTTATACTTTTTTGTAGTATTTTATGATGGGTTAAATAATAGAATTTTCTATTGGTTGTATTGATCACATGTTGTTTCTTTCAATAGTGATAATGGTTCACCCATATATTTTCTAGATATGGTTATACCTATACTATGATTTATTTATCAGTTGGTTATTCTTGTACTATCTTGACTTTCTTAATCAAATTGGTAAATATCGGAAACCAGGTAATATATCAATTTCTTATATAATGTATTATAGAGGCGTGTTTAATAAATCTGTTGTATCTTGTAATTTGATGTTAATCACAATGATGATAAATGAAAATTTTCTTAATTTTTATATTCCATGTTTTAATTCAATTAAGAAATAACATGAATATTTTTAATCCTTGTTGATAATAAGAAAAAGAAAACATTTAATTGGGAATTTCTCTTCTCATAATTTTAAAAAAGTTGGATTTCTGTCGAATTCATGTTTAATAATTATAATTTCTTATTATAACTAAATACTTATATTTAACAATTCAAAACTTATGACTAATGAATAAATTAATTATTCATGAGGTAAAATATGGTTTTTTCATAAAGATATATTTTTTGGTTTGAGAGTTCCCATTTATTTGTCAAGGGCAGATGTGTAAGACCCTGAGTTTTTATGAAATATTATTTTTCAAATAAATTAAATTTCATTTAAGGATTGAATGGAATGAAACACATATTTCATATGTTAGTTCAGGAATAAATATTTTTTCACTATGTTACACACAATCCCAAGTTCCTTCAATAGCATGTGTTACACGCAATATTGATTTTTAGTGAACTACAATATACTATTTATAATATTATTAAAATATTTTTGTAGTTATCACCTAGATATTAGAATGTAATATATGAATAATACTAATTAAATTATGATATTATGGATTACACATGTTTATAAAAACAATTATTAGGTTATCAATTATTTAGAAATAAATAATAACACCAATGGAATGTAAAAGATTTTTTTTATGAAAAACAACAATTTTTAGGGCCTCAAAAGAATTTTATCATAATAATGTAAATTATTCAATATTATTGACATGTAATACTAAAATTTACATATTATAAACTCAGCAAAATTTGTTTAAATTCATCTAATAATTTTGATATCCATAAAATAAAAACAGATCCAATTTTAGGTTTAAACAATTGTATTATTCTAAAAGGCAGTTTTACTACCATTTAATGGAAGTATTGTTTTAAAACTATTTTATTTTTCTAATTTTCTAAATTTTAATTTACTAAATAATATTAATTAATTACATTAAAATAAAAAAATTACTGTGGGGAATTTTTTTTAAAGAATTTTCATTTTTGATGAATAGTGAAAACAGTAACTTTTAATTGAAACTGTATTTTCATCTCATTTATTTATATAGTGACATTATATTTCAAAATGGTTTAATATATATTTAGATAAATTATAAATTTATTAATAAAATTTATGTCTTTATAATCCATTTCAAATTGGAATTAGATATAAAAATATTTCAAACATTTGAACATGTTTAACTTTAGAAACTCTTTATCTCATCCCATATGTGGGATTATTTTAAAATTAATTTATGTCACTTATGTGATCAGAAATTAGAAAAATGTAATAAATATTTAGAATCAGAATAATATAAAATTTCTGAAATGTTCAAGTTAATTTTTCACCAAAACCATTTGTAAAAGTAGTTAAAATTAATTATAGCGATTAAGAGAAAGACAAGTTTTCCAGGGGAATAACCTTCTACATAGTGGGAAAACAATGACATAAAAATATGTAGAAAACCCAATTTTATGCACATATTTAGAAACAATATCCTAATTTATCTAATATTTACCTTTATTTGAGGCATATGATGTAATGGAGACCTCTCAATAGTTTTTACCATTTTTATTTACAAAAATGACACTCCTCTACTATAAAAGGGCACTCACCCGCACACTTATTCACAAATCGCGAGACCTTTGACTTAGAAAAACCTGAATAAAATAATCTACCAAAATTCCATCTATCGACCTAGAATCATAACTTTGTGAATAATTAAAACCAATTTGTTCCTTTGGTATAAATCAAATGTAGTTACCCAAAAAAGAGGTAACATTATTCAATGAGCACTTTTTTCTTCCTCCAAAACATCAATTTTAATTACATAAATATTATATAATAACATAATTATCCAAAATATTCTGCCATTTTTATGTTAATTTTACAACCTAAACCTTCACACACTTCCATAAAATGTGACACACAGTCATCATTTGTGTGTACGACAGACTACCATCTCGCAAACCGATGTCATTTGTTCTTCCATTACCACCTCTCAAGGTTGGGAATAAGGATAGACTTACTATTTTGTGTGATATATGTGTATATATATATTATATACATCATGTATTTATTATTATGAAATTATTATATAGCACATAAAATCATGCCTTCCATTTTTGGGAATACGAGAACTTCATTTGTGGACATGTGGACTATCGCCTCTCCAAAACGATGTGATTCATTCAAGATTTACTTGGAATCTATTAAGGGTGGGTTTGATAACAATATTATATATACATATATGAAATTATAATTATAATCAAATTATAATTTATATATATATATATCAATTAGTTTTCGTTCTCCAAAAATAAAACAAGAAAATGGAAAAATTGTTCATTCATATGTATGACCTACCGTCTCCATGAATAGTGTATTTAATTTCATATTTATTTCATTTAAAGATTATTATAAATAAGTATATTATAAATATAAATTATATTGATTTCATTTTTACCTTATTCAAATAACTAAATCATGACCTATTTAAGATGAACTATAATAACAAGCCAAAACATATACGAAAGACAAATCAGTAATTACCCAAACTGTGACACTAACATGAGATTGTTAATAAATGGGTAATATAAAATCATAATAAAATAAAATATCGTATTATATATAAGAATAGTTTTTATGTTGTATTTATAATAAAATTATTTTTTTATATATGATTTTTTAACATGTACGAAGAAATTCAAGACTTAAGGTAAAGGGATTTCAAGTCTAACTTTTATTTTAGCGAGATTTATTCCTTATTTAACACTCATTTAATTTTTGAGGTGTATATACTGAAAATAAATTTAATCATAAATTATTGCTCTTAAATTTATGGATTGACATATCCATTTAACGATCTGTCTTTCATGGGATTTAAAGTTCGAATGTTTCCCAATCATTAAGGTAAATTGGTCTCAATTTGCATTCTTTGAGAAAAATGTTTTGTAATGAACCTATACTCATTTACGAGGTGAATATACTACCATGTTAAATGATATATTATGAATATACTTATTTTTATGATGTTTTAAGCTACATATAGTTTTATTCAATTCTGTGTATTATGATTCAAAGTTACCATAGTGGTAAGAGTTTATTTCCACATTATCATCATGTATAAGGATTATTTATGATTATGCTTCCACTGATGAAATATTATACTCAATATCACAAAAATTATCATGAATTATATAATCTTCTTTCTACATATGATATGGTATCATTTATCTATTGATTAGTACTTAAACAAATTGCGCAAAGACTTTTAAGAAAATCTCACTTTATTTATCTCTTCCTTTAGAAATATATTTTCTTCCAAATTGATATTTCCAAAAAAAATAATTTTTTTTTCGATATTCAAAGATAATTTTCATGTAAAAGGATTTTAAAAAAATATATGTCTATTTTGAAATGGTTTTTAAATGGCTTTCTAATTTTCTTTTATATGTTTTCAAAGTTATTTTTCATTAAAATGTTTTTCAAAATATTTACTTACTTAAAATAAAATAAAATACGAAAGTATATTTTCCATAAAATTGTTTTAAATGTTTTTTAAAACCTTATATTATAATTTTATCAATATTTTTTAGAAGAAAATGATTCTGAAAATGTTTTATTTTTTTAAAAGTTATTTTTAAAGAATGATTATTGTCCTTACAGACTGTTCTAAATGATCTTTAAAAATACATATCCATATATGATGTCATACTTGGATATAGTTTCTGATTTATTGGGTAAATGATACAAGATAACCATCTATATTATTCATTTTAATTGTTAATATTTACGATGAAAAGTTATTTATGAAAACTTTTTCCCTTTCATGGGTTATAATATTATGAACCCTACTTACTTTCATATGTTATTATATAATTAATGAATTGGGAAACCTATATCTATTAGATAGGTTATGATATGATGAAATGTTTACTATACCCATTTCATTTCATGGGTTATTATATGATATGTGTGAAACACATCTCTTTTTAATGGTCATGATTTGATGATTGTTTTATTTTCATATGGCACGTGGATGTATGATTTTATTATGTGATGGGTGGGACTGATATTTACCTCCAATTAATTAGGTAATGATAAATGTTGTATGATATTAGAGGGTACATGAGTAGACATCCCAAGCCTGTGAAGGAGGGTACATGGATGGACAACCCAACCCGATGGAGGAGGGTACACGGGTGGACATACAAAGCTTGTATAGGAGGGTACATTAATAGAAAAGCCAAGCATGTGAAGGACCGTACATCAGTTGACCACCCAATCCTATAAAAGTGGGTATATAGGTGGCCATCTTAATCTAGTACTAGGTATATGGGGGGTAATTCCAAGCCTAGTATTTTTTTCATCTCTTAGTATATATTCATGACAAAAGATTTCATATACTCATGGGTGTACCCCAATTCTATGTCTTATGAATATATTATGGCCTCATGGATTATGATTTTGGTTTCTTTATGATTCATGTCTTATAAAATTCCAATCCTTTTTCCATAACTTAATAATATGTTTTTCCATATGCATTTTATGATCTTAAAATGTAATTCATATGTTCTCATACCCATATACCCATGATATGCCTACATATATCCCTCAGTTACCCTTATTTATCATCTCAGTTCACTCGTTCTTATTTTTCCCTTCCCCGTGTTATGAAGAAACTTTTTAAGTTTTAGTACTAAATGGTACGATCTAAGTGGGAAATATTTAAGATATTTCACTAACATATATGAATTCATTCCGAGTTTCTAATGATTCTGAACTATTATGATCCTTGGGTATGTACTTTTGTAATGTACTAAATATTCATCTAAAATGATGCAATATCCTTTTATTTTAAGCCTATGTTTCTATAGTTGGTATTAAAGGATAGTTTTAGTCTTACTTTGGATAATCTGATGAAAAAAATTATTTAGATACGCATGTATGTTTCTATGGATATTTCTTGTAATTTCAATATGGATAATTCTTAGGATGACTCAATGTTCAAGAAAATGCCTTAGATTTTTGGTGAATGATTGAGAGTGTGGTTTCTATAAAATTTGATCATTTCCTAGATATTAAATTAGATGTCTTATAAGAACATGAAAAGTATGATAATTATAAAAATATATGTATTTGGGGGAAATCTCATGATGAAAATCAGAATTTTTGTAAGAGTAATGGTTTTGCTATTAAATATGAAGAAACCAGGAACGACACATGAAATATTTGTGTTTTTATAGTATTATTTTTTATAATAATGGTTTAATTATGTTTTATTATTGTTAAGACATGATTCATATTTCATATTTTAAGAAGGGTTATGTAGGAATAAGATAAAAATTCTCATTAATGGTTTGAGAAATATGTGGGGTGATTTGAGTTAACATGTAATAAAATTAAATAATAACATTTTATAAATCATGAATTATATGTCCATTAAAGATTCTCAAAAATATATTTAGTGTTATTGATGACCTCGAAAGGCGATTTAATGTAATGGTGATATTGTGATCATGGTAAGGTAACCCTAAATTTGTTCCACATTTTGAGAAAATTATGTTTGGATTGGATAAAGAGATGATTGATATACACAATGTAAATTAGATAGTGTTTATGTCCTCGTAACTAATAAAGTTTTTATTGAATAAGTGGTTTATGTTATCATTAATTAAGATTGGAACATTCTTTGGGTTTGATATATATATCCAATAATATATCTTCTATGAATATAATGAAGAAGAATATATTATTTAAATATGGTTTTATTTTAATTTTGGTTGTTACCACGTTTCAATAGAATACGTCATGAAGGTTTTCACATGTTTGGTATGTGATAATCAACAGAAAATTTATGAAATAATGGGGATCAATGTTAAGTTGATTTTATTAAGTTTAGTGACCTTCTTTCTAATATTTTGAAATTTCATTTTAAAAAAGGTTTTATAGATAACCACTTATGGAATGCTTTGAGTTGAAATTTGGGTGAGTTTTTGGAGATTTAAATATTATTTCACCATATGAATATTTATAAATATTGAATTACCTATACTAATAATAATTATTTTGATAATACATTAAGAAAGATGGAATGACTTATTAGTCAATATATGGGACCTATGATCCATTAGTTCTATGAGAATAACAAATTCACCTTAATTTATTGGAGTAAGAGAGGAAATGTAAATTGATCAAGGAAAAACGAATGGGTGAGATTGTGATTATGGAAGGGAATACAATAATGTAAGAATATATTCTTGTGAAAATTCATAACTTTGTTGATTTATGATGACTATCTTTCTTCTATTCATGTTCTCTATCACTCTCCATCAGTGCATGATAGTTATATTTTTCTTCCACATCTATGTTTTCACTTTCCACCTATGTTTTCCTATGAATAAACCTAGTTATGAGTTACGTTGGAAGACTATTACGTTCCCAAATTTAATTTTTAAAGAAAGTTTTATAATTTTTTTTCATGATTTTGGTTTTTATTAAAATATCTTTCAAGTATTAAACCATTGATAACACAGATAAATTTTGATGGTGAAATTCGTTTTAAGAATGATAGAATGTAACAACCTGAGTTTTTAAGAATATTTGTTTTCAAATAAATAACTTTCCTTGATGTATTTCATCTCATGAAACGTATAGATTAAATATTTTTTTATGTGACACACTTTTTTTGGCTTCTGTTACAACCAATATTTATGTCCTTCGATAGATTTCATTATACGTGAGACAAAGTTTTAACAAACTATAATATACTATTTATATTATTATTAAAATATTGTTATAGTTGTACCCTAGTTATTAGAATGGAATATATTAATAATATTAACTAAAATATGAAGCTATGGTTTAAACATTTTTTAAAAATGAATTCATGGGTTTTCAATTAATTATAAATGAAAACAAAAAACATTTGAATATAAATGATGTGTTTTTATGAAAAAAACTATTTTTATGCCAACAAAATAATTTCATCTCATTAAATTAAAGTAATTACTAATAATGATTGAAATTAATGGAATTTATAAATTTTAAATTCAATAATTGTTTTTAATTCATCCAATATTTTTAATAGGAATACATATTAAAAATCCAGTTTTAGGCATAAAAAGATGTTTTATTCTAAAAGGTAGTTTAACACCATTTAATTGTAGAATTTTTCAAAACTAATTTTTGAAAATTTTTATTTTTAATTGAAAAAATAATATCAATTTTTGAAATAAATATATAAATATTTACTTTGGGATAATTTTTTTATTTTTCTAAGAAGTTTTATTTTTTGATTTATAGTAAAAAACAATAAATTTTAATTCAAAAATTCATAATTTTATCAAAAATTAATTTTAATGTATATTTTGATAACTAATAAAAACATTAATCCATTTTGTTTCATTGGAATCAATTTTAAATTGAAATTGGATACAAAACATTCTAATCTTTTGACTATTTTTTACTTCAAAACCCCATTCTTGCATCCTATCAACATAGGTATTTTTTAATCAATTTCATCCACTTCTATGATTGGAATTTTGGAAAATGGAATTAAATTTTTTTAATAATAATATAATATAATTTATAACATGTAAAACTAATTTTTTGACTAAAACAATTAGTACAAACACTTAAAATTAATTTCAGCGATTAAGAGAAAAACAAGTTTTCCAAAGGTCTAATACTTAACTTAAGGGGTAAAAATGACCTAAAAACATTTAAAAAACCCATTGGTTTTCCAAATTAATATAGTAATCCATAATTTATCTAAAATGTTCCATTCTTGGAGGCAAATTCTGTCAGGGGTACCTCTCAGTATAGTTTACCTTTTTTGTATTTACAACAATGCAACTCCTCCTCCACTATAATAGGGCACTCACCCCCTCACATATTCACGTCATTCAATCAATTTTTCCAGACCAAAACATTCCCAAATAAACTCCCAATATCCCTAATATCAAAAAATAATCCTAAAATTGGTAATAAATCAAACTTAGATGGTACTTTGGTGAAAACCAAAAGAAGATACCCGGAGAAGAGGTAATGTTATTCAACGAGCACTTTAATTTGATTTAATTCTACACCCATTCAATTATTTATATATAAGTCTTATATAAACCCAAAAATATCCAAAATATACTAATATGATGTTATTTTATTGTTATTTCCTACACCATCACACACTTCCATCAAATGTGATATGTAATCATCATTCGTGTGTATGGCGAACTACCATCCCACTAAACCAATGTCATTAATTCTTAAATTATCACCTCTTAAGGTTTGAAATGATGATGTAATTTATATTTTAATGTGATATATATTATATTTATGATTTAATTATACTTATTTTATTATTATATAACACATACCTTCATTGTTTCCATATTTTGGGAATAAGACAGCTTCATATGTGGATATGTGGACTAGAGACTCCTCAAAGCGATGTGATTAGTTAATTCTTTACATGGAATGTTTAAAGGATGTGTTTGATAAAAATATGTGATATTAATTAAATAATAATTCTACTATAATGAATATATATATACCATTTAAATTTATTTCTTTAAAAATACGACAAGAGAATGGAAACAATGTTCATGCGTACGTACGATGTACCATCTCGATTAATGGTGTATTTCATTTCATATTTATATCCGTTATAGATTATTATAAATACATATATAATGAATATATATTATATTTATAACATGTTTTAAATTCTTGAAATAATTAAATTATTGTCTAAATAAGAGGATCGAGAATAACAAGTCAAAACATATATGAAAAACAAAGCGATTAATACCCAAAACATAACATTAGCATGAAATTATTATCAAAAAGGTAATATAAATTCATAATAAAATAATATATATTACGGTATATAATAATATTTCAATTATTTTACATTTATAACAAACTTATATTTATTATACATGAGGTTATAACATGTATGAATAAATGTAGGACATAAGGTAAGGGGATTTCTAATCACAATTCAATTTCTGGGAGCCTTTTTTCCTTGTTAACTAATTGTTTCTCTTGTGTTGTTTATATAATGAACATTGATTTATAATATGTTTATTATACTTAAATTTATTTATTTTTACATATCCATTTTATTATCTCTATTTTTTGTAGATTACTATTCAAAAGTTAACAAATCGGTAAGGTACTTTTGTCTCAATTTTCATTATCTGAGACACTTGTTTTGTTATGCCCCTACATTATTTTAATATATGTATATACTACCAATTTATATTTTTATATCCTTAATTTAATTCATTTAATGATATTTTATGCTTCATGTATTTTGTTTCTATTATGGGTATTATGATTCAATGCTACCAAATTTGTAAGAGTTTACTGATACACTCTCATCATTTATTAGGATTGTTTATGATTATTCTAACATTAATGAAATATCACGATCCATCTCTCAAGAATTCTCTAAAATTTTATTATCTTATGTTTATTCATTATATGATAATATTTATTCACTCTTTATTACTTAAGGCAATTGGTAAATTTTTTTTATGAAATTATGAATTTATTTCTCTCCTTGGTCAAACATTTGTTTCTTCCAAAACATTGTTTTATATAAAAATTGAAATTTTTTCAAAGGATCATAAAAAATTAGTTTCAGGGAAAATTATTTTATATGTTTTTCTGTTCTAAAAAGTGTTTAAAATGTTTTTTATCATGAATTATATGTTTTAAAAGTTAATTTCAATGAAAAGGGTTTTAAAAATGTCTCATGATTTAAAAAAATCAAAGAGGAAAATATATTTTAATCAAGAAATGTTTTAAATGATTTTTTTGATTTTCCTTTATAATTTTTTAAATGTTGTTTTCTAGTAAAAGGATTTTTGTTATATATCATGTTTTTAAATGTAATTTTAAATGAAGGGTTGTTTTCCTTATGGAATGTTCCACGTTTTTTCTCAACATACATCTAAAATATAATATATTATCCTTTGATATATTTTATGCTTTAATAGGGATATAATCCATGGTCACAATTTCTATTCTTTCTCTTAATGGTTTTAATTTATGATGACTTTTTTTAAGAAATCTATTTCACTTCCACGAGTTAATTGCTTACAAAACCCACTACTTATCATGTTTAATTCTATGTTTAAATGATTATAAAACATGTATCTTTACAACGGGTTATGATATGATGAATTTTTTTTGATACACATTTCATTTTATTGGTTATGATATGATGTTTATGAACCCCATATCTTTTTGTGGGACATGATATTAGGAGTGTTCTATTATCTTATGAAACATGGATATATGATTTTATTATGTGAAGGATGGGACATATATCCCCATATAATTGATTGGGTAATGATAAATGTTCTATGAGCTCAGAGGGTATATGGGTGGACAGCCCAAGCCTGTGATGGAGGGTACACAAGTGGAAAAACTAATCCAATGAAAGAGGGTACACTAGTGGACATCCCAACCTTATAAAGGAGGTACATAGGTGGATAGTCCGAGTATCAAATGTATGGTACATGGGTATATATCCCAAGACTCTAAAAAATGGTACATGGGTGGTCCACCTAATCCTAAAGCAGTCATATAGGTGGCCATCCCAAGATTAACATGTGTTGAAGGTCTTGGTGGTTGTCCATGACATAAGCATTCTTACGCTGTGTTCATAACACATTTTTATATTTTATTCCTTATTTATAATCCCATGGATTAGTATGTTTTAGATATTCATGATTCATGTCATATGACTGGCCAATCCATATATCATGTCATAAGATAAAGATCTATGATATGAACGGTATGAACAATAAATGTCATGCTCATGTTGTTATACAATTATACTGATGTTATTCTTCTATATCCCCTTCATTTAACCTTACTAAGAATATGATCTCACCCTTTATTATGTTTTATTTCATTGGGTTATGAAAAAAGATATTATGTTGGAGTACTAAATGGTAAGATCTTTGTGGGAAACATTGAAGATATTTCCCCATGTTAGAAGAACGTGTTCGAAGTTCCCAAAGACACTAAACTATTATAGTCCTCAAGAATTACTCTTCCAATGTAATTAATATCTATTATCTATATTAATATCTATAACTCCCTTCTACATATCATCTCATTCTATAATTCTCCCCTCACATTTTCTCTTTCCCTACTAAAGCTCACTCTCCTAGCTATGTCTCTCTTACCTGCAAACACTATGACTCAATTCCATCGACTTGGACATTGCTCCCCCGAATCACTCAAAATCCACTGGTCGATGTCCATCTATCCCCATATCCCTCCCTCTACACTCCCCCATCTCCACTGTTAACCCTCCAATCCTACTGGATTCCCTAATCTATCAGAGTTATTGTCTTTCACTTCCCCAAAACCCTACTCGAAGTTAATCCTCTCTTCCTCCCCCTAACCTCTAGTCTAGTTTTCCAGCTACCCCAATCCCCCCAAATTCAATACTATATTCTCCCTCTCTTCTCATATTCTACCTAAATTCCTCTATCTTATGTAACGATCATCCAACTCAAAGAATAAACCCTTCCTCGATACTCTTATTCCTTATGATTTCACCATTCCATCATTGTATTAATACAAAGAACCTTATGTGATCCCCCATCTCTAACAAAATACCCTTACGTGACCCCTCCTCAGCTATCTCCTCCATCCAGCATGGCCACATGTTCATCTATAAGTGATAATATCGACATGGTCATCCATATTCCTCCACCAGATTAGATCTAATTTGGGACTTCTTTGACATTAAGTGATGTGGATCTAGAATCATGCTCCATGTTGTTCCAGGTATTATACATGTATTCATTATAATTCATTTTTTATTTCAATTGATTTCATCTATAAATTTGAATTTATACTAAAATTTAGTTTTATGGATACCTTTCTTGATACTTCTTTTCTTTGATGCATTTATTGGTTATATTTTCTCTATTATTTCTATGAATATTATATATATGGTGAGATAACTAGGGTTTTTATAATTGATAGGCAAATTGGCATCTCTTAACAACAATAATTTGTGCCATTTTGAAAATTTCTATTTACTAACTTTATAATTTCAAAACTTATTAATGTATTGGATTTATTTGATAAATATTTTTTAACCAATATAATTTTTTATACTCTTATTATTTACAATGATTTTTTATTTTTCTTTATTAGGGGTAGTTGTTTTAATATTTTCAGTTAGATACTACCATTTTATATTTTTCATTATATGATTTTTTTTCCTTAGAGTGTTGAAATTTTATTCCACATAAATATTGTATTATATGTGTAGTTTCACTATTTGTGTGATTTGAGGAGCATCTAGGGTTTTTACATTGAAATAACTCATGTTTTTCCCCGCATCATTAATTTTATTTTTATGTTTTGATCCTCGTTTTTTTATTTTTCATTTTTTGATATTTTAATGCATAGGGATATAGAACTGAATAATTATATTCCCATATATAGGTATAATTTTGGGTATTAAATGGTTTCAATCATCCAACGTATATCCTACATCCATGTTATAGGCAAGTAAGGTAAGACATTGTTTGATCAATAATATTATTTTACTCTTATTTTTTATGAATATTTTTTTTTCAAGTGTTAGGTGGGTAGTTACTTTTAATGTTTTCATTTTGATACAACCATTTTAGATTTATTATTTAATGATTTCCATTTTTTTATTTTGAGTGTTGAACAATGTTTCCCCATAAATGTTGTAATAAATGTGTATTTTCATAATTGTCTTAGTGTTGTGATTTTAGGGCCATCTAATGTTTCTTAAGTTTAAATAAACAATGTTTTCATATCAACATTAAATTTATTTATTGGTTTTAAACCTCATTTTTTCATTTTAATGAATTTTTTTCTACATAGGTATCTAAGACTAAAAATATATATTCCAATATATAGAAGTAATTTCAGGTATTAAATGGTGTCAATCATCCAATCTATAGTCGACATCCATGTAACATGAAACTAAGATCATCCCCTTCATGGATCAATATAATGTTTTTCATTGTTTCAAATTTCCTATATCGTCATGTGGTTATCATATTGTTTCATTAATGTATTTAACAATTTTTTCCTATTAATGTTTTTTTCGAAGTGGATTTGACTGATTTCTACTTGTTGCGATTTAAGGGCCATAGTCTGTTATTTACATTTAAGTAGCCCATGTTCTTACACTTTTTGGTTCCTATTTTGTGATCGAGATCTAATAATTGGTTACTAGAATTGGGGTTAAAATCCAAGTTCACATTACATGATTTTTATAAAGAATTTCTTACACAATCAAATCCCATTTATTTAGACAGCTTCTTTAATATTTGTTTAATTAAAACCATGATGTTAAATAATTCTACTTGTTAACATGATTAATCATATTATTGAATATCTATTTATAATAAACAATTTAATTTGGATCTATAATGAAGAATTTCATGGAAATTATCCACTGTTTTGAAGTATTTGAAGTGAGATAAGTGCATCATATTAACTAGAATTGTTTCCCACAAAATTTTTATGATTTTTTTCTAATTTTTTAATATGTAAATTTTTAGTGCAATTAATATCGATAAATCATAGTGTAAGAATATCATTTATTTTTTTGACATATAGGTGATTTATTTTTTATAAAAAATATACTTTCAAACAATAGAATGGTTGCTTTTAATAACTACTTATGTTTTCATTAACTAGGTATTTTTTTTATTTATAATCAATTTTTATTATATATTTTTATAGATCTAACCCCACTAATTAGTTTTATTGTATCTTTTAATTTGTACCAGGTGCATGTCATTATTGGAACATCATGTTACAACAGTGTACTTGTAGAATCTATGAGTTCAATTATCTAGTTTGGAACCCCTATGGTATGTACCTCAAATTTTAGTTCTTATATTTACTTAAAAAAACTATTATTTATTATTCATTGTATTGTGCATGGCTCAAATCAACATGTCATCTCCTCCAGTTCTCATCATCCTCTACCTTTATGTACTTTATTATTAATATTTTTTATTCAAGATAATGTTTTTCCATTTTTTATCCTTAGGATATGAGGTTATATTGTAAATTTCATATGAGGTCACCAAACATATAAGTACCTCATGTAGAAGTTTCATGTAATTACATTTCAATATTTTTTCTATTCATACTATTTATGAATTTAATCCAAAATTTGTGATGTGTTTCTTACTTTTAACATGATTGTTAATTAAGACTTAAGATATATAAAATGGGAAGTATTAAGTTCTCAGATTTATCTCTAAGTCGATGGTAGGTTATAGCACTTGGAAAAATTAGCGGGGTTGAATTTTTTTTCCATTACAAGTATAAATAATACATTCACAAAACATCTTTTAAAATACATCTCATATTATCATTTTATCTAGTCATATTTTTAATATCATGTCAATTATTTTTGAAACTTCATTTCATTTTTTCATTTTTTCATTGAAGATACTTTCTCCACTCAAAATTCAATTTTTGTTATCACCAGAAAAGAAATAAAAATAATTAGAATGTTGAAGAGAGGAACTTGTCCCAACAAAACTATGAATGTGTGATAACCTATATGTGGATAAAATATAAAATATCAAACTCATGTCTTCACGGAACATCATCCATTATCTCACAATGAAGGTGATTTGAGAAAATTCACTTAAACTCCGTAGGTCACCCTTTCTCAAATCTTTTTTATGATTCATATGTCTAGATTTTTTATTTTTATTCTCATAATATTGGAATTATTGTGTTTTTTACATTTTTTATGAATGTGGTTGTTTAATATTCAGTACAATGGTTGAATAAAGAAACCTATGTTTGTTGATGATTTAGGGAATTTTAATGAATCGGTTTTTTATTTTATTTTTCTTTCAGTTTTTTCAGAATCTGACCAAACGTTTTGAAGAAAATTTTCAATTATATTGAATACTCATGTAAATTTAATTAACCAGTGGTATTTATATTCATCTTCTTATAATATTCTTGATATTATTTTCAATATAACTTTTCTTCCTTGATGATGAGTATGTTTAAAAGAAATTTGGTATTATGATTGATATTTTGTTTAATGGTTCTAGATCACTGTCAAAATAAATTGTACAATTAAAATTGTGGCACATAACACATTTATATTATGTTTATTGTATTCATACGTTCTATAATATTTTTCAATTTCAATATGAGTGTATCTTGAAATTTTGGATAACATATACACAATATAAATAAAAATTTTATATCTTGTTACATTGTTTTCATTAATAATATCTAAAAACCATTTCATTAAATCATTACTCTGCTATGAATAATCATTCCCACCCTTTATTAGTTATGTCATCCATAATATTTTGTGTGTTTTATTATAATTTTTTCTTAGTAGATTTATGTATAATTTTCACCCTATGTAGCCAAGTGTGCATAGATTACATTGGGTTAAATTCTTTCACATAATTTTATCTATGGTCAAATTGTACATCCAATGTCATCATGATGTGTTTATTTAGTTTTAGGATTACTTTTGAGGATATTTATTTCATTCATCTATCTTATATTATAATCTCTATTTACAATTTTTTTATTAAATCGTTGTCTTATTACTATTATAATATGTTTTCAATGTGTTTTAAAAAACAACATATAAAACATTTCTCTTATCACCTTACATCATTAATTTTATTTTCATATGGTTACTTATATGTCCTAAATCAATATGCATGTGCCTCTTCCATTTTTTGTTGTAGTGGTGGATAAGTCTAAGAATATACATTTCAATTGATAATTCTTTGGGAATAAAAAAAGGATATGATACCATACTAACTATGATTCAATATTTAGGACTACTATCAAGTGAGTAGTTCACATTTTAATGTTACTGTATGTTTTGCATAAAAGTGTTAAGAGAAATGGTTTTATTTTTGAATTTATGGAGTTGTAATGTGAAATGGGGTATTTTTCATGGAACTAATGGATAATTGTGAGTGATAAACTATATAAACCTCCAGGTTTGGTCTATATTTTCTAGGTTGATACAAATTCATGAGAGATGTTAAAACGTTTTTTGTGTCTATATTGTTCCCTATGATTTTCATGGTTAGACTGAAAAATCAAAGGTACAGTACTGTTGTTTGGTATAAGAACTAAATACACCCACCTCTCAAAAAGGTAAGGTAAGTCACCCACTACATGTTATTAATATAAATAATCAATCATTATCAAATAAAATATGTTGATATCTTAATGTAAAAAAAGTATACATGGTGACTTTGTAAAATGGATTTCTTACCCAATCAAAGATTATAACTGTACAAGAAAACCATTTCCACTTTATTTCCCCTCACTTACGGTATTGCACTCTATGTCATTTAGAATATATATTTTATGTTACCAAAAAGATCCTTCTAGATTTTTTGGTCATTGAAGATATTTTAGTTTCATATAGTAGCATGAAAATCATCTTCATTTATAGTGGAATGATTCATTGAAGATTATATTTTTCTATATTTCAATCAAGAATAGATATTCGTAAAGAAAAAGGGTTTTTAAAAAATTTATTTTATTTTCAAAATCATTTGGGGGGTTATGATATAGAAGTGATTTTGTAAGCATTTATCATTTTTATAAAACTATATAATTTTTATAGAATCCACCGTTTTCTCATATTGGCTATTTTGAAGGTTAAATTCGAATGGAAATCTAGTAATCTTTCATCCCCTTACTATAATTTCCCTATAATATCTCATCATATATTTGTTTAATGAAATTGATTTATTTGTTTTAATTCATCAATTTATTCAAAATTTCATAGGAGTCTCTATATTATTAGTTTCTTTGTAGTCACCAATTTTATATCATCAATTTTCCATACATTTTTTCCTTTTAATTTTCTTTATTTTTCATGTTTTTTATTCCATTCATTTTTTCCATCAATTAATCCTATTCTTACATCATTAACACCAAAACAAAATATTATCCATTAATATGATACTTCCATACCCATTTCTAGTATCATTAATGGTCATCCAAACTATTTAATTTTACATGTGATTCTTATAGGTGTAATTCAGGCTCCCTTATCAGGTTATAGTTACAATAAAAACTATATCACTTTTATACGCATTAATTTTATAATTTCTTCAAATATCCACTTAATTTTCATTTTATTTCATTCTATTGTGGTTACCTAAAACATATTCCAATGTGTATCAAATAGTTAACAATGAAGATCAAACTTTCCAGTATCTTTACTGCAAGATGTTTTAGGGATTCAAATGGGAGATTATCCATATTTTATGGATACAATGGTCACACCATGGTATATATGGGAACGCTACAACTAAGAAATTGTTTAAGAGATCTGGGTGGTAATATACATTTTCATTCCAAATGTAAGGAAAATCTATGCCATGTTAGATGTATAAAATTTGAAATATACTAAAATTAAAGTTGAATTTATATACTTTTATATTAAATTTTACATTAAATTATGCCAATTATTGATGTATATGTCTTATGCATTTAAAATATTTCGATTTTATTATCTTTTAGTTCCTCAATTTTGTATCACATTTTACATAACATATGGTTTGCATAGAAAATTAGAACATGAATTCATATAGGAACTAGAGAAACAACTATATGCATCGTGTTTTTTCAACTACAAATGGCCTTAAAAAGTAATTAAATGGAATTCAGTGTAGAATGAAATGAAAAAAATGAATATACCTATCAATATTCAATTCCAACATTTAACTATTTATTGTTAATTAAATTTTGGAAGAAAAAAATAAATCATGTGTAAGTGAATGTATTATTAAATTTTTATTCCCTAAAAATTAACAGGATGAGTACTAGTTCATCTAAAATGATGTAATATCCTTTTATGTTAGTCCTGGGATTCTATATGATGCCTTGTGTTGGAGGATATGAGAGCATGTTTTCATGTGAAGGCTAAATGCATTTTTTGCCCTATATTTCACTACTGACTATGATTTTCCTCCATTCCCAATCTGTCATCTAGATATGATCTTGGTGATGTGATGTGAGACTAGGATGGATGATAAAATATGGGTGGGGGTAGACCAAGGTTGTGGCATCTGTTTATGCCTATGTTGATGAGATTTATAGGGATATGTATGATGGTGTTTGGAATGACTCTAGGAATACAGAACATGTTTAAGATCGTATTTTATTTTTTTGTGACATTTTTATTGAAGATGATTTCTTTTTTAATCTGTTAGAAGACTGAATAGATAGTTTTCTTATCTATCTAGGTTCCTTTCCCTACAATTTGAGGTAGTGGGATGTGCTCGGTTGAATCCCCCTTGGAGGTAGCATAGGATGTATTCCAATAGTAGCTAGAATTATGGATAATTTAAAATGATTAAAAAATGTTTTATCCCATGTGGTTGGGTATGTTCGATTAAAGTTGATATAATCTTGAGAACAGTTGACTCAATTCACTTATGCATAGAGGGAATAGACATCACCTTCCAAGTTAATAATATGTATCTTGGAATAATGTTATTTCTTAATTAATAGTTAATGAATTAAAATAATGGAAATGATGAAATTTAATAATTAAGTAAATGTAATTCATCTTTACCAATAGAAACTAGTATCCAAGGGATGATAGCTGAAATTGATATTAGGACTAGGTTATACCTATAATGTGTTTTCGATCTATATTATATGCTTCATATTTTGTGATTTCATATGCAACCGCATGAATTTTTGTAGGGATACTGACACCCAATTGAATTTGGGGTGGCAAGTCTTTTCAATACAATACTGGTGGTGAAGATGGATGCCTGGCTTCCCCATATAGACATTCATTTGTTTCATGGTAGTATTATGTGCTTGAATGCATTGTGGTATGTTTCCCATATATTCCTATAGATGGATATAATGGATTGGGGTTATTTCACACACATATATATATATCTATATATAGTATCCAATGAATTATTATAGGTGTATAGTCTATAGGTTGTGATGGATTGATGTACATTACTTGGTGTATGTGATGTCCCAGACCCAAATGCCACTTGATGGGTGCCCTAATCCTGGTAAGCCACATGACCTCAATAACATCTCCATGAATGACAGAGGCTACTGACTTACATAGAGGGCCTATGTCATGTCCTTTGGGAGATAATTCCCTCATTACCAATGTGTAGTGCAGCGGGTGGAAGTTAACATAGGTAAATAGCAGAAGAAATATTTGTACATAGATAAATCAATGGAAAATAGAGACAATGGTAAAACTAACTGGAATAACTATAATATCATTCAAAACTGATGATATGTCATTTCAGTAAATATGTTGAAAAAATGGGTACAATATAGCAGGCATAACAAG
The DNA here is from genome assembly GCA_963277665.1 of Viscum album. Lineage (NCBI taxonomy): Eukaryota > Viridiplantae > Streptophyta > Magnoliopsida > Santalales > Viscaceae > Viscum > Viscum album. The sequence continues at coordinate 21,748,132 of OY728154.1, forward strand.
TTACACATATGTATAGATGAAATAAAATACTGTCCCAAGAATCTCAAGCTCTGACTCAGTCATCTACTATCATGATCTGCACTAAATAGCAACAAATCAAGTGATTGAATCTGTATGATTCCCTTTGTCAACACTGGTAACCATGTAGTCTACTTTGGCTACCAAATTTTACCATAACAGGGTATCAGAAAAATCTTAGTGGGCCACCAACAACGGTCTCTATAACATCAGGCACATGTAATGGAAATGTAGTTGTGTGTGAGCAAGCATATACAATGTAAAGCAGTATAATGTTTCTAAATACCAAATTACCTACTACAACCCTTGGATGGTTTCAATAGATGTAACTAGATCATTTAAATATTTAATTAAAAATTTTATCTTGATAGGAATCATGATCCATATCTGAAGCTTACATAACCACATGATTGCATAAATCGTAAAGGATTCAATAGGTACAAGGAAATCATAATAATGATATTTAATAGGGAACTCCTAAGGTAAAAAATAAGGTTATGTAGACCTCAAGGGTCACCGTCATAAATGTATCCTGGAATGGGTTAAGAATGAAATAAAAGGATCATTTTCCACGACATTCCACGATGAGGCACCTACCTAGTCCAAGGAGATCGACCAAGGTAAAACGGGGCTAAACAGATATAGGGATCGATGGTCTTTAACCATGGAACCTACTTGTCAATGTTGGATCCAAGGAGTGTATCCAAGGCATCATTTAGTAATATTAAGTGATTCTACAGTGTCATACAGGGTACCCAAGTTTAGATAGGGATCCGGATCTAGGTGGGTATCTACCTAAGAAAGTCGTATCCTTAATCGAAATGGGGTTCCCTGTTGCTCTTTGAATTATCTAATCATAATCCTAGGTGAACTTATGTGCAACTATTTTTTTTTGATTATGAAGTCATGTAATCTTTATTTTGGTTCAAGACCTACATTACATTATTGTTATAATGTCAAGTAACATGAAACCATTGGTTCAATCCTTTCCTTTCATTAGTGTTGTAAGGACAAGTATCATGGGACATTTTTAATCCATTTATTGAATATTCTCGTTTCAAGATTCATTCCCCTATATTCTATTAATGTGGTAATGTATGCTATATATATGAAACCTACTATTCATTCACATTAAATACTCTCAAGTCATATACTAAATATACTTTCCAATTTAAATTTCACATTTTATTATCATATTAAATAACTTACCATAGGTAGTTCAAATAGCAAGAATACATGTTACATTCTATTATGAAATTTTCATTATAAACAAGTAATTAAATATAATAAATCTTACCCTTAGGATGGTCAAGCCAAGGCACAGCCGAACGGTGGCCCAAATATGTCAAAACACTAAATAAAAAATATGGAATAACCTTTGACGTGGGAAGTATGAATTAGTGCTCATAACAACCAAATACTAATCACATATATGGAAAGGTCATATCCATCTGGTTCTTTTTATTATAAGCATGGTATATAAATTCTAAAAATTGCACCCAATGAGATCGTTGGGACCCACAAAAAATCCAAAATCAACAAACTTTAGGGATGAATTATAGACCACCAATCATAGGGTTGTGAAAATATCCTATTTCAGTATTGGCCCTTTATTTAGCTCGGATTTGAGTATATCTAAGAAAAAGATAAAAATGATCATACCCCGATAACATGTTTGAGATTAAAAGAGAAGTAGAACTGATCAATTGGAATACATTACTTACTGCTTCACATCCAACATGAAGAAAGAAAGCTCAATAGAATCCCATATGATGGATTTATCATGATCCCAAGTTTATATCTTCAAAAAGATCCAAATAGAGAGAAAAAGGTTTTAATCCCACTGGTTCTCTTATTAGCAGGAAGAATGAGGGTTAAAAGACCATTAAAGGAATTTTTTATAAAATTACCCAAAAAAATGGAATGTGAACGGTTTCACAAACCTTGTGAAAACCATGAGAGTATTTCTGGTTAGAGGGGAACACTTCATGGTTAGGTCACACGACCGTACGTAAAACATGTGAAGTGGTTCTACTTAGAAATTTCAGTAGGCGTGGTTTTCCAAACCATTTGATAACTGTGCATTAACTATGAGACCTGTCCAATTTTCCCAAAAACATGGGTTCTGAGCTCTGAACATAACCTAGACACCCTTGATACCTTTCCTAAATCATTAAGCATCGATATTATTTCCAAAATAATGATTTTTACTAAAATATAAGGGATCCATAGCTAAGTAAAAAAATGGGTTCCTACAATCTCCCCCTTAAAAGAACTCATCTTTGAGTTCACCTTCCCAGGGTGGACAAACACTATTTGAGAACCACTATGGACGATGAGCATGTATGTGGATTACCCCTCCCAAGTCTCATCCTATACCTGGTCATGCATCCATAACACCAAAACTAGAGGGACATACCGGCCTCGGATAGCCTTAATGCTCTGGTCAATGATTCATTCTAGACATCGAACCTAAGAGGTTAAAGAAAATGGTAGACTATCAAACTGACTCTCTCTAAAATTTTAAATGTCCCTACATAATGTGGGAATAGACTTAGTTTCTTTATTCACTATATTTGCCCAAGATTGGGCTATTCCCGAAGGAAAACATGATCTTACACATCAAACACAAAAGGACGATGACGACGACCAACAAAAGACTATTTTCTGGACTTAGCAGTATTCAAATGCTTTCTAATCATATTAACATTCTCTATTTTCTCCTAGATGAGATGAGGACCTAGTAGGGCTACCTTACCTGCATCTAGACAACATATGGGTGAATGGTATGGCCTACCATATAAGGCCACAAATGAATCCATTTGAATTGTCTCTTGAAATCTGTTGTTATAGACGAACTCGACGAGAGGTATAAGCTTCTCCTAAGAACCTCCAAAATCAAGGACACATTCTCAAAGCATATCCTAGAGAAATTGTATTTTATATTCAAATTTTCCAATGGTCTTAGGGTGAAATCATGTTATTATAATCATCTATGTTCCCATATCTTTCTAGAGTCCATTCCAAAAACCTAAAGTGAAATGAGCATCCCTATCTAAAATGATAGTACGAGGGACCCCATAGAGTCATATGATCTCAAAGACATACATTGTTTCCTACAAATCAACTGAGAATGTTTCCTGAATATGAGTTGAGTGGGATGATTTCATTAGTCAGTCAATAAATACCCATATATCATCACTACCAATCAAAGACACTGGTAAAACTACTATGAAATCCGTAGAATCATCTTCTCATTTCCATTCCGGGACTAGAAATGGTTGTAACATGCTTTAGGTCTCTAGTGATCCGCCTTTACCTTCTAACAGGTGGAACACCTAGGGATAAACATGCTATCTGATGTATAATCCTTGGACACCAATACTGGCGTCACATGTCTTAATACATCTTGGCGATACCTAGATGAACTGCCCACTAAGAAGTTTGGGACTTGCGCTTCAACTTCGCTATCACATCTGTAGGAACCTTGATATATCAACATAGATGCAGAATGTCATCTCATTACACATTCCAATTCATAGGCTGGTTATATTCGGTTATACTATCTCATAGAACCAAGCCATTAGGATCTAAAAACTACCTACCCTATACCTTCTCAAGGTGGGAAGAGATAACTGCCAAAGATGAGAGGTAATATTTCTCATGACCATTATGAAACTCTAGATGAATATCCAAAAAGAGGGCCATTGACTTCCATTCATCACTAGCTTCCCATACGACTTGTGACTGAGTTTTCTGACTTAGTGCATCTGCGACCACATTATCTTCCTAGGTGTATGGGTAATATCAAAATCACATTATTGTAGCTAATTGATCCATCTCCAATATATAATGCTCAAGTCACGCTAATTAATGATATATTTGGTGCTATTGTTGTCTTTTTACACCACAAAGTGCTCATCTAGAATATAGAGTCTCTAAAAATGTAAGGCACTGACAAATGCTACAAACTCAAGGTCATGTGTTGTGTAATTTCTTTCATGAGGCCTCAACTGCCAAGATCTATACACAATAGACATGACTTCCTGCTTTTTTTCTACTCATAGTCCAATTATTTAAGCATCGTAGAAGATAGTAAAACCTATGCCTGGCTCTAGAAGAACCAAAGCAGGTGTCGAGACAATCCTCCATTTCCAATCCTGAAAGGCATTCTAGCATGCTTCTGACTAATTGAACTTGTCAGCTTCTTTATAAGACTAGTAATATGTTATGACAGGTTAGAAAGGTCTTGTTTAAAACTCTTGTAATATTCAGAGGGCCCCAATAAACTCTACATATAAAACACATTCTTTGGATGCTCCCATGAAACTAAAACAATAACCTTTTTAGGGTCCACTTTTACACCTAATTCTAAAACTATATGACCCAATAAGTGGACATTGTCAATCCAAAAGTGGCACTTAGAATGATTAAAATAAATTTAATGCGATCTCAGTGTACTCATAACAATATCAATATGTTTGGCATGGTCACTACATGTGTGAAAATAAACTAATATTTCTTCCACAAATAATATAAAAAAGGATACCAAATCATTGTGAAAAACCCAATTCATTAAAGCCAAGAAATTGGTGGCCACGTTTGTAAGACCATACAGTATGACAAGGTACTCATACAGTCCATTATTCTAGGGAAAGTTGTATGAGTTATGTCTGATGCTCTGACTCATAGATGATGATAACCCAATGTTGGGTAAATATTGGAGAAAACCTTTTCTCCTCAGAGATATTCGAAGAGATCAACTATTCGAGGTACTAGATATAAGATCTTGACTATAAGATGGTTTAACATTCTGTAATTGATGCATAGACATAATTTTACATCCTCCGTCTCAGCAAAAAGAATGTTTGAACCCCAAGAGGATGTATTGGTCCGTATTAATCGTTTGGCCTCTAAATTACTTAACTACTACTTGAGCTCTTGAGCTTTGTAGGTTCCATCCTGAATAGATTAGTGGACACTAGAGCTGATCCTAGAACAATATAAATTGTAAACTCTACCTCTATCTTAGGAGGTAATCCAAAATATCATCATGAAATACATCCTTCAAATGTTCCACTACCGGAGGAAAATAAATTTACATAAACCCTAATCCTCTATTAAGTTATTTTCGATATGTTCAGTGACTCTGCCTAGCCCATGATGCTCTGGTATAACTCTACAGCATGGACATCCCACCCTCCCTTATGTAGATAACTGCTTCCCTATAGTGTTTTATAAGATAAAATGCGATGATATCAGTCTACAAAAGAATGATGGTAGACCAACCAGTCTATTATGAGAATGAAATCAAAGACCTTCATATTAGAATCAAAGAGGATACATAAGAAAGGGTAACAACCTACCATAAGGGGATAGTCCTTACACTAGCATATACACTATGTTCGTACCTCTAACAGTGTATCTACGGTCATTACACCATAATAATATTGTATATATAGTATGATTCTTTCCAATATGGATACAGAGATAAAAAAATTCAGAGAATCCATATCAAATAAAGAAGATACTATAGTAGAGGCTACTAGAACAGTACCTCGTACTATAAATGGTCCTTCTACATGATTTTCAGGTATTGTTTGTAGTGCATGAAATTGACCCGATCCACGACCCTATTCAACTGATGGACTACCACGATCATAACTTCTATGTTGGTGTTTATGGTGATTATAGGTATGGATACCATAACCACGACGTCCTACACATCCAAATTTATTAGTTCTATTCCAACTCCCCACCAAACACATCATAAAAGAGCATGCTATTGAAGGTGGAGCTGGTACAAATCCTTTTCCACTTGAGGCTGGTGAAAATGTCATGCCAAAATATTGGAGATTCCCTATATGGACGCAAGACCGACACTCTAGTGGATACATATCACACTGAGTATTCGAATTCCCCCATCATTCACACTATTGAAACACTTTAGATCTATCTAAATGGATACTCTAGTTGTCACTACTCTGATGAGAAACTTTTAGATAATTATTCCTACCACCGGAAGAACTACTATCATGACGCAACACAGGTCCTCTATGCCAAGAACTATTTCCTTCCCTTGGGTTGGGCTAAATAATAAAAACCTGATTTAATTTTTAAGAGAATGTTGGTAGATGAAATATGGCCAGCTGTGTACGAATGCCTTAGAAGAGCCCATCCTCGAAACATCTAGCACAAGAAATCACATCATTGACTTGAAGCGGTTAAAATCACTAAAACTCCATGAAACATGTTGATTACTCCATAAATAAAATAAAACCCTCCAAGACATGCATGAACTTTCTAGCTCTGTGAGCTCTCAGTTTCTGAGGAAAGAACCAATCATAGAAGGAAATCTATAAATCAACCCACAACATGCCCTAGTGATGACCATCATGGTTAATCACTTCCGAACAATGCATGGATTAATAAAAAATCATTTATGGGGAAATATTGAACCTCCATTTTGGAGGTGTCTCCATATGCTCAAAAATATATAGGGTGGCTTCTATCCATTACTCAGTATCCTGTGGACTGCCATCCCTTGAAAAAGTAATAAAATGATGATGCTAGAACTCAAGAGTCAGATCATCCATATTAAGTGTAATCCAGGGAGCACCATGCGTGGACTGCATCAGAAACATGAAACTATCGTGGAATTGGGAATCAGTTCCTTAATGAGGTTCAACAGGTGGTTCCTTGAGTGAAACTCATGGAGGTATGACTGGTGGCTCAGGGCCCACCATATCTGGAGTAGGGTCATCACAACCTTATTGGCATAATACACAAGGACTTCATGGAGGTATTAATATCAAATTTCTAAGAAAACGCCTCAAATAATATTATAAGTATAAATATATCATCACTAGTGGAAGTTGATCAAAGGAAAACTCACTAACCCAGACAGACTACCCCAACTACCCACTGAGACGGTGAGGTATTGATAAGTTCTCAAGTATAAGTTTCATTTCATTTTACATTTAATTTCCAGGTTCCCTCCTTTACCTTTGATAAACAACAAAAAAGTGGGATAATGATGTGAAACCATTTCATATTAGAATTCATCATTCACATTATAATGGATATCCATTTTCAGTGAATCAGTGCCCCTAAACCTGTCACTAGAAACAACACCGATTTATTTATAGCATTATTGATCAACTTTGAAAATTATTCATCCCAACCCATGATGGAACATAAAATTTAGAAATTTAGATAAATAATCAACCATCGAAAACAAGAACAATAGAAATTTAAGCTAACTATCAAAACATCACTCAACAATCACAATCATATCAAGCAATGATAAATAGTGAAATGCACCAATATCGCATGGAAATATGCATGACATGTGAATTCTAGGTGCCTATAATGAAGCATGTAAGAATTACCATTTCCCTCATATCATTGGGATAAGGATGAAAGAAAATATTGAAACATATTAATAATAAATAACATCAGATATCATGTATGTCACTCAATAGTGAAATAATGTGAACTGTAATTGGAAAAAGAAGATCCACAATTTTAATTTAGGAAACCTAGTTTTTACCCCGAACATGGGTTTATGATGCCCAATCATGTCTTATGACCAAGTTCCAAGTGTTTCTAATAATCCAACTATTGTCTCTAAATTTTAAAGCATAAAAATAAAACACCCATGATGACACTTAATGTTGTACTGGTCCTGTATTCCACATGATGGGTGCCACAAGCTCAGTGGGCCACATGGCCTCAAGCACATCTCCCTGAATTCCAGCGACTTCCGAATAGCAGTGAGAGACTACAATATGTTTTTGGGGAGACTATACCTTCCTTAAAAAGTTTAGCATAGAAGGTAAGAGTAAAAATAGGTAAATATCACAAGAAATATGAGTAAACAGAAGGCACAATGAAAAATATAGACAACAGTAATAATAACTGAAACAACTTGAATATCATTCACATATGATGATATGTAATGTCAATAGAAAACTATAAAACATGGTTACAATATATCAAGGAAAAAATGGACCACATAAGAATAAATGAAATTAAAGACTATCACAGGAATCCTGAATTCCATCTCAGTCATCTGCTGTAAAGCTTCATTCTGAACAACAAGAAATTAGGTGTTTGAATCCATATGCTTCACTTTTTCAACACCTATAACCATGTAATCTACTTGAAGTAACAAATGGTTCTAGGAGAGGGTGCGTGATAAAACTCAATGGTCCACCACTAATGGTGTCTATAACTTCTGGCCCATGTAATGGAAATTTAATAGTGTGCACGTATGAATATATAATGTAATGTAGTACAATGTACCTAAATAACCAAGTACCAGCTTCATCCTGGGACTAGTGTCTGAAGATGTAACCATTTTATTTAATTAAGTAATTTCTAATTTTATCATGATAGGTATCATGAGGCATATCCAACAAGGACATCCAATTGTGATAGTATAAATAGTGAATGGTCCAAGCTATACAAGGAAATCGTGATCAATGATATTTAATAGTTTCGGACCATGGTAATAACCAAGGAGAAATAGACCTCAAGGGTCAAAAACTCTGTAATAATATTCTCCTAGAATGGGGTTATAGAGTAATACAAGGATCATAGTACATGGAATTTGACAATGGGGGCCCCGACTAGGTCCAAGGTGATCGACTAAGGTAAAACGGGTATAAGAAAAGATAGGGCCTGAAGGGCTTTATCTGTGGCCCCTAATTTTCAATAATGAATCCAAGGAGTGTATCTAGGGAATCCTTTAGTAATATGAATTGATCTTATGGTGTCCTATCGAGCATCCAAGAATATACAGGGATTGGGATCTAGGTGGTTCTCTACCTAAGAAAGATGTATCCTTGAACTAGAAAAGGTTTCTGGAGTGCTCATTGAATTCTTTGATCAGAATACATGGTGACCTCAAGTCATGACATTCCTATTCAATTATGAAGTCATGTAATATTTCTTTGGGTTCAAGACTTTACTTTGATTAGTGTGATAAAGTAATATAGCATAAAACCCATGGTTCAAGCGATTCCTTTCATTAGTGTGATAAGGCATGTAACATTCAAACTTTTAAATAATTTATGGAAAATTATATATTAAAGGTTTATTCTAATAGATTCCATTAATAAGGTGAGGGGATATAGATATTAAACCTACTATTCAATCACATTCAATGCGGTTAAGTCATATACTTAATAAACATTATAATTAACATTTTAGATTTAATTATCAAATTGATGAACTTTCCATAAGAGGGTCAAATGTTGAGCATACAAACTACTTTAAATTATACAATTATAATTATAAACAAGGCATTTGATATATGAAATATTACCCTAAGTGTGGATAAGAAAAGGAATACCGAAACAGTGTCCCAAATGTTTCAAAACACTAAGAAAAAAATATGGCACAACCTTCGACATGGGAAGGATGGATTTTTGGTCATAAAAACCATAAATTAATGATATATATGGAAATATCATACGCATATGGTTATATTGATTACAAACATGGAATATAAATTCTATAAAAAGAACATGATGAGATCGGTGGGCCCCACACAACAAATCCAAAATCAACAAACTTTAGGAATGAGTTATATATCACCCACCTTAGTGTTCTATGACTCTCCTCCACTGATACTGGAAACTGATTGCGGTCAGATAAGAGTAGATCTAAGAAAAATAGAAAAACACTCATGCCCAAATAACTTGTTCGAGAGAAAAAGAGAAGGAGAATGGCTCAAGAGGACTTGAGTACTTACTATCACACATCTAACATGACCAACAGAAGCCCAATAAAATCCTAGATGATGGAGATCTCTTGATCACATATTTAGATATTAAAAATCTCCAAATTGAGAGAAAAAGTCCTTAATCTCACTTATTCTCTTATTAGGAGGATGAATGAGGGTTAAAATAACATTAATGTCATTTTTCTAAAATTGCCCAGAAAAATGTCTTGTGCATGGTTTGTATGCATGGTTTAACAAATTGTGAGAAAAACCTATGATGTTTTTTGGGTAGAAGGTCACATTGTATGGTTAGGCCACACACCTGTGCACAAACTGTGTCAATTGGTTCTATTTGGACATTTCTATCTTCACTGTTATCCAAACCGTGCGCCAACCATGCACTAACTGTATGACATGTCCAGTTTTCCAAAAACAATTATTGTTTCGAAGATCAGAAAATTCCTAAGAAACCAATAAGACCTTCTCTAACTCATTTTTCATCCATATTAGGCGGAAAATAAATATTTAGACTGAAATATAAATCATCCATACCTAAGTGAAAAACTATATTCTTACAGTGTATGAGTTGCAATGGATTATGTTATAATACCATATGTAGGACTCACATAATACATTCTTTTTTGGGAACCAAAAATACATTTTTACTATATAGATATGTGATATTTGATGATGTAATAGATTTATCAATGAGGTAAATTTTTTGATACTTATCCCAAGTTTCTTTGGGTTGGCTTCATTTGGAGAGAGATGGATTAGAATGTGCGATATTGGGTCATGGTAGAAAACAAGTGGGGAAGTAGTTTCAGGGTACCCTTATTGTTTTTTTATTATAATACAAGATATATCATGCATACGATGCATGGTGGTAGAAATCCATGGTGATTTTAGAAACATATTATAGCTATATAGGTGATGATTTATTTTTAGTTTTTGTTCATTTGGATTTCTTATACTTTCATTTTATTTTGCAAGAGACCCTCTAGGGAGGATCATTTTTAATAAAATATTATCGTCATTCCACATATTTTTAAACAGTTTTTTGATTTATCAGAAGAAGGTTGGAGATCATGAATGATATTATTAGATTTTTTTATATAGTTGTAGCTTTGGCTTCGTGGTTCCTACAGAGTTTATTTATTTGGTACTTGTAGATTTCCATTACAATTTTTTTTTATATGAAATTACATTTATGCACTTCAGTTTTCTTATATATATATATATGTGAGTAGGATTTTATTGGTGTATATGTCTTATAACATTATTTTTCATGCTCTATTAGAGGATAATTCCTCCCATTTGTATGTATGATATACCCTCGGTGCTAACAATTATTCTATTGACTACTAGAGGTGTGACATGGGTAGTTACCAACCGCCTTCTCTAATTATTGTCTAAGGAGGTGTACTATTTGGGGGGAGGCAGGTCGCCACACTTACCATAATCCATAAAATTATTTTTACCAAAAAAAATAAAATATTTATCCTCTTTGAATTAGTGGAAATCCCACTATATCTATATTACTAACTTCAAGACCAGGAGAAAATTATTATGGAACGTTATATTTTTCTATCTAGGTAATTTATTTCCCTAAAATATAGTCACTCATCTAATATTGATAGAATTTATACTATAAATCATTTTAAATGGACAGAAAATCTAATATAGGGAACCTTATTATTAGATGTTAATTGTCAACACCATTGGATCGAATAACTACACTACATGGGGGTGAATCATTGTAGTGATACTTTTTAAAATTTATTTCTTATATAAAAATTAACCTCTACATATGATTAGGATTAAATTATTTCTACCATAAATTATTACTCATGAATTTCATGAAGAATACTAGAAATGAAAGAAGGTAAGGTATGACAAGATTATTATACGGTTCTTACCCAATGTGAGATCATATTTCTTACTATTTCTAGTTTTTTTACATGTGCATTGATTTTTACCTATTTTCATGTTAAAAATTTCATGTGGTTGGATTATGTTTCCTTTTCCCTCCAATTATTCATAAAACATACACAACCTCTAGAAGACACTATTGTCACATAATAATGAAAATGAGAATAAACACCACAACGAGAGAAGGAACTTCTAAATATTTAGGTTTATTCTAAAAATAATGAGTGACCTTTCTTTTAGAGGTGGTAAATTGATTGAAAAATAAATATTTCTCTTTTCTTAATGAAATGGAACTCGAATACACTAATGTTAGATAAAACTTTAAACTACACTTTCCCATGGGATGAAAATCCTTTTTAGGTTCTGATTCTTCTTTTCCATGACAAAGTAGCATTGTGATATCAAGTAAACCCAGTTTTTTATATTATGAAAACCCACATATTCAGGCTCTCCTCAATCTTCTTCTTCTCTTTGAAAGATTATGTTTTCTCTTCATACTATAATCTATATGAATTGATAACATATTATGATTCCAACAAGTAAAAGTTTCAATAACCCTGTTAAAATCAAGATTTATCCTTCCAAAAAAATAAACAACACCCATCAAAATCAGTATACAAAATTGGAATACATAATATATATTTAATTCTATAGATAAATGTAGAAAAAGAGAATAGCCATATTTTTATACCCCCATTATAAATATTGTACCTCTTATGATAATTTTTATGTTGATAGGGCCTCCATATCATGTTATAAAAAATCCAATTCCATTTAAACACCTCACAAAATAATTTTTAAATCACTAATAAAAAACACAAAAAATGATAACCTTTTTATGTGCACAAAAAACACAAAGAAAATATTTATAAACTCTACTTGCACAAATTCCCAAGATAGCTATCATAATAGAAAAACAAATCATACCAACTCATATTAAAAATAATCCACACAAAAAAATTCTTACATCACTACATTATTAGAATAATACTTATGAACTAAGTAACAAAAATTAATCATCCAATAATATCTTATTATTCGTGAAAATAGATAAGAACAATTAAATTCATTCTCATCTAGTATTTCTCAACAAAATTTTCTTAGTAAATTATGAATAATGGATTCTTTATACTACTTACATAATAATTCATTTATGACATTTTAATCACAAATTTTTGGCTCTAGAATCATGTGGTTAATTTACATCTTCGATAGTTTATTTTAGAAATAACATTTACAATTTTAAAAATTACCATAATTTTCCTCAAATATTACTAAAAAACTACATTTATATGACTTGAAATTAGATTCTAATAACTCATAAAATTATTTAAAAACTTTTATATAACTTCAAAATGACTTATATGAAACAAAAATTGACTCATACATAGATATCTCACACATATTTTCAGTCTAATGGATAAGTTATAGACTAATTTGATACGCATATAGAGCTCAAAATAACTTATATATAGAATTAATTCTTCAAAATAGAACTTACATGAAAAAATCATGATTACTTTATTAAATCATACACCATATTTCTATTCAAATATTTCTATCTCTGAGCTTCTCAAAAACACTCAAAACATGTTCAAATACAATTTCGAAAAAATATTGCAAGTGGTTGAAACCAAATACAATAAACATCATCAATTACAAGGGTAAATTGATAAATTACATTAATCTATGATGAATTATAACAAGGAAATCCTCAACATTTTATTTTCTAAAGATAATTTCATTATTAATTTAATAATGAAAACAACAAATAAATTATTTTTGGAACTCAAAATAACCAAATTAATTTTCCTTGTTGAAATAACTAACACAATTACAAACAAGCTTTCAAATTTAATGAAAAACTAAATGCTTGATATGATGCATAAAAACATGCCTCTTTCTACACTCATCCCAAGAAAACCCCAAAATCAGTAAATCCCAAAACATCATACCTCTAAAATTTAAATCCACTATAACAGAAAAAAATAAACATTAATCCCAACTCCATCGAAACATTTTATTCAGCTCATGAAAGTTCTTTCCAAGAATAAAAAATGAATTATAAAACATTTTAACAAAACTTATATCCTTAATCACATACATGTAATTTTAATACAAGAAATAATGACTCTTTTATCAATTTGTAAGTTTATGTCCTTGTTCAGTAAATTGGTAATCGAACCGAAGTTCCACATGATGTTAGGAATAACTCCATAATGACTATAGGTTACTCACTAGTAGTGTGGGTCTATGGTTATATCATGGGGATACCATACCTATTGGTATGTAAAATCATAAATCATAGTAAAATAAATCTAAATAGACATCAGAATAAAAAATAGATTAAAATAGGTAAAAACCTCTCTAAGATCCATCCAAAAGTAAATGACAAACCACTTTATATTATTGAATGAGCCGTCTAAATACCACACACATCAAATTGAAAACAAAAAGATATCTCATGGTATCATATATATATATATATATAATATCTACCAAAATTAATATAAACTATATATAAGTGAAACCTTGTCTTGATTCCGAACCCGATCCAATCTCTAAATCCATCCTAGTTATCCAAATCAAAAATGTGCATTGGCCTTTGTACCTACCTATACTTATGATCAATTTATCTAATCATGTATCAATGTGTATAGGCCACCCATGTAGGGTGTGAATATAAATAAATAGTCCACCTCTAATAGTTTACCTAACACGTTAATTTTGTAAAGTGCCTGAAAAATGTGATATTCCCTAAATAAAAAATAACAGAAATGTAAAAATTGGAACAATCATGATCTTGTGTGTTTCTCAAGAAAATTTTGAGTGATCATACTTTCTTCATCTATTAACATATTTTTGAATGAAAAAATATCCCAAATCAATTCCAAAATTTGGAATAGAAGCTACCCAAAATATTATCACATGGATCAAAAGGGAACTTACACATAATACAATTGCAGTGATTATAATAGTTCCCAACATGATAATATCTCAATGTTAAGAATAGTGAAAACCTATAATACCATAACAAGGGTGGAAATTTCACCTTCCCATAAAAACATCTCACAAATATCAAGGAATCCACTAGAAATATAATCATCATTTTTTTAGGAATAGAATGATAGTATGAATTTATAACTCAGACATCAATATGGTGTTATTTTTAATGGTGCGCAGATGTTCTTCTATCCTCATCCATGGTTTTCATGATTGAATAACACAAAATATAATCCCTCGAAAATGGTAATGGTGATAAACCCATCCTATATGATCTTCTCCATCATATCCTACATATTTGTGGTTGGATTGGTTCCCAACAGCCATTCCAATACACCTCCCTTTTATGGATGGAATTACTACCCATCTCAACACTTTCATCCATCATTCAATTGGAAAACATAATAAAAACAATGTAAATTTAAAAATTCATAACTTAATATAGGAATATTTATAGAAAAATAAATAAAAAATGAAAAAACAAGGGTCCAAAGTAATAAAAACTCACTCAACCTCGTCAATTTATGGATAATAGTAGGTTAGTCACCTACATAACCAAACAATATCCCAAAACCAAACTTATCTGAGGCTATGAAAATGATAGATGACCCTTTTTACACTTTGTTATCCTGGAACCAACATAGGGTTCCTAAATTGCATCTACTATGTCACAATCCCAACTAGGTCACCCATACTGATCCCCTTATCAATTCTAAATACATCAGGTTGATGTTGATCAAATATAAACTATATCATCATCATCTTCATCATTATTATATTATTATTGTAATGAATGTGAAGCTCCACAAATAAAAATAGAGATAAAACATGAAAAAATCTAACAAAAACAACCATACAATTAATGAGGCCTAAAATAAAATATCCCTAGAGTATCCACATTTACAAGGTTCACCCCCACGGATGATAGGGAGATAATTCTTGGAAAGTAATAGATCATTACTCTTTGTCCTTCCATTGATGCATGGATGTTCAAAACATTATTACCCACTCTCAAGTTGTGATGGGAACTCCTTTGGTTTTTAATAAGACTCATGTACCATCTAATAATATAGGAAACTTACCTAGAGGTGGTACATGAACCATTATTGGTGTTATATAGTGATATGGAATGCATTTCAACTGCTAAAAGATGGATATTATTCTACTTTCATGGGAGGAGGAATGTTTTCACCACAATTGCCTCATTATGGAGGGAGTCCTTACTGCCAAAATACACTATAAATGCAGATATGATATCCCACTGTGGATCCCAGACTACACAACCGCCCCTCATGAAATTCATACTTTACGAACCATCCATGTCATGTTTAAAACATAAATGGATGGGATACCAATGAATCTAATGATCATGATCAACAGTCATTCTTATGAGGGGGAAATACTCACCTCATGTACATGTCATGTATCCAAAGGCACTAAGGTAACACAAAAAATCAATATGCTCCATTATTTAACATAAACTCTCTCACCCCATTCAATACTCAACTCAAATGAGGAAAATGAACCTACCCTAAGGTCCAGTATATTTTAATTATTCAAGTCATATCCCTTTATTGTATATCAATCATGTAATAACACAGATCTTCCCTTAGGTATGTTTCATTTACATTCCCTAAAACTTTAGTTTAACTGTTTACATATGGCCAAATGTAAATTCCCTTTGAGTTAAAGGAGGTAGAGTGGGTTTGTTGGAGCAGGTTCAGAGCCAGGAACCAATCATTTAGGTTTAAAATGGACAGGGGTGTGGTTTGAATAAACTATGTGGGGTCGGCCGCATAGTTGGATAAAACTATGTGTGGATGAAAAGTGGGGAGATAGAGGCTTAACAGTTTGCCTAAATTGTGTGATTTTTGGTTCACGACAATGATATCATGTATAAAAATTTTAAAGTGGCATTTTGCACGTTTTGTGCATGGTTATTCAAACCATGTGGGTTCCCCTTCTCTATAGAAAATTGTTCACTCAAACTGTGCAACCCCATTATTATGCGTGATTATATAATTTTCAATCAAATTAAAATCTATTAAACCTAAGAATCTATTTCTTCCTTCTCCAACATAGTAAAGGCGCATTTAGAGAACTCCCCTTGGTGACTAATCTTTGATTTGAGGCAACTACTCTATCCAATCGCTAATTTAAGTGACACTCATATCATTAGACCATAATTAGTGATTAATTGATTGCTTTTTATTTGTTATTAATTTTTCATAGTATCAAACACTCTATTTAGGTGCAATATAATTTTCTGTGATATCAGGTTCTTTGTTCATTCTTCATTTATATCCTAATCTGAGTAAAATCAAGAGTTGATACTGGATAATCACTCTACTACCGAGCTATGGTTGGTGGTGTAAATATTTTCCATAAGTTTTTGTGCTTTAGAGGGCTAACTTCTATTGTGATTCCTTCCAAAATTTCTAGCACGTTCCCTAAACTAATTTTATTAATTGAATTAATTGAATTGGAAACTGTTAGGGATTGCCTTTATCTTCCTTGAGATTTTTCAGGGGTTGTTTCCCTATCCAAGGAATCTGAAGCGGTGTTCTATGTAATTTCCTTTTGCCTTTGACCAATGTTGACCACCCAAGGGGTTTTTTTAGAGTTTCTAGTTAGAGGGATCCAAACAATGTTGAATTGGTTTACATAAATGGATATGATATTTTTTCCCTCCCATTACATGGGTGCATGTTATGACTTTTTGAATTGACCAATTGATTAATATTGTTTTGTTGTAATGATTGGGTATACTCATTATTGGAATTCCTTAGATTGTAAATGTTAATATGGATAGGTTTACTCATTGGTTGTAATTATATGTTAATAGTTATATGAGTGGGTAGAATCATAAGGTATGAAATGATAAATTTTATTAAATGGTGTATGATTTCATAGATTTCTTGGATGATGAACCTTGGATATTTAATGTAGTAGTTGACGTCTTGGATAGAGAATAATCCTTTGGTTTTGATTCATGGGATACCATTTTCATTTCTTCCCATTGGATCTAGATTTCATATACTCAAGTATGACATGTTCATTTGAAATGCTCCTCGGAATCCAACTAGTGCCTAACTGAGTTTCCAATGAGATGCTCTTGGTACTTGATGAGGATTCAATGGTCATCTACACATTTGATCTGGACCTCCGTGGTCTGAAACATTCATTATGTGGAATTAGCATAGGAAATGTGATATTCTCAATTATATGGATCAATAATAGATGTTCTTAATCTTTAGGTTGTATAGAAATTCCATGGTGGTTCGATATGTATAGATGTACGGTGAGGCCATGTTGGTTATTTCTATTTGTATAGCTACAATTTTATAGGAGATGAAACTTGTTTTATTGGTATCCATGTATGGATACATGATATCACTTTCTCGGATATACATTCCATGGGAACTTTAATTTTTTACAACTGCTTACCTACTTAACTTCAAATTATTTATCTTATCTTATTGCATAGTCTAGACTTATATAGATCTTTGGGCCGTTACCTACCAGGGTTGTATCTCACATCCTTTTTGGACTGATTTTGTGGACCCAAATAGTCTATATGGATGATGTTATATACATGGGAAGGCACCCATAGTTTTAGGGTGGATTCTGTACCATTCATAAGAGTAGGGTAGCATGGGATCTAACTGGGGATCTTGATGATATTCATTGATATCACTTTTTGTATATTTGGTATTTTGGATAAATTTATTGTACTATATTGTTATGTACCTATATTTTAAGCATTTATGAGTCATGTATCATAGTCATTGTTTATGATACAATTCTGTATTTATCATATAATCTTGTCTGGTTTATCAATCAGTTGTTCTCTCATTTTTTCTACAACTACAACTTGTATTTTGTGATATTTCCTTATGATACAATATATTTATGAGGTCATAGTCACCCCACTATAACACTAAGTCCCTTAATACTAGCTGGATGCCTCTGGATTTTTGGAAGATGTTCATGAGGCCAGGAAGCCAACCGAGATCAGGGCACTGTTGAGTGGCATCTAGGTTTGGGATGTTACAAGGTTATAATAGAATGAATTATTTTTTGGTTTCATTTACTATTTTGATAGAATAGAAAAGGATAATAAGGAAATGGAGTTTATTAATGAGTATTTTGTAGATGTATATAACCCAAATAGAGGAAAAATCCAAAATTCCGTGAATTGAATTTCTTTGGATTTGTACTATAACAGTTTATTTTATTCCACCATTGGGTTTTGCACAGGAATTTTGATGTTAGTCTTGATATTTTTGTTGGTTCTATTTTATAACTACTCGATGAGATAGGGGTATTTCATATCATACATCATAGAGGAACATGATATATTTAATATTATATGAATTATTTTATGTCATTTAGGATGCATTACTAATTGAATTTTATGGTGATAGTTTTTTTGATACATATACCAATTGTTCTAATAGTATTTTGGAAATGTGTAATGTTGTGAATTTGTTGGAATCCCTACATTGGTTCATGATGAGTATGGTCCCTCATGGATCAAAATTTAGTGAACCATTCAGTTTAACTTTTTAACTATATTGTGATATAATGAAAATGAATATCAAATGAAAATGCAATGAAAAAATTGAACTAGGAAAACAGATACTTGACCTAGACCTGGCTTTTGATGGGTGAGATGCAATGTACCTAGTTACGTTTTTGACTAGTTATTTTATATTCAATGTTTTATTATGAGAATGTGTGGTTTTAATTGGTTTTTAGAGAGTTTTGAAATGTCAAGTTATTTTGATCATGGAACTTTGGTATCACTATTTTCTAAGATGTTTGTTTGGAATTGTAGTGGAATTCAATAGCGACGACTTCCAACTATGTGCCTAGAGGTTGGTGAAAACAATTATCTATAGGTGTTGTTCCTTGTGTTATCATTCGATCCTTTTTTAGTACCAACTACATCACTATATATTGTTCCAGTTTCCGATGCTGATGCAAAGTTCCATGAGGGATTCTTTCTCTTAATGCATTCTTTTTAGGGAGCACCACAACCCGCCATGTCTATAGATAAGCTAACATGGTTGTTTGATAGAGATAATATAATCATAATTCTTCATATGTTTTTCAATTAATTAATCCACTCAAATTAATTACTTTGATCTTATTTTCATAGTTTTATTATTTTTGGTGAGTTTTGAGATAAAATTTGAAATTTGGTTAATTATGGAAATCTAATAGTTTTATATGACTTATGTATTTTGGGAATGACATTTATAATATTGATCTGATTGGAATGATTAATTTTTTGTAGCATTCCATCCATTTTATGATACAAATTCTTATTATGTACCCAAATCTCATTTGAAATCCCACAATACCAAAAAAATACAAGAAGTTGAAAACTTATTCCCTACCTCAGTAAATAAGTCATGTCTTGGGATATTATCCTTTAAATGATAATATTAAATATGGGTTCAAAATATAACACTAAGGGTAACATTAACATTAAATTTAATGGATAAAGTGTGTCATTAAGGCTTCCTTTGAATGAGTTAATGTGGGATAGGTGGAATAGTATTCCACATCTATAAAAATGTCACCTTTATTAATTTTACCATATCTTCTTGTAAACATCACTGAATGCTTTGGAATTTCTATTTTTGATAGAAAAATCAATTCTTAACAACTATTAATAGGGGACCATGTCATTTTTCATCAATCTATATGGAAAAAAAATAATGAACTTACGGAGGACTATTTTGGGATAAATCTTTTATGTTATTCTTTTTCACTCATTCTTTGTAAAGACGTATTCTTCACTCTTTATCATGGATTCCATCCACATGGAGTTGTAATCCTCTGAGTGATTGGTGGTGGAGAGGGTTCCATTTTTTAATGTGTGAGTTCATGCACTTAATGGCTTGAAATATTTTATATCTTTTGAAAAGTTGGTTTCAAATTATAATACTCATTTTTATTATCTTCTGTGATCATATTTTATTTTATTTTATATTGTTATTATTACTTTGTTGAATGATAATTATCTCCCTATATTAGATTCTATTCTATATATAATGTAATAGATAATGGATTAGTGTTGAAGTACTCGATGATCATTTGTACATGTGGAAGGGGTAATATATATTCTTGATTGTTTGGGATAAACAAACACTGATCAGGAATCACATATGTAAATACAGGGTATTCACTAAAATTATTTCACATATAATAGGGATAGTATAATGATCTAAAATTTTGGTAAGGTTTACACTCACCATTGCCATTGTCCATGGAAGTGACCGGTTGAGATTTTGGAATCTCACTTTAATCATGTTTGTATAATAGGATAAAGAAAATTGGAAGAATGATATCATTACATTTGTAAAAATGATCTTGACCTAATAACTCAATTCATTTCACTAGTTTTAATATCTCTATTTGTCAAATTGAATTCAATATTTTTATTTATTGATTTTTTTTGTTTCATTTCTTTTTTTTTCAAAATAAAATAATTTCAAAAACAACCTCCACTTATTTCTCAAATTTATTGCAAAAAACGTGATTATTGTGCACTACTCTCTAGGGACAACCTAGGTTGACCACTTTACTTCATTTTTACTTGGTAAATATTTTTTTACACACCCCAAGATAGAAAAGTTTTATTTTTCTAGAATAAGAATCCTTCCACGTTCTCAGGGGATGGAGGTCCATAGGCTACTGAGCTATGGATAGAGACTATGTTGTCGATATTTTATCACCATGAGACACCTCCTGATAAGATAGTGAAGCTCATGACTTACATGCTTCATAGAGTTGTGCAACACTGATGGGATGTTCTGAACCAGGATGATAGGTTATTCGATATGGTTTGGGATAATTTCTAGAGCCGGTTTTATGACTATTTCTACCTCTAGAATCCATGAGCTGCGTGGCCTAGTGAATATCAGCACCTCGAGTAGGGTGATATGATGATTATGATATACTCATAAAACATTATAGATTTGTACTGTTTTTACCAACATACCTTATTGATTAGCTATCGAGAGCTAGATGCTTCGAGTAAGCTCCTCAATATTCTATCAAATATCAAGTCAACTAGTTCATATTGACCACTTTTACTAAAAATGTGAATCAAGAGGTGATTACATAGTATATAATAATATAATATGGGGACATATAGTAGGGTAGTGATACTTCTCGACAAATTAGTTCAACTTCAAATGGAAGGAAGCATTGTTTTGTGGCTCCCCATGAGAGGAGTATTAGTCAGGTTGTGATTACTTGTAGTTCAATGTTCTTTCATCAGTGTGGATGATGGGGTAACATAATGAATCCGTGATAACATGACCTAGTGGCCTATTGAAATTATAGAAGTATGGGCCATGTAAAACATTTCTTTTGGACCTTACATCCAGCTATGATTGGGAGGGGTTCATCACTAACACCTGGTTCAGGTTCAGGTTTCATGGATCTCTGTCAAGAAGGAATCTCAAGTAGTACTGGTCAATCAGGATGATGTAGTGGTGGTCATGGTCGAGGAAGGAAGGCACCATTTACATAGATATATTATAGTGAGACTACTCAGAGTAGTGATTTTGTGTAATTATGCTATGGTTCAGGCCGTATCTATTCTACAAAACCTACCCCTAAGGAGTAGGGTCCCGAACTATCTACTATAAGAGGTACAATCATTGTAGCCCCTAAAATTGCATCTAATTTTTTTGATATAGGTGAATCACATAGTTTCATATCTTTACCTGTGGTGGAAATACTTGGGCCTATGTATTAGTTTTTTTAGGGTGTTATGACATTGTAAACTCCGTTTGGGATCAAAACGGAGGGTGTAATCCAGTGTAGGGAGTTCCCCTTAAGGGTGGTGGCTGTGACTTCTTCTATAATCATTATCTCCTCATGATTAAAGGGATTGACATCATACATAGGATGAACATTATAGTAGATTATTGAGAATATTTAGACTTTTATCACTAGAGGGTGACATTCACATCACCAGAGGGTGAAATTTATAATCACAAGGGTGAATGTGTTGTCTTGGTGAACCACAACATTGTAGGCTGGACTAGATGAAAAACCAGATCGCTAGTTTGTATTGGTATGGTTAAGGAAAAAGTTAGAAGTACTTTCATCCAATGGTTGATCAATTCAAATATGTTTTCCTATAATTCTTGTTTACCACCAGAGAGAGGTGTATTTATCTATAAATATATTGTCTGTTGTTGTATTCGTATCCATTCCTCCTTACAATATGTCAATGGTAGAGTTATAAGATCTCAAGAGTTAGATATAGGACTTTGAGACAATGGGGTTCATTAGACATAGTGCATCTCTATGGGAATCACCGGTCATTTTTTACAAATAGTTGTATGGTACCATTAGGATAAAGTTATATTGTCATAAATTAAAACTACTAATGGTTAAGAATCGGTATCCCTTTCCATGTATTAATGATTTATTTGATCAAATTTGATGAGATCAGGTGCACTAAAAAATTTATTTGAGATCTGAAAATCATCAGGTCCATGTTTATCATGCATACATACATTGTACATAATTTTGTAGAAGGTATTGTATATATGAGTATATAGTTATGCCATTCAGTTTCACAAACATGCCAATAGTTTTCATGGTGTTCATGAACCGAGTATTCCAATCTTATATGTATTAATTTTTTAGAAATTTTTATGGATGATATCATGGTGTATTATCATAATTTAAATAAAAATTATAATCATTTTGTGATCATTTTGAATACACTGAGAGATAATCTGTTATATGCTAATGTCACAACACATGACTTCTATATGGAATAGATTCACTTCTTGGGTCACATCATCTCAGAGACAGGAGTATTAGTTTATCTAGAGAATTTGAGATATATAATATATTGGGAGAATCCCAAAAATGTATTTAAGGTATAGAGTATCTTAGGGACGGATAGTTACTACAGGAATTTAATAAATGAATTATCACACTAAGCATTATCACTGACGGGATTGAAAAAGAAGAGTTTGAAGTTTGTATGGTTAGATTCTTGTGAGAAAACCTTCCAGTAGATGAAAGGGATATTGACATCAGCACCAATATTTATATTTCTAGACACGAGTAGAAGATACACTATGTATTGTGATTCACCATGTATTGGTCTAGGAGAGTTTTTGTACAAAGGGATATATTCATGGTGTGTGGGTACCAACAGTTGAGGTCACACGAGAGGAATTACGCAACACATGATCTTGAGTTAGCTTAATTTGTTCACACATTCAACTATGGGAGAAATTACTTATTGGGAGAGAGTTTTTTTGTGTATGAAAACAAGTACACAAGTACATATTTACCTATGGAAAAATAAATATAAAGCAGTGTAGGTGGGTGGAGCACCTATATTATTTTGACTTTGAGCTTTCCTAAATGCCTGGTGAAGGCAATGTTCTAGTTGATGCACTGAGTAGAAGTACTAAAATACCGGAAGTTCAACAGGCCAGTAGTGAGTGGAATATTCTGTATTTGTTCTCCGAAATGCTCTTGGAGGTGGATTATAGTTATGTACTGACTTACCTTTCATCCTTAGTTGTGACTTCCACCCTTCCATATAGAGTGAGGATGATGAAACTATTTGATTCAGAGGGCCTAGTCATATGGGAGTGTATGGAAGGTGAGAGCCCTACTTCTAAGTGGACTATAGGAAAGGATAAAATTCTGCATATCCATGGACATGTATGGGTTCTATTTGATAAATGCGAGGAGACGGTGCCCTGTTTTTATGCTTTATCTTGGGTAGTGCACCCGGGTGTCACCAAGATGAATTGGGATTTACATTACCAATACTGGTTGATGGGTATGAAAAGATATGTAGCTTTTGTTTTATAAGACGTTCTGCCTATCGAAAATTTAAGGTGGAACACCAGGGACCAACACAATCTTTACATAATATTCCCATTCTCAAGTAGAAGTGGAATGATGCCATGATTGATTTAATGATAGGTTTACTGAGGCCCATTGAGGTAATGATTTTGTATGGGTTATTTTTGATGTCCTCACAAAGGATGATCAGCTCTTTCCAATCAATGAGACATTCAGTGTGGATGAGATTGGGAGGTTGTATGTTCATGTGATAGTACACTTTTTGGCATCTTGCGCACTATCATTTCAGAGAGAAACACTAACATTACATATCATTTCTAGTAGAGTTTCTTGACTTCACTAGGTTCACAGGTTCTATTGAGCAGAGAATACCACTCTCAGACTCATGGAAAGTCAGAGCATATTATATAGGTTCTTAAGGAAGTGCTTCGAGCATGTGTCTTTGATTTTATGCGCTCTTGGGAGAAGTTTATACCTCTAGGTTATTTCTCTAAAAATAAAAAATATCATGTGATGATATAGATGGAATATAATGAGGATTTTTATGGTAAGTCATGGTGTTCACCCCTGTGATGGTTTGAGGTAGGGGAGGTAGATTTACTGCGACCACATATCATGTAGTAGACTTCTAAGTAGTTCTAGTTGATTTGGAAGTGGATTTCTACTGCATTTTCTCGAAACAAATCTTATATCAATCACTACAGATGACCTATATAGTTTATGGCTGGATATTTGGTCTTTTATGCATCTCACTGAGACTGCTACATCATCAGATCAAGAGATAGGGTAATCTGTCATCATGGCATATTAGTCCGTTTGATATTCTAGAGAGAGGTGGGTTAGTATCCCATTTCTTTTAGTTACCTCAGAGGTACCGATTAAGGCATGATTTCTTCCACGTATCTTAGAAACACCCTTATAATTTTGACCCTTCTCATGCCTTTTATCCTAAGGACGTCGAGTTATATGTAGACTCATCCTTCGGGGAAAATCTTATATGTATTTTGGATCATATAATGAGGGTTTGCTCAGTTCATTTAGTTCCTCTAGTATAGGTTCTATGGCCTCCTGGATCTGTATAGGATGATACCTGGGAACGTGAGGCCAATGTATGCTCAAAGTGGCCAAATTTGTTGTCGGACAATCTTTACCACCCTTGAGAGGGAAATTCGGGGACAAATTAATTAAACGGGGGAGGTTTGTAGTAATGTGGTTCTTCCTTGAGGTATGGATTCCTTTATTTCCATATAATTTTAGCTCAAATGTTTACAAATGGGATAGTGTTAATGTTTTTGTATTTCATGGAGGTAGCAGGGGTGTGTGGGGATAGTTCAGACATCATAACCCAGCTTTTGGGTTAAAAATTGGTTGGTTCATAGGTAAAGTATATTGTGCATGGAATGCCGCACAATTGGATAAATCTATGTGAGGCTGAATAGTATGGATCTTCATGCACAAAAATTATACCAAACTATGTGATTTGTAGTGCATTTCATTACATGAATGTGAATAATTTTGATAGTATAGTTTTTCACTATTTGTACATAGTTAGTCAAATTGTGTAGACAAATGGAGTGAACTCCCCTTCCCTATAGAAAATTGTGCATGGTTGGTGCACCTTTTTTCAAACCATGTGACCCCTTTATTTAGGGTTATATTATAATTTAAAATGAAATTAAATTCCATTAAACTGATAATCTGTTTCTTCCTCCTCCCACACAGAAAAGTCTCATTTGGAGATCTCCCCTTGGTTTGAAATCATGGATTTGTGGTGACTCATCTGTTTGATCTCCAATTCAATCACCTCTCTTCTCATTGGATCTTCATCAGCGTGTACTTGATTTTTTAGTTGTTCTTCATTTATCTAGGTATCACAAATACTATTTAGTTACAACATTATTTTCCTTATTTTCATGATATTTTCCCATTCTTCATTCATCTCCTGATCTAAGTTGAATCAGGGGTTGATACTGGATGATCTCTCTACTACCAAGGTAAAGTAGGTGGTTTATACATTATTGATGAGTTTTGGGGCTATAAAGGGCTAACTATCATTTTTCCCCAACCAGACATTCTACTGTGGCCCCGAAACAAAATTTATTAATTGAATTAAGAGAATTGGAACTTGTCAGGTATTCCCTTTAGCATCCATGAGACTTATTAGAGGTTATTTCTCCAACCAAGGCAACCCATGGTTTGTGCCATTTAGTTGATGTTATCCTTTGACCAATATTCACCACCCAAGGGATGTGTTTGCAGATTTTATTAATTAGAGGGATTCATAGATAGATGAATTGGTTTACATTGATGAATATCAGAATTTTTTCCTACCATGACATATGTTTTATGATATTCCTTATTAAATTGATCAATTTTTAATAAGATTTAGTTTTAATTAGTGCATATACTAATTGTTGAATTGCATTTACTATAAATAGTAAAATGGGTAAGTGTATTTAATAGTTATAAATGGATATTAATGGGTACAAGAGTGTGTCAGATTATTTGTAATGGAATAATAAATGCTATGAAATGGTGAATGATTTTTTAGATTACATAGATGATGCTCCATGGATCTCGAACATAGTAGTGGATTACATGAATAGATTATGCTTCTTGGTTATTGATTCAGTGGGATACCAAAGACCTTGCTACCCCTTGGATCCTTCTTTCTTGGAATCACATAGTATATGTTCGTTTGGAATTATCTTAAAAATCCAACTAATTTTTAATAGATTTGACATTAAAAGTTTCCTAGGAATTGATGGGGGTTTCCCAGTATTCTACACATTAGATTTATCCCTTTATGTTCTAACACATTCATTATATGGCATGGCCATGGTAAATATGAAATGCTGAGTTATACTACATGGTAATGGTTATTCTAACTCACTAGGTTATATGAAAATTTTATGGTGGTTTGATATGTATATATGTACTATGATTTTTTTTGGTCATTTTTGGATATATAGATTCCATGTTATAGGATCTAACACTTGTTCTGTAGGGAGATATGATTCGATATATGATATCACATTCTTGGTTATACATGCCATGGGATATTTACATTTTACTACTAATCACTTTTTTACCTGCACACTACTTAGATTATCATATTTCAAAAAATTTACTTGTATAGATCTTTTGGTGGTTACATACTTCGATTTTATCTCATAAAATATTCAGGCCATCGTTGGGTACTCGAATAGACTATTTGGATGCAGGTTTAGATTGGGAAATGAAACCACAGTTTGAGGGGTAATTTTGTTCCATGCTTCAGAGATATAATATTTTGGCCTTTTGTATTTTTATATAAATTTATTGAACAATCTTTTTATTTACTACTTTTGGATATTTTTTAGAGACATTTATCATCATCATTGTTTATTATACCCTTCAAGATTTATCATATATTCTTGGATTTTTTATTTATTAGTTTTATTCTTGTTATTCTGTTTCATCTACTTGTATGTTTTGATATTCCACTATGTTACACTTTGGACATGAGGGCATAGTCTCCCCACTGAAACATTTAGGCTCTAACTGCTAATTGGGGAACTGTTTAGTGGAATCTAGGTTTGGGATGTTACAAATCACATATCCCATTATTAAGATTATGTTCAAGTCCATCAGTTATCGACACATCAAATGATACATACAATAGTCCCACAAGGCCCTATTTATCTGTTCCCTGTCCATAAGGGTCAACAGATATTAATTATTTTTAATTTAAGTTTGATCACACATGATAAGAAGGACAACATATTAAATACCTTGTTCTAAAATTCATAAACCATAAAAATATGTTTATAGACTCCTACCCCAAATTTGAGTTAACCCCTCAAGTGGAGCTCCTCTATACCTTTTGCTAGCTGATGACCCTAATTTTCATCCATGATATCCATTTAAATTGATTATAAAAATTTATAATTAATGTAACAATTAAATCCAATGAATCATAAGGACCAAAAACTCATAAATCCATCCCATCGTATAGAGACCAATCCCGTATAGAGGGTCCACAACTCACCCACAGTTGAAAAAAAATCCCAATCCACTGATACTCTATCATCTACCAAGTTTACCATATTAAACCATTTTCCATAAATTAATTAATTTATAATAAAAACATGTCAAAACTCGTGGGTGATTTCATGAATTCATCATCCCAAGAAATCCTTTATTCACTACATAAAAAACCCCAAAACATTGGGAATATTACACTATGATCTAGTGTAATCAACATAAAATCCCTAACCCAATCTCAAAAAATTAGAGGGAATCAAAGGGGAGTAAGAAAAATAAAAGAATGGTAAATTGTACTTTGAATCATCATGGAACCACTATAGGATATAACACCCTTTAAGTGAATCAAAGGTGAAAGAATAAGGGGGTTCTAATTGGATATCCCTCCTTGAACTACTTTTCCTTTCAAAAGTATGAGAGGATATGACTTCAAAATTATGGGTATATCACTACTTTTAATAATTTCAAACCAACATAACAATGACCAGATCTAAGGATGTTACTATTTAATTACCCACGTTTAGGATATCACTATGGTGTCACCTACTAGGCTATTACACAATTCCATCACCCAATTATCTCTTATGGCATAAAATAAGCCTATATAGTGTCAGAATCCTCCCAAATATTACCAATACACCTAATTATTGAACAGATTTCACATTGTATCCCTTAGTTTTTGGTGGGATTCTTAACCATTTATCCACCCACACAATGCATAACCTCCCACTATGGTACAAGATTTCTCCATAGATCACCCTTGATGGTGAAACCACCCTCATTATGGCTCGATCTCCCTAGGCACAAGAAATTTAATCTTATCCCAACATATTCATGAATTGATCCCTTATTTCAAGATTAACACCCTCCATTAAACATTATGTCTCTTGAAATAAAATACACACCATAGCACCACTTAGTTAGACCATGATTATCCCATTATAGCATATTTTTAAAGCATGGTCAACCAGACCCAACTCCAACAGTCACCTAATTACCTGATACACCTCTTAAACCACTAAAAACATCCAAAAACCCCTTCCATAGATGTTCCAACTCTTAATATTTTTACCTAAAATTCAATTATCCATTGTTTCTCTTATATGAGACCAAAATCAAATTTCCTCTGAGTTCACCAACCCGTAAGGACTCGGTTCTTACACATAGGATCATATGAATCATAAAATTGATATATAGAATAAAAATCATGAAAAATAATGAAACATATTAATTAAAACCCCATTTATAAGAAATGATAACATGATAGACAAATATTACTACATCATTTCAATGTGTAATTTTAAAAACAAAGATAATTGTAACATGTCAATTCATAATGATCCCAAGATATATTGTTCTCTATCCAATGTTTCATTGGGATGTATAATTTTGGGGGCATCCTTAACATCATAGAATGTTAAAAATCACATGGTCCAAATAGAAAATAAAAATAGATCGAACATATATATTAGATAATCCCATGAGAAGAGGATGTATTTCATGGTATTTTTGTAAATTATATAATGATTAATAATCATTGAGGTTCCCAAGATAATATGGGGATATGTTATTTTAATCTTTAAAGAGAAAAATAAATAAATAAAATATTATTTTTCATGAAGTGAATAAGAACCATCTTAAGAAGAATCGATGAGAGGTTTCAAAAATAAGGATTTTATAATCACTAATGATGTCTATGAATTAATTCTAATGAAATTGAGACAAACATATCCCTTGAATACGGAAAATGAAAATTCAACAAACAACCCTTATAAGGGATAAAATAAAATCTAGGATTATTATATGTTAAGATATAAGAGTAAGGAGTAGAAACCCTAAATACAAGGGAATAGTTTCATAGTCTCGTTACATCAGATACCATTATGTTTCCTCACATTTACACCTCTTTTATAACCAAATAATATTTCTATATATATATATATATATATGTTTTTTAAGTTCATTTATATTTTACTGATTAATTATAGTCATTAGAATTAATTTTTTTAGTGTTAATAAATTATAGATTGCATGATGACATGTTTATTTGAATTATTCTTGTTTTCATTTTAGTATATTAGTTTTGATCATATTTATTTATTTAGTGATTCCATTACATCAATTATCTAAAATTTAAATTAAATGAAAATACATTAATAAATTCATATATATATATATATTACATGAAATATACTTACCAATCATAAAAGTGGTAATAAAAAATAAAATGGAAAATTCTTCATATATGTGTAAAACAATCATTAATGATATTTTTCAAAAGGGAGAGTGAGAAAGGATATGTGTGTGTGTGTGCCTATATACATTCTAAATAAAAACGTTATAGACATTTAAAATTATTTATACAATATTTTTAGGATATTTAATTCATTTAAGATAATTTCTTTCAAAATATAAATAGAATAAAATATTAAAATAAGTTTAATTGTAAGAAGAGGGGGTAATGCTAACACATCCTTGAGGTTTTCACCTTTGGAATGTCTTTAATTACATGGAGGCTTAGAGGGGTGTTTGAGAAAAACATATTGTAGAAAACTAAGAGGGTTAAAAGAAGGTATTTGAGAAAATTAATGGTAATGTGATAAATTTTTGAAGTTATCTTCCATGGGTTTAGAGGGACTATATATACTAAAAGGGGAGGGATAATTTGGGTCAAAATAATGAATAAAATTTTATTTTAAGACTAGGAAATGGAATAAGGGTATTATTTAAGACTAAAAATAGTATTTAATTAAAAAATAAAGTTTTTTTGACATTTATACTATTCCACTACTAGATGTAATATTTTATATAAAATAAATAAATAAATATATAAAATTAGTTTTTTAGTGGAATAATAAAACATTTTAGACATTGAAAAAATACATTTATAGGTTTAAAAATAGAATTAATTGACTTTATATGAATTATTTATATTATTAAAAAAATTTCATTGATCGAAACATTATAATTTTTATTTAATTATTACATAAATATTATTTAATAAAACATAACATATTTGAAAATCTATATTTTTACCATTCATCTGAAAATTCATTTTTTCAAGAAATATATAAAAAATAAATCATGTCTAATATTTTTGTTATAAATCTAAAAATTTATTTATTTTTTTTAAAAATAATTTCCTATTATATATAAATTTAATATTTTTAAACTAATTTTAAAATTTCATCTTTATAAAATAAGTAAAAAATAAATTATTAAAATATTCACTTATTCTATATTTGAGTTATCTAATTTGATTTTTATTTCATGATATTTTAATATTTATATTCAAATATTTTCTCATTTTAAATATTACTCACTATTCATTTAATTTTTACAATTGCCAAGTTATTATATTATGGGTATGTTACTATTCCAACAGACATATCTCATTTATACTATCATTGAATACACTTCATTCATCATTCAATTGATTTTTTTCAAGGTTACATAAATCATTTACAAACTAACAAACATACTATTTTTGTACTTTTATTAGTTAAAGTGTTTTTTATATGTGTGATATTCATAATAGACCATGTATCTTTGAGTTTTAAAAATCTATTCATAATATTTAATTGTTTTTATTTTCCTAATATATTATATTTAATTTTATAGAGTTTATAATAATTATTTTATAATATTAGAAATTGATGCAATAAAATAGTGTTCATTTTTATTTCACGTTTGTTATCATAGAAAAATATTTATGCCACACATGTTTCTACATGACCTGTGATATTATCCTCATTAATACCATACATGCCGACTTCATGTAGAAATGTGTCTCTATACCAAATGAAGTTATAAATTTTTTTCCTATGTGTCTTAAAGACCACTCACACACCGATGGATTCATATTTTTCCTAAAGGTTGACTGATATGGTGATGTGGTGGGAACAACCTCCCTTCAAGAGTTGTCCATGTATTTACAAATTGTTGATTAAAATGTTTTCAAACCTTAAAAAAAATTTGAGTATCTTTAATCCTCTTTTGGCATCAAAAGTTGTCCTTTTAGAGTGTAAACACCATATTAAATGGAGTGGATTTCTTTATTGGCTTTAGTTTTACATCTAATGGACCATAAGTAGCCTGAAAATAAAAATTTATCACTAATCTAATAGGTTTTTAATTTTATCCCAAAGTAAAATTGACAACCTAAAAATAATTCATTGTTATTTTGTCCCTATGTGAACTAAAATTTATTTTCTTCTTGAAAGAAAAGGTTTTTTCCACATTAAAAAAATTTCCCTTTCCACATGGAACTTCACAAGGTTCCAAAAACACTCATCCAAAAAACTAAAATTTCTGTGCTCTAAGAAAAAAAATTTTAACCTCCCACATAAAAATTATTTTTTGGTATGAGCTTGAATTTTATGACCCCTTCGAAATGAATCAATTTCATTGCAAAGCTCTTATGCGGCCCTTACGTTGTGATATTACTATCTAAATCACCAACATGGTCTCCCTTCTTTAGGAATTTATATGAATCCTCTTATTTCCATGAAGACAACTATTTTTTAGAAGAAATTATTCACCACTCTATATAAATATTAGCATAAACTTCAGAAATGGAGACAAAGAGAACTTGTTGGGGCTCATATTGGACTCACTCTCCCGAAACCACTCATGTAAAGTTCAGAGCCCCAAAATAAGAAGAGAACTTTTGATGTAATCCCATTAAATAAATTCATAAGAAAATACCTCCATAATGTAGTCCCTCCCTAGGTAAACTTTGTGAAATTTTGTGTGAACAACTCTATGTGGGTCCCCCTCACAGAATTCTATGTGGCAAACCCTATGTGAAGTAGTTTACTTCCAACCCTATGAGTAATTCCTTTATGGGAAACCTATAGGGATGTCCCTATATAGAAAATACTATGCATAAATCCGTATGTGGTCGATGATATGCAGTTAACCCTATGATGAACACTCTTACATACAACCACATTATGAAGATCCAAATGGAACCTCCCATGCACACATGTGATCATTCATGAATTTCCATTTTTGGGCCACCTACTTGGATTTAATCCCCTATTACATCCATATGGTCTCATTGGTGTAATATATGGAAAAAACATAAATTACCATTGAGTTTGGATACACCCCATGATAATAATTATTCTCCTCAAGTTGATATAATCCTCTTGATTTCAAATACACGGGCGTCCTCTAAGGTTTAATCCCTAATTTAAAAATAAATTACCATTTTATTTATATAATCCTAATGGTTATAATTATTCACCTTGATTAATGATACTCCTCTTGGTTTCAAATACACAGGCCTCCTCCTAGGTGTAATTCACCACCAAATCTCAAATTGCCATTGTTTGGACATACTTTCCATGGTTATGATTATTTACCTCTAGTTTAGATACATCTATTGGTTTCAAATAAATAGTTATCCTCCATATTTTAATTCCCATATAAAAATTAAATTACCATTGAGTTGAGATACTCCTCATGATTATAATTATTCAGCTCAATAGGATATACTCCTCTTGGATTTAAATACATAGGCCTCCCCTAGGTGCAATCTGTGACAGAATATTAAATTACCATTGAGATTAGATATATCTAAAGGCTATAATTCCTTAACTCAAGTTGAGACACTCCTCTAGATTTCAAAAACAATTTCATAGTCCAACGTTTATTCCCTAACAAAACATTCAATTTCCATTGATTTGAGATACTTCTCATGTTGATCATTACTAACCTCGTGTTAAGGAAAATCTCTTGGTTCCAATTATATGGGAATAATCATAGGTGTAACCCACAAAACATTTACTCACCTAACCCTCCAACTATGTTATTGATCTACTGGAATATCAGGAATATTACTAACCTTATTTCCTTGTGTCACCCTTTTCACAACACAACAATATTCTCAGGGTAGCTTCAGTGTGTAATCTCTCTACTCAAATGTAATGGTACACTCTCATTAAATGTGACTAATCCTATAAAATATCTTATATATCATACTAATAGTTAATCATATGGGATTACAGAATTGAAATTATCATCACATAAGCCTGATGAAAGGTCCTCCATTATAGGTCTCCTTTTGAGGTGTAAGTCTCAACCATTTAATCAAACTGTGTGGGTATTGATTCATATTTTTATAGGATACATAGGAATCCTCTTTGAGGTTCAATAAAAAATACCAAAAACCAACCACCACTCTTAGAGTTAAAAAACTCTAAAGAGGCCATATAGTTTTCTTTAAACTAAATAATCAATATTTAATATTAGATAGATGAGAATCCTTTAATACATAGAGGTTTCAAATATCCTCTTGGATTAGATCATATCAATAGCACATTGGTAAAATTTCATGTTCTATTATATGGTACGGATTCATGAATTCAACTTAAATTTGTAAGAGAGTCCTAGAGTATGAAATACCCCACCAATAGATGTATTGAACCCAACCCCTCATTATATCAACCAACATGTGTCTAGAGGTGTTATTGGGAAAGTACATAATAAACTCTTATGTTTGGAGAGAAGGATTTTATCTTATATACATGAACTATTTCGTGTTTTTGGTTCCATGAATAAACCCCATTTGGAATATCCCAAAATGGATGTGAAATAATGGTGAATACTTTTATACTAGACTATATACGTAAATACGACACACACATATATTAAGAACCCAATTTTTCACATTGAAAAGTATATGACATTACTTTATTCTCCATTTTATAATTTTTATCCTCAAAATTTTATCTCATATCCTTGATTAAGAGTTTATGAGGAATAATTTTGTTTCACTAATACAATTATTTTCCAAGTTTCCTCTTTATAATTATGGTTTTTCAATAATAATTTAACATGATGTGTTATCTAATTTTGTATAACTTTGTCTGTATGATCCAATATCATTAATAGCTTCTTCTCTTAAGAGATATCATTCCCCAAGTTACCACTATTAGATTTACTCTATAAACATGATCATATATATATTCCCAAATAAAGATACATGGAACACATTATATGGTTGAACTAGGTTTGATGGAAGTGGTTGTCAATAAGTTATATATATTCTTCTATAAATGATCTCAAAGGTGTCAATGTACCAGTGAATTAGATTTCCTCATTTATAAACCTCATAAATATGTAACGCCCCGACCCCAGCTACCCAGAGTCAGTGCATTACTTCGTAACATTGGCATGATCACAAAAGATCAAGTCTCGAAAGACCGATTAGTTTAGTATCCTTGGAAACACTAGATACATTCATAAATCTTACATTACATCATAAAGTGAAAAAATAATAACAAAGTCTTCATAGTCCACACTCATATCCTCTTCTGACTATCCCTGCAGGTCATTTATAAAATACTTCTTCACATCTTGGAAAATATTAAAACATTGAAAGGGGTGAGCTCAGATGCTCAGTAAGGATAACAATATTTCGGAAGCTTTCATAAATAAACATAAACATTTAAGGCAATGTATACCTAAAACAAAAGCCTTTTAAACTTGAACTTTATCATAATATGGAAAAAGTAAAATGAAAAAATGCCATTTAATTACTCAAATGGATATTCCACTAGTCGAATAATCACATGAAATATCAATAACCACTTTCATAATGATGGAATGCATAATGCCAGGCTATCATAACCACGTAGCCAAGGCCTCGTGCCAAGACCACAAATAAGATTTTGTCAAGGCCTCGTGCCAAGACACTAGTTTGTCTCATGAGACCTATCGATGCATCGAGGAGCTATAGCGGGCTCCACCCGTCACTTATTAAGTCCAATGCATTCCTCATATGAATAGGTTTAAACATATCATAAACCATAACATAATCGTATCACATAAAACATGCATAGAGGAAACATAACATTTCACATTTCAATCACAAGATATCAATACAACACATTGATATAATAAAAACACTTTCAAAACCATTTTCAATACCAAAATAAAATAAAGTTAAAACTTTGTATTTATTTTTCATTAAAAAAAGTGATGGCTTGTAGAGGAAGCCAAAACTCAAATAATGGTCACGGCGGCAGAGAAGTTGTTGTCACCGCATATGTACGGAAAGAAAAACATTCCCTTTTTGTCGTTTAGTAAAATGCTTCATATAAAAAAGATTCCTTTTGAATAAACCTAAAATTCAAAGGCGTTTATACACCGTATAAAAGAAAGTTGTGTATAAAACCTAATATGCCTCAATGAAAGGAGATTGAGACGAAGTCCTTAAAAGATAATTTTTAAAATAAAATAGATCTATTATGTGTATTCACTATAGGTACACATAAATAAAGTAAAAATATAAAATAGGACATAATAATATCATGACATAATTTGAAAGTAAGAGATTAACCCAAAGAATGGATGTTGGGTTAAGAAATTCCCTTACCTTGTGTCCGACTTGATTCGACCGTTCTTTAAACTCCTGAATAATAAACTAGAGATAATATCTACATTATTAAGAACCATTTTCAATTTCATTATCCCTTTTATATCACTTATTACAATGTTATTAACATTATGTAATTATTTAAGTTAATAACGGTCGTTTTGTCGATCTTTGGTACTTGAGTCAAAAATAAACTTCTTATCATTACAAGTTGTTCATGTGGTAGAATATCCATTATCTCCAGAATTATATTGATTATTTAGATGTCATATATATAATATATATCCAGTATATACATTCATTCATAATATTACGTAACATTTAGAGGTAATAAATGAAATGCACCATTCATGGAGACGGTAAGCCGTACGTACGCATGAACGCTACTTTCATTTCTATTTCATATTTGATGGAATGAAAAAATAATAGTATAAAAGTGTATTATAATTCAAGTATAATATCATATACAATATCATTTACTCCATCCTTTATACATCCCACATATGGCATTAACGATTCAAATCACTTTGAGGGGGCGGTAGTCCACACTTCCTAAAATAAAAATATCGCGTTTACCCATAATGGAAACAATAAAGGTATGTCATAAATTTAAAATACATAACCTTAAGTAAAACATAAAAATATTATATATCCTATATAAATATAGTGACATCTTAATGGCCACCTTTTAAGGTGTTATATGAGTGTTGAACAATCATCGTTTCGTGAGGCAGAAATTCGCCATCCACAGAAACCGTATGTTCTTTAACCATTAGATGTAGTTGTGTGTAAGTGTAGCTCGAATCATTCTTATAACAACATACTAGTATATTGAGGATACTGGTTTTGTTACAAAAGAAATTAATAAAAAGAGTTTAGGGGGTTGGAGAAGAAAAATAAAACAAAACAACATTAGAGAAGACATTACCTCAAAATCGGGTAACTCTATTTGATTTGAGCCAAAGGCTTCCTTGGGAAGAGTTATGCACAAAGTGAGGCTTCTAGGAGTAATAGGGGGAAGTTGGTAGAGTATTTGGGCAGAGGTTGGCCGAGCCAAATGGTTTGAATGTGTGAATGAGGTGGTAGAGGTGGGGGCCTTTTATAAGAGGAGTGGAGGGCACTCTTGGAAAGTAAGGAAATTTTACATTATTATACAATGCCTTTCGGATTCTAAAGGTCCCACACTTATATAATTCGTGGGTAAGTTGATAAGGTTTATAAATATACCCATCCAATAGTCTTTGGACAAGTGTAAGCCTTGGATGGTACATTATATTTTCATTTTATTAAAATCGTTAAATAATGAGGTCATCGCTGCATCATAATGATGTCATATATAATTTAATTTATTTAATGTCTAAAAATTATAAAAAAATTCTAT
Source organism: Viscum album (assembly GCA_963277665.1). Lineage (NCBI taxonomy): Eukaryota > Viridiplantae > Streptophyta > Magnoliopsida > Santalales > Viscaceae > Viscum > Viscum album. The sequence goes on from OY728154.1 coordinate 21,786,478, forward strand.
GATGTAGGAAATCTTTTTATATTTCCAATGACTATTTATAGTCAAAATAATGACTTGTATAACCCCATGTAAAAATTGGTTTAGTAAAACATTTCATGTTTGGGTCATTTTTTACTTTAACATTAAATAAAAGGTATTTATGTCATTTTCCAACTAAAGTGGCTCCATGGGGTCCCCAAGTTGACCCATGGATTTTCCTGTCGGCCATGTAACATCCAATGAGGGTAGGACATGTGTCAAGCTTATATCATATTATTAAAACATTATTTTTACCTTAAACTACACTAATTACCTCTAATCGCGATTAAGAACTTAAAAGTTACTATTCACCAAAAATTATTTTAATCTCATTGAATCACATTTTACTTCTTAATGAAAACCATGTATGTTGGATTTTTGAAAATAAAATCACAGAAGTGGTAATATTTCATTTAAACGAGAAATCAGTTATTTAACTACCACTTAGTGGTTTCACTATTCATCAAAAATTGAAGTTTTTCAGAACAATGCCAATATTTCACCCTAAGCTATAATTGATATTCTGAATTAAAAAATGATGTCTATTTTACAAGATTCCAAACATATAAGTTACATTAATTAATTTTATAATTAATTCCCATTGTCACAACAAATAGCGTGTTTTTAAGAAACAATTTATATCAAAAGATTGGCAATTGTTTATGTCCAATTTCAATGTTAAATTAATTCTAATGACCACCATTGGATAAAATGGTAAATATATATTCTAATTATACTCTAAAACCACTAAATAGTATAATTTATCACTATAAATTATTTTGATTAAAAAATTTGTTTCTAAGTATTTTTCACTATTCATAAAAAATTAGAAGTTCTCAGAAAAATACCAAAAGTTCAACATAGGATAATTTTGATATTACGAATCAAAAAATGAAGTACATTTTGAAATATAAAATTCCTATAATTTTAAAAAGTGGTCATTACTATTCATAACGACTACTTTGATTAGTCGCTGTGTTTTAGAACTCGAAGTTGCGTACAATGCAAGCTATTGCATTATTGAATGAGAAGCGTATCGTGGAAGCTCGGGGTGTTACATTCTCCCCTCCTTTAATAAATTGCGTCCTCACAATTTGAAATTTTTTATTTTAAAATAAAAGGTTGAAAAGAGAAAATACCTTTGTGGAAAACCCACATCGGAAATAAGATTAATAACATTTAGCCTTAATAAGATGGAAAGGGAAATGAAAAAGTCACCACCCAATTATGATCTCGATTAGGAGAACATTGGTGGCAATTAGAGACATATAATTGGAGGAAAAACAAAAATATTTGTAGGGAGTGATTGAGGTCATCAATCACAATCAACTGTCAAATTGAGGGCCTCAAAGCCTTCAATCTATGTTGATTTAAAATATCACCAGTTCAACAACACATATGGAATTAGGATAACACATTTTTTTGTTTTAATATCCCTTTAATAAAGTTTAAGAATTAATTTATTCATTGAATAAGAGATAGATATATATTTATGCTTGACAATTAGAGTTTCAACCTTCAACTCATCTTTCACTCAAAAAGATAATATAACTCAAAAATATTATACTTATCCTAATTGTATAAGGTTCCAAATGTTAACACATACCATTTAGATTAGTAGAATTATTTTGTAATAACCAGGGACTTCCTGTAGGCTAGTGGTAGGAAATAAAGGCCTGTCACACTATGGTTGTGGGTTCGATTCCTGCAGCTTTGTCCAATGCGACGGGTTATGCCCCACCCTGCAGGTTGTCCTTTTCCTAAAACTATAGTATTATTATATTCCAAAAATAATCTTCATAAATTTTTTAACCTTAAACAATACTATCCAAAGATCAACTTAATCAAATCCAACCTTTATAGTTATCCAAAATACCTCTGTCCAGACTTTCTCTAAAAGGCCTCTTAATTCCAAAATCAATTTATCATATTCCCCAAAAAAAGTAAAGTTCTCTTATTGTCACATACTAAAAATATAATTACCTTAATCATATTAAAACCTTACTGAAATCAACAAGTACTGCAGTACAATCCTTCTATATATATCACATTATTCTAATAATTAGAATATAATCCATGAGTCCAAAAGCACCAATACATTAGTTATTCTGCTTCAACTGTAGTAACAGCATAATATTGCCCTTGATCCCTTGGCCTTTTCTGAGGTAAGTTTCCCTGACGCTTAGGACATTCATTTGCATAATTCCATATTTCCCTACAATTGTGGCATTCAACATTGATAGCCTCTTTCTTTCCCTTGCAATCACGTTCCTGGTGACCTTTTTCTCCACATTTGTAACAAACTCCCATTCCTTTTAGGCAAGTACCAGGGTGATTCTTCCCACAATTATCACATAATGGAAAATCCTTCTTTCCCTTTTTCCCTTTATCTTTCTCTTGTTCCACTGTTCTCTTCTTCTCTTGCTTTACTTTGTTTTCATAAGACTTAGAGAATTCCTTTTCTGTCTTGATAGCACATGAGACTATATCCTCGTATGTTGAGAAATATTGTGATACTAAAGCTCGACAGAGAAAAGGTTTTAACCCATCAAATAAATGATCAATCTTACTTCTTGGGTTACGTATATAATATACAGCATGCCTCGCTAACCTTGTAAAGTTAGCCTCATACTTTGCGACATTCTCATCCTCCTTCTGCCTCAGACTCAGAAATTTCCTTTCCATATCTGCTCGATGGTCATGAGGAAAGTATTTTTCTAGGAAAATCTCTTTGAACTCCCACCATTCCATATTTGATACATCATCATCTTCCTTTATGTTTTGAATCAGCGACCACCACTGATCGGCATCTCTAGTGAGGCGGTAAACTGCCATGACAACCTTCTCGCTTTCGCTACTCCCCAAGTCATTGGATATTTTCTCTAAGGAGTTTATCCATTTTTCAGCTACTAATGGATTTGTACCCCCATTAAATGTTGGCGGTTGTTGCCTCATGAAGCGGTCTAACATTGATCCTCCACGTTGTGGATCAGGGTGATCCATACGATTAAGGTTATTATTCATAACTTGAGTGAGTTGTCCCAGTATGGTAATAAGTTGATCAGCACCAGTTGTATCTCCAGATCCACAATAATTATCTTGAGCAGGAGGGCAATCCCTACACGGAGTGCGTGCATTGATACGGTTTCCATTCCTTCCACTAGGCACCATTTCTAAACAATGGCATAAACTATATTACATTATGAATCAAAATACATAATTCCATACTTGTAAGATACTTAACATAAATTGAACTATTTATGGATATAATCCATAAAAATGTTTTCTTTGAGGAAGTATATACTCATAACCCTTCATAGTGGTTTATAAAGAAAATGAGAATTATCCAAAGCATATCCTCTGGGAGTGTCGTAACCAAGAGTGCAGCAAGGCCCGTTGTCGTGAACCAGTTCCCGTTCGAGTCTAGCTCAAAGCAGTGTTTCCGGGTTTTACCCCTAGGTACATCTGTGCCAGAGCCGCCTCTACCTGCTCGTATCCAGACAGGGATGTATTGCTCGGAAAACTCACAACATGTCTACAATACCAAAATTCTAAGAAATTCTTCTATACCAATCCTCAAAGTATATCTTCGGGCTATGTTCTCTAATCAGAGTTTATCTAAATCTAGCTTCCAAGGTTAGTATTAAACTGCCTCTGATACCAACTGTAATTCCCCGACCCAAGCTACCCAGAGTCGGTGCATTACTTCATAACATTGGCATGATCACAAAAGATCAAGTCTTGAAAGACCGATTAGTTTAGTAGCCTTGGAAACACTATATACATTCATAAATCTTACATTACATCATAAAGTGAAAAACTAATAACAAAGTCTTCATAGTCCACACTCATATCCTCTTCTGACTATCCCTGCAGGTCATTCATAAAATAATTCTTCACATCCTAGAAAATATTAAAACATTGAAAGGGTGAGCTCAGATGCTCAGTAAGGATAACAATATTGCGGAAGCTTTCATAAATAAACATAAACATTTAAGGCAATGTATAACTAAAACAAAAGCCTTTTAAACTTGAACTTTAGCATAATATGGCAAAAGTAAAATGAAATAATGCCATTTACTTACTCACATGGAGATTCTACTAGTCGAATAATCATATGAAATATCAATAACCACTTTCATAATGATGGAATGCATAATGCCAGACTATCATAACCACGTAGCCAAGGCCTCGTGCCAATACCACAAATAAGATTTTGTCAAGGCCTCGTGTCAAGACACTAGTTTGTCTCATGATACCTACCGATGCATCGAGGAGCTATAGCGGGCTCCACCCATCACTTATTAAGTCCAATGCATTCCTCATATGAATACGTTAAAACAAATCATAAACCATAACATAATAGTATCACATAAAACATGCATAAAGGAAATATAACATTTCCACATTTCAATCACAAGATATCAATACAACACATTGATATAATAAAAATTCTTTCAAAACCATTTTCAATACCAAAATAATAGAAAGTTAAAACTTTGTATTAATTTTTCATTAAAAAAAGTGATGGCTTGTAGAGGAAGCCAAAACTCAAATAATGGTCACGGCGGCAGAGAAGTCGTTGTTGCCTCATATGTATGGAAAGAAAAACATTACCTTTTTGTCATTTAGTAAAATGCTTCATATAAAAAAAATTCCTTTTGAATAAACGTAAAAGTCAAAGGGGTTTATACACCGTATAAAAGAAAGTAGTGTATAAAACCAAATATGCCTCAATGAAAAGAGATTGAGACGAAGTCCATAAAAGATTATTTTTAAAATAAAATATATCTATTATGTGTATTCACTATAGGTACACATAAATAAAGTAAAAATACAAAATAGGAGATAATAATATCATGACATAATTTGAAAGTAGGAGAATAACCCAAAGAATGGAAGTTGGGTTAAGAAATTCCCTTACCTTGTGTCTGACTTGATTCGACCGTTCTTTAACCTCCTGAATAATAAACTATAGTTAATATCTACATTATGAAGAACCATTTTCAATTTCATTATCCCTTTTATATCACTTATTACAATGTTATGAACATTATGTAATTATTTAAGTTAATAACGGTCGTTTTGTCGATCTTTGGTACTTGAGTCAAAAATAAACTTCTTATAATTACAAGTTGTTCATGTGGTAGAATATCCATTATCTCCAGAATTATATTCATGATTTAGATGTCATATATATCATATATATCCAGTATATACATTCATTCATAATATTACCTAACATTTAGAGGTAAGAAATGAAATGCACCATTCATGGAGACGGTAAGCCGTACGTACGCATGAACGCTACTTTCATTTCTATTTCGTATTTAATGGAATGAAATAATAATAGTATAAATTTGTATTATAATTCAAGTATAATATCATATACAATATCATTTACTCCATCCTTTATACATCCCACTTATGGCATTAACGATTCAAATCACTTTGAGGGGGCGGTAGTCCACACTTCCTAAAATGAAAATATCGCGTTTACCCATAATGGAAACAATAAAGGTATGACATAAATGAAAAATACAGAACCCTAAGTAAAACATAAACATATTATATATCCTATATAAATATAGTTACATCTTAATGTCCACCATTGAAGGTGTTATATGAGTGTTGAACAATCATCGTTTCGTGAGGCAGAAATTCGCCATCCACAAAAACCGTATGTTCTTTAACCATTAGATGTAGGTGTGTGTAAGTGTAGCTCTAATCCTTCTTATAACAACATCCTAGTATATTGAGGATAATATTTTTTGTACAAAAAAATGATTAAAAAGAGTTTAGGGGGTTGGAGAAGAAAAATAAAACAAAAAAACATTAGAGAAGACATTACCTCAAAATCGGGTAACTCTTTTTGATTTGAGACAAAGGCTTCCTTGGGAAGAGTTCTGCCCAAAGTGAGGCTTCTAGGAGTAAGAGGGGGAATTTGGGAGAGTATTTGGGCCGAGGGTGGCAGATCCAAATGGTTTGAAAGTGTGAATGAGGTGGTAGAGGCGGGGGCCTTTTATAAGAGGAGAGGAGGGGCACTCTTGGAAAGTAAGGAAATTTTACGTTATTATACAATGGCTTTCGGATTCTAAAGGTCCCACACTTATATAATTCGTGTATAAGGTGACAAGGGTTCGCAATATACCCATAAAATAGTCTTTGGACAAGTTTAAGCCTTGGATTGTACCTTATCTTTTCATTTTATTAAACTCGTTAAATAATGAGGTCATCGCTGCATCATAATGATGACATATATAATTTAATTTATTTAATGTCTAAAAATTATAAAAAATATAATATGATGTAGGAAATATTTTTATATTTCCAATGACTATTTATAGTCAAAATAATGACTTGTATAAACCCATGTAAAAATTGGTTTAGTAAAACATTTCATGTTTGTGTCATTTTTTACTTTAACATTAAATAAGAGGTATTTATGTCATTTTCCAACTAAAGTGGCTCCATGGGGTCCCCAATTTGACCCATGGATTTTATTGGTCGTCCATGGCACATCCAATGAGGGTAGGACATGTGTCAAGCTCATCTCATATTATTAAAACATTATTTTTACCTTAAACTACACTAATTACCTCTAATTGCGATTAAGAACTTAAAAGTTAGTATTCACCAAAACTTATTTTAATCTCATTGAACCACATTTTACTTCTTAATGGCAACCAAGTATGTCGGATTTTTGAAAATGAAATCACAGAAGTGGTAATATTTCATTTAAACGAGAAATCAGTTATTCAACTACCACATAGTGGTTTCACTATTCATCAAAAATTGATGTTTTTCAGAACTATGCCAAAATTTCACCCTAAGCTATAATTGATATTCAAAATTCAAAAATGATGTCTATTTTACAATATTACAAACATATAATTTGCAATAATTAATTTTATAATTAATTCCCGCTGTCACAACAAATAGCGTGTTTTTAAGAAACAATTTATATCAAAAGATTGTCAATTGTTTATGTCCAATTTCAATGTTAAATTAATTCTAATGACCACCATTGGATAAAATGGTAAAAATATATTCTAATTATACTCTAAAACCATTAAATAGTATAATTTATCACTGTAAATTATTTTCATTAAAAAATTTGTTTCTAAGTATTTTTCACTATTCATAAAAAATTAGAAGTTCTCAGAAAAATACAAAAAATTCAACATAGGCTAATTTAGATATTACAAATCCAAAAATGAAGTCCATTTTGAAATATAAAATTTCTATATTTTTAAAAAGTGGTTATTACTATTCATAACGGCTACTTTGATTAGTCGCGGTGTTTTAGAACTCGAAGTTGCGTACAATGCAAGCTATTGCATTATTGAATGAGAAGCGTATCGTGGGAGCTCAAGGTGTTACAAAATATATTACAGTGAGATATTTAATGGAACACTTAACCTCTAAAATAATTCAAGGTCACTTTATTGATTTTTTATATAGGTATTCTATCTAATCTATGCCACTTTAATGTGTTATTAAAAGGATTGAATCTTCTATGTAATTTCTTAGAAAAGTATAGTTGTTATGAGATTCCATTCACTATCCTCATCTTATATTTTTGGAGTTCATTTTCACTTCTCATAAATATATTCATATTGTTATATTTTAATTTTTGAGTGGGAACTATTATTTTATAAAAATTTAACCAAGGGAAGATGTTTATCCAAACGTCTATTAAAGATTAAAAATAAATATCCCAAAATTTATTAATGTGTCTTAATTCCTCATTCTAATTAACCATCTATCTATGGATGATTGGTTGTACATAACATCAACTCTATGTTCATGTAAAATTGAATAATCCTAAAAAATGTATAGGTGAATCTTGGAACGAGATTAGATAAAATTGAAATAGGTTCCTCATGAAAATGCACTAATAAAATTATATATTTCTTTTCAAGTTAACCAAGATACAATTCATCCATCTTGGTGATGTTGTGAGCACTAATTTTAAGTTAATCTAGTATAATTCATTTGTTGTTTTATCCTTTTGATGTCACTAAAAGACTCATGATAAAATCCACTTCTATTTGTTTTTTATTTTTATATTGGTATGGGTAATGGTTGCTTCTTTCATGAGGATATCTAATACACTATCATAATATTCTAGAATATAAATAACTTTTTGGTGTATTCAATAATATTCTTTTTCATGTTTTCTTACCCGAAATACATAGGAGGATATCTATAAATATTTGTAATTCCTATATATATGGAGAATCATTATCTATATCTATCACCATAAAATATATTATTTATCATTAGTGTGTATTTCATAATGATAATATATATAATTCGTTATAATCCATGTTTATTAATATTGAATTTATTAAGCTTCACTTCCATATTTGATTTTATCTTTTTTTGGCCCAAAATCATCCCTTTGTGACTACATGATTTTCTATTGGATGGATGATTGGGGATTTATTTGGGTAACATTGAATGTATTAAATTACGTTATAGTTTCAAGATTTATATCTTTCATTTATTGAAATATGAGATATTTCTTAATCATGTCACAAATAGGGTATAAGGTTACTTTCTTGTAAGATCATTTACCTCCTCATTCAACTTTCCAAATTGATAATGTATCAAGAAGACATAGTCCTTAATAAACTCCAACCATAATCCTTGATTAAATTTCATATTATGTTGTGTTAATAACTACTTTAATATATTATTAGTTGTATATAAGTTTTATTTTCATTCTATAATGTCTTTACACCTTGATCAACTGAATGGATCGCATACTAGCGATCACTATCTGACCTCAAGTGTGCCTCCTCGTACACCAGATGTTACCGACTAGTACTGGGGGTTTAAGGTGGAATTGTGGGGAGAATATACCCCCTATATTAGAGTGAAAAATAAATATAAAATAAAAAAACCATCCACAATAGTAAATAATCAAAATGTGGAATAAATATATATAAACAAAACTAAATAATAAATGAAATTCCATAAAGTCTTGAAAAACTGTTCCACACATATAACTCACTACCCAATAGGATGGTAACACACACATACAACATTAAAGAAAATAAAACAAAAACATTATCTATATGAAATCCTATGACATGTATCATACCTAAATACATGAACATGTATGATCCATCTCACTGGTTCAACCATAGACCTTAGCCCAAGCTGTACCTACAACCAATTTTCTCAAGTACACAAGTGCAGTGGGAGCCTGATAATAATGTGAGAACATAACATATTAGGGAACCACAAACATGTTCAAGTAAAAAATGGAATATTAGGTGATATTTACACAAAACAATCACCACTAAAATAAAAAATAACCTGTATAAAAATAAAATACCATTCTTCAAACTTCATCCAGATACAGGATTGTCTTTATGCATGACATGAAATCATGGAAACCATAACCTCTCAAGCCACCCGTACAGTGCATTCCATAATAGTATCACAACTAATGATATAATAGTGTTCTATAATCATCATAGACCTAGGTCCAAGCACACCTCAGTATACCATAGAATCCATTTCTTAAAATATAGAAATCCCTGAGAAGATAGATGGCTCTAAGCACCAATTTTAATGGCCCCATCAGGGTAGTGCATTATATTCCATCTAAGCTTCCCAGCTCCAAATCCATGGCATCCCAACCATATATTTGTTTCCAACTATGTTTTATCTCAATATATATCTATATCCAAATATATGTCATCCCAACCACTATCACATACCTCCCCTATGGGAGTTTTCATATCTGAACAAAATCCCAATGGGAATAACAGTCATCCTCCCCAAAGGGGAGTTTCCACATCTTGGGCATAATCTCTATAGGCATCAGAGCCAGCCTCCCCTATGGGAGTATCCATATTAGGGGCATAATCCCTAAAGGCATCACAACTATCCTCTCAGATGGGAGTGTCCACATCTAGTTCATAGTTCCTATATGACTCATAGCCAACATCCCTTATGAGAGTACCCATTAAATCATCACGATGACTTATGGAATATACCTTGTAAATAACAACCTAAAATTTATATACATGGCTGTTCATACTACTCACCCACTATGAAACCCATGGTCAGACACCCCAAGGCATGACCTAGCACGTCATAACCTAAATAGACTAAGAATATCGATTTGGGTCCCAAAGTAGCATCCACGATGGACTCAACCCTTACCCATAACATTCCTCTCACAAGGGTCACAAATCATAGGTTACATACTAGGGTCCCTTCAGTCATAGTATAGAATAATAACCACCGCATGGGTCCTCAATCTCATTCATAATATCATCTCATTAATCAACACCCTAGAATTTATCTTCTCATTACGTCATTGTCAAGGCTTTAGGATTTTGATGCCTATTCTAGATATCACCACTAGGGAAATAGTCATGAAATGGACCATGATCCATCGCAATAATAATTATCACTCTCGGTTGGTCCACTCACCCAACCTGAATCCTAGTTTAACTAAGGTCCACCCACCTAGGGCTGTGAATTGGATAAAAATATACATTACACAATGTTTCACCTCTTACAATGTCTAGAATACAACACATGTCTAAATTGTTACACCAAAACCCTAGGGTCTAATCATATCTTGTAATAATTTCCCTTCTTCAAGGGGTGATCCAAACTCCGAAACTATATCCACTAAGTCATAGTATGTCTGTAATCACCTCCCAGGAGGTTTTTAGGCTCTCTCATGTCTCAATATTTCTGGTCTCATATCTCGTCGGACATGGATTCAAGACAGTGCATAGGGGTTGTTCATGAGCCCCAAAACTCATCCATAATAATTAATCATTAATTAATTATAGTTAAACTATTCTATTAAATTAAATTTTACCATGGGAATTTCCCTAAGTGGGGTCCCCAAACATCAACATACAATATAACCAAAACATAAAATTCTATAATGTAGTTATATGGAAACACATACCTCATATGGAACCCTTATTTTTATCACAAAGGGATGAAAATATCTTCAATGTCCAGTCCAATACCTTATAACCTTAGGCTTGATCAAATGAGGCCATTAAAATGCATTAAATTACTATATCCAAGGAAACATAAATAATTAATTAATTATAACAATTATAACTAATTAATCAATTAAATTCAAACTTGATATAATGTTGGGTATCTCAAAAAATGAAAAATTACCTCTAGAACTTTGAGAAATAGGGTGTCGGCCACCCCTGGTAAACCCCCAAACCATAGACAAGTGAAATCCCCAACATACACCCCCCAATTTATCATTAAATTGTTTCAATTTTAATGAAAACCCAATGTAAAATCTATAACATTAACTACCATTGTCAAAACAAAGATGCACCACAGATAGAAATTATCTCTGTTCACCCCCTTTATAGGAAGAGAAGATCCCCATTATGCCCAGATAATTCCACCAAGCTTTATAAGAATTACTTCAAATCTCTATTCAATAAAACCTAACGTAACGAAGAAAGAGAGATAAAAATCCATAGAGCTCACTAGATTCTAATATAAACCTAAAATCACCAACTATTGGACTCAAAATACTATCTAAATCAAGGGTAACCAGGAACCTAGGGATATAGTAGAGGTTCAACAACATTTAGTGAGTAGAAAAAGAGAAATGGGGATTTATCCATAATAAATAGGAGGGTAAAATTTAATTTTCCCCACTTTAATGAGAAGCACGGTTTTTTCACTTGGTTTCCAATCAATGTACTAGCCATGCCGTTGGAAATACCTTAACCCTCCACCTCATAGGGTTTGGTCACATGGTATTCCAAACATTTCTCCAGCCAAAATGGTGGCCTGGTAACCACAATGTACACTTCCATGGTTTCCTCTAAAATATTGCATTGTTTTACCTAAATCAGGAACCAACCAATGAATCTTATCATACTCTTAATAAAGTGAACTAAAAGGTTATCAAGCCTTAGGGTTCCACATAGTTTTCCCTAGACCACATTCCCCAAACAATGTGACCTATCTATAAATAACCATAACTCCAAAAATATAACCCTAACCCTACAAACTCAACTAAGCACTCAATATACCTTCTGAGCCTCATTTTGTTTCTAAAAATATCACTTTTTGTATTTATAATTATTGAAATTTTCAAATCATATGGATATAGTATACTTAAAACCCCACTTTAACACTTCTCATACCCAAGAAGCATCAGTTAACTTCTAACTGAGCAGCCTGACCTACCACAGTCATGCATCCATTCTCAAATTATCATGTCCCCCCTTTGAACAACCAACACAATTTAAATGCACCGCTACAAATATAAGGCACTTAATCCATCCAAATCCCAACTAATTCTCAAATACACTACCAAAATACAAATAAAATACATTAAAATTCCTGTTTATCTTGATAAATGACCATGTCTTCATACAATTCATCATCTAGAGTATAGAGCTCCTCTCCATAGGGCTTATCATTAGAAATAAAATTTGAATCCATGGCAATACCTACCGTCAATAGTTTCTACAAAAAACACTTATACCATCCTAAAAACACTCCTAGAATTGTTAAATACACCATAAACCATCTATATACTTGAACACCACTCTCATCTCATGATTATGGATTCCAGTCAGAACTCAAATTCCTTCATCATCGTTTCAAAACACTATCATGTCATCTTTTCCTCAAAAGGCCTTAGACAATCCCTGTAATTCTCCTTTCATACCCCAAATAATGTATATGATTCAATTCATTTCAAACCATATAAAAATTTATATGATACTGGTAGTTCTATGACCTATGTCTGCCCCATCCTAAGAACACTCATCTCCAGCAACTGGCATGCCACCAAAACCTCATCTTTATTCCTTCATCCGAGGACACATCCTATGATTATCTATGAATTCTCATCAAATCCATGTCCTGAGTATCAATGAAATTTCCTATCCAAACTATCCATGGATCATTTGCATCGTCATTCACTCCCATGAACATTGATGAACCACTGATCGGATCACATCTAGATTATGACAAGTTAACCCTATCCTAAAGATAGTGCACCTACTACATATGATACAATATATGAATCTGTACATGACCTTCATTGAGTAATCAAGTAATTATCATTTCCATTTATCCATTGGAATTAAAATTTCAAAATAATAATATAATGATTGATACATGATACAATGATGCTCCTCAGAAAAGGGACACATGATCCTGACATGCATCTTTCCCTCCACAATAAGAGCATCCTTAATATCACACTATCGTGAAAATCTCCCAATAAATGTCGACCACTTCCCATCCATCATCATACATATCGAATGGCATGGCCAAACCCACTCACTGAGTGTCACCTCAACATGTTTCATCAAATGACCACCCACCTCACGATTGAATTCTATCAGTATGGGTTTTCTTCCTTATTCTAATGAATGTTTATCTCAAATAAATAGTTAGACTCCATCTATCATTGTTATAGTCATGATTATGTTCACATAAACTAATTTTTATGCCATTAGAATGTCCACTAGTTAATGGGTTTAGGAGCTCAAAAATTCATTCCATTTAGGACTTTTCATGATACTCCATCACCCTAGGTGATTACTCAAAAACCATAGCAATCATCGTGCCCAGTCACATACCCAGTATCTCCTTACATGTATTGATCCATTTAATATAATAAAATAATGGTCACATCCTTTAAAGTAAAAATAATATATATTCAACCCCTCATAATGGTTTCCTCCCAACAATCTAAACCACTGACCAACCAGGGTCCAGATCAAAACTATGCGACTCTTAGACACCCACCTAGAACTTCCAATCAATTCCTAGGAAGGTCACAACTCATTATATAAAACCTCCAATATTGTCTCACACAAAAACAACAGACATGTAAAACCACACACTCATAGGGCCTCACATATGAAAACATCACATGTTGACTACCACCCACAACTAAGAGCCTATCCCACTGGCATCAACCAATTGGAATACTCCCTCAATGATCACATCTTATTGGTCAAATAAACCATAACCATTGACACATCCGTAAACAAATCATATCAAGGTAAAATATGATCAAATGGTTCGTCTAAGTATAATTCCTTTCTAAGATATTTGGGAAAACATCGTATTGTTTGTTATTGGAACTTTCAATAACAGATTCTGAATAAAAAACCCCCACAAGGGGTTCATCATTAAGAATCCAATGTCATTCCAGTCCACCAAGGTCATTTAACCTCATTTTTATGAGGACTAAATTGTTTACCTCATCATCGACAATCTTAGCATAATTCTAAAAAACCATCCATCAAAATGAAATAAAGATAAAATTCATCCTAATATTGTATAATTCATCCAAGTAGTAATATGGGATATTGCCAAATTGTAGTTTTAGAAACTTTAAACAACTGATCCTAAATCATTAGTTATCTAATTAAAAAATATTGTCCTATATTTCATGTGAATCCTATATTCCTTATATGATTCATTCAATGCCCTTTTCCTCTACCAATGAGAGTCAAATCCAATCCACCTGACACTTTACAATGGTTTAAGAGATATAAATACATAAAAAATCCAAAACTAAAAACCACATGTCCATCCAAAAAATTTAAAATCAAATACATTCATAACATCAAGCATTAAGAATATTAATTCCATATCCCTAGTAAAATATATTTCATATTAAAACAAGTGTTATTGATGAACCAGTCTATTATCCATCATAGGATCTGACACATTCCAATATATTTGATATAAAAAATCCTCATAACCATAAGACCAAATAATATATATTCTCTGATACCACTTTTTAACAACCCTGTGCCCGTATCAATTTAATGTTACCTAGACTAATGGTCACTAATCAACCTCATGTATGCTAGAGGATACCAACTATCACTGGGGTTCAAATGTGGTACTGTAGATGGACTATACCCCTATATTAGAGTGTGAAATAAATAAAAAATAACCAAACAACATATATAGTTGTAAATGTATATAATTATAGTGTCATATATTCAAACAAAACTGAATAGTAAATGAAATTTCATAAAGGGAATATGAAATAGATCTAAGATAGGGTGCTCTCACCAAGGGATAGGGTTTCTTGAAGGTCCGCTGATTCAAGAATGATTGTCATGTCAGTCCCTCACCCATGGTGGGGGAGGGACCTTTGGAATCTCTTGAAGGTCCATTTCACTCATTTTTTCCCTTCTTTAATCCTGGCCTCCTTCCATCCTTTCCCCAAATCTTGCTGTTTTCAAAAGTTCTAGACCTCTTCGTATGATTCCCTAATATTCGGATCTCATCCATGGAATTTAATGAAGCCTTGTATGTCCTGAATCTGATTCTGATTGTGTGGTTAAAACAATAATGTTTTTCAGTGGCCGCATTTGACATGCATGTTTTGGGATTCTACGACTTAGAAGATCATGAAATGGTGGGGTTACTTGAAAACAAGCATATCATGATTCGGTTTTCAATGCGAACCTACTTGATCATGGTATGGTCCAGTTCTCCCCGCACCTACAATGGATCACAGTTCATTCTTTTTCAGTGGTCCTACAACTCCCACATGAAACATGATGGGATGATAATATAAATTTGGGTTTGTATCCCTAAACATCCATTATTGTTTCAAAACCCTTTTATCTTTCTCATGTTAGGAAATATGGTAGGATGATATCTGTGTTTCGATATTAGAAGTTGGTCGGTTTGTCATTCTATATCTCCTTGAATCTGTGTGGAACTATACATCTCTATAAAGATAGTCTATACAATTTTTCTTATAATTGGAGATGAATTGATCTATAAAAACCCATTTTTTAGTCATGGACTGATTTTTTCTCTACCTGAAATAAATTAGGTTATGCCCTGAGATATTGTAGGGATGATAAGTAGATGGATGCAGGCTCTAAAGGAAATGATAAATTTTTTGTCACTATTTCTGGTGAAGGCTTGATTGAGGAAACACCCATGGATGTCTCCATGGATACAAATATGGTAAAGACAATACTAGACAAGGGAACATCAGAAAACCTAAAGGTGGAAGATATTTTGAATCACTTGAGGAAGGACCTAGGTAGTCCCAGGTCTACTGAAGAAGTTCCCTTGGGCTTAGTGGAAACTACTAAGGTATGTTCTAATAGAACAGTGAATAGAAATCCTAGATATTATGCAATGGATTTGTGAGACTGTAATGGTATAAACTATAAAGGGGTTATACAATAGATTGGTGGGGAAATACAGACAAAGAGGAACAATGTTATGGTTATGATAGTCCATTGATTGCCAAATAGTGGTCCAACCCAAGAAGTAGTATATCCTATCTAAACATGAACAACCATTATGATAGCATGTATGTCGAACAATGGTTAGAGAGAAACACCAAAGGTATGCCAGGACTGATAGAGAGGGGGATAGTTATGGACAATCCTCTGACAACAATACACTGGGAGGATAATGTAAAGGTCTTCATAGCCTAAGAAGGAAGAAGTTATATGAGGAAAATAAGGACCTTCAGAGTCATATTGATACCAAGAATAAGAAATCCAATGGGTGTAAAGAATATTCATGCCTACCTAGTCCAATGGATACACATTTATCTAAGAAAGGTGGTAAATACCTATTATAGGAGCTCTAGGCAGTGGGAGGTAGGAAGGAGGAACAATTCAAAAGATACACTGTGAATAGAGGATGAAAATAAGGGTATACAAGAGTAGGATTTCTTGGAAGTCTTTGTGGTTACTAAAAGGGGTGTATCAGAGGAGGGAGGGGAATAAAATCTGGAGAAGCTACAATACATTGAGGATGTGATACTAGAGGATCTTGTTGCATATGATGTGGCATTTCCACTTGGATTTCACCTAGAGATAATTGATGGTTATGATTATGATTTGTAATTTCTCCTAAACTCAAGAAGATAAATAATGTAAGAGGTTGTTTTGATTAATTCTACACAAGAGGAAGTAGAAACGATGATGGGAAAGATGATGTGCATGATTGCTAACTATGATAAGAGTACATAGTTGACAAGAATTGTCGTATAATGATAATAGGTTTCGATGAAGGAAAGATCAACAAATTTTAGTACATAAATACCTAGGATAAATTTGATACCAATTTAAAGACCATATAACGGATGATCCAAATATAAAGCTAACAAATCTATCAATGAAATTGTTTATAGAGAACATTTCTACTTGGCTTAAGATACCTTTCACCAATTAAGTGGTTTCTTTTAGTGTTTTATCTGGGTGATCGTTTTGGTTTCTCACTTTATCCTTAAAGTGTTTTTTATAATAAAAAAATATATTTTTTTGTGAAGGCCCAAATAGCCATTTCATACATAAAACTGATTGCCCAATTGGATAGTTACATATAAATACTATAATATGTAAAATTAAAAAAAATGATTGATTAAATAATCCCATGCCCGAATCTCATCCCAAGCTCCATGAACATCTAGCCATCATACTCGGTCAAACGCAATCCCTAAACCAAGTTATGCCTATAACCATGTGCATATCTTCATGGTTACCCAAGTGCAGTGGATGCCTGTGTAGGGTGTGAGTACATAACTCTATAGGGAACCACCAACATGGTCCCATACTAACCAGTATATATTGTGATATTTTCACATGACATTCTTAGATGGAATAAATAAATATCCTGCAAAAAAATATACCACCTTACTAAATTATTTGGCATGATATTAGAGTGTATATATGTAAATCATGAAATAATTCCAACCAAAACCTCTCAACCCACACATAGGGTTCATTCCATAATAGATTCACAACTTTCCATTGATAGTATTATATAGTCATAATAAACATAGTTCCATGCTCACCTTGTTACACCAGACCAGTCATTCCTTGACAAGAAATAGTCCCTTGGCAGATATCATGCTTTAAGACTTCACTATAACTACCCCACTATTATATTACATGAAATTAAATCTAAACATACGAACTATGAATCCATGGAATCCCAACTAGTATCACATACCTCCCATATGGGATTTTTCCCATCTATGAATAATCTCTATGTGCATCACATTAATCCTCCCTAATGGGACCATCCACATCTATGAAATAATCCCTATAAGCATCATAACTATCCTCCCATATGAGAGTTTACACTTATTTAGAATAATCTCTATAGGTATCACAACTATTCTCCCCTATGGGAGTCACTATGACTGATAATGAGTTTTGAGGGGGGTTGTTTGGTGGTAGTTTTAAACACTGAAAATGGTTTCGAGATGGTTTTTGTAAACCAACTCTAAATTTAGCATCGAGAATCATATCAATTATTTTTCACCCATTAAGATGTTATTTCTAGTAAGTGTCCGGAATTTTTTATTAGTGATTATTTCATGTTTTAGAGGTGGTTTTTTGGATTTTTATAATGTCAATAATTTTGTGTCTTTTTAAACCGATGCTATAATTTAACAATATATTACAAAGGCTTAAACAGATGTAATATATTTCGTCCCATACAGAATCAGTTTAAGAAATCATAACTTTTTTATTCAATATAGAGTTAATTTTAACTACCTATATATAAATGTTTAAAAAAATGATGAAGATATGGTCCCAAAAAATCCATCAGATAAAAAAACGTAATCATATTAGAAATATATATCAATGATTTCATAAATACTAAAACAACATACATTTTATATAATAAACATATAAATATATAGTTAAATATAATATGTTAAAGATAATGATTTTAATTACACAACACCACCACTGAATCCAAATTCAAGCCCCATCACTACCTGATGAACTAACATTATCTCCCTCTTTGTGTGTATCTCTACTCACTTATCCTTCCACCTGTATGGAAATTTGAATGAAAATAAAAAAGTAATTATATTTAAATTTTACCTTAAAACCAATAAACCACATTTCTCTAAAAGATTATGAAATTTATTAATTTACCTTCTACATTGAACCGTCCATATATACAATGTCATCCGGTACACATCTAGTCATATTTTTATATAATTCAATCAATTATTTATGCAGACCAATGGCCTTCTCATGCAACACCACTATACAAGTCCCTTGTTTTAGGATTTTTCACAAATTTCTAAAACCATTAATTGTATTAATTTTACTCTTATCATATAGAGGTAGAGGGTAACTACAAGAAATAGTAGATGTTGTTGTTATACCCATTGACCATCCATATACAATAGGTGATAATCATCCCAAACTCCTCCCTTACATGCGACTATAATGATTCTTTCTAAAGACCTTCCCAACTAGATCATCCTTATAAACTGATGATCATGTAGGATAAGACTCACACAGTTATTTTAATTTACCTATAAATAAATATCTATAAAATTTAATGTAAAAAATATTTACAATGTGATAATTGACAATAATGTGAGATCCTAAGTGAGAGGGAAGATATTACTGAAAATAGTGGTTATCAAACTATGTTTTTGTAGACCATTCATATCAAAAATTTAACAACTAGATTTTTTTTTAAAATATAACACTTATTTTTTTACTAACTATAGTTTCATGATCAAAATTGAAAACTAAAATTGATATATTTGGTTTCATAAGTTATTACAATACTAAAGATTTTTTTTCAAACTATTTTAATTAAAAAACAATTCATAACCCAACTTGGTTGGTAGGATCATTCATGTAAGTGCCATCAGATTTCATGTGAACATCCAACCAAAGTTCAATCTAGGAGACTTGGTGTGTGGAATTTTTTTACCTATATTGAATAGAGGTAAGTAAGAATTATATTATAAGAAACATATAATATTATCATATAAGTGTTTGAAATGATGAAAATATTACCTTTATGGAACTGTTTCTTGAAAATATATGTGAACTATTAGTTTGGGGTGTGATTTCATTCCCATTATTTGATACATTTTTCTGTACACATTCATAAATAAATAAAAAGTAATTTAATAGAAATGTATAAAATATAATCTCATTATCATATTAATTTATATATGA
Organism: Viscum album; assembly: GCA_963277665.1. Classification (NCBI taxonomy): domain Eukaryota; kingdom Viridiplantae; phylum Streptophyta; class Magnoliopsida; order Santalales; family Viscaceae; genus Viscum; species Viscum album. The sequence continues at coordinate 21,806,487 of OY728154.1, forward strand.
AATATAATATTACTATAATAACATATTTCTCAATAACATGTGTGTATCATGGTGCTTCCTGGAAACAAACACTTCCCACCACTCTCTAGGTACCATTTCAGATACCTTATCATACATCTATTGAGTGGTAAATGACGTGTCATTGAATTCTTTGCACAATCTCCATTTAAAATATTTCCATTTCATACCTGAATTTTTCAATATCCCCTTTCATGTGAAAATATCACTGAAAGTACTATGGAATAACATCTTTACAAAGAGATTTCATTCTAAAATAAAATATTTTAATTATATAATGGAATTTAATTGAACCATAATTCATTTAAATTTCATTTATATGTGACTAAAATACCTAAATACTCCATGATTGAAAAACATTACACCAATCAGATATATAATTTGGATGGTCACAGGCTCAAACTCTAACTATACTAGAATCTGGTAACATACTCCCACAACATCTTCTGTGGGGACCCCAAAACAATAAAAGGGTCTCTTTATTCAATCCATTTAAATTACATGAATCTAAATGTTAATTTATTTTTTAAGAAGTAAAATTTATAAAGAACCATGCATTTAATAAATTTAATTCAAATCTTCATATATAAATATTGATTATATAACATAAAAATCCATGCAATTATAATATAGTTATAGGGATTTTAGAAACATGGACACACACAAAACTCGTTCAGAAAATATCTTTAACGTATCCCACCATGGTCTCTATAACAAGTACCCTTATTATACAAATCTTAGATAAAACTTTTCTTCATAACATATTGAATGGAAACATAAACAAAGGGGAGCTTAGTTGCTTAGTAAGGGTAAACAAGGTAGGTTTAAATGATTATTTGAGCATAATATGAAAATAAGGGTATTAAACATTATTGTAACCTTTAAAAATTATATCTTTCATATCATAAATCATAATAATGAGTAATGTAATAAATCATGGAATTTAATAACACATTAATCATAAAGGATTAAAGGAAATTTATCCACGAGATTATAATATAAGCATAATACATGGAGTTTTGGAATACACATAAGCATAGTAAATAATTTCCTTAGTAGTCAAGGATAATTTCAAATACTATCATAGTGGAATGGGTTAATCCCCCAAACAATAATAGTAGTCCAGGTTCACTCCCAATACTATCATAATAGAAAAATATCCTTACTAAAATAGATTCACTCTATATTATAATCTTGTATATCTCATAAGATATCAATATTTACCCAATACATTTGAGGGAGATATAGGTCCCACACATACAAAAAGTAAAATTATACATATGTGTGCCACATGATCATAAAACCCTCATAATATCAGAACCCATGAATATAAATGGGATTCATAAATAATTCATCATATGATAAACGTTGGAAAATAAATGTATGGTATAAACATTTCATCATTTCATCATAGTGTAACCAATGGAAAAGGAATGAGTTTCAAAAAAATATATCATCATAAACATTAACCACACAAGGAAAGAATAAAGATGGTATCATTTGTTCATATCAGCAATATATCATATTTCAAATCAAGTATTTTTTTCCTTTGGTGAATAGAAATGAAATTTAAATATCTTTATAGCATTCTTAAAGAAAAATAACCTTTCAATTTTGAAATAGCATATTTAAAATATTAAAAAATAAAAAATATTATGTAAAACAATTTATTTACAAAAAAATGTAAATTTATAAATTAATCAAAAAATAATAAATTCTTCATGAGGGTTGGAGATTTTTTTCATTTCGTATAAGTGAGATAAAAGATTCCACTTAAAATTTTGTAAAACATTGTACCTTGTTCATAGAATTACTAGAAGATTAATTTCGAGATATTTCATAAAATGTCTATCAATTGTAAAAATTACATAAAAAAATAACTGGATAATATTAAAATTGTTATTTAATTTTTTTAAAAAACATGTATCTAGAAGAAAAAGTCTTCACAATTTAAGAGATAAATAAATTTTATTTCACTTAAAAAATATGTCTCTGGAGTACTTAATGTGAGAAAAATGAAACAAAAAATGTACTTTCAAGAAACAACTATAGTATATGAAAATTAATGATTTTATTGAGTGGTATATTGTAACTCCTTGACCCTTGTTTGTCATGGTTGGTGCATTATTACATAACATTGGTATGATCACAAGAGATCCTATCTCGAAAGACTGATTAGTTTAGTTTCCTTGGAAGTACTAGATACATAGAAGGGTTTTATGATATATTATGAAATAAAAAAAGAAACATTGTTTCTCTTTTGAAAACACTCATATCCCATAGCCTATCCCTGCAGTTCAGTCATAATATACTTCTTCACATCCTGTGAAAGATAAAATATAATAAAGAGGTGAGCTCAGATTCTATGTAAGGATAACAATATAGAAAAAACAATCATAAATAAGCATAAACATTTAAGGAAATGTATCAGAATAAAACACACTCCTTTTAAACATAATCTTCAGCATCATATGACATATATAAATCAAAAAAAATTATTTACTTATTCGCATGGATATTATACAAGTAGAATAATCACATGTTATATCAATAGATAATTTCATAATGATGAAATGCAAAATGCTGGGCAACATAACCACAAAGTTAAGGCCTCATGCCAAGACCCTAAATATAAATTTTGTCAAGGACTTGTTCCAATATAATATTTTGTCTCATTAGACCAACCAATGAATCGAGGGGATGTTTCAGGCCCCTCCTATAACTTACTAAGACCAATACAATCCTTATATGAAAAGGGTGAAACATAATATAAAATTTTGTATTAAAAATAGCATATAAAAAGTAACTACTTTAAACACAAACCATGAATGGTATAAAAATATCCCATCCACAATTAAACATATCCTAACTAATTCAATAATCAGTAAAACTATTTCAGACAAATATCCCCTATTTCTTGAAAAAATTTAAAAATCACACTATTTATCAAGAAGTCATTTAAAATAGATTTTTGAATCAAGGTGTCTTATACCACTTTGAAACTTTTGAAAGGGATTTTAATTTTTAAATATTAATGTCTACATAAATAAATCCTTAAAACCATTTTTCAAACATGAACATTAATGAAGAAGATTTGGACGAAGAAATCATTAAAACATTTAAAATTGTATTTTTGTTAGAGAGTTCTTAACCAAATGAGGGGCGCTTGAATACAAATAATTGAGGAATAAAATAAATAAAAATAGTATAATATCATGAGAATAATGGGATTCATGATTTAATATGTCAAAGTACAGTATATACACCACATAAGAGTGAATTGGTGCATACCAACAAAGAAGATTCAATAGAATGTAAATTGAGATGAAATCCATTATAAAGACCATATCCGTAGATTAAGGTTAAATAAATGACATAATTATGTGTGAAAAATGTAAATACACACAATATTATTGGATATTTAGGGTAAATCAATCATAGGAAATTCACACATATTCTTGTAAAAACAAAACCAATGACTTGGATGTTTAACTCAATGAATGTAAATTGAGTTAAAATTACCCGTATCAAGTTCATATCAATGAATTGAGAATTTTTAAATGGAGTGATTATGTGTTTAAAAAGTATACCCACATAAAGGGGAGTGGAAATTACAACATAAATAAATAAATAGTGATTTCATACATAATCTTTGGGTAAAATTATCAATAAACTATGTGTAAAACTCAATGAGTGTAAATTGAAATTAGAAATTCCCTTACGGATTTCGTAACTTATAAAACATACACACCATTAAAAAATTATCTTACAATGAAGATGTAAATAAAAATAATTTAAAGTTTATTACACAAAGAATACAATCACAGGTAGTACATACACCACACAAAAGGTGATAGTGGAAAATATAGCATGAATATCACGGGAATAAAATGTGAGATGAAAACCCACTTACCATGTACTTTTATATAGTTGAGGATATATTAAACTCATGTATAATTGTCAAATAGTTGTTATTAAATTATACACGAACCATATAAATAGATATGAAATCAAATATGATCCTCTTGTTTTTCTTTGTTAATAATATTTCACTAGTATCATTGTTTTGGGTGTTAATTGATTCATTTTCCTTTATATGTTTTGTTACACAAGTCATGTTTGCTATGTATATGATGTATTTGATTCATATATAGAATTATATTAAATTCATTAAAAAAAATTTATTCATCAAATGAAAATTAATCTTGAATGGTTACGACAAGGAACGAAATCTCATCGTGTCATGGAGATTATAAGTTGTATGTACACACGAGCGACAATATAACTCTATTGATGGTGAAATCGTATGTAATTGGATGGTATATTATATATAAATAATCATTAACATGTGATATTTTTTATCTACATCAATTATACTCATTATTATACCAATCCAAATAGTGAAGTGTATAATAACAAACTACACCACGATGTGGAGATGGTAAGTCATACGCACACATGTATGATGACTTTTTAATTAGTATGATTGATAGAATAATGAATATGGTTGTAACATATTTATAATAACATCACAGTATGTAGAACATATTGGAGTTATTATTTTCATATGAAATTAGCAAAGAATGAGGAAGTGGAATAAGAACATAACTTTGAAAGAGGTGATTAAATAATTACCTCTTCCTCAAGTGTTTCCTTTTGATTTGAACAAAAGGGCAGAATAGGATGGATTTATGATCAAAGAAAAGACTATAGGTTCAATTCAAGGTTTTTTATATGAGTTTTGAGTAGGGTTTGGCCGATCCAAATGGCATTGGAGGTGTGAATTTGAAAGAAGGGTAAGTACTCTTTTATAAGAATGGTGACAGGCACTTTTGGAAAATATTGGAATATTATTTTATTATAAATTCATCTTTGGTTTTTAATTGATAAAAATGTGTTTATTTCGAGGATAAGGTAGGGCTTGGGAAAAATCTTCCAAACCAATAGGTTTTAGGCATTTTTAGGTCGTCATATTAACCTTGACTTTTGAATTTAACCCTTAGTAAAATAGTTTAACTCTTACCTTGTATTCTTGTATTCATACACTAAATGGTTAATAAACTTACTATAAAATTCCATGAAAAACTAAACTGGTTCATAAATGGCATATAGAACATTATTTAGGTCCTCTGCCAAAAAATTATATATTCAGAACCATTATATAATTTAATAAAATAGTATTTGATTTAAAAAATAATTTATATCAATTTTAAAACTATTTAAAATTTGGTATTTGTGAAAGTCATAACAATATGATTTATTCCAAACAAATACATTGAATTAATCCTAACATGTCATAGTCACCTAGAAAATTCGTGTAGGGAAAAAAATAAATTTACATTTATTTTAATATTTATAATATCAATTATTTTAATCTTTCATTATTAATGTAATTACTGAATAATCATTGTATCACAAATAAATTTAATTATATAATGTCTAAATATTATAAATACAATACAATGATGTAGTAAATATCTTTATTTTTATAATGAATATTTATAATCGAATATATATTATATATAAATTTATATTAAAAATGTTATATATATTAAAATTTGAACTTAACACTTTTAACTCTTCTTTAAATATAGTATAATAAATTTCCTTATCTAATCCAAGTGGATAAAAAAGGATCTTATTTTTTTCCTAAGGTTGATTCTCGTCTAAAAACACTTATCCAATAAAATTAGTATCTGTTTTAGGGTAATTATAATATCATTTCTATATTTAATTACCCTATTTATTTTTAACCGTGGTAAATAAAATTTAAATTTTACTATTCACCAACATGTATTTTCATCCTATTAAACCACATTTTACTTTTTGATGTCAGCCGTGTCTCTCATATTTTTCAAATTCAATTCATAGAAGCTATAAAATTACATTTTATGCATATTTTCAATTGTGCCTAGAATGAGGTTAATAAACATTAAAAAGTTGAATAAAATTTTATATATCTAATCTTATTATAAAATGAATCAATTAATTAACTTATACTAACATAGGTATTATGTATGTATTTTGAAATTAAAATAAATTTAAATTAAAAAAATTATTTAAATAAAAATTCTGTTTTAAAAAATAACGCAATGTTTTTCACTTTTCATAAAAAATTAATAGTTTTCAGAAAAATACCTAATATCCACCCTAAGATAAATTTGATATTCGAATCCAAAAATGATTTTCATTTTGTGAAATAAAATTTATAAAATTTCAAAAAGTTGGTCTTACCATTCATAACTGCTTTTTAAACGGCTGGTTTTATTGGTCGTGGTGTGTTAGAACCTGAAGTTGCGTATAACGCAAGATGTTGTATTATTCTAAAAGAAATGTATTGTGGAAGCTTGGGGTGTTACATATATCATTATATTTTTTTAGTGGAAACACAATAAAAAATAATCTCTGTAAACAATGAGATTGTAACATAAACTCCTTAACAACTTAGTTACATTTGAATCGTAAGTACCATGAAATACACAAACATGGATATATATGTATATTCCAAACATTTCAGGATATTAATTATAAAATAAATTCATTGGTACTATATACACCACACAAAAGAAACAAGTGATGAAAATGGCATGTTTTTGAAAGAAATAAAATTGAGATAAAAATCACTTAGCTTTGATATGACTTCGTTGGTACACACGGGATCCTTCTATATGATAAAGATAGATTTAATATAAATATATTATATAAATATTTTCATATTCTTAATACCACATATTATTTTATAATATCCTTTTATCACTCATTTGTTATCATTTATTTATTAAAATCACTATTTGGGGCGATTATTGTTTCATTTTTCATAAATGTTTTGGTTTCTTATTTTTTGTCCTTTTACTTTTATCATCGTTAAATTATCTCCATAATGGTAACTATTATATAAATATAATAGATATTCATTACATACATGTTTTTATTCATTCTTAAAATTAGAGATGTAAAAATTAATTGCATCGTTCATTGAGATTGTAGGTCGTATGTACACATGAATGTTGTTTTCATTTCTCAACAGATGGAACAAAAGAAAGGAATATATTAATCGTCATGAAAATTAATTATTATAAAATATAAATAATATATATTCAATAAATTTTTCCTTATTACCATCCATGTAAAATTGAGATGAAAAACTGATCACATTACTTTGTGGTGGTGGTAGTGTACATGTTTGCATGAACAATGTTGTCATTTCCCAATGGTTTCCTAGGTAATAAGGAAGATATTATATTATAATTATATAAGTATACTTTTTTAATAAGTATTTTATATAAACTCTAAACCCATATAAATACTCTTCTATAAATTATGGCAATGAAAAATGAATTATATCGGTACATTGAGATGGTAAGTTGTACGAACAAATGAGCGATACTTTCTCTACCTTCATGATGGAAATATGGTGAATAAATATGGTTTCATAATTATAATAAAAATTATGTATATAAAGGATACATAAGTTAATATTTTTTTAATAATAAAAAAATATTTATATGATGTAAAAGAAGAATTACAAACAAAGTGATCTGTTATGATGATTACATTTTCCTTGAAACAACTACTTTAGATCTCCGCTTATGAACTATATGGTCGGTCTTTAGTGAAGAAAAGAACCTCAAAAAACTTTCTAGGGAATTTTTGAAGATAATTTCGTCGTTATTGGTCATCCTATAAGTTAAAAGTGTTGTATAGAGGAGAAAGGAGGGATTCCCATTAATAATTAAGGGGGGGGGTCACTCTTGAAATTTCGTAGAATATTAAATTAATATAAATTAATTTGGATGTAAAAAATGGATCAAAATTGATAATATCATAAAAACATATGAGGATGAGTTACAATAATAACTTAATGTAAAATTTGAAAACTTTTGGATCATATTTTTACCTATATCTTATTGTTTTAACCCTTCATTAATCCTTTTAAAAAATATTATAATATTTATTGTTTTATCCCATTTAAGGGTTAATTATTTTCCAATAAAATGATAAAATATCCCTAAAATGACCATGTATGATGTTTAAAACCATATCCCATTCATTTTGGATGAAAATTATATTTTTATGAATTTTATAAACAATAATAAAATATTATATATTATAAAATATCATTAATGCCATTTTTAACATTATTTATTTAATTTAATTTTAAACAAATAAAAAAAAGTGTAATTAAAATATAATTGTTTAAAATAACACTAATATGTCATTTAAATATATATAAATTTAATTTAACTACTTAAATCAATCAAACTACATTGCGTTTCATTTATTTAAAATCATTTTATATATGTTTTAATTAATTGGATAAATAATGGATAGGTGTTTTGTAAGAATTTAAGGGGAAAATATAATTACTAAAAATTATAAATGAATTTATTTAATTAATATAATTTTATCAAGATCAAAATTTACACTTATATTCATTTATAAATTTATTTTATCTAAATTTGGACACATAAGTAATATTAAAAACAAAGAGAGTGACATTTTGTTAAATTCTACACTTTAAATATTATATAAGTAATTTTCATGTAAAATTATCCCTTAAAACAAAATTTATGTACTAAGGTGATAAGGGTATAATTAAATTCATCCAATTATAATTATTATGTAAAATTGTGTCCTTATCACTTAATTTTACCTAGACTAACCTGATTTACCATTTACAAAGCCCATAAATTCTTCCACAGTTACTATTTGTATTAACAAAATATAAAAGGGACTAATTTACCAAAATTGAAACAAATAAATAAAAATATAGAATCCATTTTATCAAATTAATTTTAAATTTTTGGTTGAGATTAATTTTAAAATAATCATGCATCATATGATGAAAATATCTTTTTATAAATAAATAAATTTTCCATCATACAATTTTATTCATTCTTATCTAATTCCTAGAAAAAATAATAAATGAATGTTAAAAATATTATTTAATATAAAATATATACATTTTGTTAAAATAGGGCACAAATATTGATTTATTAAATATATTAATATACAAATATATTATGTCCATAAAAACATATTTCCTAAAAAATATCTATTTTACATTCAAATGAAATTTTTAATTTTAATAAATATAAACTCCAAGAATTAATTTATACATAAGAAACCATAAATTTTTTGTAATTTAGTTTTATTAATCATATGATTCGATTTCATTAATCAGTAAATGAATATAATTTCATAGTATATCGTAGTTTATTTAAACTCGGTGTTATATATAACACAAGTTATCAATAGAATGAAATTATCTAAAAATAAATAATTTCTAAAATATATGGGTGATACATTCTCCCCCTCACAATGATAAATGTCATCCTCACAATTTAAAATTGTTCTTGGTAATCAAATTTTTTATATTTCTGAATCACTTTATTGAAAACACACATCTTAAAAATGATTAATAAAACTTACCTCTAAAAAGGGAAAGGTAGGTATAAAGGTCACCACCAAACTAAGATTACAAATAGTAGAAAATTGGAGTGGAGTAAAATTTTGGACATGGAAGAGAAAAATAATGCTAGAGGATTATTTGATAATGATGGATAAAATTGTTAAGAGAATGTGGAAGACCACAACAACTTGAATCAATAAGAAGTTAAAATACCATCAATTCAACAAAATTAAAGGTTATAGGACAACATTTTTTTCACTTAATATCCTTTTACTATATTTGAGGCATTATTTTACTATATAGATTAATTAACTAAGGAATTTTACTTACATTAAATTTATAATTTCATCTTTTAATCAATTTCCACCATAGTATAATATGTTTCTCCAAATGAGGAATATTTTAGATTAATATGTTATGCCTAAAGCATTAAAATCATCTTCCAATGGATCAAAAACTTATATCAAGGTAATACTCATATCTTTGGACATTAATTAAAATCAATAATGGTTACCACAATGTAAGATAATTCCAAAAATTAATAAACCACCATATAAATAAATAAAACATTAACCTCCAAAACATTAATTACCTCAATAGCCTCATCAATAAAGAATGCTTTAATTTGAAAGGCTATATCATACCCTTAATCTTTAAAATTTTAATTTCCTTCTTCCAAAATAATATTTAATGTTAAATTAATTGTTAAACCTAATGATTAAATATACCTCATCCCAATTAAAAATATTCCAAATATCATTAATCACCCTGATAAATTACTATATTATCTTTAAAAATAGTGAACTTCACCAAAATATCATGAATAAAATTTATATACTAACCAGAATGTTAATCCTTAACTAATCCATAAATATCTCCAAAAAGATCACCTTTTAAATAAATTTTTAAACTTAATTATTTTTTATATCCCACAATCCATTATTCCATAATTAATTTTTCATGAAATCACATACCAACCCCAATGGTTATATAAACTTAATAGAGTATCAGAATACAATCACTTGAAACACTAAAACGGGGTGTTCATTATTTTGAACTCAGCATCAACCTTAATCTTATGAATCCTTGATTTTATCCATAATAAATAAGTTCACTTCACAAGAAAACATATATGATACCAAAATTTACAAAATCAATATTCCTTAAATATGTTCACAACTTTTGAATATATTCTATAAATAAAAAAATTCAATAAACTTCATCTAAGATAGCCTAAATTATTTTTGAATAAAACTAGTAACCAATTTCTAGGTTAAAAATAATATCAAATTCAATCATATTGTCATCCAATTTAAACATTATTAATTTAACATCAAATTCATATTAAGTTTTATTTTTCCCTAAATCATTTTTTCCAAAAATTTAACCATACAACTAAATCACTTTTCTTGGTTATTAGAACCATTAAAAATATTTTCTTAATTCCTTATATAAAGTTTATATTTGAAAAATACATAGATGTTTCATGATTTAATAATCAGAATAAAATTAGTTTAATATAAATATAGTATAATTCATTAATAAAAAACACTTAATTAATCAGATGTCCTTTTTAAATCATTTACTATGATTCATCATCTTATTTTGCAATACTTACTTTTTTTCAATACGAAATATTAATCATGTATTTGATTCATAAACCTCAATTTAATTGTGCTTCTTAATTTTAACAAGTGAAATATAGATTAAACCATCCATACCTTTTATACATCATTCATAGTCTCTTCATCATCATTAGTAAAATCATTTCACATATAACCATGCTGATTATTTTCTTGAGATGTCCCCTGAGGACATCGATTTCTATAACATCCATACTTTCAAGTAATACAAATTTCAATCATAAAGGGTACCTTAAGGAGAGAATTATTTTCAGCCATTGCATTAAACAAAATTTTCATTTTCCTCACCAATTACTTGTTATGATTTATTCTTTTCCACAGTCAAAACATCATCATATTCCTATGAGACATTCACTGGAGTTATTTTTTCCTCCTTATAGACATTTTGTAAAAGGAATCTTCCTTCTTCCATAGACTATAGAAAATTCTATCATTCAATTATTTGGTGTTTCAAGAAACACACTAAGGTTTATATTGTTAAACATATAATGAGACAGTTGATTAGAAAAAATTAAAGTGTTTCTCATTACATTTCTTATTTCACATGGATTAACATGTTGATAATCATTCCATTTAAATTAACTTTCAAAATTTACATGATTTCCTTAGGTTTCATCCATTAAATAAATCCAAATATTATAGCATGATTTATAATAATAATATAAGGAAACCAAATAATCATGAAAAATAATTAATCATATTTTATAATCATGACACATTCTTTTAAGACACCTTATGTTATCCTAGGAAATTCAGGATCATTACAAAAAAAATTGGGATTTTACACTAAACATAGATATATCCACAGGATTATTACTAAAGTTATCTCTCCAATTTTAAAAATTATAACTAACAATTTATATGACACAAACTATAATGACTAATATTTTTATACGTAGATGATTATCATAATTTATGAATATTCATTACATATGGTAATAATGCATATGAGAATCATTTTTTTCTCTAGCCTTTAGAAACTCTGACACATAAAAACCTGGTTTATAAATTATTAGGACCAATAGGGGCTTATATACCCTGAGTGGGGGGTGAATCAGGGTATGGATATTCTTTTCAAAATTGTTCATGCCCCACTGGTTATTGAACTCTTTATTACAAGGGTCACTTTGTTTGTACATGTGTGTTTATTATGATCACTTATTTTCTTCTTTATCTGATGATGATGCTTTGAATGCAATGCATGGAAGCAAGCAGGTAGACACATCGATTTTTTCTTGGTTCACCCTCACTGGGCTACGTCTAAGGAGCATACACCGGTGATGTTCTGATGTACCAAATACACTAAAAGCACATTTATGTTTACAAAGTTTGGGATATATCACTTCTATTCCTTGGATGACTACCTTTATAATGTTTAGGTTTATCTCACCACTTTCCCGTGGGTCACTCCCTATCTCTCTCTCTCTCTCTCTCTCTGGCTCATTGCCGGTGGAGAGGATCACCTTCTTCCTCTTCCTTTGATCACTGTTCTAGAGAGGATCCACTCAAAGTTTATAGACCTCTAGGTCTCTTCAATATCACTAATGAATTCATCCTCTATTGTGTGTAGATTCTCTATTGAAGTCCAACTTTCACCCGTAGATGATTCCCACTTTTCACTGAAGGAATCGGGAAATCTTCCAGCTTCCAATGAGCCCTGAATCACTGTCGTTCTTCAACCATACCTGGCTCCCTTCTCCAAACCGACGCGCAAGTCTCATCTCACATGTTAAACTTGGTGCACAAGTCCACCTCAACCAGTTGCGTGACACAAGCTTCTGCAACTCCAAACTTGCGCGACTCACACCCTTTTACGCCCAAACCAATATTGGCGTGCAACCATCAACTGTCGTGCTTCTTCAAAACATTGTGCCCAAGTGTCACCAAACCACTTGTGCGACACACCCTTCTTCAACTCAAAACATGGTCAAACCCCTTTCTTTCTCACCCAAACCACTTTGGATGCACATCAATCAACTGGCGCACAACTTTTACTTGCGCGACCACACCACCACTTGCGCGACCACCACACCTGCGCAATGGGAGATCTGATTATCTCTAAGTGTTGAACTTAATGCAGAATGAGGAGGGTTCGACCTCTATTTATAGGCATATGGACACCCTACACAACGGCGAACAATTCTCCTCTCCGCACGCAAGTCTAAGAGCGCATGTCTCTATCGCGCAAGTCACTTGTGCGACCAACCCTAAAAGTTGGGAGCCCCTTATCCCTTTTGCATATTTTGATGTTCTGATATTGAAAAACATATGGGGTCCAAGTTTCCTCTCCTTCAATACTGCGTTGCGCAAGTCCCTTTTCCAAAACAAATTTTCCCCATTTGTCGATTTTCAAGCCCAAAAATTTAACAAACACTGGAGAACGGCGCCACCTTGTATCTGATCTTTTGGTACAACATCCAGATCATCCATTCATATGTCGATGTTTTTGAATCAAACATGGATCGTTAACCACAACCCTTGAACTCGACATGCCACCATGAAATCCCCTTTGTAATCAAATTTTTACATCCTGGTTTTTTTTAACAATCACAACACAGATGTTCACGTTCTCAATAAACACAATCACCTCAAAAATTCTTCAATGATACCTTGAGGGATTTTTTCCCAACATAAATCATATAATTGTCTCCCGATAAGTTATTCATTACTAAAATCCTTATTATACATATCATACATAGTGCCATTCTTCAAAACATAGGGAAATGAAACATAAAAAAATTTATCCCAACTACTTAGTAAGGGTAACCCGTGGAGATATATGTGATCACGTGGTCATTATATGAACATAAGGGTATCATAAAAAGCGGATAAAAATTTAAAATCATATTATATATATCATATATATTAATATTGAGTCATACTATAAATCATTGTAGATATTAATGCATGAATCATAATGTAATCAGACAACATGAGATATGATATCATAATATAGTCCTAACACATGGAATTATGGCAGAATCATAAACATAGAAAAACACTTCCTCTATAGTAAAGTTTCTTTTACAATACTATCATAATATAATAGGTTCACTATCAAAACCATTATATTATTCATGTTTCACTACCAATATTATCACAGTGGAAAAATTCCCTTACTGAAATGGGTTCACTCCTCATTCCATTATGTTTATCTCAAGAGATATCAATCCTTTCCCAATAAATTATATGGAGATATAGGTTCCAACCATAAAATAAGAAAAATAAAACATATTTATTCCACATTATCATAAAATATTCATCGTATAATATTCTCTTAAATGAAATGGGTTTCATAAATAGTTCATTATATCATAACCCATGGGAAATAAACGAGTTTCATAAACATTTCATTATTTCATCATAGTATAACCAATATAAAATTGAATTGTATCATAAACAAATTATTTTCATAAAAATATACCATAAAGAAAAAGTATAATGAATTTACACATCAATAATATCGCCAATAAATAATAAGTGAATAAAAAGGTTATTTTCTATTATGAATAGAAATACTATTATAATATCATTAAAACATTCTTAAGGAAAATAACTACTCTATTTTGAAATCCATTATTTAATATACAAAAATTTCCCAAATATTTTGGAATGAATTTTATTTTAAAATAACCATGGAAAAAATTAAATGAATCTTTAAAGAATTTAATGTTCATTATGGTATGACATTTTGTTAATTTCATATAAGGAAAAATAAATCATTCTTTCTGCAATTTTGTGAAAAAAATAAAACAGTACCTCATTCAGAAAAAAGAAGATCCCTTTTAAATAATTTTATGAAAAAGAAAACATGGGTAATAATTACATAAATAAATTATAGCATAATAGTAAAACCTCTCTTCAAAACCTATTCAAAAATGTGTATATGGAAGAAAAAGGCTTTTCGATCGAAAAGAGAAATAAAGATAATTTCTATTAAAACGAATTTTAAGACTCTTAAGTAATTAAATAAAGGTAAATGAGATGAAAAATATATCTTTTCAGGAAATAACTTGAGTATAATAAACTTAATGTGTTTATTCAGAGGTATGGCATAATATTTCATCATCAAAAACATAATCACAAACAATCCCAACCAACAATGAGAGTATAACATAAAAACCTTTCATCTTTGGAAACAATAGAATAGTACAAAACATGAAATAAATAATCATATATGAATATTTATATCCCATAAATTTTATGATAATTATTAAAAAATAGATTCATGGGTATTATATACACCACAAATATTAAACAAGTGGTGAATATAGCATATATCTGACATAAATAAAAGAGAGATGAAAATACCTTACCTTTAGTGTTACACCATTCATACACATTGGAACCAACTACATAATAAATATAAATATATTATAAATATGTTGACTAGTAGTTATTATATTCATTATTCCATATATTATTTACTTATAACCTTTTATCACCTATTTCTAAACAACTATTAATTAAAGTCATTTTTACAGGTTATATCTGTTTCATTTTTCATTTGTGGTTTGGTTCTATGGTTTTGGTCCTTGTACGTTCATCATGGTAACATAATACCAAATTATCTAATCATTATATTAATATCATATATTTTAATTATATAAATTATTATATTCATTTATAAATATAGAGATAGAAAAATGACTTATACAGTTCATGGAGATGGTAGGTTGTATGTACGCATGAATGTGGTTTTCAATATTTGATATATGAACAGAAAGAATAGTAAATATTAAATCACCTAAAAATAATAATTATTATATAATATAAATCATATAAATATATAAAACCAGTATTTATTATCATCCATGTAAAATAGAAAGAAAAAACGAGTCACATCACTTCGTGGTGGTGGTAGTCCACACGTTTGCATAAACTACATTACTATTTTCCAATAATTTGGAATTCAATAAGGTAGATACAATATTATGAATATATTATATCACCTATGCAATAATTATTATATATAAACATTAAAACCATTAAATTCACATTCAAAAATTTTTGAGTGGAAAAATGAATTGTATTGCTACGTGGAGATGGTAAGTTGTACACATGCAAGAGTGATACTTTCATATCCCATTTGATGGAAATAGGATGAATAAAGGTGGGTTTTATAGTTATTATAGAATTTAATTATATATAGGATAATTAATGTATTATTTTAATAATAATATTGTATATTTAGATAAGTTAATGGAATAATTAAAATGAAAGTGATCGATTAAGGTGATTACCTCTTATTTGAAACAACTCCTTTATATATCCAATTAAGGTCTGTATGATTTTTATTTGAGAATAAAAAGACATCTATAATGTGTCAATGGGAATTTTAAATATAATTTTAAAAGGTTTGGTTGTCCTAGAAGGCTTAATGTGGTGTAAAGAATAGAAAGGAAGGGTTCCCATTTATAAATGAGGGGAGGGGAACTCTTGGAATCACATAAAGGATAAAACTAATTTAAATTACTTTTTATGTTAAAATGGATCTAAATTGATAATATTATAATATTATGATGTGTATGAGTATAAATAATATCACAAAATAATAGGTATATTTGTTTGGATTGCATTTTCACACTAAAATTTTATTAACCCTTCGATAACCCTTTTTACAATTAGCATAATATTTAAATTTTTATACAAATTAAGGGTTAATAATGTTACAATAAAATAACCAAAATCCATAAATATACTATGTTTTATTTTTACATCCATATCTCATTCATTTTTCATATATATTTTTTAATTTTATATCAATTGACGAAATATTATGTATTATAAAATATCATTAATCTCATTTTTAATGTTATTTAGTTAATTTGACATTAAATACATCAAAAAAATGGAATAAAAATATAATTATATAACATAAAAATAAAATTTCATATTCATATATAAAATTCATGTAACACATTTACACACTCAAATTATATTACTTTCTATATTTTGAAAATCATTTTATATATGTTTTCACTAATCGGAGAAATATGACATCGGTGTTGGATAAGAATATAATGTCATTACATAATTACTAAAAATTATATATAAATTTGATTATATGAAAATAATTTAATTAATTGTAATATTAAAACTGATTTTCATTAATAACTTTTTTTTCCTATGTGGACAGATAATAGATATTTCAAATTAATAGAGTAACATTTTGTAACATTCATTTCTTTAAATATTATATAGGTTGTTTTCATGTAAAAGTTACCATAAAATAATTTATTTCGAGAGTAAACTTATAAGGGTCTAATTTATTTCATCAAATAAAAATTATAACGAAATTTTATTGACTAATCACTTATTTTCAACATCTATTATCCTTGTATATCCTTTATCGAGGAGATAATTTTTATAGTGATTACTATATATATTGATAAAAAATAAAGGTGAACTATTTACCAAATTTTAATGGCTTGATCAAAATATTTAATCCATTGTATCAAATTGAATTTATATAAGTTGAAATAATTATTTTTAAAATAAGCACATAACACACAATGAAAACACATTTTTAGACAAAATATATTTGTAAGAATAAAACTTGGTTTATTCTTATCCCATGCATAGAGAAATATTTAATTAATGTTAGCATTATTTTTCTTATATATAATATAAAAATTTCATTAAAATAATTCACAAATAGATATTAATTTAATTTATTAAGATAACAAAACATTGTGCATTTAAAAACAGTTTTTAAAAAAAATATCTTTTTTCATTCAAATGTGTTTTATTTGTATTTTCTAAAAATGTGTACTCAAGGAGTTTATTTATAAAAATGTAACCATGAATTTTTTATAATTTAGTTCTCCCTATTCGTACTCCCCAATTCGAATGGCTAGGAAATCACTATAATTTAATATTATCTCACAATATATTTGGACTCGATGTTGGGTGTAATTAAAGCTATAGGAGAAATCAAATTATTTAAAGATAAATATTTTCTAAAATCATATAGTGTTACAATATTGATTCAAATTTTTATAAAAAATCATTTGTTTTTGTAAAAGAGTGAAATAAATTTATTAACATTAAAATCAAGTTCAATTACTATCTCCCTCTAATATACTCATGAAAAAATATAACTGACCACCTACTCCCTCACTATATGGCCATTGAATGATGAACCTAAAAGAATCAGGAGGAAAAATTCCAGATAATGATGGGAGGGAGATAGAGATTGTTGAAGGTGCTAATAGGACTGAGATGGAGGGTCTGTAATATTCTTATGGGATGGAGATGGAGGTAATATTATATGTTATAGAGAGGGATACCAAGGGATTATCAGGTAACATTGATTGTGTATGTATGGTCTGGGGAACATCACCACGAAATAAAATATTATTATTAAATCATATATTCCTCAAAATTCATATCATTTAAATAAGTAAAAATACCTTAAAAATATAGGTCTTGAATGATTCATGAAGAAAAATAAATATAGAAATGATAATAGATGCACAATACTTTAAAAGATAATATACATAGTTGTGTTAACAAATGAATCCACATACAAACAAATAAATAATTTATTTTTAAAAGTTGAAACTCGTGAATAAAAATAAATTTAAATATGATAACAAAACAAATTTAGTGGAAATGAATAACATGTCTTGTGGGTACTTGATAAGTTAATAGAAGATTTTGCATAAAATCATTTTTCCTTCAATCATATATTTATCATGTCATATAATTAATTCTTCTACTTTATAAATCCTTAAAAGGTGAATATTTTCAATATCATGAAGGAAAAATATGTCAATATCAATTTTTGAATTGGATTAAATTTCAATGTTCATATATTACACTTAATCACCCATTTCATACATGTCTCATTTTTAATGTGAGTAACTACCTCCGCCCTTAATCCATAATATATTCCACATAATATTAAAAATTTTCTTACTATTAGAATAGTTTCAGATCATGTACATGATATTAACCGAAAACCATCAATAAAGATACGTTCAAAAAATTAAATCACAGTGCATCTCTTTTACTACCCCTATAAATATTGGTCGCAGTCATTTAAATAAAACTACTGAAAACTGATCATGGAAGTTTGATTTGATAATATATATCACTTTCTACAGTAACCCAATTCATAAAATGTAAATATACCATTGTTAATTGTTTTTAAACCCTATTCTCAATTGTATATAATTTTTTTGAATCCTTTCACATTGTAAGCATAAAACATTATTGTATGTTTTAGAGGTCCTAGAACTAGAAACATCAAATCTTCTAAAAACTCAGTCCAAGTATTAGTATTCATGATTTTAAAAACATATTTCACACTATTAAATTCACAAACTATATATTTCAACCTAATATCCATGTTGATTTCAATATTTATGAACTTACACGATATGAAAACCAATCTATAATCTCGTTATGAACAAATTTTGTTATATCATTCCCATTTCATATTTTAATTCTCATGAATCTCTTTGTTTGTATACTAAGATATTTAATAAATTAATCTACAATTTCACAATTATGTGTCACATATCTATGTTCTTGTAATAATTTCATTTTTTCAGTTTTATATTTGAAATCAATCCAACTCTCCATCCAATAGCATGAAATATTTCTGAGTTCTCATGTAATTTATATTGAGTCGATATATCATAAACTCATCCAACTCAATTGAAAATTTCCACAATATCATCTTAGTATTTAGAATAGAAGATAATAAACTCCATTAAAAACTAGCCTTCGAAAATAGAACCTTCTAGTTGAGATTTAGTTTTCACCATGATTTCAAATAACTAAACCATTTATAAAATAATTTGAATAAATCATAGTTATACATTTAATGAAATGGAAATTATTTAATTAAGATGACAATCATATGAATAAATTACTTCTCAATTGTATACATCCATCTATAATTTATATAACCTCCAAATGTGGTTTCATCATCTAAATGCATAGTCAAATTCATCATGATAGTAAAAAAATATAAAGGGAAGAATCATCTCTATTTCCCAAAGTGTCAAGACGAATCTATCTTGAACCTTGTCATTCTCAACTGGTTGTAGAGTAACTGGTTGTAGAGTTTTCTCTAATAGTTGTCTAAAGAATATCCAAAATTGGAGTATAAATACATTAAACATTTAATGTAACAATATCGATACTGCCAATGGTATAAAATACTATATTAGAATATGTGAATCATGACTTTTGAATCTATTCAAATAAATATGCTTTAAGTCGAAACTTCTAATAGTTCTTTGTCCAAAACGGGACCTGCTTTCCAAAAGTAGGAGTTCTTTAAGCTTGAACATTACGACACATAGGAACATGAATTGGTTGAGAGGATGGGAGGTCCGACTCATCAAACCCTTTTGGGGGAATTATTATCTAATCTAGGACTCACTTTATAAATTTAAGATATTTTCATGAATCCTTATTAATTCACCAAGTATAAAATAAGTTTCCCCTTGAATTTTCAATCACTTATGGACATGTGTAAATTTTAGAATCATCAGTATGTATTCAAGGTTCTTCATTAATGGATATATTTGTATGTATTCAAGGTTCTCCATCAATGGTATCCATTCACACACTATTTAGATATTCTTTTAATCATTGTTATGATGACACTAGTTTTTAAGCCACTTAGTGGGGCACTATGGAATTTATTGTCATCCTGGAAATGAAGGTTTGTTTTGATATTTGGATCGTACCAATAGAATGGGATACCAACGTGTCCTTGTGAAAGGAATCAGAACCCTCGTAGTTCGGTTCCACTGAATGGAACACAACATACCATTTAGAGTCATCTGATAAGGACCTAGTTATACAGTTTAACATCATGTGGTATGGAAATCTAAGCGAAAGGTGGTTCCTGAAAGTATGATGTGGTAATTATGCTGAAATAACCCCATAAGCATGGAAATGAAATGGGTTTCCATGTTATATTAGACCATCTTTGTAATGTGGCCCAAGGAGAACAAGTTTGATTTAAGGTTTGGATTCTGAACATCATGGACGATTTTTATGTATCCCATTTGAATTGGACTCAAATCCCACGTAGTTCGATAAGTCTCATAGGATAGTATAGTTCTTTGAGAAAGATTATTTTTTAATAACTTCTTAATAAAGGATTCCTTAATTATTTGGGGGTTTAATTGGGGGCTTATTCCCAAGGAGTTCCCTTGAAGAGGATATCCAGTAATCTTGGGCCATGATAAGTCTTCCTAAGTATACTGGTTTGAATAGGAATTAGAGTTCTAATAGTTCATTCACCGTGAGTGTTTGTGCACATGTTATAATCATTGCGAATATCTAAGCCCACATGAGTTATGCTCGATGTGGGAAACAAGAGGATATGAAAGATTTAACAATGACACACACACTTTTCCTCCTCCGTTTGTAGAATATGGAACACCTACCGCAGTGATGGTGGATGAGGATGAGGCGACCCGAGAGGAGGGTGAGGTGACCAACCTTTCCTCTATTCAATTTACATTGGACAGGGGTCCAATGGATGGATAAAGGGATGATGTTTAGTGGCTTACACTAGGATGGAATCCCTCAAATTGTTCCTAGTAGGGGAGGGAGACTACTATTTTGTTAAAAAGGAAAAAGTATGTATGAAATATACCTTCCCTACAAGAAATTTGATGTTCCAACTCTTTGATATGGGAGAGGTTAGGACCCAAACCCTTTTTCTAAGAACTGGGAACTTCCCAGCATTTTCCCTGGGAAAATTTTCCATGTGATTGTGGATATAAAAACCCACAGACGCTCCATGAATCCTAACCCCATTGTGAAAAAAACTCAGGAAACCTCTGAATGTGGAGATATAAACCCAAATAGGATACATGCGGATGTGCCTTTCCCAAAGGTTTGAGATGTTATGAGGTTTTTGTGGAGATATCAATAGAATCCCTTTCAAATAGGTGATCCAATGATGAATAATTGTTTCCTTTAATGGATTTGAAGAGGCCTTGATGGAGTTTAGATAGAAGAGAGTAAGTGAATCAAATATGGGTTCCAAAGTAGATACGGGAACATAGGTATGGGTGTGCAAGTAGGCTTGGGTGACCTGATATTCACTTAAGTGATGAAAAACCTACATGATGATACTTGGGTGAGACCTAGCTCCATCCTTTAGGAGTATTCATAGGTGATCACATATGTGGGGCACTCAATTTCCTATGAAAGGAATAGGTGGTGCAAAAGTGTTTCTGATTTTGGGAAGTTGGTCGCTTTAGGTCCACAAGTGTTATGGATTTGAAACAATAAAAAGACTTAAGTCCTATGATCCTCTTTCAATTCCTTTTCTTTAGGAACTAATGAACTACCTTGAATGTTTTATAGGACTTGGGAGAAGATGTAGGACTACCAGAGAAGCAATTATTCTTTAGGGAAATTCTTCTGTATAAATGAATCCCCCAAGGGTCTATTTATAGGCCAAAATAAGACCATGGATGAAATGAAATTGGGTGTGCAAGTAGGTTTCATGATAAATGGGGGCACGCAAGTAGGTTGTTTTCATATTCCCTTTTTTCTTCACTAGGGTGACCCAAATATCATGCCTTTTCAAATAATTATTTTCTTCATGTATTTTCCCCTATTATATCTAAGGTTTTTTCCAATTTCATTTTTATAGACTATGTGACGAAAATGGAGTGTGAACAAAATCCCCCCCTCATAATTGGATCTAGAATGAACATAGGATCATATACTGGGGTAAAGTAATTAAGGATAAAGAAGAGAGTACTAGGGGACACATGTTTTATGCGCGTAGAGCAACTTGTCATGCAAGCTAGTAGTGCGCGGGGTTTTAGAACACAGGGTGACTTCCATCACTTATATATATCAGCTTTACTTTTAGAAAATCTTCTGAATTCTGGAATTTTTTCTGTCACCGTGAAAGTCATTCTTCTCTCAGAAACTTTTTTATTCAATGTGCTTCTTTTGTATGTTTTGTTTAGTAGTTTTCTATAACTAGGGCGCAACACGTGCACACCGTTTTACACTTGTGCGCCAATTTTTATACTTTTTTCCTTAATACCTTAGACAATTTTTTTATTAGTTGGTTAAATATCAAAATTGAACTTACTTAAAAGATGATTTTCTATTTTTTTGCAGGTTCAATGGATCCCAAAAGAATTGGAACTGCTGATGAACTATCTAGTAAGAGGATTTATGACATGATGAATGTCGTCGGCCATGACTATTTTGATGTCTCTGACACCACCCCTCTAGACTTAACAAAATATATGATGAAATATCACATAAAATTTACTCGAAGCCCTTGTTTTCCACTATATAGCTATGGACATTTGCAAGAATTCAATATCCCAGACATGAAGAATTATGTCCCGCTCTCTTGGTTTCAAAATTATACCAACTTCTCAACTATGAATGTTTCTGTTGGGGGATCATTTTCTAATGTTGGGATGGTATAAGAGGATCATATCATGCCTCCCAACCCGTGTGTTATAAATTTTAAAGCACACACACCCAAGATGTAGCCATATTTCTATTCATCCATCTTTTGGGATTATCAGACAGATCAGTCCAAGGGTTGGAAGAAACGTTGGGATTTCCACCTTAGAGGAGGTGTAAAACCCGCATGGATGTGGTCATACTTTGTTCTCAATACCTATGCATAATTTATTGATTACTTGAAAGGTGTCAGGATTTATGAGGCTCTCCGGGTTGGGAAAACATAAGTTGAAAATAATGATGATTTTGTGTTGGAATTATTAAGCAGATGGAGCCCATAGACTAACTCCTTTCATTTAACACATGGAGGGGTAGGCATTAGCTTGTGGGATGTTTACAATATTTCCATATTTTCAATCCATGGAGACGTGTATGATTAGTTTATTCCTCCCAAGGTGACATGTAATGACTTGGAGAAGACCCCATCTTTGGTTCATGAGTTGATGAAAATATTTAACAACCACAGGAACACGACCACCATGAAGTCTCACACCAGGAGGGATACTCATCGAGAGGAATGGATGGAAACATTTTTGATAATGAAGAAGGAATAGGGTTCCACCTTCACATGTCCAACTAGTTTTCAAAGGGTGGAGAAGAGATGTACCCATGACATCTTTGGACAACATTTGAGAAAGGAGAATCTGAAAAATGGGGATATGAAGTAAACCCAGAAATTACTACAAAGACACGCTTGGCATGTTTCCTGGCCATGTGGCTCAGTGTGTAATTGTTAATAGTTTGAGACTCCAACGAAGGAATGAGGCCAAGAACCTTTGTTATTGAGGCCAAGATAGCTAAGAAAATTATGGCAGGTTTGCTCACTCATATTTTGGAAAATATTCTTAAGATATTACTTCATATTTATAGCGGGAATTCTTTTTTTAAAATAGAGGGT
The DNA here is from genome assembly GCA_963277665.1 of Viscum album. Taxonomy (NCBI): domain Eukaryota; kingdom Viridiplantae; phylum Streptophyta; class Magnoliopsida; order Santalales; family Viscaceae; genus Viscum; species Viscum album. The sequence goes on from OY728154.1 coordinate 21,830,941, forward strand.
CCATTACAGGTGTTATGGGGATGGATATCTACTCAATCCAGAAGTTATGCCACACAATGTGGGGTACAGGTCTTTGTATGTTCTTTCTGAAGATCTTTTCAGGCTTTCTCTGGTATCTCTCCATTGTCTATGAATGCTTATGACATCAAGGGTAGGTTGATTATGATTAATGAATTCCATTTCCTTACTTATGGGAATCCACCTACGGGGTGATTAGTTGATGATGGGATGGGAAATTTAGATTCAATGGAATATATGATAGATTTCATAGATATTGTACTGGCCACCAGGATTGATGGTGAAATCATATGCTAGGATTATCCACTATATATATTTATGCATCAATTCAATTGTCTACAAAAAATAATGTATACCCTCCTGTGCATGTTAGATAAGAGAAACATCTGATGGTTTCCCGAAAAATATGGTTGTTGACTTTTGTAGCTGAGGAAGTATTTAATTTAACTTCCACTAATGCAGTAAGCATATTTACTATCTGGTATGCGAAAAATTGGGTCTCATATGGTATTAAATCATGTTGTCCCTCGAGTGGGGATGAAGAGAAGTAGCCGGAGGGAATCCCTTTGTTTGGAAGGTAACTTCTAATCATCATGGGATGAATCATTATAGTAATAGGGTAGAGGTGACAAGGATCCAAATTCAATGAAGAGACCTCATTCTAGATATAATCACCCTACCAGAGTTAAGAGAGCCACCCCATAAATCCCTACTGAATCCGTATCGAGGAAATCAAGTCACCATCATTCTGAAGAGAGATGAGTTCCATTTTCTGATCCCCCACTCATGACTGCGGGGGTAGGAAAGAAACTCAAATCCAAGGATCCAAGAACCTCTTCCCAACCCTCTGACATACACTCTGAATATATACAACCAACGACTGTTCAAAATATATAAAATTTTATACTATGATACTAAAACCATGTGTATGGATCTACATGAAAGGGATATATATTCCAGGATTAGGGGATTTACAAGCTTCTTTTGAAATTCTTTATAAGGCACTCCCAATGAGGTGAGGAACCACATTTGAGAGATGGAAATTCTCATACATGAAACCGATGAATCAATTCCCACCATGAAGTGTGTGAAGGAAATTATAGATCATGGTACCACTAAAGGGATTAATCCTTTATTACAAGAAGAATGGAGTGACATTGTGGATCTTGAAGAGCTATGTTTTTTTATCACATTCTCTTGTGCTTTGAAATTTGAATTCTAGTCAAAGAATTGTAACTCTAGGTTAATAACATTTTAACTTTTATTTGGTTGAAGGAAGAACAACTGAAGTTCCCTCTCCACGTTATAGCCCTTGAGGCACTGCTCTTGGTGCTACGAGATCACCCTTTCAACCGGGAGGAATATCTCTGGGCCAACAGACCATGGAGGATAAAATAGAGAGGGTATTTCCATCTCCATTTCCTATCTTTGGAGATGATGATGCGAGACCTCCTAAGAAGGTGAAGAAGAAAAAGAACTGAAAAAAGTGATCCATGGTTAAGCACTTTTTTAGTAAGGGTAAGCCACCTTGTCATCATGAATTTTATTCTTTATTCCTGAAAAAGTGTTTAAACTTCTTGGGGTTACATGGGCTTATTCTGTTTCTTCTTTAAAAGAAAATATTGATAAGCTTCATGGAACTATGGAGGGTGTTGATGAATAGATAGAAATTAATTCAAATCTGGTGGTTTCGGAAGAGGCATTGAGGCCAAATAAACCAACTTATTCTCCCAGCACTGCTCTCGTTCCTACTATCATAGAAGATAGGGCTTCTGGAAAATGAATAATTTTTTACAAGATATCAAATGTAACAAAAATTTACTTCCATACAGCAGTATTTTAGGTTCATAACATGCACCAGAACATCTATCAACAACTGCCGCTAGCCCCACAACCGTTGCTGGGAAGCTATTAGGGGTCAAAAGTTATCCGAAGAAGGTTGCAAAGCAAACACATCGAGTGCCCCTACAGGTGAGACTAACCTGGTGTATAGGATATCATTGTATGAAATGATGAACCTTGGAATGTCTTTTAATGTTTTATTAAAACATGTTAATATACCAAATCGTTTAGAAGATTTTCGAGTTCCTCATATAGAATCAAATGGACGTTATTTTTCATTGTCCATCCTATTAATCTAGTTATACTTGAAAATATTTCCATGGTTGGTTGAAATATGTAGTTCCATATAAATAAATTTATACTGCTAAGATAATTGAAAGAAGTATTGATATTAATGACAATCATATCGTTGTGGATACATTGGATTGAATGAATCTTGAGACAAAAAATCATCATGAGATTTATTCTGAAGATCCTGATCCAAATAAAGATTGCACTCCCCAACCAGAAACATCAAACAAAAATGCTGAAACTGAGAATATTGGGGAGGCGTTTTCTCAATCTGCTGACCTACTATTAAGTAAGAGATACCGGTATTTTTATTTCACTCACTTTTGTTATCCATTGAAGCTAACCACAACCATAATTTTCGATTCAACATATAAGGCTATCAACTTCAACGGCTTGGTTCGGAGGTGAAGCCTCTGCATCAGCCCAAATATTACTAGAAGGTGAAGAAGCCATTGTTCAGGAAAGAGAAGAACATGGAAATTCATTAATTGCATTAATCCTTGAATGAATCCCTCCTAATAACTGTGATTTTGATTCATCCCTAGAACTGCAAAAATCCCTTTTTCTCACATGTCACAAAGCATTGATGAATATATGGAAGATAATATCTGAGATGCCCTTTGATGAACTGCCTTTACGAATTCAAAGACTCTCATCCCTGTTTATCACACCAGGATTTGGGGGTTTTGATTACTGTGAAATTCATACTACGGTGAATGAAACTATTCAAAGGAGGGAGGAATAGATTTTTTTTTGAAAAGATGTGAAAAAAGAAAAAAAGTTGATCAATATAGAAGAATTACAAGTGGTGTTGTTATGATTTGAGGCTAAACTTACTAAAAATTTGAAGGAACAAAAGTAGAAGATCAATGAAAATAAGGTTCAGTAGCTTCCACTTTAACAGGAATTAGATTTCATTACAAGGGATCTTGACCAGCTTAATAACTCATTAGGAGAAGCCTGTAAGGATGGTGAAAAGTCCATTTCAGATCCTAGAGAAGCACTTCATCATGCTGAAGAGAACGGATCTAGTCAACTGAGCGAGCTTCAACTGGTAGTTGATGGGGATCAAGAGGCAGTTAACCAAATAACGAGTTATGTGGAAACCATTTTGTGATTTTGATAGGAGAGAGACTCCAATTTATGGATGCTCCTCTATGAAACGTTTTTCATAAATGAAATACATTTTTTCACCAACCATCTAGGTTTTCATTATTTCTAGGTGCTTTTTTACCTAATCCATTGGGCCTAGTAACCAAGTTTTACTTTTTTTCTAGGGTTATATGGAAAACTCCACAAACTTTGTATCTATTAACTTTTATTGCTCAATACTACCTAAATCAGAGGAAATGTACGTTTAGTGATCTAGGACTCAACTTTTGTTTAGAGTAACCTATGCAGGCTACCAATCTGGTGAGTATTATGTCTCTTATTTTGGGTAGTTTAGGTTCATTCTTGTTGTAATATAAAGGGATAATATTTAAGGTTGAATAGATTTGACCATAAATTTGAAATTAGATCTCAAACCAGACTCAGTGACTAAGAATTTCTTTAATATTCTTTTAAATATTTCCAACGGGAATCTTGAGCCATGATTTTTTTGGTCACCAAATTTAAAGCTTATATCAACATGAGGGATGTCTCTCCAAAGAATGAAGTTACCATTATTTGACAAATCCTTTATAGGAATTGTGTTATGCAGGTCCAACTAGGGCATATGCTACATAGACAAATAGTGGTATCTTTTAACCGACATACCTATTATATAGCTAGCTTATGCAAGGCCACCTAAGGGCACGTACTACATAGTCATGCAAAAGAGATCATAGTGATTTAACATTTTACTGCTTATAGATAGGGGAAAATAATATTTGGGTGACTCAAGACCACTGTGGGTGGTTTTTTCCAAAAAAAAGGAATTTTATAAATAGAAAGGGTTGTTTTTATGCCGACATATATCATGAATAAGAAAAGCATTTCTAAAATAATTTGGTTTGTGAGGAATGGTTAAATTTTTTCAGAAATAAGAATTTATGATATCATATTGTGCAGTTTTAAGTCATGCCCTAAGGACATTGTATTATGCAGTTTTAAGTCATGTACTGAGGACATTGTGTGGTTTTAATTTAATGTCTTTAGATCTGACCAAATGTATGAGACTCTCTCAATTTCTTGATAATTTTATTGGAATCATATTATCACATTTCAGTATGGAAGTGAAGTTTGTAAACAACGATTTGTGAATTTCTAAATCTGATGAATGATATGGAAAAGGGGATAAAAGAATTAGAGGAAGTCCTTGTCATGAAGGAATTTACCATTATTTAACAAACCTTTTATGGGGGTTGTGTTGTGCAAGGCCAACTGGGCATATGCTACATTTAAAAATTGTGGCATATTTTGACTGACATAACCATTTTGTAGGAAAATTATAAAAGGCCACCTAAGGGCACATACTACATACTCAGGAAAATTAGCTCTAAGAATTCTGACATTTTATTACCAAAATCCAAAGAAAGTTTATAGAGATTCAGATTTTCCAAAGCAAAAAAGTTAGGTTTATGGAGAAATGTACCTGAATATGGAGAGGATATTTCAAAACCAAATTTCCAAAGAATCAGAGGAATAGGACTTCTATAAAGGTCTAACCCAAACGTAGGAGGTATGGTGTCTATAGTTTTAGAACATACAACTAGGACCAATAATGGAAAGAGTATATGAAATGTGGCCATGTGATTACAATGTTATTTCCTATTGATTTGAAAACCCATAGAGGGAAATTTGTAAGTCATTGTCTTGAAGACTTTGAGATCGAGAGAAAGATAATGGGACAAATATACATGAATGAATGTTTTAAAATAAAAATTCTTGTATATTGCTATAAATTCTTAATGGAGAAAAAGAAATTATATCCCAGAACGAAATTACCATCATTGGAAAAACCCATTAAGAGGGATGTGTTATGGAAGGCCAACTGGGGCATATGCTGCATAGCCAAATAGTGCCATCTTTTGACTAACCGGCCTGTTATGTAGGAAAATTAAGCAAGTTCACCTAAGGGCACGTACTGTATAGTCCAACAAAAGGGTTCTCAGATATTAGAAACTCTATCACTAGAAACTGTAAGAAGGATTACGAAGATCTGGAAATATTCACGATTAAGAGTGTGAAATATAGAAGAGGGTTAAGCTCATTTAACATAAAAAAAATAATAGAATCAACATTGGCCATGAGTTTTATGTCCTTTAAATAGGTCAGACTCATATTTAAAATGAATACATTCATTGTTTCTCTTTGAATTGACATTGTGATGTGCCATTTAAATTAATGATGTGAGGACATTATATTTTGTAGTTTTATATCATGTATTGAGGTCATTGATATCGCCATTAGAAGTTGAGACACTTTATTTATACAAAAAGAATTTTTCCCAATTTCTAAGACCACGTGATCTATGTTCATTGTGAGAAACAAGGAGCAGTAAGGGTTTTTTCTATAACACATAGGTGACGCATGTGAAGAAAATGGGTGTCAGATTTACTTATAGTTTAATGTCATTTAGTAAGGATGAAGGTGAATCGATGTGAAAAATAATGAAATATTGTAATTGTACTAAGGGATAAAACCCAAGTTTCACTTTGTGGCTTGATGTGGGAAATAATCAAGCCATATATAGTTCTTTAAACATTTCCTATACAGCTTTGATTCTTATATAAGGAATAAATGGGTTTTATTATCACGGATGGGCCCAAAATTGGAGATATAGGCTCCTCTACATATCTCAAATAGATGAGAATCAACCCGTACGTAGTACATTAAACATTCTTTTTCCACAACAATCGAGTTTTACATGGGAGACAGGGGGATTTAATACTTTATTTGAGATTGATTAAATCCAAGACACAAGATAATATAAAGATCAAATCATGTATCGTAAAAGAGCACTCTGTATAGATATAGTTCATATACATGATAAGAAAAATGAAAATAGAAATTGGTGGTTGTGGCTGGGCCTAAGATTAGAGATCTAGGCATCTCTTTGTATCTCAAATAGATGAGAATCAAGTCGTACATAGTTCTTTAAATAAGGCCCCTTTGCAGATCTGATTCAAACATAAGGAAGAAAAGGACTCATGTGCCACTATGGAGTAGCAATTTTAGTAATGTTTCTTGCATATATAAGCTACTAATTTCTAGTAGAGAAGACGTTAACCATACTGTTTAATGTCGTGTAACAAGGAAAAATTGTGTCATGTAGTTTAACATTGTGCAACAAAGACAACAATGCCACACATTTTAACGTCATGTAGCATGGATGTTTATAGTTGTTACGCAGTTTAACGTCTTGCTACTATGACTTTATACTATGCAGTTTTAAGTCTTGCAGTATGGACATTGGAGCTATGTGGTTTTTAGTCTTGCATAAAGGATGAGTGTGCAACTACACAGTGTATTTCATGAATAATCTTGAATTGGTTTGAGTTGTAATAAGCTATCCATCAAATTAGATTAATGAATAAGATCCATTTGAGTAGACATTATGTATGGAATAAGGTCTTTCCCACTTTGGATCAAGATTTGGAGGTTTCCTTCTTGGTATTATTTGAGTCCTGAGGACCAATACGAATTCCCCATGAATAAATGAACAGAGGAGAACTTTCTTATTAAAGGATCGCATTATTCTGTATTGATAGACTTTAAAATGATGAAAATTAAGCAATATTTTCTCAACTAATCTTTCCATCTCATTAAAACTTTTTTGAGACCTTTCATATGTAGACAACTGTTCAAATATTGGAACTCTGATTGATGTTAATTTCATTTCAATTAGAAGAATTGTTTCGGTTTTGTATACCAATGAATAAGGAGTTTCTTGGGCAGAAGTATGGGTAGTAGTTCGATAATCCCATATAGCATTTAAAAGTTTATCATGCCGTTATTTCTTATCTTTACCCACCATATTCTAGAGTATATTTGATAAGGTCATATTAAAAACCTATATCTTTCCATTTTCCACCCCATGATAGCGAGATGAAGGGTTGGATTTGATATTCTACTCCTAATATAACTTTTTGACCTCAGGAGAACAAAAATTATTGCCATTGTTTATCAATATAGTATGATGGACACCAAATCTAGTTTTGATGTTAGTTTTAACAAAACTAACATATCTTTTGGCTCTTAATTCTTTGAGATGTATTGCATCAGCCCATTTGAAGATAAAGTTAGCAGAAGTAAGGGTATACTTGAAATTTTTAGTTGTATCTGGAGGATAATGTCCAACTATATCCATTCCCCATGTGGAAAATGCCCAGGAATATTTATCTGTATGTAGAAACTACGGGGGTTGATGAATGATGTTGGAATGCATTTGGAAGGGATGGCATTTCTTAGTCAAAACTATGCAATCCTGCATCATTGAAAACCATAAGTATCCAAGACTTAAGATTTGATCAGAAAACATGTACCTAGATTGGTGAGCCCCACAAATTCTTGAATGAACTTCTTTCATGATTTCTGTAGTTTCTTCTCCATCAAAAAATATGAGGATGATTCCATAAAATCATTGTTTGTAGAAGATGTTTTGGTGATCTCGACTATCATAAAGGGTAAAATTGGCCTCTCATCATCAGATTTGTTGTTTTTAGCCTTATCTGGTGGAAGTACTCCATTCTGATAGTATTCCATGATGGGTATTATCCATCCCATGGTATAACCATATGGCTCAGAAATTGGGCTAATTTCATTAATTCTCTCTATTCTGGTTTGAACAAAAGGTCAGAACATACAACAATGACCTATCATAATGACTGTCTCATCCGGATTTCGATCTTCCAAGGCTGTATCTGTGTTAGTTAGTGCATCATCTTGGGAATTTTGTGATCGCAGGACAAAAGGCAATGTTGGATTTGAGGGAAATTCATCCATTAATCCTCTAATGTAATCAAACAAAGGGATTAACTTTTCCTTTCAGATAGAATATTCCCCATTTAATTGTTTAATCACCAACTCTAAATCACCTTTTACTTTCAAGTGATTAACTTGAACCCGATGTTCCAATTCCAAACTTATGACGAGGGATTGATATTTTGCCTCATTTTCGGTTCTCCCTTACAATAACATGAAGGAATAAGGAAACACTTCCTTTTCTGGGGAGATAATAATAGTTCCTAACTCAAATTTGTTGAGTTTAGGGTTTCCCATTCTCTTCCTTGTTGGACATCAAGAGGCACCATCACCGTACATTTCCCATGTTTGGGAATTGTCATGAATAGGGAAGACCTATTCATCTGGATGTTCAGTATTAAATGATGTATCTTTCTGAGATGGAAGTTTAGCAAGGAATTCAGCCATATATTCTCCCTTAACTGCCTTCTGAGGCACAAATTGGATATCAAAATGTTGAAAAATAAATTCCCATCGTGCTAGAAGAACTAATAGCTTAGAACAACTGAGGATAAGTTTGAGCGGGTTATTGTGAGATACCAACTAGACCGCATGATATTGGAGATGGTGCCTCAATTTCTGAACTATGAGGATTAATTTCAGGTATCATTTTTCAATACATGTATACTGAGTATCTGCATCAAGCATAGTTTGACTGAGATAGTAAAGGATGTTCTCATTCCCTGTATCATTCTTTTGGGAAATAAAGGCACACATTGATCACTCTAAATCTGTCACATAGAGGATAAGTTGTCTTCCTTCAATAGGTGTCATTAATACTGATGGAATCAAGATATATTTCTTGAGTGTATCAAATTATTCTTGGTAGTCTTTAGTCCATGGATAGGTGACTCCCTTCTTCATTAATCTAGTGAGGGGAAAACACTTGCCTTCCAAAAAGGAGATAAATAACTAAATATCGGCCATGTTTCCTTTGAGTCCTATTAATTATTTCAATATTTGAGGATGTGACAAGACAATGATTGATTTTTTTCTCAAGAACAAATTTGATACCACGATGGTGTACAATAAATCCAAGAAACTTTCCTGAGGTTACCCTGAAAGCACATTTCAAGAGGTTTGTATTAAAACTATGTTACCGAAGTTTATTGAATATGGTCTTCAGATCAACCATGTTATTGGAACGTTGTCTGGATTTGACAACCAAATCATCCACATAACATTCTACATGTTTTCCTATGATGTTTTGAAGATATGGTGCATGGCACATTGATACGTTGCACTTGCATTGTTTAAGCCAAATGGAATTATCCAATAGCAAAGAAAACCATCAGGGGATCTAAAGGTTATAAATTATCCATCCTCTAGGTCTATATAGATTTTATTATTCCCAGAGTAGCCATCCATGAAGGAAAGATCTTCATAGCCAGTTGTTGCATCGACTGAATGCTTTGTGATCAGGATTGGAAAGTCATCATTAAGACAATGGTGGTTAAGATATTTGAAATAAATTCAAACTCTGATATTCCCATTATTTGCTTCATGGGGACAATGTTGTCCAACAATTTTTGATATTGAACCTCCCTAAAAAATTTATCCTTTATAAGCTTATCAAATTTAGCTTCAATTTTGGAGGCATGAGTTTGGTGTGTTCTTCTTGTTTCCTGCTTAAATCCTCGATGTTATTATGGAAAACCCAAATGGTGAGTTGATACATCAGGATTAAGACTGGGAATTTTTGTATAATTCCAAGAAAATATATCTCAATGTTGCTTTATAAATTAAGTATACACCTCTTGATCTTGATAAGTCATAGATGCACTAAGTAGAGTGGGGTGTGGATTTTCTTATGTACCCAGACATATTTTACAGTGGTAGAGAAACCTTCTTCAAATGCGGGAGGAGAATCCATAAGAACTTCCTCTTCTTCTTCACTACATGATACTTCTTTTGTTTCTACTTGTATAGTAGATGACGAAGAAAAAAATCCGTTGTTAGGGGAGGAGTCAGTATTTGATCATCCTGAAGAAGAGGCCACCATTTCTGACCCATCTGATGATGAAGGGTCTTCTTGGGGAAATAATGAGGCGATTATGGATTGGGAATCGACATCTATGCCTTCCTCTAAAATTTATACAACTTCTTATATTCATATTGACGAAGTATAGGCTTTCTATAGTTCGGCAGATGAAATGAAGACATCTCCATTTATGCTTCCATCACAACATGGTGAAACAAAAATTTATCCCATGTTGTCAGGCTCGATTACTACAATTGAAATTATGGATGTTATTGGATCAATGCTTGGATTTGGATTTACCCTTTCAATTTGACTGATATATATGACATAATATATACTCAAATGACTGAATAGGTTTGCTGGGATCTTTTCTAATCCATTCAGAGCATTAATTCTGCTTATTTCATTTGTACGGGATCTCATTCCCATTTTATGATAAAACTCTACCTCAATGTATTGAGATTCATACATTTTTAACAGAGCCTTGTCACCATACAATATCCTGATTTGACCATTCAAATAGTAATTAAGACATTGATGGTATGATGAAGGTATGGCCGCAGGTTCATGTAGCCAAGGCCTTCCTAGAAGAATGTTGAAGGTTGTGTCCTGGAGAACAACCATGAAATATGAATTAGACACAAGATCTCCAAACTGAGTTCTGAGAGTAATCTTGCCCAAAGGTTCTTGCTCATTTATTTTATATCCTTTCAACATTAAAATATGAGATAAGCTAGATTGATTAAGGCCCAATCGATGAAGTCGATGGACGAGAATGATATTGACTCCGAATCCATTATCAATAAAGGATTGTCGGATATCTATGTCATTGACCTTGAAAAATAGATACAAGGGTCCAATATGCCCATGTAGAAAATCATCTTCATCTTCATACATAAAAGATATGACTACATGACACTACGCAGAATCATTATCTATACAGTAATCCATACCAGTGGTAACATTAGTTTGAAACACTAAAGGAGTAAACAAAGCCTCAATAAGTGCTTTTCAGAGATCTTTTGACAGATTTGAGGCATCCAAAATTGACGAATTGGATGGTTCATGGGAAAATTGTTTCAATACATCACACTTTTGGTCCAAAGGTCTTCATTTTCCAGCACAGAGATGCAGTTTTGTAGGTTCCTTGGAAGTTTATGCATATGATGTTGATGAAACTTTTGTTAGAGTATAATCTGAAAATACATTTTGATTTGTTAAATTAGACTGATTAGTTATATTTACATGCTGAGAGGAAGATGGTGAGACTTCTAATCAGTCCTCCAAAATAATCATGTTCGGACTAAACCTATCTTGCATGGAAGAATCTCCTGGTTCTTATTGAGCCTGCTAAAGGGATCTTCATGATATTCTTCATCATATACAGTTTGAGCAGGGGTAGAGTTAAAATAGTGGCTTCTAGAATTCCAATGTCTTCCCCTGTATCCTCTTCCTTGTCCTATTCCTCTAGTTCCCTAGTTAGGTACAAGGAACTTTGACACATTATAATCAAAATCACCACTGGTTGTTTCCCCAGTTCGGTTAGTTCTAATCATGTCGTTTGGCGGGGCGGTGCCCATGATTTTGAAGCAGATGGCAGGAAATTTTCCAACGTCAAAGAAAAATTTATCCTTAACCTAAACTCATCTTCTTCTGGCTGCACATTATCATTCTTATCATGTTTCTTCTTTGAGGATTGACCTTTTGATGATGGTGGTTTTTCTGTGGAAGAAGTGGCAGAATACACAATTGGTTATAATGACTGTGTTCATAGAAACGTATGAGTTTGGTTAATCAATTTCTGGATCATCCAATAATCATATTTCTGTACATTTTTTACCTTTTTACTTCCTATCATTCACCTTTTTCTTTTGTATTTGTAGCAGTAACACATGCTACTTGAGCTGAAAAACTTTTTAGTTTCAATTTTCCATAGTCTACCATATTTTTCAGGAGGTCCTTGAAAACAAAACACTCCTAAATGGGATTCCCCAACATCTGGTGAAAGGGAAAATAATTCATAATATCTTCATCTCATTCATTGTTAGGTTTCATTGTCCTTGGAGACTGAACCAAATTTTTTTCCAAAGCTGAGATTATGTAACTGAGAACTTGTTCATTCTGAAAGGAATAAACTTTAATATTTAATTCCTCAAACTCATTCCATCATTGGTCTCTTTTATCATCTTGATGAGGCAGTCATTTATTCTAATGTTCTAGAGGTGGAGGCCTTCGATATGATGAAGGTGTTGAATTGGAAGCATGTATAGGTGCTTGCTTGAGTGTAACTGTAGCGGCCCCCACCTTCCCTATTCTCTTTCCTAGAGCTGATGGAATTACCCATGTTTTAGCCTTAGTTTCTAAAATAGAATATTCCATCTGTTGAGAAATTTAATTAAGGTCTCAACACTCTCATATAAATTTCACAGGGATCAGTGGTGTGCATAACTCATCACGCATATTTTCCACATAAATTGGTAGTAACTCTTCTTGAGGGAGTTCCATACGTAATGAAAAATTTAATCCTTTTCGTCGAGAAATTAAATATGAAACTATTTCATCCCCCATTTTTTTCCATTTTTAAGATAAAAAACTATTTTATTCCACAATGTTGAGCTGAATTGAAGAAGGAATTTCTGACAGAGATCTTCCAATCTTGTAATTGATCGAGATTGAAAACTTGTATACCATACAAAATCAAGTCCTTGTAATGACTACACAAAACACCTAAGCATTACTATTTCTTTTTGTTGAGGAGTTCCCATCATGGGACCCCAACAAGAAACGAAATGAGTTATGTTTTTTATGGATCTCCCAAACCATTAATGATTGGAAATATGGTATTCAAAAACATTGGTGTGGGAAAAATGAGGTCCACCCACTCATGGTGAGTTTTTTTAGGCTGAACTGGTGCACGTCGTTCCTTCAAAGCTACTAATTGAGTATTTAATGCCTCAATTGAGTTCAAAAGCATTTAGGGAATATCAAGATGAGCTGGAACCTATGAAGGTACAACAATTGGAGCTTGAGTTGTTGCAATGACCAGAAAAACCACTGGTGATGGGGCTGGTATTTGGGTTGGATAACCCACGGGAGAAGGCCTATAAGGATGTGTTTGATTCTTCCCTGACTGTGTAGAAAATTAAGGGAATTCATTATCTACATATTTAGTTACCACAAATAGTCTTTTTGGATGAGCTCCTATAGGATGTGCAAGTTGAGGATCTTCCCACAGAGTACGTATAGCAGAAATACTACTCCGAAGTAACTATGTATTGAGTCTTTTCAACTCTTTCCTCTCCTCTTCTTATTGTGAAAATATATATTCAAGTGAAAGAGATTGACTTTATCTATTGGAAAAGTGAGATGCAATCTGACTCTTACCTTTCCCCTTGTTAGATGCCTTTTGGAGGGGTTGGAGTTGGTTATTTAAAGGCATACATAGATTCTTGGTAAGCCTCTGATTTTGGGTACGTACACCTTCTTCATTTGTCTTAGTGTATACCTTCTTATAGATAAGAACTTCATCTTCTGAATCCCCGAAACTAGACTCATTTTCTAGATTATCTTCTGTAATGGTGTTAATAAAATTTATTGATGCATAATGCATTGATGGAATTCTATTAGTATCATTGTAGATTGTCTCCTTCTGTATTTTTCACGATACTTTTTTCCCATGTATGATGAATCCCCGGGAACTTTTTGGTGGACAGTGGCCCAAAGGGAATCCTGTAATAGTTATGCTATACGCTCTCCTTACAGATTCTTCCCTAATCAAGAAAAAAACTAACTTTCGTTGAGGAGTGGATTGTAGATGTGAAAAATCCCCCATCCTTGTAGGATGAGTGTGTTCCTATTCTTATTCTTCAAACATATAAACTTTGATTAATGAATTTGAAGGTTGAATTAAATGAACTCTCATCTCGTCAAGGGGGGTGGTTTTGAACTACGTTGGCAGATATTCATGCAGATTCTCTTCTAATTTCGAGAATTTTGGATTGGAAATTAGCTAGATGAATTATCCAACAACCACTCAAACCCCTGTTTTGGAAGATCGTTGTGAAATTTCAGACATTTGTGTTGTCTGATTGCTGACATCTTCTATGTGGGTGGCCTGCTCCAGATTCTCAATTGCATGATGTAAAAGTAACTCAACCTCTTTTTTTATCAGGGCCTGACTCTGATGAGATCTAGTTGAGGCCTATTCTTGAATGTACATTTCATTACATACAAAATCTATTAATTGTAAATTTATGTGGGAAATAACATTTCATGAGACCACTTTAGGAAGGATTTGCTGATTCTAGAGTGTAGTGAAATGCAATGCTCCATGTACACCCCATCCTCTGACCCGAACACAAGATGGGGAATCATAAATTAACTGGCCTATCCACTTTAAATCATTAAGGCATGAACAATGAAATGTTTTCTACTATCATGAATTTAATCTTCTACCGTCAATTATAAAACCTTATACTTATAATTTTCCAAATTATAGAACATGACGGGTATTTCTATTTTCGCCAATTTTTTTCACATGTTCAATATATCTTCATCATATTTCCATAGAGGAGTCTCAACATGATCTGACCAAAGTGGGTGCTCTGTACTAGAAGATAAATGACCCAAAGGAAGTTTGGAGAATTGTTGTTTTCCTAATATGTGTTTTGTTTGAGAATGTATTTCACCTTTCAATGACAAGGCATCATACATGACTATACTTGTGTTTGCAATTGCTTTGAGATAGGTGGTCTTTAAAATCAATACATTTTCAATTATATAACTACCTTGAAAATGTGTAATAATACTACAGAGAGGACATTCGTAGGAAATTTCATCAATGGGGGGACAACCATGGTGGATTACAGCAACATATAAAACCTCTTGATCCTTGGTCTCTTGGCCAGATGGAGGGTTTTCGTGGCTCTCATTTAGTGATAGGATTTCTAGATTGACCGAATTTTCATGAATCAAGCATTCATGATGATGTTTCTAAAAGGGAACTTCATAATTACTGCAACTACCCCCATTATTTAGTAATGAGAGGGTAGGATCTTGAGATACAATAGATAACTATCTAAGGGCTTCAAGAAAACCAACATTAAGAGGAGCCAAATTGTAGCTTGACCTTTGATATTCCCTCTATGTTAGATGATAATTCTTCTTTTATGATCTCTTAAATTTAGTTAGGACAAATTTATGGGAGAAGTGGTTATCATGGGTACGTGTGTGTGCTTACCTTGTAGTGGTTACATTAATGGACCGACTACCTTAAATTGGAAAGGGTGTATGTTCCCGATCCTGTTGTCTGTATGATATGTGGGAGAATTCCACATGACCCTTCTGGACTAGAACTGAGGTGTGTATCTGCTCCATGATGGCATGCCGATGTGTTATTCCATGTGTAGGAAAATATTTAGGTGTTTGTTACCTTGGTTCTGCTGAAGTAGTTGTTATAATATCCTAGCATGCTTCCAGAATATGGGCATGAATTTGTGTGTGCCTTTCACTATTGATAATATGTGCTTGGTGAATTCAGCTACCAGAATGGAAATATACATCCAATCCGTATTTGGAGAAGGTGTATGTGCTGGCTCATTTCCTCCATTTCCTATCAAGGGGTATTGATAGTACTCATTATGGGGGCAGAGAGTTGGGTCTACCCTAGATTTGTCATCGGAGCTTTCTGTCCAACTTTTCTGGGTGCTTCCATACGAGACTGTTGGAAGGATTGATGAACACTGGTAGGTGTATATGACTACTGGCTATTTCCAATAATTTATGGTTGTCAGACTTCCATCAATAATTGAAGAAGATACTGCTAGAAGATTTTAAGAATGTGTTTGTTCCTATTTACTAACTGGCACCACATTGGATTGTCAGGCATCCTCAAATGGAGTCATAAGAGCCTGCTGACTGGCTGATTACTTGTAATCAGGTGTATTTTCCTATTCACGGTACTCCACTATATTTATCTAGTGTTATTGGTGGATTTATGCTAGATGAGTCTTCTAGGAATCAAAATTAGGACAGATGGGTGTATGTCCCTGCTCGTTGATCTCCATCAAGTTAGGTTGATGGGCTTCTCACGAGGGGGAAGAGGTAAGAACTTTTTCCCTATTGACTGGATATTGTCCCCAACGGTTCGTTTTTCATTTCCGGGTCTGAGAGACATGGGCCGAACATCCAGAGGTAACACCCCCATCATGTTGGGGGTTAACTACTGACCAATTCTGATGGCAGGCATTGTTGGAGGCAATCCTTAGGAAGAATCCCTGCATCTTTGAGTCGAGGCCCTATGTAACCTCATGATCCACCTCCCTCTAAATTGGGAGGTACTAGTTGTTTCATTCTGAGGTAAAGGACCCGAAACAGTTTTAGGTGGTGGTTAACACTGTATATTTATTGATACTTGATCATCATTTTCCATATGATCGAGGATTGTTATTGACCTGGAGAGCCTGTCGGGCAGCCTCCAATTTTGGGATTGTACCATGATGATGGTACTCTTTTATCAACATGTTGGAGACCTAGAATTGATGATGTTGGGTGGGTGATTTCCCATGGATAGGGATCCCGCCTAAGAAGTAGTCATGAAGTTTACAGATTTCATCTAGAAGAAATCAATTTTGGACTAAAGAGAGTTATGAGAAAAACAAAACATGAAAAACCAAAATAAACTCCATTAAAGTGACATCTTTTAGAAAGATAAATGCATGATTGATTCATTTTTCTTTCCTTCCATTGTCAATTGATAGGGGAAAGACATGTGGGTAACATTATTAACATATTTAAGGATTCATGTCGATTTCACCATTTTTGTTTCATAGTTCCTTGAAGTATCTGTTCTAGTTTAAAAACACTATGTCGAGGTAGTTTCCATTGAATTTATTCATGGAATTGGAAACATTGAACAGTTATTTATCCAAAATGACCTACTTTTCCAAGGTAGGAGATCATTAAGTTTTAACTTTATGATACATAGGAACATGAATTGATCGAGAGGATGGGAGGTCATACTCATGACACCCTTTTTGGGGGGAATTATTTCCCACATAAGGACTATCTTCATAAATTTAAGATATTTTCATGAATCCATATTAATTCACCATATATAACATAAATTTCACATAGAATTTCCAATCAATTGTTAATAAGTGTGAAATTTAGAATCATTAGTATGTATTCAAGGTTATTCACTAATGGAGATATCCGTATGTATTTGAGGTTCTCCATCAATGGTATCCCTTCAAATACTATTTATACATTTTTTCAATCATTGTTATGATGATACTAGTTTTTAATCCACTCAGTGGGGCTCTCTGGAATATATTATCATCTAGGGAGACGAAGGATAATTTTTATATTTGGATTGTACCCATAAAATGGGCTACCTACGTGTCCTAGTTAAACGAATCAAAAAAATTGTAGTTCGGTGCCTCTGAATAGGACACGTTATTCCTTTTAAATTCATCTGATAATGACCTAGCTATACATCTTAATGCCATGTGGTATGGACATCTAAGTGAAAGGTGATTAGTCAAAGTTTGGTGTGGGACTTATTCCAAAACAACCCAATGAACAAGGAAAGAATATGGATTTCCATGTTTGATTAGACCCTCTAGGGAATATGGCCCATAGAGAAAAGATTTGATTTAAGGTATCAGGTTTTGAACCTCAATGATGCTTCCTACGTATAACATGTGAATGGGAATAAAATCACATGTTGTTTGATAAGTATCATAGAAGATTATAGTCCTTTGAGAGATTTGAATTTGGGATTACTTCTTAAAAATTATGACTTGATGATTTGGGGGGTTTAATTTGGTTCTTATTTCTAAGGAGGATGATAAAAGTAAAAAATTAGTGTTGGATTTCTGAAGGGGATATCTAGTGACCTCGGGCCCTGAGAAGGATTCCTGCATATCTTGGTTTGAATAGGAATCAGACATTTCATAGTTCATTTACCGTGAGGGTTTGTGCCTATGTTTTAATAATCATGAATCTCTAAGCCCACGTGAGTCATGCTCAGTGTGAGAAACAAATGGGTGTGAAAGATTCAACAATTACACAAACACTTTTCCTCCTCCACTAGTGGAAGATGGAACACCTATGGCTGTGATGGTGGATGATGGTGAGGTGACCCGGTATGTGGGAGAGGTGACCAGACTTCCCTCTCTTCAATTTACATTGGAAAATGGTCCAATGTAAGTAAGAAGAGATGAAAGTTAGGGAGTCACACCAAGATTGATTCCCTCAAACTGATCCTGGAAGGGGAGTGAGACTTCTTCTTTGTTCAAAATTATAAATTAGGTGTGAACCATACCTTTCCTACCAGAAAGTTGAGGTTCTTTCTCATTGAGAAGTAAGAGGTTAGGACACAAACCCTTGTTTTCAGAACCGGAAACTGCCCAGCACCGTTCCTGGGAGAAAGGTCCAAGTGACTGTGGAAATACAAACCCACAGACACTCCATGAATCCTATCCCTGTTTTGAAACAAAGGTGGGAAACCTATGACTGTGGATTTACAAACCCGAATATGAAATAAACAGATGTGCCTTTTCCAAAGGTTTGATAAGTTGAGAGGTTTTGGTTGAGGACTCAACAGAATCCCTTTCAATGAAGGGAGCCAATGGAGAAGAATCATTTCCATGAATGGATTTGAAGAGGGCTTGATGGATATTAGACTGAAGAGAGTAAGTGAATGAAAGAGGGGTTCCCATGAAGATAAGGGAGTGCAGGTATGGGCACTCAAGTAGTCTTGGGAGACCTGATATTCACATATGAGACAAAAAAACATGTATGGTAATACCTGGGAGAGACTTGGTTCAAGCCTTCCGGAGTATTCACAGGTGATCCTAGAAGTGGCGCACTCAAGTTCCTGTTTAGGTAATAGGTGGCATATAGGTGTTTCTGATATTGGAAGGTTGGGCACTTGGGGCACACAAGTGTTGTGGATTTCAGAAAATAAAAAGACTTAAGTCTTATGATCCTCCTTCAATTCCTCCGCTTTAGGTGTTAAATAACTACATTGAATGTTTTGAAGGACTTGGGTGAAGCACATGGGAAACCAGAGCAGCAATTAGGCTTCAAAAAAATTATTACATACAAATGAAGTCCCAAAAGGTCTATTTATAGAAAAAAATAGGACCTTTGTGAAATGAAATTGGGCGCACAAGTATTTTGTGTAACATATAGGGGCCCGGAAGTAGGCAGCGCACCGACACCCTTTTTTCTTGACTAGGGAGACCCAAAGATCAAGCCTTTTTCAAATCTTTACTTTCATCATATATTTTCCCTTATTATTTCTAAGGTATTTCCCTTTGGCCAATTTTTAGACTCTCTGATGAAAATGGATTGTCTACAGACATTAATTTAACATAATTAAAAAAAATATTTAATTAAATTATTCCCCAGTAATCGCCATGAGGGTTGTTCTGTAACATCCACATGAGATAGAAATGAATTGTAGATTTCCATATGGTATGTATGTGAGACCACCTACCTCATATATAACCTTTTATTTTATTTCCAATGGTTGACAATAGCTTTCGAGGCCCATCTAAGCCCATCTTTCCTTATCCTCAATCAACCAGGCCCGTCTAAATGCTCAGTGTCCCTAAATCCAAGAAAACATAATTAATAAATTAATTATCACAACTATAATTCATTCATTCATTCATTTTCTACTAATCCTAATTCTTGGTAAATCATTTAATCTTGAATGACCATCGGATCGTAGATCAATTGGTTGTCAGCCACCCCCAACACACTATTGAGCGCAATATGAGTTGAAGTCCCTACCAACAATACTAATTTAACTATTAAAAAATTTCAATTTTAACGAAAAATGGAAAATATGTGGCACAAATTAATCCAGCCTAAATGATGAGCCACCACTTGCAGACTATATTCTGGTTCATTCTCTTCATAGGAAGAGAAAAATCATCATCATGCTTAGCTGATTCATCAATGATTCGGTGGAATCAGAACCAAGTCCTTAACCGATTAATTTAAAAATTATCAATGATGCAAGGGGAAGTTCCCATGAGCTTATGAGAGTCAATGAATAATCTCAAATAATTGAAGAACAAACTCAAAATCAACCCGGGGGTGGAGAAACCATGGAATATTTATCAGTGTTGGCTGTGTGAGGGAAGTAGGAGAGAAAAATTGGTTATATCCACCTTTAATATTTAGTGGGGAAATATGTAATCCCCCATACAATTAATGAGATGGATAATTAGCTGAACGGATGCCAAACTATTCACTAATCATGATGTTGGAACTGCCACATCCCTCCACCATGAATGGTTTGATCACACTATTTTCTAAATAGTGCACCAACTATGTGTGTAACATACCATGTAATTATTGAATTATACCTTTCCAAATTTATTAATGTTTATTAATTATATATTAATTTTAATTTAAATGTGATTCTATATCTAATATCATACTTGACATGCAATAATGGGTTTCTTCAAAATCCAACATTGCACACAATACAGGGTTATACCAAAAAATAATATATTACTAATTTTATTATTTTAAATGGTAGTTATCACCTATTCATTGTATTTAAAGGAATGAACAGTCCAATCTGTATTATTTTTACGGAGCTTTATTTGATATTTTCACTTTTTTCCAATAAATTTTAGAGTCTTAAAAGGAGAATGAATAGAATTTTAAGAATAAAACACTATGAAATTCTTTAAGTGTATTTTTATCTCCTTTTAAGGAAGATCCCTTTTAAACCTAGTTTATTTCACTTTTATATGTTCTTTTACAAAATAAACTTCTTTTTTGGAAGTCGGTATTCAAAATTTACTTTGGTTTAATTCTTGGTATTTCTTCGGATTAAATTCATATTTAATTGAATACTAAAAAATACTACATTTTAATACAAACTGTGTTTTCATCTAATTTATTTATATTTTAGAATTATCATTTTACATGTTTTAAGTGTATAATTAGATGAATTTTTCATATTTAATCCAATTTAGTTCATTGGATGCTTTTTAAAATTAAAATTAAAAATAAAAACTTTGTGAACTTTTGAATGTTTAACTTAAAAAACTATTTTCTCTATCCATGAATGAGATTTGTGTTAGACCTAATTTAACCACTTGTGTGAATTCAATTTTAAAAAATGGACATATTTGGTTATAATAAGAATGAAAAATGTGGTCTAATAGGATCAAAATAATTTTGGGTGAAAAGTGACTTTATTATTTTATTTACCACGGTTAAATCTAAAACGGGTAGTTAAAGGTAAAATTACTATTATAACATTATGAAATTACCCTAACACTTGTATTAATATTATTATATGAGGTATTATCTACTACTACCATCCTTGTGCTGAAATGGAGACCTTCAGAAGCAGTTTGGGTATGATTATGACATTTAAAACATTTAATTTAATTTAATGAAAAATATGTCATAAATATGTCTCTTCTTACTAAAAAAATAATATGGGGTTATATAAGTTATATTTTAGACTATTAATAGTCGTTAAAATTTTTAAAATATTACCTAAAACATGGTAATTTATTTAGAAATTTTAGGAATTAAATAATTAAATTAAATTTTGACACAAATATGATGTAGTAATAGATAGATAAATGAAAGAATCAGATAAATGATTTTTGGTAATATTAAAATAAATATAATTTAAAATATTTGAATCCTTAAAGAAATTTATGGATTACTATGACATGTTAGTATTGATTTATATTATTGTTTTAGAATGAATCAAGTTGTTATGATATTTTAAGAAAGTCATGTAATGAATAGTGTCAAAATTGAAATAATCTGTATTTCAAAATATATAATTTGTAATTAAATGATATAAAATAAATATAAAAAACTAATATTCAGAAACATAGTTTATATAACTCAAAAAAATGTCATTAATGACTCATTCATTGGTGTTTTGGCATTCTTTGGTAGTTATTTTAACTCTCAAAGTGTAAACTACTTGATAAAATGATAAGAATTAAAAGTGGTTAAAGCATAAAGATTAGGATTAAAAAAATATCCCAAACATGTATATTTTTTATTGAATGATTATATTTATACCCCTCATAATCTTATATTCTAAAAAAATCTACTTGGACCCATTAAGAATAGAAATTAATTTATATTAATTTAATACTTTTAAAAATTCCAAGTGTGCCCCTCCCATCTCCTATAGAAAGGCACCCATATCATCCTCATCCAATGGCCTGAAGGCCTTAATTTTTTATTGATTTTTTATAATCCACCTTTCAAGGGGTGAGGTGAAACCCTTACAAGGCTCATAGGCATAAGTATTTCATGGAACATAGGCCTTAGAGGAATTCATTGCTCGTAGACTTCAAACATTACATATAACTTAGATTAACTACATAGAGATACTCCTCCCCAGCATCTTCCTCATGAAATCAGTTCCCCACCATAACATGGATGTTCGTCTCGGCTTTCCCATACATCCACAGGTCGGTCCGGATGGATGGTTCAATAACCTCTCATTCTTGCAATTTTTTTAGCTCCAACTATGGTGAATGATCCTTGCACATCCTCCTTTTGAAGCTTGTTCCTTGCAGGTTGTCTGGTTTTCATCTACACTTAAAGTGGCCCGAAGGCCATTAGGTGGCATGAAGGCCTTATTTACCCAATGTCCATGGAGGCCCGAAGGCCTTAAAGGACTCAGGGACCAAATCGGTTGCCCAAAGGCCCAAATGTGGGAATATTATCGGCTTCCACAGTGCCAAACAGTGTCTGCAACAGTTCGCGCTACAGTACCTACTAAAGTTCTACCCAATTCCTCATATAGTATCGATACAGTCCCTACTACAGTACCCACTACAGTAACCCAAAAATTATCCTCTACCTGGATTTTATCCCAGGTCACCTGGATGCACTTAAGAAGTCCTCACCAACTAGGATGAGGCTCATGTGCTATAAAAATCCACCCATTATTCCCTATTAATCACATTAAATAAACATATAAGTTATGCCAATTTATTCCCAACCCCCTTACTAGAATCTCTCCCCACATTTTGGAAGACGTATTTTAGTACGAAAACCTTCCATAGAGGTTTTATGGTGTTAACAAAGGTGCTCATCCGAAGGAAAGGTAATGTTTTTATTTATGTTTTTCTATTTTTTTCTATTCCTCTTCCACAAAATATTATTCTTATATAAAATAAAATTTTATTATGATAATATAATAACCTAAATCCACATCCACTTCTATTAAATGGGAAAATATTTAATCGTTCGTGCGTACGTGTGAACTATCACCACCGCGAACCGATCTAATTCATTTTTCATAACCATATATGGTTATAATAATAAAATTAATATTAATACATTATATTCATGAAATATTAATCATTTATATATAAATATATATAAATTAAATTCTTACATTCCATGTGTAGAAAAATGTTAACGTTGTTCATGTGTATGTGTGAACTATCACCTCCACAAAGCGATGTGACTCATTTTTATTCATTTTATCTATTTTATGATATATATAAGTATATTTAAATTATTAATATGATATTAATGGTTTTATTATTATACATGGAATCTAAAATAATACTTACCTTCTTTCCATAATGATCAATGGAAAATGGAAAATGTTACTCATGGGTACGTACGACTAACCATCTCCATGATTATAACATTATTCATTTTTCATAACTATAGTTCATGGTTTGATTTAAAGGAATACATTATTATAAAACTGATAATGATTTCATGAATATTATTCTAGAGATGAAGGAATTATTACCAAATAGACTAGTGAAATAAAACCATGTTCATTTTTGACTCATGTACCGAATATTAACAAAACCTCCAATATGAACTCAAAGAATAAACTAATTATTATAGCATGATAATTAATGATATAAAAGGAAAAATTAATATTAAATGTTTTTGAATAAAGTAAAAATTATACAAAGTTTATTATTTAGGAATAATAAGGAACATACGTAATGAATTGAATCCAAGGTAAGGGAATTCATCTCAGTGGATTGGATATATATGTCGGCCGTATGGTTATACCATTTATATGAATGATATGTGTGGAAGATGATCATATGGTTATTCCATTTAAGTATGCTTATCTATGAAGGTGCATTTATATGTTATATATTTATTTATATGGGTTTTACAGTAATATTTTGATTACAAAAATGGTAACCAATGAGCTTATATTTAGTGAAGTGAATTTCCTACTTCATAAATGTGAAAAGTATTACATTAAGATAAAGAATTCATGGCTTACACATTTTCACAAGACTAATATTTTTTCTTATTTGTGTATCCCTTAATGATATTTTTATGCTCATCCAAAATTTTGAAAATTTTTTCAAAAGATTTAAAGGATAATAGAATCAAGGATGAGATCAATGAAAATTTATGATGTTTAAACATGAAACGAAACCATGTTTTTTTAAGTTTTTTTTTATGAAAAAATATATATTGATTATAACTATCTACTTTGTAATATTTAATTTGAAATTTATGTGTAATGGAATAATTCTCTAATGCTCTAAACCTGAAAAGATCCTCAATGTGAATTAAAGTAAAATTATTGACATAACTCAAGATTATGTATTGTTTAAGTTCATAGCCTTATAGCGTGGGTGGCTCTACGGCCCCAGGTAAACTTGCATGTTTTCCTCCAAAATATAACATGGTTGTCCCTTAACCATGCACCAACCATGTTATCTTACTGTGATCTTTATAAAATGATGTAAAAGGTCATCCTACCTTAGGGTGTTTCATGGTTTCCTTTAAATTGTTTCCCCAAACCCTCTCCCCTTGAACGAAATTTCCAAAACACCTAAAACTTAATCTGAAGCCTTCAATGCTCACCTAAGACCACGAACTAAATTATAAGAATCATTTAACCTATAAAAACCTCAATTTTATCCATTTATACTTCCAAAATTCTGTTCCAAGTCACTCATAAAAAATTGACCAATCCAATTATTGAAAATTTAAAATCTTATTTGAATTTTCTACTTGTACAAACACATGATCTTACACCTTCATAGAGGTAACTAATCTAAATATTTGAGGAAAATATAATACCTTATTACTATATATCATGAACTGATTAGTTTTATTCATCCATTTTCAATTTTAATGTTCCATATGATATCACTTAATAATTATACATGGGTACACAACCAAAAAACATCTTTAACGAATCATTTTATATCAAAACCATTCTTTACAAGAGGATATTGTGAGTATAGGTGTAATGAATGTAGTTTTATTAATCACCTTAAACGTTTTTTATAATTTATCCAACCACTCATAATTTTTTCATTCTATTTTTAACTTAGTTAATGGGATAGAAACTACATAAAATTTTCTCATAACCCATCTGAAATGTTATTGAATCTATATTAATTTAATATATTTGTAACACTTTTCATTAGGGTTCTATAATAAATTTAATTTTACAATGATTGGTCCATACAAATTCTCTATCCCTTGATCTTGTATTCCAAGAATGTGACTTCAAGCATCTTAAATTCACAATTGGTATATTTTTTAAATAAGGATTACTTCCTTAATGTCTTCACAAAAATCCTTACTGGTTTTCCATGCTCTTCCTTTCACATAGAGTATATAATAATAACATCAATAAATAAATTCAATGATTTTTTAGGTAGTCTCTAAAGAAACTGTTCATCATGTTCATAATTTTGTTCTAAAATTTTTTAAGAACAAATGGAATTATTATGATATCATATTATCTATATCATGTATGGAAAATTATATTTTGAAAATATTAACTTATAACATTCAATTATTTATATCTTGAATAAAGATACAATTATGATAAGTATTTAACTACATGATGTTTATTTAAAAAGTCATAAATATATGGTAGTATATATTTTTTCGTTATAGTAATCTTATTGATCTATTTGTAAATGATGTGAAGCCACAGTAACTCATCCTTCTTTTCAAAAATAGAACTACTGAACCCAACAGTGATGCAATAGGTTGGATAAATTATTTTTCAAAATTAAAAGGTTATTTATTCACTAATTCCTCTAGTTCTATCAATGATATTTTATAAGATCTCTTTGAAATATGTGTCACACCACATATAAGTTCTATTGATAACCCTAACACATAATCTACTTGAAGGATATGAAACTCATAAAGGAATACAATAGTATCTTCCCTTATAATCAAAATGTATTTAATGTTAAAATTTTTATTTGTATAAATCATTTTTTAATTAATTATTATTTATTCGTTATCAATTCACATCATTTTAAAGGAATTTATAAAAGAGATTCATAGTTAACATTATATTTTTATAGGATAATGAGATGATTTTAGATATGGAACAAAACTTCTATCTGCATTTAGTTGATATGATCTCAATATAAAAACCGTTAATCCATTCTTAGAAGATTAAAAAACACTCGAGGAAGGATTTCGATATTTTATAAAAACAATTCTAGGAAAATCATCACAAAAATGTTAATTGGATAAAATTCAAACACATTGGTTACAAGAATTTCACCACTAAATATTTTTTGTAGAAATATATACATTAATCTATAAAAAAGGTTCTTCAATATTTCTAGGAATATATCAATATATGATGGAATAAATCTACTTATAATCAAATAACATTTTTTCTATTTTTTATTAATAGTGAGTATACCTTTCACCTATTCATTTTATTGCTTCACATTATTGGTGGTGGTGAAATAATATTTTTCATTAACCCTCATATTCAATTTGATTCTTAATTAATTGTATTTTAAGATCCTTGGTTTAGTGTAATAGATTTCATTGTATAAAAATCCATATAGTTTAAACATTAACTGTGGTTTGTTTATTGATTGGAGCCTTCCTATACTTAATTTTATTAAGTATCATTTTCATGACCCTTATATATTCTTATACTAGATTAGAAATTTTTTTTCACTTGATTCATTTCCTAAATCAATTAAGCTAGTTCTCCGTCTACTTCATACAGTATTTTAGAAACTTTAGTTGTCAGTTCCTCTTTTCACCCCAATCTTTTTCATTTTACCCTCCAAATGAACCTTCATAATTTATTTCATGTATCCATGTACATGGGACCATTATCCAAACCCCATCTCTACACTGAGATAATTTAAAACTACTTATTAATAACTTCAAAATCCATGGATAACTAAAGTATTTTAGATATATAGTTTGGAACCTCTAAAAAAGTTATCTATTTTTTATCATGGTTGGTAAAAAACTATATGTGTACTTTGAAATACTTGTAAAATTTACCTCGTATGTTGTAATAGATTCAAAATCATTTTAAATAATATCCAAAAAACAATATTCATATTAATATAAATGGTATGAGGAAAATACATGTAAATAATTTTTTTATAAAATATTATTATTCTATATATTCAAACTTGTCCATTATCTTTTTATTCTGGGTAAATGTGAACCATTTTTTAACTTATCCTTCAAAATAGTTGGCCACTAGAGTAACATTCAATTTTTTAAAACAACTGTTGAAAATATATTTTTTTGTGGTGTTGACAAATTGTTCTACTTCAATTATATATAAATATCCACTAAATAAAGGCGATCATTACCTTATGAGAGACTCTATGGATAATTTCTCATTCTTGGGTGAAGTTGTATATCCCAAACTGGTCAAGTTACTGCTATAACCATAGACAAGTGATTTAGTACAACCTATATATATTCTGAACTACATTTACCATTGCATTAGCAATTTCATCTGGATAATAATTTCATTGTCTATCACATGGTTTATAGGATAAGTTCCTTTTGTTTCTTTTAAATTTTAAATATATAAATAGTTTTAATTAAACATAAACCAATAATGAATGGATAAACAACATATACATTTGAGTAAATCCATGTTAAGGTTTAAACTTAGGAAATCCATAAGTCTAACCTAGTTTGTCTTTTACAAACCGAATTCATAAATTAACTAAATATTTCTATGATACCAACTATAGAATCCCATAACTTACAAAAATGACTAATTAATTATTTTATGAAAAATATACATAATATTGTTTCTCTAAAATCCATTGGTTTAGTATCTAGTAGAATTTGTTTCATGAGAATATACTAAACATAAAACATAAAACATTATTTTATTCGTTCATAATTTTCTTACTATAGAATTTATTAATCTTCTTAATACATTTGATTATCAGGGTACCCAAATAAAATAAACAGTGAGATAAATGTTTATTAAGAAGTTTATTAAAGGAAATAAAAGTGATATATTATTCAACATAAGTACATGAGTGAGAATCAGAGTCATTATTACCAAGGGAAAAAATTACCACATAAATCATATGTGGAATATGGATAATAAAACAACACAATTCATAGACCATTTTTAAGACAGAAAAACATAATGAAGAAATATAACAGTAACTTTTCCATGAATAACATTGTTGAAAAATACAACTTCACCATGTCTACATATAATGAGGTCACGAGATATAATTATTCACCCAATTCATTATTTTTTTATATATTTATTGTTCCACCCATAACATCATAACATGTTCAGAATCATGTGGTCCATGTAAAAAATATACATCAAGAATAAACAGAAGATAACAACATGAGAGGAGAATGGGTTTAAAAATATTATCATAAATAATATATAGATGAAAAATCAGGGAGATACAAAAAATAATAATAATATATATTATTTCAGACCATAAATGGTAGAATAAAAAATAAAATAAAATAGATAAAAAATAATGTTATGTTTTGAACATAATGTATTTATCAACAATCATTAAATAATTCCAAGAATTTACCTCAATGAAATAAGGGCATTAATATCCCTATAAGAAGGAATGAAAAAACCAAATAAAGAAACTGTATATGATGTGAAATTAAACATTAGAATTATATTATGGAATAGAGAATTAGAAAGAGTATAAACCCAAAAATATAGTGAATAGTTTGATAGTCCCTTTATCTTAGGTCCCACTTTGTTTTTCAGGATTACACATCATGCATAACCAACTTATGTTTATTAGAACATTAATATAGAATTATAGGAAATTCATATTTATTATTATTAATCAACTATATTCATTAGAATTTAATTATTAATTTTTCCATGAATATAAAATGGTCCAACAATAAGTTTTTTCTAATTATGAATTTTTAATTTTAATATTTTTTTGGATATAATTATTAATTAATTAATTTAATTTAATCAATAAATTAAAATGTTTATGAACATAATTATACACATAAATATATTTTTCCCCTTATATAGGCTACACTAATGGGATGTTCTGGTGGTCATGAATTAAAAATTGATAACATTTATGTAAATAGGTAAATCGACCATTAATGGGATGTGTCAAAAGATGGGGATAGATAATATATATTCATGTATATATAATTTGTTAACAAAAAATTACACATAGCATAATATCCTAAATATCATTTTTATACTAATTAAGCTGTATGTGATAATTAGTTTAAAAATAAAAACGTGAATAGAACATTAAAAGATAAATTAAATATAGGTGGAAGGAAAGTAACCTCATACATGAATTTTTAACCATTGTGAATGCCCTAATGCCTTGGAGTCTTGGAGTGGGGAAAGACAACAATGTCTCTAAGACAAATAAGAGACTTAATATATGTATTTTATGCCAATATTTATAAATGGGAGGAATTGTG
The DNA here is from genome assembly GCA_963277665.1 of Viscum album. Classification (NCBI taxonomy): domain Eukaryota; kingdom Viridiplantae; phylum Streptophyta; class Magnoliopsida; order Santalales; family Viscaceae; genus Viscum; species Viscum album. The sequence continues at coordinate 21,860,744 of OY728154.1, forward strand.
AAACTAATTTTATATGGGAGTGAGGGGTCTGTTTATACATAGATAATATGAGTATTTTATATTAAAATAATGAATAAAATATTATTTCAATACCACGGCTTATAATAATAGTATTACATGAGATAGTGTATTTTATTTAATTAAAATTTTCTTTTTCATACTTTTAGACCCTTCCACCATTGAATTTATAATTTTATATAAAAGAATGAAAAACAGAATAAAAAATGGTTTTTCATTGAATAAATATTCATTTTTGAATTTTTAAATTGCATTATTTTATTGAAAATAAATGTTGTTATTATTATATATATTATTTATCTTATTCAACATATTTTTTATTGAGATAAAAATTATAAATTTTTTATTCCATTATTAAATTAATATTATTTCATAAAACATACTTTATTTGAGAAGATATATTTTTACAACTTACCTAAAAATTCAAATTCTTCTATGAAATACCAAAAATCCACCCTTACCTAATTTTGATGCATTGATTCCAAAAATCAAATTCAATTTATAAAAAATTATTTTAAAATTTATGTTATTATAATGTATAAATATTCATCTAAAGATTTAGGCTACCGTAAAATAAGTTAAAACATTTCATATTAAAATATATGTTTATAATTTATTTCAGTTAAATTGTTTGAAAAATTATTTTATGATTTTATAAAATTTATGTTTATATACGTTATTTATTTTAAATATTACTTACTAGTCATTTGAATTTTCCAATAGTTATGTTACTATTCTAATGTTTTTATCGTTATCCTAATGGTTATGTCACTATTCTAACTATCATGTTAATATTTCAACAGTCATATAACTATTATAATTATAATAAATACACATTATTAATTATTCTGTTAAATTTATGTTTGGGTTATCTATATAATTTAAGAAATTCTAATCAAAATTCTATTGTTTTTTATTTTTCACAGTGTCGTTCATGAGTGTGATATTTCAAGGAGATCATAACTAAATTGGTTTTTAAATTGTACTAATGTTATTTATTTGTTTATTTCCCCACAGTACTATATTTATTATTATGTAGTGTATTTTTAATTTTTATGTAATGGTTCATACTGATTCAATAAAATATTTTTAATTATTATTATAATGTTTCCTATGTTTTATACTATACTTCGTACCAAAATAAGGCACAAAAATATATTAAGAAGCCAAAATTTCATATTAAAATTTTTGGGTTATTTATGATATATATATATATTTTTTGTATCACAATAGAATTTTTTTTGTTTACTATAATCCTCGAATATTGGAATTTAATAATTATAGTTAACGTTCATATCTCTAGATATGTGGTTACATGGAAGGTTGATTGACGTATTGGTTGTGGAGATGTTGTATAAATGATGGTGGTGGTGATGTCGATGACATGTGTTGATGATTTATATAATTATAATTACTCTTATTTATGTTTTAATAGGAATTATTATTATATGGGTTATTAACTAAGTGTTTATTTTTCCTATTCACTTAATATATGAGAATTTCGAGGAAGAACTTATGTAGAACATTTTATAATCATCATCTGCTTGTTTATTTGTTTTCAAGTTTATAAGACAATACTGTAGGTGGTGGTGAGTGTCATTAGTTCACAAAGATGATATTATATTCATGAATAGGTAGAGATGTTGGATATATATTTATCGTGAATGTAACTATACAGTATTCAAAAAGGTATTTATTTACATTTTTATACATTCATTATCCATTTATTTATATTTTTTCTCTTTGAGATTGTTTATAATTATTTAAAAAGGGAATTGTTTTCATTATTAATAATTTTATACCCTTGGTGAAAAAATCCAACTAGTGTATTATTAGAATTAGAATTTAGGGGTCACTCTCAATCTGATCATCATCTTAGGAGAATCCCATGTAGGGCCAGCACATGATAGTAATAGAATATAAAAACTAGTTCTTTACATTATCTTCTCCTAAATCAGCCAACTTCCTATTTATCTTCGCTTCACTTTTCTCATAGCTTTATCCTTCTTCAAGGGTTTCTCCATTTTTATAACTATATCCCATAAAGAGAGAGATAATTAATCTTCCTAAATAGTAGATCTTCTGCACCATCTATAGAATATCATTCCATTATTTCCCTCTTTTTGATACTAGAAACACTGAATCATTATTTAAATTCTAAAGGATCATTATATTTTCAATTGATGTGAAAAAATATGAGAATCAAATATCCATTATTGTTACTTCCTAGGTAAGTGGTTATGAATCACTAATAAGGGTGATGAATTAGTGATACTGTTTTATAATTTATTCTTTTCAAATAAACATTTTTGATTGTTTAAATATTTTATCCACACTATTCAAAAACTCACCCCAAAATTTATGCAATTTAAAAGTAATAGATATGAATAAAAATTAATTTTTACAAGGTTTGACAACAATGTGGGTAGTTACTACTTTATATGCTTGAAGGGAGTCTTATACAATGATTTTATCACTAATAAGATGATATAACTAAAAAATATAAGAATGTATTATCCTTGAATAAGTATTTATATGTGTGATATGGTAACATCCATAACATGGGAAGGTATCATTCTTAACCCAATGTTATTACTAAAAATATTTTTTTGAGTAATATTATACTAGACCCTTTCGATCTTCAAAAGTTTACCTTTAACTCTTTTGAACAATATATTAATTGTTAATTTTTTTGAATTTTTTTCAATTTTATTGGAAACACAACGAGTACAAATGTAACTTCCCAGATCTAGATGCCACTCAACTTGTGCTCCGTACCCAGTTGGCCACATGGGATCAAGTGCATTTCCCCAATTTCTAGAGGCTATCGACTACTAGTGAGGGCCTGGGTGTGATAGTTGCGAAACTATTCCCTCATTGGCAAAGTGTGACATATTTGAACAATATAATACAATAGGTGGAATAGTAAACTATATAAAACAGAAATTAAGATTGGAATACTGATAATATGAATAACCAAACATCATTCAATAAAAAAGATGATGTTGCATGCCACAAGTTCTAGGAAAGTAGCCAAACAAGTACATTTCATAAATATCGAATATATGGGTCAAAGGCACAAAAGAAACAAAAATATAATAGGAAACATCTCAAGCCTTGGCTTGGTCTCGTGCTCTCGGAATCCTAAGTAGCACATCAATTACCTATAACATGGCACTTTCCCTAATGTTTACCTACAACCATATAATCGGTTTGGTCGCAAAAGCATGACCCAGACAGGGTGTGAGACTAAATCCTAGTTGGAAACCACCCATGGTCTGTAGCAATATATCAGTGAATATATATATATATAATAGTTAGTGTACAATAGTAATAGAACTAAACTAGAAGGAACTCAAAAGTAAGCCCAACAGGTGTCTTAGAAGACAATGTAACCATGTACATGTGAATATGGAATCCAAGCTTGTTATTTGACATGTAAGATGGCTCATTAGTCATTCCATTTCATTATTAAATTCCATTGGATTTTATAAAAGTCTTGAGGTCTGGCCTAGGCCTAACGACCCCTATATAAAATTAATAATCAACTCATGACGTAAAGATCATTTAATCACTTACCAATAGACATTGACCTGGGTATCCCTCAATGGATCCAAGGTTCTCTTGGAATATTAAAAAATCATCAATGATCTTAAACACCCTATACATAGATCGCTCATGGACTTTACATAATTAACCTCTTGAGCCCGTCCATAGTCTTTTAACCGAGACAATGGTTCACCCGAGGTATATAAGGTGCAATTAGTCACATTATCCCAACCTTCTCGTTTAACAGATATTATGGATTGCACATTGCTAATTACCCCTTCATAATAATTTCATACAAGCAGCCACATGTAAATTAAACTATTATATGGATTTAACATATTAAATCACGTGGTCACATATCATATAACAAGAAACACATGTGAATTAAACTATCACATAGTTTAACATCAATAAATCATGTGGGGACAATTCATATACAAAGAAACACATGTGAAATAAACTAACTCATGGATTTAATCATAAATCAATAACATGGGAATAATTTACATTAAAATCCTATTAAGTAATCTAAACCATTACAAGGCCTCAGCATAACTTAACTCACATGGGCATGTTCACATTTGAAGCAAAACATTCCAAACATGCTTAGACATGCATAAGAAAACATGGGGAAAAGGTGAAATCACTAATCCTGAACCCTTAATCAATTCAATTACAATTTATCACAGTTTCAATTGCATTATAAATGTAATTCATACATTAAAATATAATACGGGAAACAAGCCATGCCTTATAGGCTACCACGTCCAAGCGGACATAAATGGCCATTTTAAGGGAAACACACCCATGGGGGGTCTTAATCAAGTAAACAACCTAATTCATACTTTAAAACACCTATTCGACTACCTAAACACCAATAGGGAAAAATAAGGGTAAATCATAAATTAGAAGACACCCACAAAATTGGAACGCCTCACTCTAGAATTTATAAACATCATGAAAATTATAAAAAGGCACAACACCAACAACCTCAAACTTGTACGACTCTCCGAGTCTAGTATCATGGTTTTATTTGAACTAGAACGGAGTGGACCTACAAAATATCCAAAAACTCTAAACCTTTGATAACTTGATCGAGAGATTAAATCATGAAAACTAGCTCAAGAGGAATCGAGATCATACCAATTGGATTCTAATGCATCAATCAATGATCAAAAATGAGTTTAGAAGGATAATTGGGAGGCAAAATAACCTCTCAATGTGGTTATTTATCGAAAGGGGTGAGACCTCTTTCCGTCTAACGAAACATGAGGCTACTTACTGATTTAACAAATATTATAAAACTACACGACATGTACTTGAAAATACATTTTGTGTCTGCATAAGTCCATTAAAGACCATTACATGGTTTTGTATTGGGAACATATGACATGTAACCCTCCTTACACGACATGTACTTGAAAATATACAGTGTGCAAGTATTTTTTTCCCCCATATCCTAAAGAAAAAATTGAAATGGATAGATCCATACCAAAAGAAAAGATCCATTTTCTTATATACTTATCCCCTTAAAGAAATTCATCCATGAATTACCCTTACAAGGGTGGTAAAGGAAAATCAAAGAATAACTTCGGCCATTGTGATTGAACATCAGCTCCATCTCCCATGTCTCATCCTCCACTTGTTCATGCTGCCATAGCACCCGTACTAATGGAATAAACTGGACATCATGAAATTTTGTGCATTGATCAACAACTCGTATTGGGATTCTCTTCAAAGGATGCCTCTTCATGTAACTACACTTTCTCAAGCTGAAAGGTGTCAGATTGGTCCAAAGATTAACTTTGCAACTGAGAAATGAGGAAGTCGTCGGGCATATATAGGTATGTCTGAGGTAAATATAATCAATAGGAAACTATCCTAACCCTATCTAGAATATCAATGGTTGGTGTATCTCAGTGAAAGCTTACCATGTCTTCTGATACTCTTATATACCAACATTGTGTAAACACTTACGAAAACATGATCCCCAACCTTGAACTCTAGAGGTCATTTACAATGATCGGAAAAATATTTCTGATGATAATGCACAGTATCCATCCACTTACAAATCAATTAAACCTATTATGTGGTCTCTTGGAAAAGAATAGGTCCCATCATACCTACTTCTCCTACAACCATCCAACCTAGGGGTGATCATAATGGCCTACAACCCCTAAAATCTAGTATGTACGCCTGAAGCGTGTCCTCTAGCACCTGAATCCTGCGGTCTAACTTACAATCTATCTGGTGGTGGCGAGAAGTGCTCAAAAGCACCTACACACACAAATCCCTCTATATCCCTTTCCAGAAATGATATGTAAACTTAGCATCCCTATTTGAAATGATATAATTTGGGACCCCTTGCATTTGTACTGTCTATTAAATTTACAACCTCTCATTCTAATTAAAACTGATTGTTTATTAGATTGGTTGGGATAGTATAACCTTCCATATATTTTCAAGAACAACTCACATGACATTGTTACAATGACACCTCTACCCTTGTAAAACTCCACCAAGCACCACATGACCATTATAACAATTCTACCAGCATGATTCTCCTCTAACTGGGTGAACCTAACCACAACTGAGGTCATAACAATAGCCTCATAGAAAATAATGGTCGAATGATGATCGTCCTCTTTGAAAACGGTCACACGAGAAGGATAAAAAGTCAAACAATCACTTGATGACTTATCTCAGAAATTCCCGACTTAGGAGGCTGGTGTATTATAACATAACACAACTCCTTCTCTAAAGGCACCACAAGACCATAACGAGATGAAGAATAATTCAAATCCACCCCATTGAAATCCTTACATAATTTTAGGCATCACATATGATCCCAAAAATATGTAAAATATAACCTCAGATTCACCAACCCATAAGTCATAGGAACTCATAATGGTGGTTCATACTCCTCATTACAAGCCAGTCTTCGGTAAATGGCCAAAAGTCCACATAAGAACATTAACTAAACCTAGAGTAGCATCCTCCTGGAATTCATGATAAAGAAAATGGAAGAAATCCATGATTCTGGCCAATTCATTCCTCCATGTAAACCCAAGTATCGCTTAAGATTTACCAAGAATCATTTTAAAACTATGAATCCAATACACAACACAGAAAGGGATCACAAACCAGACCAATGGATTTCAACTGTATTGTGACATATAATTGATGCTCTCTAAGTACATCTAGGATGATTTTTATATAGGTAAAAAGCTCATCTTTTATGAAAGAGAACACTAATAGAATTTCAAGGATCACCAGAGAAGGATAGTTGAACCACTACTGGTTGACCTCCTGAAAGAAATGTGTCTTCTCTTCCTGACGCATCGCCATTAAACCAACCACAATTCCTTTATCACATGACATTTCTATGATATCTTGCACTTAACCACTGAGGTACATTCATTATCATCTATCCCTTATAAGTATTGTGCACGCAGTCTGCCGGACTAACAGTCATGCTGTAAAGAAATCATCAACAAAAAACAAGACTCACAAGCCTCAAAGGCTTTCATGTAGAACAACCATTTTTGACTGGTCCTTGATTTTGATCCTTATACCAGGAAGAAAAAATTTAAATATAATTGACATGATTCTCCACACTTAGGAGTAACCTATACATTGAGAAGAAGTTATAGCTACTCTAAGATGTGCTAGTTCAGAACCGAATTAAATGCACGAGTGTCGTTCCATGAACCATGATCACTTTATCATATCACCTAGCATGAAATCCATAAAAAATTAAACCAATCAGCATGTCAAAACACATGTGTAATAGAAATTCCTCATCAGTAGTGGGATGAACATGGCTCTAAAATGCTACGGTCACTCTACATTGGAGATAATTGAGAATAGACACAGCAACTCAAATCTCAATGATTTTACCAAACATGATGGCTTGTTTTGAATATTTAACACTCGACGGGTACCACGTATGTCAACATATGATCCCCCATGTTCACAATAGAAATCAACCCATTATAGGTACTATTCATAGGATGTCCACCCTATGCATTGTATCACTAGATGTCTCATGCAAGAACTGGATGAAAATCACATCATCAATGAAACCATTTATGCAGATAACGACATAACAAGTCGCCCATCACTTAAAGAAAGAGAGGATCACCTGAACTCTTAACCAGCTAACCATGCTCGAAAAATGTCTACTCTAATGAACCATTAATTCTCCAATACTCATTACTATATTAAGGGTCAATTTACAACAATCACCCATCCGAACAAGGGTCTCCTATTTAAAGACTCAGTACATCCTACTAGCGGTAATAGAACCTAGGTGGTGCCAATATTGGAAAGTTATACTGCAGACTAGACCCTTGTGAATCAAAATAATCATAAAACTAAGAGGCATATTTCATGGGATCCCCTAGTAAAAAGAGTGATGGTATCCTACATGGGATCCTTAGCTAAAAAGAAAAGGGAGGAATCCTATATGGCCTAAAATTCCATTTTTTTGTATTCTCAAATAATCAAATTTTTGGTTAGAAGTAACCAACATGAAATGAACGAGATACAGGTTCAAAATAGTAGAAAAGAAATTCAAAATTCAAAAATAAATTCACATCATACAGAGAGTCCTCGATCCATGTGTACCCACAACTTCAAGATTTATGTCGTATCGCCAACCATCATCATCACGAGGCCCACTGTCATCACTATCCCACACCATTTTCCAGAGAACCTCACCACTTGCCACATTCCCAATGCCATTGTGAGTCCTTAATTTTTGAATCCTCTAGAGAAGCCTTCAAAGATTAACCAACAGCTTCACTGTCCCCAATAAGGGACCCCTATTGAACCTCAATGTACTCAAACAATCACAGAAGAATTAGAAAACAAACTATAACTTCAGCCACCATGATAACGATAACACCAAACCCTAAACAGTCTAAGATCATCCACATAAATCTGCATCCTAGAACTGGAATCGAAGTAGAGATAAACCTGTTGCATCCCCGAGACACTCTCTAACACCACAACCACATCAACCCAAATAGGAGGATGAACCAAGGATCATGAGCTGATACTTCATCACCAAGGACTAGAAGAACCAACCACACCTCGAGGGAGCATCGTCGTTAAGGGGATCCAAGTGGATCTGAGTCGGCAATGCCGCTCTGGGCTTAAAACTAGTCAGATCGAAACTGCAGAAGAACCGACACTGGATTCTAGATCGTACGGACCACATGAAGCGGGGGAGGGGGCAACGAGGAAGGATGGGGCCGCTCTATCAACAACGACGCTACAAGAACATAAAAAAATTCTCCACCACCAAAGACATTAAAACATTCCCCACACCTATGATAGAGACATCCTACACGAGATTCACTAGGTCAAAAACATAAGCAGTTGAATCCTACCCTGAATCCTCGATATCAACTCATATCACTACTTTATAGGCCAGAAGGACTCATATCACAAGGGAGACGTCCTTAAAGAATAGGTCATGGGATATAGCTCCTAGTTCATCTCAGATCATAGGTCTCAACTAGGTTTTTCTGAAAATCCAAATGACAATTCATGTCAAGTCTCACTCTCAGGTGACAAGTGAAAATGGAAACTGGAGGAAGAATCTTTTTATTTAGATAGAAGACCCAAAACACACATTAAGAGTACTCAGAATGATCCATGGGCTTCACCATCACAATCTACTTGGAAAAATACTCATAAAGGACTACTCTCAAGTCTCAAAACTATCAAAGTGGGATAAAAAATGAAATGCCCCTCAAGGGGTATCAGAAAATAAGTACATTGCGTGTACACTCAAGCTCTTACATAAGCTTGTACTCCCGTAGTACAAGGTGTGTAAACATCCTAGGTACAAAGTGTGTACTCATGTTCTCCCTCCTTTACATGTACATCCCCATGTCTAGAGTCACATAGGGTCCACCTCATTAAAACTACTTGGTGTGTATTTACCGTACATGTAGTGCAATAACAAAAAACCAATAACCCATGTTCTCTCACACACCGCCCAACACTCAACCAATTACTACCTAGAATGTACTCTGATAATATAGTGTGCACTTAAGAAAATTTATCTCTTCCCAAACAAAAGAACACATGATGTGTGTTCATATCATCACACACCGTGTTGTCTGAGTTTTTGGATAGGATGCCTCAGAAACTTCCCTTGAACCCTTGTTTTTGAAAAATAATGCAACAGTGTTCCAAATTCCAATCTGTGGGGCCCATACTCCCTGAGAATCAATGTATGGCATCTATGTATAGAAAATAACTACACAATCTATATCCCATGGCTAAAACATGATCCACCGAATTCTGATCCAAGAAGTCCCATACTCCTCATTTACCAAACTTTGATGTCTGTCAAATAGAACCATAACATGTACCAATACACCTATCATAAAAGAATGTATATCGTTCATGGTACCTATCACACAAACATGAATATCTAGAATGTCATATATCACAACAACATGAAATTAGTAATACTTATTAAATGGCATGGAAAGAATTCATGGCATATGATTTATTACAAGTTCCTATATGATGCAATAGATGGAATACCCTCATCTCATCAGGTTGCAAAAATATAGAACCGCAGTGATATCAAAAATAAAAGAACAATATAAGTGTGTCACCCAAAAGTGAATTCAAATCAACTATAATAACTCAAAATCAAAAAATAACACAATTCAATTCAAGGAAATTTGTTTTTTCCCTATATGTGGGGTACCTACTTTCAAGCTCAACTTAACACCAAATCCCATTGAATTTATATCTCTTCATATTTTCAACAAACAATAAATAAAACAAAAAAAGGAACTTCCTATGATTGCACTTTGTAACATCTCGGATCCAGATGCCACTCAACTGGTTGCCCATACCTGGTTGGCCACATGGGCTCAAGATCATTTCCACAAACACAAGAGGTTGCCGACTAGCAATGGGGACCTAGGCTGTAATAGTGGAACAACTATTACCTCATTGGATGATTGTAACACAATGTGAAAATAATTTAAAATATCACAATTATTAAATAGAATACAATGAAAATAAACAGTAGAAGAATGATATGATAAACTACTAGACATCATTCAATACCAAATATGATCCACTATGTCACATGTTTTAGGAAAGAATCCAAATACGTACACTGCAGTAATACACAATATATGTCTCATAAGAACAAAATAAATAAAAAGAGACTTGGAATCATTGCAAGCCACATCTCAATCCCATTCTCTCCGACTCCTAAGTGGCACATCATTTACCCATAGCATGGTTCTTTCCCTGATCAACACTTGCAATCATATAATCTGTTTGGGCCCAAAAGCATGATCCAAATAGGGTGTTAGAATAAATATCAGTAGGGAAACACCCAAGGTCTATGTCAATATCTTAGTAAGTATATATAATAGGAAGTGTACAATAGTGGAAGCATTAAACAAGAATTCACTCAAATGTATGCCCTATAGGGGTCTCAGAAGACATTGTAACCAATTTCAAGTGAAGATCAAATCCAGGCTTCTTCTTTGGCATGGGAGATGCATCATTTGTCATTCCATTTCATTATTCAATTCCATTGGATTATATAAAAGTCTCAAGGTCAGGCCTAGGTTTGATGACCCCCATATAAAATTGACCTTCTACTTGTGACATAATCATCATTTAATCACTTGATAATGGAGCCCTCCATGGGTGTTCTTCAATGGGTCCTAGGTTCACCCATAATTTTAAATAAGCCTCAAGGATCTTGACCACCCCATCCATGGCTCGCTCTTGGCCTTAACATAATTAACTTCAGTATCCCATCCATTTTTTTAACTAAGACAATGGTTCACCCAAGGTATATATGGTCCAATTAGTCACATCAGCACGACCTTGTCTTTTAACTAAGACTACGGATCACCCATTGCTAATTACCCATTCATAATCATTTAATAAAAGAATACATGTGTAAATTTAACTATTACATGGACTTAACATATTAACTCATGTGGGAACATGTCATATAATAAGTAACACATGTGAAATAAACAATCACATTGTTTAACATTAATAACTCACATGGGAACACTTCATATACAAGGAAACACAAGGTAATTAAACTACCACATGGATTTAATCATAAATCACTTGCAAGGGTAAAATTTACATAACAACCCTAATAAGAAATCTAAACCATTACAAGGCCTTAGCATAACCTTACTCACTTGGGCAGGTTCACATTTGGAGAAAAACATTCCAAACATGCTTAAACAGTTATAGGCATAACATTGGTCAAAGGGGTTAATCCCAAATTCATAATCAATTCAATCAAAATTTATCATAATTTCAATTCCATTATAAATGAAATTCATACTTGACAACCCAGTAAGATAAATAAAGCACGCCTCATAGGCAACCTCAGCCAAGCAGACATAAAGGGTAATTCCAAGGGAAACACAACCATGGGGTGGCCCTTAAACAAGGTAAACTACCTAATACATTAAAACACTTATTAGATTACCTAAACACAAATAGGAAACAATAATGTTAAATAATAAATCAAGAGACTCCATAAAAATGGAAGCTTGACGCTTTTCTATTTATAAGAATATTGAAAATTTGAAAAATGCACAAGGATACTTACCTCATACTCATACAAATATCCTAATCCAGCGTCGGGCTTTGATTCGACCTAGAACGGAGTAGATCTGAAAACTAAGCAAAAATATTCAAACTTTGATAACTCGATCCGTAGATAAAATCACGAAAAATGGATCAAGAGGAACCGAGAAAAAACTGATTGGGTTCTATCGCATCTGACGAGGATTGAAACGGAATTTGGGTGGACAAATGGGAGGCAAAATGACCTCTCGGTGAGGCTATTCGTCGAACGGAATGAGCCCTATAACAGTCTAACAAAACACGAGGAACATTCACTATTTAGAAGATTTTAAAAAATTACACTACGTATACTTGAATATACATGATGTGTCTGTAATAGTCTTGTAAAAACCATTACATGGTTGTGTACTAGGATCATACGACATGTAACCCTCCTTATATTGTATGTACTTGAAACTACACATCCTGTAAGTTTCTTTTTCCTCCATCTCTTTAAGTAAAAATTGAAAAGGTTGAATATATACCTCATAGGAAGAACCGAGTTCTTACAAGATACATGTAGAAAAAAAAATATTTTCACTATTATTGTGGTTGAAAAACTCAAACATAGAGCATCGGTACAATAAAACCATTTAAATTACAAGGGGAGACTTACAAGTGATGAAAATATCTTAACATATCTCTTCTATTGACTACAGAGGGTTAGAGAGTCCCCCAACATATTTATTTCTCTCTAGTCTTGGATGATATTTTTACATCCGATGATCATTAAAATTCAAGGCTGCATTAGATACAATACTGACCAGAAGAAAAATGTTGTTTCTTAAAAAAGTTAATATACACTACTACATCAAGTTCAATACTCGTAAGTGTAATGTTCCAATATTAGTACAGTTTCAGCCCAATGTGTTGGTACATCTACTCATCTAGGATATATTTTTCATGACAAAAGTGGTACATAAATTCCATAACAATTAAACCACACTGATCATGTTTATATCCTCTCCTCATATTGGGATGTTGTTGGCCACACCATCGATGTGATATCCTAAACTAACCCACTAGGGCTTTCCTAGCTACTGTTATGCTGAATCTGATGACCCCAACCTGACCTCTAATATTTTAGGGGTTGGTGACCAGTGGTGAGTAGGAATATCCCTTTCATGGGAGGTATTATCTAAAGGTACCTATACACACAAACACCTCTCCAAACTAAAAAAATACTGCAATGTATAATAAAACAACTAATACAAATGCACTAATATACTAAAAATCCATCATTTTATTATTAAAAGAGCATTGAAAGTGATATAATTTCGAAATACTAGACTTAAAAAAATGTAAATAACTCCAACCTGCTATGAAGAAGGGTATTAGAAATAAATGTGTCATGGGTAGGAACCTCAGTCTGTCTATCCAGATACTAATCTGTATATAACTCCTTAAAAATTCTATTATGTTATTAATATAACTCTAACTTTATAATTAATTTTTTTTATGAGAACATGAAAATACTTTTACATTTAATAATATCTAAACACATCATGGAAAACTACAATAAATAACAATAAAGAGATTATTTATTGATATAATTAAAATTGTATTGTTTTTAGATACTATAAAATTTTTATTAAAAATATTTTTATGGTAAATTTATCCATTTTAAATAAAAGTTATTTCATTAAATTATATTACAAAAAACTTTTTAAATGATAATATATTTTAACAATTTTTTATGTCATTTTTATAATGGTAAGAATGCTTATTTGTTTATGTGATTGAAAAATTTCAACAAATAAGGATATTTATTTGAAAGATAAAATTATCATATTTAAATAATTATTTTTAAAAATAAATTTCTTTTTTTGACTCAGTGCATCAAAATTGGATTTGGGTGTTGTTCTGAGAATTTTCTAACACGGTTTTCATTGAGAGTGTGAATATTTTTTCTTTACAAAGCACATTGATTTTTCACATCAATTTTATGTTATCATGAATAAAAATTAAGGAAAACATTTATTGAATAAAAATATAATTTATAAATTATAAAAATTAATTTAAAAATTGTAATTTTAATTTATAAATTTAAAGCGTTCATTTTGGAACCATAAATTGGAATTTAAAGATAAAACTATTTTTGAATTGTGTGCATTAATTATGTGGTTTGGAAGTTAATTTTCTATTTAATGTGGCCTTGAAAATCCACCCATCATGTCCCATTCACTAATTTTCTTTAAAATTAGTTGGAATTAAATTTACCATTAAGTGGTTCGCTTATATAATAAAATAACTAATATTATAACCCCTAAAATCACCCCTCCTCAAATATAAATACCCCATTTCTCTCTTCACCATAAATAAAAAATAAATTGATCATGATTTATCACCAAATACCTCTCTCTATAGTCCCTATAAGGACATTCGATGGAAATAAGGAGTCCCTCTACAGCTTTAAGAAGCATCCTCCCAAGGTAAGATATCATTTCCTCCACATCTTTAGATTCAAGTTCTTATTTTGTAAAAACCTTTGATTCTAAATTAATTACATTTTAAAGTGATTTTAAATACCCCCTTTAATATTAAAATGATTTCTTGTTAATGATATACTTCATTTTTCTCACATAATATCTTTTTCATAAGTCATTACTCTAGTTATATAATGGTTCATTACCCCTCTTTTACAACTACCATTTCATGAAATTTTAAATTTTATCTCTTTTATATATGAAATATTTTTATAAATCTCCTTTATAATTTCCTTATTTTTTTATAAATGATATATCTCCATCCATCTCATTATACTACCTTCATATCCATTTTCAAACTCATGGTTCACCATAGCCATAATACTATAATAAATTTGGTAAAGAAAAGTGTGTTTGGTTTTCATATAAATGCCATCCCTGTATAGACACTACAATTGGAAATGGTTTTAGATTCAATGAATCTAGTTATTAAACCCATGAAAATACATGTTGGGTTATATCTCTACAATCATTTTGGTGAATGTTGAATGTCCCCTTACACTGCACCTAGTTTTACAATCCGAGAGGATTTTAATTAGATAATTCACATGCAATTTATGAAATATAAAAAATGATCATAATATGTGGATTAATATTTACATTAATTTGATATAATTCTTTCTTTAATGTACACCTCATCACATGTAACACCCCAAGCTTCCACGGTATGTTTCCTTTTGAATAATACAATAGCTTGTGTTGTATGCAACTTCGAGTTCAAACACACCACAACCAATCAAACAAGCCGTTATGAATAGTAATATAGGCATTTTAAACTCATATAAATTTTATCTTTTAAAATGGAATTCATTTTGGTATTCGTAAAATCGAAAATAGCTTAGGGTGAATTTTTCGTATTTTTCTCAAAACGTTAAATCTTTGATGAATAGTGAAAAACACTAAGTTATTGTTTAAAACCGATTTTTTATTTAAAAAAATATTCATTTTATTTCAATATATTTTAGGTCAAAATAGATACATAATACCCATATATGTTCAATGTAATTCATTGGAGTCTTTTTATAATAAGTTTAGATATATAAAAAGTTTATTGAACTTCTTACCGTCTTTTACCCACCTCCTAAGAGCATTTGCAAATTTGCATAAAACATAATATTACCGCTTCTGTGAGTTGAATTTCAAAATTCTGAGAGACACGGTTAATATCAGTAAATAAAATGTGGTTCAATAAGATGAAAATAATTTTTGGTGAATAGTAACTTTGGACTTTTATTTACAACGGTTAAACAAATACGGTAATTAAGGGTAAAAATGATATCATAATTACCCTAACACTTGTCCTAAATCTATTGGATATGTATAATTCTACCAAAAAATAAATGTTGCAATAAAATATTATCAACATTGGTCCACTTGGATTAGATTAGTACATTTATTATTATTTTATTTAAAGAAGAGTTAAAACAGATAAATTCAATGTTTAATAACTAAACCATTATAAATATTGGGATAAACACAATATAAATTCGACTATAAAAATTCATTAGAAATATAAAAAGATTTCTTACATAATGGTATTTTATTTATACTTTTTATAAATTAAATAGTTTAATTTATTTATGACACAATGATGATGCAGTAATTACCTTATTAATGAAATACTAAAATAATTGATAATATAAATATCCAAATAAAAGTAAATTGAGACTTCTGATGAATTACACTAATTTTCAAGGTTAATATGACATGTTGGGATTGGTTAAATAAATTTTGTTCAATGTGATAAAGTTATTATGTCTTTCAGAAAAATCAAATACTAAATAGTGTCAAAATTGACATAATTGAGTTTTTAAAACAAATACTATATTATTAATTGATATAATATTCCTAAAAAATTTAAGGTTCATCCAAAAGACTTATAAAATGATATATATATATATATATTAATAATGAACCACATGGGGATATCATGGGTTGTTATAGTAAGTTTATTAACCATTTAATATAAAAATACAAAGAGACATGGTAAATGTAAAACTATTTAACGAAGAGAAAAATATAAAAGATAAGGTTAATATGATCACCTAAACCTGTCTAAAACCAATTGGTTGAGAGGTTTTAAACCCATCCCCACCTCTTCCCCTAATTAAAATATTTTGGATCCATTATAAACCGAAATATATTTTATTATAAAATAGTATTTCAAGCTTTTCCTAAAGTGGCCCTCACCTCTCTTATAGAAGGGTACTTCCCCTTCTCTTGATTTCACACATCCAAATCTATTTGGCTTGGCCACCCCTAACCAAATATACTCCCAACATTCCTACCTTAATCTTAAATTCCTTACTTTGGTCATAAATCCAACCTAAGTAGCCCTTTTGATCAAATCAAAAGGAATAACCTGAAGAAGAGGTAAATATTTAATCACCTCTTTGAAGTTCATTTTTTATTCCATCTCATATTTCTTTGTTGTTTCCATTATAAAATAATAACTCCAGTATACTCTATATAAATTGATGTTAATATAAAATTTTTACAACCATATTAATTATTTTATCCATCATTTCAATGACATAGTTACCATACATGTGTACGTATGACTTACCGTCTCCACGTCGTGGTGTACTTTGTTATTCAAACACTTCATTATTTTTATAGGTATAATAATGAGTATAACTGATGTAAATAATAAATATAACATGTTAATGATTCTGTATATATGATATACCATCCAATTAAATATTATTTCACCATCAATATAATGATATTGTCGCTTGTGCGTACGTACGGATTACCGTCTCCACGAACGCAATGAGATTTATTCCCCATCGTAATCATTCAAGAATAATTTTCATATTTATGATTAAAAATAATTTTTATAAACATAATATCATTTTGTATATGAATCAAATACATCCTATCCCTAAAAAAATGTCTTACGTAACCAAGCATATAAAAGAAAATGAATCAGTTAACACCTAAAATGATGATACTAGTAAAATATTTTTAACAGAGCAATATTATAAGATAATATATGATATCATATTTATGTATTTAATTCTTGTAAAATTTAATAACAATTTTTCAACTATTATAAAGGAGGTTAACATACCATCAAATAAGTAAAAATACACGTTAAGAGTTATTTTCACATTCTTCATATTATCTGAGGTTGTTTTTACGTAAGTATCTACTTGGACCTCTTTATCAACTACATCCGTGTTTTCTTAAAACTGTATTTCAAAACATTTTACTATTCACTCAATAATGTATTAAAGTCATTTATACCCTTATTTGAACTTATATGTTTTGAATAGAATCTTTCTGTCATTTTCCAAACAAGGTACTTTGTGACCTTTTCGACAAAATTACGGTAAGAATGTTTTTTTAACTTATACGGTGGGTGCAGAGATTTTCCACCATTATAACATCATTGAAGCTTCCCATACAAGGCTTAAAATTATATTTTCAAAATAAATGTTTTATTTTATAATTATATGTCTTCTAAATGATTAAAAAATTGAAAGAGATATTTCATTAAAAAAGTTTAGATTTCATCTATGTCAATAACATTTGATTGATTTTATGCTTGTTTGAAGTTAATTTATTATGATAGCAATCTTCCATATTGAATTGAAGGTTTTGTGATATTTTTGACTATGGATGTGTTATTTTTACACCATTAATGGTTTATTGATAAATTATTGACATTTCTTATTCCAGTTTTATTGCAAATGTTTATGATATGTTTAAACCTTTTCATATGAGGAATGCATTGGACTTAGTAAGTGAATAGTGGATCCCACTATAGATTTTCGATGCTTCCATAGGTATCATGAGACAAACTAGGGTCTTTGTAGAATGCCTTGACAGAATCTGATTTGTAGTCTTGGCACGAGGCCTTACTGTGTGTTTATGATGTCTGGAATTATTCATTCCATCATTATGAAAGTGGATATTGATATTGCATATTATTATTTGACTAGAATAACATCCATCTAAATAAGAAAATTTAATTTTTTGATCTTACCTTTTCCATATTATGCAAAATTTTAATTTGTGAGGTATTTTGTTTCTGTCTTATACAATGCCTTAAATGTTTATTCTTATTTATAAAATGTTTCTACTATATGTTTATCCTTACTGGGTATCTGAGCTCACCCCTTTCTATGTTTTATTTTTCCCAGGAAGTGAAGAAGTATTTTATAGTTGACCTGCAGGGGTAGGATTAGGATATAAGTTTGTTCAAAAGGGGAAAAAAATATTGTTGATGTTTTTATTTCATGATGTAATCTAAAACTTTTGAATGTATCTAGTATTTCCAAGGATACTAAACTGATCGGTTTTTCGGGACATTATTCCTTGTATCATGCCAAGGTAATGTAATAATGCACTTACTCTAGGTAACTAGGGTCGAGGAGTTATAGTTGGTATCAAAGGAAGTTTAGTACAAACCTTGGAAGCTAGATTTAGAAAAACTGTGATTAGAGAACATTACCCTAAGATAGACTTTGAGGATTAGTATAGAAGCACTTCCTAGAATTTTGCCACTGTAGGGATTTTGTGAGTTTTACAAGAGATATATCCCTGTCTAGATATAAGCAGGTAGAGGTGGCTCTTGCACAAATGTACCAAGGGGTAAAATCAGAAAACACCTCTTTGAGCTAGACTCGAACAGGAACTGGTGCCTGACAGCGGGCCATGCTGCACTCTTGGTTACGACACTCCTGAGGGATATGCTTTGGATAATTATCATTTTCTTTACCAACCATTATGAAGGGTTTATGAGTATATAATTCCAAAAAGAAATCATTTTTTTTATTATGGATTATATCCATAAACTTTTCAATTTATGTTAACTATTTTACATGTTTGGAATTATGTATTGCAATTCATAAACTAATTTAGTGTATGCCATTGTTTAGAAATGGATCCCAGTGGAAGGAATGGAAACTGTATCAATTCACGTAATCCATGTATGTATTTCCATCCTTTTCAAGATAATTATAGTGGAGTTGGGGATGCAACTAGTGCTGATTATCTTATCACTATACTGGGACAACTCACTCGGGTTATGAATAATAACCTTACCTGTATGGAGCACCCTGATCCACAACGCAGAGGATTAATGTTAGTCCTCTTCATGAGGAAACAACAACCTATATTCAATGGGAGTAAAAATCTAGTAGTAGATAAGAAATGGATAGGTTCTATTGAGAAAATATTTAAAGCTATTGGAAGTAGCGAAAGGGAAAAAGTTGACATGGCAGTTTATCGCCTCACGGGAGATTCACATCAACGGTGGTCATTAATATGAAACAAAAAGGAAGATGAAGAAGTATCAAACAAGTAATGGAGGGAGTTTAAAGATATTTCTGTAGAAAAATAATTTCCTTGTGACCATCGAGCAGATATGGAATGGAAATTTATGAGTTTGAGGAAAAAGGACGATGAGAATGTTGCAAAGTATGAGGATAACTCTACCAGTATAGCAAAGCGTGGAGTGGATTACATATGTAACCCAATGAGTAATATTGATCGACTCTTTGAAGGGTTAAAAACATTTCTCCGCTGAGCATTACTCTCACAATCCTTCTTATCGTACGAAGATATTGTCTCATGTGCTATCAAGACAGAAAAAGAATTCTCTAAGACCTACAACATTAATGAAAAACAAGAGAAAAAGAGATCTATTGAACACTATGGAAATAGAAATAAGGTTAATAAGGTTAAAGTTGAATATCCATCCTATGGTAAATGTGGGAAGAAACACCCTGGTACATTCCAAAAGGGAATGGGATTCTGTTTCAAGTGTGGTGAAAAAGGACACTAGGCTTGTTATTTCAAGGGGAAGAAATAGGTTGTTAATGTTGAATGCTACAATAGAAGAGAAAAGGTACATTATGAAAATGAATGACCTAAGTTCTAAGGGAACATACCCTAGAAAAGGCCAAGTGAGAAAGGCGAGGATTATGAAATCACTACTGTTGAGGTTGAAGCTCCGAAAGACATTATGGTAGGTAATTTAATGGTTTCCTCAAGTTTATCCAATGCTTTATTTGATTCTGGATCTTCACATTGTTTAATATCTTCCCAGTTTTCTAAGAAAATTAGATATTTTCAATTTTACTTAACAATGGAGTTGTTAGTCCAAACTCCTAAGGGAAGTATCGTCGCTATAATGTTTTGTGAATCAGTTCCCATTTGGGAATATAAATGTTTTTATCTACTGATCTCATCATCATACCCATGATTGAATTTGATATAATCTTGGTATGGATTTGATTTAGGACCATGATGTGAAAATTTACTGTAAGAAGAAAAAGGTTAAAATCTTTGATGATGGTAAGGAGTACGTTATATTTAGAGAAGAAACATCACCACCTGATTCTTATCTAGATCCACCCCAGTAGCTCTATTAAATTAAATTATTGGGGAGGAAGATAATGAAATAACTATGGAAGAGGAAAAGAATGTTCAAATAGAGGACGTACCTATGGTGCAAGAATATGTTGATGTGTTTCTAGATGATTTACCTGGACATCCTCCAGAGTGAGAAATTGGGTTTCCCGTTGATTTAATTCCTTGTTCAAAGCCCATATCAATGACCCCTTATAGAATGGACACAATGAAATTAGTGGAACTAAATAAATAACTAGAGGAATTGAGTAATAAGGGATTTATTCGTCCTAGTGTTTCTCCATACGAAGCCCCTATCCTTTTTGTTAAGAAGAAAGATGGATCTATGAGGTTTTCCACTGACTACAGGGAGATCAATGCTATAAAAATAAAGAACAAGTATCCCCTACCTCGCATTGATGATTTATTCGACCAACTTCATAGAGATCAATAGTTTTCACATATTGGACTACGATCTGGATATCATCAGTTGTGTGTGAGGAAGCAAGACATTATGAAAACAGCTTTTCAAACAAGGTACGAGCATTACGAGTTTACAATAATTCCTTTTGGATTGACTAATGCACCCTCTGTCTTCATGGATCTAATGAATAGAGTTTTCAAGGTATATCTTGATGACTTTATAGTGGTTTTTGTTTATGATATCTTGGTATACTCCAAAAGCTAAAAAGATCATGAAAATCACATGCGCATTATTCTAAACTCTCTTAAAAGGAATGAATTATATGGGATGTTTATAAGTGTGAATTATTGAATCAAGAGATTTATTTTCATATCCATATTTTCTATATGGATGGAATCTCTGTTGATCCTTCAAAGACTAAGGAAATCCACAAATGGCCAGTACCAACGAGTATAACCGAGGTACACATTTTTATTGGTTTAGCAGGTTATTATCGACATTTCGTCTATAATGTTTCCCGGTTGGCTAACCCATTAACCATGCTCACACGTAAAGGGGTTAATTTATTTTGGGAAAAAAGATTGTGAAGAATGTTTTAAAGAATTGAATAGAAGATTTTTCAATGCTTCTATATTAACTCTACCATCGAGGAATGAGGGGTTTGTTATTTATAGTGATTCTTCAAAGAAAGGACATGGTTGTGTCCTTATGTAGAAAGATAGATTTATTATCTATGAATCACGGCAGCTAAAAATTCAGGAACAAAACTATCTCAGTCATGAACTAGAGTTTTCAGCTGTAATATTTGCTCTAAAAATATGGAGACACTATCTATATGGTGAAAATGTGATATTTATACTGATCAAAATATTTTGAAGTATATTTTATCACAAAAATAGCTCAACATGAGGTAAAGGAAATGGATTTAACTGCTCAGGGATTATGATTTCACTATACACTACCACCCATGGAAGGAAAATAAGGTGGAAATGCTTTGAGTAGAAATGATCATGGAGTTTTGAATAAAATGAGAATTGAAAGGGATACTATTTTCATGGATCTAGTAAAGATGGTTATGGGAATACACATGGAAGGTGAAACATAAATGCTTTTTCAAATTGTTTCCAAACTGCCTTTACTAGAAAGGATATAAAGTTCTCAGACTGATGATGAGGAATTTAAAAAGATAATTAAAGCTTTGAATGATGTGAGATTGATCGACTTTGTATGTGAAGATGGGATTTTGAAATTTGGGAAGAGACTTTGTTTTCCCAATATACGTAATCTGAAAAGGGAATTATTGGATGATGCCCATTGATCTAATTTCACTATACACCATGGTAGCACTAATATGTATAGAGATTTGAAAGAACATTTTTTGTGGGACAACATGAAAAGAGAGATTGATGATTTTGTGTCGACATGTATGGTTTGTCAACAAGAGAAACATAGAAGACAACATCCTAGAGAAGTCATGTAACCTCTTCCAATACCTGAGAGGAAATGGGATAATATTAAGATGGAATTTTTCATGGGGCTACCAAAAACTCCTAGAAGGAATGATACAATATGGGTCATTATTGATTGTCTTAGAAAGTCAGCTCATTTTCTTGCTATAAAAGAATATTTACCACGTGAACATCTAGAAGGAATATATATTAAGGATGTTGTACGACATCATGGATTGCCTCTATCAATTTTGTCTGATCATCATCCCCATTTGACATTAATATTCTAGAAAAGTCTTCAGAAGTCCCTAGATATTGAACATTGTTTGAGCCTTTCCTACCACCCTCAAACTAATGGACAATCAGAAAGGACTATTAAAACCTTAGAATACATGTTGAGATCTTTCTCACATGACTTTAAAGGTATGTGTGATCAATATTTACCTCTGGTAGAATTTTCATATAACAATAGCTTTAATTCAAGTATTCAGATGGCACCATATGAAGCATTATACGGAACGAGATGTCGCACACTAACTTGTTGGGATGTTGTTGGTGAAAGAAAACTCATAGGCCTAGAACTTGTTGAGGAAACGATGGAAAAGGTGAGGGTTATCCAAATCCACATAAAAGCAGCTCAAAGTTGGCAGAAAAGATATGTCGATAACCGATGGAAGGATTTGGAATTTTATGTACGAGATCATGTTTTCTTGAAGTAATCTCCATGGAAGTGAGTTATATGATTCGGTGAGAAGGTTAAATTTTAAATTAAGTCCCATGTACATCGGACAATTCCAAAATCTAGAATGAATTGGGGATTGAGCTTACATTATGGAAATGCTGCCAATTCTCTCCAAATTTCATGATGTTTTCCAAGTATCAATGTTGAGAAAATACACGCCTGACCCAACACGTGTACTAACCTATAGGGAAATGGAACTGGAACATGATATATCTTATTATGAAGAGCCTATCAGGATTCATGATACAGGAGAACAAGTGATGAGAAACCGGACGACTCGTCTGGTAAAATTTCTATGGAGAAACCATAATATGTAATAAGAATCGTGGGAACCCAAAGAACTTATGATGAAGAACCACCTGAATATTTCTATGCCATAATATTCTGGAAATTTCGGGGATGAAATTATTGTATGCAACTTCGAGTTTAAACACACCACAACCAAAAAAACTAACCATTATGAATAGCAAAACCCACTTTTTGAAATTTTATAAATTTTATCTTTCAAAATTGTCTTCATTCTGGGATTCAGAATATCGAAATTAGCTTAGAGTGATTTTTTGGTATTTTCTTGAAAACATTTATTTTTTGATGAATAGTGAAAAACAAAAAGTTATTGTTGAATACCAAATTTTTTATTTAAACAATTATTTATATTATTTAAATTTATTTTTGGTCAAAATAGATACATAATACCAATATAAGTTCAATGTAATTCATTGAATTCAATTTATAATATGTTTAGATATATAAATATTTTATTGAACTTTTTAACGTCTTTTACCCACCTTCTAGAAGCATTTGCAAATTTGCATAAAACGTAATTTTACCACTTCTATGAGTTGAATTTCAAAAATCCGAGAGATAGTGTTAATATCAGTAAGCAAAATGTTTTTCAATAAGAAGAAAATAATTTGATGAATAGTAACTTTTGACTTATTTACCACGTTTAAAAGTAAATATGTTAATTAAGGGTAAAAATGATATCAAAATTACCCTAACACATTTCCTAATTCTATTGGATAAGTATAATTCGACCAAAAACAACCTTAGGAATAAAATATTATCCTCTTTGGTCCACATGGATTAGAATAGGACATTAATTATTATTTTATTTCAAGAAGAGTTAAAAGAGATAAATTAAAGGTTTAATAACTAAACCATTTTAAATATAGCGATACACAAAATATAAAATCGACTATAAATATTCATTAAAAAGACAAAACTATTTCCTACATAATGATATTTTATATATACTTTTTAGACATTAAATAATTTAATTTATATATGACACAATGATGATGCACAAATTACCTTATTAATGAAATATTATAATAATTTATATTATAAATATACAAATAAACGTAAATTGAGACTTATGATGAGTTTAACTAATTTTAAAGGTTAATAGGACATGTTAGAATTAGTTAAATAAATTTTATTCGAAGTGATAAAGTTTTTATGGCTTTTAGAAAAATCAAATACTAAATAGTGTCCAAGTTGACATAATTGAGTTTTTAAAACAAATACTATATTATTATTGATATAATATTTATAAAAAATATAAGGTTCATACAAAGGACATATATAAGGTTCTATATATTAATAATTAAGAACATGGGGTTTTCGTGTCTTGTAATAGTAATTTTATTAACCATATAATATAAAAATAGAAAGAGACATCGTAAATGTCAAACTATTTAACTAAGAGATAAATCTAAAAGATAAGGTTAATTTGATGACCTAAACCTGTATAAAACCGATTAGTTGAGTGTTTTTAGACCCATACCCACCTAGAACTCGAAATAAATCATTTTGAAGCCATTAGAAACTGAAAAGTATATTAATATAAGATAATATTTCAAGCTTTTCTTAAAGATACCCTCACCTCTCTTATAAAAGGGTGCTTCCCCTTATCTTGATTTCACACCTCCAAAGACATTTGGCTCAGCCAAACCATGCCTAAATATCCTCTCAACTTTCCTCCCTTCATCATAGAGGCCTTCCTTTGGTCATAAATCTATCTTAAGGAGCCCTTTTGATCAAATCGAAAGGAAGAACCCAAAGAAGAGGTAAATCTTTCATCACCTCATTCAAGTTCTTTTCTTCATCCACTTACTCATTCTTTGTTGTTTCAATAATAAAATATTATTTACAGTATCATCATTATACTGTTCTTTTATAATAAAAATAGTACAACCATACTTATTATTCTATCCATCATATGAATGACAAAGTCACCATACGTGCGTACGTACGTCTTACCGTCTCCAAATCGTGATGTAGTTTATTATTCAAACACTTCATTATTTGGATATGTATAATAATGATTATAACTGATGTAAATAATAAATATAACATGTTAATGATTATTTATATATGATATACCATACAATTACATATTATTTCACCATCAATAAAATGATATTGTCGCTCGTGCGTACATACAGATTACAGTCTCCATGAATGCGATGAGATTCATTTCACATCGTAATCATTCAAGAATAATTTTCATTTTATGATTAAAAAATAAGGTTTATAAAAATAATATTATTTTTTATATGAATTAAATACATCATATCCATAAAAAACATGTCTTACGTAACTAATCATATAAAGGAAAATGAATCAGTTAACACCTAAAATTATGATACTGCTAAATTATTATTAACAAAGCAATATTATAAGATAAAATATGATATCATACTAATGTATATGTTTATTTTATAATTTAATAACAATGTTTTATATATTATAAATGAGGTTAACATACCATCGACTATGTTAAATTACAAGTTAAGGGTTAATTTCATAATATCCTTATTATCCGAGGTTGTTTTTACGTAAGTATCTATTGGGACCTCTTTATCATCCACATCTATGTTTTCTTAAAAATGTATTGCAAAACATTTTTAATATTTACTAGATAGTTGTTTAAAGTAATTTTTACCCTTAATTGTCCTTATATATTTTTAAAGGAATCATTCTATCATTTTCCAAATGACGTACTTTATGACCTTTTTGAAAAAATTAAGGTAAGAATGTTTTTTACCTTATACGGAAGGTGTGGATATTTTCCACTATTATAACATCATAGAATATGCCCATACAATATTATAAGTTAATTTAAAAAATAAATGATTTCTTTTATAATTATATTAATTTTAAATGATTTAAAAAAAGAAAGAGATATTTCTCTAAAAAAGTTTAGATTTTTTCTATGTCAACATCCTTTGATGGATTTTAAATTTGTTTGATTTTAATTTGTTATAATACAAATCATCAAAATTATATTGAAGGTTTTGTGATATGTTCGACTATGGATTATTTATTTTTACACTATTCATGGTTTATTGATAAACTATTTACATTTCATATGATAGTTTTAATATGAATTGTTATGTTATGTTTAAAACTTTTAATATGACAAATACATTAGACATAGTAAGTGATGGGTGGAGCCCGGTATAGCTCCTCAATGCATTGGTAGGTATCATTAGGAAAAGTTGTGTCTTGTAACAAGGCCTTGAAAAAATCTTATTTGTAGTCTTGGAACAAGGCCTTGAATATGTTGTTATGATGTCTGGAATTATGCATTCCGTCATTATGAAAGTGGCTCTTAATATTGCAAGTGATTATTCGACTAGTAGAATATCCATGTGAATAAGTAAACGGAATTATTTGAATTTATCTTTTTCATATTATGATGAATTTTAAGTTGAAAAGAATTTTGTTTCTATCTTATTCATTTCCTTAAATGTTTGTTCTTATTTATGAAATTTTACGCTATGTTTTTATCCTTACTAAGAATCCGAGCTCACCCCTTTCTCGGTTTTATTTCTCCCAGGATATGAAGACGTATTTTATGGTTGACCTATACAGATAGGCTAAGGATATAAGTTTGTTCAAAAGGGTACAAATTTTTTTGATGTTTTTATTTCATGATTTAATGTAAAACCTATGAATGTATCTAGTATTTCCAAGTCTACTAAACTGATTATTCTTTCGGGAAATGATTCCTTTTATCATGTCAATGTTATGTAACAATGCACCAACTCTAGGTAACTAGGGTTGGGGCGTTACATCACATGTAGTTTGGATTCATTCAATTAGGTCATTACCCATTTCATTATGAACAACCTGTAGTTTCCTAACCTAATAGTTGGATATTAACATAGATAGCCACATTACTCAATTGAAAGGATTTATTTCCAACCCAATGTTCTTTCAATGTTTATGTTCTCTATCAGTTTCCATAATTCTCATAGGCATTTCCTTTATCCTTCTTGATAATGTTGGTATGAACTCATTTTTTTGTGGAAATGAGATCTCTATTGAGAATGATCCATCACTTACTTGTTCATTCCTTATCATTAGCTATGTATAATCATTCATTTCTATGTGCTTACCCTTGTATGGTTCTTCATATTGTAGTAAATTCCCCTAGATACCTATTTAACGATTTTCATAGGGAAATATTGACTAGAAATTTTACCATTTATTCAATATGGTGTAAATAGCTCATAAATTTAGTAAAGGGTATTAACGTAGAGAGATTCATAGATTTAGTAGAAAACTATTTATTTTCCATAGGTTCACACTATGACTGTTGATTTAATTATTTATTTTCTTCACATATGGAACACAAGAATTAAGTAAAATGAATGGGGCACCCTGTTATCACTGCAATGAATTAGGTAAAGTTATATAGTTAACTAATGTTGGTTAATCTTAAAATATGATGGATAAAACTATTATATATTACTCTTAATTGAAAAATTAATTAGTTAAATAATTAATCTCTAGATATTACATGTGCATGATACCATGGAATCCTGTATTAGTAATATTTTGCGATACTATAGTGAACGAATTTTGTAATATGAATGATGTGCCCGGATTTCACTCCAATGCATTGGGTAAATATACCTCGTCCAAAATCCATGGTAATAGGTTTTTTGAAACCATAGAGATGAGCTATGGTGATATTTTTATGAATGTCTTGTTATTATTTTGTATCTACATTTTTTAAGTTATTCATCGCGTATATTTGATCATATTATTACTCAAGTACGTATGATCAAGTTATTCCACTTATTCCCTTGTTCATGTTATTTTATCACGCCTAAATTTATACCCATGATAATTTATCACCAGTTTTCATTATTTATCCGATATTGGGATTTATATATCAACATATTCTTAAATTTATTATTTTCCTTAGTAATGGAAATGAAAGGGATACAAATAATGAAGTTTCATGTGTGGATAATACATGTGGATGAAATGTGTATTTTACAATTTTTTTGTGCTAAATATGCATTGTCTATAAAGATACATAACATTAGGTCATTTTAGTTTGTTGTAATTCATGTTATTTATCAAAAATTATGACTGTTTTTAACTAGATCCGGAAGTGTGGGTTAGGGGTGTCTCATTTGGTATTAGAGTATAGTTTGGTAATTATTTGGTATTTATAATTTAGAATATTTGGATATATAACATTGAATAGATAAAACATTTCTAATGTAATATGTTATGTATAAGTAATATAACCCATAGTATTGACATCTTATAGGTTTTTATAATCATACCATTCTAGAGATATCATTTACGTAAAAATTTTGAGTTTAATAATTGTTATTAAAGGAGTAAAATTTTGATTCCATAAACAAAAATATTTATTAAAGAGATAAAATTATCTTATTTAGATAATTATTTTGATAAAATAAACTTATTTTTTGGGATCACACATCATAATTAGCTTAGGGTGATTTTTTGGAATTTTCTAAGATTGTTAATTTTTCGAGAAAAAGATAAAAGGTCAGTTTATAAAGTAATATTATTTGATGATATCATTATTATGCTATAAAGACTACATTTTTAAAAAAAAATATTTAATAAAAATATAATTCATTAAATATAAAAATTTATTTAAAAATTATGATTTGAATTTAGAAATTTATACCATACATTTTGGAACCAAAAAAATATGAATTTTAAGATAAAAAATAATTATGTTTTTGGTGCTTTAATTAGGTTTCTTGGAAGTTATGTTTTGGTTTAATTAGTCCATTAACATCCACCCACCATATTCCAGGAATTAATGAGCTTCAAAATTACTAGGAATTAAATTTACCCACAATTGGTTGGCTTATATAATAAAATAACCTATCTTTTAACCCATAAAACCACCCCTCCTGATGTATAAATACTGACTTTCCCTATAGCATTCCACACAAATACTTATAGAAACATTTTACTCTAAATATCTATCTCAAGATTACCAAAAATGGGGTTCCTTTGTTCTAATGAGTCACTCTCTAGCCTTAAGAAGCATCCTCCCAGGGTAAGGTATCTTTTCCTCCACTTCTTTAAATTCATGTTCTTCATTTGTATAAGAGTGTGATTATAAATTTATTGTATTGATGGGTGGTTTTAAATAACCCCATTAATTTAAATATTAATGCCTTTTAATGAGATACTCCATTTTCTTCTCATTTTAGCTTTTCATTAAATCATTACACTTCCAAAATAAGTGTTCCTCACCCCTCTTTTATGACTACCTTTACAAGACACTTTGAATTCCTTCTTTTTTACATAAGAAATGTTATTAGGAATATTTTTTATAATTTAAATATTATTTTATCAATGATATATCACTATTACCTTTTGTTATACTACCATCATAATCCATTTTAATTCTCATGGGCTCCCAAATCCATATAACCATCCTAAATTTGGTAAAGAAAGTGTGTGTGGTTTTCCTAGTAATAATATCCATTTCTGGATACTAATAGTGGATGTGGTTTTTGATAAAATCATTCTTGGTATTAAACCCTAAAAAGAGTATTTTAGGTATATATTGTACATATTTTTGGGGCATGGTGATTGGGCCGTTACTACACACCAGTTTGGACACTCCCAGGGGATTTTCTTTTTATAATTCAAATGAATTTTATGATCAATAATAAAGTATCAAAATATGTTTATTGATATGTACATTCAATTTATATCCCTCTTCCATGAATGTACACATCACCACTTCTTGTTTTTTTTCCTTCAATTAGGTCACTAATTTTTTCATTGTGAAAATTGATAGAGAAAATAATTTGATTATTTTTACCTATAATTTGAATGTTTTAAATCCCACCAAAGTTAAATTTTATGGGAAATTTTCACATGTTATTATTTTAGTTGTATTTTGATCTTAATTGAGAAATTCCCGATTTAGGATTTTAACTGTTCTAAATTATTTTTATATTTAGTCCATAAAATTTTCTATACTTATATAAAGAGTTAAATTATTTATTTTTTGAAGATTCTATACATCTTGGGATTAATTTCATTCTTCTGGACCTAAAGCTAAATCCACAATTTGGAAGCTCAAAACCAGATCACAAGTTGGGCCTTGAAAAATGTTCATAGATATATAGAGTTTTCTTGTTGGTCCATTATATCATTATTAGATTTCCCAAATACTCTTACATTTGGAGGTTGGACGTGAAAGACATTTAAGAACAACTTTTATTGGGGAAATGCATTAATTTTCCATTTTAAAGGCCATTAACGCATGAGAATCCAGAGACATGGAATAAGAAGAGTTTTTCTGGGAAAAATAAAGTTTCAGAGTAAGATGATCATAACTATCGCTACACATGGAAAATATATTTACATTTGGTGGAGAGACAAGAAATATATTTTCAACAACTTTTATGAAGGTTATACATGTGAATCATCCATTTAATGGATGTAACACATGGAAGATTTCAATGTTAAGTTCTGGCCTATAAAAAAAGGATATATCCTCCTTCCCAAATCATTCCAATCCATATAGTTAACCACCATTTTAGAGTAGGCCAAGGGCCATGCTTATTGTTGAGGATTTATTTCTTTTCTTTTTATTTGATTTTTATTTTTCCATGTAACACATATGAATATTTTTAATTTAAGTGTTTTTAGACTCTTCTATCATTCTCCATATTCCATCCCTAATATAATTTTTCTATCTCTTTCACATTCCTTCATGACCCCTTTACCCAAAAAATGAGGGGATATCCCAATGTTTTCCTTGGGGGTATGTGGAAATTCTATTTATTCTATTTTTAGATTCTTATGTTTTTATTGATTTTATGATGAGAAAGAGTGATGTGCATAGGTGATGAGATCATCGACCACGACACTAATCTCAAACACATTTCTATTGTTTTATTGAATATTTTTCATCCCTTATACTAAATACATGATCTTTATATGGTGGTGTTAAGCCATTTAGTGGATGAAATGGCATACAATGGTGCCATATCGTGGGAGATGCCACGCTCTTGATGGAGGTGTTCCATAAACCTCAATTAATGGTGAGGTGAAATTAATTTTGAAAACTCCATTTGAGATTTTACATCACTAAATAAAATAATTGTAATTCATGTATGAGATCTCAAAATTGAATTATCATTCATAATCTCAACACAAAAAATGAATAACGGAACCCAAAAATCCACCAACAATGGAAAATTTCATTCCTTTGTAACATCATTATGTCATTTTATGTTAGTTTAATATTTTATTTCATTTAAATTTCATTACCTTATTATATTAAAAAACAAAACAAAATTAATTTTGGTGAACTAGATTAAGTGAGTGAACCACTCAAAATGATCCTCAAGTGAGACAAGCCTTATCATCCTTTTTTTACACTAGGAAAACTTCAAAATTTGTTTCCACTCCATACAATAGGCATGATTAAAACACACTATAGTTTAAAAATATAATTTTTTCATATTCACAAAGATAAAAACATTAATCAATTAAAAGGATTTATTTACTGCCCAATTTGACACAAATGATTATGTTCTCTATTAGCCTTTATCTTTCTCAAGAACATTACATTTCTCCTATATGTAAATGTCTCTATAAATAAATATTTTTCTGGAAGTTAGGTATCTATTTAGAATTACCCATCACTGGATCTATCTTTCCTTCTCTTCAACAATTAATAATCATTTGTTCCCATGTGAATACCCCTGCATGATTCTTCATAATTAATATTACTCACCTATATATGATGTAAATTCCCCATAAATACATTGAAGGTTATTTATGGAGATATATTATTACATTAATTGGATATTTTATTATTTATATTGTTTCATTATAAAATTATTTGTGGATTTATTTATGGTCTAATTATGTGGAATGCGTGAATTAAAGAATAAGAATGGTGTGCCCTAAAATCAATCCAATGAATTGTATTAAATGATGAAGTTAACAAATGTAAGGTACCCCTAATAGATTACCGTGGTTTCTATTTTATGTTATTCTTAACATACCAATGAATTGGGTAAAGAATTAATCTCATGAGATTTCATATTCATGATACCTTGTCATCATGTGTTGGTAATGTTTTACAATACCTTGGTGAACAACCGTGGTAATATGAAGAGTGTGCCCTGATAGTTCTATGATGTATTAGGAAAATATACCTTGACCAAAATGATTGGTTTTACATTTTACAACACATTAGGAATGATATATTGTGATATTTTTATGAATGTATCAATATTATACTATTTACACATTTTTTAGTTATTCCTCATGTACTTATGATCATGTTATGCCTCATGTAATTATGGACATTTTATGCCTCTTTTCCTCATATGTGTATTCTTTTATCATGAATCATGTCTTGCCCATGATGATTTATGATTTATTTTCATTATTTATCCCTTAATGGGATTTACATCTCACCCTTTTATTATGATTCCCCTTCTCTAAAGGAATAGTGATGAAAGGGATACATATAAGGAAGTTACATTAATATATAATCCTTGTGGAAGAAATGTGTATTGTACTATCTATTTAGTTGTAAATTTACTGAGTTCCCTAATAAAATAAACATTAGATCTTGGGTGTTTTTTGTAATCATGTCATGTACTAAATATTATTCATGTTTTCACTGGATCTAGGAAATCTATTTTGGGGTGTCTCACTCTTCCTACTCCTAATACTCCCAAGACTCCATCAAATGGATTATCATCTATATAAGACATGATGTGTGTGGGAATATCAATTGAAATTTTGAGTATAACTATACCTGTAATGACATCCATAAATAACCAAACCTAAAGAATCAAGAGTAATAATCTTATCAATACATAGGTATGCAAATCAAGATATGAAACATAATAATAATAGAGGAATAAAACCTTGATATACTCATTTTAGAAAACCAGTATCAAAAAGTCTCAACCATCACTTCCATCCATAGTATTATTCTTGATGTTTAAACGGAATTCTCATCTATTGGGGATTTCTCCATGATCTACGATTTCATTGATGACAGTTTTCTAAGAGGTTGTGCTCATATGGCCTCATCAAGATGTACTCACTAGTTATAAGAAGATCCGGTTGTCCAGATAGGGGATCATTCCCAACATCACTGGGGGATACCACCAACCAAACTGCATCAATCTGGTAAATAGGGGTTCAATTCCTTATGCATGGTGTTCAATCCAATACCAATAACCTCACCTATGGAGTTTGTGATATAGGACCCACCCCCGGCCTCACATATGGATACCATGATATCACATTGAATCAGAACCCATAAACGGGATCACAATTCTATTTCAAGGATTTAATTTCAAATTGTACCCTCTTTTGGATTGACTAAGAAACCATACTGAACTGAACCTAGTATATACTAAGGAATCTAAGGTCACAATTCAATCTAAATGGAAGTACATGGTGTGTATTGAGGGTACACAACTTGTACATCTAATCTTGTATCAATATCTGTTAATGCCTATGTTCCTCTTCCTATGCCCATGCACGACTTTGTTTACCCATGTAAACATGTTCATTCCCATATACCATTTGCCATGTCTGAGTATTGGTCTATTCCCATGTAATTTACATATTTCCATGTGCCTGGTTGTGTGTGTACCCATATAATCCTAGAGTACTCATTAATCCAATAGAAAAGGGTTACATGGCTTATGATATTTATTTTTACATGAAACCCTAGTACCGTAGATAGGGGACCCCACATAGTCTGTGTCCATTGGGGTACATGTTGTGTAATGTGTGATTTTCGAGAATCTCATGACTCTTCTTTACGTCTTCTAATTCCATCACTATTTCTGCAAATCACGCCTTCGTATCACAAATTTGTGGTTTATCAGCTTATCCATCACCGCACACGATATTTTGAACATCTATCTACTCAAATTTCATCTCTCGTAGCATCAGTGTTTTATGACACCCAATAATCAACTGAAAACTCCAAATCCAATATTAAACCATCATCTCACACCACTATCATGTGGTCGATCTCCATCTAGAACCCATGGAAATGATCCTTTGTTCCAAATATCATTTTCACACCGACTATCCACTGAGTATATATCAAACCACCATCCAAATGAAATTACCATATTTATTACACATAAAATGGCCCAATAAATCCATAAAAAAATATGACTAAAGACACTCGATTGTGTTTGAGATAGATTTGATTAATTGTCCTTAGAATGATGAATGGATTGTAATATCAATCAAAAAATTCAAATCCCCTAAATCCCTGGAAGAATAAACCTAAACCTACAATAATGATCAATCTATGAGTAAAACTATTAGAAGAATTGATTCACATTCACCATGGGATAAATAAACAGGGATAAATACGCATAAAACTATGTCCTTTATTAGGTAGTATGAATCAAAGATGAATAATGGTCGTATATTGACATTTTTTTGAGGATCCACAATCTCATTTGGAAAAATAATCCTCAATCATGATCTCTATCTATTTTCATTCACTAGGATATCATCTCATAACTTCTCTCGCAATCTCAATGTTATATCTCTAACCCTGTGATTTAGTTATAAATGTATATTTATAGAGGACTATAAGTATCGATATCCCAATGTATTAAAATAAATAAATAAATAAATAAATTTTATTATTTTCAGATGTGAAAAATGTTCAAAACATTTCCAACGCATATAAAAATTATTCCACACCTAGTGTAAATCTTATATTCTAGACTCAATGAATGTCTTATATATACAATGTTAGATTCTATTTTGGATTTATTTTACTATTTTATGAAAACCATATGTTAATGATATTAATATATTAAATATTTTTATAATATCACTGCTAGGATCACCAGGCCCAGAAATCACACGTAGTCTCAATTCATGACTCTGAAACCATTTCTAGATATATTTCATAGATTTACATGAAAAAGGGAGAAGTTATAGTACAGATTATACCCAGAAATTTGTAGTTACCAAAACATCCAAATACCTTATTTCTTATTATTGTTTGGTTCTATAGACATATCTTCACTATACGTAGCTGATGTTGCAATGATATTAGAACTTCATCCCCGATACCACACACTACATCACGAACAAGGGAATAAAAGTGATCAATGACACCTATAAGTGAGAAATTCACAACCATGTGTTTTACTTGATTACTCATATTCTAAATTTTTTATCATGTAGTAGCTACAATGCATAGGCACATGACATTCACATGACAGTTCACCCTACAAATGAGCCATGTTTTCATCTATTTCTTTAAATATTATAGCCTAAAATGAATGACTATATTTTTTTCAAAATATATATGCATTAAATCTTCCCATATTCGTTAAGTAAATATATGTTATATAGATTCTACTTCTGAATATATGAAGCACTAGTTTCTAGTAGAAAGAGGGATACCTCTAGATTTTACCACATAAGAACATAGTAATGAATTTATTGTAACATAAAAATTTAGAAATATCATTTTATTAGGGATTTAATTATTCCTTATATAATCTCCTACTATAGATTTTTTTAGAACCTAATATACCATCAAATGGAAGATAAATAGAAATCACCTGTGGATGTAGGAATATATGCTAGTTGATCTGCGCCACCGCCGCTCTATCTCACCTCTGATGGGCTAGGTGATGACCACGCCACCGCCTCCCCACCTTGGACC
Source organism: Viscum album (assembly GCA_963277665.1). Classification (NCBI taxonomy): domain Eukaryota; kingdom Viridiplantae; phylum Streptophyta; class Magnoliopsida; order Santalales; family Viscaceae; genus Viscum; species Viscum album. Next base: position 21,897,426 of record OY728154.1, read on the forward strand.
TACCGGGCCGGGGGGGGTCCTCCCCTTCCCTCGTCAACTCACTATGATCCCTCATTTTCCCCTTTAACTGACCCGGCTACCCTCCCCAGCTTTCCCCCAATCAATGTCTACCCTAATGTCTAGTCGATCGATCATGGAGTTCTATCAGTACCGCTTTCTTCCCATGAATTCACGTGAGCTTCGACGATGTTGGATCTACAATTTTTTTCTCTATTCAGGAACCATCGCCCCACCATAGATTCCTTCGATGGATATGGGTCTTATTCTTGGAAGCTACAAGATCACATGATTGTACAACTTCTAGATTCGAGACATATTTTGATCTAGTTTGCAAATAAAGACAATCTCAAGTCTACCTTGCCTCATGCTCCCTGTTTTCTTCCAGGTTTTAATTTTTCTCTCTTTCGGGGGTCATTTTTTTTCATCTGCAGCGTGACTCTCTTGTTACGGAAATTTGGATTTCTCTTCCTGGTCTCCCTTTGCCTTTTCAAAATCTGTCAGTTATTCATTTGATCAGAAATATTATGGGGCGTTTTTTTTACTCGAATCTTGGTAATTTCTCTATATGTCATCCGATTTCCCTAATGATTTGGGTTGAAGTTTGCGTATATAAGAAACCGATGGATTCCATATACATAGAGGTTGAAGGGGAATTACATTGGTACTAGAAGATATGTTATGAATCATTGGTTCCTTTCTGTTCGTTTTGCAAGCGTCTTGGACATGATTCTGGTAGATGTCGGCGTGCTTTGGGAGAGGATCAGTCTTTGCGGGTTGCTGTGAAGGATGGTCCCAATAACTCGATCCCTTGTTTTGCTTGTATTTCTCCTGAAGTGGATAATTGGGGTATTGGGGAGCTGAGATTTCCTACTGCCACCTAGAAGGAAACGAGACTGAGGATTCCAGATCTGAGGTCTGAGGAAGTTCCTGGTTGTCTGATGCGGGATTTAGGTATTAACCCTTCACCAATGTTGGTCTGAGACAGTTCAGGGGAGGTTGAGGGGTAATGGTGGGTCCAAGGAACCCTCCCAAATATGCAGACGTTGTGAGATCTATTTGTAAATCTCCCCAAGAGGATACAGCCCCAGGATCAGGTAAGGACATTCCCTCTGGTTGTCTTGGGGTTCTTACTGATCACGGGTCTGGTATGAGTACAATTTACAGCACATACCCTATTAATATTGTATTGTTGACATAACAAGTCCTTAGTGAGGTCTTGAAGCCTCCCTCTTCTCTTCGCATAGGATTAGTTGGGTTTTCTGGTGGCTCTCAGAACTATTTTGAAGTGATGAGTGTTGATTATCCTCCTCCATTTGAAAAAGTGACTCTTGAGGAGGATGGGCGTATAGAGCTCCATCATTTAAAAGGAAGGTGAGATGTTATAGAAGAAGATAATGAGTCTGCCTCAAAACTCTGGTCCCCAAAGCCCAAGGAAGCGGAAATTTTGTAGGATTACATTCGGTCCTCTTCAAAGAAAGGTAAGAACACCATTGTAGATTAAGATGGGTTTATCCAGCATAGACAGAGGCCGATGAGATAAAAGGACTACTCAACCTTACTTTTTCCTCCTATTACAAGGTATTATAGTAAAGGAAATGTCCCTCAAAAGAGTTTGGAAGTTGCTTCTAACACCCCAAAGACTAAGAAGGATATTGAATCAGACATCACCAAGGAGATTCTCATGCATTATAATGAAGAAATTCTAGAGGAATCTTTCATGATACAGATTTCAGAGGAGGATGTACATATAATGTTCAAAAGACCATTGTGTGTTGATTTTAGTGAAGGCCAAACCTCTTGGATTGATAAACAGAATAGGATTTTCATATGTGGTTTCAATGAGGGAAAATTTTTTTAGAGGAGCATGTGTAGAGCTGGGATAGGATGGCATCCCACTTCGATGATCTCATTAAGGATAACCCTGATATGGAGGCCACCTCCATCAAATGGAATATAGTAAAGGTAAAGGATTAAAATTGCTTTAATTTTTTCTGGAATGAACTTAATATTTCCTATGAGGTTTGATATTTCTTGTATTCTAAACCTGTTGGCTTCCCACGATTTCCTTACAAGTGATTTCTGAAAAAATAAAAAATATTTATTGGAAATAATATGTTATTTGATCTAGATTTGATATCATAAAAATATCTTTTTCTAGTAAAATTTAGTCATTCTCTAACACTATATTCAAAAATTATTTAGAGTTCATTATCTGCTTAAAGATATATTAGGGATTACATACCCAGTGACACCTTGTTATTCTTTTTAGGTACTCCCTCGTTTGTGTTTTGTTTATCATTTTTGTTTTGGTTCATTTATGGGAATCTCAGTGATGGAGATAATTACATATGAAAAATAGACCAAATGTTTTGAAAGTATGATTATTTGAATTAATAGATTCTAGGTAATAATATGTTAAGGACTTTCAGGGTTCCTCCCCGCTTCAGAGTGCACTAGGAATGGGATCTTTGTCATCTTCTTTGTAAACGAGCAGTTTTTGTTTTGTGGTGGAAAATTACATGTTAAGAAAATGTATTCAACACCGTGTAATGTTTTCCTGGAACATTTTATGAAAAAAATTCATTTCATTAATGTTTTACACGTTGTTTACTAGGTTTATGTTGTTTACTGTCAAAATAATGTTTTTAATAAAAAAGAAACTGCTTTTTCAGCATACTTGAACTTCATAGATTACATGACATATAAGGTCATGAACTTATTAGATTACATAATATTGATTTTATTCAATAGTTCACTCCATTTAAAATTGAGAATCTTTTCACTTTTAGAGCTTTAGAGAATTTGGACATAATACTTTCATAAGAATACACATTGTTACAGAGTGGATACCATAACAACAATATCCATTTTTTCCAAAATATAAAACATCAAAGTTAAAAACATTATTTCTTTGAAAATTATTCAAAAATTTAACTTGGCTTCCTTATTTGTATTACACATCCTTATAACCATTTAAAATAATTTAAAAACTTAGGATGATCACAAAATCTCAGTAAGGGATATAAAAAGAAGGGAATAACACCTTAGTCTATGAATACTTGAAACATATGAAATCACTTTCAATAGACATACTTTTCACCAATATATACATACTTTGTAAAACATGATATTTCTACAATACATAAGAACATATGAGGACCATAAAGGTATCTTGGGGAATTACATACAAAATCTTGTAACCCTCTCAGCTACCTTATAATTTGTAACCATCACGACTACCTTACAATTTGTGTAACCATCACAATTACACTTGGAGTAACCATAAGGTCGGACTCCATTTACACATACCCGATGAATTGAAGGAAACTATAGGTTCCTCCCAACATCATAAAAAATTCCCAAGAACCTAAAAATAATCATAGAACATGAATAATGCCATAAAAACATTGCTTTCAAATTTTCTAGAACAGAAATTTAGAAGAGGATTTTAAAAGTAAAGTCACATATAAATATCATATAATTGAAGTGAGAATTTTTAGAGTGAATATAATATGAATATACACTATAAATATACATAATTAAATATAATATAAGCAAAACCCATAACATAATCACTTTTAATAACAAATATATAATGAAGTATAAGGATAACCCACAGAATTGAAATCGGGTTAAGAATTCCCTTACCTCGGGTATGTTTTACAGCCAACTCATTTAAAACTCTTTTATAATGGTTAAAATGGTGTTATTAATATCTTAATTAAACATATCCATATTTATAATGTCATATATGATCATTTTATTAGACCATTTCGCCCTTTAATTGTAAGTATTTTGTTCCTTTCATTATTTTGGGTGAGTTCTTTACATGATTTTCATGATTTGTTCATGATGGATGTTCTTGCCGATTGGAAGTGAAACTTCAAAATTTGGATGGAATGGTATTTTATATTTTTATAGTACCATAAATTATAACATTTATCATTTTTAGTTCTTACATGAGGATTATTCATAAGTTAAAACATTAATGATGTACGTTTAGATCATTTTAGTGGTTCTTAGATAATAACATCCTTATTTTGTTTTATAAATTAAAACCATGTGTAAAAACGATTTCCAGAACAATTTATGAGACATAATACATATATTATAACCTGATTCAACCAAAAATATGGTTTCATGACAGGACATTAAGGAATTAAAGAAAATTGAAATCCCATCATCCACGATGTTGGTAATTTGACACATCACAGACAATGTTTTTAATTCCTTGAACAAGTGGGGGAAGAGAATAAGATTGATGAGGAATTTCACATGAACATGAGAACATACAGAATATAATAGATTATGGATCTTTCATGCCTCTTGGATAAGATGAGGTGAGGAAATAAGGAGAAAAAAGAATCTGGAAATAAAAGAAAACATGAGAAATCTCTTACGAAAATTCGGCAAACTAACGGCATCTCTTAAAATTTCATAAAAATAGTTTGATGAGGGAAAAGGGATGTCTCATCACTATTACATAATATTTATAGTAAGGGTGGATGTGGAATTAAATATTCGAACATAAGACAAAGGTAAAAGAAGAGAATAACATAAAATGAAAGAAAAAGAAAAGAAAAGAAAAGTGGATGTTTACCTCTTTATCTATTCTTTTTGAGATCATTCTTAAGGGCATTGGTTTTGGTCATTTGGGGAGACCAGAAAATATTGGACGTGTGAAATATCCTTGGGAGGATTATTTGGTAGAAATTAGGTATGGCTTAAGGCTTGAGAGGTGTGGGAATAAGAGGGGAGTGAGGGTGGTATTTATAGTAGAGGAGGGGGGTATTTTTCATTATTTTAATCATTATTATAATATTTTGGCACAAATTTCTGAATAGTAATTGTTAATGAGACCTAAAATAGTAATAATGGCATGTGAGTTCGAACCAAGTGTCCTTAAATCACTTATGATGTCATAAATAGTGTATTTTACTGATAATTTTATTATACGGTATTTTATTGTATTTCACTATTCATTGAAAATTCGTGAACTTCGGAAAAATCCCAAAACTTCACCCTAACCATTTTTCGATGTGTAGAATTAAAAAATGAAGTCCATTTTTTTGAAAATAATTTTATAAATATTATTAATTTAATTTTTAAATAAAATCATACTTAATTTAAAAATTAACAATTCTAATTCTATAACAACATTTATATCACAAGGAAAAATTAACCAACATGTTATTATATTAAAGACTTAATAAAATAAAATAATAATAAAATTTACTATCCATTAGGGTCATATTACTATTCATAAGGGAATGTTACTATTCACACAAAAAGAAGTTGGTTTCATCAGACTCCAAATAACATTCTGAAAACAATTGTAGATGACAGTTTCTTGAAATTTAAAACATAGAATTGGAAAAATTAAGTTTAAAGGTAGGTTATAAATATCTACTTAAAACCAAGTTCCATGCATTTGCATTTATTTTTATAAATCCTTGGTGTGTTACATTATCCCCACCTTCAGAAAATTGCGTCCTCGCAATTTTATTTAATTATTAAACAAGTGAGGGTATTTTTCCCTTATAGAATTTTCAGACTCCCATGTTGCTTCTTCAACCATGTGGTTTCTCCACAAAACCTTTACCTGGTGGATTACCTTATTCCGCAATACATGTTCTCATCGATCAAAACTATGAACTGGTTTCTCTTCATAAGAAAGGTTCTCTTCCAGGAAAACTGCTTCTAGGCTCAAGACATGTGATGAATCTGACACATACTTCCTCAACATCGAAACATGAAAAAATTGTGTACCTGAGACAAACATGGAGGCAGAGCTACTCAGTATGAAACTTGTCCAACTTTTTCCAAGATTTCAAAAGGAACTATGAATCATGGACTTAACTTTCATTTCTTACCAAAATGCATCACACACTTCCAAGGATAGATTTTATTGAAAATTTGGTCACCTACCTCGAAAGAGAAGTCTTTCCTTCTATTAAATCCATTTATTTTTTGTCTGTTCTGAGTTGTCCTCATATGTTGCAGGATCATCTTCACTTTCTCAGCCACCTCTTCTACTAATTCTTCCCCCATTAACTTTCTTTCACTAACATCATCCCAAAATGCTGGAGTCCGACACCGCTTCCAATACAATGCCTCAATAGGTGAAATCTGAATACTGGAATGAAAACTATTATTATAAGAAAACTCAACTAAAGAAAGATGTTGATCCCAACTTCCCTGATAGTTCATCAAACTAGGTCAAAGAATATCCTCCAATGTCTAAATTGTTTGTTCTGATTTGCCATCTGATTGAGGATAAAAGGTTGTACGAAAATTTAATTTTGTTCCCAACGACTTTTGAATTCCATTCCAAAAGTTAAAAGTGAACCTGGGATCACGGTCAGATATAATAGAAAGAGGAAATACATATATCCTAATAATCTCTTTGAGGTACGGTCAAGAAAGCTCATCCAAAAACATTGTATCTCGAATATAAAGAAAATGTGAATATTTTGTCATCTGATCAACAATAACCCAAATCACATTATTACCTCAAGATGTCTTTAGTAGTCCCACAACAGAGTCCATGGATATATTCTCCCATTTCTACTCCAGTACTGGCTACGGCTGAAGCATCCCCTTCAGTAATGACCGCTATGGTTTAACCTGTTGACATGTTAAGAATTTCACAGTAATATCAGAAATATCTCTTTTCATTCCATCCCACCAATAATACTCCCGAATGTCTCTGTACATCATAGTATTGTTAGGATGAACTAAAAATGGAGAACTATGAGATTCACATAGCAAATATTTCTTTAACTGAGGATGACTTGGCACACACAACCTTTTTCAAAAAAAAAATTACAACACAATATTTATCAAGGTATAATTTTGGAAACTTACCCATTTTACCTAATTCTTCATTTTTCTCTAGCTCAAGGTCTTCCTTCTGTGCTTTCTTCAATCTATCTTATAATGAATAATGTACAGAAACCTGGAAAAACAGAGGTATTTTCTACACCAGCAACATATAACACAACAATGCATCAAATCATTAATTAATGGATCATGTTCCAAACATTACATGGTTAATGAGTCATGAGGTTTTCGACTCAAGGCATCCGCCACTTTGTTTTCTTTTCTAGGATGGTAATTAATCATGCAATCGTAATCCTTTATCAATTCAATCTATCTTCTATGGCTCATGTTTAATTCCTTCTTAGTGAATATGTACTTCATACTTTTATGGTCTATATATATTTAACATTTGGCTCTGTATAAATAATGCCTCCAAATTTTCAAAGAAAAAAAACCACTGCTGCCAATTCCAAATCATGTGTGGGATAATTTAACTCATGATGTTTTATTTCTCTTGAAGTATTAGCAATTACCTGATCATTATGCATCAAAACACAACCAATTCCCTTCAAAGAAGCATGATTGTAGATGAAAAACTCACCATTACGGGAAGGAAAGGGCAAAACTGGAGAATTCACCAATCTCTTACTCAGTTCCGGAAAACAAAAATCACATTCTTATGTCCAAACAAATTTAACCCCTTTATGTGTTAACTTATTTACCGGGCAAGATAACTGAGCAATATTCATAAAAAATTATGTAGTAACCTGATAATCCAAGAAAACTATGAATCTCTATAACATTTGTCGGTCTTGGCCATTCATTAACCACTTTTTTGTGGTAGGATCAACTGTTATTTCATCCTTATTCAGAATGTTCCCAAGAAATGAAATCATTTGTAACCAGAAATCACAATTTCTAAATTTCAATATTGTTTCTTTTCTTCTAAGGTCTGTAAAACAACCCTGAGATGTTTCTCATGCTCTTCTTTATTTTTAGAAAAAACCAAAATGTCATCAATAAAAACAACCCCAAACTTAACCATGAACTCATGAAATACTCTATTCATAAGATTCATGAATACACAAGGTTCATTAGTTAATCCAAATTGAATAACAAAAAATTCAAAATGGCCATATCTAGTACAAAAGGCTATTTTCAGGATGTCATCCTCCTTCACCATCAGTTGATGGTATATGGATCTCAAGTTAATCTTGGAAAAGTACTGAGCTCCCTGGAGCTGATCAATCAATTCATCGATATGATGAAAAGGATACTTGTTTTTAATAGTGATGTTATTCAATGCTCTGTAATCAATGCCATGTCTCATGGAGCCATATTTCCTTTTAACAAACAAAACTAGAGCACCCCATAGTGATGTGCTAGGATGAATGAATCCTTTATCAAGAAAATCTGGCCACTGATTTTTCAATTCAAGAAGTTCTATTTGTGTCATACGATATGAGGGATTTGAAATTGTCTTAGAATCATGAACTAAGTCAATTGTGAATTAGAATTATTGATCTGGTATGACACCATGTAACTCATCAAGAAAAACATCAAGGTATTCATTTACCCATGACACATCATTAATCTGAACAGCTCTACTTTTTTCAATAACATGAGAAAGATAACATTCATTTCCATCATTCAGCGGTTTCTCATCTTTCTGATATGTTATCAGTTTTATGGGTTCATTCATATATACAAACCGAAACTCTTTCTTAAAAATAACTTCTTTTTCTCTACAGTTAATCTTATCATGATGAACAGAAAGACAATCCATTCCTAGAATCACATCAAACTTGACTAGGGTAAAAACCACAAGGTTTGCAGGTAAAGTATTTCCACAGACCACAATAGAAAGATTCTTATAATTCCCCATTGATATAATATTTCCCCTATTGTTTTAACAATAAGTTCTGGTCTCATTTGTTGAGGTGATATTTCAAATTTACCTGAAACTTTCTCAGAGATAGAGGAATCTGTAGACCCCGTATCAAACAAAACTTTAGAAAAAACTGAGTGAACAAACAAAGTATCTGATACAACATCATTGGATAGACCGACATCTACTAACGTAGTCGCGAAGGACCTCACCACACCATTCTTCTTATAGTATGGATTCTTTGCTTCATTTGGATCTCTCTTTAGGTAGGAATTTGCAGAATGACCTATCTTACCACATTTAAAACACTTTATAGTTTTCTTATCAGGGTTATTCATTGGACCATTTTCTATCTCGGGAAATTTTTCAAACTTACCACATTAAATACACTTCATTTTTTTTCTTAGATATTCCCTCGTGCGCTTCTAGCCACACTTTTCACAAACTGGACACTGGATTTTCTTACCATCAGATTTATTTGGTTGATTCTTACCCATCACTTGCCATCTGGACCTCTTCTTCTCCTTGTTCCCAAAATCAACAAGATCATCAAAAAACTCCATCTCTAACCTCTCAGCACATCAGAAAAGTTTCTCATAACTTTTGAATTCAAAGGATGTCAACGCCCTTCCATACCTTGGCTTCAGCTCTGAGTAAAAGCAGTTGATTTTTCCATGAAGATCCAGAATAAGATTTGGAGCATACCTCACCAGTTGAGTGATGTTCTCTTTATACACGACCACTGAATCTTCCTCCTTATATTTAAATTCAAGGAATTGATTCTCCATACTAAGTATCACCACCTTATGAAAATATTTTTCATGGAAACATTTTTTAAATTAATCACACTCTAAGTCATAAAAATCCTCTCTATCCCAAATATTCTTTACCATTTACCACAACTGATCAGCTTAACCATCAAAATGATAAATGTTATTACATAAAATTTGACTATATGATCATCCCATAACATAGAATATCTTTTCAATGGAATTAATCCATCCTTCAACCGCTACTCGGTCAGAACATCCATTGAAAGAAGGAGGGTGTTGTCTCATAAAATGTTCCACTGTTGTCATGTTCTGTTGTGGTACCTCAAGTTTTTCTCTTGCATGGATTTTTCCACCATTTATTTACTACATCAGATGAGCCATTACTATCACAAACTGGTCAGTTCAAATCCCTACCATTCTAGTTTGCAGATTTGGAAGGATGTTGTTCTGTCGGTGCCTCTCCTATTCAGCTTTCCTATCTCTTCTGCGGAAAACCATTCTGATCAAACATATCATAGATGAAGAAACATGGTAATATTTAAATGCTATAAAATTTCAAATTAATCGTAGATTAAAAATCATTTATGGTATTTATTTAACATCATCCCAACCCCTAATGGTTTCTAAACCATCCTATGATACCAACTATAAGGACTCAACCTTATTACATTACTGAATCTTGAATTTAATCAAGAATCCACACCCTTTAAAGATGAATTAGATTTATTAACATTATTTGTAAAACAATTTTTGTTTTTAAAGCTATAACTGTAGTATTATAATTGTTAGGAATTATATAGACTTTATAGTGTTATACTATTGGGACTTCTTCTCACACCCCAATTTTTCCATTGGGATGGTTTTAGATGTTTTATTGCTTGATACAGGTAAAGGTAATGGAATATTGACGTATATTGGATTCTGCTTCAGTCTTTGAAAACAAAGTGGTGTGGTTTGGAGGAGACTATGGGTTGAATGGATAATTTTTTGTCTTTATTTATTCATAATTTTGGGTTTTTTCGGTTTGGTTTGGATTTTATATAAATGGTTTTATCTTTTTCTTCCACATAGTACTCTGGATATATGTATTGTTTCATTCTATATAAGAATTCTTTTTGTTTTCTTGAATCACCTAAAACTAGGAATACCATCTCGGGTGTATGGTTTGGGTGACATGAGTTGTTATATTACAATAGGGTATCAAAGGGTAGGCTTATCTAGAAGTGTGTTTTCACTATCTGAGTTTGGTTCTATTTCTTTGGTAGACATGAGTTAGGACTATCATAATTTGGATAATATGTGAAAAAGCGGGGCTATGCAGCTCACTTCTGTCATTGAACTCAACTTACCATGGATGTTTAGGGATTTTTATTAGGTTTGAGACTTGGGATTTGGGTTCATTTGAATTAACTATATGGGAATTTTATATAAATTGACCTATTCTATTTTTTGGAAAGGTCTTTTATGGATAGATTTCTCCAATTTATTTAAATACGTATGGATTTTAAAACATATTTGAATTATAAATGTTTCCAAATATTTTGGAATGTTATCAGGATCTAATTAGTTATTTTCTTATTTTTGTTAAAAAATTCCTCTATAAATATCTATTCCAAATCCGTTATTGGAAGTTGCAAGATAGGTTTTGTGGGAAAATCCTCTAATGGACCCTGTTGATGTTGGTTCCCTAGAAACAACTTATATGTTCTTTATGATTACCAATATTCCTAGTTTTAAATTATAATAAACACCTTATCACATCATTATTGTTCTTTTTTCTTAACATAGTTTGTGATAATTTCTTAAAATTAGTTGTCACACTAAAAGGTCATAACAATTCCCTGCTACGATGAGAACCCATAAGTTCTATGACACTATTCTTAAATGTATGTTCTATATCTGGATGAAATCATTTTAGGGAAATAAATGATATAGGCTATTAGGGGTTGACACTCGTAGTAATATAAGGAAAATTCTCATTGTGTACATGCTTGGTAATATCCAGTGTATAATATTATGAGATCAAGACCCACTAGTAGATAATCCACATTTATATGTGGCATTGGATGTTCAAATTTTTGGATATGTGTATTGATCTTTAGAATTTACGATTATTATTAATTATTATTATGATTCTTGTACTTTGATATAATGATGAAAACAATTATGACATATGTTCAAAATGTGTTATGATACATTGGGTGCCTCAGGATTAATATCACATTAGTGAATAGTGTGAGAAAGGATTTTCCCCCTCTATTCATTGACAATAGGTGAAATCTTAGGCCCTTTAATTGAAATAATATATCTAAATAAATCCATGTCCACCGTTTTCTATTAGAAATTTTGATTTCAAGAAAGTCAAAGAAAGTGCCATTGATCACATAGGTTGATGGCACTAGAATGCAACCTACATACTTGGAGATATCATAATAAGAATAATAATATTATAGAGTAAGCATCCATATGAGGTATTGTGAATTGAATCAATAACTTATTTCTCTAGGGGTTCGATGACATGTTTCTAGATTATAAACTTTTAGTTTATTCTAATTCACCTAATGCTATTGAGAGAGAGGCCTATATGGTCACCCACTAGGTGTATCCAGAATCACAGTTAAATAATCTATTATTATTTATATTTAAAAGTTGAATAAATATTATTCATGCATGTGGTTTAATAATTATCCCTTTATACTTAATCACATATATTACCCAACTAGTTATTTGAGAGAATATTATGTGACTGTATTCTTTAATAAATATTTATTTTCTTTTTTGGTGAATATAATATTTATTTATTTATTGGTGAACGGAGTGGTGATATTTATTTATTAAATATATACTAATTATTCAAGGAATAAAAAATATTATGGAGGAATGGAAGATTGATTTTTTAGGTCAGGTGATAAATAATATATATTAAATATTATGTTATTAAATAATATTTATTTTTTAAGTTATGATATTATCAAGGAAATAATATTATTATTATAATTTTCGACATGGGGTCTTCCATGGGATTAAATAAATATTAAAGGTCACTTGTGTACATATTTACTTCTAAACCCTAACAGTATATAAACCTAATTATTTTATTTTTCTATGTGTTCCATTTTTTTTGAAAAATGAATCTAGAGAATCCTCTAGAAGCCCTTAAGAGATTCTTTATCTAGGAATGATCCCATCAATAGAGAACAACTATCCTCCACCTCCCACTCTCAAATTAAGAGTGATCAAGGAGAACGCTTTGGAAGTGATTCTCATTATGACCAATGGTGAATAAATCAAATTATATGATATGTTGAGATATCATATGAAGATCCCACTGGAAATGTTCAATGATTTATGGAAGACTTGTTTATCACCACTATAGAGAATATGCTCTTGATTCGAACAATGCTATGATGGAACAATGTGGATCTGTTGTCAGATCCATCAACAAGGAAATAATTAGCACAAGTTAATTATTTAATTGATTTCATTAATTATAAATAGTATTTGATTATCCAACGGTAGGTTCCAACATTCTATCCCTTTCCTATTTCCTTTCATTTAATTCTATTGATCACGTTGTTCATCATAGTGTAAATTTCATATTGGTCATTGATCACGTAAAAAATAAAAGTTGGGAATGAACCATCACATGATTCCACTATGTTTTCAACCTTCAAGTGGTATTAGATTGATCAAATAATTATTTATAACTATTTAAAAATAATTTATTTCTTTGATCATTTTCATTTAGTTTTCAATTCAAGTTTAATCATTCTTTAAACTGAATTGTGAGATACATTTCATCATATTTTGTTTCTCATTAATCAAATAAAATCGATTAATTTTATGAATGAAATAAAATTGAAGAACTCATCTGAAGGTGCAGAGGATTTTGGCTGGATAACACAATAGATTACACCTTATACCCAAAGGTACAAGTCTACTAATGTTAAATTCACTTAAAATTGACTCAAAATTATTTCAAAATAGTTTTATTGAATACACATAGTGTATTTAATTATACATAACATGTTGGATGGTCCAGCTTGGCATATAGTTATCCATATTACATGTCATGTAGGCCACATACACAGCATGTAGTCTATTATCTAGATACGACTCATGTATCTTCACACATGGCCAACCTAAATGGTGGCCGGGTAACTTGTAGACTACACAGTGTGTAGCCCTTATAAATGTTGTTTACATCAATGTTTCCATGAATAGTTTAGAAACTGAGTCCCTAGGCATGTGCCTCAGATATACGGTGATAAATTTACACACCATGTAGCTCTCTTGTACTTTTCATATACATAAACCAAATTGCACAGAATTAAAATTTATTTATTATACATTGTAAACCATATAAAAATGTTATTGTTTGTATTCATTAAGTCAATAGGACATTCCATGTGATGTATTTTAATATATATATATATATATATATTCTTAATTAATTTTTCTGTAATGTTTATATCTACATATTATGTGTGAGCTGTATTATAGTTATTACTCTACATGGATTAAATCATAACATGTGATAAAAAAATCATGAAACCATTAAGTTGATATTACACATCAAGAATGTATGTGATAATTCATCTATATCATATGTCACAATATTAAAAATATATATAGGTATAATACATATTGGGTAGATTCGAAAATTTATTCCCTACTTTTCTATAAGGTACATTATGTACACATTTAATTTAAAATAATTTTATGTAATTTGTATAAAATTATTATGTATGAGAATCTAAATGAAATTGAGATGAGAATTAAGATAAAAGAATTTATTAAATAAAGAATATAATTAATTTATTTGAGTGATATTAATCATAAATAAAAATGATTTTAATTGATTTATAATTTAATTAAATGCATAATTGATTGCATGTTTGTGGATGATCCTCATAATAGACCAAAACATTGTATTTGATTGGTTTTATTTAATTTAGTATTAAATTAAATACATGGCTTACATTTAATCTGTCATCTCATTATTTACAGGTATGGATGCCCATGGTTTATTTTATTTAAACCATTCCCCTCTCCCCTGAATATGAGAAAAAGAATATGTATTATATAGATATCAAATGCTAGTGGAGGTGTTTCATGTTGGGAGATGAGGCAAAACCCATCCAATAAAGAAACATAAGTTGACAAGAGAAAATATGAAACACAATGCTTAATTGGTTCAAGGTTTTTTTTTCCCAAGGTCGATGGTCTGTTTACCATCATCTAGATAAACTAACCATTAGTAAAAGCTTATGATCATACCAATTTAATATTTTATTTCTATCAAGTTATATGGTTAGTTAATTACAAATATATTTTCATGATCACATGAATTAATGAATTAATAAATATATAGGACAGAACTAAAATAAATTGGCTTAGTTGTAAATATTATCTAAGACATGGTTAATGAATTAATTAAATCCAATTAATATTAAAAATTTTGTTATAAAGATAATAATTGTAAATTTATGCATATAAAGATAATATCCCATAAATATATATATATATTAAGTCGGTATAAAATTCTACAACATCAGTGAAAATAGAATCACAATTCACAGTTCTTGGCCATATAAATTTGGGGTGATTCAATTATTAAAGAATTCTTACAAGTTTTTTGTGATTACCTAACTTAGTTCACATCGAGGGTTGACTACCAAATTAGGACTTGGTGTAACTGAGAGGAAACACTTTAGGAAATCCAATTTAAGGATTTAAGGATTGTGGAGTTCCCTCAACATATCAAGGAAGAATGAGTTAATATTTTTTGAATTTGAAATGCCTACCTAAAACCATTCACATTTATTGACCAACCATAGTTGGAGAAACAAGAAGGGGAATATGGATCGTTTCGACTAGAATTTCTGAGCCACGATATATTCTGAAGCCAATGGTGAGGAAAAGTAAGTTTCAATAAAATAGTTGGAGATTAAAAAATAAAATATTTATTTATTTTTCAAAATTTTAACAGATTAAGTGCTAAATCTAGGATCATCCTATATGTAAAAATATAAATAAAAAATGAATTCAAAAATATCACTGTGATCTATACTTGAGAAGGATAACCTTATCAATGGAACAAATTTCTATTAGTGTAAAAGGTACTAACGTGTTATCCTATGACATGAAAGTAATTTATATATAATGGAAGAACATATTCCTGATTCCCCTATAAATGAGGATATTGATGAATATTTAACCCTATAGGAGAAAAAATTGAATGATTCCATAGTTTTTTAGTTTTTCATGCTATCATCCATGACCAATTAGCAATAATGGGAAGAGTCATTTAGAAATTATTTCTCTTATTTTACAAGTGGATAAGGACATGGGGCATGAAAACCCTAAGTCCTTATGGTGAATAATAAAAGGATGAACATGGAAAAGGGGGCCAAGACTCACAATAATTATAAATATCTTGAGCTCCATTCTTCTAAGAAGAGTAAGATCCATAGACTGGTAAATGAAATGGATGTAGTATGTTATTCATTTGGAAAGAAAGGCCACTAGAAGAAGAGCTATACCAGGAAGCAATGGGAATATAAAGGTGTATTCATTATCAAGTTTAATCTTTAAATATCTACACAATCGGTATTAGATTTATCTTTTGGTGCTCACAGACACAGATATATATATATATATATTCAAATATAGGAACTAAGTAGATTCTTAAATATTTTTATAGGTGTGTTGGATCTACGAGCTATCAATGGTGTGATTTTGGATTCTCTATCCATTGATGACTACCACTATTGATTTCCAACAGGAATAATTTTGGTTTTAAAATATTTTTATTGTCTTCCAAAATTTAAAAAGGACATAGTTTTTGTCTCATGCCTCGATGCTGATGGTTTTATTTTTAGTTTTGAAAATAAATTTTGATTCTTATATAAAGATAAAAATATGTTAGGGTATGGCATGATTAAATAACATTATTAATGTATCTAATTAAAAAATCTATTATTGGAAGTTGATAATAAATCATGTTCAAACGACTCATATAACACCCAATTATTGCATCATCATCTTTGTTATGTAAATGAGAAGTGTTTGACAAACCTCTACCAAGATATTTTTTTAGTATCTTTTAAGAAAACACAACTTGAAATATGGCATTCTTGTTTACAATAAAGAATGAGAAAACTTATTCTCAATGAATAGGATCAAAGGGCCATATAGATTTTAAGATTGGTACACACGGATGTGTGTGGACCATTTAAAGTATAATCTAGAGGTGGATAATCTTAATAAATAACTTTTACAAATTAATTTAGCAGATTTGGATATGTCTACTTGATTAGTGGGAATTAATTTTTTATTGAAGTTGTAAATGTTTATGAAATATTACTTATTGTAAATGACATACCATATTTATAGTCTTTTATGGACTAGTTAGACAATTGCCTCTCTATGATGGACTTAGGTGAAGCAGCCTATATTATAGGGTTCAAGATCATTCATGATATATATAAGAGGATACATGAACTAGGTCAAATTAGATAAATAGACTAGATACTAGAGTGATTTAGTATGGAACAATCCAAGAGGGAATTGGTTCCAGTGTCATATAGTTTAAATCTGTTTAAGAAAATGTGTCCTCATACCCAGTAGGATAAAGATTGAATGAGTAATATACCATATTCGTAAGTGATAGGATCAATCATGTATAAAATTTTTTGTACTATACTTCATGTTTCCTATGCATTGAGCATGGTAGGAAGATATCAAGGTGATCCTGGAGAATAGTATTGGTCTGTTATTAACGCTATCTTCATGTATCTAGGAAAATATAAGGATGTGTTCTAGGTGCATTGTGGAGATAGGGAGATGGTCATTAGCCGATAAACATATGCTAGGTTTCAAATAGATTAGAATGATCTGAAACGACATTCAAGATTTGTTTTTGTCTCAATGGAAGAGTTTTGAGCTGTAAGAGGTCAACCCATCAAGTTGTCGATAATTCCACATAGGAGTCTGATTATATAGTGAATTATGATGTACCTAATGTAGTTTTTTTGGGTATTTAAATTATTCGATGATCTTGATGTTTCATCTAGTAGTAAAGAACCTATCACATTGTAATGTTATAATACTTTAGTGGTGGCTCTTGTAAAAGATACAAGGTCACACCAACCGAAAAAGAATATACTCTAGAAGTACAAACTATTAAGGAATATTTATAAAATGGGTGAATTTGAGGTAATCATTGTACCAATAGAAGATCAAATTGTGGACCCCTTAGCAGAAGGACTATATCATCAAAATAATGAGTATTATGTGGGATCTAGTGGGCGGAAGGTTGTTAGTAGTCGGCACTAGTTAAAATGGGAGTCTGTTGGAGTTGGTTCCCTAGAAGCAACATCTATTTATATTATATTTACATGTAATCATAGTTTTTAATTTTAATAGAAAAATTATAACATTATTATTGTTATTTTATGTAACATAGTATGTAATAATTTTATAAGAGTAGTCTTTGCACTAAAAGATCAGAGCAGTTCCCCTCTATGATTAGAACCCAAAAGTGATATGACAAAATTATTAAATTTATTTTCTATATATGGGTCGAATCATTTTAGGGTATCAAATGATAGTGACTATTAGGGGTGGATAATCATAGGAATTTGAGTCACATTATCATGGTGTACTCTCTTGGTAATATCTTGTGCAGGATATTATGAGAATGAGACCCGTTGGTAGGAAATCCAGATTTATATGTGTCGTTGGATCTTCCTAACTGAATATATGTGTATTGATCCTTAGACATTAATAATGATATTAATGAGTATTATTAGTCATGTACTTTAATTTACGAATGAAAACTAGTATGAAATATGTTCATTATGAGGTAGGATATATTGGGTGTGTCACATGTAATATTTCATTAATGAATAATGTGAGTAAGGATTTTCCCCTTATGTTATTTAATGAAATTTGATATCTCAGGCCCTTTTAGGTTATTATATATCCAAAATAAATACATTTCTATGGTACTTTATAGGAAAGTTTAATTTTTAGAAAATCAAATAAAGAGACATCGAGAACATAGGTTAATGACCCCAACATGAAACCTTCTTGGTTAGAGATATCATGATAAAAAGATTATATTACAGATTAAGAATCTATATGAGGTATTAAATAATTTCAACATTAACTCCTTTATCTATGGTTTCATATTCCTGTTTCTAAATGCTAGCCTTGTACTTTTTGATGCTTCACTAATTCCACTTAGAAAACATATTAGAGGGTCACACACTAAGTGTGTTAAGAATGTCAGTTAAATAATATATTATTATTTATTATTTAGAAACTTCAATTATGATTATTCCCAAATGTGTTTTAATAATTATTCATTTAATCTTGATCACATATATTCTATAACGAGTTATTTAAGTTAATATTATTTGAGTGGAATATTTAATATATTTTTATTTTCAATTTAGTGAATATAATATTTATTAATATATTGGAGAAAAATGTAATGATATTTATTTATTTATTTATTAGATATTATTCAAGGCCTGATAAATATTATGGAGGAATGACAGACCATCTTTTTTGACCCAGAGAGAAATAATATATATTGAATATTATTTGATTAAATAATATTTAATTTTCATGTTAAGTTATCTTCAAGGAAGTTATAAATTATTATTATTTCAGAAATGTGGTTCCATTGTCGATTAAATAAATACTAAAGGTAACTTGTGAAAATATTTATTTATAAACCCTATAAATATTTAAACCAAATTAAATCATTTTTTCAACTATGCCAATTCATTTGTTTGTTGTGCATAATGAATCCAGATAATCCTCCCTAATACATTGAAGGATACATTCTTAAATAACACTCTAGAGAACTGAGAGGGATTTTCCCCTGCCTCCCACTCTCAGATCTAGAGAGATCAAGGAGAATTTTTTGGAAGTTATTATCATGATGGTTAATGTAGGAAGATGTAAGTGGTAGAATATTCAATTCTAGCACCTAAATATTCTGACATTGATGTTTAGAGATTTGTGGAACATGTGTGGATCGCTACTTGAGGGAATATCCTCTTAATTAATGTAACTCAATTATGGAACAATGTTTATCTGTTCCCATATCCATCAATGAATCAGTAATTCTCACAAGCTAATTATTTAATTGATTAAATTATTTGTAAATAATATGTGAAGATCATACACTTAGTTTCAGTAATCTATCCCTTTTTATTTTATTTGATTCAATTCTATTGATCACGATATTCATCATCATGTAAATATCAGATTGATCATTTCTAATGATAAAAAGAAAAGAAAATTTGAGCATACCCCATCGCACAGTTCTGTTTTTCCTGGAACATTCATAACCTTCCTCGATAGAAGTTGTAATTCATGCCATTCAAATTTTGGGTCAAGTAGATATCGGGAACCTAGTACATTTGGTTGATTATAGCTCTAGTTTTACTAAGATACATCCTCCCATCTTCCATTTGGATAAACGGATACAAGAATCTAAGGTTTTGATTGAGAAAATTGAGAGGAATATCAATTTCCTGATGAATCCTAAAGACTAGATGGTGGGTTTCCCACAAATTTTCTCAAGGGACCACGAAGGAGATGGTGGGACTCTATAGTGAAATATAATTTTCACAAGGACCCTACATAGGCTTATTTCAAGAAAATATTTAATCATCAATTTTACGCTAAGAGGTTTCATGTGCAAAAGACTCTTAAGTTCTAGACCTTATAAAGGGGGTAGTGTATTGTTATGGAGTATTCTACCCATTTTCTGAGTTGGTGCATTTGGAACTGGAGCTTGTAACTATTGATTACCTTAAAGTTTGGAGTTTTGAGTTGGGAATAATACCAGATATTAGGTCACTGTTGATTCTCATGTTCCTTCCAAGTTTTTTGGTGGCAGTTGGATAAGAATCATTCGCTAAGGAAGCATAGTTGGGAAGACAGCTTTTGGTAGAGCTTTATATGGTGAAATTTTTATCTTGAATATATATTTAAGTTAAAAATTGAAGCGAAAGGGTCATCATTTTTCTTTTGAACCAGTTTTAAGGGATTCTCAAAGATAGAAGTTGGTTGTTTTCTATTAGAGTGGGTGATCAGGTCCAATCGAGCCCTACTTATATGGGGGATCCTTGGAATTTTCATCATCATGGATTATAGATCCATCTAAAGTGTTTTTTTAAAGGAAATACGAGGGTGGTGAGTAAAGATCCACTCTCACCAAGGGTTTGTAGGTTCATATTAAGGCTTCCTAGGGTGGTGGGTCAAATCATTATGCTATGGGGAATGTTCATGGGGAAAAGATCATATTTATTTATTAGACTGAGTTTTTTCAATAGGAATCTAAAGAATGTTTATCTACTATTATTGTTACATTGTTAATTTTATCTTCTATGGAGATATATTTGTTTTTATGATGTGCTACTCATTATTTTATATCATCAAAGATAGTTGACGTGTTGGGATTATGAACAGAAAATATTCAGTACTTGTTAGATCTTTCTACACATTTTGGAAAGAGGTATAAACAAGTTTCCAAGTGTCCCACATGCCGGGTGATGATAGCCTAATTTGAGGTAGCATGTGACTTTTTGGTGATTGATCATGAAATAATCAAATTGATTATCATCATGGATTAAATGATTAGTTTTATGGAATAGATTGACTATTATCACTCGTGGTTATAGTTCTTATCTTCCAATGGGGTCATTCATGTCTTTCATGGTGAGTGGGACTCTGAATTCGGAAGGCTAGGAATGTTGTTACTTATGATAGGGTAATATCATTGCAGTTTTAAGAGATGTCTCTTGAATTAGTTAACCCTTGTTTGGGTGGTAAACTTCTTACAATGGTGAGTGCATACACCGAGGTCTTTAAAAATGATTTTTCTTATTTACCACCATGGAGAAATGTCTAGTTAATTATTGACCAACTCCTTACTATGAATTCCATTTCTATTACATCATATAAAATGGAACCTACAAAGTGTGTGGAACTTGAATTTTAACCCGAGGATCTAGAAGATAAAAGATTTATTCATCCTAACCTATCACCATGGGTTTCATTTTTCCTATTTCAAAAGAAGGTAGTTGAGATTCTCAGACTTTTTATTGATAATTAAAAGCTAAATCCGGTGATAGTTAAAAAATACCCATTACCTGGGATTGAGGATAATTTTAACTAGGTGAGATCCGCATACTAGATTTCAAATATTGGGATATAGTAAGGGTACCACGTGTTGATTTTATGACAATGGGATATACCTAAGATTGTTTTTAGAGACTGATATGGGATTTTTGAGTTTAAGGTTATGCCATTTGGTCTGACTAACACTCCTACAGTTCTAATGGATTTGATGAACCAGATATTTTATCGATTCTTGTAATATTTTTTTATTGTGTCCTTGAATAATATTTTGGGGTAATCTATGATAGAGGAGGAGAAAATGGACTATTTGGGTATCATTATTTAAACCTTGAAGAAACATCATCACTATAGTAATATTTCCTACGGTGAGTTTTGGATTAAGGAAGTGAAATTCATAGGGAATGTGATATATAATAGGCATGTATAAATGGATCCTAAAAATATACATGCTATTATATCCTTGGATCGGGCCAAAAATGGGTTTTAGATCTGGATATTCTTGCATTTATTTGGTTACTATATATGTTTTTTATGATTTATCAAAGTTCGCATCTTCGATGATTAATTTAACCCCTAACGGTATAAATTTCAAATCGAAGGAAAAATATCATAGGTATTTTGAGGAGCTTAAGGTGAGGTTGACTTCCACACTTGTTTTGATTCTTTAAGAACTAGGTTCAGGTTATGTGGTTTTTAGGGTTCTGGTATGAGTTTGGGATGTGTCTTGGTGCAGGGGGAAAAGGTTGTGGCCTAAGGCATGCACTAGTTACTCCCTCACAAGAAGAACTACTCAACCCATGATCTTGAGTTGAAAATGGTTATGAATGCACTCAAAATGTGGTGACACTATAACTTTGGGATCAATTTAATGTGTATTTGGATCATGAGAGGTTGAAATATATTTTTACTCTGAGGGACCTGAACTTGTGATAGAAGTGATGGGTAGATTATCTTTACATTTTTTTGATATTGCATACACCCCTGGGAATGTAAATGTGGTTGATTATTATTTGAGAATAAAATTACCAAAAAAAGAGGTGAATGAATTGGTTGATCAGTGCTTTCTGATAATTTTTTTTATTGAGATGAGTTTTGTAGTGGAAGAGGTTTGTGGATAAGTGTAATTTGATTCCATCAAATTTGACTTGTATTTGTATGAGTGAGTTTTTCTAGAGTAGGTTAAAGAAACTATCTGAAAATGATTAGGTAAAAACCTTCATGGTGGGTAGACCTATGGTGAGTGGTCTTAGTCTTATATTAATGCTTTATTCTTTCAAGGTAGGTGTGTTGTTCTGTTCTCTTTAAGGAAGGAGTTGTTGGGAAATAGAAACATTCCTTGTTGTATAATGCACCAATTGGATACAAATATGTTTCATGACAAGACAAGTCGGTATTAATGGCATTAGTATGAGGATGTTTATTTTGTGTATATTTTTCATGGTGTCTTACCTATTAAAGAATTAAGGAAGAACACCAGATACCTTGTAGTTTTTTTCAAAGCTTACACATTATAGTGTGTAAGTGAGATGAAATTTCTAGAGATTTATTCATTGTTATTCTAGGGACTCCTAGTGGGAAGGATTTGGTTTGGTTGATCATTATTCAACTCTTGAAATTGGTACATTTCCTCCCTATGAATGAGAAGAATAATTTGGAATACATTGGGGACTTGTATATCTGATAGATTGTAAGAATTCATGGGGTTACATATGTGGTTTTATCTGAATGGAACCAAAGGTTCACTTCCAGGTTCTGAAAGGTTCTATAAGAGGTGAGGGGTTCTCATATTTGGTTGAGCATGTATTATCATATGCATATGGATAGGAAAAAAGGGATGACATTATATGTTCTTATAGATATTCTATGGTATTTTGTTCTTGATTTTGGAGGATATTAGTAAAAGAAACGTTCTCAAGTCTTTTTTTCATAAAATAAAGGTTATAAATCCTAGATTAGGAAAATGCCCGTTGAGGATTTTTATGGGTGACCATTTAGTCTTCACTTGTACTAGAAAATGTTTGTAGAGTATTCCTTGGATGGTATAACTCCCATTTAGGATAAAACTGATATTGTGTCGTTGGTCTAGAAGAGATTGATCATGGCATAGAGTCATCAGAAATTGTATGTGGACAGTCTTCATCAGCCAATGTATTTTGAGGTTGGTGATCGGGTTTTTCTTAGAGTTGATCATTCATGGGACATTTTCTATTAGGTAAGTACGTAAAGTTGGTACTGAGGTTTGTGGTCCCATTTAAGATCATTGTATGAATGGGGAAGGTGTATTATTAGTTTAACTTGAAATCTATTTTTAATTATATCCACATTGTGTTCATGTTTCCCAGCTGAGGAGATATATTCCACATCATTCCCATGTTATTGTCTGGATGGATGTTGATCATGGGGCTGACACCACTTTGGTTGAGTATCTAGTTTGGATTATAGTTCATCGGAAGAAGGTATTGCATGGTAAAATGATTCTTATAGTCTGGGTGTTGTGGTATTATGTTTGGGATAGCCATGAGACATGGGATAGTGAATTATTGATGAAGTAATAGTAGCCTTCACTTTGTACGAGTCCAGTAATCTAATGGATTTCAGGGGGGAAATAATTTATTTTATGTAGATTTTAACACCTTATTATTCCTTTTAGGTACTCCACTATTTTCATTTTATTTATCAAACTTTATTGGGTACATTTTTAGTATATGTATGGATGGAGATAAATTTATAGGGAAAATGACTTAAAGCTTAGGGATGTATGTTTATTTGGATTAATGGATTCTGAGTATAAATGTTTCAAATATATATAAGTTTTCTTACTATGTTTGGAAAATGGTGAGAATAGTGACTTGGATTCTTTCCTCTTAAACATGTATTTGTGTTGTCTGATTAGTGATTACACTCCATGTAATGGTATTATATGTCATTCAATTTTTTTAGGTATATTTGATGAAACATGTTTAGGGCGTGAGGTGTTTACACACTATTTACTATATTCACATCATGTACTATCGCAAATCAGGGTTCAAATGAAAAGGCAAAGGGTTTTTCAACATACATGAGCTTCATGTATTAAACGAAGTGTAAAATGATTTTATATTATTTAATCGTCATTATTTGGGATTTAAGGGTGCTACATGAGTGATTTTTATTTAATTTGTTTTTATCCCTTCAGGCTTTTGGCCTAGAAGATATTTGGGGAAGTTTTGGAAAGCTCTGGCCCATCTAGATCATTTTCTTTGATGATTGATCTTTGTAAGGGTTGTATTTTGTTTCTCTAGGTAAGCATTCCCTATAGTTATTACATAGTTTAATGATATCAAATATGTTGGATATGTTTTTTGTTCACGTTTTTTGATCAGATACTGGTTTTTATCAACCCCTTTCAATTTCTTAGCATGACTTTTCATTATAAGTCCATTCTCATGATTTCCAATCACTGTGGTTGAAGGAAACTAGTCTTATAATAGTTTTAGGTAGGTGTTTCAATATAATGGGTTAATAAAATGATTTTTTTTCATTCCTGGTAAATTATTTTGGTGTGCTCATTGAATTGAAATTATATGTGACTTTAAAGTGTTGGTTGGAGTGGAAAATATTTTCAGAAATTGGGTTTTCTTGAAAATAGATCATAATTACTTAGAAATGGGTTTTCAAATGCCGAAGTGGATTGGATTTTATTTGAAAATGTTTTATAAAATTTAGAGAAAGGTTATGAAAATGTATATTAAAAATTGTAACATTTTACACCTTGTGTACATTCAGAAAGAAACACAGGTAGCCTTCATGTGTCTGGAACCACTATGAGGTACGCTTTCGGATATCGACGGACTGTGGTAGCACTCGATATTGGTTGGATCCATCATTCTACTTATTTAGTATATTTAGTGTTCAGTATTTATTTTCTCATGGGATAGGGCCCAATATGAAGTGCTTCTTCAATTAAGTTTATTTATTGCATTTTTTATCATGGATTGTTTCCCATGGGTTTTGCAATGATTATGTATCAAATAGCTTTGCATGACTGGTCATTTAAAGGATATCATTTTAACTTTATTAAGTTGTGATGTGTGGATATTATTTAATATTTATATCATATATACTTGTCATATTTTTAGTTTTATAATATGTATGGATTGTTTGAAAACCAAAAGGGGAAAATTAATTTACAAGTGAATGGGCTTTATAAAAAGTCTTTGTAAAAATATTTTTTAATATATAACTATTGCATTATTATTATTATACCTTTTATAGACTATTTGGGGGTCTCTTAGTAGGATTGTTTCTCACACTATCCTTTTTCAATTGTTAGGTTGTAGATTTTTTATTACAGGATATAGTTAAAGGGAAGGTCATCTTGTAACATGTCTACTTCTCCTCTAGTTTTGGCCATTGTTAAAGCTTGGTTTGTAGGTGACTATGGATCATATAGAAAATTGTTAGTCTTTCCTTATTTGTACTTTTTGGTTTATTCATCTAGGCTTGGATTGTATGGATCTAGTTTTATCTTTTTCTTATGTATAAAAATTTATTTATATATCTTGTTTACTTATATACAATACATTCTTTTTTCTTTCTTCACCTCACTAAATGATGGTTGGATAAGCTCTATGGTTTGGTTGGCCTGATCTTTTGTGTTACACACCATGGAAAAAATAGATTTGATCCCACCGACTGACCCCTCTAAAAATATCAATCCCCATTACCCATAACCCATGTTTCCTATTAAATAATGGTAAGGAGGATTGATGAATTTTTGTTCCAAATCCATAAGGCTTAACCACCTTTATTCCAAAATACCTCCTCCCAAGAATTTTCGTTCTTGGATAAAATGTAACACACCCATAGTGAGGTTCCTTAAAAAGTATCCCATGTCATCATAGCTTTAATAGGTTTCATATTTTCAAACAATCCACGGAAATAGAGACCCCCTCCTCTATTAGAAGCATTATGGTTTTCTAGGAAACGAAGGGAAATTTTTTATTATAACTACTATCCAAAAATAAGTATTAAATCATTGTATCTAACCTCTGAAGGACACAATTTGGAACTTCAACGAAATATATATCCTCAATATTCATATATAATATTATTCTTTTGATCAGGGTGATATTTCCACCAAAAGAGAAAATTTATTCTTTTAATTTTTTATTTTATTAGCAACATTACACATAATTCAATCAATATATTAAATCCTCCCATGTCCATGGATTAGTGGAGCTCCTAGGTATTCAAAGGGAAATTATTTATTCTTAATTCCATACCATATCTTAGGATATTTCTTTTTTCTAGTATTCTTTTTATTAGAATCAAATATTCCACTTTTACAAACATTTATGGATTTTCTACTCTATATTATGTATCTCATTTATATGCCCATTCGATTTGAAATACAATTTTCCTTTCGTTGATGAAAACTGTTATATCATTTGAAAATAAGAGGTCAGAGATTCCTGGAGTCCCATACATTGAAACATACTGACCCTATTTCCCCTTGTCTATAGATACATTCTAGTTTCTAATTAAATAATCCTAGAAAATTATAAATGGAGTAACCGAAAGTTGGTCCCCTTGTCAAAAACCAAAAACTAATTTGAAGAAAAAAAGATACCCACAAGATAAATGTATATCCATAGAGAATAGATGCATTAAAATAGTCAAATGGAGTATTAAATATAGAATTTCATCTTCCTAAAATCCACTAAACATAATCCTGATTCAATATTATAATATTATATCTTCATTTAATATTTTATAATCCTATTTATTATCAAGACCATTCGATCCATCTCTACCATAATTTCTTGGGTTGGGCTACTTTCCCTTGAATACATTTCCCCATGATAAATCCATGATTATCCTAGGATATAAGAGATGGTATGAGGTAATATATTCGATTTTTTACCACCATATCAATGATATTATATGAGAAGATGTAAAATATAATGGTATGAAGGTGTTGTAAGAGGTACAGGTGATTAATCTTGGGAATTAAAGTAGTGTCTACCATAGATTTAGAGATAAGGCTCTTTTATATAATCCCCCATGACACTAATCTTGTATCCTTATAGAAGGAAAGAGATGGATGTATTTTTAATCTCTTTAAGTCGATCCATAATATTACTTACAAAATCTTGCCCTTATATATCTTGTCAGTGTAAGTATTAATTAAAGATAGGGCTAGGTAGAGCATCCGAAACACATCTAACTACTAGGTCACCAAGAATATCAATATCAATTTCAATTGTTTTTAATTATTATTATAAGTTAAAACTTCCCTTATACAATTTTTCATTGATGGGTGTGTGAAAAATATTTCATATTTTGATCATCGACCTGAAGATAAAAATCTCTAGATTTCTCCATTTCCTCATCCTCTTCCTTTAGTAGAATCAATTTTTTATGCTCTTGTTTCATGGTCATTCCATCATAGATCCAATATTTCTATTCCTTTATAAATATATTTTCCAAATATTCAATTTCCATCGCTATGTTTTTAGTAGTATCTACATCTTCAATTCAATACTCACACCACCTTATAATAGTGTCCTCTAGGTTTTTCAACTTCAATTGTGGCATGAAATGGGTGGGAAAGTAAACTTTTTATTCCAATAAGAGATAATAATCTATAAAAATGTCTCATTTCTCCTATTTCATAGAGTATATAAAATTTTGATTCATATTATACATATTCCCTAATTCCAAAATAATAGTCGAGTGGTCTAGTAATCCTCTGGTATGTGATTGACCCTCAAATTATCGAAAATATGCATCCCCTTAATGTTAGATAAAAATATATTTAATTAAATACACACATATATCTATCCATTATGGCGATTGATTTGTGTGAAAGATTCATCCATAAATCCAAAATACATAAGCTAGTTGTTGGACATGAATCCATTGAACAGATCTATAGACCTATTAGAAGGTTCAAAACTACTATTTTTTTGAGGGAGTAGAGATCATATTAATGTACCAATAAAATTCCAAGTGATCTCTCAAAGATCGAAGATCAATAACTCATTCCATAAAAGTGATAATTCCAGCACTTCATAATGTGTATATACAGTAGTGAATAAAACATATTTTTTTATCCAAGGTCCCTTTATGGTTATAAAATGGTCTATCACAAGATTTTTCTTGAATATAACCATATATTTCAATGTTTTTAAAATATGATGGTTATTGGATGAATTAAATGTGTAGAGAAATTACACCTTACTAGAAAATATTATTTTTCATCCTCTTCATGTATAGGTTCAAGAATTACTGGATTTTTACAAGCATTCTCTATTAACTATATCTTGATATAATCAATTTTATCATGAACCATGATCCCTTTAATAATCCATTAGTAGATTGAAATTTAAGATGATTTTCTAAAGAAGATGTCCTCAGTAGCTTGACCACATTCACTATAATAATATATAATCTAGTCTATTTACATGGATTCACCCATATACTATGAATGAGTAAGAACTATATATGAGTTCCTATTATGATCAAGGCTATGTTAACTATAATTTCTCTTCCACCTTACTTTAAATAATGAATATAGGTTAGTCTATAGAGCTTACTCTAGTAGTGAAAGGTTGTTTTATGAGATCAATATCACTGGGTAGTGTGGCATATATTCCCTATTCATATTATACCCTTGTTCCTAAGGAATCTTGTCCATAAAAAATGTGACATTATAAGATTTGATGGGTGAAAAAGGGTCTATCATAGTTAATTTAACGATTTTAAAACTAATAAGTTGTTTATCCTCCACCTGATTATTTACTATGAGATTTTCCAAAAACTCTATGTATACCAATGGATTGACCACACCTGAAAGGGAGAGGTCACTTTTAATTGGACAAGCCTGACATAGCTGGAAGGCAACAAGATCCCTAGAAGAGGTGGAGGGGAATGAACCTGTGATGAGGAACCCAAATACTTTCCTAACTCACTTTTGGTGTGCACAATAGAAATGGATAGACAGTATCAAGGACTAGATAGTTCTCTCTCTTTATCCACTTTAAAAAAATTAGAGAACCACAATGGTCCTTCATCATTTTTGAGGAATATTGTTGTAATCAACCATGAACAATACAATGTATCAAGATCTGTCATGCTAGCTCCCAGATATGCTATAATATTCATATCATATTTTTTTGCATGTATGGATCACTTCTAGAGGTATTGTGGACTATAATCCAATTATACAACGGTTTTTTGATGAATTATATTCCATCGTATTATAAACCAAAGTATAATTACAAGTTGATGTAGTTATATATCTTCTCATAAATTAATTATCAATTACATGAGAAGATCCACTCCCTACAGTTTTGGTATATTAATGTAGCCTGTTAACCTATTATTTTTTTTGGACATTATCTCATGATAATATAAGTAAATTATTATAGGTGATTTAAGACTAAAATTAAAGTTTTTCAAGCCATCAAACGATGATTTTTCTGAACAAGGAACCTATAATAGGTCAATAACTAGACTTATGATTTTATGGATTTCTCTCATCCTACCAAGGAAACATGAGGTTTTGATTTGAGTGATGAACCATATACTTTCAATGCAACAAATAAATCTTCTTACAAATATCAAAATTATTACCATAAAGAAGAAAATGAATAAAATATATTACACTAGATTCATAGTATAGTTTTTCTAAAAAACATTTCCTCCCCAAATCATAGTTTCATACAATATAGAAGAGGTTAAGATAGATCAATTTCTAAGATAATTTGAGGAGACATCAGAAATATAAGGTATATGGTAGGTTGATTGGATCAATGAAAATTTCCCATAAATCCCCTTATACCTTTAATAAATACATAATTCTAAAAAGGATTGGTACTCCTTAAATTTGATTCCACCTTGTAGTGGATAAATGATCCCTTATCATGATTTAGTGTACTCTTATATGTCTTTCTATCACAAAGTAATATCCTCTTCATCAATAGATCTATCAAAAAAGAATAAATTTCACCACTCCGTACACTTTTTCCTTCTTATCCAACATTCAAGATTATTAAATTATGAATGGGAATATTCATGCATACATTTTCTTCTTCCTCTTTAGAAATAATATTTCTATATATAAGAACTGAAATATACTTAAATCAACAAAGAATAAAACTAGTCATAGTAAGTGCACATAATTTTCTATCTCTATCTCATTCTCATTCTATAATTCTTCAATATTTTTCAATCTGGGGAACAAATTAATATTATTTCCAGAAATTGAATATGGAAAAATCTATTCAAATTACAACAGAACTGGTTGATCAAACATTTTATTTTGAAATTTATTGGGCGTACCTTTTATGATTTTATTTAATATTGGGTTGGTCAAACTTTAATTTCTTGTAATCTAATTTTCATATTGATTGTAGTCATTAACATCATCTTCCCCACTGCTCTCATTACAGTAAAGGTGTGAACTTGGGTATAGTAGGTAGTTTTTCTTCTAATGGGCATAGGTTCGATTGAGTGAAGGGTTGATACTATAATGTAATATTCCCCCATCTAATATAGATTTTATTCCCCATTTAAATCTTGTCAATATATTTCCTATTATATCAATATTTTTTATCTTCAATAACTATTTCAAATATTTAATTTTAAATTTGAGATTTATTATACTAAGATACTATTTATTTATTCTCATTTAACTATAATTATGTATAGGATAAAATTACATCTAAACTAACCAACATCATAGTATTTATACCGTGATGATGAGAAAAGTACCTTTATACTTATTACTATTCCCAATTATCCTTTAGTAAATACTAACTTCTACAAATATAATACTCTTTCATAGGAAGTTGGTTACTATTATGCATATTTTGAAAACTCTCCAATAAAAATACATGAGGTTCATGTTAATATTATGTTTCTAAAGGTAATAATGGTTTACACTTATCTATTAGATAAAAAAAATTACTTCTCCAGGTCACCAATATATACTCCCATTTTAACTCTTCCATATACACTAAAAAATTGTTACTCAATCTTAAATATCACAGTAAAACTCTATAATCTATCAAAACACATTATTACCTATGAGTACCTTTACATATCCCTCAATAATGGTGATAACCATTGTGTGCCTTGCAACAAACTATAGTGTATCACTATGTGGCTCAATACTTTTCCAATTTCAAATATTAAAGATCTAGATAAACTATATTAATTTCCTAGGCTTACATAATGTATTTACTTTATTATATATTACTCTCAGAAAAAATCTTATGTGTTATTAAACATTTCATAGTTACTCTTTCATATCCCTTAAATAATTAGGTTGAAAATTACATATTAAGTTTTTTTAGATTTATCTAAAATTTTCAACTCCAAAATATCAGATATTGTCACTGAGCTGCTCATCTCATCTCTAAACAATGTTGTCCACTCAAATTAATTTCAAATAACTTCAATGTCATTTTAAAAACATAAAAAAATTATAAACAACTTCTAATTGTATTCACTCATTATTGAAAATAAATACAATAAACCTTCAACAATATTATAAGATATTCATTATCCCCCATTTTTATTTGATGTCCTCCCAAATAATTAACAACATATTTCATCAAATCACAACCTTTATTTTATAGAAAAGTCCCAACACTGAACTTATGGAAAAATCAATATTTTTAATATATTGACATGTCTTGGTGAGAAGAAAAATTAGTTTAAGTGATTTTGTGGCTCTTTCCATCAATCCATGCTCCCATGCCTCACCTTTTTTTGTTAAAAAACTAGCTTTGGATTCAAAACATTAATAAATAAGTGTTGTGTACCCTTATATCCCTTTGAAAAAATTATACTAATGAATTTGGATAAGGAAAAATATTTTCATTTAATAAGGAAAGTATGAATATGTATATTTATACTCAATATTTTAAATCAAACATTTTCATCGATCTTGGTAAAACTATTAATAATTTAAGGCATTATATGAATAAATCCTGACATCACATCTCCATTTTCATCCATCTATTTCATAAAATGATATCTCATGACAATAGATAAATATATATAGGGATGTAATGTATTATTATAAATATATATTTCAATTTGAATATAACATAAAATTATCAATGGATTCTCAATTATTCCCCTATGGTCATCCAGTTTGTCTCTTATCCAGATCATTTGTGTAAATGCATGTGTTGAAGACACATACAAATTGAGATTTTATTCGTAAAATGGTAGATCACACAACCTTATCCCAAAAAAATATACCACATAATGTTGAATTCTGATCATCACAATACATATCCAAATTAGTATTAGTATATCCAACTAGGTTCACATGATTACCTCTTCTGTATATCAAACCAAAATGTAGAGTCCCTTTGATGTATCTTGAGAACTCTCTTGGTATTAACCAACTGTGATTATTTTTTATTACATAAATACCAACAATTAAATTTTACTAAATAAATAATAGCATGTTTAAATATATTAATACAAATAAAAACATTTATTAACATCCTAAACATTTTTGATCGACACTCTTCCATACATAGTCCTTTCTCAGATTCACCAAAATAATCATGGCTGTAAGATCTAATTTGGACTCCTCAACGCTAAAATTTTCCAATAATTTCCTGTAATACTTTTTTTCGAATAGAAAATTGAAATCAACTTCATGAAAAAATTGAAATCCTTGAAAGAAACTCACCTCTCCAACAATAGACATTCAAAATGCCTTTTTATATTTCTGTTAAATTATTCACAAGATTACTTATTGCCTCCTTTAAAATTGATTTCATAAATATAAAAAATAACAATAAGATTACATGTAATCATCCCTTTTATATAATTTTTTTTTCAAACATCCCTATAGTGAAATTTACCTCTATTAGAATGCTATTTAAATTTAAATACCACACTCAAGGGGTATGTTTTACCTCATAAAGAGAATTCTATAGTCTGCAAACCAAAGTACCATAACTATCAAGAACAAAAACTTTAATTTGTTTAAAAGACACTTCTTCTGCAAGTTCTCTATTTAAAACATAAAATATCAATTCTATATGATATATTCTATAATTATTTTGAAGTACAATATTTAGGAACATTCTTATGTATTCATTTGTTGTAATATGAGAAACTTTCTATTCAAAATGAACTCCTTAAACTTTAGAGTATCCTTTGTAAGATAATACATTTTTATTTATTAATGATTACCTTTATCATTGATATTATTTTTGAGCACCTAATTGGTTCCTATGATAAAATTACCTTTTAGTACTAGAATAACATCCCATGTGGAATTCCTTTCAATGTTGTCAAAATATTCTTTAATTGAATTTACCCATTCTTGTTTTCCATGAACTTTAGTAACTATTTGTTTCATAAAATTTTAAATTAATGCATTATTTTTTGAAAAGTATCAACATTATTCTAGTATAAACTGATACATTTTGATTCATAATTAAAATTACAATCTCTATATCTTCATTTGACCTTTGATACTTAATTTTTACATCTCAAGTAGCAAAATAATCTTCACCAATCTAATTTGAATCAATATTAGAATTATCAAGTCATTTTTAGTTTCTTTTTCTCTAAATTTTC
Source organism: Viscum album (assembly GCA_963277665.1). Classification (NCBI taxonomy): domain Eukaryota; kingdom Viridiplantae; phylum Streptophyta; class Magnoliopsida; order Santalales; family Viscaceae; genus Viscum; species Viscum album. Next base: position 21,931,677 of record OY728154.1, read on the forward strand.
TTGTAATATATGTATTACCCTTTTATAAATTTTAAAATTATGATCTATTTGGATCATAAAAATTGTGTTTTTTTATATCCCTTATATCAAAAACATTTTACCATATTATGAATCCTCTTGTTCAATAATTTTTAACCTCCTCCATTAGATGAGTACCGAGATAAACACTTTCCTTACCATTCTCATCAAACATTCCTAAATATTATGTTTTGGTCTTCATGAAACATGAACTTAAAAAAACTATGAAATAGTTCATACCGGGTTTATTCTCATACCACATCACATAATAAGTAATATTTTATTTATATCTTAATAAGAACTTATTTTTAATATTCACATCTGTATACACAATATCTCTCCCAAAGGAGCATTAAAAAGTAGAAAGATGTGTTCTTTCCATTTAATCCACACATAAATTATTACTTTTATAACTTTATTCTACTAGGGAGTATAAGAATAACTATATTGATTTTTAATCTGATTCTTAGAAAGAGAGGATTCAAATTAATTTCTAGTGAAATACCTTTCATGATCAATTCTTAACTTGTGGGTTTATATTCCAAACTATTTCATAATATGTATTTTGAATATTTTGAACTTCTCCACTACCTGAAACATAGGATTTATGAATATCATATTAGTCAGCCAGGTACAATAATAAATGAATGAATAAATTAAATATTACCTTTAGTGTATTTATGTCTAATTATCCAACACGAATTGTAATGAATTAATTAAATTGGACTTATAAATTGAATATCCACTATTTTTTATTTTTAAAGCAACATATTCTCCCTTTCACATAAAAAATAACATATTCCTAGTTCAATTGGGGTAAATCATTAAAAACTTATAACTATGTGATTTAACAAAATCTATTTCTACTAAGGTTCCTAAGTCTTCTATGGAAATGTTGTTTTTCATCTTTATTACTCATATAATAAAAATTACTTAGATCGTCAATTTGAAATAAGTTACCACATGTTAATTTACAATTAGTAGCCATTTTAACATATTTTATTCCCTTTTTAAGATAAGATATTATTAGAATAAATGCATTACCATCATCACAAAATTCAATTACATGAGATATATTTTGTTTAATTCCCACAAAAACTAGAATATCATTAGATTTTCTTTTTTGATCTCCAATCTCAGTTGTTCCAATTCCTATGATTTTCAAAGAACAATAATTCCCAAAAGTAACTTCATATCTATAATTATAATTAATAACTTTAAAAATATTTATATCACCTTTCTTTTGAGAGGAAAAACTAGTCCAAAGTATCCATGTCTTTATTTTACTATATGATTTTAGTGCCACATTAATAATTAGATACTTTTCTATCATATTTATTTTATATACCAAATTTTATATTTATGCATGAAGATACTATGATTGAGGTTTTTTAAAACATTCTTAATCTTAGTTAACATGTTGATCACACATTAAAAATGTTCTATACAAATAATGAAATCTATTTTTTTAGCAATTATTTAAGGATTTCTGTTCATATCTTACTTTTTCTCTGAATGGGTCATTATTTTCTTATAGATGATCCCCATAACATCCTCCCCCTTTTACTCCATGTAAATTAAAATTATATTTAAAATAAAAATATTTACACCTATAGAATCAAAATAATAATTAATAACCATAAAAAAAAGATCCTTCATTAAACTGTTGAATCTTTCTATGAAATTATTCTTTTTTATAACTATATTCCATCATTTTTTTCCTTTAACAATTGTAAATTTCCCTTCTCAATCTATCTAAAATTAGTCATGATATAAATGTCTTATTCTAATGATTTTTATAAATATAAAAATTCCCAAAGGTTATATTAGAGGTTTCACTTTAAGCAAAAAGTGATTTAACATTCTTGTTGTCCAAAAGTGAATCTTTCCCAAAATATCCCTTAAAATAATTTTCATTGGTTTTGGATGACTTTCCTTTTACTTCCACATTTTCTTTGTAGTCATATATAATTTTTTCATGTATTTTTATCTTTAGGAAATTTTGATTGTGTATTATTAAATTCCTCTTATTTTTCAGTAGATTCCACTTCAATATCTTATAACATATTTTATTTGTTAACCAATTTTCACGTTGATAAGTTTGATTTATTCAATACAATATTTCTATTTATTTTTAAATTCATATTTAACTTCATTTATATACTTATTTATCAATATATTTTCTCTATAATGTTTTTTATCAAGTCAATGAATAAGATCAAATTTCCAAAAGTGTTTAATGTATGTTTTTACACCTTATTCATCATTATTACAATTTTCTTTATGTATTTAAATATTATCTATGAAGTCACCAAAAAATTCAGTAGTGTATCCATGATATTTCCCAGTTAAGGTATAATATTTGTCCTCTTACTTGATTAAAATTATCTTTTCTTTCTTCATTGGAGACATTTATGTATTCTTTTTATATTTCCTAAATTCCTTAAAACTTCATCCGAATTTTCTTTTTCTGAGATCGTTCTCTATGTTTGTCATCTTGATTCTCCACACTTTTTTCAGTGGATAATTTTTTGAAAAATACCAATTTACATGAAACATAATACATTTTAATTATAGTTTATATTTTTACTTATCATTTTATTTACTTAATTTTTTTGTAATAAGATAGATTTCCCTCTTATTATCTTCATATCTTACTTCATTGTCTTTATATTCACTATATTAATTGTATTTATCTTCCCTGATTTTATGCTTCCTCATAGCTTTGAATTCAATCTCCACCATGATTATTGTAACAAACCAAACATTTACCAATGTAATTCCCTATCACATAATTATGTATTATAAATAAAACAAATTAAATCACATAGATAACGTAATAAATACTTTATAAATTATTAATGAATGAAATAAGAGGTATTTCTTGAAGTTAAGGATCCTATACTGATGAAATAGTAACATGACATTAGGAATAGAAATATAACCCTTATGAATAGTAAACCAACCAAATGAATATAAACCTCACCTATGAAATTATAAATAGAATTTAAAATTCTTATAACTGGTAATATTATATAATTATATAATATAACAAGTTCATGAATGTTTCGAAAATTATTAATTATGCGTTGATATCGTTACAAAACATAAGTATTCATTTTCAATTTAAAAATTGATATAATTTTTTAAAAGAAAACTTATTTCAATAAAATTTACTCATTAATTAATAGTTTTTTAAAATATTATTATATGATAATTTTTGAGACATTAATTAATTCTTTGAAATGTTACAAAATTTGTTATAATTTTAAAATTTGTATTTCCCATGTAAATGATGATAATATTTATAATTTAAATTCTCATATTTATAAATTAATTTTCATAATAAGGATTTAATTTTATAATTCTAAACATAAAAAAAATTTAGGGTTACATTTTTTATTTTTCTAAAAAATGTGAATTTTTTGTGAAGAGTAAAATACGGTAATTTACGGAAAATTCGAAATACATGAATTATGAAGTCATAGATGATGTATTTTTTATATAAGCCCAAAATATCAAACTATTAATAATTATTTAAATTTGTATATGATCATTCTCAAACTATTCATAGTCTTGAGGTAAAATAATAAACTAATGAGTAAAATAATGAGAAAACACCCCTCTCCTCCATTATAAATACCACCACATACTACATCTTCTCCTAACACCTCTAAAGCTTTTATACTTATATAAATTCTACTCAAATATCTTCCCAAACCCCTCCCCCACATCTAGGATATCTGGGTCTCATAAAAATAACAAAACCATTTCCATAAGGAGGATTTTAAGGAGGATAACTTCAAGAGGTAAATTCCTCTTTCATTACCTTTTATTTTCATTTCTAGTTCTAACTTTTCTTATTCTATCCTCAAATACCTCATCTAAATGGAATTAAAAATCCATTAAATTAAATAAAGTTTAATTTTAATATTTTTATGAAATAATATATCATCAATTATTTCCCCTCTCCTTTTGTTTAAAAAAATTAAAACATCGTCTCGGGTGTGTAATTTATCACATTCAAGGATGACGGGTTTTCAATTTATGTTACTGTATTCTAGGCTATTCATGAAATAGTATTTATAGTTTAATGAGATTATATTATATGTATTATATCTTATGTAATGTTCTATAACCATTATATATACATTAAATTAAATAATAGAACAAAACTAGTTCGTTGTGATCGAACACCCGCTAAAATTAGTCTAAAAGACAATCATTAACATGTTATCTAGTTATTCACCCTAATATTTGAAAAAAAATACCAATTAAAGTTATTTTTGTACATTAATAACATATGATTTCAATTTTGGATAATTATACCCATTTTACATGAACTTCCAAACTCATATACCAGAGACTCGATCATGAAAACTAAGAAAATGAACACACCCAAAAGATGTAATAGAACATTATAACTTAACAAAAAGGTTGTAAATTAACATAATAAAATTATAGTAAATAAATTAAATATAGAAAATGTTTTTTAATTATTAATTAATGAATCCAATTTGATTATTTTCGACATTAAGATCAAGTGGAGAACCATTTTGGATATAAGGTAAGTGATCCTTTCTAAACCACTATTTTTTCAAAATCATGTGTCAATGTTTTATCATCATTATTTTATGGGGAAATACATATTTTAAAAATTGTTACCATATCAATTAGACCCAATAAGAATGGCCGATTAAAGGTAAATTCCTAATTTCTAACACATTTTCAAGTGAACTCTATAATTTGTTTTTAATTCACTGTTATTTTAATTAAATAAATCATTTTGTCATGAAAAATATATTGTTTCAATTATAGTTTTATAAAAACAATTATGCATTTTCCATTTAAAGAATCTGTAATGTTTTACCATAAACCATACAATTGTTTTTTTATTTCTATGGTTTCCTAAACACTCTTTTCACTTCATTTTGATATCGCTTATCATGATCTAGAGATATATTCCCTTATAAATCCATCCCTTCATAGACATCATTATGATATTATCTTTTCATATGCCTTTTTACATGATTATGATACCCGATTAATTCCATGTGTAACCCTTGGGTATATGTTTGATTGCTTATGTATGATTCGTTATATGGAAAAAACTATTCATGGACATGTTATGATAGGTGTTCCCAAATAGTTATCCAATGCATTAGGTAATGTTTAGTCTCATGAAACGTTAGGTCAAACCTTTTTGGTGGGTATCTTAGACTAGTGCTTCATGGGAGCTATCTTGGTGGTTAGCCTAGACTAGTGCTCCTCTATGTGAAGTGATCGTTGACTCTATAAATCAATTTTTTTATGTTTCTATGACATTACTATGATTCAATGATTATACTATCCCATGTTATTTATGTTATGCTTCCATTTTTTTTATTTTCATGAAATTATGTTATTACTTCTAAACCATGCACTAATATTTACTTTGATGCTTATTCTCTTATTGGTTTTTTAGCTCATCCCCTTATTCATGTATTCCCTATGTTTTCCTATTGAAATTTAATTGCTCAAAGGGCATTATGATCTCATTGTGAAGATTAAATTAATTATGTTTTCATTTGGTTTTAATAATGTTAAATTATTTTCCTAATCATCCAAAGACATTAGACTTTATGATCATTTATTGTATTTGATTATTAATTACACTTAATATCATGTAATAATATATGTAAAATTCTAGGGTTTTTATAATATTATTCTTAAATATATTGTATTTCTTCATATCATAGTTAATATGTGTATCATGTAACACATAAAGATACAAGTTATCTTTTTTCTCTAGAAATAGAAACCATTGCATCAAACTTGTTAGATAAATTTCTCATATGTTTGTTTATAATGGTATATTATTCTAAAGTGTCTCTAAAGAACATGATATTACTAAAAATATCATTTACCATTCTAAAGTAGTGATTAGTAATCTCATAATCAACCATTTTTATATCTTTAAACTTTTTTATCAATATCTACACCTTAGATACATTAACTTTTACATTGCCTTCAAAACTATTTTCCAGTATATCCCAAATTTATTGGGTAGTTTTGAGTCACATCGCCTTGGTATATAGTTAATCAAATAAATATTACTCTATTGAATTTTTTTACTCTCTATAAACATCTAAATTCCATTTATTTCTATTTTAATATTCATATTTTTCAATTATATTAATCCATTGGGTAATAGAATAAACATCCTCCAAGCCAAATGAGATAAGATAAGGAATTATCACATTATTACATCCTTGATAATGTTTTCCTTCGAACATAGGTACATAAATAATTTTGTTTTAAATTGATTTTTTATAATTTTTTAAACCAACATGTTATCATTAATAGGAATATTAGATTAACTATGATACCCCTTGTAGTGACTAGGTAAGTGGTGATATAGCACTGAGAAGGTGGGAATATTCATTGATACTCTTTGAAACTTTCTTGTTATTAAATAAACCAATATGTCTGGTTAAATTCGCAATCCTCTCTTTTAAAACTCACTCTCATATTTATACAACTGAATTGATAGAGGAACAAGGAATGTATGAATTTATTCAAGGTACAATATCATAGTGTGTACCTATTCCTTATTTTTTTCGATTTGTTTACAATACACATATTTTATCAGTAATCAATTTCTATGATTAAAAATGGTTATAAGGTATCTTCCTTAACTATACACATAAAAGTGATGGGATTATATCATCCTTAACCCTCTAGAAGGTATCATACTTAACATAATGTTATCACCTGATATGGGTTTCTTGGTTAAAGTTATACTGGATCCATTATAGTTTTTAGTGTTTCACCTTTAAATATTATAAACAATATATTTAATATATTTTGGATGTATTTGAATCAAAATTAATGATTTTATTCTTAAATAGTAGGCCTCAACTTCCACGTACTAAATGAATCCACTTCATTAAAATTAGAATTATTCTCAAATATTAATAAGGATCAACAAATGTATTAGAATATGAAATCTTAAATTATCCTTGAACACTTTAGTACAATGATTTTTTGTTGATATGAAATTGAATTTTCTTGTCTAAAAGCAGATGGAAACTAGAATTAATAAGTGTTATTTAGATTCCATATCTATCATATCCAAACAAAATTAGTCCTTATTTTATTTAATTCAACAGATCACATGAATATTAATTTAATGATTTTAATATAGAAATCCATTCTTTAATTGGTGTATTATTATTCTATATTTTAAACTGGTCCAAATACATCCTGATAAAAGCTATAATTTTGATCTTTAATAATGATTTTAAATATTCTATTTTAAATCTGATAATTATAATTATAAGAACTATCAATTTATTCCCATTTAATTTTCTTTATCACTCACCTATAATCGTGGATAAATTTATATTTTTTGTGATCTTTAAACCTTGAATATAAGTAAGTCATTTTCTTACTTCAATAACCTTATATAATCTCTTTCTGTAAATACTCATTTTTATGAACATAATACTATTTTATAGGTATATTGTATCTCTTTTAAATCTTTTAAAAACTCCATCACACCATTACATGAGCTTATTATTAATATTATATTTTTCCTATGATGATTTATTTACCATTATGTATCATGTTGAAAGATTTTACATATCCTTCAAAATCATATAGTTACCCTAATGTATCCCCCTTTTAAATCTTAAATATACACTATACATTTACAGTCACACATACATATCAATGGGAAGATCTAGTACTTTATAAAATCTCTTTATTCCCTTTGACAACATTTCTATATCCATTTTAAAAAAAAAATTAACCTTTATGTATCAAATTAACTTTTTTGTATCCAAGGGTGACTCAGTACTTTTCCAATTTCTATTCTTCTTGGTGTAGAAAACCATTATTTATTTCCCAGAAAACCCTTACATATTCTTCTTCTCATAAATATATCTCTATCAAATATTATGTATTCTTTATAATTTCATAGTTATACATACTTATCCCTTATTGAATTTGGATAACCCAAACATATATAGGATTTGGTTAATTTATCCTGAATATATAACTCTATATTTTCATATCTTACCTCTAAGATTCACAACTCATATCCAAACAAATTTAGACAGGAAAATTCAACTCAAATAACATCAAAAATATGTTTTAAAACGCAAAAACTATCACTATAAATTTTAATAATCTTGACTCATTATTGAAAATAAATATAATACACCTTAAAAAAATTCCATGCTCTCTAAAGTAAACATAAACCTTATGGGGATGGGGGTTTTCCTTTAATTATTCAAGTGAAAGGAGGGGGACTCTAAGGTTAATCATATATTTCTTAAATATATATCTTGGGAGTTATTTCAAAAACAAATACTATTTAATAAATTATGAATAAACACACCAACATCATAATGCATTTGTCTACCTTTTCTTCAATATGTTGGTTTTTTATCATAATGCGATTTATTCTTCAGTATATTGTTGTATTTTTTCTAATAAAAATTGCACTTTTATTTCCACTCATTATCAATATAGGTGAGGATACTACTTATTCAATATCCTTTAATTATTTATTAATCCACATGTACTCTAAATTTATTATACATGGTGAAATGTAATCATACTTATTTAAAGGATATTATATATATTTTCATCCATGATATAATGATCCATCTGATGTAGAATTTTTATCTTTCCCCAAGTTTTTATTATAAAAATTCTTTAAAACATGTAATTTAATATTTTTTATTCCATATAAAACTATTTAGATTCCACCATAAGTTTTATATATTTATATAGTTTTATGAATTATGACAAAAAAATTACATGGTTTCTCTTTAATAAATAGATTCATGGCATTTTGTAAACACAATTTCATGTTTTGTTACTATTAATATTGTTTTATCATTATAAGTGACTTTCAGTAGATTTCCATATTAACATTCAAAATTTTCATTCTAGTTTCAATATTTGATAACCTATTTTAGTTTTTCTCTATATTATTTTTTTACAGTTCATTATCATGTGAGGGTAGATATACGATTGTTTTATTAGGGTTTTGAGTAATAAAAATTCTAAAAAACAATGAATTTTCACATATTATGGACATTTAAAAAACAAAAATTATTTGTATGGAATTTTTTTTTAACATTCTTCTATTAAACCACTAAAATCACTTCATCTACATACACTAAAAACACGAGACTATCGTTGGGAGTCTGTAAGATATGTATGTTTGTTTAAGGACACACTTCCACAAATTTTAAAGTTTTAAAGAATAATTCAAGCCTTATTTTCCAGAATCTCTATGTATGATTCCATCTATAAAATACTTTATTCGCACTTTTATCTTCATCATCATTGACAAAGAACATATTTGGTTTCCTAAAATACACTTATTTTCTAATAACCCATTGATAAGTGATAAATTGACATATATTTGGAATATAGTAAATATTACTTTTGATAAATATTTCTATGAAAACAATTATTAATTCAGAAATTCTTAATAAAGAGAAATTATCATCAACATTGCCACCTTTAATTTTGGAATAACTGATCACTTATCTCGTTGAATTTATTCAAATTATATAATATAACACTACCAAATAAAACTAGTATAGTGGTGAGTGGGTGCCAATTTCACAGAAATGGATGGTGAAATGTTTGTGTGACCAAATCAAAGTAAAGAAAAAGGAAACATATAAAACAAACAATAAAATGATGAAATGGTGAGTGAAGTGTGTGAAAAGGATGTTTTGGTCTGGAGGTGGTGCAAGGATAACAACAACATATATGAAGAGACTAATAGTGGTTAACATAAGGGAGATTTGGAAAATATAAATTGATTTAAAAAAAATCTTGTGTTACACAAGTTAACAGCAATTGTATTTGTAATAATAATATTAGGTGTTCATTCACTAAAATATAGATTAATTTTCAAAAAAGATCTTTAATATTTCATTAGAAAATATCTCCCAAACATCACTCAGGAATAAAACATTTCTTAAAAAGGAAAGATAATGTAAATAATTTACATTTTTAGTACATCGGTTAAAGTTTAAAGAAAAATTGTTCACTACTATCTCTTATCAGTCATTTTAATGGTGTAAAATAAAAACTCATTAGGAATGAAAATGAGATATCTAAGATTAAGATTCACCCATGTGATTGTCGAAGAAAAATAAGAATGTACTAAAATTTCAAAACATAACAATTTTATTTCCATAATTATTCTAGTTAAACCTAAAGTATGTAAATAATTTTTCAAAAAAAGAACCCAACTCATTCATCAATTTTAATTCGGTATCAAAATACACCCAACGCGTTGATCAAATATGATCAAAGTCAGTGTCACATTTTTTTTTGAGATCCTTATAGGTTTTTTCTATCTATAATCCGGTTTCACAGTATAGGATACATTGATCAACTGATGTCTTATTCTGGTAAGATCAGGCTCCAATCACCGATGAAAGGCCCAACATGGGTTATTTAGTTGGTGGAATCATCTCACCACTTGTTTATTTGTTCCATGTTGGGATCATCAGTTGAATCTTCTAGGATTGAAATCATTTTGAGCTTTTAGTTTGATCTTTCTTGATTGACTTCTTTTTTTTTGGGTTTGTTGTACTTGTAAAGCCTCAAAATGGAATCAGATTTTATGTTTTCATCATCACCTTCAACAAAAATTAATAAATGATTTAATGTGCCTAGTTCAATTCATTATGAGTTGGTGGATCTATTTGTGGTAGTTCTATTTTTTTCCTAGTATACTAGATAAATCTATGGAAGGGGGTGAAGGAATAGTAGTATATTTTTGGTGGAGAAATAGAATAAATATATTCTGATTAGCGGTATTGGAAGATGTTGGGGTGATAAAATCATAGGTAAAGAATATCAATAATCTTTTTAATATAAAAAAAAATACTGAAAACTATATTCAAATAAATTAAATTAACTAATTATTTAAATTAACTATACATTTAAACATTAAAAATAAAATATATTAAAATTTAAATCTGAGTTCATTAAAATTTTAAAACATCAACAGATTAAAATTTAAATTAAAAAACTCAAAATAATTGATTTATTATTTAATTATAATAATTAAATAAATAAAATATTAATTTTAAAATAAAATAAAATTAAACATTAACAATAGGAAATGTTATTAAAAAAATTAAAAAAATAAATAAAATATTAATTAAATCAATTCATAGAAGGTAATTGATACTATAAAAATAATAATTATTAAGATAACTTCATTAATTTACTTAATCCACTATATATTTAGCACAGATAAATAAATTAAAATTAAATTAAAACCTTATTAATTAAAATACACGATTTATATAAGAAATTATTATGAAAACATAAAAAATAAATTCCACAATTGAAACATTTTAAGATTATTCAATCTTCATTCCTATCACTTAGCCATATTCATTAACTTTGTTTCGTAAAATTCATTGGTTTTCAATTATTTTTTATTCATATTCCTTTAAATAATTGGTCTAATATCATTTTTCTCAATTTCTTTAACTTTATAAAATATATACTTAACCCACCATTCATCTTTTGATTCTTTGTCAAAATTATTTATCCAAAAAAATGTATAATAAAACTATTCACTACATATCATTCATTATAATTATTTTCACTGAATAATTTTTTCCATCTATGATGTTAATTTAATTAATTTTATCTCTCTTTCTTTATCATTCATGTATTTTATATACTAAATAGTATCTAAAATCATATTCATTATCTTCATCATCATGGGAATCTATTTCTCCCTTTATATGGAATTTTGGATAGAATATTTTATACTTATCTTATTCTTTTTATAATTTACTATTGAAATGGTGTTTAATGTTATCATAAATGATAATTATAAATTTAAATTTTACAATATTTCACATCATTTTATATTAGAATTTATTTTATTTCTTTTTAAATAGTATGCAAAAAATATCAATTCATCACATTGAAATGCAAACCTCCCTTAGTTGCCTTATATATTTAAGATATAACAGAAATTTATAAAAGTATAAAACTAATTGAGACATGTTCTTTTGTTAGACCACATCTCATTGGAAGTATTATTTTTAAATAGGCCCATAAATTATTAGTTTTCTTAAGCACAGTGGCTAAAATGTTCTGTAGCAGATAATTTTGAGATAATATTTTAGAAATTAACAACATACTTTTAATGTTATTAATCATTTAGTTTATCCAATAAACAACGAAATTTCATTTAGGTGACCTCATTTCTATAGATTAGTAAAAAAAATGATATTTATAAAACTATAATTTCATCATTTAATTTGATAATTCTATTTTATTATAAAATCCGTTTGTGGGGATATTTTTTCTATAAAAAATAGTTTTTTTATAAATATATCAATGTATAGTATAACACTTATATTCTTTTAGGAACCATACATCCATAGGATTTTGAACCAATAGATGTTTATATTATATTTATAAATAAATAATGTATATCACCATTAATATTTGTAGGCTTTTGATAAATTATACTAAAAACACCCACACTCACTATCTCCAAAAAGTATATATATTTCTTCTTTCTATAATTTTATCTATTACTCTTTCTTTTACCTTATTTAAAACATCTATGTACAAAATCACAGTATATGTTGATCCTTAGAGCATATTATTCATCCCAATAGTTTTTTATTTCCCCCATGAGTTCTTATTGATATAGATAATAGGATGGTTCCATATTATGTTATATTCTAGCCTTAAAAGTAATCAAGAATGTTTTTAATCTTCCATTGTAGGAATGTTTACTCTATCCCTATTTCCCTTAAAACCCATTTATTTGTCTCTTCTACTGATAGTGTGTATATTATATGTAAAGTGTATAACATGAATGAAGTTTAATATTTGACTTAAACTAAGAATGATATTTCTTAAACCTTCGACATTGATAATATCCATCCTTTTCAAGTCTCGACCTCTGTTTTTTATCTAATCATTCCTTTTTTATATAGAGTAACATTATTACTAAACAAAATAGTGCCATCATATATTTATTGATGTTATTGATAAATTTCTTATCTCTCATCAGATAGAAATTACATTAAATATCAAGGATACATGTTCCATCACAATTTAATACTTTTAAAAAATCTATAAAAAGATTTTATTTCCCACACTAACTAATTTGAATTTCATTATATTATTATTAGGAGAAATATTCACCTTAAAATTTCCATCATAGGATAGGAGATCATCTTAATCAAGTGAAACAAATTATTTCTTTAACTTTAATGTTTTCTTAAGAATTGTTTATTGAATACCCATTGGATAAAGATATGTTCTATCAATTTCAACATTGTTTTTTTCTACATGATGTGAAATAGAAGGATTTATGAACAAAAACATCTCAAAAATAGTAGTATTTATTGAATACTTATTTCCTTTGTTAAGAAATAGATTTAAAACTTATTTTTGATATAATTTGGTGTATTTTTTTATAATAGAGTAAAATTTGATTATATGTCCATATTATTACAAACATTACAAATAATTTGTGGTGACTTAAAGATAGAACTGTTTATATCACTATAAATTTTTGGAATTTCACCAAATCAATATTCTTCATTAGTGAAATAGTTTTTACCAATATTTAACATCTCCTTCGTTTGTAATTTTTAATAACCATATCATATATTTTCTTAAATATTTAATCATTTTTGTATTAAACACTACATAAATTTTAACCAGGATTATAAATATTTCTCATAATCCATCACATCAAATAATAAAATAAATTTAAAAAATTATTATAAGATATATCAGGACTGGAGAGTGGTATTTTATATTGTGAATTTCTTTTATTCTCAATGAATTAATCATTGAGATTTCATATCCTTTTACACTAATATATCACTTTTTGATCAAGATATTAATTATGTAAGTGTATTATTTCACATTATTCAATATTTTGACAATTGTTTTTAGAATTTTCAAAAATTCCATATCTGAGTAACACAATTTATTCATTAAAGTCCCCAATATACTCTAGTTTTTCATATCTAGTAACCATTCATTATTTTCCAAAACCATTTAATATAATTTATATATAAATATACACATTAATCTTATCAATTACGTCATTAATTTATACTTTAAAGTTGGGAAAAACTTCTTACTCTTGGTGATTATATTCATTAACCTCTACTTCCTTTTCTTAATTAATCGTAACATTTATAACTTTATCAATGAAATATTTAATATCAATAAAACTATTTATTACTTATTTTTAAAGGATCTCCTTAGATCTTCCTCCTCATCCTCTTCATCTTGGTACTTTTTTGGGAACTATGAAATGAAAATTTTAACTTTTTTACATCAAAAGTGTGTGAGTAAAAGTTTACTCTTGTATTTTCCTTCCCTAATTTTGATATTAGAGGATATGAATGAAATAATATCAAATTCTCTATCATTCATATATTTTTCTATAGTGGGTTCTTACATGACCTATAAATTATTCTCCGTAAACATTTTCTTCAATATATGATTATCTTTGTTCATCCTCGTCACTTATTATATGATTATACATTGAAGAAATTTTAAGGTTACTATCTTGAAATCCATTTCCTTAATAACCTATAAATTTATATTGAAATGCTATAGAATATTTGTAAGATCAACTTCACTGTGATAATATATTCAATGACTTCACTAAGTCCTTATATATATTTCACTCTATCATCCACCCAACATAATAATATTTCAATATATTTTTTCAGGATCATATTAAAATCTATATACATATTCCATAGAATAGAATAATCTTACATGACCTAGAAATTATTCTCCATCAACTTTTATTCCTATTTTAAATTAATATAATATGTATTTTTTAAGATAACATATTACAATTAAAGATAAAAATAAATAAATTATGAGAATTAAATAAAAAAATAAGATAATAAATTTGTAATGGGAATAAAACCACAAGTAAATAAAAATACCACAAACAAAAAATTATATCCTCATGGTTTTTTTAATGATAATAACCCATATTGAAACTGTGGAAATAAGAGAAAGAATTAAAAATATAATAAAATTTTTGAGGGAGAATTAAATTAATATTTAAATGATTTAAGTGATGTTTGTAAGGATATATATATATGAATGAAATCTAGCGATTATATATATGGTGATTGGAAATAGAATCATTAGATATATATTTGTTATAAATATAGTCATTAGACATATTTTCATTGGGTATATATAATGGGTAAGTTGGGTAATTCAAAATATTATAATTCATAAATAATAAATAATTCAATAATAAAATAAAATGATAATAATAATTAAAATATTTTGTTATAAAAATATATTTTTATATGATTCATATTATTATTATTAGTATGAAGGAATGGTTTGTTGTATTTTTAAAATTTAAGGAAATATTTTTGCACGGATGTATTGAAAAAATTATATGGATAGAAGATTAATAATTACTTTTAATAGGATGTGGTTAAAAAATTAATAGTACAAAATTATATTTTTCAAAAAAAAAATTTACAATAAGCATTTTGTATATTTATCATAATATATTAAACTAAGCACATTAAATTATGAAAATAAATGTCATAATTTAATTTATAAACAAATATAGTAACGCATATTTATTTAGTAATTTATATGAAATAAGATTAAGATAACTTAATGTCTTAAAAATGTTTTTCTACAAAACAAAATATATATTATATTTCCAACTAAAAGATATATTTATCATATTTTGAAATTTAATTGGATTAAATTGAGTCAAATATTAAAATCTTAGTATATAAATTAGTTGTATAAGTTAATTTTATTTTTTCATTAAATGAAGTGATCGAGTTAAAATTTGAATAACTACAAAAGGTAAAAATGTTTAAACATAGTGGTAGACACATATAATTTAATAAAAATGTATATGTAAATGAGTTTTTGATGGATTCCATAACCAAATAATATACCCACTCTACCCCAATTACTTATCCAATTTCAATCCACTTTCCATTTAAAATAAAAATCATATACAATAAGGAAATGATATTTTTATAGATTTCATTCGAAACTAACTTATAATAGGTATAGTCCTATGACCCCTAAATACCATTAAAAACATTATTTTATCCCATAAATACCATTCCATTTATCCTCTACAACGTTCTATTACATTTATAGTAGCTTATGGTTCTTTTAAGGAAGCCTAAATTTATCATTCCAATGGAATGTGTGTTGAGAAAGAACTAATTCATTAAGTCAGTAAAAAATTTCTTCTATATATTTTTTAATTACCTTCCCAATTAAACACATAATAAATATGACTATACTATGTAATTATGTTATATTAATATCATTATTCTTATTTAATGTGATATTATTAATATATAACTAGTAACACTTAATCATACATTAGTATAACATGTTTTGTTTGGGTCAGTTCAACCACCAACATGGATAATATTGTACCAAAATATCAATTTTCCTCATGAATAAGTATCAAGACATTATTATTGATAATATATAATTTTAAATAGAATTATCTTCTAAGAATATGTTTTTTAAGTATTATTTAAAAGTTAATTATTATTATAAATTAACTCATGGTTGTTGGTAAATTACCAGAAATGTGTTCGTTATGGAATACATTCTCCCAAACCATACCCATACCTTAACTAAAAATAAGATGGGAATAAATAAATAATTGAAAAAAATGATTACACTACCTTTAAAAATATGGTAATAGTAGACTTTGTATCAAAAATGTGTACAAAAAACTCTATTGAGGAACTTGTATGAAATAATTCAAATTTTTAAACTTTTGATGATGAAAATAAACAGTAAATACCAAATATATGTATAAAAATGATAATAATTGATTTTTATAAATTGTAATAGATAGGAAAAATAATCTTAAATAAGTCAATAATAAGATAATTTCTATTTTACATGTGGTTAGAGTTCTTTCATGGAAGTCATGGTTAATGGTAAGGGTTTCATTACTAATATAATTTTGAAATCAAGATTGTTTATGTTTGAATTTTTATATTAGTAAATTGTGTTTTTTTCTCTAAAACAAAAAAATTTCTTGCCCTTTATTAATTCATTGGTTTTACATGTACCCATACATTTTAACCTCCCTTTGGTAAAAATTCAATTTAAAGGAATTAGTAAGTGTATGAAACCTTATCTTTTGTTTTTGGTCAGGATTCTTTTCCCACAATGACTTTTTTCTTTATATTGTATTATGAATTTCCTTATCCATGCACAAATGATTAATTAAGGTTACTATATTCTTTCATTAACTTAATTTTCAAACTTTTGGAATGAAACTTTTTGACATTTTTTGCAGGAATAATTTTTTAATGACAATGAATTTCTTTTAATAGGGACAAAATTAGTCTCTTTTTTATTCTTTTTCCATAAAATTTATTTTCCCCCCACCATCATTGATTTTTTTAATAATATTCTTCCCCGGTTTATTATGTATTTCCAAAATTAATTTCAATTCCAATTATTTTATAAATTATTTTCTCTTAAAATAAGAGCTATCGAAGGGAAATGATATTTGATATTAATTAGTTAATTTAATTTTTTAAATCCCTTGAAAATTGTTTCCAAATATGAAGGTTACCTTTGATGATCCTTATATTTCAATTATTATAATATCTAATGATATTATCCACATTTTCCTTTATACGGAATGTGATTATGTCTTATCTCTGTTTTCATGAAACCCATTCATAACAAATAGGATAACAAAGATATGATGTGATTGTGAATGTATTCAAAAATTTATAACTTCCATATGTATGGGAGGAATCATTTTAACAAATAATTTGATTAATAGATCAATGATAATACAAATTTGAAAATAAATAGGATGGGGGATGGAGTGAAAAATCTCATGACAATGTTCTCCCAACTCTCTCATGTTACGAATAATAACCTTGATTATGAAAAACTCACAAATACACCAAATATAAAACAACTCACCAATGATTCATTCATGAGGAAAAATACACCTTATTTGATTTGATATTTTTATCCACTAATTGTTTATTAGTGGATCAAAGTTAGGTAAAATATACTTACCATTATCTTGTTCTCGAAGCATGGAAAAGTTATTTTAGTTATTCATAATTTATTAATGTGAGGTGGATCAATGGCAGACCCTAATCAGGAAAAAAAGTAATATAATGAAATAAAACTCTTTAAACTAAACCAGGAAGAGAATTCATTGGTCCAAGGTTATTTTAGTTATTTTTTTAAAGTTACTTTTTAATAAATATTTTCCTCAATCTCTTTAGACTAAACCAGGAAGAAATTTATTTGGCCTAAAACAAAACGAGGATGAATCTATTTGTAGTTATGAAGAAACATTTATGAAAATTTCCAGGTAAACCTAGAGTTTTATTTTAACCATTTAAGAAAGATCAATTGTTTCATTAGTGCCATAAACCCAGTATTTGAAATGAATTATCAATAAGACACTTTAGTACCAATAAATAAGTTTCTCAAAAAGTGCATAAAGTGGAAATGGAAACTAACGATTCTTATTATTCCCTTGGATTAGGATACAATAAAAAGTAAACTGAGTTTCATGGAAAATATAATGATAAATTACATTTTCTAATGAAAATTAGAATCCCTTCATGCTAAAAATGTGGATATACCGAGGAAATTGCATCAGGAGATCAAAAAGACGTTTTATTTGTAGTAAAGTGGGCCAAGAAGAATAAAACTCAAAATAAATGAAAACAAAATCCAATTTACATAGTAGAGGAGAGTAATTTACCAACTAACACACCTCTCATGCATATATGATTCAAATCAATGGATTTTGGGAATTATTCAAATCAATATCTTAATCCAAGAGCTAACCAAGAAAATGGGAATCAATGACCTCCATGATTAAGGGGACAATGAAAATTCTAACCAATCACTTCGATGGAAGTAAAACATGAATATTAAGTAGTTAAAGGCATAATTACTTTTCATTCAAGAATTGTGAATATATTTTTTTGATTTTGGTTCTTCGTATTCCTTTATATCATGTATGTTTCTTGGGAATTTTGAATCACCACCTTAAACATTAGATATTGAATTAGCAGTTAAAACAACAAGTGGTGTGATGATTACATCTAATGTATCTAGTACTTCTCTAATCAAGGTTTATAGGAAGATACATTCTGAAAATATAGTTTGCATTCACTAATTGTAATTTTATTTTATATCTAGAATGGATTGGATCTTCATACATAGAGATCTTATTAATTATTAGGATAGGAAAATCTCATTTTATATCCAAAATCTCCACCTGATAAAAAAATCAATTCAAGTTTGATGATTGAATCCATTGGGAAACAAATTCATAAATATAGTCTTGATACCCAAAAAGAGAAGATACTTGGGTCAAATGATGGAGGAGGAAATCAATGTTAAATATTTTTCTATTGTGCAAGATTATGAATTTTACTTTTAAATTAAACTTATACTAGATCCTATACCCATGATGAGGTGTCCTGTCAAATTATATAAATTTTATTAGAAAAATTAAAGAAGAAACTTCTAGAAAATCTAGAAAAGGGGTTGATACACCCAATTTATTCACCATGTGGTGTAGAAATCAACTTAATTACGAATAATGATCGTTTAATGAATCTTTATATTGATTATTATGTTGTTAAAAAATGATCAATAAAAAGTATCATCTACTTGATATTGATTATTTTATTGATAAAAAATTTGGAGTTAAAAACGTATCAAAGAATTATCTCAAATCCTAATATGATCAATTATGGGTGAAAATGGAGGATATACCCCAGAATACCATGTATACAAGATATATACAAAGTGAATTCATAAATATTTCGTCTATATTTAAACATTTCCCCACTATATTCCTACATCTAATAAATAAATTCTTTATAGATTAAATTGATAAATTTTTGGTAGTTTTTTAATATAACATTCTCATATAATCTAAAATCATAGATGGTATAGAAGTTCATTTGAATATTGTGCTTAATATCTTGAGAATATATAAATTTTACAAAAAATTGAAAAATTTAGCAGGTTTGAACTCTGGATATAGAAATAGTTATTCTTGGGACATGTAATTACAATAAAAAGGTATATTCATGGATCCATAAAAAGAATAAGTAATTCAATAATATATATAACAAAACATTATAATAAAAATTTAGATATTTCATTGATTTTCCAAATACTATCGATGCTTTCATATAAATTTCACATATTTTTGAAATCCACTAACAAATTTAAGTCAAAAGGGAATCAAGTTCCTCAGGGTGAATAAATGTGAAAAAAAAACTAAGAGATCCTGAGAATTTTATCAACTACATCAGTAATAATACTACTATATAGTTTAAAAGGGTTTATAATATAAACTAATGCATGAAAGTATAGATTAGGAGGTTCCTCATCGATAATCCCATGGTGGTATCTTGTTTCACATGTCATTTAATGATTCATGAGAAAAAACTATCCAATTCATGATTTAGTGCTTCTAGTCGTAATAATTCCCTTGAAGATATGGAGGCATTATATTTATGGTTAAAAGTGTTATGTATGTATATATATATATCTCACAAGATCCTGAAGTATTTATTCACATAGAAAGATTTTAAGATTCATCAATGGAGATGGTTGGAATTGATCAAATACTAATAAAACTCAATACAATACCACCCTATGAAAAAAAAGACTCTTGGTGCTTTTAGCATGAAGGATCATGAAACTTTATCAATGGTGAGGGTTGAAAGAGCCTAATACTCATGAAATTTAAGATTATATACCATGAAATCATTAGGTAAGGGTAGAAACCATATCTTTACCAAATGAATGCTCAATCATCCAATCATGTAGAGACCACGGGTCCACAAAATGGGGATATGGGGATAAAAAATGAGGTATATAGTCTTTTAGATTTTAACTATGATAGTTACATAACTATCTGATTTCAGAAATGAATATGTGTTCTATAAATACATGAATTGAAGAGCAATCTTTTAAATGATGCACATATCTCATAATTATCTATCTGTCATAGAATCATAATGATATATAGAGATATCAAGAATATTTTTTGGTGGGATAACATGAAGTAGGAGATTGCAGAGTATGTATACTAATTATTGGAATTCTATAAAGTTAAATAAAAAAAATAGAATTCTAAGGGTATGATCAAACCATTACCCATAATAATATGAAAATTTGACAATACCCATATGGATTTCATTTTTATCCTTCCTAAGCCCTTTAAAGTCTATAATTCCATCCTGTTTATATTTGAAAACCGTTTGAAATAAACATATTTCATATCTATTTGAAACTATTTCTCACTCGGTCAACTTTCTTGAATATACATAAAAAAGTGGAAAGGATTCATGTAGTAAGACTCTCAACTATATCCAACCAAGATCTGATTATTACAACTAATTTTTTGGTAAGACTTCAATTAGCATTGAATATAAAACTGAGCTTCAACACTACTTATCATCTTCAATTTTATTATTAATCTTAAATGACCACTAAAACTCTAGATGATATGTTGAGTTTTGTTTCAAAGGGTTTAAATGTATGTTGATATAAAACACCTACCCTTTAATGAGTTCTCATGTAATAGCAATCTGTATTATAGAAGTTAAATAGATCCATATGAAGATATATATAGTATGAGGTAAAAACATGTAATTATTGGGAAGAAGTTGGATAGAATATACGGATATGGTAAGATATTTATTAAGAGATTTCAGAGAAGATTCAAACTATTTAGTAACACATTAAAACTATATAAAGTTAAAAAACATCTACATTGATAATCATTAGTGAGATTTGGTATTTAAATTTTGAAAAAAATTATTTCAATAAATATAACTATAGAATAGAGTTATGATATTTTAAAAGAACAAGAAGTTTATCCCTTGATAAATTGGCCCTTTGAAAATCATTGATCGTGTGGAAACAAATTTTTATCATCATTCACTTCCATTGAACCTCTAATTACTACATGATATCTTCCATGTATCACTTTTGACGACGTATATATCTGATCCATGAAATATGATGAACTCAAAGGTTGTATCATTGGAACATAATATTTCTTAGGATTAGAAAATAATAGAAATCATTGATCATAGATATAATGTACTATGATACAAGATAACTAACCTGGTTAAATTTCCCTAGATAAATCAAAACATTGATGAAGAAATAGGGTAACCTAATAATACAATGAGGTAAATGTACCCCCATTATTTTAATTTGAGTAAAGAAAATTTGAGGGTGAAATTTTTTTAAGGGGGTAGGATATAACACCCCATGATGTTATTATGAATTTTTTATATAAATACATACTTTTTTGAAAATATTTCTCTCCATAAAACACTAATAAAATATTATAATACAAGATAAAAAGTAATACATTTTTAGAATATACTATTAAAAATCATTAAGAAAATAATAATAGGAATAAAACCGTAAATAGATAAAAATAATATAAATATAAAATATTTACCGCCATCATTTACTATGAATATCATAACCAAAATTGAAACTATGTAAATAAAGAAATGAATTATATATATAATAGAAAATTGTGAGTGAAATAAAATAATTTATTCAATGATATTATTAATGTATTTAAAGATATATATAGGGATACAATTTGATTTCTATATATACGGTCATTAGAAATATTGTTGTTGGATGTATAGTCATTAGAAAAATGGTTGTTGGATAAATTCCCAAAGGGTATATCCAATGTTTATGTTTCTTAACTAAAAATAATATAATTTAAAAATAAAAAAAATTCAATAATGAAATGAAATGAAAAGAAATTAATTAATTAAATTTTTTTATTATAAAAATACTTTTTATGCATTGAAATTTATTATTATTATTATTATTATTACTATTATTAAGGATTTATTTGATATATTTATAAAATTTAAAGGAAATATTTTCATACTATTGGGTTGATAAAATTAAATAGTTACACTAGTAGAAAAAGGTTTTTATAATTTAATTTATCTTGTATATTCTAATAAACTGATGCGATAAATTATTTTTTAGGTCGGATAAATTGTAACTGATATTAAATCTCATATTGGTGGATTTTATACATTCATTATTTGATAACCAGTGTATAAAACCATATTTTCTAAATCAGTTATAAAATAATTTATATATAAATCCTATTTTTGACGTTGTTATATAATTACGAACATAGAAATCCATTTTAAAAAACTACTAATGTCTCTGTCATATTGTATGTTTTGAGTTGGGAATTCAATTTTCCTTATGGAAAACCCTAATTTTCTTCTTATACCTTCCTTGGAAATATTTATATCTAATTCATCATAAACTTCAATGTTACTATCACTAACCTCACTCCTCACAATTTTCTTCATTATTAACATCACTTCCACCTTCTTATACATCACCATCATTTTTCTATACTTATCAATTTTATTTATTTATTCTTTATAATAATACTTTATATTTTTCATGCATCTAAGGTTTGTTAAATTTGATGAATCTGAGTTTTTGAATTTTTGTTTGATTAATGTTTTTTATAATGTGTGTTAAAGATCATTTTAATATACTATTTAATGGGTTATTAAGGTATGTTTAATTTTTTATTGTTTGTTTAATGCAAGTCCAGATAAATAAAATATATGCATTATGAAGATTGATTTTTGGGGTGTGGAATTAAAGGCTAGGGTTTGATTATTCATTTTCATCTTCAATATATCTCTCAATGTTGTTGATTATTCATGAATTTGTAGTTATTATATAGTATTTAGAAATTTCATTATATACTTTAGAGGTTTTTAAAAAAATGGGATTAATGGATTCATTATCATTGGTTTTTTTAGCTCAATGAATTTTTGAATGTCATAATTATATATTATTATGATGGTGGAACTTCATGATAATAATATTTAGTTATTTTTTTATATGTTATTAATAGAGTGTAATCAATTGAGAACATAATAAATTAACATCATGACAAATAATGAATTTATAAAAAAATCGGTATTTTCACATAATTTATTTTCATCGACATTGTATTTGATAAAAAGTTTAAAAAAAATATTGACATTCAAAAATAATTGTCCATCTATATTTTTATACTTATTTTTTGTATATCTATTTAAAAAAGTAAATTAGAAATTCAATTTAAATATATAGAAACATATATTCTATACTTAAAATTTATTATATGTGATAATGAGTCATAGTTGGATTAATTCATGGTGAACTGTTGATGAATATGAGGAAAGAGGTGATGATTTTTTTTGAATTTTGCAAATAAAATGATCCAAAAAATGAAAAATTTTATTCCCATGATTAAAATGTTTAAATAAGAAAATTTTATATAGAAAATAAATCAAATATTATTTAATTTTTAATGGTTTTAATCTGAGTTGCATTCCTAGTATTTGGTATGGTGAAATTGGGAATAATTCATAATATATTGATAATTAATATTCACATGATGATATGTTTGATCAAATTGAATAAATTATTTGTGATATTGGAGTAGAATAAATGTATAAAACAATTATGACCTACAAAAAATATGGTGATGCTAAATACCATTGTATCCAGGTTGTAATAAATAAATGATTCTATCAGTAGAGTTAAGTTATATTACCATGAAGGATTGAAATGGATGGAGCAAAAAAGGTTTTATAGAGTTTCTGTCTTTATTAAAAGACATAATTCATAAATATAATGAACTTATATATTCACATTATAATTCAAAGAAACTATTATACCTAAGTGTTTTTAGGTACAAGAGGAAACACATTTTCCTTAATGATTATGAGTTGTATAGGATGGAATATGAAAGTCTATTAGAGTGTCCAAAATGTGGGATATTCCTATATAAGTTGAAATATAAATCATAGTTCGATTTCAAATTTACCAATAATATAAAAAAGTAATTGTGGTACATTCCAAATTTTTTTATTTTAACATAATTATTTTAAAATTCAAATCATGCCAAAATTTATATTTTGAATGTAGATGAGTTAATATGTAATGATAAATTAACTCATTCACCTGATTGTCCACCATGAGAAAAGAAAATCAATAGTTTCCAACCATCAAAAATAAAATTAGAAATATTAGACCTAGACTATGTACTGGTGGAATGAATCCATATCCAAGACATTTTAGATAACATAGTTCATATCATATTTCATGGAAATAAATAAATTATCTCTTAAATATTTTACAAAATGGACATATATCATGTTGCATTTCTAGATTTCTAGTCCAAAATAATCTAAAAATAATATTAATGATATATTTTCACCATTCATTGATGTTTGAAAATTTTATGGGAGGAAGGAATCAGAGCATATTATTATTATAGAATAGAAAATTTTCAACTGCATTTAATTTTTATGTTCACTATAAATGACTTGCCAATATGTAGAAATTTTTCTAGAAATAATGTTCATGCACATATATCCTGTTTAATTTTTAAAGAAAGGACTTCATATTATCAAAAACATTGGAGAAACATATTATATGTGGTTCATTGAATGTTGTTTTCTATGGATCACACTTACAAAATATTAAAAAAGTTATTCAATGGTTCATATGAATTTTATAGTCCTCTGAAACCATTCTAAACTGATTAGTATTTTGAGAGGGTGAAAAAAACCTATGTCACATTCAAAAAGAGACAAAAATAATGTAATTATAGAAGAATTTGAATGAAACAATAAAAACAAATTAGCTTGCATATTACAGAGACCAAAAGATCAAACATGACATTAATGGAATACACATGGAGAAGAATAGCTATGTACAATTGATTTGAAATTTGTTAGATATTAATGGAAATACTTTAGATGGGTAGAATGCAATATGGGACTAACTATTAATGGGAATATGTTTGGATTTATCTCCCACTTCTAATGGAAGATAAATATACCTACCTCCATCTTATCATACATTATACAAGATGGAGAAAATTATTTTCTTCTAGTGCCTTTTTTCTATCAAAGTACCACAGGGTTATTCATAAAATTTAAAAAAAAAGAACAAAAATATTTGAAGTTGAAAAACATCAGATATAATGATTTTTATGTCTTTATTAAAGAAAACATACTAGTTAAATTGTGTGGAATACTACTCATACATGTTATAATGATTGTTGTAAATGGGTGTTATTTTTTCAATTCAATTTGTAATAAACTTTAGTCCCCTGTAATTTTTCATGGGCTTCCCATCCCCTTGGTCCTTGTATGTGTTATACAAACTTTTAATAAAAAACTATTTTCAGCCAGTCAATTTTTAACAAACTGATTGGTCTGAATTTGTTGAAAAATTTTGAGAATGATTTAGTTTCTATAATTTATGAGTTGGAAATATATTTTCCTATAAATATTGTGGGAAATTATAGTGTATTTAATGGTTCATTTGGTGCGAGAGATACATATTTTTATGCATGTATATCAATATTGGATGTATCCTTTTGAAAGGTGCATGAAGATAATAAAGGTAAATGTTAATAATCCATATCGACTAAAATCATCCAATATTGAGAAATATATTTTTGAGGAGATTTCGTTCTAAAGACCCAAAAAATCTCATGTAAATTGTTTTTAAAATTATATGTAATTGTTCTAAGTCCGGAGATTCTAACGGCGCATGATTCTAAGTCCCGGAGTGCTTGAAATGTTGTTCCAAAGTTTCTGAGTGTGTTCAGTGTATTTTTTATCAGGTTTTGTTAACTACTGAACCAGTGCTCGGAATAAAATTCTAAGGGCACCATTGAACTTACAGGACCGATGATTGCTTAGTGATACCTTCACATTAGCTGTGTTCAGGCTAGAGCGTTGGATGAGTTTTCACCCACACAGTTGGTTTTTTTAAAAAAAAAAAGAAGTGAAATAAAAATAAAATTTATAAAAAGTATTTTATTTTTCTTCAAATTTATTGGAATTGATGTCGGGTCTGGAACCCCACATTAATGCACGTAACTCCTCCCTTAATTAATTAAGGTAGGAGCCTTCGTTGTTCGAGAGGAGGATCCGCTGGAGAATGATATCCTTCGTTCTCCGTCCTCCACCAACTTCCACCTTGTTCTTACACATTGCTGGAGACGTGGGAGGCACCACCTTTGGAGGGAAGAACTTCTATCACCGATGACATATGATCTTCTTCCACATCAAAGGAGGAGAAGCCGCCCTGGTAGAATGCTGCCAACAACGATGCCATCTTCCATCGTCAGTGAATGAAAAATGAGGTAGGGGTCGTTTTGATTGATTTCAATCTTCATTCTTCGTCATTCTTGAGATTTGATAATAGTTGTTTGCTATCACCATAACGCGGAGGATGCATGAAAAATAAACATGGCCCGAAAACCCTCTGTTGGTTCTCATTCATTGATGGTGGTGGCAGCGCAACGGTGCCGTCAGAGGAATAGGCCAGGGCCGATGGGCGGTGGCGGTACACACGGTGACCGGCAACGAGCCGGATGCGGAAGAAGCCGGCGGCGCAAAGGCCGCTGGGCCGCCAAAGGGGTGTGGCGCCGTCGTGTCGTGCGAAGAACCGGGCTATGGCCTGGTGGGACGCAGAGCTGCTGGAGGGGCTTCGTGACATCGCATCGTGCTGGAGGAAGGAGCCACGGCCCTGCAATCCACGGCGGTCGGACGGGCTGGGTGCAGCGCCGTTGTGTGGCGCCGGAGAAGAACCGCATCCATGGGTAGTGGCAGACGGAGGAGGGTGGTCGGCTGAGCCAGCCACCGGTGGGCACGCTACATGTGGGACCCTAACGGTCCCATGGTTACCTGGCCGGTGCCACGCACCGGCCATTGCTGAAGACGGGTGGTGTAACCACCCTGATTGCTAGGGCGGGCCCTACAGGGCACTGCCCCTAGCTGGAACCCCCTCTAGCCTAGCGAGCCATCTGAGCAGCCCCCCCCCCCCCCCCCCCCCGAGCTAGGACTCGGGCTGGGCCACGTGGGCCAGGCCCTCCATGCTGGGCGGTGCAGCCACGCTGGGTCGGGCTGGTTCAGGCAGGCTGAGCCAGTTCCGGTAGGCCGGGCCGGTTCTGGCGGGCCAGGTCGGACCCGTAGACCGGGTCAAACCCTAGTCCGGATCTGGACCCATGTTAGGTCGACCCAAACCAGACCGAGACAGGTAGGGTCGGTCCGGCTGGGCCAGAACGGACCTAGACTCAGTTCTGACCCATTTCACCATTTCCCTATATCATGGGTTACGGGTGTCTGATTGACGAATCGTCTATTCTGACAGAAAGATTGGAACGAAAGGGTTATTTTGGAATACCCCGCTAGAGGTTTGGATGCAGGTGGGGTCGGGCCGGGTTGGATTGAACCTAAATCCAACTAGGCCCTCGGAGCAGAAACTCCAATAACTCATAGACCGGGCGTCTGATTGACATGTCGTCTGTCGCGTTGGGTTCCTTATGATGAGACAGAACTACGGTATACATAAACTTGATGCTTCATGGTAGTTGATGTATCTAAAGTTTTCTTGCGGAGTGGACCCTCCCAGAATCGAGCGTGTCGTGTGCGGGAACCCAATGGCTGGTTGCGACTAAGATGATAAGATCCTACGTGGACCTACTACTGTACCAGGATCCTCCGAGGGTTTGAAAGTGATGATACTAGACTAGGATCCTCTGTGGGTTTAACAGTGATGATACTAGACCGGGATCCTCCGTGGGTTCGATAGCAATGAATTCTGTACCAGGATCCTTCATGGGTTCGACAGCATTGATACTATTCTCGGATCCTATGTGGGTTCGACAGAGGAGATGATTCAGTGGAAACATCTAATCATCTCTACCCCTCTACTTGAGTTAAATAGTTGTGTGAGCTGAGTCTTGACTTTAAGTTGTTATCATCGAGATGATTGAGTTTACTTCTTTTGTGGAATGGGCTGTGCTTGGGCTCAAGTGTTGGAGACGGACTATTATTGGTAAATTATGTATATGCATGGGCATATACCTATGTTGGGATGGTTGATATTTTGTAATTTTATCTTACTACTGTGGTTTATCCTTATTGGATTCTGGGAGACCTTCGGGGGACTCGGGGTCCCTTACTGAGTATTGTTAAACTCACCCATGCACGAGCTTCGCCCGCACCTTGTTGTGTTCTGTGCAGACGACGGTCAGCAATGTTCGAGGATAAGGGAGCTGAACGAGAGGCTACTTAGAGCTAGACTAGACGCAACGTACCTTAGGAATGTTTTGTTCAAGATCTGTACCTACCCTACAGGTAGGATTTTCCCAGATGACGATCCAGGAGCTACTTATCTTTTTACTTGTACTTGTACTTGTTGTTCAGTTGGGTTTGTATACAGGCCCACTTAATTTCACCACACTTTTTTTCTATATTAGTACATGTTTCTTTTACTTCTTGTGTTCAGACTATGTGTGATACATGTTTAAAGGCAATGTCTTCCCTTTTTATCTGGGATTTGTCTTTGGTGCTAGTCTCCAGCCCCTGACCTATGGAAGGCGGGCTTTGGGTAGTCACCGCACGGGCCTCGAGGATGGGTCGTGACATTAATAGTTTTGAACAAAATTCTTAATTATAATAGAGAACATTTTTTCCATATATCTCTTTTAAATGAGTCAATTTTGGGGAAAGGGGGATCTATGGCTTGAAAATAAAATTATTTATAGGTTAACATATAAATAATATACTTATATACATCATGAATACCATAGATTATTCTCTCAATATATAACATTTCATATTAATGAGCTAAAACAATGTTATAAACTGAATAATGATATATGGATTTCGAATGAGTATAAAAACATTTTTATAATGGTTTAATGATACCGTTCAAGGTAGATCGGATTAATCAAAAACCTTATATTATGAGTGGTAAACTCAATTTTATAGATAATTACATGGTCAATATATGTAATTAATTGACATACATTATATATCAAAGATTAGGAAAACATAAGGGTAGATCAGAATAGTAGTTTATTAGTGTTCACCGAAGAAATTCCTTTTTTTAGTCCCTAAGAAAAAATCATAATCTCTTTGTTAAGTTAATATTATGAATTTATAGAAATAATATAGGAGATTTATTATATTAAATTTATGCTTTTAGTTTTTACCTGAATATGGATTATCAATAACAATAGTATCAGAAATTATGAATTTATTATAACACTAGTTAAACTGAATATATTGGAATAATGTAATGATCCTTTTATCATCAAAACAGTTTAAAAACAAATATTATGTGTTCTTGTTCTATCAAATTTGTAGTGGAATATCTTTTTATTAGAGAAAATTTAATTTGGTGATTAAAAACATAAATATGGTTCTGATTTTTGTATCATCCCTAATTCAATGGAAATATTATTTAAGAATATTTTTCACCATGTCATTTACATAATTTGTGCCATATAGAATGATCAGAAGGAATGAATATTGTAAAATAATTCTTTAGTAATTTTCTAATAGTATAGTAACCATATTTATACATATTTTTTACCTTTTTAAATTTCATAAAAAAACTAGATTTATTAGTTTTATATTTTACATATTACACATATTTAAAAAAAATATTTTAAATTATTTATTTGGGAAAAATTAGTTTTTTTGTTTAATTTTTAAATTATTCAACATTATATGTAACTATTAAATTTTTTAAAAAAAATACATAAGTTTATTTAATTTTTCTTATATCATTTTATGTTTCATAAATATAGTTTTTATTATTGTACAAATTTCAACTAGTAATGAATAATATAAATAATATTGTTAATATTTTTTAACATTTTTATTAGCAACTGTAATAAATATAAAAAATAGTGGTTTGTGGTTTTTTTTGTTTTTGTATCATTTTAAAATTATAATTCAAATTTTTATGTACCAGTGGGATTTAAATAATATTTTACCTAATTTTTTTCTCTATTTATATCATTTCATATCTCATTAATGTTGTTAGCATTGTAGTTACTTGACCCTGGTTCCACATGCCAATGCCCCAAGATGGTTGGTTGCATGACCCTAGTCAGGACTCTCTATATGTCATAGGTTTCTAACTAGAAGTGAGGGTCTAATATATGATATGGAGAGACTATACCCTCAATATTGAATCAGTTCAACAGAAAAAACAAATGAACAATAACCAAATCATAATAACTAATTACCCGAATAATACCATAACCCACACATTACAGAATCACATGATATGCCAATATATGAAAACAATATACAAACCAAAATATTATATTTTTCATTCCATATATGTGTCAACATTCAATATTAAAACCAAAGTAAATACACACTTAAAACCCCCAAGTGTGCCCCAACATCACGTCTAGTTCAATCATCGATGATCTATCCCAACTCATCCACCTAACATAGGGCTCTTTCTCTTATCACATCCTACAAAAATGAATTCTATTTGGGTACTGATCAGGTAGATAAGGTATGGTGGGATTACAACTCAATAGGACACCATAAATGGAATATAAAACAATATCCAATCTATTCTTATAACTATAATTACATAAAGAGATGAACTAAAGGATTATTCTGGTGAGCGATTAAATACTTCCAATGATCGAACCCTGAATTATGGATTCAACAGAGGTAATTTCATGTTCATTATATGCAAGACACTATTTTTGTAGCTTCTTGAACAATGTGGTGAGTCCCTTTAAAACATTTCTTCTTTTCTAATGTTTGTCTGCTTTGGAATTGGGAGGTTTCTTACTTTTTCCTTAAAAGGGATTTCAAAAATAAAAAAAATTATGTTTCAGGATATAATAGTGTATGATGTTATATAATGAATAATGTATAATAAATTAAACAGTCATCACATTTTAATATTATTTAATAATACCCATAAATTACCTAAGTTTATAAAGAAATCCAAAACATCCATACATGTTTCGGCCTGTGCTGGAGTCTGAACCATATGACATTTGAAAATAATAATTCATTATATCATGGGATTCCATTATCCTTTTAATTTCAAATTCATATCAGAGATACATGGAACCATAGTCTAATTATAACATTTTTTTGCTACTAACGACATGTTTAAAACCCTGTGGGTATTTGAAGAATCATTCCATGTCCCAAAAATAATTGTTATAACATATTCTCTTTTGAGGCATCAGTATGTATCCCACATTTATACTTCAGTAAATCATAGTTGGGATTTTGAAGAATCAATTCATTACCCACACATGTAATCATGTTATCCACAATATTACATATATCCATATATCACATATATCATAATTTCAAATTCACCAATGTTAGAATCATTAAAATTCTTATCAAACATTCTGATTAAGGTTTCCCATTTTAATTATCAAACAAAAAAGTTTAATCAAATTAATTCACATGTAATAATATGAACAATTCACCATTAAACAATTTATCAACATTTAATCAGAAAAATCATTAAACCTTCATGGTTAATCCAACCATCCCTTAATTACCATTATCAATAAATTCATAATCACATCAATCAACCAATTTCTTAATCCCATTTAATTGACCAATTTCATAATACAATTATCTTATCAATTCCACGATCCAACAGTTAATTAATTAACTAATTACTTAATCCAATTGAAGATTCATTTTCTAAACCTATGATATCAATTTAAAAATTACTTATAAGTAATTGAAATCAAGACATTGAGAATTGATAAATGTACCACCTACCCTAATATTTTTTATTAATGTTCTCCAATTGAAACCTCAGATTTCTACAGTACATTCAAGAACAATATAACGAGTAAGATCTAGGAACAAATACTAGAAACAAGATCAAATATAATAACATCCAACAAAACCTAGATCTAAACAGTCTATAATGGTGGATAAAACATTCATATTCATCCGTAAAGAAAGATGGGGGTATAGAAACCCAATTGGGATAATACCACATACTGGGAGAGGTGAATATCCATTAAATGGATCATTAATTTTTCAATAATTGTGTTTGAGGGGTTTTGGAAAACATCAATGA
Source organism: Viscum album (assembly GCA_963277665.1). Taxonomy (NCBI): domain Eukaryota; kingdom Viridiplantae; phylum Streptophyta; class Magnoliopsida; order Santalales; family Viscaceae; genus Viscum; species Viscum album. Next base: position 21,964,749 of record OY728154.1, read on the forward strand.
CCTTTAAAATTCAAAGGATTTGGTTTAGTGTCAAACTAGGTTGATCAGGGGTTAAAAGCATGGATTTGGGTTTATAATTAAACATTTTGTAGGATTAAAAACCACACACATGGTTTCTTGGATAGGGGAACATGATTTTCAAACTATGCACCATAACCAAGTGCCTATTCATAAGGGTTCATAGTTTATACTTATATGATTCATGGTTTAACAAACCGTGCACCAACTATGCATTTCCATTTGTTTAGGAATGCACGGTTTTCTATGGTAGGTTTCACGGCTTGGGTAGACTGTACTCCAATCATGAACTTCCCAAAATCCATCCAAAGACTTCCAGATTTTTCCAAATTCTATTTAAAGAACCCCAAACTAAAACCTAACCATGATATACTTAAAACAATATTTAAATAGTTCCTAAAAAAGGAACAATTCATTTCCATAGAGTTTGGGATCTTACAATATCCCCCACCTTATAACTGTTCATTTTTTGAGTTGTAATCAGAAGTATCTCTAAGATTCTGAGGTGAAAAGATTAGAACACTGAGCCTGCATGACTACTTCTCTCTCCTATGTTTCCTCCTGAACATTACAATGTTTCCAAAATACAAAAAATATTATCACAGTCTTTCCTTGTAATAAATTATAACTATGATCAATAATAAGTATCATATCCTCCTCAGAGTATGCATTGGTCTCAATCTCAACATTATAAATATTGATCATATGAGAAAAGTTAGGGTGATACCGCCAAAGTTGTGACACATTAAAATCATCTTGAATTTCATTATACCTCAATAAAATAGAAAACTAGTATTCCACTAACCTAATCCTATCTATAACCTCAAATGGTCTAACAAACCTAATAACCAACATTCCTTACTTTCAAATCCTATGATGACCAATCATGGAGACACACAAAGGAAAACACAATCACTGATTGTAAACTCAAGGGGTAATCAACATCACTCATCACATAACTTCTTCCTTATCTGATCTCTATCTATAGATTCTTAAATCAACTTTACATGTTTTGACATCACCTGTACAAGTCTTGGTCCCAACAGCTCTAACTCACCTACCTTCATCCAACACATAGGTTATCTATATGCCCTAAAATATAGGGCCCCATATAAATCCATATAAATTATCTCCTAATAACTATTATTATAAGTGAACTCAATAATTTCCAAGTGATAATCTTAAGACCCACCGAAGTCTAGGACACACGATCATATCATATCCTACAAAACCTGTATAGTATGTCCTGATTCCCCTTCTGTCTATAGGTGAAATGATGTAATCAGAAATACCTTTGTACCAATAACTCTCTACAATAATTTCTAGAAAGGAGAAGTGAAATGTGATTTATGGTATGAAAATATACTCAGTGGAACCCAATGAATATGGAAAATATTACAAACATAAAAGTCTATATGCTGATCACCTGAGAAAGTCTCCCGTATAGGAAATAAATGCTCTAATTTCTTTAACCGGTCCACAATCTCCCAAATAGTGTCATTCTTCTATGTCATCCTCAAGAGATCTACAATTAAGTCCATGTTAATTTTTTCCCACCTTTATTTTGGAATGGTAAACATCAATAGTAAACCACCAGGTCATTGATTCTTAGCCTTCACCTACTAACAAGTGTAGAGTCCTGACACAAATACTAAAATATCCATTATCATTCCTAACGACCAATACTATCCCCAAAGATCACGGTATATTTTTGTAAAACTTGGATGAAATTCCTACTTCAAGAAATGAAATTCACGCATCACCTCCTCTCACATACAAACAAGTACATCAACATGTCCCCAAACATAGATGGTATCTTCCTCATCTATAGTATAATCTTAAGGAGACTTCCCACATTTAAGGATTTATCTTAAGGCCATACACTTTGGATCTTTATACTTCCTCTCACCTATCTGGCTCAAAAGTAAATACTCTACTAATACTAAGATGAGGGTCAGTTTCTACTGGCCCTCCAAATCCAAAACATGTATCTTAGACAGTAAATTCAACATCTTTCACCTAGAACTAGACTCTTGAATTGCCTGAGTCTGATTTTTTTCCTTCACATATCATCAGCAGCACTTACTACCCTCCTGGGGATATATGATATCTCAAAGTCAAAAGACTGCATATACTTGACCCACCTCCATTATTGGAGATACATGTATCGTTGTGAAAATATATAATTTCATCCCATATGATTATTATAAATAGTGAACATTTCTCCCAAAAGACAATTCCATCAACACATCAAAGCATAAACCACTAAATCCAACTCGAGTACATTCATTGGGTAATTACATTCATGTGGCCTCAACTTCCATGACCCATATGCCATAACTTGATCCCCCTAAATTATAAATTCTCCCCGTTCTATCCCATATACATCAAATTACATCGTGTACTCCTCCCTTGGATTAGGTATCATCAAAAATGGAGCATTAATCAAGCACTCCTACAACTCCAAGAAAGAATTCATACATGCTCCATACCATTCAAATTTTATTCCCTCCTTGTTCAATCTCAAAAGTGGTTCTTCCAAGAGGCAGAAATTATGGATGAACCAATGATAATAGCCTTATAATACGAAAAACTATGTATATCATGTAAATTCTTGTGTTTCTCCCAAGAAACAACTGCCCACACATTTTATGGGTCCACTGACACACCTTCCTCTAATATGATGTCACACAATAAATATATCAAGTCAATCCAGAATAGACACTTAGATAGATCAGTGTATAGATGATGATCTTCTAGTGTACATAGGATTATGTTGAGATTTTGGGTATGATCATCAATAGTCTTAGAGTACACCAAGATTTCATCCACAAAAAACCACCAACTGCTCCTGGTATGGGTGGAAGATTCAGTTCATCAAGACTATAAACTGATGAGGAATATTATTTCGACCAAATAACATCATGATGAACTCATATAGGCCATACCTACTTCTGAATACAGTATGTGGTATATCATATGGTTAAACTCTCTACTGATGACACCCTAATATCAATTCAATCTTGGAGAACACACAAGATTCTCTCAACTGATTAAAGAGATCATTGATATGTTGAATAGGATACTGGTTCTTCATTGTAATTTGGTTTAAATTTTGGTAGTAAAAACATAAGGGAAAATTCTGGTTATTCATCTTTGTGAAAAAAACTAGAGAGCCCCAGGGAAACATTCTTGGATAGATAAAACCCTTATAAATAAACTATTCCATTTGAGTCAAAAGGTATTGAAACTCTGTTTGTTTTATTTTTTAAGAGGGAATTGAAACCATCTCAACTCCATGTATAATCTCAATAGTAAACTCCACATCACTCTCAGGTGGAAGTCCTAAGAATTCCTCAGGAAACACATCATGAAACCTATCCACTACAGTTGGAAAGGCATCATGCCTCCTGACCCCATCATCTAGTACATGACTTCAAACCTGAGAGGTGAGATCTCCTAGTTGTTGATGAACTGGCCCTGTACAGCCCTCCCTAATATCCCACTCTCCATAGGAAACATAATCATCACCCACATGAGATGTAAAGGTCACTCCTATATGGTAAAAATTTACGTGGGCTCGGTATGATACCAATAAGTCCTACCCAAAATCAATTCTAATTTTGACATGTCAAGGATGTAAATATCCCAACTGAAATGATACTCACTAAACTCAAGAGAACACCCCTTTCAAAAGTACATGTATCTTGACTGTACTCCCAAAGGGGTATAAATATTCAACACTACACTCAAAAACTACACCTGAATACTCAACTGAATAAGCGGTTAAGAAGATGTAAAGGAATTAGATGCACAAGTTTCAAATGAATCATAAGAAATCATAGAAGCTACATGAATAGTGCCTCTAATTGTCGATGGCCTAGAAATTCTATCCAAAAATTTATGTTAAAAAACATGTAACATTTTGGTCCCTCTTCCCTATGATGCATTATTAGTCCCCTTATTTGTACCACTTTACTAATATGGGTTCTCTTTCCTAGAATTACCAAGTCCACTACCTTGATTGACATGGCCAGTTGAAATATAACTTTCAGACTGACACATTTTAGAAGACCCCCTTCTAGTACCTTGGTTTTTCCTAGCTGCTCCATCACGGCCAATTTTTGTGGGTTCATGTAGAACTAGTGTAGATGAACCAACCTTCTAAAATCTTGGTGCTCTACCAATTTTCAAGGTAACTGTATGCATATGTGAACTGGCCTACGACACCAGCGATATATCACTTCTAGAAGGTCCTGAGTAATTGAACCTTCCCCCTAGATAATCTACTTTAAACTATTGTGGTTAACATTATTATAGAGATTCTTCCAACTCTCAAATGATGTACCACTATTTCATCAAATATAAACCACGTGTATCTCACTAGAATCCTATTTTAGGTTTCTCGTACATATTAGAGCCTAATTCACCACTTTTGAAAAATTCTTTTTGTGAAAGATGCCATCATGGGACATAATATCACATTTAAGTCCGTCTTGAAACCTCCTGGATATAGTAGCCTAATCCCATTCAAATTATAGATAAAATCCCCTAAAATTAGTGATGCTTCTAGCATAGTCTATCAAAGACATTCTCCCCTAAGATTGCCTCATAAACTATACTACCCTTTCATACATGAGATTTTATGGATTAAAGTGATCAAAAAACTTCTCCTAAAATTCCTTCCACTCTATATTTTCAAGATTTCCATCCAAAGTATATATATCCCACAAAGGCTTTGGTTAAACATGTAACAAATAAGCATCCAATTTGACTATATTCTCATAAGGAGTCTCTAGTTGTTCACGGATCATCTGGATATACTCAATCCAGAACTCCACTGCCTCAGCTCAACCCTCTCTAGTGAAAGTTAGAGGGTACTACAACTGGAATTCCTATTTCAAGTCATACATACTCTTCAAAATCTACCTTTAGTCCCTTTCCATAAACCTAATAAAATGAAAAATTCTCTCAAAAAACTAATACTTGTATCCTTAACCCGCCACCATTAGAGCCTCATGTTTCACCACTAGAGGAACATTTCTAGACATGTCCTCATATAATCTTATCAACAAGCATTGTCATAGAGGCATATCTCTATAATTACAAACACAAGTCATAGGACATATAACACACCATAGTAACATTTATATAAGAGTGATTAACATAAATAAATAACATTTCATCCCACATACCCCTACATATGGTCAAAACTGTGGAACTATCACTACCCTCTTCCATACCTTACCTAGGTCATGGTTCACATAGGGTAAAAACACGTTCATGATTCATGTTTTCCATTGTACACCCATTTATCCAATTCAAAATTACACATTTTTCATCATCTAAATTTTTAAATTTCATGCTAGGTTACTTTTTTATTTAAATTACACAATTAAAATTCATTTTATTTTAAAAACCTCTCCTAACACCTTCTTTTTCATATGTTCCTAAAATGATGCATGCCACAATAAATCATGATTTCCTAAAATTATTCTTGTGTACAAAAAATAATACCATATCAAGACAAGAGTAAAATATCATAAAATATCATAATCAATAACATTACACAATAATTGTATCACCCAAGGTGAAATAACATTCAATTGTAACAAAAAACATCAAGAATAGAAATCCCACCCATGGTCAATGAATTTTACCCTTCATACATGGGTTTTCTACTCCCATGCATGAGGTATTAACAAAGGACCAAATAATCCTAATAACCAGTCTACCTTTTAAAAATAGTAATACAAAAAGAAAATAACTCCTATAATACCACTTTTTAACATCCCGACTCGGGTACCATATGTCGATGCCTCAATCCTTTTGTTTACATGACATAAATCATGCCTTCCAATATTCCAGAGATAGTCAACTAGAATAGAGTGTCTGATATATAATATAGAGAGACTATACCCTCTATATCTAAGAATATAAATATAAAAATATATAAATAATATCCAAATCATAATAAACAATAAGCATAATAATACCATAACAAACACATAAAAATATCACATGATAAACAAAAGTATGAAGAAAATATCAAAACAAAAATAGTATATATTTCATTCCATATATGTGTCAAGTGTCAATATGGAAAACCAAAATAAAGACACACTAGAAACTCCCCAATTGGGTCCCGAGATCACATCTAGTTCCCTCATCCATGATCCATCACAACTCAGCCATATAACATAGTGCTCTTGGAATTATCATGTCCTAGAAACATAAAGTCCACTCGGGTATCTATAAGTAATCCAAATTAGATTGTGAGTACAACTCAGTAGGCCACAACCAAAAAAATATAAAACAATATCCAGTCAATACTAGTGTATGAATTTGTGTAAAGAATAAATTAAAATAATGTAATACAATTTTTCACATTTCATTATTCTTTGACTAACCACATAAATTACCCAGGTTCATGATGAAACTTGAACCATCAATACCTACTTCGACCCATAACAAATTATGAACCATATCACCTAGGGAAATCAAAATTAATTATATCATGGGTTTCCAATATATATTTAATTTCAAAATCACATCATGGAAACATGTAACCATAGTAAAATGCCAACAGTTTGGGCCTTGAATGTCAGGTCTAGTACCCTATGGGTATTTTAAGCATCATTCCACGTCCCAAAACACATTGTTATCACATGTGGGATTTTGAATTGTTAGTCGGTGTTCGACACACATATACCAATCAATCAAATATGGTATTTTGAATCATCATTCCATTTCCCATACATGACATCCCATAAATCACAATATCAAATATATCACAATATCAAATATATCAAAATTTCATATACGTCAAGGTTAAGAACCATTAACCTTATTATCAATAATTCTTATCAAAGCTTCATATTCTAATTATCAAACAAACAAGGTTTTTCACATTAATTTTCCTGGAATAATATGAAGAAGTCACCATTAAACCATTTATCAACATTTAATCACATAAACCATTAACCCATTAAGGTTATTCCAATCTTCCATCAATTACCATTACCAATAAATTCATAATCACATAAATAAACCAATTTCATAATCTTATTTAATGTCAATATTTCATAATCTTGTTAACGTATCAATTCCATGATCCAACAATTAATTAATTATCCAAATAATTAATCTAATTTCAGATGCAATTTCCAAACATTCAATAGGAATTTTACAATTACATACTCATAATTGAAATAAATACTTTGGTAATTCATAAATAGGCCACCTACAACAAGATTATTGATTAACGCTTACCAGCCTAAATCCCTGATTGAATTAGTAATGTCCGAGACCCAGGTGCCATTAACTGGTGCCTAGAGCCCAGTTTTCCACATGGCCACACGTGCATCTCTTCTAATTCTAGAGGATTCGGACTAGAAGTAAGGGACTATGATTTCTGTAATATCATATATATATATAATGATAAGAATTCCAAATGTAATCTCATATATAGAATGGTATTTCATGTTATGTGTTTACAAAGTATCCAAAACATGTATATAATAAATGGTACAATACATGTATCAAAATACCAAAAATATCATAATTCACTATCTCTAGATAGCATCATGATCCTCATCTTGGTCTTATGCTTTCCTTATCCCAAGAAATAATAAGTCAATAATCAATATTTGGATGCTTTCCTTAGTCCCTATCTACATTCATATATCCTATCTGGGTACCCAACGGTGGTCGGAACATGGTGTGCAATACAATCCCAGTTGGTCACCACCTAAGGTATCTAAAAATCATGACCATGAAAAATAAGCTAAAGAGTAGAATATAATATAACAGGTATTATTGTACTGAAAGTAAATTTCTGATGGAAAATGTAAACAAACCTATGATCTTGAACATCCATACAATTCTCCCTGTAAAACAAGTGTCAAACCTCCACTCCCAATGAAGCTAATAAGAAGAATGAAGTAAACACCAAGACTTTGTCATATAAATGGTATATCATTTCACCCACTTCCTTACTGTATTCCCTATATATTATATCTATCATAGCCAAAATGTATAATAGTAAGTGTCACAATTTCCCATAGCCAAGATATATAACAAACATGTCACATTAACCATAGGGGTTTCATATAATTAGAATTGTTAGACACCACGGGGCTGGATCCAAGGTATGGAATGCCAAGGAATAATAATCGAGTCCTAGTTGAATCTTGATGGAAACTCGGTAATGACATAGGTAGATTCTAAGGATCATGTTAATAGAGAATCTCTAGTGTGATTCTAGAAAGTTGGATCCAAGGGGAATAAATTACCTTGGCATCCTATAGAGTCAATATCCAATGAGATTACTGGTCCAATGTATTTTCTACAATAATATAGACCCATGTTTGAAACTTACTTGGATTCTAAATTCAATTAAGATACATGGTATACCAACCTTGACATCCACTTCCATTTCAATTCATATATCATTCTATTTTTTAATTGAAAAGCATTCAAGTTCTATTATTATACCCACTCACAAACAAATCCATATTAAACCATTCAATTATTTCAATCACGGCATAGAATTTTAACACATTGAAAAAGAGACATCACCAACTCCTAGTTAATCAACTTGGTTCAAATCATTTATAAAATGGCCATCCTTTAACAATTAAATCGCAAACACCCACCCTATTATATCTAACGTAAAATCTCAAAGTCACGCCCCATGGGTGAACTTGGTTGGGAAGAAAACATTCAACAAGTCTCAAGGAACAAGTGGGTATCCCTAATAGGTTCCACTTAATTTAATTTAATTATTCAATTCATTTTTAAGGCATCGCCGAATGTTTTATTGGGTGGAACAATGACAAATAGCTCTATAAGTAATCCAACCACTCGAGAGAAGTATAGACCACCTATTGTTGGTCCATAGTATAGTTCTCATCAAGTATAAGCTTCTAATTCAACTCATATTGGATGAAAAATGAAGAATGCAAGAAAAACCAAAAAAATAGTGTATATTAGGTTTCACCTAAATATCACAACTGATACCAATACAAATGAAACATGTCTCAAAATTAATGGATTTCTCACCATGGTAGAGCCAATGAGACTGAAGGCACTTAATTCTGAGATTGATCCTAGAAACGGTAAAAATGATAAGATTGGATTCAAGTGGATCTCTCCAATGGGCGTGTTACTCTCCGAAGAGGATAAATAGAATTTAAATTATGTTGTAACCGATTTTAATGAAAAAATTGAAAATTTTATAAAAAAACAGGTTCATATAGTTCAGATGCTGGGTTTTCCAAAAAGTGTGCCAATTGTGTACCCTCTACTATGCTATGGAGAAATTTGTATGGCCTCTGTGCATAGTTTTCTAAAACATGTGATTAGGTTTTCTAAAAACTATATGGTCATTACATGGGTGTCCACCACTATCTATATAGTTTCTTTAAATTGAGCAGGCCCATGAATCCCACGGTCTATCCCTACATGTTTTCTCACAACTATGTGGCTTCAGTTGCACGGTTACTCCTAACCATGTAGAAGAGTTATTTTTTCAGAAAGTTTGGTTCCAGACTCCCAAAAAGCCCCATACACCCCGGATACCACTCATAACCTCAAATGGTATTCACATCAATCCCTAAATAATCATTTAAACTAGAATTAAAAATATATGTACCTCATATGAAAACCCGAGATCTTACAATCTACCCCATTGAATAAATTTGTACCCAAATTTGCCTCTAAAGGGTTGTCAAGATTATTCTAAGAATAACTCTAGCCATTGAGCATGTACATCAACCTCCCGCTCCCAAGACACATTTTATAAATGACTATGGTACCATAGAACCCCTACTAGAGGAACTAACTGGACTTAGAGAACCTTTTTTCTCCTACAAACAATATGAGTAGGATGATCTTTAAAGGATGAATCAACCTTTAAATCCATCATCCTAGGCTATAGTACATGATATGGGTATGAATGATAATGTTCCAACTAAGATGCATGGAAGATATCGTTTATGGACAAATACCTCTAAGGTAACTACAATTGAAAATATATCGGCCCAACTCTCTCTAAACTATCGAATTACTCGACATATAACGTTGAGAGATTACATTGTATCCTAATATTTCTATTTCATATCCCCAATGAGATACATAAAAAACATGATCCCAAAAATCGAACTCTAGAGGTCATCTACGGTGATCATCATAAGATTTCTATCAAGATGGTGTAGTATCCATCCACTACATAATTAGTTGGACCTTCTCAGACATCTCCTACATGATATGTGGTCTCATTAAAGCTAAATCACCCACCTCTAACTAGAAAATGGGTGATCGACATGGAATATCGTAAAAATCCTCATAAGTTTCTATCAGTATTGTATCCCAATAGCTATTATTGTAGGAGGACATAACAAGCCGTATATACCTCTCCCAAGATACCAAAAAATCTTAGAAGAATGCTCACAGCATGTCCTCCAACACTAGAATCATATGATCCAATATACTATCACTCTTAGGGTGGTATTATATGATTAGAATCACTTGTATACTTAGTTCTCTCTATAAAGTCTTCTAGAAACAATATTTAAAACATACATTCCTATCTGGAAGGATAGTGCATGGGACCACTGTGAAGTTATACTATCTCCCAAATAAAAAAAATCATAATCTCATCTACACTAAATGTATCTTTCATTGGTAGGAAATGGTAAACATTCACGATCTTGTAAAAAACAACCCAATCAACATCACTTCCTCAAGGTGACCTTGGAAAATTGTCAATGAAATCCATCATGACATCATCCCATTTCCACTCAGAAATAGGTAATTGTTGTAAATCTTTGGTTGTTCATTCATGTTCCTCATTCACCTGCTAATAGGTGGAACACCTTGTAACAAAACCTACTACCTCACATTTCATACATGGCCACTATTAATGATAGCATAAGTCATGTTACATCATGGTAAGTTTGGTATGCACTAACCAAAATAAGGCATGAAACTCCGACATCATCTCCTCGCATATGTCCACAAGAACCCAAAACTGTCCATGAATATTTAGAATCTCATCCTTACCTATTGTCCAACCAAGAGGTAGGTCCTCAACTTCCACACTCTCTCATAGGACTACGCACTCTAATTCCATTATTTTCCTCATCCAAACACTGTATAGAAGAGTAGAGGACACAATTAGAGAAGGGAGATAGTTATTTCCCTAACCATCCCGAACCTCCAAGTGTATCTCTGAAAACAAAGGCATAAGCCTCCACTAGAAACTATCTTACTAGACTACTAGTATCTGAGTCCTCCTACTCAATGCATCAGCCATTTCATTGTCTATCCCAAGTGTAATGGTAATATCTAATTCAAAATTCTATAGGTATTCAACCCACCTACGTTATCTCAAATTAATATCATGCTATGTAAATATATACTTGAGCCTTTTTTGGTATGTGTTCACCACAAAATGCTCTCCGAGTAAATAATATCTCAAAACTCAAAAAGGATGACCAAAAAAAGCTAGATCAACATCATTCATCAGGTAATTCCTCTCATTTGGACTCAATTTCCCTGGCCTTTATTTCATAACTTTATCTCCCTACATTGCACGGCTCCTAGACCAATTATTGATACATCACAATATATAATATAGCTTCTTCACTATTCTTGAATAATCCCGACCAGTGTTGAATTCAATCTCCCTTTCGGATTCATAAAGGTTTACATAGAGGTATCTATCCATAATTCCATCACACCCTTGTCATTAAAACCTATCAATGGTACTTCTAAGTGTGATAATTCTGGTATGAAACATCTTTCATATCTAGCTATCCAAAAGATACTCTAAAAGTTAAAAAAAATCTTAGGTTGTTCCCAGGAAACTGTATATCTCACCTCATTTGGGTAAACTAATACTTCTTTATCTAAGATAATATGATCCAATAAGTAATTATTATCCATTTATAAGTGGAAATTTCTGATATTAGAATATGAATAATGTTATCTTAGTGTATCTAAACCAATATCAATATGTTTGGAATGTTCATTTCGGCTATGATAATATACCAAGATATCATCCATGAAAACAACCACAAAGAAATCTAGATAAGGATGGAAAACCCTGTTTATTAGTTCCTTGAAAACCACTAGCACATTTGTGAGCCTGAATGGCATAAAAATATACTCATATAAACTATACCTACAATTGAAAATATTTATGAGGTATGTCTATTAGAGTATCATGCACCTAGTGATAACCGACCCAAAATCAAATTTTTAGAAAACCCAAACTCCTAGAAGCAAATCCAAAAGGCCATCTATCTATGGAAAGGTATGCCTATTTCTAACCATAAATTGGTTTAATTTCTAGAAATCCATGCATATACTGAGGGTAATGTCCATTTTTGATTTCAAAAAGGACTAGAGAACCCTAGGAAAAAAATATTGTGTAATATGGACACATTTCCACCAAATCCTCTTGCTTCATCTTGAGATCCTGAAACTACATCATAGGAATACTATAAAGAGGAATGGATACTAGTGCCTCTCCTGGTACTATCTTGAGGGATAAATAAACCTCACTCATAGGAGGTGAACTAGAAAATTAATTCAACAAAACATCCCTAAAACGATCGACCACTAAAGGAAAATATTCTTGAAGAACTTCTTGATCATCTAAATATTAACTAAAAATTAGGTTAGGCATTCTAACCATCTCATAATGTTGTGGTATATATTTACTCATTTTTACATCCCATTCAAACTTATGAGTATACATTATTCCCTCTGGTGATGTGAAAACACTAGAAAAAAAATTCTTTTCTATGTTAGTTTTTTGGAGTTTCTAAGCTGGTAATGAGATGTCATTACTATAGGATATGTTAAAAATATGTCTTTAACATTGGTAATAAATGGACATTGTAAATCTATAACATAACTGATTTTTAACATCGGTTATTCAATAACCGGTGTAAAAAAAAGAATATACCACATCATTTTTTATATGCCCAACATGGAAACCCATTATCCCAAGGCATTTTTATGCCGGTTATTTAATATTTGACCTAAAATACTATTCTACAACTGTGTCTAAATAACTTATGGAAAACGGCTTCAGGATGAAGGATTTTAGACATTGGTTATTAAATAACTGATGTACAAAATAATATACCACCTCAGTTTATATATAGAAAATATCAAAATTCATTATGTTGAAAGAGTTTTTACATAGGTTATTAAATAACCATTAGAAAAAGGAAATTTTACGTCACTTTATATAAAAATAGATGTTAAAAATCATTAAAAAAGATTTTTTTTATCAATTATAAAATAATCGATGTAAATTTCTTTTTAATATTTCATTTTACCCTTTCTCACCACTATTGACCAGACAAGCAAAATACAAAAAACAGGTAGAAACAACAACAGGAAACAAAATACAGAAATAATAAGAAATAGAAAAAGGTAATAAAATTACACATTCATAATTAAAACATTCAAAAAATTCAATATTAACTAAAACAAACCTAAATCTAATTAAAAAACTAGAAAATACACATTTACAATTAAAACATTAAAAAATACAATATTAAAAAAACAATCTAAAATCCAACCAAACCTGTAAAATAATTTCCCATTCCACTTGTAAGTGTGTAATACCTTGTCCACTATAATCTTGAGAGTCATCAAAAAGATAAAAATTAAAAGTAAAATATTTAACATGTGTAATTAATATAACATATGAAATATTTTGGAATAGTTTATAATGAAATCTAACATAGTTGAACTTCAAAACTGTTCCATTTTTAATTATTTAAAACATAAATATTAACACATAATATAAAAATTATTTAATGTATTTTTATTTATGAAAATGGTTTTTGAATGATTTTGCCAATTTGAAATAACATTTTTTATTATATATCTAAAATGTACAAATTATAAATAATAATTCACCTGGATTTTTACATATTTGATCTTGACACTCTTTTTATTTGTGGTTTTTCAAAATAAATCCATTATCCTATTGGAAAATAATATGAATTCCATGAAATTTAAATTACTTATAATATAAAAACTATTAATAAATTAAAACATATAGTTCAAAGTCCTTTTTAAAATTTCCTTTCACATCACCATGGATAGTGCACATCCAGTAAATTGTCTTCTCCCTTCGGAAAAAACACCTAACATCCAATGGTTACTAATATAAAAGAGAAATTAATTTTTTTTATGTTAAAATATAAATAAAACTTTTTGAGATATATGTTTTATATCACTCAATATAAAGAAACATCCATCAGTGTGTAATTTTATTCTGTTCAAATATTTCAGCAATATAAACTTGTTACTCTTCTTCATTCTTTTTCTACACCTCAGGTAAAAAGAGTTGTGGGTCACAAAATACATATAATATATATTTTAATTCTTCTAACACATTTTATAAATATACCTAACACAAAAACCCAAAATAATTAAAATTTTCTATAAATTTAATGTGGGGAAAGATTAATGTTAAGACTTCCAAGGAAAAAACATGCATCATGTTGATTCTCAAATTATATATAGATAAAAGCTCTATTATATAATTTATAAAAATCCTCACATTTATTGAACAACCACATACACTTTCTTACATTAAAATCATATAAACACCCGTTAATAAATTTGAATATCTTGAAAATCTGTAAATACTGTTAGAATTCGTATCTGATGTCAAATCCTTGTGTCTTTTTTGTTGGATATAAAGTATTTATTTACCTTCAAATTATTCTTATAAAAATAGATAAATATATTAAAATTAAAATTTTCAAACAAATTTATTAAAAAAATGAAATAAAAGATAAAATACCCACATAACTCTATAGTAATATGTCACAGAAGTCCAGATGGCCCCAAACTAAAATGTGTTCGATAATTTTTCCAACTCTCATCACCTCATCTATAGGTAATGGTAATCTAACTGATATATCTATAATATCTGATACATTGACCCTATGGTTCTCTATGTGTACCCGTTTATGATGATTTTTTTGTCCAATATAATATATATGCCCATATGCAACAATATGATACAGATCATAAACATATAACTCACAATAATAAGGAAGATGTGGAAAATGGGATGTAGGATTGCGGTATAAAATGTGGTCTTTGGGAAAAGGTGGAGGAGTGGGTGTAGAAGTAGGATAAAATTGGGGTCTGTAGGAAACAGTGAAGGAGTTGCAGTTGCTGGTAGAGGTGGAGAAGTGGGAGCTGCGGGCGGCGGTGGAGGAGTGGGAGTTGCATTCTAAAATTGTCTTTTCATGTCTCCAAACATGTACTGTATGGAATCTCTAATTGTTTCCTCTATCATCACTTTAATATTCTTAAATTCAGTTTCCAATGATTCTATTTTTTTTATAAATACCCTCCATTACATAAGTTGAATAACTTTGTACACCTTTATTACCAATACACATGATGGGTATCCTTTTACATGACATGGGTGTTAAAACTTTCCTAATTTTATTGATAAAATATCTTCCATCCCCTCAACTAGAAATACCCCTTATATTCTCTTCTCCTCAAGATAATCTTGTATGAATTATTTTAAATATAAATTAATGATCCAAAATATATTAAGAATTAAATTTACTTAAGGAAATAAAATAAAATAAACATTGTACAATCCTCTCAACTAAAACCCTCTATTATTTAATAAGAAATCTCCCCGTTTTTCACATCCAATCTCTCTTCCATTTCTAATGTCTAGATGGGAGGATGGAAGGGAATCCTCTCTAGATCTTGAAAACTCAACTCTCCATTTTTTTAAATTTTCAGTAATTATTTTCTCTTCTAATAAATTATACCATATCTGAGATAAAGTGTGAGGGTATACGTTTATAGATGGGATATACTCATGAGATCGCCTCAATTTCTATCAATTGAAAATATAAAATCATTAAGAAATAATTATTAATATCATTAATATAATAAAACTTTGAAATGTTTTCATTGTACCTACAAAAAATGATTACTATCTTCTACATTCAACAAATGTTTTCCATGTGTCTTGGTCTATAAAAGGATATATATCACATGGATTGGGATGTTTCATATTCCCAAAAATGAAATTATATTTCTAGGTTGATTTCAAATCCCTCTATCTCTGATTATCAATTGATAAAAAATTCCTCCTGACTCCTCTTGTTTCAAGTATATAATATTTCATCTGATATGAAGGGGGAAAAATATATTAATATAAACATTTCAATATTCCTAAAAAATAACAAAATATCTTACCAAAGTGGTATCCCACAACTGAGATAGTGTTTCTTTGTCAACACTTCTATAATATTTAAAAAATGATAAGCTTTATCTTACCCTTATATGATAAAATACTCCTGAATTGTTTTAAATTAGGACCTCCTGAAATATCATTTTCATCAAATTCTACCACTATCCTCTGGTCCTGGTTATGAGAAAGCGATAATTTTAGTAAATGGGTGTTTCTATGTTTACAAACCCTCGAACTCTTCTTTTCCTTTGTAAGAGTATATGAAGATGGTTGGGGATCTTCAAGAGGATCATGTGCATGTTCCTCCCTAAAGGTTTGATCAAGATTCTCATCTCCAAAAGTATGTGTTTTATTAGTTGATTGATCTTTCATTATCCTTCACATTAAATAAATAAATAATTAGTTCATAAATATTCAAATTCAATTATTACAATACTAATGTATATAATTAATAAAAAGTTATGAAACATAACAGTAAACTAAAACATAACACATTATTGTTCATATGTATTATAGTTCAATAAAATGATAACAATAATTATCATATATGAAATTTCATGTAAATGAATGAAAACAATTCAAAAATTGTTGTTAGAATATAAAAAAATCAAACATCGTAAACTAAATAAAGATAAACTAATATAAACATTTTTTACTTATTAGTTTTAATATGTTACATAATGGTAAACATGGTAAAAATAAATAAAACTAAATTAATATAAAAAACCTTTTAACATATTACTTTTAGTACGTGTTTTAATAATGAAAACAAATTATCAAATCTAACATTTTATAAAATTAATAAAAGTAAATGAGAAATAAACATATATTACATATAATATTAATAATGTACTAAAGGATTTTTTTTCCAAATTCCTTCTTCATGATTGGTCCTTATGGAAAAAACCTTGTCGATGACATGCTCATCATTATTATATATTATTATTTCCGTGGATGTAGGGATCTCATATAAATCACCATCTTCATTAAGATAATCATCACCAATATATTGTTTTTTCCCTTGTAAACCAATATAACACTTCATATTAAATTTATCAAGAACATAGAAAATCTATTTTTATATGTTTACATTATAAAGGAATCAACGGTGTATTACAATCTATTTAGATTAATAAGCGTCATTCCTAATTCATCGTGTCTGATATTATTATTACTAAAACCCCATTTTTAATTAAACAATGGAAATTTAAATTTAATTTAATCAATATCCCATATTTCTTCAATGAATCTATATTATTCACATGATTTATAAATTGGGTTTTTGTATTTAGAACTCAAAAAATGCATTGCATTTGTGTATACCAAAACACAACTATTCTGAACTGCACTTCTGTTATCCTGGTCTTCCATATAAAATGTATAGCCATTGATTTTATAATCGGACCACGTTATCACCTTTAAACATGGACCCCTAACTAACCTTTTTAATGTTTCTGATGCATATTATCTACCAAAAAGAGTCTTTTTAGACCATGTAAACAAATGTTATTCTCATTAAAAATCCACATTTCTTTCTTCTTTGGATCACATTATTTCAACCAATTAATCTGAAATGTTACATATGGTTGAGAAACACATATGTTATTCAAGATTTATAAATGTAAAATATTTATCTATTCACCTAACAAATATTTTACTTTTAGGACACAAATCCCCTTTCCTCCATAATTAACACGTTCATGGAAATATATAGGAAAACCAATGCACTCAACCGTATATAAGTAGATTTTAGAAACCTCTACAGCCTCCTTAGAAATATACTTTCCAACAATAATGTATTTAGGTCAATATTGATTCTAAAAAACCCCTTCAATGTATTCATATAATTTTAAAGAGGATACATCTAATATAGATATATAGGTCCACTAAGTATTTCTTCCCAAACTATATAAACCATTACCTTA
Organism: Viscum album; assembly: GCA_963277665.1. Classification (NCBI taxonomy): domain Eukaryota; kingdom Viridiplantae; phylum Streptophyta; class Magnoliopsida; order Santalales; family Viscaceae; genus Viscum; species Viscum album. The sequence goes on from OY728154.1 coordinate 21,982,959, forward strand.
ACTCTTATATAAAAACAATATGGTGATAAATAATTTTCCAATTGAAAAATTGTAGAAATTTATTCATTTTCCAATATGCTAAAATCATCTAGATCAATCACCTTATTTCAAATTATGTTGAGAAAATAACACACCTTCATGATAATATTTCTATCACTGATGGGAAATATTCAATATAATGAAACTTGTATAAGTTATTACATAATGATGTGACAATCATGATATTTCGTACCATTGAACTTAAAATACGTCAAAGAGAAAAAAATTACTTTTTGAGAATAACCCTGGGGAACTTTGATATCATGAAGACACTGACCAAAGATATTTTTCTCCACTTGGATAATGTATGACAAGACAGGGGAAGAAATCCTCACCTTCCATCAGGAGTGGGATCTACCACCAAACTTATTCCAATTAACATTAACTCTAATATTTCATTCAAATCATCTTTTTTATTTCCTTTAATATCTAACATCGTTCCAATCAAGCTGTCATAGATATTCTTCTCCACATGAATTAAATCAATTTTATGATTCACTACATGATATCTCCAATATGGTAGCTCAAAAATTATTGACCGTTTCTTCAAAAATATTTCTATGATTACCAGGTTAGTGTGTCTTTATAAATGTCACATCAAGGTTTTTCACCATTTTAAAATCTTGATCAGTGGATACTGGTTTTAGATAAATATAAAATTCTTGTGATCCAATGAATTCCTTGTTTAATCTTCTATAAGACTGATCCATAGACAAAAACATTCAATGAACCATGTATACTAATTTCCTCCAAAGATGAAATTGATAATATGAACTCTACTATTCGAAAATTGGACATACTTTATGCCCCTGAATATTGTAACGAAACAAATTCACATACACACGGAAGTTATTAATAGTGAACATAATCATTTCATATAGTTGAAAAATTTTCATTTAATAAGAATCATGCACCCTAATACCATCCTCCCTTAAGAGCTTCATATCATCAATTAATGGTGACAAGAAAACATCTATATCATTTTCGGGTTACTATGGTTCAGAGATAATTGAACTCAACATGAAATATTTGTGCTTCATACAAAATTCATGAGATAGGATATAAATTACAAATAAAATAGGCCATAAACTATGTCTGCTATTGAGTCTTTGATATGGATTCATTCCATTCATGCTTATCCAAAGTATGATATTTTTAAATTCATTTTCAAATAGAAGAAACCATTGATCAATTTCTTCCACTATGAACAATCGGCTAGATGACGTGTTTTTTCATTACATATTTGTTTATGAGCATTCCATCTTAACTATTTTTCATCATGTGAATTAGAAAATAAAAATTTTGAAATGGGGAATTATAGGAAGATAACAAAATACCTTATAAGTGGTAACTCTAACCTCAAAATTAGCCTATTATTTTTCTTTCAACTTATATGGTGATGTCCCACATTTAGTCCGCTCTAACAGAAATACATATTCGTTTATATATATCAAAAATTCATTCAAGAAGGCTTGTATTTGTTTGTAACCAAATCCTATCATGTATAGTATTTTTTTCAATTGATAATGTTAATTAGAAAGATCATTATCTTATGAAAAATATCTTTCAACAATTATATCAAATTACTAAAACATTCTTTAGTCTAACCAAGGTTTACCTTAAATTTAATTAATATTAAATCTACAGATAAAACTATAAAATCTATATAACTAGGATATAATGGCTTTTCAGCATCACCATATAGATGATCAATTTTCAGTTCTTTATCAATTTTATCTGCTTTAATATCACAAATAATTTCTTCAATTTCATTAGAGTTACAATCTTATAAACCATCATCATCAGTAGATCTGAAATTATGCCCAGTTTCATCATGACAAATCCAAGGGCTATAAATTATATTGAAACCATAAAAGATTAAATGATCTTTTATCTGTATAATTTTCAACTTATTCACATTTAAACATGTCAGCCATCGATAGAAAAAAAATCCATTGTTTGGGACATTTCAATTAGAAAATTCCCAAAAAAATCATCAACACCTTCCTCATATTCATCACTCATTTTATGTTCCATAATCTAAATGTGGCTCATTGTTTCTTGTAAAAAAATATCAAAAATATATATCTTCTTAATATATTCCAATTTTATATGTTATAAAATATTTCATTTTTCAATGAAACACAATTTTTAAATAAAAAAAAAAATTATTTTAAAAATGTAATGATAAATTCTATACTATAATGGAAGAGAAGTTTAAATATAAATGATAAATCATGAAAAGATATGCATGAAAATAATTTAAAGTAGAAAATATAGCTAGATCAGCCAATTTTATATTTATATGAAATATTCCATAATTTTAAAGTAACCAAAATTTATAATATAATTCAAATATATATGTATTTTAAAATTATAAATATATTGTGTTTGAGAAATAAGACAGAAAACCACTATGTAAAAATAAATCACCACCCAGTAGAGTGTTTTCTTATTAACCCATCACAAATGTTTTGTGTAATTTTACCCAAAGAAAAATAAATACATAAGAATAAAACCCACGGATTCTTATAATAATTCTATCACATTTTATGTCACCCTATAATTTAACATATTTCTATGAGATTTGGTATATGAATAATGTCCAAGGGTTTCATCATTTAATAGTAAGTTTGCTATTGTGAAAAACAAATCATCTTTGGAGAATTCTCCTAGACATAGAAATAAACAATTACCAATAACTTTAGTGAGAAAAAATATCATCATTACTACTATGACCATTCTAGAGAATGAGATAACTCTATTGAGTTACTCAATCCCCATAATGGATTTCACTGAATTCTTTTGTGAATGATATAATATATGAAAATAATTTATTCTAGCACTATATTATTGTATGGAGATGTTTGGAAGTCCGTGGAGTTCATTTTTTGTTACTAAAACATATATTAATATCATGAATCCTTTATCTCAACAATAGTTGGAAAAACATTGTTATCTAAATAGTAAATGACTAATTAATGAATTATTGAATAAATCAACTAGAGGTTTGTTTTTTTTTTGAAAGGTAACATTGATACATGAATTTTACCTAATAAGTGAAGTCCTTGTACAGATATTTGTATCCTCTAAATGATAAACAATATAATGGAATATCATTTAGGGGAAATGTAGGTAGTTTTGCAACATCCACTCTATTTTACAGCAATATAAATCAATGTTATAGGGGATTCATGTTGTTTAAAAAGTGTACATTATTTTCAACATCACATGGGCTCATCTTATAGGATAAAAAACTATTTGTTTTAAAAATGATGAATTCATAATTAAAAACTATAGATTCAATTAAATTCATGAAACCTAGACTTATAGTGAATACATAGTGTGTAATTGGAATACAAACCATGTCCCACATAAATTATCACATGGATGGGACACTTACTTCCTTGATAGTTATGGATTCAAAGTGATAACCTAAGAAAATAAAATAAGATATTGTGATATTTTAGTAACCAAAATTGCAAAATGTAGAGTTAGGGAATTCATGAAATAGAAAGACTAAAATAGAGGTTCTGAGGATTACTAGAGAGTTTCAATTAGATCAAAGAGATGTGTCGATGAAAAAGATTATGAATGAAACTAGAAAATTGAGGTTGGAGGCCACATGATCAATGAATCGATTTTAGGTTTTCTGCGAGAGAGAGAACCGATTCATTATTTCCCAATTGAAAAAACACCAAAAATGAATCAAAACAGTGCTTCATAAGAATTTTAAATGATTATCACATCATTTATTCAGTATCTGATGTGATAAATAAATTTTTATTACATTTATCACGTGATTTATTATATAACCAACTCTATAAAGTAATGATGTTTTCTTTATCACGTTAGTTATTCTATAACCAACGTAATAAAATTAGCCTTATCACATTGATAATAGGATAATGGGTGTGATAACGTAAAATAATTAATGATTCACATCAGTTATAATACAACCGATGTGATAAATGAATTTACTCGACTTTTCATGTTGGTTATAAATAACTAATGTTAAAAGGATAACATGATAAATACTTTTCCCACTAGTGAAGTCACCCTTCAATGATAGAATTTAATGAAGTATAAATAATCGACTAGCCTATCCATTCAATGTTTGAAATCAAACCCAATATCTCGATAAAAAATAATATATAAAAAGTGACACCACCCAATCTTGAGGGGGAACCCCCTACATTGACATAAACCCTGAATTTTGATCCCTAACGGAGTTTCTATTATCACAGCACCCTCAAAAAACTAAATCACTATACCAAGTATCTCTAAAATAGGTACATATTTAAATCAATGTGATGTACCTATGTCAAGATGCAAAAGTAGAGGATACTAAGATCGTACATATCACTATAGATGGCCTAATACCCAGATCCTCAGGGGTAGGCGATACAGAATAAATATATCTTGGACTACAACCCTGTGAAACAATCTCACTACCTAGAGTAGGCGCACTCCACTATCTTGGGTCATATGGAACTTGGTTGCATCATCTATGACCACCACCTTTTCTGGACTGACTGGTAATTCTATGGATCTTTTCCTGACATGGATTTGAGAAACCCACTCTTGAACTTGGTTTTGGAGATGACCCCTACCACTCAATTCTAGTGTGAAGGTCTTTCAAAAACACTACACGTCGACCATCCTGCAACAATCATGGAACTTGAATGGGTCATAATCTCACAAATGTATAATTTGGCCCCGTATGCTACACTAAGGATAAAAAACTATGCTAAAAGTTCTCACATCCTTAATGGTTCTCATCTCATAATAATCATCACAGTGGAACTTCCTGCCTGAGGATCTTCAACCAAAAGTTTTGGAGACTTCAATCATATACTATATGCCCCCATATTCCCTAAGGTTATGCTCTATAATTACTGATTGATTTACCATATCAATATTGGTCTTCATCCTTAACACCATGACCTAATATTGAACAACTTTTCAGAGACCTTCCTTGAAGCATGTCACCCTCGATTCTTAATTTTTCAAGAAATATTTGCACAAAACACTAAAGCTATGTAAATCATGATGAATACTCTATAATTGCAATAACACCTTGTTCCATACACATGAACTCACTAACATTTTCTACTCTTAGAGTCTCAGGAAAAAATTAGTCATTGAATATAGTTTGGATATCCAACTAGATCATATCATGCAATTCATCATCCTAGTTCAAATCATCCCACGAGTGCTTTGATTCTCCCTAAAGAATCTAATTTGTGAATCTTACTCTTCTCTTAAGAGGGATCTCCAAATTCTCGAATATCAACAGAGTAGTCTCAATCCACAACTTAGTAACCCATGGAACACCATCCCTAGAAAATGTGAGAGGATTATTCTGTAGGAACACATGCATCAACTCAGTCATGGATGAATAATGCTACGTTTCTTGCTAAAAATTCTATATAAAGCGCGTAATAATTTCATGGAACTATGCCTCAGCACCATTGTCTGATAAAATAGTCTGGGTCCAAGATGGAAATATAGTTGGATGTACTGGTATCCCATGGACCACCACCTCTATATTTTGTTCTTCGACACCCTCCTGGAATATAATCGAAGGTCATCATGGTGGGATTCCTCAATAATTCCAAACACATGACTCATAATAGATCGATAGAAAATTTTATAGATAAAAGATCATGATAGGTAAAAACAATCATATATCAAGTTCTACCATATAGCATGCTCCTATATCTAGGACTTTATAAAAATTACATCCATAAACATCACTAGATACACTTCCTACTTCCCAATAAAAAGGTGGATCTTGGTCATGTTCTCAATTTCACAAAGTTCAAATTCCTTTTGATTTCATAATAATTTCACATTTCTATTTAAATTATTGAACAAAATGGATCCCTATTTCAATTCATAAGAGAAAATACTCCTCATGAACTAAAATATTTAATCCACCAAATCACAACCATAAAACGTTTCATTCCATGAGACTCATGGTCCGTGACTCAATGTTTCATAATTGGATACTTCGGGTGTTTGTTGTAACCTAATCAAAAAATAATTTCTTAGGTTATAGCAAGAACTCTGTTTAGGAACCTTTTTTCTGATTCCCGACACAAAATATCTATCAAACAGTAGGTATATCACATAAGGTACAAATCATAACATATTTTAAAAAAACCAGTGAACTATATATGCCATGGCATAATGCATGACATGTGAATAAAATAAAATGACCAAAATGATGCCTGAGATGTCACACCCTCATCTCATCAGTTTAAAAAAAATATAACCCTTAATCACACCAAATATAACATCACAATTCATGTTCATCACCCAATGGTGAAATCAAATAAACAGTAAAATCAAAAAATCCTGAAAACAACAATTTCCATTCAAGTCAACGTGAAATTTTTCTTTTAAATTGCTTAGTTAATCCTAAAAAATCATTACAAATTTCTAATTTCTTAATACCCCCTTTCATTGTATCGAATGAGTAAATCTTGAAATGGAACTTCTCTGGTAGCGCATTGCAATATCCTAGACCCGAATACCACTAAATAGTGCCCCAAGCCTGGTTGGCCACATGGATTAAATTGTATCAACCAAAACTCCATTGGATACTAACTAAAAGTGAGGGTCTAGGGTGTGTCTTTTGGTAGATTATTCCATCTTTTCAGAGTGTAACACAATGTTAGAAACCATAAAAATAATTTGCAGAAGTAATATAAAGTGAATAAGAAGAAGAAATACACACTATGACCAATGGACATGTAAATTGACTTAGCGTAATCACAATAGTAACTGAACAGGAATATATGATCATGACAAAAATAATATGACATACAAAATGATATATCATTACATTGGTCTATAAAGTATAAAAATTCGTTATATAGGCAATGGTACAATACATGAATAAAAATAACAAAAAAATATAAAAATACTTTCACCAGGTAGCATTGTGAGTCTCATCTCAGTCATGTTCTCCCTTGCTCCTAAGCAAAAACAAGTCAGTTAATGAAATGTGGGAGCTTTCCCCGTTCCCTGCCTTTATCCATATAGAAATTTCAGGTATCAAATGGTAGCCTGAAGAGGGTGTGAGATATAATCCCAGTAGGTCCCCAACCAAGGTGTCTATAAAAAATCCCAGTCATAAAAAATGAGATAATGTAGAGTGCCTAATATAGCATTTATTAATGTACTCAAAGTAAAGTTCCCATTTAAATGTAAAAAATCATCTAATCCTACATAGTCATACAAGGCTCCCTGTAAGGTCTTGAAATTCTATCATAAGGAATCTAAAAATAAAAAGGAATTAAACACCATGTCAGGACATATACAGGGTATATCATATCACACATGTCTTTTCCATGTAACATGTATATTATTTCCACTCTTGACACTCCATATAAAGAGAAGTGTCATAATTTACATTTTCCGATGCATATAATAAACATATCACATCTACCATGAATTACTCATATAATCGTAAGTGTTAGACCACATGTGGTTGAATCTAAGGTATAAAATATCAAGGAATCCTCATCAAGTCCCAAGAACATCTTAATGGAAACTTGATAACGACTCTGGTGGAGTAAAACAATCATATCGACCGAGAATGTCCAATGTGAGTCTAGTAAGCTGGATCCAAGGGGTATAAATTCCCTTAGAATCGGAGGGAATAAAGATCCAAGTATCATATTGGTCCAAGGTATCTTCAGGCATAAATCAAGACCCATGGTTGAAGTATCCATTGAATCTAAATATAATAAAGATCTACGGTATACCAACCAATGAATCCACTACTATTTCAATTAACATCTCACTCCATTCATTAATTCAAAATCATTCAAGTTCCATGAGTATACCCACTCAAATACAAATCCATATAAACCATTCAATCAATTCAAGAAAGGCATGTCATGTCAACACATGGAAAAGAAGGAATCATCATCTCATAATTAATCTATTCAGTTAAAAAAAGTATTAATGGGAATGCTCAAACTCAAACCCCATGGGTGGTATAAAAAAGGGGAAATATCAAATCCATGGCCTTGGTTGGGGAGATGGCCTCCAACAAGTGTCAAGGAACTAGTGTAAATCCCTAATAGTTTACATTACAATCAATTTAAATTTTCAATTCATTTTTTAGGCCATTGCAGAATGTCTAGTAGGTGGTATAATGATAAATCAATCAATAAAGCATCAAAATACACATCAAAAGCATAGAAATTCCTACTATATGTTCATAGTATATTTTTCTTCTAGTATCATATTTTAATTTTATTCAGATCAGAAGAAAAGAAAATTGGATGAAAACACTCAAAATATGGCATATTAGCTTTCACCTAAACATCATATATGATACTAAGAAAATCAATAATGACACAATATGAATAGATTAATCACAATCATGGATCCAAAAAGACTAGAGGTTCCCAATTCCAAGATCATATGGAGAAATGGTAGAAAATCATACGATTAACTTCAAGAGTAACTCTCCAAAATGTGTGACGTTGTCCCCAGAGGATAATGGAAATAAAAATTATGTTATAACATATTTTAAGGTAAATATGGTCAATTTGTTCAAAAAAATTGGGCCACGTGTTTGTTCTTCATGGTTAGCCAAATTATGCCCCAATCGTGCACCCTCTATTATAAAAAGGGAGGACTTGTATGGTTATTTCAGATGGTTTATCTAATAATTCACAAACCATGTGATTAGGCTCTATTAAAAACTAAAGGATCCTCACACATGCTTTCGCTTCCATCCATATGATTTCTTTAAACCACATAGACTCAAGAATCCCATTTTCGATCCTTGCACAATTTTATTAAACTTTGAATCCCGGGTAGCACAATTACTCCTAAAAGGGCTGCCCAGTTGTTTTCCCTAAATAGTTTTATTGTAATCTCCAAACAAAACCCTGAAACCCTTGATACCCCAATAACCACAAATTTTATTCACATCAGTCTATAAAAAAGCATTTAAAATAAAAATAATAATATAAATACCTTATATGAAAATATGTGATCTTATATAAGAAAAAAAATTCATGAATTAGACTATGCAGATGATCCATAACCAAATCCCAGAAACAAGATCAACCGAAATAAGATCTAAGAAAACTTAGATCTAAAACCTCACCAGCGGAAAATAAAACATTCATCTTCATCCGGAAATATAGACACAAGGAAGAGGAATTAAATTGGTAAAAGATCACATACTAGGATAGGTGTAGATCCCTCAATGGGTTCATTGATTCATAAAGAAGGTAGTTAGAGGGGCCTTATAACACTTATAGGAGCTGAGATTCATAGTATTATGTTTAGGGTTGATACAGGGTGTTTAGTAGTTAAATACAAGGGATTTTGGATTTTAATTAAAATTTTCAGTTGATTAACAACCTCATACAATATTTCCTGGTCAAGGGTGCACATTTTTCAAAACCGTGCATCCTATCAATGTTTCTCTTCTTAATGGTGCACAATTTCTATTATGAGGGTGCATGGTATGAAGAATATTGCACCAACATGCACTATCCAAAACCCCTCAAATAAATCCACAATTCTCTAAATTATAACAAAACAACCTCTAAACAAAACCCAACCAAGATAAACTCAAAATAAGTGTAAAATAATACCTCAAAATGATCATGACACATCTCCAAAAGGTTAGGATCTTAGATTTTAAATTTAATAAATATATACAATAATGTGTTAAGTTTGGTTTACTTTTTATTGGGTCATCATTCCTTTTTGATTTAAAATATATGTCTAATAGTTGGATTTGTATATTTGTGTACTAATGTTTTGGTAATTTAATTTACATGAAAATGTCAATGTGATAATCTAAATCGCCACAATATTCTGGGGAGGATTGTACACATACTTCTACTTAGGTGCTTCATCATCCTTCCTCAAAGGACACTTCTAACTCTATAAGGGTTAAGAAAGCTTCAAGTATTGGTAAACATGTAAGAATATATTTATCAAAATTATCAGTTTCCCATAACCCATTCTAGAAGATATTTGTTTATTTTGGTGAGAAGGATAATCCTAGGGGTCAAAATTCAAAACAATTTAAGAATTTCATTTTAGTGCAATCATAGGTGAAATTTATAATTTTGATTTCTGATTGTAAATTTTTTTGTAAAGTTATAATATCTTAATTATTAAATAAAATGTTCTTAATCTAATATATTATTATTTTACTTACCATTACATTTTTTACTAATTTATGTTTTTTCCTTCTTATCAGATGACATCTAATATACCTAATAGTAGAGAAGTTAGGAAGAAAGTTTTATATTTATATTGTATGAGACGGTGGGGTTTTAAATAATCCCTCACATCATATTTAATTTTTGATACATGACAAAATAAATAATCAATGTGATATATATACTTTATAGATGAAGATAAAATGAAGCGGTTTGTTAACATTTTATGACATGAATAATTTTTTGTAAATCTAATGTTAGATATTTGAATTTTTTTTATTTAATAATGATCATATTAAAAAAAATTATCCTTAATTTACAGTAACTGAGAAGATCTCGTCAAAATATCCAATAGAAAAATTTAAACCCATATACATTATATTGTGAAGGGTATACATTATTAGAATATCAATTGATGGATAATTTTTTTAAAAAAATAGATTTGAGTGATTATGCCCTATAGACCCCACATGCCACCCTCCTTAGTTAGACGTGAAAAATATAAGAGGGTAAGAGTGATCAATTAGGGAAGGTATCTTACAAAATAGAAGAGGGATATAGATGAGATTATTTTATAGAGTTATTTATGGGTAATTTATTTTTTTTTACTCTATATATTGTAATTGACTAAAACATATTTCAAATATTATATAGAGGTTTCCTTTGATTAAAAGTGCACAAATGAGACCTTTATACCTAAGTTTATGTTGGATATTTTATCCATTTAATTTTGGAAACCCAAACACCCAGGACACATATGACAATATAAGGTGGTTGTATCAGTCAGAAAAGTGTTTGGTCATTCTGGAGATTCCTCAAAGAAGAATTTATATAAAGGGACATTAAAATATATTTTCATGCCACATATCCCACTCCTCCATCTTTATCTTTGAATCCCACTCCTACACCTCTACTCGAATATCCAACTCTTATACCTCCACCTCTGTAACATCTAATCTATTGTGAGTTATATATGGAGGATCCTCATCATCATATTACTACATATGGGATTATATATTATGTTAGGGATATCAATTCAAATCAATAGATATAGATGGATTATGTTAGGGAAACATTAAAGGATATAATAGATAAATCAGTAAGATTATTATTTCATAAATACGATCTCACCATAGTTGGACAAAGTTTTGGCTTTTTTTTTGTTTTTCAAACATGAATTTTTCAAATAAATCCAGTGAGGTATATGTATATCATATCATTTATTTCATATTGGTGTTAATTTTTTTTTTCAATTTTAATATTTATCTATTTATCAATATTGTTTTATTGGAATCCCTTAAATGTAAAGAAATATCAATTAGATAATAGCATTTACATGACACTATGGATTTAGATACTAATTCATCCGAACTTTACAAATTATCAACATATTCATCATTGTCATTCTGATTTTATGATTTTTTAATGGATGCTAAAATTTGTGAGTTTGAAATGATTGTGATGATTTTAAAGAGATATATTTTAGAGCTTATAATGAGATATTTTTTGGGCATCAATGTGATGAATGTATTTTCTATGAATGTTGTTTATCATATTTCTTTCAATTATTTAAATTTAATGAAACTTATTAATTATTATTTTTTTGTACATGGCTATCTTAATACAATCTATATTCAAAATTATATGGCTTCAATATAGGTATTTTTTACTCATAATTTAATTCACCAATAAAGATGATAATGAAAGATTCAAAAATAACAATATATATTTCTGAAATATTTCAAAATAATACAATTTAGTGTCGTAATCTTCCTTATATTGAATGGTATGGAAGGTATATTTCATAAAGGGTTATTTATATTAACTAAATAACCACTCACATTAAATTGTTTATATATAAGTGTCCATTAGATGTTGTCTGTTTTTTGACAAAAATAGAAGACAACTTACTGGTTATGATCTATACATGTTCATATGTGAGTAAATATTCACAATGTATTGGAAATGTATGTTTGATTATTTGAATACTTTTATATAATGAAATTTAATTTTATTTCATACACATCACTTTCAAATAGGTAATGGTAATTAGTTAGAGATATGTTAGGAAAGAGGTCACAAAAGATCAAATATGTGTGTGCAAAGATGACATCTCTTTTATGATTACTGCACATTAAAATCAAGTAATTAAAATGATACTCTAAACTAAAAACAAATTTTAAAACAATACTACAATTTAAACAAGGAGAAAAATAATGTATACATTGTTTTCTAAGATTCACATATGATTTAATTACAATCGGGACAGTTACAAAATTCCACATGCATAAATTTTATCATAACCATTCATTAAAATTAACCTATAATTATATTAATAATAAATGTAAAATTATTTATTTTTAATTTTTATCTTTTGATTTCCATTTTCATTATTTTAAAAGGTATACAAATACCTTTTAAGGATCATGGGTAGATTATGTTATAAATTTTATTGGGTTTTAGTATATTTGTAATATACATTTTAAAGTTAAAATCTCAAATTGTAATTTTGAAATGATTTAAATTTGTGATTATTATTTCTTTTAATATGTGTGTTATTGTTTTCTGTTTCTAATCTACTATATTGTTACTATACAATTTTATTTGGATTTAATTTTTTAAAGAATATTTTTCATGTAGTTTATTGTAAAACAAACATTAATGATAAAACAATATATATGTTACATATCATTTATTATATAACTGATGTGAAATATTGTTTAGAACTATAGTTATTTTAATTAACTGAGGTTATAAAGGAGTTCCCACATAGGATATACCTTAACCATTGTGAAAACCCCTTTATAATCTGAAATTTGTTATTAATATCTATAATCATTTATTCAATAACTAACATGAATTACGGTTTTCACTTAGGTTACCAATAACCAACATGAAAAATCTATTTACAACATTCCTTACAATAACATCACTAGTAAAACAATGTTAAAAAACTAAAATCCAGATGTGTGACACCCATTTTTCGCTTTTGAAATAAGAAAAATAATTAGATTTAATAGGATGTATTTAAACTTTATTTTTATTAACAAATGATATTTTTCAAATAACATTTTTTCATATGTATTTGGTTTTTTGTCATAATAAGTTAAATTTAAAAACAAAAATTAATGATGAAACTAATGTATCGATTCAATGTAAAAAAAACAAATATTCTAACTGTTATTTAATTAGTTATTTAAATGAAATAATATTAGAAGTTCGTAATATTTAGAAAAGTTATTTTTTAATAAAAATGTTTGTATATATATTATCATTTTAATTGAGAAACAAATTTATCATATTAAAAATTGAATTGGATTAAATGGAAAAAAATTAATCATTATTTTGATGTAGGTAAATAGGGAAGTTTCTTTTTTATACATAAAAATATGTTATTGAGGAAAAATTGAATTACCACATTAAAGGTAAAATTAGGTGAAAAGGGTTAAAATAAGTGGTAAGGACTTTCAATTTCATAAAAAATAATCACTAAATGGGAATATGAGGGATTTCCCAACCAACCTTATACCAAATCGATTATTTATCTACTGTGTTACCATTTCCTTTTATAATTACAACCTTGTACATTAAGGATTTATGTCACTCAAAACTCACCTATAATAGGACCCCTCCTATACTCTACCCCAACCATAGTTATATCTTTATTATCTTCTCATTTTCCAGTGTATAAAATAATTATTAGAAATTTATAATCTTTTATCCCTAATAATGAAGCCTAAATTCATCATTCTGAAGGAACCTGTCTCGAGAAGAAGTGGATCATGTTCTTGTTTGGGTCAATTTAACCACCAAGAAGAATGATCTTACCTAAATCACCATTCTCACCATGAATAATTGTCAAGAAATTATTATTTATAGTATATTATATTAATTATTAATATATTTCATGAATATGGTTATGTAATGGTTACATAAAAATGAATGATCAATATAAGTAACTCATGGTTATCATTACATTATAACAAATGTGTTCTCCATGGATTACATCTTCATAGACCATACACTTATCTTCCATTAAAATAACATGTGACTACATAAATCAAAAAAAACTATTCCACTGCCTTGACTAATCTAATAATGATAAACAGGGGTTCACCAAATTGTGATCGGAATCACCATTACAAATCTTGTATAAAACAATCCATAATTACTAACGTCAAATGATGAAAGTAAAAAAATAAATAACTAATATATATGTAATTATTAATTATAATTTAGTTACATAAAAATCTATATATTTGAATAAGGTTTTAAAGTAATTGATTAACATGTTTATGTTTATTATATAGGATGTTAAGGTGCTTTTATGGAATTCAATAGTAAATATATGGGTCACTTTACCAATCTCAATCAGAAATCAAGATTATTTATGCTTGAATTTTCATCTAGATAAATTCTATTTTATTTTTCTGTAAAACCCATATATTTTTTCTCCTCTTTTAATTCATGGTTTTTATGTGTAATTATACCATCTCTCCTCCATTTCATCGTAAATTCAACTAAAAGGATTCTTGTAAGTGGGGTCGACATTATCTTTTCTTCTTAGTAGAAAATATTTTTCCTCTATGTCTGTATATATTATATTACCATATGAATATAATTGTATTCCCTTTAATTATTTCCTATAACCACTTTCCAATTTTATTCACTAAATTTTCAAAAAAAATTAAATATTTTTTTTAAAAAATAACACATGTCATTTAAAAAGGACTTTGAATTTTAGTACAAAAGTTAAAAGGGAATATCAATTTTTCGTTATTTTTTATATGAATTAATTTTTCCACTATCTTCATCACCAGTATTTAAAAACCTTCCTATCCATTTTTCGTGGTATATGAATTAATTTTAAATCTTATTATTATACAAATTATTTTATTTTTAAATAAATTTATGAAACACAAAATAAATTTATCCTTATTTATTTAACGAAATTTTATAAAGATATTATAAATGTGTTTGAGTATATGTTGATACCCTTTTGTGTTATTTAAGTTTAACTAGGGTTATTCCCTAATTATATCATCCATATTCCTTCTTGGAAAGGCTTCTGATAATATCTTGTGGAATTTTTCATTAAACCCATTTCCTTCCCATGGGTTAATTAAACTATGGCCGGATTATAAATGTTTTCATGTACATGTGGCACACCTGTTTATGATATGTTATTATAAGATATTTGGGCCCATTATATCCTTCCAATGAATAGGTAAAAGTATTATATTTCATGTTATAATGTGAAGTCATAATTATGTTTTCTCACAACCTAATATTTGGAAATCATGGGTTTGTTAACAACTTAGTGTATGGACATCATTCGGTGAGTTTTCAAAAAGAAGTGTGGGTATGATTGGGTCTTTTAACCCCAAAAAAATCACGGGAATGATTTTATTTGATCATAAATTCGTGATTTCCTATGCTTATGATATTAAAAATCTATTTTTTATGACTCATGAATATGTTAGTCTCAATGGATATTGATGACAAAATCATATTTACACATTTATATAACTCATTTATTATGATATGTCAAACTATTTTGTTCCAAACTCATAATTTTATAATCTATTTTTGATTGGTTATAATTATCATAATTTATGTTCTTGAACCTTTATTATGATATCGTACCCACATTCACATCATATGAACACTTATGATCTTCAGTCACTATCTATTTTATTTACCCTTACTCAGTATTTGATTTCACCCCTCTCTTGTGTTTTCATTCACTAGGTTTTGAAGAATCATATTGTGTATGATGTTCTTAAAAGGGTATAATTGGAGAAGAGCATTTATGGTAGATGTTTAAAAAAAATTAAAATATGTTTTTTACATATCTAACATCCATAGAAACTATAAATTTAGGTTCTATAGTGTGACTTATTATGATTTATTGTAAATATTTATATAAAATGATAGCATAATTTTGTAGCTTTTTATTAAGTCACCTCATTAAAATAATATATGTTTAAGCTTTTTCAACAAAAAAATACAACCTAACAAATCCATGGATAGTTCAATATTTTATTTTTTATTTTCTAGAAATATGTAATACTAAAAAATAACTACCATATTACATTGTCATATAAATTTTCTCCCCAATATTAACTCATGAATTATCCACTAGAGATATGTTATTTATCCCCCTCATTGATAATAAATTCAAAGATGATTGATACCAATTGGGAAGTTAATTCTTTCTCATGCGAAAAATAGTTACAAATTAAGAAAACTCTCTATATGAAAAAATCAAAATTAATTAATGCTCAATTATTTATGTTAATGCATCTTATCATTATAAACTCTTTTAAAAAGCGGTTTTTTGTCTGTCAAACTATTTTCTCCCCTATTATTAATAGGGTTTCTTTATGAAAATGAGTGTATATTTTATCTTATATGAAAAACTAAATCTTTTCTACCCTTAATTATTTAACACCATAGATATTCAAATTAAAATACATATAACTTTCATAATTTCAATATAAAATTTCAACATCAATATAAAATGAAATATATAGGGAAGGGGTGCACATAGAATTAGTTCTTGAAGATGATATGTTAAACATTCATCATAAATCTCAATTAATTAAATTTTCCCTTTGATAATTCAGTAACAAATATGTATAGAATTATTTCTCTGGTATTTCTATAATCAATTTTCACCATTCTCGTGGAAACACAATTTATGAAAAGATGATATTTAACATCAATTTATTTTAATATAGAGAGTTTTAAAAAATTATTTGACAAGTTTATTTATCTTTGGACATGATAACTGATTCATAATTTCAAAATAATTTTTTGAATTAAGTCTTTAAGTACCAATTTCATCAAAATAATTTGTGACCAATCTTTTTTAGTTGATACATAATAAGATTCTATAATTATTAGAACAACATAATTTTGTTGGTTTAGTTCCAACTCACAATCTATCTTCCAAATAAAAACGTGATACAAAAAGAAAAATTTCTATTATCAACATTTCCTTCCCAGTCAATATCAGTATATCCAAAAAATTTATTCACCCCTTCTCTTCCATAGTAAAACACCTAATTAAGTATTGCAACATATATTTGATAATATTTTTGGTATCCTACAGGTTTCACTCTATTGGATAACATTGAAAATTTTCATAGAGAGTTATATAGAATGCAATATTAGGCCTAGATGTTATAAGATAAATAATAAAATCAATCATATTTATTAATTCATTATGATTTACACTTGAGGAAATATTATTTATACTCAATTTTATACTAATTATTATTTTTTAGATACATAATTTTATTCATTTGTGCCAAAAAAATAATTTGTTCATTTAAATATTTCTTTAGTGATAGAAAATGTTGTTCTTCTCATATTTTACATGATCAAACAATTAAAATTACATATCACAGAGAAAATAAATTTCCAAATTATTCTTTATTTACTTAACAATCCAATACAATTATTATCATTGTTAGATATGAAAACAATATCATTAATAATTATAATGATAATAGTTGTTATCTTCATTTCCTTCACATACATATTGTTTTACATAGTCCCTATTTTCAAATGTATGTGTTTTTTAAAGTATTTAATCATATAATACCATGACATAGGGACTAATCATAAATTATAGAGTTATTTATTCTATTTTAAAACCCTTTTACTCTCATTTTCAATGATAAAATCCGTATGTTTTTTAACATTAATGTCTTCCATAAAATTTCCATTCAGGAATTAAAATGTCACATCAATTTGATAAAACTTCTAATTTATTTGACAAATAATATAAAAAAATACTATAATGGAATCAAATATTTTAAAAATAAAAATGGATTATTAAAAATAAACTCCCTTAAGTTGAGTGTTTCTATTTAAAACTATCCTTGATTTATTTGTAACAAAACATGTTTTATCATCAAATTTACTATAAAATGATTACGAAATTCAAATATTTTTTTCACTTTTAACCTAGAAACAAGATCTCAAGTAGTATTTTTTCACAATTTAATTCAGTTATTCATTCATTAAATTTAACCATTCTTTTTATAAAATAGCCTCATTTAAAAAAATAGGTTTCTTTTATTATAAATTCAATTTATATGGTTTAATAATCTAATTCTTATTCTAATTCTCCAAATACCCTCTATATTACCAATAATATTATTTTCCACATATTTTTTTCACCTCATTATATTTTTTTAAACATTTATAAAAAAATTCATTATCACTATGGAATGTAGAATCATAATCAAAAATAGATTCCACATCATTAAACTTATTTTCATCTAATGTTTTTATAATTTTTAATTTCAACAAATTATATCTTCTAAATATCCTAAATATGAAAAAAAAAATCCATTGGTTATTCAATGGATTTAACATCAAAAAATACAACATTTTAATAATATTTTGTTAAAATGTATATGAATCATATTTTATGTATTAAATAACTCAGAAACTTTACTTTATCATTCATATAATCAAATATTCCCAAATTATTATTCTTAATTTTGATTAGACATGGTCACATAAATATATTAAATTACTTTACAATGTATTTATCCTTGAACTAAATCACATAGGTTGTTTTTTTTGAAATTATACTTCATTAAAAATTAATTTCCAATGTGAATAGAAATAGATATCAATTACTACTAAATTTGTTTAAGACTTTAGACTCCAAAATTTATGTTATTTACATATCAACATGATTTCCATTATTTAATTCAAAAACTCCATTTTTTTATGATGTAAATAGAGTGAACTAATCATTATTTTTACCTTGATTCATTAAATAATATTATTTTAAATTTAATTTCAATTCCTTTCCATTATCTATCCTTATCTTTACCTAAAATGATTGTTTATATCACTTCTAAAGATTTTAAATTTTTCACGGGCATATGATTTATGTTTCAAAAACATTACATTTTTCATTCTATTTTCATTATGAATAAATGTGATAAAATAGAATTAAATATTTTCACCTTGATGATTTATAGGTTCATATGAATTGTAACAAATTAATTCTATATTCCTTTATAATTTTATTTCAGTACCTTTTTACTACCTTATAACATATCTCTATTCTCAAAAGTCTCACAAATATTTTCTATCTATATAATTATTTATAGATGATATCTCACAACTAAATACCATTTTAATTTTTCTTGATCCTTTGTCTAAGGTGAAAAAGATTATTATATCATAACCAATCCACCAGGGCCCACTTGGATGACAGAAGGTTGAGCCACTACAAACCCAGGCCCAACTCAAATAGGATAGGGGATTGAGACCATCACCTAGCAGGTATATCACACATGAGTCAGGCCTTATCCAATGGTACCTTTATGCATGCACACACATCCATATCTATGTAACATTGTAGACATTTTTGAAAAAAATATTCAAAATTAATGAATAGATCAATTTTCCATAAACTGAGTATGAAAATATTGGAAATAATAAATAGGAAAAACCTACCAAAAACATTAAAAGAGTCCAACCTACTTAGAAAGAGGGGAATAATATCAAATTAATGATCAATACCCACCTATTTCATTATATCCCAGAACTATGTCATACCTGCTCCTAGTCCTCCAAGGACACCACCAATATACTTATCGTCTTCAAGATACTCGACATGTATGGGAAGATCCCATGCAGGGTTGAGTATAAAAATACACAGTAGGTGACACAAAAACCACTAAATAAGAATATATAAATTGAAAGAAAATATTTTCCTCGACAAAAATCTATAGGTGAAAATCCAAGTGATAAAGAGAACGAAACTTCTTCTCAATCATGTGTGTGTGTGTGATGAGTCTTCTCATCCCCATGTATTGTTTCAAACAAATACAACACATAATGGAAGGTCTCACAGAAGATCCCAGATATAATCAAAACATAATATAGGTCTCATGGACCCAACCATAAATCTAACCACAAAATTCTACTCAAAGGTCAAATGTATCACTCATCCAAGAGTACTTGATCCACAATCCTAGCCATACCAAATGGTAGACAACCAAGAAGAATCAAACATCAAGAATTGCTAAGATGATGGAGCATCCCAAACATCCAAGAAGGAATATATTCTAGAGATAATGATTTTCAGATACCTCCATGGAGAAATTCACCCTATGAGTCAGAATATCTCAAATCCGAGATAGGGGATATGTGCCACGATCACTGGGGGACACCACAAACCCAAACTTGAAGATAGTAGGTCAAAATTCGCATATAGGGGATCTCTTCCGGAACCTTCTTGTGACACCGTGAACCATACTAAAACATTGAAAAATGAAATAAAAATCATTATATGCAGATATGGGATTACACCCAGGACTACTAAGGTTCACCATGAACCCCTCTGGAGTAACCGGCAATGTGAGGGGATTTTAGGTCTATGATACCACAAACCCTCCTAGGATGTCCTACTAGATGTGGGATTGATGACCAAAATCATGGTGGTCATGCATACACCACAAACTCCACCTATGATAATATAATGATAAAGGGTCGCACCCTTATCCACTCTGAGGGACACCATAAACTCTATACAATACAGACTTTATAGAGGGGTCAAAATCAAATTTTAAGGATGTGATAACACACTGTATTCTCATATGAATAGATAATGGAAACTCGGTTAACTGATATTATTTCATATGTCATTAACTGAATAGACGACCAACTTCACCTCAATTCTAATCTCTAATCCCAAAATCAAGGCCACCATCACATCTTATACTGAAAAAATAATCCACATTGGCTACACATTGGACTCAATATGAGTCATGAATATTGTATTTAATAAGTAAAAATTCTATTAGGGAATTACATATAGTGTATCTGCCATACATGGCATGTCTCTTTAAACAGGACCCTATTTTTTCCCCTCTTGGTACTCAGTATATATACAACAAATACATTTCTTGTACCACATGTCACATGAAATGTGACCTCATCCAAACTTTGGGGCATCTAATCGTTTGAAAAAATAATAATTGGACAAGTCTTAATACATGGTGTGTACCCCTATTACATTATTTATCTTAGAGCCCAAGGCATATTTCCATTTCCTTTGACCCATGCCCATGTATCTCATCTTTTTCCCTTGTTTTATGGTCATGTAATAACACATGACCATACACCTAGACATGATGATTCTATCTACGTCCTCGACTGCGTAGACAAGGACCTCTACACAATGTTTACCCCCTATACATGGAATGTAGTCCAAAAATTTCATCTTCCCCAAATGGGAAGAACATATGGAAGGTGATCCTTTTTTATACACCATGTGATCTTGATTTCCAAATGGGAAATTCCTCTGATACACTTGAAACCCCCAATTTCTCAATATCCAATATAGATCAACCCTCATAGGGTCCCTTGTAGTCAATTAAGGTTTATAAAACCTTAAAAAAATTGTTGGTTAAAAATCGCTCAATGTATCTTTGACGCATTTTTCAGGTTAATGTGTTTGTTGAAAAAGTGGGCCTCTATGTTGAGTTGGTTCACAATGAAGACCACAATGTCTAATTTGTTGAGAAGGAGGATTTATATGGTGATTTTTCAGGTTCAAGAGATATAATTGGCTATCCATGTTCAACAGAATAACCTCAACCAAGGAATGGACAAGATAGAGGTGGTACAAATGTAAGAACCCGGATCTTAGTTTTAGGTATGTATTTCCTTTTCAAGTCATTTTAAGGAAAGAGGAGTTTCTGGAAATTTTTGAAGTACATGCCGTGTACTTTATGACTACATGTCGTGTACTCCCTTGTCACTCCAGGCCGTGTACTGGCTGTGTCAGGGCCACACACACGGTGTGTAGGGGTGAAGTAGAGGCCGCTTAAAGCGGAGTACGGAAAAGTAGAGTACACGTTGTGTACTCAAGAAGTACACACCGTGTTTTTTTTTTCATTAAACAGACCGGGGTCATGCCTATGCGACACAACTGTCTTCTTCTCCAGCGCCTTCAATGTAGAGCAACCCAAAAGGATGGGAATCTTCTCTGAGCCCCTGAGCCTCTGTCCGTTCTCCGAATTGACCATCGTCGATTGTGTTAGAACCGCAACGGTGAGTTCTTCTTTATCCTAGATAATTGTTTTCCAATTCCACATATTTCGTAAGTTATCAGGGGTTGAACGTTTTGTTCGTTTTCATAGATATGTGACATTATGAGGAAAATCAAGCCTTGTGGTACAATTATATCAATCTCCTAGGATCAAGGTAGGTGGTTTGTGCCTTACCTTTCAATGTATTTGAGTTTTATGCGCAAATTCCACCAATACCTATGAGCGGGGTATTGCATGTTTTCCTTTTTGGCCTTGTGGTTATTACTTCCTTTCTTGCATGCTTGTGTAGAGGTAAATTGATCATGTTGTGGATAATTGTTGTGCATGGATGTTTTTCCCTTGCTTTGTTCTTGTGGAAACCTTTGGGTCTCTTTAGCCTTTGTTCGTTGTACCTGTTTCTAGGAATTGTGATTGTAGGACAGAATGATGTTGTTAACATGATTATTTCTATGTAGACTGTTTAGCCAATTAGCTCTATAGGTGTACTGTGGTTAGCCAAGTAGCTCTATAGGTTTACTCTAGCCTTATAGCATTATTATGAACTGACTATCACAGGACCGTGAGAACTCGGTGCTATAGACTATAAGGGATAGACCGAGCGAGCTTCCCAAAGAGTCTTATATATTATAGAATAAATGGGGATAGACTGAGTGAGCTTCCTTAGAGATTCTTGGACATTATAGACTACAGGGGATAGACCAAGTGAGCTTCCCAGGGAGTCTTAGTTATTATGGACTACAGGAGGGTAGATCGAGTGAGCTTCCTCAGAGAGTCTTTTCCTTGTTTGAATGTATTTAAAACCTTCCTAGGCTAGAGGAGGAATTGACTGAGTGATATTTCTTAGATATTATGTTGTATACTTGAGGCTATAGGAGTATTGACTAAGTGAGCTTCCTCGGAGAGTCTCTAGACCTTGCGCCACGAGGGTTAGACCGTGTGATCTCCCTCAGAGAGTCCCTCACTACCCTAGACTATAAGGGGAATTGACCGAGTGAGCTTCCCCAGAGAGTCTTATAAATTTGTATGACCAAACCAGAGGTTTTAGAATGAGTTCACTGCCCAAAGGGTTGTGGTACTTCTTGTATAGGACTAGAGGGGATGGTTGTGAGTAGTTCCCAGAGGGTTTCCAACTTGTGTTATTTGTTGCTTCACTACTACTTGTTGTTCTATGGATTGATCACTATTGTATATCATCCTATTTACTACTTAATAATTGCTCCTATTGTTTACGGCTTATTTTTCTATTACCTTCCTTACACTCACTGACTATTACACACAAATCTTTGGGTGGTTTCCTACTGGGATTTAGTCCCACACCCAGTTTGGATCATGCTTTTGGGCCCAAACAGACTATGTTGTTGCAGGTATAGACAAGGGCAAGCGCCCTCCTACTTCTAGAACTTGATTGCTTGGAGAAGGAGAGCATGGGACCAAGCTTTGGCTTGGGATGCTGAGGAGATGTTTAATTTCTTTTGTACTGGTTTTGGTACTATTGTATTTTTCAGAATTGTTACTTGTTTGGCTACTTTCCTACATATGTATCATGCATCATTTCATATATATACATATGTTCTCCAGTTGTTTGCTGATTTAGTCTTCTGATGTTTATTATTGTTGGTTATTTACTACTTCTACTCTTTCATGTTTATTTACTTGCATTGTGTACTCTACCAATGAGGGCATAGTTTCCCCACTATCACTCACAAGGCCCTCGCTGCTAGTCGGTAGCCTCTGGTGTTTGGGGAAATGCACTTGAGGCCATGTTACCAACTGAGTATGGGGTGCCTCTGAGTGGCTTCCGGAACCGGGCCGTTACAAAGTGGTATCAGAGGAATTATTTTCTCTTGATTTACTGTTTGGAGCCTTTATCCAGGGATAGGACAGATTCGGTACTTGGTAATAAGCTGTGTCTGGGAGTAGCTGACCCATGTATAGGGAAAATCCATACTACCTCATTTATTGCAGTATTTTGGTTTTGAGATTTCACGGTTGATATGATTTCACCAAGAGTGATTCACATGACTTGTGTTGTTATTGTTGTTGCTATTATGGTTCTATTTATGTCTCAACACGTTAAGATGAGGGTGTGCCATCTCATGCATCATATAGGCACTTGTTAGAAATCGCATGCCATGAATTCTTGCCATGCTATTTCGGGTGAATTGGCTATTGGATGTTGTTGTGATAGACCTTCTGTAGATTATGCATGTTGTTGTGATAGATGCTTTGATAGAATCCTTCCTATTTGATAGAGGACTGTTTGTATTGTACTTTGCTGAAATGAACGCCAAGTTTTGGTTCTTGAGGTGTTATGGGCCCTCTTGAATTGATAATTGGTGAATCATTGACCTGTTTTTCCTTATATATGACTGTATTGGATGCCAAGCTTTTGTTTATGGGGAGTATGGGCCCTCACAGATCGGAATTTGGCACCTTCATGCCTGGTTTTCAGTGTTTCTG
Source organism: Viscum album (assembly GCA_963277665.1). Classification (NCBI taxonomy): domain Eukaryota; kingdom Viridiplantae; phylum Streptophyta; class Magnoliopsida; order Santalales; family Viscaceae; genus Viscum; species Viscum album. The sequence goes on from OY728154.1 coordinate 22,007,767, forward strand.
GGCTTCGGTGCAGTTTCTGAGCTACTGCCCGGAAAAACCCAGAATACACGGCGTGTACTTTATTACTACATTCCATGTAGTTTCAGATTGTGTCACTGACTGTGTGAGCATTAACACAGTGTTGAGGAAATGACTTTAGGAACACGCTGTGAACGGTAGGTGCACATCATGTAGTATAGATCTGTGTACCCAGTTGTGTCACTAACAACTAGGGTTGTGGAAGCTCGAGTAGAACACACTGTGTTGGTAAATAACACACGGTTTATTCTTGTTCCAGGTACCCGGCCGTGTCACGAACAACATGGGTTGGTGTTTTCTTCTCCTATACAAGCTGTTTTTTTTGGAACACATTGTGTAAGGCTCAGCCGTGTAGTCGGTCGTGTAACTAACAACATGGGTTGTCGAAACCTTGTCTAGTACATGTCGTGTCCTTAGTGAACACGTCGTGTAGTCTAGGGTTAATAGGACCGTGTGGGTTATCCATTTAAGGAAACACATGAAGGGGAATAGAGTTCAACTACACGCTGTGTGTGGGGAAAACATGTTGTGTAGTTGGGATGTTACACGACCAGAGGTGGCAGGAGTACACGCCCATGTCTTTGGTTTAAGTGAACAGGTTGTGTAGTTTTTATACATGCAGTGTAGTCATGTTTTGTAAACCTGAATGTTTCCTCCTCGTGTTCCCGTTTTGTAGTATTGTTTTCTCAGTCTTTGTTAATCCATTTTTAAGGTGTAGTTTTTATCTTTCTGAGCTATGTCTTAGAGACATCATCCAATTGTATACCAATTTCCAAACGGTGATCAGACACAGGATATGGCTGACTAGGGACCTCTTGCAGATCCTCCTGCTATGCCAGCTTTGGAACAAGCAGTTATACCCGTCGCAGGTGCCGATATGCAGTTCAGGGAGGACTTCCTATGGATGATGCAGACTTTTCAGGGAGCGTTGTCTCCTTCCCCGTTGATGGACGAATTGACATGGGTCTTTCAGCAGGAGCATCCTCCTACTTTATCAGGGTATGGAGGACCCCAGGAAGTAGAGTCGTGGTTAGAGGCCACACTGACGATATTTGAGCATCTGGAGATACCCCCAGAGAAAATGGTAAAGCTGGCTACTTTTATGTTCCGAGACACCATCAAAAGGTAGTGGGAGGTGATATCGAAGTTGGACACCAGCAGAGTATGTCTTGGGATGAGTTTCTTCATACCTTCTATGACTAATTTTACTCAGAAACCTTGAGGGATGACCGAGCCCGAATGTTTATGAGTCTACAACTGGGTACTCTTTCAGTTATGGAGTACTCGTCCTGCTTTACCGAGCTACAGCGCTTTACGCCGATCCCAGCAGGTCATGAGTTGTTCATTGCTAAGAAGTTTAAGGATGGTATCTGGTAGGAGATCTATTCCTAGGTTAATATCATTAGGTTGACTTTGATATCCTCTATCGTCAACCAGGTGCTGATCACTGAGTGCAACCTGAGGGATTCTGGAGCAGTGATCCAGGGCGGTTCCACATACAGAGCTGTTGTTCCTCCTACAAATAGTAGGAAGCGCCATAGAGAGTCTTTTCAAGGAGGTCAGAGCGGGTGGGATGTATCTTCTGGTAGCCAGGTTGTATGCTACCAGTGCGATAGAAGTGGCCATACTAGGCCTCAGTGCCAAAGAGACCCGATGGAATGCTAATCTTGCGGCAAGATGGGCCATATTCAGCGCTTTTGTCCGATCTTCTCACCTTCAGCTGGTGGTAGGGGTTCTTCTTTGACCCCACGTTCAGTTGATGCTTCACCAGTTTCTCACCAGTCTGGGAACATGAACTCTTCCGGCTGTTCGGGCCGACGTGGAGGTCTCAGCCGCGGTGGTCAGTCACCAGGATACCGACGGCAGCAGAGTGGGTCAGCTCATAGTGGCCAGCCAGGGGTGCAGGGCCGCGGTATAGGTCAGACCTTCGCCATGGAGCAGACCTACCAGGAGCAGCATCTTGGCCCTTCTACAATTTTAGTTACGATCTTAGTAGCCTCAGTTTTATCTTCATCCCTTTTTGATAATGATTCTTCGCATAGATTAATCTCTGTTGCTGTTGTGGAGAGCCTTGGGCTCTGTATCTTTTCATCTTTCGACTTATTGATTCATGACATGCCATTGGGAATGAGGACATCTAGCGTACGTTAGTGCAGATAGTTCCCTCTTGAGTTTGCAGGGTGTCTTTTATTATGGGGCCTCTATGTCCAAGAGATAACGGGCTATAACTTCATTCTCGTGATGGACTGGTTGGTTCACTTCTAGGAAGTCGTCGATTTCTATCGTCGTAGGGTGAGTTTCGTATAACCAGAGGGTAGATCATTCCTTCATAGAGGTGAGTGGGATGTCCAGGTGGGTAGAACTGGACCAGAGCATCATGTTCTAGGAGGAGTTACAACCCAGAATGCTAGTCTCTATTTGGATGACCAGGGGACTTCAAAGTTAGACTTTCCTCAAGTGGTGGATGTTTTCCTGGATGTCTTTCCAATGGAATTTTCAGGTTTTTCTCAAAATAATGAGGTATACTTCTCGATTGAGCTCGTCCCCGGAGTGGGACCGGTGTCCATTCCTCCTTATATAATGGCTACACCTGAGTTGCAGGAGCTCAAGAAGCAGTTAGAGGAGTTACAGGAAAAGGGTTTCATCCAACCCAGTACTTCTCTGTGGGTTTCTCCTATCCTGTTTTCAAAGAAGGTAGATGGAACCCTTTGGATTTGTGTTGATTATCGGAAGTTGAACCAGTTGATAGTTAAGAACTGATATCCCTTGCCGAGGATCGATGACCACTTTGATCAGCTTCGAGGAGCCCAGGTGTTCTCGAAGATTGATTTGAGGTCCGTTTATCATCAGTTGCACATTAGATCATCAGATATACCTCTTAAAGACATTAGGAGCATGTATGGTCTATACGAGTATACAGTCATGTCGTTCGGTCTCATGAACACGCCAGCAGTTTTTATGGTACTGATGAACCGAGTGTTCCATCCGTACTTAGATTCCTTTGTGGTGGTTTCTGTGGACGACATCTTGGTGTACACTCACACTCGACATGACCATTCCACACATCTTGAGATAGTTCTGAGTACACAGAGATAGCATCAGTTATATGCTAAGCTCTCTAAATGCCACTTTTAGTTGGATCAGATTCACTTCTTGGGCCATCTCATCTCAGAGACAGGAGTATCGGTGGACCCAGAGAAAGTGAGAGTTGTAGTTTCCTGGGAGAAACCGAAGAATGTTTTTTCGTTTCGGAGTTTTCTAGGGATGTTTGGATATTACAGGCATTTCATACAGGACATTTCATGCCTAGAAGCACCGCTGACATGTCTGGCCCAAAAGGGGGTGATGTTTTTATGGTCAGATTCTTGTAATTCATCCTTTTAGGAGTTGAAGGGAAGGTTAACATCAGCACTGATAGTGGTCTTTCTAGATCCAGGCAAGGGTTATACTGTCTACTGCAATGCTTCAAGTATTGGACTTGGAGATGTGCTTATGCAGGGAGATGGATTCGTTGCGTACGGGTCTCGGAAGTTGAGGCCACACAAGAGGAACTACCTGACGCACGACCTGGAGATGGCATATGTTGTTCATGCCTTACGCTATTGGAGACACTACCTTCTAGGAGAGCACTCTATGGTTTTCACCGACCACAAGATTAATATGTTTATCTTCACTTAGCGTGATCTGAATTTGAGACAACGTAGGTGGGTCGAGTATCTTCAGTATTTCTAATTCGATCTTGCCTATACGCTGGGAAAGGGCAACGTAGTGGCTGATGCGTTGAGCAGGAGAACTCAGATTCAGGCAGTTTAGGAGGTCAACAGTGAGTGGAACCTTATGGATCTTTTCTCTGATATGCATCTGAAGGTGTGCAACAGACAGGGACAAATTTACCTATCTTCTGTAGCTGTTACCTCTACACTTCTTGATCGGGTACAGATGAGGCAGCTATTAGACACAGAAGGCCTAGTCCTTTGGGAGAGTGTGTCAGGAGAGGACCCTCTTCCTAGATGGACTATGGGCGAGGATGAGATATTTCATTTCCAAGGACGTATATGGGTGCCAGCAGACATATGCGAGGAGCTGATGCGGGATTTTCATTCCTCAGTTTGGGCAGTTCATCCTGGCATCACCAAGATGTATCGTGATATACACTACCAGTACTGGTGGCTAGGTATGAAGAGAGATGTTGCTGGTTTTTTCATGAGATGTTCTAATTTCCAGTAATTGAAAGCAAAGTATCAGCGACCAGTAGGGCTTTTACAGCAGTTACCTATTCCCTATTATAAGTGTAACGATGTCGCAATGGATTTCGTGACTGGGTTGTAGAGGTCACCTCGAGGGAGTGATGCTCTTTGGGTTGTCATTGACAAGCTTATGATGGTGGCTCAATTCTTGCCGATCAAAGAGACCTTCAGTGTTGATGATCTTGGATGGTTGTACATCCGAGAGATTTTACGTCTACATGGAGTTCCACACCCCATTTTTTTAGACAGGGATATGCACTTTACTTCTCGGTTCTGGCAGAGACTTCAGAAGGATTTGGGTACACAGGTACTTTTGAGTACAACATACCATCCCCAAACTGATGGCCAATCCGATCGTATGATTCAGGTGCTTGAGGATATGCTTCGAGCTTGAATTATAGTCTTTTACGGTTCTTGGGAGACGCATATTCCTCTGGTGGAGTTTTCCTATAACAACAGTTTTCAGGCGACTATTAAAATGGCACCATACGAGGCTTTATACGGTAGGCCATGCCGATCACCCTTATGCATGCTGGAGGCAGGAGAGGTAGCTTTGCTGGGACCTCATCTTGTTTAGGAGACCTATGAGATGATAGTGTTGATTCGGAATAGGATGGCTAGAGCACAGTCTTGGCTGAAGTCTTATGCGGATCAATGGAGACGACCTCTGGAGTTCGAGGTCGGGGATCAAGTTTTCCTGCGTGTCACACCGATTTTGGGTCACAAGAGGATCTAGAGATAGGGTAAGCTTTCATTGTGGTACGTCAGGCTATTTGAGGTGTTGGAGAGAGTTGGGTCGGTTGCCTATCGATTGCAGTTACCTCAGAGGTACCGGGCTATGCACGACGTCTTCCATGTTTTTCAGCTCAGACGTTACTTTTCAGACCCGTCTCATGTCTTTCAACCCGAGGAGGTTGATCTTGAAGTAGATGTGTCATTTGAAGAACATCCCATATGGATTTCCAATCGCAGTACAAAGGTTCTCTGTGGTCGGTCTGTTCCTCTAGTATGGGTGCTATGGCAGCACGGGCGAGTGTAGGACGAGACTTGGGAGTGGGAGGCCAATGTACGATCGCAGTGGTCGGAGCTGTTTGGGGTTTCTTCTTCTACACCTCGCTAGGGAAATTTGGGGACGAATATTTTTAATGGGGGAAGTTTGTAAGAACCTGGATCTTCATTTCAGGTATGTTTTTTATTTTCTAGTTGTCTGGAGAAAAGAGGAGTTTCAGGAAATTTGTGAAGTACACGTCGTGTACTTAATGAGTACAAGCCGTGTACTCCCTTGTCGTGCCAGGTCGTGTGCTGGCTGTGTCCGGGCCACACACATGGTGTGTAGGGGTGAAGTGGAGGCTGCTTAAAGTGGATTATAGAATAGTAGAGTACACGTCATGTACTCAAGAAGTACACGCCGTGTATTTTCATTATTTCATTAAACGAACTAGGGTCACGCCTATGCGACAGAACTATCTTCTTCTCCAGAGCCTTCAACTGAGAGCAACCCGTATAGCCACGAATCTTCTCTGATCCCCTGAGCCTCCATCCGTTCTCTGAATCGAGCATCGTCAATTGCGTTGGAACCGCAGGAGGGAGTTCTTCCTTCTCCTAGATCTTTGTTTTTTCAATTCCTCTTCTTTATTAAGTTTTCATGGGTTGAATGTTTTGTGTGTTTTCATAGATCTACACCGTTCTGAGGAGAATGAAGCATTATGATTCAATTATATCAATCTCCTTGGATCGGGGAAGGTTTTTTGTGCCTTAACTTTCGTGGTCTTTGAGTTTTATGTGCAAATTACACCAATACCCATGAACGGGGAATTGCATGTTTACCTTTTTTACATTTTGTTTATTCCTGCCTTTCTTGCATGCTTGTGTAGTGGTAAATTGATCAAGTTGTTGACAATAGTCATGCTTGTATGTTTTTCCCATGCTTTGTGCTTGTTGCAACCTTTTGGTCTCTTTAGCCTTTGGCCATTGTACCTATTTCCAGGCCTTGTGATCATAGGATGAAATTTTGTTGTTAACATGATTATTGCTCTATAGAGTGTTTGTCCATGTAGCTCTATAGGTGTACTTTGGTTAGCCTAGTATCTCTATAGGTTTACTCTGGCCTTATAGCATTATTATGCACTGACTGGCATCGGACCGTGAGAACCCGGTGCTATAGACTATAAGGGATTGACCAAGCGAGCTTCCCAGAGAGTCTTGGATATTATAGACTATACAGGGATAGACCGAGTGAGCTTCCTCAGAGAGTCTTGGACATTGTAGACTACAGATGATAGAAAAGTGAGCTTCCCAGGGAGTCTTAGTTATTATAGACTACAGGAGGGTAGACCGAGTGAGATTCCTCAGAGAGTCTTTACCTAGTTTGAATGAATTTAAAACCATCCCAGGATAGAGGAGGAATTGATCAAGTGAGATTCCTCAGAGTGTATGTGGTATACCTGAGGCTATTAGAGGATTGACTGAGTGAGATTCCTCAGAAAGTCTCTAGACCTTGTCTCAAGAGGGTTAGACCACGTGATCTCCCTCAGAGAGTCCTTGACTACCCTATACAATAAAAATAATTGACTGAGTGAGCTTCCCCAAAGAGTCTTATAAATTTTTATAACCAAACTAGAGGGTTTAGGATGAGTGCACTGCCCAAAGGGTTGTGGTACGTCTTGGATAGGACCATAGGGGATGGCTACGAGTACTTCCCAGAGGGTGTCCTGCTTGTGTTAGTTGTTGCTTCACCACTTCTTGTTGTTCTTTGGATTGATCACTGTTGTATATCATCCTGTTTAATGCTTACTAATTACAGATACTATTTACTGCTTATTGTACTGTTACCTTCCATACACTCAATGACTGTTAGGTAGAGATCTTTGGGTGTTTTTCTGCTGGTATTTAGTCTCACACCCTGTTTGGGTAATTCTTTTAGGCCCAAACAGACTATGTTGTTGCAGGTATAGACAAGGGAAAGCACCCTTTGACTTCTGGTACTTGATTTCTTGGAGCAGGAAAGCATGGGACCAAGCTTTGGCTTTTGATGTTGAGGAGCTGTTTACTTTCTTTAGTACTTGTTTTGGTACTATTGTATATTTCAGCATTGTGACTTGTTAAGCTGCTTTACTAGATATGTATCATGCATCATTTCATATATATACATATGTTCTCTAGTTGTTTGATGATTTAGTCTTCCGCTATTTATTATTGTTGGTTATTTACTACTTCCACTCTTGCATGTTTATTTACTTCCACTATGTACTCTACCAATAAGGGCATAGTTTCCCCACTATCACACCCAAGGCCCTCGCTACTAGTCGGCAGCCTCTGGCATTTAGGGAAATTCGCTTGAGGCCATTTGACCAACCGGTTGTGGGGCGCTTCTGGGTGGCTTCTAGAACCGGGACGTTACAACAAATTTAGGGAAGTACGTGAAAAATAAAGTGGTGTGTAAAATATAGGCATGGTGCGTAAAATAGAGGAATGGATTTTTTTGTGTAAGAGGTGTTTCATGATTTGAATCTCGAAAATTGGAAAAAAGGCATGAGGTGCGCAAAAAATTGGATCATGGCGTGAAATATAGTGTTGTGCGGAAGATGTGTTTTTTGCGCTCAAAGAGGATTACACACGGAAGGAGATTTATTCATGCAGGGGTTGATTTTGCCTATAAATATGAATTGGCCCCCCTAATTCGAAAAATATCAATACTTAGAGAGTATCTGATATCTGGTGGGAAAAATTGGAATATTCAAGGGAGTTTCACGTAAAAGTGAAGTTTGTTCATAATGTCCGGAGTTTGTGAATAAAGAAAAGGTTTCACATAAAAATAAGGCTGCACATAAAGATCAGGTTGTGTATAAAAATGTTGTTGCGTGTAAAAAAAATTGTGCAAGTAAAAGAAGGTTGTTGCATGTAAATTAGTTGGTTGCGCATAAAAGGGTTGTTGTACGAAAAGTGGATTTCCTGAAAAATTAAGGAATTACTCGCAAGGCCCAGTGAAGGATGAACATAAAAATTTGGATTTCTCAGTACCCCCAGTGCAAAAAGAGATTCATCTGAAGATTAAAGTTCGACATCAACAGAGCATATATAAACAGTTAAAGATGCAGATTTCATTAGTGATAATTAAGAGACATAAAGGTCTATAAACTAGGAGTGGATGTTCTGAAGATGTATTGAGCAAAATTCAGTTGAGAGAGGAGTGAGATTTCACTTCGTGATTGGTTGTTAACCATAAGGGACTGTGAGTCATCTTCAAACATTGTAAATAGTAGTGCACTTTTAGTGGATTTGGTACATCGGCACATCGTTGGTGTATGCTCCTTGGGCATAGCCCAGTGAGTGTGAACCAAGTAAAAATATCTTCGTCATGTGCATGATTTAGATTATGTTTATAATTTCCTATTGGAAAGAGAGAGAATAGAGTTTTTCTTAACAGAAAAACATTATCAATAGGGGTAGTTTTTTTAATCTGTCATACCCTGATTCAACTCCTAGGGTATCTAATTTAGTTGGCCTAACAAAAACTCATAAAAAGTATTGGGATGTAGACTCATAAATATTCCAACCACTTTGATAAACCCAAAATCTTTAGGTCCAACGTGATGCCTGAAAGATATTTCACCTCGATACATTGACAATCGATTTAAGAAAACATGGTATGGAAGTAATTAATTTCCTCAGTTCCACCTTGGTTTTTCTGTCATAAATGGGTGGATTTCTCTCCCTTTCCTCTACATGAGGAGATCCATAAAATGTGGGTATTCTATCCCCTTTCTAAATTAATTAAATAAAATAAAATATTTAATTATTTATTATGTTTTTTGACACTCTCCATCAATAGAAAGAATAATGTAATAAAACATTATGTCACACCTCTGGTAAATACCATGTATTGGACTCAACCACAATCTTATATTTCTGATCTGAGACTCCAAATGTTAGTTATATAACATTTATGAAAAAAATTTGTTCGGTTGACATCACATTTTGAATATTTTTAATATTATCAATTTAAGGCCATTTTGGCCTCAGAATTCCATATCAACTCAACATCTATCTTTGGAAATATTTCAAGAAATATTACAAAGTATTATATGGAATAACTAGAGGAACTAATCTCTCCACACCTTAAGTATATTTTTTTAAAAAATCAAAATCCTAGGAATAAGGGATAAAACTAATCTCTCAATTATATATCCCTCACTCACCAATAGGAGATGAAGAACATTGTTGTAAAAAAACTACTATTACACCCATTCCCATGGGTGGTTCTCAGGATAGCACTTCCACATACCTTTCTAGGGTCCACCATCACTCCTACGTCCAATAATTCACATCTCAGGGAGTGTAACTTATACATATAGAACTAATAATTCATCAGATTATTGTAAGTATTTTACTCTTGGATCATGTCTAAAACTATCCTAAAGTGTCTCACTTACAAAAACCTACACACTAAGAATATAAATATGCCACCAAATAGGACTACAAAGATCTTGTCCCCAAAAGGTTTAGGGGCCTGGTCTATCAGTATCAAACCCCAATTGGGGAATCTAACACACTGAAAGGTTTCACAATAAAATCATTCAACTTTGTGGATTTAGGAAGCCATAATTTCTAAAATATATTATCATACATGAATTTAGGGATAACATGAACTAAGGACGAACTTTGAGAATGATCATTCTTCTAGCCATCTGGTGAAGAAGAATTCAATTCTTGGGTGTGGGTACTCCAACCTGAAAAATCACCGAGTCCAGTCGATGTCAACCGCCCATAACATCATGAACTCTTCTACCGTATAGTAAAATAATATAGGAAATCCCAATTGAACACAGTGGGTCTTACAAGAAATACTAAAACCACCAACTACATAAGAGCTCATGAAACCCTATAGGAGCCCTACAACTCATAGGTCAGGATAAAAAGCATTGTTGGTGTCACTATTCCTCGAAAAGGTGATATGATGGGAAACATTTCTCATGAATCTGTAAACTATTAATAGAATAGTACAGAAATGTTTCATGCCTTAAACCATAATTGATCTTCTAAGATAGAATCCAATATTTCTTTAAGCTCATCATTTCCCTTGCTCAACTATTCACTACTATAGGGGCCTTCTCTGACTTTTAGCACAACAAACTATCTGGAACTCAAAAATTCATATTAACCAATCATCCACACCTCAAAACGATCCTATTCTAGTGGAACTAACTCACCCACATAGTTTTCTATCACCTCATAATAGTGCCTCTTTATGGTGGAAGAATCCCTCCTTTCTATGAGTTTGAACCCATAATAATTTAACTAACAACTAGTCCAACCAAAATCTAAAAGGTTTGAGATAGATATGTGGATAGAAAAGAGTGGAAAACACATGTTCCAACCCTAGTAAAAGTTAAGGTATAAGGGTCACATATCATATATTATATCACTCCCTCGGACTCTAGTTAAAAAAACATCAATGTTTGCAGTCGCCCATCTCTCTGTCCGCCAACTCTCTAATCCTAGAATTCATCACCTAGGGGTAGTGTTTGTGGAAACATATAAAATTTCCACACACCTCAAGAAACTTCTTCAGTTCCAAGGTCACATCCTCTACCCTATGGACCTATTTACTAAAACAATTTCATGTAACTCGATGGTTAATTGATTATCTCTCTACCTACAATGTGATCGGTAAGACAATCCCTGATGAGATTGCCATGTCTATCACAATCATTAAATCACCTCTGACTCAAGGTACTACACTATACCTGAACTCCTCATGAATGATTTATCCTCCTATGCTATGATTTCCAGCACACACCTACTTTTTGTGGGTCCTTCGTGACCAGGACCACAAGTGATCCCAACCTTGAAAGCTCATGATATGTGCTCGATCCCTACTCATCATCAACCAGTTCCGATAGATCTATATAATAGTTATCCTAACATGTCTCATTCGACTAAACTATTTTATTTGGATCTATTCACTAATCAATAAGTGTAATCATTCCCAACTATCCAATTAGAAGAAAAACTACCTCATGATCAGGCCCCTGTAAGGAGGCATCATCACTCAGCAGGTCATACCCTAGAAACTAATGACGAAACCCTAATGTATTTAATTATGGAAACATACAAAAAGAAGAAAATATTTTGAATGGAAAAAGATTATTGAAGTTACAAAGGATGGAAAATGAACAGATAAAGGTGGAAATTCAATCAGTTGTTCACTTTTTAGGGGTTCCAATACTTTTAAAAATTTAACCCCTGCAACCTATTAAGATTAATTTCCTTATCTTATTTTATTAAATACTCATGCATAAAAAGTGAATAAAGTAAAGAACACAAGATTTAAAAGCTTCAAAATCTATGTGATAACCTACATCCCTGACATAGCCACTCTTGTGGGTCTATCGAAATTAATTATTTATAATAAGTGAATAAAACTTATACCAACTCCATTTAAACACATTATATATCCTAATATGAATGATTATACTAACTCGTGTTAGTTTAAAACGTTTCTTAGAAAACAATTGTATCCATATAGGAAATATCACAAAAGATTTTTATCCACAAAACATTGTCCATAATCTCATTCTGATGGCCCTAGGTCCAATTATCTCATTACCATGGGCTCATTATGATGAACACATTTTTAAACTACAATTATCAGACTCTACTCATCTACTCATTTCAATATTCCTCAGTCTAAACTATCTCAATCCAATATGTCTTAATCTGATCGACCCCAAGACATATTCTTAGTATAATATTTCTTGATCTGGATAGAAAAATATATTTTAAATCTTTTAAGGATATCTCTTCCCTGAAGGAACATTCAATCAAAATTTTTATTTCTTTTCATTTAATGATCACATAAAAAGTTACATTGAATGAATGATTTGTGATTCTATTTAAAGTCAATTCAAAATGGAAAACTTATAAAACATGAAAAATTTCCCGGCTTCCTCAAATTTCATAACTCCAAAAATCAATCACATTAAAACATCAACTTTTACTTACTAAATCTTTCTCAATATTTCTGAAAAATTAGCTATCATTAAATAAACTAACTTTTTAAAACGTCAATGTAACTTCCCTAGCTTTATTATGACAAAACTTTATCAGATCACCACGATCTGAATTTCTTCCTCTATTGATTTTGATATAACTATTTTCATCACATTACGATCTGGATATATTCAACTCATTATGATGAACTCTTATTTCTTTAGTTGACTTATTGGTGTCAAAATATTTTTTGACTGCAAACTTGAACTCTTCCTTTGTTTCTTATCAATAAACTTTATATCTTTTAGAATATCAAATTATTTTCATGGATAATATCCCTTTGATGGATTGGCATCATAAATTATGACCACACTGATGTTCTACGTTTGATGTGTTATCAGAGTGAGGAATTCATTTGATAAATTGATGCACATTCCAGATATTATTGATATTCCTCTTCATATTTAGTCTAGTTAAAATCCTCATAATTATGGAATTCTTATTATGATAGATTATCATCATGATTTTTTTGCATGTAATGATAAATCCACTAAACAACTTTTAAATTCTTCAAACTACATCTAGTTTACACATTTAGAATCCTGGAAAATGTTCATGCCTAGTAATTCTAGATCTGGTCTTTTGTTTGTGGGTTTCTATAACCAATAAAATCATTATTATTCCTACATTTATTCAAAATATTGTATCCTGAGAATGATTCATGATCTATAATAACTCTTTGGATAGTAAATAATTATGTGAAATTATTACAATGTATTAAAACATTATAATTGTTGACTTTACTATCTTCATTCATCCTCTTCTGCAGCATTCTGACTTTCATTCTTAGAAACATCTGACTTTCCAACCAACATCGAGTCTAATGAATCTTTAAATTCACGTCGATGGGTCTGAGTCAGATTATGCATATGATCAAAAAATTCATCTATGTTATTTCTTTTTCATCCGGTGATACATAGCCTAAAACCCGATTCTCGAATGATTGGTATGGAAAAACAACTTTTCTCCCACATTATGTTTAGAGTCAATAATTTAGAAACATTCATAATTATTATGAAAATTAATTACAACAAAATGGGCATGATCCTCAATAACCAAAACATTTTTATACAAAAAGGTTAGTTGTCAACAAATACAAAATCTTTGTTAAAAAAATATCACAAAGGTACTTTATTCTCCCCATTTGAATATTTCTAGAAACCTCTTTAACAACTTTTCGAACTCTTAGAAATTTTTCACAACTCAACTTTCGTAAACAACTTGATATTTTAAACATTATTCAAAAAATATCCTTTATCAAAAGATAGTGTCTTGACACCACACTACTAGATAAATTAATGATTTTCTAGGCTTTCCATCCTTTGGTTAGAAGAAATTTTTTCATCTATGTAAAGATAAATTTTTATCACTTCCACACTATTCTTTTTCTATCTCTAATTTTATGATAATCAAAACTTCATATTTTTAGAATAAAGATATGTAAAAACTTGTTACAAAGTAAGAAGTTTTTATTTTATCTCCCCCTTTTTCAACATTATACAAATAATTTTTGGGAAACATACTTATGAGATTGAGGAAGTCATTGGTAGAGGTTGAACATAATGTTGAAACCTTAAATCAGCAAACCATTCTTTAGTTATACCCTTTATGTAGATATTAGAAATCTGATACTTCATTGAGAAATATTATAGAAAAAAATTTCCTATAGAAACTTTCGCTTTTATAAAGTGAAACTTTATATTAATGTTGTTTATCTTTAACGTTGGAAAAGATTTATAGAAATATCAATTACAATCTGATTATCACAAAGTATATTTAATGGTTTAGAAACTTTCACTTTCTAATCCTTTAGTTGAACATTCACACACAGAATTTGAGTACAACCATGTGTAGATACAACATATTATGATTCTGATGTGCACAAATTTATGAAACATTATTTCTTACTATTCCAACCCACACAACATTCACCCTAGAAAAAGTCTCCTCCTGAGGTTTATTTTCTACAATTACAATCTCTATCCCAATCTGTATTTGTATAACCCTAAAATGTTATCTAATAAATTATTTTGTATTACAAACCATGTTAATTTATTCTGTTGAAATGTATTATAATTATCTTTGGTTCCAACATATTTGATTATTTGGGATAACTTTGATACCTGATAAAAACATTCATAGCATAAACAATACCACTCCTTGAGGTTATAATGAAAAGAATAATTATTATCCGCTTTCAGAAAACTTTCTAACACACAATTTTTCAGAATACATCTTCACTCAACTTTTTTCAAAGAGTTATAGGTGTTGAAACTTATTTGAATTATTTAATTCTAGACATATTTAACAATCCACCACCATACTTTTATTGAGAAAAGAAAACATAATTTTATTTTTGTTAAACTTGTAAGGTAAGGAAGAATGTTAATTCTCCAAACATTAACATTTTAAAATTCTTCTTCATTTCCTCAGAAAACTATTTTGAAACCATTTCTTTCACCTCATAAAAAAATTTATCATCCATATAAAAAATTACAATTACAGTTCCACAGTTAACACTTTTCACATATAATTTTATATCAACTTTTCCTTTATAAAAATTCAATGTTCTCAAACAACTATAAAGTCATGAATACCAGACATGTGGGGATTGTTTCAACACACATAAGGATTTATTCAGTCTAAAAACATTATTTGCATAATTATTTAGTTTAAAACCACATGGTTTTTCAATCTAACCTTATTCTTCAATATCACTATTTAAAAAAACTAACTTTACATCCATTTTATAAAAAGTTTAATTTCATTGTGTGACACTCATAAACACATTCAAATATTTTATAATCCTAAAACTAGGGTAAATGTTTCTTCAAAATCCACACCATATTTTTTTTCATAAGAATTATTGACAAATATTTATTTACTTCTTGAAATTTCTCCGTGCTAATTCAATTTGTTTCTATAAACCCACTTTGTTCCAATAATGATTTTATTTGTTGCTCATGAAACAAGTTCATATGTTTTATTTTTCTCAATCTGATCCAACTATTCATTCATGGAATCCACCCATTATTTGTCTTGAATAGATTCTGAAACCGCTTTCAGTTCAACCTTTGAGATAAGTGAGGTCAAATTTTCTAATATCAATGTTCTTCAGGCTTAAACTGGATCCCTATAATTTCAATTAATGTTTTTAGTATCAAAATGTTTTTCAAAGGTATGAAATTTCAATTTTTCTATTCCAGCTAAACTTTTTTCATCAAAAGGTTATCCTAAATCTATATATGGATTTTTTAATTACATTCACTATTGTTTGAAATCTCCTGTTTATCCTCCTTAGCACTCTCAACAACTTTTTTTATGTAAAATTAATTTTCAATTACTTTCACATCATATGAGTCTATAAACCCTTATTATCAATTGTCACAATATTTTTAACTTCTTCAATTGGGTGAATAACCCATAAAAATTCCTTCCTCTACTTTATCATCATACTTTCCTAGATCCATATTTTTTTATAAAATACGGACTTGCAATAACTTTGAAGTACTTCAATGAAAGTTTTTTCTTATAACAAATTTCAAAATAAGTCATGTTGGTTTCTGATCTCTATAAACAAATATTTTGAACATGTACAATAGTACTAACATATTATTTCTAATAGAACATTTAATGTGTGTATTCGGATAACATAATTCTTCCTATTTCCCCCAAACCTCTATTATTTATCTTTTCTACTCCATTTTTTTGGGTGTATTGGGAGATCTAAACAAATATTTGATACCATGCTTTCACAAATAAGTTTAAAAACTATTTCTTATGAATTTGGAACCATTTTCTATTATACAATTATTTATATAAACCCCCATTTCTTTCTCAACTTATTTTATGAAAAAACATAACATTTCCATTGTCTATTCCTTATGTTTCATAAGCATGATGTTTACATCTGAGTGAAATCATCAATAAAATTGTTGAAGTATAAATATAAATTTTTGGATTGATGTCTCATTAGTCTGGATAAATCAGAATGAATAAGCTCAAGAAGTATCGTTTATTGAAACTCAACTCCCTTGTGAATTTTTTAGTCATCTTCCCGTTTTTATAAGTAATAGAAACATATTCATCTCTTCATTTCAATTTTATAAAATAATAGACAACATAAAATTTAGAATGTTTTTCATTTTTTTGTTCCCAATGTAGCCAAGTATTTGGTGCCACGACTTATTTTCATCTTCAGTACTCAAGTAATATGACTTTTTAAATAGTTCTATTTAGAAGAGATTACCACTGGTTCTTTCTCATTTTATAATAACTTTTAAATCAATCACAATTATGATAACACAATAATATTTTAAAAATATCACTTCTTTTCCATATTCACAAAGTTGAATTCGACTAAGTAAGTTATGTTTTATCCCATAAAAATTAAAAATTCTTTTAATTTAAGATTTATTTCTTCAATATTAGTCATTCTAATTCCTCTAATGTTAAAGGAACTATAATTACAAAAGGTAACTCCTCCTTCATCATGACTATAAACAAGTTTCATGATTTTTGTATCACCTGTCATATGTGAAGAACATGTACTATCAAGTATCCATGGTTTTTTCCTTTTACATTATTTCAATGTTGTCTCGACAACAAAGGTTATTTCGTTTCTAACATCTTTATTTTTTCTTATTCTATATTCTTATGGGTTAGAAAAGTTACACATTCTTCTTCCACTATTTCATTCTCTCTATTCAAACCTTCCTCTAAGAAGTGAAAATTTGTCCCAAAAACTATAATCACTGGTCCCATAGATTCCACAACACCAGAAATATCCATTAAAACATGATTTTATATTGAACAAATATCTTTCTATATAGAAACATCGTTGATATTAATAAATTCTTTCTTCTCTATCACAATCCGTATGTGGACCATTATTCCTTCTGAGTGATTTTTCATCTCTTTTATATATGATAGGTTTCTCACATCGTTTATCTGCCCAATAATTCCTTACACCTTTTTAGAAACATTAAATGTTAGAATAATCTTATGAAACATTATTTTTGGTGAGTTATTATTTTACCAGATTATTTTTCTGACCCTTCTCTATAAATTTATAAGTATAATATTTTACTTCTAAATATTTTTTGAAGTTTTCATTCATCTTCATCAAGTTAATTTCAAACACAAGAATTTTTAATTGAAACTTGTTAACTTCTTCTTCCTTAGATGACATATTCTTACTAATATCTTAATTCATCATTCCTTATTCATATATTATATGTCAGTAACTTAATATATCCAAGATGTATTCATCCTCCTTCTTGATGATATATATTATTCCTTCAATAATTCATTCACAACCAATCTTCATTACTCTGATTTATTTCTTGAGAGTCTTGCTTTCCACAAGACATGTGGCAATTTATATTTTACTTTGAAACTCTCTATATGATTCTTCACCACCTTCTTCACTATCTGTGGAATATTTTTTTCTCAACTTTTTTAATGATGGTTTTGAATTTTTTGACCTTTCATCTTCTAAATAATTATTGCCAGTTGAGTCTGATTCATATTTATTATTCAATATTATTCTCTTATTCCCATTAAACTTATTTTTATATTTATTGAATGACATTTCTTATATAGAAATTTTGTTCAACTTCATCCATTAAGGTTCTCATTTTAATCAACTCGATATTCTATAACATTTTTCTAGGGATAAGTCATAGAAAAGTTTTTAATTCCACCACACTCAAAACATTTGAGAGAAATTTTCTCTCCAAACATTATTATTCCTCTTCTATAGTTTTTATATAAAACAGACATGATTTTTTTATTAAACTCATCATCTTATTTATCATCAGAGTCACAATAATCAAAACCATCAACATATTATTTGTTCATTTTTCTCATGGAATTAAAAAATTTTGTATCTTTTATATTTATTTAAAATTGGAGAATTCTTCATTTCATAAGAAACAAGAATGTTATGCTATTCCTCAAGATATAAATCATCTTTATCTTATAAATAAGAAATATTGGAATGAAACATGTCTGGATATCTCAGAATCCTATGATGTTTCAAATAATTTAATTAACTTTGGTAAAGTATTCATTAATAGTTTCTTCATCTCTCATTCTGATATCTTTATACTTACTATGCCAGTTTTTTAACATTGCTTCCTTAACTTTATTATTCCCTTAATGAATTATTTAAGACATTTCCCACATTCTCTTTAATGTTTTAAGATCCATCGCCTTCATATAAAAAAATTCTAATAAGGAAATAATCATAGCATTTCTTTCTTTTCCATCAAATTTGACATTTCTCTTCTCAGAAAAATGCATCTGAACATCCTTCTCAATAGGTAGAAAACCAATTGTAGTAGCATCAAAAATTCCAAGACAAGAGATAGAAGAAAAGGGATTATCCTATTTCATATCTATGATAATTTTTCCATCAAATATATTTAATAATACACTATTTATAGAATTTACATTATCCATGATAAGGATTCAACAAGGGAACCGTCCCCCTATACCAATTGATGTTTCAAAGGATCAAAAAACAAATGAGAAGGGGGTTGAATCAGTTATTCAATTATTATGAGCATTAATTATATTATAAAAATAACTCATATAACCTATTAAGATTCATTTTATTATAATATTTTAGAAAACACACATGCATCAAAATATATGAAATCAAGTAAATAATATAACATTTACAAGGTTCAAGGTTAGTGTGATAACCTATATTCTTTTCATAGCCACTCTCATGGATCAATATAAATTAACTATTAAAAATAAGTGAATAAAACTACTACTAAATCTATCTAGAAACCTTCTATCCCCTGAAAGGAATGATTATACGTATTTCCATCAGTTTAAAAAGTTTCTTATAAGAATATTAGAGCCAAAAAAGAAAAGATTAAAAAAAATTCTCCATAAAACTCTATCTAGAATCTCAGCCCAATGACCCTGGGTCTAATTTTTATAGTCTAATTGTTTCATAATGATGGGAGTGTTATAATGAAACCTTTTCTAAAACTTCACTTCTCAAATTCTTCCAGGTTGATAAATTTGATCTTCCTCAATTAGATCATTAATATTTTGTTCGACTCAATATGATATTTTCAATACGATGTTTCTTAGTCCATTTAAAAAAACAATAGATCTCTAATATTCTAATGAGAGCTATATCTAGAAATAATTTCACCTGAATTCTTGATTCATCTACCTTATGTTATCACCTAAAAATTTACATTGAATAAATGATTTGTCCAACTATTTATAGGTGAATCGAAATGGAAAATGTGGGAAACTTGAAAACCTTCTCCAGTTCCTAGAATTTGAGAACATTGAAATTAAATCAAATTCAAAATTCAAAATTGAATTATTAGAACTATATAAAGATTTATCTGAGCTCTAATATCCAGGAAAAAACTATCTTTTCTTCAATATATTGTAACTTTCTTAGCTTTATTATGAAAAATATTTCATAGATCACCATGATATGACTTTCATCCTTGGTTAATTATGATCTTACTATTTTCAGCTCATTACAATATATATATACTCTTCTCATTATGATGAACTTACTTAGCTTTACCAGACTTATTGGTGTCACAGTGCTATTTGATTTCAAACATTAACACTACCTTTGTTTATTCTCAATAAAACACAAATTTTTTATAATCTTCACTTATTTTCCAAATTGATATCTCTTTGATGGATCTACATCATCAACTCTGATCTCTCAGATGTTCTATATCTGTTGTGTTATCGATTTGTGGAATTCATTTGATGAATTAGTGCGTGTTCCAGATCCAATTGATCTTCCTCCTCTAGCTCAGTCAGGTTAAGATACTAATAATGATGGAATTTACATTATGATAGAATTATCATTATGAATTTTTCCATCTGATTATGAATCCACTAAAAACATTTAAATTCATCAAACTTCGTCAACTTTACACATTTAGACTCCTAACAAACATTCTATTCTGGAACTTATGGACCCAATATTCTATGTTCGGGTTTCTAGAACCGATAAAATCTTTACAATTCCTTTATTTTTTCAGAATAATTTATCATGAAAATGCTTCGTGATTTATAAGAACTCCATGACTAAAAAATCATCATCAACCTTAGTAAGAATGTATGAAAATTTTCTAACTTCTAATATTATGATCTTTATTCAACCTCCTCAATAATATTATGATTTTCATTATCATGATCATTTGAATTTCTTTCCAACACTGATTCTGGAAAATCATTAGCTTCATGCTAATAGATATGATCCTGATAATTCCTATGATCAATAACTATATATATCTAACTACTTCTATATTGGGTGATGCTCTATACAAAAACCTGAGTCCAGAAGTCTGTTTCCAGGAAGATAATTTTCTCCCACATAATGTTTGGATTCAAACATTCATAACATTTCATATTTCATATAAAAAAATCATTATGATGGAAAGGTATTGATCCTAAATAATAAAAAATTCTTATACAAAAAGTTTAGTTATAAACAAATATAAAAACATTGTTAAAAAAAATATCACAATGGTTCTTCAATTATATCTATGGAGATGACTCAAGAAGGAAATGGAATCCATAACCAAGTATTATATAATGGATGTCCCAAATTCCACCCGTAACCAATTTCTATATGTCCTAAGTTAAAAACCAGGTTTTTAGAGTCTTAGTGAATGGATATGTTGACTATCGTACTCATACTAGATTCTCTATCCTAAAATCCAAACCTGATAAACTTTAACTCTATCACAATAACACCCAAACCAAGGTCATGACTAGAAAACTCTTAACTCTATTCTAGAGGAAGAACCTACTCTGATACCACTCTATAATTACCTAACCCATAAGTTCCCTCCTTCTTATTGGAAATTAAAGCCGATACTACCCCAAGAATGCCTCCAATAGGCCAAAGGCTTGAGACCCACACTGAGTAGGTATATCCCACACATGGGCGGCATTATGAAATGGAATATATATGCATGAATTCACATCCATCCCTATGAAATAGTGTAGAGGTAATAAAATAGCCGATACTAAATGCATGTATATACCTATATCCCATAAACAGAGTATGACAATACTATAAAGTGTAAAATAGTTAAATAAAAACCAACAAAAAATATTAAAAGAGTTCAATCCACTAAGAACGAGGGGAGTATTTTCAAATGCATTACTAGTACACACCTCAATTAATATATCCGAGAATTATGGTCCACCTGATATCAATCCTCCAATTAAACCACCAAGATAATCATCATCTTCATAATAAATGACATGTGTGGGTAGAGACCGTTCATGGGGGGGTTTAAAAATACCCAACCGGAACACCAAAACCCCAACATAAAATGTAGAAACTCAAGGTAAACATCTAAATTGACCAAAATAGATAGTAGAAAACCCAATTAAGAGACAGAAGGAAACTTTTTCTAGAATACTCCTAGGAAATACCTGACTAGCTAGCTCATCACCCCTAGGCATTTCAAAAAAATATAAAAAACACCAGAATATCTACTAGAATATCACATATATAGTTATAATAAACTAAAACTCTCATGGCCCTAACCATAAATAAAGCCATGAAATCATACTCAAGGCTCAACGGTACCACTCATCCAGGATTACTCACTCCATGTTTCTAGCCATACCTAATTAGAAATATCTGATAATACTCAAAAATTGGGCATCACCATGAAGATTGAACATTCCTTGAATCCCTAGTGTCATCTATCGAAGAGATAATTATCATTAGATACATCCACGGAGAAAGCCAACCTATGACTTGGAAGATATCTAAATAAAAATAGGGGATCACTCCTAGGACCATTGGGGGATACCATGTACACAAACTAGAACTTAGGAGGTCGTAATGCTTGGATGGGGGATGTCTAGTGATCTAGGTTTTACATAAATGGATATTACATCACTTTTTATGAATATTCATTATGTTACAAAAACACATTCTTGAGGACCATAATAGTTTAGTTCCATTGGAAATTTGGAACTATATACTTTTAACATAGTGAATGAGATTAAATATATCTAACAAAGATATTAACTTTTAGTACTCTTACTTAATGCCTTTCTTCATAACCTAGGGAAAGGAAACATAAGAAAAGGTTAGATCATATGCTCATTAAGGGTAAATAAAGGTGACATGTAAGAAAAACATGAACAAAATGGTATGATAAAATAAGCATAACATTTGAATATAATACCATACATATCAAAGATCATACACATGAGTCGTGGAATAAATATTAGAAGATTATAAGACATTAATGATAAGGTAATCAAGATAATAATATATGCGAGCATAAAATTGGAAGAACACAGGCAATTATTGAAGACACAAACATATGAAATTATTTCCATATTAGTCAAGGTTCGCTGCTAAGTATATCTTAATAGAGTGGGTTCACTCCCCAAACAATATTAGTTGTTAATATTTACTCCCAAGGCCATATTTGTATCCAAGGTTCTCTCTAAAGTCCATCTTAGTAGTCAAGGTTCGCTCCCAAGACCATTAATGAAATTGGTGTAATAAAAATTCATCATATCATAAACTGTGGAAAGGTGATATTTTTCATAGATATTTCATCAAATAATATCCCATACAAGGAAGAGGGTTTCATAATTATTTTATCATGGTATAACCCATGAAAGAAAAATGGGATTCATAAAAAACATGTCATATTAAACATAAACCGTATAAAGAAAGTATTAAAATGGTTTCTTTAGACTATATACCTAGTATATCACAAGTTATATCAAAGTATTCCATCCTATATGGATATGTATTTTTAAACATCACTAGGATCATTTCTTAAAGAAGATAACCATTCATTGATAATCATTGTTTAGGACATAAAAAATTTACACAATTATTTTCATTGTAAAAAAATGTTAAAAACGTATGGAGTAATATTTTAATATCATTTCAAATACTTCGTTAAGAAAATATCCATTCCTCTTTAAAAAACACTTTTTAAAACATAATATATTTTGAAAACCTTTTTCATTGAAAATAACATTGAAAACATATAATGGAAGAATTGAAAATCATTTCAAATTAATTGTAAAACAAAAAAACATTTTTAAAATAATTTTCCTTTAAAAGTTTCTTAAAATATAATCTAAAATAATTTTTGAAAAAAAATACAGAAACATGGGTTTCGAAAAAAAATAGATTCCTGACCAAAGTGAATAATAATGTCAGATTTTCATAAAAACATTTTCCTAATTATCTAAAGTTTTAATGAGTGTGAAAATGGTACCATTACATTAATATATCATAAATAACCATAGGATAAGAAACTTTAGGAGAGTTCTTGAGATATAGATCATAATATTTTATCAATAGAATCATAATCATAAACAATCTTGATAAATGATGAGATTTTATCAATAAACTCTAACCACTTTGGTAAATTTGAATCATAAATACCCTTAAGTAATAAAATATAATGAAACATAAAATACCATCATTATGAAAAAAAATCATTATATTACACATCAAAGTGGATCTATATACACCTTGTGAAATAATATAGTTGAATAACATAATACACGTCTCAAAAAGGAAAATTGATACAAAACCACATTATAGTGTAAGAAATGTTTTAACTTGAAACACAATGAAAGAGGGATCATAAAATGGATATTTTAATCCCATTAATTATTATATTAAGAATCATGAAACTCATCCATGTTTATTTTACACATTACATACATGAAATAGGTGGTGAACATGGCTTCTATCACATAGAAAATAAAAGTCAGACGGAAATCCCTTACTAATTGAGTAACTTATAAATCATGAGATGCATGAGATAATAAAATCAATTTAAACCTATAATATCTTTAAATAAATAAATTTCATGATATAACATGTCATGGGGTAGTATATAAACCTCAAAAAGAAACAAGTGGTGAATATTTCTTATGTCTTTCAGAAATAAAAGTGACACTAGAAATCCCTTATTTTATACCATAAATCAATATGTACTTGTTCAAACCTCATATACAACACATATATGTTAACTAAATATATATATTAGAAAAATATTCATATATATAATACCATATATGATTTAATTATGAATTTATATTACCCTTTTATTAACAATACCTTGTTAAAGTTATGTTTTAGGAACTAACTACTTTTGTTTTCAAAAATGTTTTAAATATTTATTCTTAGTCCTATTACTTGGATCAAAATTTAATAATATTAATAATGGTAAACATGATATTAATATTATATATATTCATTATATATGTATTTATAGTAATCCATAAAATTTAAAATACATCATTCAAGGAGATGGTAGGTTGTGTGTACTCATGAACGATGTTTCCATTTTCATATCATATTGAAATAAAGAAAGGTAAATAATATATATCTATATATATTATAATTACCATATAATTTTAATTTTATATATATCACATATTTCTATTAAACTCATCTTTAATACATTCCTTTTAAATTGTGAATGAATCACATAGCTTCGGAAGGAGGTGTTCCACCGTACACGCGAACGAGGTTATCGTATTCGCAAAAAATGTAAAGAATAAAAGAATGTGTTATATAATAATTAAAGCGTAATAAAGTAATAATAAATATCATATATATAGTATAAATATAATTTACCTCATTATTCCTATCCTTTAAATGTTTTAATGGAAAAAACAAACGATATTTGGTCGTGAGGCAGTAGTTCGTCATACACACAAACGATGATTTGGTTTCATATTTGAGATATGTTTGTGCTATTATAGATAATAAACATAACATTACAATATCAATTAATATTTAATATAATGATTATATTATACAATAATTATACTTAAATAAATGAAGGGGTTCAAGGAAGAAATAAAACAAAAATGTTTGTTGATGAATGCTACCTCTTCTTTGGGTATCGCCTTTTGGTTTACACCAAAAGAATTACTTGGTTGTAATTATTCACAAATTAAGGAAACTAGGATTATTTGAGGTATGTTTTTCAGTTAATTTTTAGGTTTTGGTCGATCCAAATGTATTTATTGGTGTGAATAATTGTTAATATTGAATTCCCTTTTATAATGGAGGAGGATTGACATTCTTGTAATTACCAAAACGTTATTCACTATCAGGAGGTCTCCCTTACCTCATGTGCCTAAAAAATAGAACAATAATTGATGGGAGTTTTTAATTGGTTTATAAATACCTACAAGACACAAAATAAATACAATTTTTGTCAAATTATTCCTTAATATTTATGTTAACTCAATTTTATCATTATTGTTTTTACTATGGTAACTTTTATCTTTATATTTAATTTGTAAATTTTCCTATTAAGATTATAATTAAAAGGAAATTTATTATATAATTTAAACCCACTTATTCTAAATATTATATAAATCTCTTAAAAAAAATATTGTGTGTGTGTGTGATTAATTTTAATATAAATGCATGTAATATGGAAAACCACCTTTAAACCATAATAATGTTAATTAAGTTTAAATATTTTCAATAATAATTATAATAAAAAATTAATATGGATTTATCAGATAAAATAAATTATAATAATTCCCAATATTAAATCCATTATTCTAAATTCCATTAACATAACTGGAAGAATTTAATTTAAAATTAACCCCACAAAGAGGATGAGAAAGCTTGATTTTAAAATGAAATTGTTCATTAATTTACCACATTTTTAAGTCAAATTTCTATATGAAATTGTTTAAAATAACCTAAACTAGATCAATAAATGTAAAATGGATCTAATTATACTTTTAAAAAAATTTAAATTATATTTAAAAACATCAATAATTTGAAAAAATGTAGTTTTTAATTAACATTCGATATTTTTCACTACACATCAAAAAATGGATCTTTTCAGAAAAATCCCAAAAAATAGCTTTAAGATTATTTTAACATTACTATTTAAAAAAATCACATATAATTTATAAAAGTTTCAAAAATTAGTATTAAAATAAGTACGACATTAAAAGGTGGTAAAAATACCTTTTTGAAAAATACATCTTTTTAAGCGTAATGTTTGATTTAATCTTATCCCCTGTATATAAAACACATAATATGAATTTGAAATATTCAATTTAATATAATATATAAATTTCAATAAAAATAAATCAAAAAAACATGTTTGTTTGATTTATTGAGATAACCCATGTTTATTCATAGAAAAATAGTTTTTTAGAAATGAAATTTTAATATTTTAAAATAGTTGTTACTTTCTTTTATAATTAATATGTAACTAAAGAATTAATTTTCTATACATGTGTAATGCATATTTTCATAACTTAGTTAAAATTATTCATAACTATCATTTGAATTTATAAGTGACAAATATCATATTAAATAAGAATAGTTTAATAATATTTCATTTTTTCATTTAAACATACTGTTACGTGTAAAGCAATCTAAGCTCTGTGTTTCAGGTAATGCAAAACAAAATCAATGTTGTGTATAACCCAGGATAAACTAAAATTTTCAAGTGAAAAAATTACAAAACTATTAAATTAATTTGAATACAAATATTTCACAAAATCCAAAGCTGTTACATTCTATCCCACCCCCATTAAAATGAATTTTTCCCTCAAAATTAATATCAATCATAAAAGGTTTAACATTTGGAAATTAATCCCTAGAAACCCACATCATAAAATTAGTTAATAAAAAATCCTCCTGAAAAAGATATAACTAAGTAAAAACATTCAACTTTAATAACACATACATGGTTTCCAAATAAGAGAACATAGGTTGAAAGTGAAAACATGTATATAAAAGAAAAGTATAAATAATTATAGAGAGTGGTAAAGATCATTGACCACAATAAAGTGGGATATATAGGAAAAGGTAACAATTACAAAACCATAATCCAATGAGGCTTGAAAAAGGGTTATTGATATTATAAAAACTGATGATAATATGATAACATTTTATTTCAATATCATTTTCCTAAAATTGAAGAATTTTTAGTAGAATATGTACTTACATAATTTTTATCCATTTAATAAGAAAAATCTTACCCGGTGGTTATGTCTTGATAAATTTACACTCTATCTCTTACTCATTGAAAAGAAAGTGGATTTTTTATGCCTAAAGCACAAACTAATCAACAATTCCATAGATAGAATGATAATTCATTTTATATATCTTCAATTATCATCAAAACATAATGGTTTTCATAGGTTATCCAATATGCATGAATATTTATATAGGTAAGTAATACCTTAACATACAAAACCTCATTCAGTGTTCAATATAAACCATTTCATAAATAGTTAACCTATTCACCCTTCCAAAATATGAAAACCCAAAAAATTAAAAAAAAGGTCACTAAATTTCTCAAAATCAATTTAACATTGAAACCCCATATATCATAAACTTTCTATTGATTTTCACATATCAAACATGTGAATTTATTCATCATGTATTCTATTGAAACATGGTAATAACCTAAATTACCAAAAACCCATATGGAAAAAGTACATGCTTCCTCATTACTTATATAGAAAATATATTATTGGATATATTCTTTAAATCCAAAAAAATTATTGTGAAATCCATCCATGATAGTATGAGTCTCTTTTTAAACAAATCATCAATCTGTTCCAAGGTAATAAAAATTATCCAATTTACTTCATTCACATACATTATCTCTTTATCCTAACATAATTATCACAAAATATGAAGCATATTTAGGTTTACATTACATTATTCAAAATATCACTTTTATGGTCCATCATTACCATTTAAGACATTATTTAAAATCTATAATGACAAGATTCCTCAAAAATACTTATATATTTCATAATTATTGAATTAAAATATATAAACCCTTCAATTATTCCACCTCTTCCATAATACATTAACTAGGATCCATTATCTTATTAGTTAATTACTCTTTCCTTTCATATCTCATTAGTAATATCTTCATCATAAACTGTGTAACCATTACTCACAACTCCTTGATAATTCTCTTCAAAAACATTCACTTCGGTAAATTCATTTCCATAATTCTACTACTTTCCATATTTAAAGAATTCAAAAGTTAATGATGTATTTGGGAGGAAAATATTCACATCCATTTAATTAACAGAACTTTTATTGTTTCCATTTGTAGTTAATTGTTTTGTGTCCTTATTTTCAATAGTTAAATCATCTTTTGATTCATCTGAGATATTTACTTGGGTGTTTCTCCCCATATTCTCAATACATAGGTAAATTAATATTATTTCCTCCATTGGCTCCACTACTGTAACTCTTAGTGAACTCTTTCCTCCTCTTCTTCAGTGAGTTTGAGAGTTAGTGAAGTTACACATTGTTAATCATGTTCTGTGAAAACTAATTAGGCAAAATCATAATATTTTTTACTCCAGTCGTTATCTCATTTGGATACTCATCAAAAATATTTATGTCACATTAAATTTTATCCCATTTCCTTATAGTTCCCACCATTTATTAAAAAAAATAGTGTGAGAAACACTAATCAATGAGTAAAAACACCTAATCATGAAAAGTTACTTATAAGATATATAAATCATGACATCTTCTTCTTTCATATATAACACTATAGGTATAACCTAGGTTATTCATAGTCATAAAATATTTAAATCCATCATTATATTTTATAAATAGTTTGTTAATATCCAAAGCATATCCCCTAGGAGTGTCAAAATAGATCTGTAGTAAAGCGTATTGTCGCGCACCAGTTCCCAATTGATTCTATATCAATATAGTGTTTTAGGGGTTTAACCCTATGTAATTTTTTTCCAGATCCACATAAACTTTTAGTATCCAAAAAATTATGTAATTTCATAGAAACCATTCTATCAATCCTTTACCAAATTTTTAGGACATTTTCCTAAACTTTGACTCATCCATAGACTCAACCTTAAGGACATCCCTAGACATAACCTTAGAAATATACCTAGGTATCTCACTAAAATTTAATCATTCATATTTATAAATGTTAACTAACCCCTTAATTTGTTAAAAATTATAAAGACCCAGTACTTATATACATGTATATTAAATCGTTTTTAATAAATATTAATTACATAATAAAAACACGCGACCAAGGACCATAACAGTTTAGTGCCTTTAGAGACATGGAAATATAAAATTATATCTGGTTGAAATATCTCAAATGTATCCCCTAAATATAATACCATTTTGTACTCATACTTAAAACCCTTATTCATATCCTTGGGAAAAAAACATAAGAAAGGGTGAGCTCATATATTCAAAAAATATAAATAAAGAAGATATGTTATAACACCCTGACCCTATAAGTTTGGAACTGGCGCCTTACATTATTACATTGTTATGATTACAAGGAATCAAATCCCTAAAAACTGATAAATTTTTTAGTTTTGGAAAACTATATTACATACATGGAATATATTTTTCATTTGGATAAAAAAACATAATATATAACAAAATAAAATGATCAGCATCCATGAAACTCATTCTAAGAATTAATCTTCATACCCTGGGGAAGAGGAAAAAATAAGGGTGACCTCAAATTATCTATAAGGGTAATGTATAGAGTAATATAACATTAATGAACTATTAATAATAAAATTTCAAAGAATAAAATATGATCAAATAATTCCGTTTAATTAATTACATGAGCATAAAAATTGACCATAAATATTCTAACTAATCAAACAATCACATGGAATAATAATAATGATGGAATTAATAATGTTGAAAATTTTAACTATAAATATATATCATCAAGATAGTAACTATAAGGATTTATCCTCATTATAGTTTAATTATGTGACTAGAAACATATCTGATTTGTGTCAAGATCTATCCTCTTGACAATTTAAAATTACTTAGAAACCAACATGAACTTTTTTTCGCTAAATAATTTCATACCATGAGACTAACAATGAATTGACAGGATTTCATTAACCATCCACTAAAATGTATAATTTATGTCCAAATAATTCCTCATATATAGAAAAATAAATTTAAATCATAAATTATGTGCCTTGCCAAATATTTGTGTTGAGTAAAGGATACAAATTTATCAACATTTCCCCCAAAAAATCCTATAACATTCAAAGTGAAAATCATATGTAAAAATGATATATTATATAGTAAACAATAATAAAAATCATAAATTAATATAGATATTGAACAAAATATAATTTATAATGAATAGGGGTTATAATAAATTGGTTGTCTCAAGAACAAACTAACAATCACAAAAGAAAGTGAGATTTCAAATATAACTTTTACCACTTGGAAATTTTAAATTCAAACCCCTTTGATGAGATAATTAAAATTGCAACATATAATATCATTAAATATGAGTGAAGTGTGATATTTAATTAAATTGTTTAAGGATATATGTCATAAAAAATAAATAAATGGTGAATATGGTGTATGCCTCACAAAAAAAAGTGAGACAAGAATCTCTTACCAAGAGTCTCACCTGTCATGTATGTTTAAATCTTCTTGATTAATAAAAATAAGTTAATTAATTAATTTATTTAGAAAAAATTTCCGGTTTATTATTAATTTTAATTCAATTATTAAAATGTTTTAGACAACTACTTAAACAATTAATTTTATGTTGGGTGTTTTGACAAAATTCGGTTTATGAGTCAAAAACAAATTTAGTAGGACGAATATAGTCAAAGGGTCCATTGTAAAAACATATCCTGAAAAATAAATGTAAGAACCCGGTTCTTGTTCTGGAGGTACGAGTTTCTTCTTTTCTCTTTTCCTTAAGTGTTTTTGAGAAAATAAGGAAATGGGGAAAACCCCAAATTTTGTGGGTACACGTCGTGTACTATTCCACAGGCTGTGTACTTTGTCCATGTGGGATGTGTACATAGGGTGTTTAGCCATGCTGGCGATGAAAGGTGTATAAACCGACTACACTTAGGGTAGTGGGTATGTACACACCGTGTAGTCAGTCAGTAGGCAAATAGTAAGGCAGTGAAGGCAGCCGCCAGCTGAGCGACAGTACAAACCTTGTACTCAGGTATTACATGTCGTGTACTCATGTTGACTGATGAACAGTGTCGTGATGGAAAGAATCCACCGTAGGAATAGTTAAAAATGGAAAGTACACGTCGTGTACTCAATATTACACACTGAGTAGTTTGTTTTTTTTTCTTAAAATGAGCAGTAGTCTCGCCTGGTCATAGGGAATTATTAGAACCGGAGGATGGCTTGGGAGTGACGATCGGAGATTTGGAGACCACCCGAGCGAGAACTGCGAATCTGATTCCACCTCCGTCGATCTCGTTCGAACCGTATGGGTAAGCCCTTCCTTCTCCTTAAGTCGTTCTTACCAATTCTTTCCCTATGGAAATTTGTTTACGTTTGAACGATATTTTCTTTTACCTCAGATCTAACACATTTTTGTACGATCCGAGGAGTGTCGTTCACATATACCGATCAGTGGTGATCGAGGTTGGTGGCTTGGTGTTTAAATTATAACTGTTGTGCATTTGGGTGTACCATTGTGCAACGAACCCATGTTTCGTTGTCGTGTGGCTGAGTCCTTGGCTGTTTCGAATACCTAGAATTTTATAGGTAATTAAATGTGATAATAAACTATTGTTTGGGATTACTTCTAGGATCCAAGACCACCTCAGGGGTGTGTTCCTCTATTTAGCCATTTACCCAGGTTACCCGACTGTATACCGTAAAATTTAGAAAGCTTTAAATTGCCTTGATAGAAATTTTATATAATTTCTTGCTTATTTGTTGGGCTTGGCCTAGTTAATTGTTCCTGAGGGCAGTGTTCTATTTATCCTGAGGGCAGTGTTCTATTTCTCTTAAGGGAAAAACTTCTTATGCCTGAGGGTAGTGACTTCGGTGCCTGAGGGAACACCTCGTATGCCTAGGGTAAATATCTGATGTTCCTGAGGGCAGATACCTGAGGGTTTCGATTCTTTGTACCTGAGGGTATGGTTTGCATGTCTGAGGCCATTGACTATTTACTTAGAATATTCATTGCGGTGGTATCTTAAATTGAAGGATTAAATTAATGTTAAAATGGAAATATAACTGGTAGTTATTTACTTTTGAGTGTTTCTTGGTTATTTGCATTTTAATATTGCACACGGTGTCGCACATTTACACTGAAAGTTGGGCATGGGCCTTTGGTGGGTGCCTACTGAGATTTATTTCTCACACCTTGTTAGGGTCAGGTCTTCGAACCAAACAGACTATGTTGCTGCATGTGTGGATAAGGGAAAGGTTCCCAATAAAGGTACTTTATTGTTGCTGGGGAGTAGGGGAGCATGGGACCGGCCTTAGGCTCGCGATGCTACCAGCTATTCTGTTTTGTTCTGTTGTACCTATACATGAGCTATATTGTATTGTACAGTATTTTTTTGTAACATGTTCTGGCTATTTTATTAGAAATAGAGGCATGTTGCATTATTATCTATATAACTATTGGTTATCTTTTACTGCAGTTGTTCATTTTAAATGTGTATGGTATATTTCTTCCACTACTGTTGTACGTTGTTTATTTTATTCCGTTGTGATACACTTTGAAAAATGAGGGCATAGTTTCCCCACTATCAGACCTAGTCCCTTGCTACTAGTCGGCATCCTCTGGTGTTTGGGGAAATGTGCTTGAGGTAATGTGACCAACTGGGTTCGGGGCACCCGTTGAGTGGCACCCAGATCTAGGATATTAAAAAGTGGTATCAGAGGAGTTATTTTCTTTGACTTACTTTTTAGAGTCATATTCAGGGATAGGACAGAAATGGTAGTTGCTAATAAGTTGGGCTCGGGAGTAGCTAACCCGTGTACAGGTAAAAGCCAGTCTACCTCGTTTCTTGTAATTATTCGGATTTTTCAAATTTTAAAGTTGACTTGATTTTCACCATTGGCTAACGCACTTCTGGTTGTACTGGTTATTTTTATTCTTTGGTTATATTTAGTTGCAACCCGATGAGATGAGGGTCTGTCATCTCATGCATCATTTACGAACATTCTAGAAATCACATGCCATGCATAGTTCCATGCCATGTAAGTGAATTAGAAATTGCTTGTTGTTGTGATAGTTTCTGTGTTAGAAAATCATGTTGTTTTGATAGCTTCTTTGATAAATACCTACTATTTGATATGGTATTTTTGTGTGGGGTTTTGATATGATGAATTCCAAACTTGGGTTTTTAAGGAGTATGGACCCTCAATGACCGGAATTTGGTGGATCGTCGATGTGTGTATTTTGTTATAACTTTTGTAAGATGCCAAGATTTGATTCGTAGGGATTATGGGACCTCGCGGATCGGGATTTGGAACTTAGATGTTGGTTTCAATGTTTTTATGGGTTTCAAATTAGTTTTTCAGGCATACTGTGTGGAAAACCCAGTATACACGTCGTGTAGTTCTATGGACACATGTCGTGTGTTCATCTGTTCGAAAAGAAATGAAAACTCGTTAAGTACATTCCATGTACCCATAGTACACGTCATGTAGTCCCTTCCCGTGTTAGAAACCGTGTCGGTGGGGACATGGAGTAGGGAGTGGTTTGGGGAAACATGTCATGTACCGATTGCACACACCATGTAATGTTGACCCGGTGTCCACCCGTGTAACTAACAACATGGACAGAATAATTATTAAGACATACACGCTGTGTCTACCTTGAACACGCCATGTAGTCTGACCCAGGTACCCGGCCATGTCACTATCAACACGGGTCGGTGTTATCTTTTCTGGTACACGTCGTGTCTGCTTGGAACACGCTGTGTCGTGTCAGCCGTGTAAGCTGGCCATGTAGTGAGCAACATGGTTTGATATGGGGCTTCTTTGAACACGACGTGTCATTTTGAAACACGCCATGTAGTGTGACATGGGTACACAGGCCGTGTCACGAAAAACACGGGACAGTGAAAGCTTGACAAATACACGATGTGTAACTGTGTGACACGTCGTGTACTTTTGCTTGAGAAGATCTGTGTGGCTTAGTCGTGTAGAAGGACATGGGCAGGGAAGGAGGATTTACGTACACGTCGTGTATGCAGAAGACACGCCGTGTGTTAGGGGTGTCACATGACTAGTTTTATCTAGAGTACATGCCCATGTGGATGGCTTGTGAGAACACACCATGTAGTAGTTATACATGTCGTGTAGTCAAGTTTCGTAAATCCTGAATTCTATCTTTCTCTTGTTTCTTTCTTGGCATCCTCGTTTTCGGTATTTGATAATCTTGATCTAAGGTGTGTGTTCGACCTTGTATAGTCATGCCACCGAGACGACCTCCGATTGTTTTCCAGGAGAGTGACAATGATTATACTCCCGAGATGGTAGTCCATGGGCTAATAATTGATCCTATAGCAGAGCCAGATGCGGTGCCAGCCGTTATACCAGACATAGGAGTGAAGGCACAGTTCCATGATGGTTTGATGCGGTTTATGCAGACCTTCCAGGGAGCACCACGGGCCACCACATCTATGGCAGAGCTCACTCATATATTCCAGCAGTAGCATAAGCCTACGTTTTCAGGGTATGGAAGACCACAGCCTATGGATTCTTTTCTGGATTCAATGCAGACTATTTCCAAGCACCTAGATACGGCTCCAGGGCGGAGGTCAATCTCACTACTAACATGATGCGTGATTCCTCCAAGAGGTGGTGGGACGTAACCACCCAGTCATAGCATCACAAGGACATAGCGTGGGAAAATTTTAAGGTAGTCTTCTATGACTTCTTCTTTCCTGAGATGCTACATGCAGATCGAGCTCGAGAGTTCATGAATCTGTAGCAGGGCGCTATGTCAGTGATGGACTATTCTACTCGCTTCACTAAGATTCAGCGTTTTTCACCTATTCTGGAGGGTGATGAGGAGTTGAGAGATAGACGCTTTGAGGATGGTCTTTGACATGACACCTGAGTGCTGGTGAACATTATCAGGTTACCTACGGTACATTCCATGATGAACCAGGAACTAATTACTAAGAGGAACCTGCAGGAAGCTAGTGGTGTAGGCCAGGGCGGTTCAACACCAATTTATGGTACTATTTCTACCGGTAAGAGGAAGAGACAGATTAATTTCTCTCACGGTGGCACTACCAGTCGGAGGAATTATTCAGGTGGCCCAATGATATGCTACAAGTGTGGTAGAAAGGGGCACAAGAGACCTTAGTGTACTCGTGACCCAGTGGAGTGCCGAGCTTGCTACAAGATGGTCATCTGTAGTGCTTTTTCAAGGCGTTTATACCAGCGGCTAGTGAGAGGGGTTCTGTGCAGACTTCGCGTGCGGGAGAAGGACCAGCAACTTCATACTAGTCAACGAACTGGAATACGTTAGGGCGTTCTGGTAGAGATGGTGGTCGTGGCCATGGTAGCCAGACAACAGGATCTCAGAGACAGTAGGGCGGGTCAGCACAGGGTAGCCAGGCTATGTCACAAGGTCGCGGCACTGGGCAGACATATGCAGTGCAACAGACCCAATAGAAGCAGGACCCCGGACCTGCTACTTTCAGAGGTACTATTCTAGTAGCTTCTATTTTATCTTCATTACTTTTAGATACGGGTTCTACACATAGCTTTGTATCTGTGCCTATTGTGGAGATCCTTGGGCTCTATGTTTCTTCATCTTCTACTGTTATGATTCTAGACACTTTGTTGGGAATGAGAACGACATGTGTGCGTCAGTGTAGGGAGTTCTCCTAGAGGTTGGTGGGTGTCACTTTCTATGGTACTTCTATATCGTAGAGATGGTAGCTTATGATGTCATTCTCGGAATGGACTGGTTGGTTCCCTTTCGAGCCTTTGTGGATTTCTATCGTCGTAGGGTGACTTTCACATCACCAGAGTGCGAAGAGTTTCTTTACAAGAGTGAATGGGATGTTCAGGTGAGTCGAGCTGGACCCAAGCATCGTGGGTGAGGTGGAGTTGCATCCTAAATTGCGAGTTTATATCTGGATGATCAGGGGACTTTTCAGAAGTATTTCCCTCCAGTGGTTGATCATTTTAGGGATGTCTTCCTAGAAAACTTTTTAGGTCTACCTCTGGATTGTGAGGTGGATTTCTCTATTGAGCTTGTGATAGGGGCAGTATCGGTGTCCATTCCTCCTTATATAATAGCTACAGCTGAGTTATAGGATCTCAAGAAACATTTAGAGGAGTTACAGTCAAAGGGTTTTATCCGACCTAGTACTTCTCCATGGGGTTCTCCTGTCCTTTTTGCGAAGAAGGCATATGGTACCCTCAGACTCTGTGCGGATTATCGGAAGCTGAACCAGTTGACAGTAAATAATCGATATCCCTTGCTGAGGATTGATGATCTTTTTGATTAACTTCTTGCAGCACGAGTGTTCTCGAAGATTGACTTGAGATCGGGATATCATCAGTTATGCGTTAGACAATCTAATATACCTCACATAGCCTTCAGGAGTAGGTATGGTCTATATGAGTACTTGGTGATGTCGTTCGGACTCACGAACGCACCAGCCGTTTTCATGGCTCTGATGAATCGTGTGTTCCATCCTTATTTTGATTCTTTCATGGATGAAATATTAGTGTACTCTCGCACTCGACACGACCATTCCACCCATATTGAGATCGTTTGGAGTACACTGATAGAGCATCAGCTACATACGAAGCTCTCAAAGTGCAACTTTTGGATGGACCAGATACACTTTCTGGATTATATCATTTCAGATGCAGGAGTTGCAGTATTCCCAGAGAAGGTGAGAGCAGTAGTGTCCTGGAAGCAACCTAAGAACGTGTTTGAGATACGAAGTTTCTTGGGGCAGGCTAGTTACTACAGGCAATTTATATAGGACTTCTCCCACTTATCACCGCCGTTGACGGGTTTGACTAAGAAGCGTGTGAAGATTGTTTGGTCAGAAGCTTGCGAGATAGCCTTTCAGGAGCTCAAGGGAAAGTTGACATCAGCACTAGTCATGATACTTCCATAGAAAAGGAAGAGCTATACAGTTTACTATGATGCATCAGGTATTGGTCAAGGAGCTGTGTTGATGTAGGGTGATCATGTAGTTGCGTACGGGTCTTGGCAGTTGAGGTCACATGAGAGGAATTACCCCACACATGATCTCGAATTGGACGCAGTTGTTCATGCGTTGCGACGTTGGAGAAATTATCTCTTGGGAGGGCGTTTTGTGGTTTTCACCAACCACAAAAGTCTCAAATATATCTTTACCCAACGTGACATAAACCTGAGATAGTGAAGGTGGGTTGAATAACTTTAGTCCTTCGACTTTGAGTTTGCCTATACAACTGGTAAACGTAATGTAGTAGCTGATGCACTGAGCAGGAGGACTCAGATACATGCAGTGCAGGAGGATAGTGGTGAGTGGAATCTTATGGATTTGTTCCCTGAGATGAATTTGGATGTGCATGACAGTCAGGGGAAGACCTATATTTCTTCCTTAATTGTGACTTCTACCCTCTTGGATAGAGTGAGGATGAGACAGCTATCTGATTCAGAAGGTCTAATTCTATGGGAGTCGGTGTCAAGTGAGGACCCTCACCCTAGATAGACAATAGAAGATGATGAGGTACAGTGTTTCAATGGACGAGTTTGGGTTCCAGGGGATATACACATGGATATGATGTGGGAGTTTCATGCTTCAGCCTGGGTATTTCATCCCGGAGTTACCAATATGTAATGTGATTTGAGACGTTAGTATTGGTGGTCGAGTATAAAGAGTGAGGTAGCTAGTTTTATTACAAGATGTTCCACCTGTCAGCAGGTGAAGGCGGAGCATCAAAGGACAACTGGACTGTTAAAGCAGTAACCCATTCCAGAATAGAAATGGGATGATTTCACGATGGATTTCGTGACCGGGTTGACGAGGTCACCTCGAGGAAATGATGTCGTGTGGGTCGTTGTGGACAGACGTACAAAGGTAGCTCGCTTTTTGCAGATCAATGAGATTTTTGGTGTTGACGAGCTCAAAAAGCTGTATATCTAAGAGTTCGTACGTCTTCATGGGGTCCCTCGTTCTATCGTTTCAGATAGGAACTCTCAATTTATGTCTCATTTCTGGTAGATTATTCATAGGGCACTGGGTACAGAGGTGCTTCTGAGCACAGCTTACCACCCTCAGACCGATGGCCAGTCAGAGCATACGATACAGGTGCTTGAGGAGATGCTCCGCGTGTGCGTCCTAGACTTTAGGGGCTCTTGGGAGAAGCATATACCCCTAGTCTAGTTTTCCTAATATAACAG
The DNA here is from genome assembly GCA_963277665.1 of Viscum album. Lineage (NCBI taxonomy): Eukaryota > Viridiplantae > Streptophyta > Magnoliopsida > Santalales > Viscaceae > Viscum > Viscum album. The sequence continues at coordinate 22,046,288 of OY728154.1, forward strand.
TTTTTAGGCAACTATTCAAATGTCACCTTATGAGCCTTTATATGGTAGGCCTTGCCGATAAAATTTGTGCTAGTTGGAGGTATGTGAGATAGCTTTACTAGGACCACATCTCGTGAAGAAGACTTCAGATTAGGTTCAGTTGATTCATAAGTGGATGGATACCGCACAGTCTTGTCAGAATTCTTATACTGATCATAGCAGACAACCTTTGGAGTTCATGGTTGGGGATCAGGTTTTCATACGTGTTTTGCCGAGGTTGGGACACAAGCAGATCAGGAGACAAGGTAAACATTCAACGAGGTATGTGGGGCCATTTTATATTCTTGAGAGAGTTAGGTCAGTTGTCAATCGATTTCAGTTACCACAAAGGTATCGGGCTACGCACAACGTCTTCCATGTGTCTCAGTTGCGCTGTTATCATTCATACCTGTCTCACGTCTTTCATCCAGAGGAGGTTGAGCTTCAAACAAATGTGTACTTTTAGGAGCATATGGTTCGTATCATGGATAATAGCACGAAGGTTATCTGAGGCTGGTCAGTTCCTCTCATATGGGTACTATAGAAGTATGTTCGAGTGCAGGAAGAAACCTGGGAGCGGGAGACCAATGTACCTGCTCAGTGGCTAGAGTTGTTCTGAGCTTTATCTTCACCACCCTTTAATGGGTTATTCGGGGATGAATTGATTTAAGTGGGGATGTTTGTAAGAACCCGGTTCTTATTCTTGAGGTACGAGTTTCATCATTTCTCTTTTTCTTAAGTGTTTTTGAGGAAATAAGGAAATGGGGAAAACCCCAAATTTTTAGGGTACACGTTGTGTACTTTGGTCGTGTCGGATGAGTACACAGGGTGTGTAGCCATGCTGGTGATGAATGGTGTAAAAACCAACTACATGTCGTGTAGTGGGTATGTACACACCATGTAGTCAGTCAGCAGGCAAATAGTAAGGTGATAAAGGTAGCCTCCAGCTGAGCGAAAGTACACGTAGTGTACTTAGGTATTACACACCGTGTACTCATGTCGATTGATGAACATTTTCGTGGTGGAAAGAATCCATCGTAGGAATAGTTAAATAATGAAAAGTACACTTCGTGTACTCAATAGTACACACCGTGTTGTTTTTTTTTTTGCTTAAAATGGGCAGTATCCTCCCCTACTCACAGGGAAGGCTTAGAACTGGAGGAGGCCTTGGGAGAGATGGTCGGAGATTTAGAGATCACTCGAGCGAGAACCAGGAATCTGATTCTACCTTCGTCGATCTTGTTGGAACTGTACTGGTAAGACCTTCCATCTCTTTAATCCATTATTTCCAATTCTTTCCCGAGGGGAATTTATTTACGTTTGAACGGTATTTCCTTTTACCTCAAATCTACTTCGTTTTTTGGAAGATCCTAGGATCATCGTTCATGTATACCAATCAGGGGCGATTGAGGTATGTGGCTTGGGGTTTTAATTCTAACTGTTGTGCGTTTTTGTGTACCATTGTGCTACAAACCCATGTTGGGTTGTCGTGTGGTTGAGGCCTTGGATGTTTTGAATAACTATAATTATATAGTTAATTAAATGTTATAATAAACATTTTTTTTGTGATCGGTGATTGGATCCAGGACCACCCCGGGGGTGCGTTCCTCTATTTAGCCGTTTGTCCAGGTTACCCGAGCGTATACCATAAAATTTAGCATGCTTTAAATTGCCTTGAGATGAATTTTATATAATTTCTTGCTTATTTGTTGGGCTCGGCCCGATTACTTGCGCCTGAGGGCAGTGTTCTATTTAGCCAGAGGTAGGTGTTCTATTTCTCCTCAGTTCAACACTTCTTATGCCTGAGGGCAGTGACTTATGTGCCATAGGGAGACAACTCGTATGCCTGAGGGAAATATCTGATGTGCCTGAGGGCAGATACCTGAGGGTTTCGATTCATTGTACCTGAGGGTAAGGTTTTCATTTCTGAGGACATTGAATGTTTACTTAGAATATTCATTATGGTGGTATCTTAAATTGAAGGATTCAATGAATGTTAAAATGGAAATATAACTGGTAGTTAGTTACTTTTTAGTGCTACTTATTTATTTTCATTTTACTACTACATATGTGGTTGCACATTTACACTGACAGTTGGGCACGGGCCTTTGGTGGGTGCCTACTGGGATTTATTTCTCACACCCTATTTGGGTCATGTCTTCAGCCCAAATAGAATATGTTTCTGTAGGTGTGGATAAGGGAAAGAGTCCTTATACAGGTACTTGATTGTTGATGAACAGTAGGCGAGCATGAGATCGGGCTTAGGCTCGCGATGCTACCAGCTGTTCTATTTTTTTTGTACCTGTTCTTGAGCTATATTGTATTGTGCTGTATTGTTGTGTAACGTGTTCTGGTTTTTCTCTTAGAACTAGAGGCATGTTTCATCATTATCTATATAACTATTGGTTATCTTTTACTACAGTTGTTCATTTTAAATGTGTATGGTATATTGCTTCTGCTACTGTTGTATGTTGTTAATTTTATTCCACTGTGTTACACTTTGACAAATGAGGGCATAGTTCCCCCACTATCAGACCTGGGCCCTCGCTGCTAGTCGGCAGCCTCTGGCGTTTGGGGAAATGTGCTTGAGGTCATGTGACCAAACGGGTTCAGGGCACCCATTAAGTGGCACCTGGATCTGAGAAGTTATAATAAACATGACATAATTATCATATTTAGAAATAACCTATGATTTCAAATCAAATTATGAATGATGTTTATTAAAAATAAACCAACGTTACTATCATGGAGATGGTTGGTCATATGTACGTATGAGTAAAGTTTACATCCTTCAATCATCATCATGGAAAGAAGGTATGTAACTTTTTTATTTATATAGTGATAATTATATAATAAATTATATTTTTTTAAATAACTTATACTTATATACATAATTATTGTAATTTAAAAGGAATCACATCATGTCAAGGATGTGGTAGTCCACATGTCCACAAACCACATTATACATTTTTTAGTGAGTTAAAAGGGAAATAAAGACACTAATATATTATATTTAAAAAATATAATTATTTAATGAATATAATATGTAATATTATGGTGCCAAATATTTTTAATTAAACCTATACATAATATATTCCAGGTAAGGTGTGAACATATCACATCGTTTGGAGGAGGCGGTAGTCCAGAAGGCTACAAACAATGCTATCGTATTTATAAAAAATGGAAAGCATGAAGGTATGTGTTAAATAAAAATTAAATAAGTATTAAGAAAAACAAAGTATCATATATATCATATATAAACAGTTTTTTCATCATAATTCTTAACCATTTTATGTGGTAAATGAAAAAAAACGACATTGTTTCATGTGGAGGTAGTTTGTCGTACACTCGAATAGTAATTTGGTTAGCCATTTTATGGAATTGTGTGTATTGTAGGTTAAACCCTTAACATAAAAACTTATAAAAATATTTATTATACTGAATTATTATATATTAATTGAATAATAATAATTTAATGGTTTGATATAGAAATAAAAAAAGTGATTTTTGAAGAATGTTATCTCTTTTTCGGGTAACTCTTTTTGGTTTTCACCAAAGGACTTTTTTGGATTTACTTATTCCAAAATTTAGACTAATATGTAAATGGTATGGATGTATGGATATTATTAAGTAAGTTTTTTTTATGATCCAAATTTTTTCTGAGGTGTGAAGGTACGGGGGAGTGAATGTCTTTTTTTATAATGGAGGGGGAGTTTCATTATTGTAAATATAAAAACATATGCCTGATTGGGAGGAATACCTTACATAATGAGAAAACAAATTAAAAAATAATGTATTAAAGTAAAATTAGGTTCAATAAAAACCTCAACCACACAAAAATAACTTCTTTTTTATAATTTTTTCTTTTACTTCTACATTTCTGCACTTTTACCATTTTGGTTTTTTATTAATATAACTAGTTTTCTATCCTAAGTAATGTATCCATTAAGAATAATTTAAAGTAATGTTTATTTGAAACTATAAACCCAATTAATTATAAATATTATAAATAATTTACAAAATAAATATCTCATTAGTGTTTGAAATTAATTTTAAAATAAGCGCATGTAACGTGAAAAAACATTGTTTTAACCCGAACCGTGCAAAACAATGTCTCTACTATTTAGGGACAATATGTTAATTATAAAAGATAAATTGGTTCATAAATAGACCATATTTAATATTTATTAAAATTTTCAAATCAAATTATAGAATATATGGTTTTTATTGATTTTTAATCAATTAATAAATTATCATTTACTATAAAAAATCATTAATGTAAATTTTGACAATATTAATTTATTTTGAATTTAAAATATTAAGAAAAATATTGGAATTAAAATGTATTATGTTCACGAATCTGGATAATGGTATATTAAACAAAAATAATAATTTAGTGTAATAAATCAATCAATTTACTTCACTTTAATTATTTTTAGTATCATTTATTTTAGTTAATTATTAACTGAATAATTACAACATTGACATTAATTGTGTATATTATCAAACTAGTTCCTCTATAAAAATTAAATATAAATTCACGTGATGAAATAAACTCCTTTACCTTTAAAAATAATCTGTACAACCAAACTAATTTGGATTCAGACCATATATTTTGGATTTAAAAATGTTAAAGGTAAGGAAGGATCCTTTTTTTCATTTTCATTACTTAACTTATTATATTGGTCACTTTCATGGAATAGTTTTACAATAATTCTTAAACTTAAATAAAATATTTTATATGATCTATATATAGGTATACAATGGATTTTGGAAAAGTTTATAGGTCATTTTTTCCCTTAAGATTAATGTTAACCACTAAGTAAACTAATATTCACTTTGATCATTGTAATTAATTTAAATTACATTCACTAATATTTTCTTATCAAAATATATTTTTATATTATTATAATATAAATATTATATTTATTTGAACTATAAATTTCCGTTTTTTCACATTTATTTCATATAATTGGAAAAATTAAATTTATTGCTAATCCAGAAGATGTGGTGAGAAAGGGAATTTTTAAGGTGAAAATACTCAAAAGTACATTATGTGGTTATATCTAAATTAAATATAAAAAAGATCCCAATGAATGTAATTAGTTTAAATTATGTATAAATGGTATATTGTGACTTTAAACCCTAGTTAAAATATAATTTAACATTAATAATTATTTAAATGAAAAGGCAGCTTCCAACTAAAATGTAGTATTTTTCACTATTCATGTCATTGTGCCTCTACCCGAGTGGTAGAGGCTCATTCTTGTAATATGAAAGACCCGGGATCAATTTAGGGTGAGGGTGAATTTCTGGTTTACAATAAAAGTTATTGTAGAATGTATTGTGTGATACTGTACAAACCATAACACTTCATCAGATTTGGGCCATCGGGCCACAGGTTTGGGCCTATGGGTCTCAGGGCATTCGGGCAACCAATTCATTTTGGCCATAGGGCCTTTAGGACACCATGTATCTTTGGACCATATGTATTTCGACTGATATGGCCTTTGGGCCATAGAGATCTAGAAGCAACCTAGATAAACCACACAAGAGAAGGCCTGGAAGAGTATTCAGAGAAAGTATCAACAAATAGAGAAAAGCTAACAAGATGGTAAGAATGAGAGGGTATGGAAATTTCCAATGGTACTAGGTGTCGTGTAGCTCTACATAGGGAAATTATATCCAATTATCCAGTTATGTGTGGAACTAAGTGAATTCAAGTATATAGTTGTTATAGAGGGACTATTTCAAGTGTAGTCAGGTCTTTGGCCTTTAAGGACATGTATTGATCATTGTTCCTCTAGGCCTTCAATCAATGTATGGGCCTTATGTATTGGAACTACTGGTCATGTAAGGGTTCCCCCACAACCTTTAAAAGGTGTATTATCTGAAAGAAAAAAAATACTATGGCTTTCTGGTTTTAAAAACTCAGCATTACTTTCTATTCATCAAAAATAAAACTTCTGAAAAAGATACCAACATCCACCCTAAGAAAATTTTGAAATTCCAAATTCAAAAACAAAGTTTATTTTGAAAAATAAATTGTATAATACTGTCATTTTTTTAAAAAAAAATTTGCACTATTAAAAGTTTTTAAAACTCTGTCTTGCATGTAATACAAGCTAACTCAGTGTTGTATGTAGTATAAGCTTAACATGGTGTTTAATATAAGGAAATATAGAAAAAAAATTTAATTTTCTTATAAAATGAAAATATTTAAAATTATTGGGGTGTTTCAAACATAATCATAAAATGAATATAATGTTATTATAACATGAGCATAATAATTCAAGATCATACCCTATATATCAAAGATCATACACATGATTCATGGCATAAATATTGGAAGATCATAAGAAATGAATCATAAGGGAATCAGGAGCATAATTAACGAGAGAATAACATAGGAATAAGACATGTAATTGTGTCAAACATATAGAAAAATTAAATTATTTCTATAGTAGTCAAGGATCAATATCAAGACTATCTTAGTAGAATGGTTTCACTCCCCAAATTATCTTATAAGTTAAGGTTAACTCCTTAGACCATCTTTGTATTCAAGTTTAACTCCCAAGATAATCATAGTAGTAAAGGTTCACTTCCATGATGATATTATTGGGAGAAGTCCCTTATTAAACCATTTTCACTCCCCATTACATCAATTACTATCTCCTGATATATAAATCATTACCTAATACATTAGAGGGAGATATAGGTCCCACCTCTCACATAATGTTCATACATATGTGTTCTATAAGATAAGAATTCATTCATTATATCATAACCTATAAAAATATATGGCTTTCATAAACATCATATCATAACAAATGAAATGAAATGGGTATCAAAAACTACTCATTGTATCATAACTTCTGAAAAAGACACATGTTTCAAAATCATTTTATTATATAATATCCCTTGAAAGGAAGCGAGTTTCGTAAGCATTTTGTCATGGTATAAACAACGAAGGAGAAACATGTTACACAAATGACTAAATATTTTAAACATAAACTTTACAAATAAATAATAATAATGGTTTCCTAATATTTTATTCTCATTAAATCAAAAACTATAACAAATTATGTCATCTTAGATATAGAATAATTTTAAAAGATCACTTGGAGCGTTTATTAAGGAAAATAGACTTTCTTTTAAAATCATATTTTAAGAAAACAATTGAAAATAATTTAATTTTAAAACCTCTTTGAAAAAATAGGAAGTAATATTTAAAAATAATTAAAAAATATTTCTTAAGGAAAATATCATTTCCACTTTAAAAAATATATTTTTAAAACATAAAATCTTTCAAAACCTTTTTTCTTAGAAAATAACTTTGAAAACATATAACAGTACCTTTGAAATCATTTTAAACATTTTTTAAAACATAAAAAAATTTGAAAGCATTTTTCTTGATAAGTATTATCAAATATTAATTAAAAACATTCTTGAAAACATTTTTAAAAAACAAGGTTTTTGAATAAAATAGATTTTTGACCAAAGATAGAAATAAGTTCGGGTCATCTTAAAAACATTTTTGTAATTATATTCATTACCAAACATTGGAAAAATGGTACCATTACTTGAATATGTCATAAATAATCAAAAGGAGTAAAAAATTCATGAGACTTGATGAAAGTTACATTTTTGTTTAAAAATATTTATGGAAAAATTGTGAAACATTCATGTTCAACCAAGAAAATCAAAAACAATAGCAAGTAATAAAATTATTAAAGGACAACCTAAACCTATTAGACTCCAAATCCCTATATAGTTTCCTAGAAAATTTGATTACCTATTTATTAGGATCATATTTGATAATAACTTTGAGTTGATAGGCCAATTTTCCCCATGATTGAAATAACTAATTCACTATTATATTCATAACATTGAAGCATTATGTCAAACTTAAATGTTTCCAGTCAATCCAATCAACCTTATATTTGTTTGTGTCCACTTTAATTGGATTCTATTTCATCCTATCTACATCCTCATTAGAACCATGAATAGTCAATACTTTCACCATCATCTATTCTTTAGAGTAAAAAAGAATGTCCCATGATATTTCCATTACCTCTGCATCCACTTTAGAACCAAATTTAGAATAATTATTGATATATTGATCCTTATATTTCATCAATGGAATCATAATCATAAACAATCTTGTTAAACGATGAGATTGTAGCAATAAGCTCTTACCACTTTGGAAACTTTCATTCATAAATACCATGAAGATATGACATAAAATTAAAATTAAAATATCATGATGATGAAAAAATAATTATATTACATGTAAAATGGGCTGCATATACACCTTATAAAATAATATAGGTGAATAAAATTACATATGTCTCAAAGAAAAAAATTGAGAGAAAACCCCCCTTACCACTTTGGTATCATTTTAACCATAAACCCCATGAAACAGAGATTATAAAATGGACATTTACATCCCAATAATTCTATGTATAATAATCATAAAATACATACATGGTCTTTATGCACACCATATATAAGAAATTGTTGGTGAACATGGCTTATGTCTCATTGAAAATAAAATCCAAATAAATATCCCTTACTACATGATAAATTTTGAATAGTAAGATCAATGAAATAATAACATAAATTGAAACCATTAATATCATGAAATATATGGATTTTGTAATATAAAAGTTCACAAGTAATTACACACACCACAGAAAATAAATGAGTTGTAAAAATGGTATAAGTCTATTTGAAATAAAAGTGAGACTAGAAATCTCCTTACCTTAAGTCTTAACACTGGTAAAAAAAATTATAAACTAATATATAATAAATATAATTTTATTATAAATATATCACATAACCATATTCATATATATAATACCTTATATTATTTACTTATAACATTATATTACATATTTATTAACAATTTCATGTTAAAGTTATGCTTCGGATAATAACTATTTTATTTTTCATGAATGATTTAACCTTTTGTTCTTAATCCTATTACTTGTATTATCATTCAGTTATCTATAAAATGATAAATATTTTATTAATATCATTTATATGAGTTTTATATGTATTTTGAGTAATACATAAAATTTAGTGATAAGAAATGAAATACACAGTTCATTGAGATGGTAGGTCATATGTACACATGAAAAATGTTTCCATTTTATTATTGTATTGAAAGAAATATAATTAAATGATATATATATATATATATATTATAATTATATGTAATTTTAATTTTATATATTTCACATATTTCTATTAAACCCATCTTTAATGCATTCCATGATAAGTGTGAACGAATCATAATGCATTGTGAGGCGGTAGTACATCGTACACCCGGATGACGTAATTGTATTCCAACTAAACAGAAAGAATAAAGTTATGTGATACATAATAATTTAATAATAAAAAATAAATCATAAATAAAACACACACACATATATATAACATATACAAATATTATTTCCATCATTATTCCCAAACTATAAATTTGGTAATGGAAAAAAAACAACACCAGTTCACGAGGTGGTGTTCTATTATCCACATGAATGATGATTTTATAGCCGATTTGATGGATGTGTGTCTTATTTTATGTCATACCCTTAACATAAAAACATATTAGTATATTTAATATACTGAGGTTATTATATAAGCATGATATAAAAATAATTTAAGGGTTTTGATGAAGAAATAAATTCAAAATGTTTGCCGATGAACGTTACCTATTCTTCGAGTATCTTATTTTGGTTTGAACCAAGGGACTTCCATGGTTGGACTTCAAAATAAATTACATATTATAGGATGTGATGAGGGAATTTGGAAAGTTATTTGGTAGGTTTTGGTCTAACCAAATTCCTTGATGTTTGTGAATAACTGAGGAGAATGAATGCCCTTTGATAATGAAGGAGGAGTGTAATTCTTACAAATATAAAACATATTCACTATTGGTAAGTCAACCTTACCCCATATACCTACAAATTTAAACAATAATGTATGGTAGGGATGAATTGGTAAATATATACATCCACAACTAAAAATAAATATATTTGTTTATTGAGTTATTCCTTATCCATTATGTCTAATCAATTATAACTTTATAGTTTCTACCTAGGAAAATTCTATATTTTTATTTACCTAGGTAATTTATCCATTAATATTATAATTAAAAATATATTTATTAGATAATTTAGACCAAATGATTCTAAATATCACGTCCAATTCATTAAATAAATAACCCAATTTGTGTTTATGATTAATTTTAATATAAAAGCATGTAATGTGTGAAACCCCATTTTCACCTTAATTACATTAATTAATTTTCATTGTTTTTTAAAACACATTATTGTAAGTAATTATGTTAAACTTATTACTTAATATAAATTAGGATGATCCTAAAAATGGAATCTATTTTTCCAAATTCCATTCACATAAATTGTAACACATTGAGTTTTTATGAATATTTTTTCAACTAAATTTATTTTATCTTATGTCTTATGTCACATGATACACCATGTTGATATTTTGATATATTCTACACCAATATAATCATGTGCTGCATGAAACACCTACTTGTCTTACATTACATGCAACACAGAGTTTCTATGAAACAAAATTTTCTTATTATAATTATTTAAATAATATAGATATAACATAGTCGTTAAACTTGGTAATATGAATATTAAAAACTAAATTATAAATATTATTTATAATGGTATTATATAAATAAAACATATTGATAGTGAATGATATAATTTTTGGTAAAGTCATTATATGTTTGGGAATACTATATTCTCAAATGAACTCTTTTTTATATCCTTATATGAATATTAATAAAATTAATTTTATACGATTTTTTAAATTGGATTTGATAAAATAAACTTCATTTTTGATTTCATAATTTGAAAATTATATTAGGGTGAGTTTTGGGTATTTTTTGAAAAACATCATTTTTTGGACGAATAATGAAAAATACTGAATTGTAATTCAAAACTTATTTTTCATCTAATTTAGTTATATAGTTAAATTATATTTTAATTTTTTAACATTTAATTAGATCCATTATACATTAATTAATCCAGTTTAGGTATTAGATCAAATTTCACATTAAAATAGGATATATAAACATTTTAAATTGGTAAACATTTTTTATTAGGAATAACCCGCAGTCAAGACATGTTTGCGGGATTAATTTTAAATTAATTTTTTCCACTTATTTTATTATAATATATAAAAATGGATTTAATATCTTGAATCATCATAATTTATAATTTTTATTATATCAACTATGTTTTTTTCCAAAAAAATTAGTGAATGTAATTAAAATTATTTACAGTGATTAAGGGAAAATAGTGTCTACTTAATGGTTAAACTTAATATTAAAAGTACCAATAACCTAGAAACTTGCCCAAAATACATTTTATTGACATATTTAGACCAATTCCCATCTTGGATAGAAAATATAATATTATTGGAGGCACATTATGTAAGGAAGACCTCTCAATAGTGCTTTCCTTTTTTTATTGACAAGAATGTCACTCCTCCTCTATAAAAGGATACAGAACCCCATAACTTATTAAAAACTCTAAATCCATTTTGATCGGCCAAAACCTAGAAAAATATCCCCAAAACATACCTCCCTTCATCCTAGAATCTTCAATTTGGGAGGAAATCCATCCAAGGAATCCCTTTGGTGCAAACAAAGAGTAGTTACCTAAAGAAGAGGTAACATCCTACCACAAGCTCTTTTATTTTATTTTCATTCTCCACCACATAAAATATTTTTATTACATGATTATATAATAATAAAATTATACTCAATATGTTTATATGTTTTTATTATAAGTTTTATACCGACACTTAAACACAATTCCATCAAATGGGTAACGAACATATCATTCTTGTGTATGGCAGACTACTAGCTCACGAAATGATTTCATTAATTTTTCCTTTAACACCTCTCATGGTTGAGAATTATGATCTAGATACTGTTTTTAGATTTCATATATGATATTTATGATTTATTTATTCTTATTTAGTTTTTATATAACATATAATTTCATGCTTTCCCTTTTCTGTAAATACAATAACTTCATTTGTGGATGTGTTGAATACCATCTCCTCATAGTGATGTGATTTGTTCACACAATTCATGGAATGTATTAAGGATTAGTTTAGTAAAATAATATGATAAATATGAAATAATAAAAAAAAAATTTAATATATATATATATATATATATATGTTTAATTTACTTTCATTCTTTCAAAACAAAAAAAATGGAAAAACATTTTTTCGTGCGTACGAACTAAAGTCTCCATGAACAATGTATTTTATTTTATATTTGAAAATTAAAGAGATTATTATAAATATTTTTATAATGAATATATATGATATTTATATCATTTTTTACTCTCTATAAAAATGTAAATCATGATCTATATAATAGGATCAAGAATAATAAGTCGAAACATATATGAAAACAAAGAGGATATTACCTAAAAAGTAGAATGAACATCGAATTGTTATCAAATGGTTAATACAATGGTTTGATCAGATCCTACCTATCTTCTATCCTAATATAGGGTCCTCTTAGAGGTTATTCGGATGGTTAGACATGCGCTCATCTCACCTCCCCCTTCTCTCTCATTGTCCCCTTCCCTCCCTACTCTTTCATGGTGTTATTCTCACTTAGCACTAGCTTCGATGGCTATATTGTTTTGTCACTGTGAGGATGAGTCACTTTGTTGGTTCCCAATCATGATTCTAACACTTCTCTAACTTCATGTTCCTTCACTCCTCTCCTAGTTGTTCTACTGCGGTGGTTTTAATGTGGCTCTAGTATGTGTGGTTCAATCAGCCGACGATGCTCCAGGAAGCATATCTATCATTGGATTTGATTTAGCCCATAGTGGTTTTTGTAAGACAATACACTTAAATAGAGTATGATTTTCGATGTGTCTCTCTAGTGAAGGTCTTCCAATAGGGATTTTTGGAAGGGTTTATGGTCCTATTGTTGGTCCTACTTTCTGGGGTGGCCTCGGTCTGATCAACCTTTGCTCTGGATTCCTATTCCATCACTCCTCCCCAAGTCGGTCTGTTGTGATTTTTCGTAAGGGGTTCTTGGGATTTTTTGGTCAAGTGGTATATGGGGTTTTATGAGGTGATTCATGTGTTGTATTTTCTTCTTGTTCTGGATTTTCATTGTGGTTTCTCTTGGATTAGGCGATTTTCGAAGCAAGTTGATGTATCTAGTGTATATACCGATTTGATTGTGGTTTTCATTTCATAATGGTAGATATGGATTGGATTCTTATGATGGAATATGGTGTTCTATTATGTTTTTTTACAGTTGAGACATTGGGATACAGTGATTGTTTCTTCATTTTTATGGTTAAGCTACTTTGACTAGTGGTGTTTTTATTTCGGATGTCATGTGAGTCCGGTTATAGAGTTTATATAATGGCGGTGGTGATGTGGCTTACAGTGATGCAACAAAGGTTCCAAAAATGATTTATCACCGGTGATGTTGAGGTTTATGTGTATGGTGTTAGGGTGTGTGGTGCGAGGTGTTCAGTCGACCAAGGTGGTAATGGTGGGGGTTTTTGAATTTTAAAATTAAGAAATCATATGTTAAAAGTGGTTCAGCTGGCTGGTGATTTTGGTTGATATGTTACTGGTGAGGCATTGATGACTGTAAATACGTTTATTTTTTATTCTTTATTTCTAGTTTTGGATGTATTACAATGTCTTTGTTTTTATTAATGTTTCTGTATTTGATTTTTGAAATGTGAGGTTACCACTAAACCATAAAGTGGATTTTAGAAAATTAACAAAAAGAGATTTGGAGTGGTATTATAAAGTCATAATAAAATAATATTTTTTATTAGTTCTAATAATATGGTTATGTGGTCGATTTACAATAAACATATTTTTATTATACAGGTGGTTTGAATGATTATGAAGAGAGTCAATACCTAAGGCAAGGGGATTTCAAGTCTCATTTTTATTTTTGTGATACATATTACTTATTCCAAACTAATTACATATATGTCATGTATATACTATCAATGAATGCATTCTATGACTTTTATCATTATAATTATGGTTATTTCTATAAATGTTTTAAGATATCCATTTCAGGGGGATTTATAGTTCCAAATTTATGAAATCATTAAAGTAGTTTATTTTCTAAATTTTCCTTCTTTGAGACACATGTTTTATATGCACCTATATTCTTTTAAGAAGTGTATATACTAAAATTTAAATGTTATAACATTAATATCATTATTTTAATGATATTTTAATCTTCATGTAAAGTAAGTTTCTAACATGGGGAGTATGATTCAAAATTACCAAGTGGAAAAAGGTTTTTAGAACAATCTAATCGATTATTGAGATTATTTATGATTATGATTTCATTAATAAAATCAAATGATACATCTCTCAAGAACACAAATAAATTTTACTCTCCTCCTACTATTCAAGATATATAAATTTATTAGTATAATTTTCAACTCTTTGTAACTCAAGATAATTAATAAAATGTTTTTAATAAAATCTGACCTTATTTCTCTTGTCAGCCAAAAATCTGTTTTATTCAAAAAAACATGTCTTAAAAAATGTTTTCGAAAAAAATTTAAAATGATATTTTAAGCTAATTTTCAAGTAAAAATGAATTTAAATTTTGTTTATCATTTTCAAATATTCATTTATAAATTTTCAAATATATTTTCAAAGAAAAGAGTTTACAAAATAATTATGTTTTAAAAATCATTCTTCAAAAAAGAAAGGATAGTTTCCTCAAGAAATGTTTTTAAAGGATATATCAAAATTATTTTCCATGTAAGATGAAATATATTTGTTTTACTCATTCCATTCTAGGGAAATGATCAAATGGTTCTAGTTTTATTATTTATCTGAATAGTTTATATTTTGATGGAATTACTTTTTTGAAACAAGTTTTGTCTTTCATGAGTTATATGCTTAAAAAGCGCACTTCTTTTCAAGGGTATTGATTTGATGAAATGATTGTGAAACAAATATCTTATCTGCAGGTTATGATATGATTTCATGTTTATGATTCCCATTTTATTTCATAGGTTATGATATCATAAATATTTATAATCTAGTGGCACAAATATGTATGATTTAATTATGAGATGGGCGGGATATATATCTCCCTTCAATGCATTTGGTAATGATTTATATCTCATGAGATAGACATTTCCATAATGGGGATTTAACTTGGTTCATTAAAGGACTTATTTGACTAAGATGGTATTGGGAGTGAACCTTAACTACTAATATGGTCAAGGGAGTAAACCATTACTACCAAGATGGTATGATGAGTGAACCCATACTTCTAATATAGCCTTGGAAAAGATTTGTTTACTACTATTGAAATACTTTTACATTCTTATGTGTCTTCCAAAATTTCATTTCTTATTCCTATGTTATGCTTTTATATATTATGGTGTTGATTCCCTTATGATTCATATATTTTGAACTTATAATATTTATTATATGATTCATTTTTATGATCTTGGATATTCATGATATGATATTCTATTTTTATTATCTCATTCCCATACCCTTATTCTCAGGTTTATGCTAATATATCTTCCTTGTTTACCCGTACTAACCATGTGAGATCACCCATTTTTATGTTTCATTTCCACAGTTTTGAAGATATGTATTATCTATGATGTGTATGATAAGGTTTATAGTCATGAAGAACCTATTGGGAGATAATGTATCTCACTTATGTACAATATTTTATGCTTCCATGTTTCTAAAGGCACTAAACTAATATTGTCTTTGGACATCTATTTGTGTAATTTAATATGTATTCCACAAAAATGATGTGATGTCTATGTATAATAAGATAGGGTCTCTATCACAATTATGTCGACTCCTTCATAAGGAAACGTCAACCTAATGAAAATATATTCTCCATTCTCCAGTGTTTATAACATAAGAAATTCAATTTTTTTTGTTTATCAGTTTTATGGTGAAGAGGACCAGTGGTAGATTCTAGTCAAGAATTTGAGGAAGTAAGATAAAATTGAATCCATGTATTGGGACAGGTTCAAAAACATATTTTTCAATAATTATTTTCCTTGTAATATTCATACAAATATAGAGAAAGAGTTAAATGATTTAAAGCAAAGGGATGAGGAATTGGCTGGTACCTATGAGGCTAATTTTATAAGACTTACATGGTTCGCTTCTGGTATTGTCATCCAACTTGAAATTAAATTTGATAGGTTCTTCATTAGCTTATAGTTGAGTCTCAGTATGGTATTTTATATAAGAGACATTAGTAACTACAAAGATATTTTTAATTTTTCAATCAATTTTTAAATGTATGTGGGAGTTATGTACCAATATCATGGTTTTTACAGGAAAAATAATATCATGTTCAATGGAAAATCAAAAAACCAAGATGATAAAAGGATTAAATTTACCTTCTACTATAATTATGGGAAGAATCATTTTATAAATTGTCTTATGGGGTATAATAAGTGTTTTAAGTGCTGAATGGAAG
Organism: Viscum album; assembly: GCA_963277665.1. Classification (NCBI taxonomy): domain Eukaryota; kingdom Viridiplantae; phylum Streptophyta; class Magnoliopsida; order Santalales; family Viscaceae; genus Viscum; species Viscum album. The sequence goes on from OY728154.1 coordinate 22,062,846, forward strand.
GTTATCAAGAAGGCCAAAGAAATGGTAAGAAGTCAGTTAATAATGTGAATGGAGAGAAAGATGCACAAAATGTACCTCCCCAGCTTCAGTGCTATAAGTGGAGGGATAATGGGAATTTTCATAACCAATGCCCAAACCAGAATGTTAATGATGATGATCGACATAACCAACCTCTTAAGCCAAGGGGATTTGGAAAATATCATGTGATCAAGGTTTCTAATGTGGGGTGTGATAAAGACATAGTGAAATGTACAATTAACATGCACTCTAGAACTACTAATTTCATATTTTATTTTAAATATACCCACTCTTTAATATTTATAGAATTTAATAAGGGTATTAAGATTCCAAAAATTGGATTACATGTGTAATTATCAATGCATCCCTCTAATGGAATAATGATTTCATCTCTTTTGTACAATTCCTCTCTAGTTGACATTTATGGGAACATGCTTCCTGCAAAACTGGTTATTCATCCTTTGGTTGAATTTGAGGTTATCGTAGGCATGGAATAGATTTTTATTCCTAAATTCCAAATAAGTTATCAAGGGTTGGAAGTAACGTTTGATATTTCAAACCAACCTATGATCATCTGTCAATGTGACGATAAGTATGAACCTTTAATAGAGATTGGATCCAGTGTATAGGTCTTCATTCCCATTCATAAGGGTTGTTTATACCAAATCGTTGGGGAGGAAATCGGCATCGAGGATATTCCTATTTTTCATGAATTTATGGATGTGATTCTGGAAGAGTTGACAAGCCTTCCACCAAAATGTGAAGTTAATTTATCGATATAACTCATACCTAGTTCCACCCCAATTTAAAATAATCCCTATAGAATAGCCCTAATTAAGTTAAAGTAACTGAAGAGGCAACTCTAATAAAACCTATATAAGGTATTAATTCATCCATTTTTGTCACCACGGGGTGCAACTATTCTTTTTTTTAAGTAAAAATAGATAAATTCAACTTTTAAATAATTTGTGGTTGTTTGATAAGATCATGATCCATAAAAAGTATCATCTTCCCCATGTTAATGACTTACTTGATTAACTTCACATAGCTCAATACATTTCCAATATTTATATTTATTCTGTATTTCATCAATTGATGGTTAGAAAGGAGGATGTACCCAAGATGAAATTCCATACCAAGTATGGACACTATGAATATATAATGATGCATTTTGGTCTTAATAATTCTTCTACTATCTTCTTGAAGATGATGAATAGAGTCTTCAGAGATTAATTAGATTAGTTTGTGGTAGTCTTTATAGATAATATTCTAAATTATTCAAATAGAATGTAAGAGCATGAATACCACTTAATAATTGTACTAAAGACCCTATGTAAGTAGAAACTGTATGGAAATTTTACCAAGTGAAAATTTTGGCTGCAAATGGTTTCATTTTTCAATCATATAATCTCAATTGACGGAATAGTTGACGATTTATCAAAGAATAAAGTCATGGAATATTATCCTAGACCAACCACAATGACTAAGATCTATAGTTTTATTGGATTTTAGGGATATTATTGATGGTTTGTATAGAATTTCTCAAGACTATCTATTCATCTAGCCATGTTAACTCGGAAGGGATTTAGGTTCTTCTAGATAGATGAATGTGAGGAAAAGTTCAAGGAACTGAAGAGAATTTTGTTCAGTGCACATGTGCTCACATTAACCAATAGTAGATCTAGGTTTTTAATCAATAGTAATGCATCCAATAAGGGATTGGGATGTGTTCTTATGCATAATAACATGGTTGTATTCTATGCCACATGATATTTGAAGATTCATGAGAAATTTTACCAAACTCGTGATTTTGAATTAGATATGGTGATTTTTTATTTAAAAATATGGAGGTATAATATTTATCGAGAAAATTGTGATATATATACTGATCATAAAATACTGAAATATATATTGAAAAAGAAGGAGTTAAACATGCACCAGGGAAGATGGTTAACCTTTATAAAGGATTCTGACTACTCAATACATTACCACCCTGAGAAAGCAAACAATGTGACCTATGCTTTGAGTCAAAAGTATCATTCTAGATTATCCATGATGAGGATCACAGAAGATCCAATATTTCTGTATTTTAAAAGGATAGACCTAGAAATATTGAAGGAACAGTAAAAATATTATGTTTCACCATTGAATGGTCAACCCTCTATCCATGTCAATATTAAAGAGGTGAATAAGGAATATGTAGAACTACCAAAGAAGATAAGAAATTTTCTTGAGTTTAACCATGATTGGGATGGAATGATAAGGTTTAGGAACTATGTATGTGTTCAATACATACTAGATTTGAAGAAGGAACTATTATAGGAATCTCATAGTTCTTAATTTTCTTTTCATCCTGGAAGTATGAAGATATATAAAGACATTAAATAATACTGCTAGTGGGATGGAAAATTTTGTATCTTGGTTCTTGTTATGCAATCATGTTATGTTTGGAGGACAAAACTCTAAGGGGGTGTTGCATCCATTGCCCATACATGAATAAAAATGGCAGAACATCACTATGGATTTTTTCCTTGCACTCCCCAAAACCACAAAATGGTTTAATTCTATATGGGTGGTAGTGGATCACCTTATTAAGTCATCACACTTCATTTTTATCAGATAACACCTCTCTCTATATCATATTTCCAGGATATACATTAATAATATGGTAAAGTTGCATAGAGTACGAAATTCCATTATATCTGATTTGGATAAAAGGATTACCATATTTTTTGGAGAAATATTCAATAATAACTTGATAATGAAATTAGTTTCAGCCCTTCTTATCATCCTCAGATGGATGGTTAGTATAAAAGAATAATTAAAACCCTAGAGGATATGTTGAGATCTTGTTCTATGGATTTCAATGATGGTTGGGATCAGAAAGTTCGTTTATTTTAGTTTTATTACAATAATTTCTTTCACTCAAGCATTAAGATGGATCCTTATGAATCCCTCTATGGGAGTAAATGTAGATCTCCAATGTGTTGGGATAATGTTGGAGAAATAAATCTATGAGGACCTCATATTTCTAAAGAAATGGATGATAAGGTTAGAACCATTTAGTAACATATCAAGACCACTCAATGTCAGTGGAAATGTTATTCTAATAACAATCGGCATGATCTATAATTTGAAACTAGAAATAATATGTTTCAACGAATCGCTCCTTGGAAGAAGGTTACGAGATTCAAGAAAAAAGGGAATCTAAGCTATGTGTATATCGGTCCCTTTGAAATTACTGATCTTATCAGGGTGGTAGCCTATCACATGGAAATTCCTCCAAATATATCTCAAGTATATGATGTGATCCATTTACCTCTCCTGAGAAAGTATGTACCTTCTCCTTCACATGTACTAGACTCATAGGGCATATTGCTGGAGCATGATCTTTCTTACGAGGAACAACCAGTTGAAATTTTGGACTGTAAAGAGAAAGTTTTCCAAAATAAGACAACTCACCTAGTCAAACTTTTTCGGGAAAATAAATAGAGGAATCTATGTGGAAATTTTAGGATATGATGAATAATAATTATCCATATTTTCATATGTCATAATGATCAATTCTGAGGGGAAAATCATTTTAAAGGGGGTAGAATGTAACACCCTGAGTTTTTATAAACCTTTTTTTTATAAATGAAATTTTTTAGATGTATTTGATTGAATGAAACACCATTTTAATATTCCTTTATATTCTAAACCAATAAAATCATGTGCTTCATGCAACACCAACTTGTCTTGTGTTACACACGATACTCCATTTCTACAAAACAACATTTTATTATTATTATAATTTAAACGAGATAGTTGTAACATAGCCAGTCAACCATAGTAATATGAATAATAATATCTAATTATTAAATATTATTTATAATTTTTTTATATAAATAAAACACATTGATAATAAAACAGTTCATTTTTGTTAAAGTCTTTATATGATTGAAAATAATATTTTCTCAAATGAACTACTTTTTATGTCCTTCTGTGAAAAATAATAAAATTAATTTTATATGGTTTTAGAAATTTAATCTAATAAAATAAAATTCATTTTTTATTTCATAATGGAAAAATCATATTGGGATTAATTTTGGGTATTTGTTTGAAAAACATCATTTTTTGGATGAATAGTGAAAAATACAGAATTTTAATTCAAAAATACTTTTGGATATCATTTATTTAATTTTTTAAATTAAATTTATTTTTATAGTTTAATTAAATCCATAATATAAAATATAATTAAATTCCAGTCATTAGAAAAAATTACACATTGAAATTGGATATAAAAAAATTTCAAACTTTTAAATATTGTTTTTTTTTAAAATGAATTTTCATGACTCGTCTACAGGGTTAATATTAAATTAATTTATAAAACTTATTTCAATATAATTTGGAAACATTTATTCCATAGATAGAATCATCATACTTTATAATTTTTATTAATTTCATCTTATTTTTCTACTAAAAATGTTATTTAATGTAATTAAAATTAATTACGTTGATTAAGGAAAAAACGTGATTACTTAATGGTTAGACATTAATCTTAAACATATAAATTATATGGAAACATGTCTGAATGAAATTTTCTAGACATATTTATCAAAAATAGACATTTGTATCAGCAAAAACATACCCAAATATTATCCCAAATTCCCTCCCTTAATCCTAGAATACTCTCTTTTGGAATAAATTCAACTAATGTGTTCCTTTGGTTAAATCCAAGAGGACTTACCCAAAGAAGAGGAAACATCCTTCCATAAGCTCTTTTATTTAATTTTCATTATCCACCCCTTAAACAATTATTAGTACTTGATTATATAACAATATCAGTACAATGAATACTCTTATATTATCTTATTATAATGTTTCTAACTATACCAACACACAATTCCATCAAATGTGTAGCAAACCTATCATTCATGTGTATGGCGGGATACCACCTCACAAAATGATGTCATTTTTTTGCTTTACCACATCTCATGGTTGGGAATTATTATGGAAATAATATTTTTAAATGTCATATATTATATTTATGATGTATTTATGATTCTAGAATTAATATATAACACATAAATTCATGATTACTACTTTTTATAAGTACGATAACTTTGTTTTTTGATGTGTAGACTACTGCCTCCTCAAAGAGATAGGATTCGTTCAAACATTACATGGAATGTGTTAATAATGAGTTATTAATATTTTATGATAAATATGAAATAATAATGATAATTTAATTATATTATATATACATATATTTCATTTACTTTATTTCAATATGGAAATAAAATATAAACCACATTCATGTGTACGTACGGGCTATCGTCTCCATAAACGGTGTATTTCTTTTTCTATTTCTACCCCTAGTATATTATTATAAATATTTATATACTATATATATATATATATATATATATTATATTTATATAATTTTTTAATGTATTTAAATAATTAAATAGTTATCTAATTAATGGTATTAATAATAATAAGTCAAAACATATAAAAAAATAGATATTACCAGAAATGCAACATTAACATGAAATTATTAATAAACGGGTAATATAAATTCATAATAAAATAAGATATGGTATTAGATATAATAATATGGTTTTTTTAGATTTATAATAAACATATTTTTATTATATATGATGTTACAATTAGTATGATTAGATTCAATAAATTAGGTAAGGGTATTTCTAGTCTCATTTTTATTTATGCGATATGTATGACTTATTCACCACACATTTTATCTGTGTAGGTTATACACTTCACATGAATGTATTATTATTAGTATACTTATATTTATGGGTATTTTCATAAAATTTTTATGATCTTGATTTCATTGGGATTTTTGTTTCAAAATTTACCAAATCAGTAAGGTAATTTTGTCTCAGTTTGTCTTCTTTCAGACACATTTTTGTTCTGCACCTATATTATTTTACGATGTGTATATAATAACATTTTGAATGTTAAATTATTAATCTCATTATATAAATGGGTTTTTCAATTTTATTTTATGTAATTTTCTTAAATTGGGAGTTTTATTCAAAGTTTCCTAGTGTTAAGATTATTTTCAACAGTCACATCAATTATCGAGATTTCTTAAAATTATGTTTTAATTGATGAAATATTTGATCTATATCTAAATAAAACTCTTGGATTTTCATATCCACTAAATATTCAAGGTATTTAAATTTATTGGTACCACTTTCCCACTCTTTTGTACTTAATATAATTAAAAAGGTTTTTATGAAAATTGGACCTTATTTCTCTCTTCAGTTGAAAATATGTTTTATTAAATAAAATTTTGTTGTGAATAATGTTTTCAATTCTTATTAAGATTATATTTTAAGATTAATTTCAATAAAAATGGATTTAAATTTTTTTATTTATTTCAATAATTTTTTCAAATTTGTTAAAATTTATTTTCAAAGAAAAAGGTTTACAAAAATGCTTTCTGTTTTAAAAAACGACTTTTCAAGGTAAAAGGTATAATTTACTCAAGAAATGTTTGTATAGGATCTTTCCAAACTATTTTCCATATAATATGAAATGTATTAAGTTTACACATGTTTTTGTGGAGAAATTATCCAATGGTTCTATTCATATTGTTTCTCTAAATAGTTTATATTTTAATGGCAAGCTGTTTATAAAACTCTTTTCAATTTCACTATTTATATTCTTATGAAACCATGTTCCTTTCACACGTTATGATTTGATGAAATGATTATGAAACACATATATTTTCCAAATGTTATGATATGAATTCATGTTTATGATAAAAATTTCATTTAAGAAGTTTTTAGATGATGAATTTTTATGATCTATTATCACACATAAGTATGATTTCATTATGAGATGGGTGGGCCATAAATCTCTCTCCAATTCATTGGGAAAAGATTTATATTTCATGAGATATAATTAGATGGAACCAGGAGTGATCTCACTTAAGTAAAGGAATCTGGTTGCTAATATGGTCTTTAAAGAAATCATTTACTACTAATATGGTCATGGGAGTGAACCATAACTACCAATATGTTATAGGGAGTGAAACAATTATACTTAGGTGTCCTTGGAACTAATACCTTCACTGCTATAAAAAACTTTTATGTGCTTATGTGTCTACCACAATTCCATATCTTATTCCATTGTTATACTTTCAGGGTATATGGTCATGATTACCTTACAATTCATTTATTATTAACTACCAATATTTATTCCATGATTAATTTTTATGATCTTTGATATGCATTGTATGATCTTATAATGTTATGATCACATTATCATAGCCTTATGAACATGTTTATTCTTACATATCTCCATTTTTTAACCTTACTGAGCTTCTGAGCTCACCCATTTTTCGATTTTCTTTTCCTGAGTTATAAAGATATGCATTATGCATGATGTTTCAAATAATGGTGTCAGTCATGAAGAATTTAGTAGGAGTTAATTTAGCTCACTTATGTACTAGTGTTTATGTTTTCAAGTATCCAAAGGTACTAAACTAATATGATCTTTCAGAGTCTATTTGTTTAATTTTTTATGTATTCAACAAAAAATTATGTAATTTATATTTATGAGAAGTGATTCTTTTTATATAAGTGGCATAATTTTATTTAAAATTAATCCCACAAATGTGATTAGAAAGTGTTGTTTTAAAATTAAAATGTTCAAGACTTTATAATGTTTTTACATCCAATTTAAATATGAAATTGATTTAAATGATTATAATTGGATTAGTATGTTTAAAATTAATATAATTTTACTTTACAACCAATTTAAAAAACAATTAACTATTTAAATAATTCGAACAAAAAGACAGTTTTAAATTAAAATTCAATATTTTTCATTATTCATCAAAAAATGAATCTTTTCAGAAAAATACCAAAATTTACCATATGAAAATTTTGAAATTAAAATTTAAAAAATTAAGTTTATTGTTGAATATTTATGTTATATAAGTGTTAAAAAATAGTTTTAAAATAATTGTGCCATTAAAAGGTTGTAAAACTGCCTATTTAGAAAAATACATCTTTTTATGCATGAAATTGGATATATTCTTACATCTTGTCAAGAAAATACATAAGATGAATTTTTAATATTTGATTGAATATTATATATATATATATATATATATATTTAAAAATAATCAATCATCATAATTGTTATGTTTAATTTATTGAGATAGAACATGTCTATGCATAGAAAAATAGTTTTTCAGAAAATGAATTTCATTATTTTCAAATAGTTCATACTTGCATTTATAATTAATTGGTAACCAAAGAACTCAATTTATATACACGTGTAAACCATATTTTTATAATCATGTTAATATTATTTTTAACTTCCATTACAATAGATATGTGGTAAATATCTTACTAAATAATAATTGTTTGAAAATATGACAAGTCTCATTTAAATGTCGTGTTGAATGTAAAGAAAGCTAAGCTCGATTTTGGGTATAACAAAATAAAAAAATCAATATTTCATTTATCATATGATAAATTTACTATTTCATGTAAATAAAAATATCAAAAATATTAAATTATTTGAAAAAAAAATTCACAAAATTGTAGGGTGTCAAATGATCTCTCCCAAAAAAAACTTGAGGACACCACGAACCCTACAAAAACATAGAAACACAATACAAATATCACAATATGTAGATAGGGGATCACACCTAGAACTATTTTGTGACACCATTAGACCTTAAATATTAACCATCAAAGTGAGGGGATTGTATGTCTATGGTATTTTAGACCCTCATAGGATGACCTAGTAGACGGGAGATTGGTTCTATGTCTCATGTTGGTCATGCCTAAATCACGAACTTCACCTAAAGTGCTAGAATTATAGAGGATCGCACCACAAGATACTCGGAGGGACACTATGAGCATTATATAATAAAATCTCTATATAGGGGTTACAATCCTATGTCAAAGATGTAATGTTGCATTGTACCCCCGTAGGGATTGACAAAGGGATCTCACTCAAATGATACTTGTTTATATGTTTCTAAATGATATGACTAAAATAATCACCTCAACTTGAATCTATATCTCTAAAACTAATTACATCATCTCATCCTACATGTAAAACTACTCAGGATAGGCTACTTACAGGGAATATAATCTCCAACTTTGAAAAAAAAATCTTTTTCTTCTTTCATGGCCCCTCCATCCAGTCTCTCGTACACCGCCACTATCTCTTTTGTGACAACTAATCAATGGTGAGGAATGTTTATGAGGGTTATTCCATAATTGATAAGATTATACCACACTATTAACACCATATAATTTTTATATTATTCTTGAAGGGACATTTCATGGAATTTTGAGAAGCATGGTAGAGAATCTGTTAATAAAATATCTAATTAATGTTTCATTTCTCACTCTCAAGAACCCATTCTTCACACTAGAATTGATTATATAGTAAAGAAATAATCCATGTCCAAGGGTTATTAACATTTATAATAGAATATAATTTTTTTATTAACCTCAATGTTATTTGCCTCTAGATGTTATTTCATATGCATTTACAAAAGATTTATTTCAATATGAAAGATTCTCAGCCTCACTCATAGTCTATTATAGTGTTTGGAATACACTTTGAAACTAGAATACTATAAGAGGATTTTATTTATCTCTTACTTAATAAATCTTGTGCTTGGATATCCCTCTCATAAAAAATTATAATGGTTGAGATACCAAATAAATATCCACCAAAACATCCTGATGGTTTTTGGGGGATTATACCATGCTTTTAGCAGAGAAGGAAACACAATAAACAGCTATATATATTATCATAAAATAAACATGTAAACAAATGAAATAAAATTAAAAGTAATAATCCACTTCTATAATTATTCATCCCAAGAGAGTATTTTTAAGGAAGACCACTAACTATCATCTCTTAGACTCATACTTTCACATGTAGTACATCAACCACTAGAATCCATATACACTACTCTAGGGCCCCTTAGACATCATAAGTTTTCTAGTGAATTATCCTAGAAAAAAATAGAGAACATTGAGCAAGATATAATTAACTTTCCTTGACATAATTTATTCACCACAAAAAGAGTATCCAACACTAAATATAGACTTCCTTTATTTAATAAAAGAAGTAGAGCATCTGTTGCAAATTATTAGTAGCCGAAATACTATTTCCACAATAAATTTATATTGAATTATTATTATAGTTGAATATTTTAATGATTATAATATTTTTTCCATTCCATAAATAAATCATAATTAAGATTCATAACTAATGATAAATAATTTGGAATACATCAAAGTAGCCTATAGTGTCAATGTCATATATCATGTGTTATATCATATTTCATACCATATGACATAATCATACTTATAAAATTAATGATATATCCATATTATTTAACTTGAAGTTCATTATATTCATAATATGGGTTATGATATGTAATAATAAAATAATATTATTCATCACATTTTTAGAGTGTATCCATCAATTTACCACAATCAATGAAATCTCATCAGCACTTTTTATATCCTAAACATTATAACTCCTTATGAATCCTTGATGACTTATTTTGATGAAATTTATAAAACTATATTCATAAATACTTATTTCAATTCCCAAATATATAACTCTACATGCCTTTTATCATTTCTAACACTTAAATTCCCTAACTCATAACTTTATGAAAAAAGTATAATTTAGAGAAACATCATTGGAAGACAATCTATACAATAATCTTGCCTCATTTATATAAAACTCACCAATGTTAAAATATGAAAATTTACACCATAATATTTATCATATACATATTATGTATTCCTATGTAATCCCATTTTTTAAAACATCAAGTGCACACTAGATAAGAATACATCAATCTATTATAGTCCAACCCATGAATTCATGATTCTATGAAAGAGACTGAACGGTATGGATTATACATCACATGTAAATCATAAAAGTAGTAACGAACATAACATTTACCTAAAATAATAATATCCAGTAATTTCTTTGGTCGAATATAATCATAGGAATATATGTTATTCTTATCATAAAAAATGAAAAATCCTATCTTCCTTAGCCTCAACTGAAGACATAATTAGTAACACTCCTAACCATCCCCTTATTAGGTGAGCCTCAAGGATGGTATACAAAAATTATCAAAGTATAAAGATTCACAAGTTACATTTCTTTCCAACCTAAGGTAATAGTGACTCATAATAAGTATACACCCTTATGTATATCAATGATCTTAGGACATTCCATGTGACTGAATTTTGTGGATATGTATTAAAAATAATTCTCCACTTGTTATCCTATGAGTCTACTCTTTACATCACATTTAATATTATACTCATACTAATATTAATATATCATCACATAAAATAATATTATATATTGATTATCAAATAGGGAAAACTCAAATTTATACTTTTATGGGATATTATTATATAATTTTTCATATACTATATATAACACACATGAATGAATAATAAATAAAGATTTTATTTATTTTAAAATCATGATATCTGTTAAAACCATTATATATAACTTATATATATCCAATACCATGGGATCTAACATAAACCCCATAATTTTTATGTATTAATGATTTATTCAAAGGATATTCTATATTTTTATCTATATCCACCTAAAATATTTTCATATCACCCCTTTGAATGATCTCTAGAATGAGCTGGTATTTGGGAAGGATATGTTTAGTTATTTGGTAAAACAAATCTTCTTATACTGATCAATATATCCATTATTATAACTATAAATCTCAATTTCTCCTCAAATCATAAGAACCAACCCAAGTTAAGTAATGAATTTCTTGATCTAAACAACTTCCTTCACATCATCTGATGTAGAGATGTACTCTACCAATTTTCAGAGTCTTCATGGATTAATTTTTTATAAATATTTCTTTGTGTGTATCAACGGTTGACGAAAAATAAGAAACCTTATTGACATATTTTACCATCATTATTAGACTGGAAACAAATATCTATGTAACCCTTTATATTGATATCATCCTTAAATCCAAATACCAAGAACATATCCATACTTATTTTCAAGTATTTGAGGATGTTATTGATTATAACCGACTAATATTACCAATATTGGATTGAAATAATCTTGTAATGATCAAAGGAAAACTAACATTTGGTCAATCACACAACATGGTATTCATGATAGATCCTATATTATATTTATAAAGAATTACATCCATCATTTTTTAATCCTTATAAGTATCTTGAGTCCATATAAGATTCATTCCAAGAAATAATGTTAGATAACCCTTACTAGAGTTCTCTACACCTAACCACTTCAAAAATTTTCCAATATACATTTTTTGAAGCAATAAATTAAAACTCTTAGATCAATCTTTATAGATATTAATACTAAGAATTTAGGCTTCTTTATCCATTTCTTTCATCAACAATAAATTTCCCCAAAACATATTTACAAAATATATATTTGGGACACCATTTCTAAAAAATATTATTTTATCCATATATAATATTAGTAATGTCAAAACACTTCCACTAATATACATTTATAGAATAGATTCATTCATAAACATGATGAAACGAAATTAATGGATCACATTAAAAAATTAGATATTCAAAGTCTAAAAATCTTAATTTAATCCATAAATGGACTATAGAAAATCGAAAACTTTACTAGACTCATTTCACACTTCAAAACCATTGATTTTATCATATACACATGCTTGATTAAAATTTAATAAGGAAAGTGGTTTTAACAACCATCTGATATATATAATGATTATAATAATCTATTATGGATAGAAATATCTAAATTTACATTATTACCACCACTGGAGAAAAGGTTTCTTCTTTGTTAATACAATGAATTTTTTAGAAAAAAATTTCACTGGGGGTATTTTTAAGTCAACACTCTACCACCCATGTCCGTTTTCTTATGAAAAATAATATTTCCACTAATGTGACTTATCAATTCAGTGACATCCCATAACATTAAAATATGGTTAGTTTATAAGGGGCTCATTTCAGATTTCATAGCCTTTACCCATTTCTCAGAAACAAAAAACTCAATACCCTTATAGAATAAAGTAGGTTATTTATCTATAATCATTAATTATTCATCATTTCCTATAAGAAATATATAACACTTAGTATCATAATGAATCCTGATAAACATTTTAGTTCTTGTATAACCTGGGTTTATTGTTTTTATAAAAATCAATGGAATCAGCAAAACTTACATCTCAGAAACACTTTTTATTTATCAATACTAAACTTTTCCCATCTCAAATTTCATCCCAGAGACTCCTAAAAATATATATTACTTCCACATAAATATATAATATTATTCTTCATGTACTTATTTCTCACTATGAATATAGAAAAAAACATTCTTTAAAATCCATAATATAACGAACAGTTAAGTATTTATCTAACATACGGTTATGTTTTTTAGAAACCAAACCTCATACATCATATTTACAACACCAAATATTCATAAAATAAAAAATGGAATGCTTCCAAATTAATGTAACATATGATGAATTTATGAATAATTTAGATGGAACACGGATAAATTGAAATTCTATAATCTCTAGACCATATACCTATAATGATATAGTAAGGTCAAATTGATTCATCATTGATCGAACCATGTCATACATGGTATAGTTTCTCCTATAAAACAAACCATTCCATTTTTTTATTACCAAGGGAGTGAGTTATGAATAAATTCCATAATCTCTTAGATGGTGAGAAAATTATGAGATTAGATATTCATCACCCGTATCTAATCTGATATTCTTAATATTTTTCCTAGCTTATTCTAAACATCAATTTTGAACACCATGAACTTTTGAAATGTTTCAAACTTGTATTTAGAGTGAAAAACATAACCATAATGACTAATGACATTAGAAAAATTTATAAAGTTCCTATACATATAACTTTCTTGAGTACTCCTTGGTCCACATGCATTACTATGCATATGATCCAATAGTCAACTATCCCTCTCAACAATTTTAAAAAAAAACAATCACTAGTCATTTTTTCTAAAAAACTAATATTAACAACAGTTAATATATTCATAATAAAAAGATTTTAATAACCGAACTCTATGGAGTCTTTAAATGTATTTCTCATTTATAGGACCAAGGATATAATTATAAAGAAGTGTTTTGTTGAAATCAAACTTTCATTTTTATTATTTTTAATATTATATGCATGATTATACATATCTAAAATATATATACCATTAATCATATTCATAATATCATAAAACAATTTATTCATATATATATAATAACTCATGTGAATAATATTAAATTAAAAAATTTCTTATCAAACAAGATATATAAAGAAATTTTTTAATGAAAGAATGTAATAATATTTTTTAAATTCAAAAACTAATACACTAAGTAGATGAACACCATAAATGTGACACCCCTATTTTATGGTCATTATATATTTTATTATTTATTTAAATAAAATTATTAATTTGTATAAGTATTAGGATGTTTATAACAGTTTTAATTTTGATCACAATTAAAAGAAAACATGAAAATTATCCATGAAATAGTGTGAGGTGAATATTGTAGTTAGTGGGTAAGAGCATGTTTGGATAATTTTCAAACTAACCATATGATTTAGAAATTTTTTTGGCAGTGGTGATACATACAGTTAGTTAATGGTTTTCTAAATCATTGGACCTAACTATGTGATGTTATTAATTAAATCAAAAAATAGATTGGAAACCTAAAACACCCTTGAAACCCACAATTGTTTATTAAGATAATATAATCTCACAACCCTTGGTTCTCCACTATGTGATTTTGGGAAATCATTAACTTCCAAAATCTATTTTCAATTACTCTTCGAGCATTGGATCTTGGAAACAAAAGGTAAGGAATCTGTTATTCATTTCCAATTTAAGTCTATTTTTTAATTTTGAACAAAACCCTGGACCGGGGTTTTTATGTCTAGGTATATGGAATCAAAAAATCTTTGATCGAACCATCTTATGATTCATTCAAGGAATGGAATAAAGCAACTAGTTTCGTGATATCATGTGAAATTTCATCATGTCAAACTTATTTAAGGTATATGTCTCTGACCTATTTCTAATTTATCTAGATTCTGAAATATATTTTATTTCTAAAATAATTCATTCATTATTTGAAGAGAAATTATCATGTTGAAACTCTGAAGGACTGTGCACTCATTGGTTGGTTCTTGAAACATGGGTTTTGTTTGACGCATCAAATATTTTTGATGAATTGATAAAATGGTTTTCCAATTATAAATTTTTTGATATGAGGACATGGAATAATATGGTTAGAATGTGTTCATGAATGTTAGACCTTGTCTTGTGGAACATGTTCATATATATAGGTTAGGAAGACAATTTTTCACTATTATATGACTTGGTGGAGGTTGCATCTATGATCATGTGTAATGGATATTTCTTTCGATATGAATGGGTGTATATATATGTGTGAACAAGGGATGGTAATTAAAATTTATTTAAAAGTAATTATTTATGCTTCCAATGGGAACCACATTTTTTGTAAACTGATCTTCACAGTCTTCGGATCTATTTTATATATAAAATATTAAACTATTTAAATTACTTGATATTTTTTACAATTGTTTTACAAATAAATTGTGAGAAAACCAACTTATTATTTTAGTGTCACGTGGGAAAATCCACTTGGGGTTTTCCTACTATGTTTCATTAAAAACCACTACATATGTACTTTTGTTCATATAGAGACATTATTTTCCATGATATAGCAAAGGGAAAGGTTTTATATTTCTCTAGTAGTGATTCTTAATGTCTTTGTTATGGGTATTAGAGATGGATCTTGGGTTTTGGTCATGTTATGGGAGTCTGGATTTGTCCTATCTTTTTTAATGTTACAATCATTATTTTAGAGTTTTAGTAGTTATTGTTTTTTTTCACTATTACACTAATTAGATATCTTGTATAACATTGAGATTTTAGTTTGACTAATGCATAATTTCTAACCCTTGAAACCTTATAATTTGTGGATTTAATTAGAGGTGGTACATGGTGGAGAGATGGGGCATCTTCATGTGGAAGGAATGGAGTCAGGCTCGTTGATGATGGGATGTGGTATGAGACATTCTCAATAGGCCATTGGTCTACTATCAGTGGAGAGGAAGAAGACCTGGGATGCATCAGGCATGGCTATCAGTGAAGGAAAGACTTAAAGTGAAGGAATAGATGAGTAATGATATAGTGGGAATGGCTGTTAGGGACGAGTTGACTCAGACGTTGGTAGTGTGAGGTAGGCAGCACTAGCATTGATGGAGGATGGCGTTAGGACAAGGAGATTCACATCATTAGTGGGAAGACCAGTGTGTAGTGCAGTAGTGTTGTGGCGGGCGGAGTGATGCTGAAGGGTCAACAGAGAGACAAACGGTAAAAACGGTTCCTCCACGGGTGCAAATCAACATGGGGGTAGGAAACAACACCCATATTTATAGGGATACCAATGTGGGATTAATGAGAAGGTATGGAATATTCTATTAGAACCAGGCACCATTCATGCAAAAGAAAATGATAACTGAGAATCCTTTCATGGTTTGTAGTTTGATCAGTGTGTGTGTGCGCGCGCGCATGTGCGTACATGTGTGTGTTTGTTTGGTTGTTTGTGTGTGTGTGTGTTTTGGGAAGGTCTTTCTTGGGGTGTCAATTCTCATGGGTTCCTCATGGCCATATTTGGGCCCTATTCCTCTAGGTCTACATTCCATGTAAGGTTTCTCTCTCAACCCTATTAAAAAGGGAATTATTCAAAAAAAGTAAATAAAAATCTAAAGGACTTTGGGCCGTTCAAACTGTGTGTTTGTGTGTGTGTGTGTGTGTAAAAAAGGTATAAAATTACCCCTATTTATTTATGAACCCTTGGAATTTATTATCAAACTTTGGTGTCTAGATAATTTCACCTAAGGTCAGTGACACCTTATATCCTTTTAGGCCAATGGTTGGGTTGAATTATTAAAAATGGTATCAAAGGGTTTGATTCATCAATTGGGATGGTATCAAGGACATATAATGTGTTAGGTCTTGAAAATTATAGCATAAAAAGATGTATCTAACATTTTTATGTTGTACTTAAAGTTACCATGGTGGTCAGAGTTCAAAAAGTTTTGTAAAATACTTCTACTCATATCTCCATATCATTATTATGGGTTTAGATAATGATATTTTAGTATCATGCATTGGTAAAGATACTTCCCACTAGGACTACATTATCACATCATTTTTTCATTTTGGTATTGTGTACTTACTTTTTTAATTTTTTTATATGATATATGATATAAAAAATAGAAATGTATTAAATTCATTAATTAAAAATTATTGATATGATTATAGAAGCAAAATTCCACCAGTGAGGAGAAAAAAACATAGAAATGGGGTATGATAGAGAATACACTACTTCCTAAACTACATGAAAACAAAAATATAGTTCGATGTATTGTGAATGTATTACCGGCTGTTGAAAATGAACTTTGGTCTAAAGAACCTCATCACATGAATCTCTCATCGGAATTACAAAATAAAAATACAGTGACATTTTGGTGAGATTTAGGAACTAATCAAGTAGAAATATGGACAGATAGGATGAATAAAATATTAAAATTCTTCAAAACCATAGATGAGATGAAGGTCAAGATGGTAATATAAAATCATGAAGACTTTTTCTTACAATGGAGATACATAAATCTTCAAAAAAACTAGATTATCATATTACTTTAGAGGGGTTTGGGTAGTTTTTCAATAATATTTTTCTCTATAAACCTTTTAGCTAGATAAGATGACATAATTCTTCTAGCTAACCTGAAGAATTATGTTAGTAACTGGATATGTTTCTTGATTAATACACCTATTTTACTTTGCACCAGAGGTAGTGGCTGGAAAAAATCTAAAGTCATAAATACTTTTGGTCGTTCTATACCCTGATATTCACTCTAAATATATCATTTTTTTATTATATATTATATATAGATGGTGAAAAAGGATATACTAGGAGAAATATATCTTATAGGAAACCCTATTAATGGGGAAACCTTTTATCAATGTAAATATGGGAATTAAAGTTCAAAAAATATGAAAAAATGGGAGATCCATTCCTAGTTAATCAAGGAATTGTAAAATCAGTTTGTAGAATTATTCTCTTATCCAAAAAATCATAGCAATGTACTGGGTTTATTTCTGTGTGTCTCTATTTATTACATAAAGAAGTAATATAATGTACCTCTATATGATTTTCAAAAATATAGAAAAATATTACATATTAGGAATTATGATCTTTGAAGTCAGTGGGAGGAGATGGATAAAACCACCAACATATCTCCCATACTCAAAGGAGATGATCTCATCGGAATAGTTCACTGCATCCAAATAAAAAGAAACCAAGATAACTCTAGGAACACCTCTATTTTCTAGTTGAAACCAGCCTAATGGATAAGGTAATATTCTGTGTGACCTAGTAAAAAATTATATAGATATGCGCTGGAAATATTGACAAAGAAATAAACCCCCTTAAAGTTAAATGATATTATTATTCTAAACTGGCCCTTTATTAATGTATTATTTGAAACAAGTGAAACATGTTTTTTTCAAGATTCTTGTGTCATTAAACAATTGTTCTTTAATGTGGAGATAATTCCTCATATCATGAACATCATAATAACTCTCAGTCATTAGAAATGTAGAAGATCTATGTTTCATGCTTGTATCATTTCCATTAATGTAATAAATTTTCTTTTGGAGTTTAATATCTCAGAGAGAGATATTTTTTATTTAATCTTTGTAATGGTGTGTTTTGTTAAATTCAAATATTATATATATTTCTATGCTAGGAAATATACTTTCACATCCCCATATGGAGCTATTCGTTTATTCAGAGGGGATTGGGATACAGATTTTTATAGAGCGGGACCTTTAGTGGTGGTGTACGGAATGATTTGTGGTCATCTAGAATAAATAATGTTGGTTGAAATATACTTAACTATAAATATTAATTGTCCTATAAAGGTTCACTAATACATGTATGTCTTTCCAAAAAATATTCTATGAGCTTTCCTCTGAAAATGAAATCTAATTCTCTATCAATTTAGTTCAAAGAATAAGACCTATTTCACTCCCATCACTAGGAATGGATCCAATAGAGTTACAAGAATTAAAGTTACAAAAATAATAATTGTATATAAATGGATTCATTAGACCAAGTACATCACCTCGGGATACTCTGATTAAGTTCATAAAGAAGTTACCATGTTGTCTTTGATTGTGTGTTTTCTATTATAAAATTAATTCTGTTATGGTAATGAATTAGTATCATATTCCTTGAAATAATGATAACTTTGATCAATTAAAGGGATCAAAATGGTTCTCCATGATTTATCTGTGGTCAAGATGTCATCTAATCAGTTTCAGGAAATAGGATATTCCCAAAACAACTTCTTAGAGTTGATATGGCTACTACAAATATATTTACATTCCCTTTGTTCAAGTTAATGCACTTTTTGTTTTCATGGACTTAATAAACAATATCCTCCCAGGGTATATTGATTCGTTTTTTATTATATTTTTAGACACTATTTCAGCTCTATGTAGGACTAACCTTGAGGATCACCTTGAGATTTTATTAATCATACTATGAGATCATGAATTTATACTAAATTTTTTAATTGCAACTTATAGATAAAATAAATATGTTTACTAGGAAATTTTATTTTTGGAGAATCAATATCATTTGACCTTATCAAAATTAAAGAAATATTTTCCTAGAACCCACTCAATAATTTCATTGAGATACAATGTTTTTTTTATGTTTATAATTCTATTATCGATGGTTCCTTTTATATTTTATAAGGATTTCTTCTTTTATGAATGAATTAAGGGGAAATATAATTACTTTTCATTGGATTGAAGATTGTGAAAACTCATTTTCGAAGTTTAAATTTCATCTCACTTTGGAAGCTATATGTTTTTTACTAGAACGAGTATAGGGTTGTGTGATATATTGTAATGCATACGGATCAAGACTATATTGTGTTCTTATGCAGGGACATCATGTTGTGTATTATATATTGAGGTATTTTAAAACACATGAAATGAATTGTCCAATGAATAACAAGGAATTAGTTTCAGTGGTCCATTCCATATAAACATGGTGTCACTATATCTTTGTGGAAAATTACACTATCTTTAATAATCCTAAAATCTTGAAATATATCTTCTATGGGAGATACCTGAACTTGAGACAAATTAGTTTGAAGGCGTATCTTTATATAATTGAATTTAACTTGGTGTATACACCCGAGAAAGATAATCTAATGGCTATACTTTAGATTTATAGGTCTTATACTCAAGTGTCAACAGAATCTCATGATCAATGGTAGTTGATGAGTATTATCACTGACATTCATTTGGAATATTCCAAACATAATGAAATTGTTATTTTCTTCCCGATCAATCATGTTCTAGATATATTTAATTTATTCAAAGAGGTAAAATAATTAAATCCAAAATACATAGCTATTAAGTGGAATTTTTATGGTGGGGAGACCATGGATTATTGGATAGAGAATGAAAACTAACCATTGTGTTTCAAAAACCAAGTATTGGTAACCCAGTCTTACCAAGAAAAAAATCATTCAATTAATATCCATTTTAAATGGGTTGTTCACTAGGTTACTCAGGAAAATATACAAAAAATAAAATTCCATTTCTGTTTATTAGGTTTGAAAAGAAATATTGTGGATCATATCAGGAAATATCCCACTTCTTAGTATGTAAAGATTGATAATCAAAGACCATATAGTATGATTAAATCTATTCTAATACCAATTTGGAAATGGAAGATTCTTTACTGGGAAATTGTCATAGTTCTACTATATAAACTTTGTAAAAATGATTCTATTAAGGTTATTTTGGATCAAATCACAAATTCATCACTTCTTCTCCCAATATGTGTGTTCAAAACAGTAGAGAATATGGAAAAGATATATATTCATAAAGTGGTTAAGTTTAATGTAGTTCCAACACCTATTATCTCTCATAGATATCCTCAACTTACTTCTTGGTTTTTCTTCTCATTATAATAGGCTTTTGAAACCAAGTTGACTATGAGAATGGAATGTCATCCTCATACAAATGGGTAGTAAAAACACATGGTTAAAATGTTGGAAGATAGTATTTGAGATTATGTCATGGTCATCAGTGGCTCATGGGAATAACAAATTCCTTTAGTTGAATTCCCGTATAATAATAGTTATTTTTCCATGATATATATGGATATGTTTTAGGCAATATATGGATGACTTTGTAACTATCCAATGTTTTGGGTGTAAATGGAATAAACATCACCAATTGGACCTATGATTTTCTATTATACTATAAAATAGATTTATATGATTATGGGTGAATCTATATGACCCATAGAAGATAGAAATAATATGGATTTAATCATTTTCCCAAATTATATTTTGATTTAAGTGGAAATTTCTTTCTAAAAGAGTCAATTTATTTGGACCATCATCATTTAGGAAGAAATAGAATCTAGAACCTCAATATGTGAGGCTATTTTATATTCTAGATCATTTCAAAAAAAATTCAAATTTATTGCATTTAATACTAAAATGAAGTGTTTCCATAATTGTTTACTTGTATCTTAACTGAAAATTTACCAGCTGGATCATAGTTATATGATTTTCTAGGATCATGTAACTCTTGAGTCTAATGTGATTTGTATCCCTGAACCGATTAAAATTATTGATATATAGGGAAATAACCTATGAGGGAGATCTATTTTATTAGTGTTATTATTACATCAATATGATTTCATTATAGATGAGACTTGGGAACTGGATAAATTCATGATAGAGTAATGGATGGAACTCTTCAAAGTCAAATCAAATCTCTAGTTTTCAAAGGATGGAAAGCCTAATAGTGAAGATAATATGACACGCCAGTTTTATTTAATTTCCACTTTTATTCTATTTTTTAGGTTATGGAATGGTTGGTGTAAGTCACAATATATTTTGGGATGGATTTACAATATTTAGGATGTGATTTTAAGGGATTACAGTTTAAGAATGGTTAATGGAAACTCTATTTCTATTCCAGGAAACCATGTGATGTGAATATATGATTTATTGTGAAGAAACATGGTAAGCACGTGATTTTAAAATTTGTGCTTCCAAATGTTCTAATTTAGAAAATTTTTATAGTTATGATTCCCATGGTCGGTGAACATTTTTCTAAATCATGTGAACAAACCATGTGGCAACATAAATTGAATACTAAAAATAGACAAAAAACCCAAAATATAACCATAACCCATATTTTTTATTTCCAAAGCGAATTATCTTAACCCTTTCCCCACATATATGAATTTTTTGGGGATCTTTAACTTCCATACTATGTTATCGATAATTACATGAGATTTTGATCATAGAAATAAAAGGTAAGGGATAATTCTCTCAGTCTAATTTAAATATGCATTTTTTATACTAAACATAACTATAAAAAAATTTATGGTTGGATAAATGGGATAAAAAACAGTTTTGGTTCAAACATATTATGATTCATTAGATAAATGGAAGAAAGATTAAAAATATGTGAGATCATGTGAAAATACCTTATCTCAAATATATTCTATATAGGTGGTTTTTTCTCTTTTGACATTCTCTTGAATGTGAAGGATATTTAATTTCTAATATAAATTATTCCTAGTTCTAAATAAAATTATCATTTTGAAACTATACTAGATTTTTTACTCATAATATGGATTATGAAATGTGGGTTGTGTGTCATTTCCAAAAGTTGGTTGATGAAATGGTAATATGGTTTAACTAAAATAAATAAAGAAATTGATGTGTGAACATTACATAGTATGGTTATGGTGTGTTCATGTGAATTTTACATTATCTGTATGTACATAATCAAAGGGTTAGTTTAGGCCAATAGTTATCTCTAATTGACAACAAATTAGAGGAAGGATAACAACTTGAAAGAAATGGATATTTCATTTCATATGCATGGACATGTGCGTGAGAGACAGAGAGAGAGAAAATTTAATGGTTTTTTCGAGTGATTTAAAATGAATTGTTTATATTTGCTATGAGAATTGTATTTTTGATGATATACTCTTGAATTTCTTCTTTTTTTGTTTTATATATAAAATTTTAAACTATTTAATCTATTTCTTGTTGTATACATCAATTTTATAAAAATGGAGGGAAACCCAATTATTATTTTAGAGGAATGTGGAAAAGGCCTCATAGGGTTTCCCTAGTGGAATTTTATACTCACCCATGTATATTAATTTAGTTTAATATTAAGATTTTTATTTGCATGATATAGTAAATGGGATGGTTTAGTATTTTACATGTGGTGCTTCTTGATATTTTTATCATGGATATTAGAGATCGATCACTGGATTTAGTCATATTCCTGGATTCAAGGGTGGTTAGACTATGGTGGCTATGTTTCTATTTATTTTAGATTTTATTTTTTTTACTATTTCATTTTCTTCCACTATTACTTTGATTATTTATATTGTTGTAATTTCAGTAATTTTTTGGAATTGTGCATAATTTTTATTTCCATCATGGTTTTTTTATATTGTTTGGTTGTATTTATCTATTTTTTTGTGTTTTTAAAAGGGTAAAATATCCTCCTTCTTTATTTTTTTAACCATCAGCATTTATTTATAACCTTTGGTTTCAAGGAAATGTCATCTAAGTTCAATGGAACGTTATCTCTTTCCAAACCCATGGTTAGGTTCAGGTTGTTAAAATAAACTCTAACAACCAATAGAGTAAATCTTCCGTCATTTCCAATACATAAATTTACTTTACCTTTCATTTTTTTATGACTTATTTATGATTATATGATTATCAATAAAAATATATTCTGTAAGCCTAGTATTCAATACTTAGGAGTTATAATTATAGAAAAAAAAATTTATAACATTAACATATATATTCATAGAATAATTCTCTTTTATAAAATTTCTTAACCTTAGATACCAATCTTTATTTATATTATAGTTCATAATAATAACACTCTGAAACAATACTTCTGGATCTGATGCAAAAAGAACACTCTTTAAATACTTGATTTGAGGCCAACTATGAAAACCCATACATAAAAACCCAATAATTATGAATTTAAAAATAAGGTTTTGACGTTCATATATTTCTAGGATATTTTAGGTTTATTTTTTTATAGAATTTGGAAAACCAATGCATAAAAAAGTGTATAATTACACATGGTGTAAATTTCTTCCAAAAAAATGTCCTTAAATTTAAACCCTTCTTTCTTTTGAGAGGCTTGTTCTTATTTTTAAGAGTCATCATAATGAAAATATTAACATTTTTATAGTTACTACACATCCTTAGATCCTATTAAAAACATTATAAATTTTGGGATGATAAATACCAAGACCATTAAATGATATAAAATAAAGGGAACCCATTAAACAAGTAAAAAAGTATGAAAATCCTTGAAAATGTTTACCCTTATCACAATAAAACTTTGATCACATAAATAAAATATATCCACATGAGGAAATCAAAAGAAATACTTGGATGCCAATTAGTAATTATATTAAACCCATGAAGGTATCATGGGGAAGAAAAAAACTCATTAAAAAAATATTTGAAAAAAACCATTCATATATATTTGTTCATAAAAATTTTATACCTCATGAAATAAAAAATATATATATTAAAGCCATCTGAAATCATAAAATAGATATCAAAGAGAATCATATCAATAACCAATGTTAACTTGTAACACCAAAATATTTTTATAAAATAGATCTTTCTAATTTCTTTGATTTCTTATGTTATACCTGAAACCAATATAATTTTGAAAAATACGCAACACCATCTTAGCTTATGGTATACACAACACTATATGTGGATTGTTTTACACATAATTTGAAGTTCTTGGGATAGAATGTATTTCACGCAGGACTAAGTTTAAGTGAGTTTATAAAATAATAATATCACCCTTGATGCTTTTTATTAATTAAATATATATTAAATATATTCAATAAAATGTTTCAAATTCATCTTATATGTTTTATAGACATGATATACGAATAAATCAAATTTGTCAAATAAAATAAGTTTTTTTTCAAAAAAAAACAGTTTTGATGCCTTTTGATGGCACACCCATTTTAAATCTAGTTTTTGACAATTTGATAATATAAATATTAAAAAATATACTTTCTATTTGTAATAATGATATAAAATTTTACTTTGGATGAATTTTTTATATTTTTCTTATAACATTCATATTTTTACAAAGAGTAAAAATATGCTAAATTTTAATTGAAAACAACTTTTTCATCCAAATAATTTATATGGTTAAATTAAATTATTGAATGGTATTAAAGTATAAATATGATATATTTTTATAATTTAATATAATTTAATTCATTTTCATTAATTTTATATTGAATTAACATGTAAAAAACATTTCAATCTTTTGTTATGTTTTAACATCTAAACAAAAACCTGATTTCTTTCATTCCAGCAATGGGATCAATTTTTAATTAATAATTACAACATATGTGTTTTGAATTTGGAAACCGGATTCTATATTTTTAATAATTGGGTCCAAATTATTTTAGTAATTAATGTTTATTTTTTTGATATTATGATTAGTAACTATGGTAATTTTTATTCGATGTATTTAAAGGTAAATCAGGTAAATTAGTGTAACAAATATTATTATAAAGTCAATAAAATTATCCAAAAACCTGAAAAAAGTAAAATTTTAGCAATAAAATTATACAATTAACTTATTAGGTTCAAAACTGATTCATTTAATGTCCACTTGACAATGCAACTGATATAGATATTAAAAAATCAATGAAAGTGACAAAATGTAAAATTCACATTTCTTATAAGTATGATAATTTAAATATAGGGACAACCAAGTGATATATTTGAAAATAAATATTCCCTGGAAATATAAAATAATTCCATACAACATGGTAATTTATTTTTAATTTTTTTGAAATAAATAATAACTTTAAAGTCTTATTCAATGATGATGTACAAATTAATTTATTGATGATAAATCAATGAAACAATTTTTATTAAAATCCTAATAACCATAAGAAGGTCCACAGATATGAAAAAATATTATTGGTTGAGTATATCTGGACCATAATAATCCAAAGGTCAAAGTAGTGACCATTTAGATCTTTATATAATAGATTATTTCCTTTATATTTTTTCATTTAAAGTAATTTAAATGTTGTCACATTCATACATTAATAAATATAACATTTTTACTATTTGATTTTATATCAGATAAATTTTACTACATATATCTTCATGAAATATATTAAATTTATTATCATTATATCATTTTATTTTTAATTTTTATTCAACAAATAAGTATATTAAATAATTACCCAAAATCATTGGACTAATTATTTTATTAATGGAGATATCAAATAATTGTTATTAAAAGTATTGAAATGAAGGTATTTTTTGATAATTAATATGTAAAATGTATTTTTTTGATACCCTTGAAATCATATTAATATAATAAAATATTTTTTTTGATTTTAAATTGTCATA
Source organism: Viscum album (assembly GCA_963277665.1). Lineage (NCBI taxonomy): Eukaryota > Viridiplantae > Streptophyta > Magnoliopsida > Santalales > Viscaceae > Viscum > Viscum album. The sequence goes on from OY728154.1 coordinate 22,089,503, forward strand.
TTATTATTTTTGAAAATCAATAAATTGAATAGTGTTAAAATTGACACTATTGATTGTTTATCAAAATAGGGTGTTATTAAATTATTTTAAAATAATAAATAATTTTTGAAAATATATAATAAATATTATATGGTAAAATATGTTATAACTTATTTATTTATGATCTATGTAAAATCAAATAAAAAAATATTTTACCCTTTTAATATTGAAATATTTGTTACCCTAGTTAAAATGAAATAGAATAACTAAGGGTTGAATTGGCAATATAAGTTTTTAATGGACATATAAACTTGCCTAAAATTTATTTTTTGATGATGTTACAACCCTATATCATCTTGGATTCAAAATTGGGACATCTTAGAGCTTTTTATTGGGGTTTATTGTATTATAAATTAATATTTTGGAGGTTTCCAAAAGTTCCCCTTACCCAAATTATAAAAGGGAACATCCTCCCTCATTTCTCCATAACTCATTAAACCTAAAAGTTCATCCATCCCCTTCCCATTTATCTTCTCAACTTCTCTAGTTAAATTATTAATTTAATGATATTCTCAAAATACCATCTCCGGTTCCATTAAGAGGAGATCTGAAGAGAGCTTATCAAATAAGATGTAATCTCCTCTACTGATTCTTTCATATTTCATTCTTATTCTATATCCACATCTTGAGTTGTTTAATTATAGACTAACAAATCCAGTATCAGATATATACTGAGATGTTATTATAATAATAAAACACCCATATTCCACTTTTTATCCTTCATAAGAAAAATGAAATCATCACTCGTGCGTACCTACGGCTTACCGTCTCCACATTGTGGTGTAATTTTGAATTCAATAATAGTTTATTTGGATGGGTATAATGATGAGTATAATGGATTTAAATAGTGAATATAACATGATAATTATTTTTTATAATTAATCTTCCATCCAATTCCATACCATTTAACCATTAAGTGAATGATATCATCACTCATGCATACGTCCGGCCTACGGTCTCAACGATGCGATGAGATCCATTCTCCACATTAACCATTCAGGAATTATTAAAAAGTATATATAATAAATAATAATTAAATATATGCCATAATAAGGCTACTAGATTTATTTATATTTATATATGTTATTTGCTTTCTTCCATGCAATTCAATAAAGAAATAGAAACAATGTTCATGCTTGCGTACAGTTTACCGTCTCCATGAACGGGGTATTCTATTTCATTTATATGTCTATTACATATATTCATATATTGAATATTTATGATATATAAATAATGATTTACATTTTTTTAAGAAATTAAATCATGATATAAGAAATAATATCAAGAACAACAAGTCAAAACACATACGATAAACAAAGCAATTAGTACCTGAACTGTTGCATTAACGTGGAATTGTTAATAAACTAGTAATATAAAATCATAAAAGATTCATATATTATATCATAAATATTATTATAATTCTGGAATAAGATAATAATATGATTAAAATAATTATACATTGGTTTTGGACAGATACTGAAGAAATTAGAACTATGGTAAGGGATAATTTTTTAATCTCATTTTTATTCAAGACTGTTTATACATAAGTATTTTATGTGGTATAATTATCATCCACATTAATAATTCATAATTATGTTATATTATTTATATTATTATATAATTTTTTAAATTTAATTTTATTTTTTGGTGAATTTTTATTAAACGGTATGAATGGAATATTTTGTTGTTATTCTATTTGAGGCACTTTCTGTATTTTCTTTGAAAAGCATGAGGAGAATGTTTTTTAACTTATACAGATTGAACGGATTTTAACATCTTCATAAATACTTATTTTCATGAAGCTTACTCTACATTATTCCAAGTATATTTTAAACTAAATTCATTTACTTTAAAATTGCGTGGCATTTTGAGAAAATAAAATATTTTTGAAAAAGAATGGATATTTTTCCCCAGAATTCAATTGAAGTGTTTTTTCAAAATTATTTTCTATATAAGATGAAATAGGGTTATGTTTCTATCCCTATTATTAATTTGATTTTATTGTGTTTATGATGGAATTAGTTTTATTAAATCCATTTATTTTATATGTATTATTATGTAATGATGTTTAAGAAATCCCTTTTTTGTTCTTGGGTTATTCTATGATGAATGGTTTATGTTTTTATGGAATATGTAAGAATTATTTCATTATGAGATGGATGAGACCTATATCTCCATCCAATGAATTGAGTAATGATTTATATATCATGAGATATATATTAATGGAATGACAAGTAAATCTAGTTCAGTAATACATGGCTAGAACGGTACGTAAATTTGGTACAGTAAAACATCACCAGAATGACAATGAAACCTGGTTCAGTAATGGACTTTTTCCACTATGATGGTCTTGTAAGAAATTATTTAGATACTATGGAAATGATATTATGTTATTATTTTTTTAGACCCAATTACATGTTTTATTCCTATGATATTTTATCATGTTTAATGTTATTTTATGATCTATGCCTTATGAACTACCATGATTTATTTGATGGATCAAGATTTTGATATTTAACCATTATGTTCATGTTTTTTTACATTCTTATGTTCAAGGTTTGATTTATGTTCTCCATTTATAAACTTACTGAGAATTTGGGCTTACCCTTTTTATGTTTTCTTTTCCCCAGGATAGAAAGAAAGGTTTTAGGTAGGAAAAAAGTGGAAGATTTTTATGGGAGATGTTAAATATCATTTACAATGTTATAAGATTATGTTCCGAATTTCCAAATACACTAAACTAATTTAGTCTTTGGGTTTATATTTGTTTTATTTATTAAGTGTTCCATAAAATTAATGTAATGTTTATATATGAAAATATTTGATCTTTACATAACTCATGTTTAACCTTTCTCAGAATAACTAATGTAGGGTTAATTCAATAGGAGAAATATACCCAGTTATCTCTCTTAATTTTCACCATTTAAGACTAAATAATTACCCAATATATTGGAAAAATATATATTAGGAACACCCCTCATCATATATAATGTCTGAAAACTATAAAATGAATAAAACTCATAGGTCCTACATTTCAATATAAAACCCATAAAAATCATTATTCCTTTATAGATTGATTAACCTATGCAATATAAATGGGTTTCAGGTCAATTTCCTTAAAATTTCATCTTCACAAACCCATGGAATGATTATGAATGAATTCAATAGAAAATATCCTCAAAGAAAAATAATAATTAATTAAACAAAATTATATATATGGAAAAACAACTTTTGTAAAATAATTTAAAATGTACATTGGAAAACAAGAAGCAATATCCTTCTACTTTGGTAGCACTTTATGAATAAAAACAAAAATTACCTAAAAATTTAGGGAAATAAATTTATTTGAAAATAAATGGAAACTTGGAAAAGAATCAAGATAACTAATAAATGAAAATGGTAATAAAATCTATACATGTTGTATACATTAAGAAAAATATTCATTTCATATTTTGTAAAAAAAATAAATGTGAGTGAAAAAGAAGACCAATAAAAATATTATTTTTAATAATTTATAAATAAATTAAAGGGAAGTAGAAAATAATTTTATCAAGAATTTAATATTATATATGAAATACCCATGTTAATTTATTGAAAATGTACTTGTAATATAAAGAGTTTAAAATGATTAAAAAATGGTTTAAATAAAAATTCCTTAAAACTCTTAAATTAATTTTTTTTTAAAGAAATAATTTAAGAAGGAACTAAAAATAACTTGATTACAAACTAATTCTTGAAATTATATGTAAAATATGTTTTATATACTCTATATATATGAATAAATTTGAATCAATCAAAACATGCCTAAAAAAATAAGTTTGAGATTAGAAACCCTTACAACTTTGGTAATTCTTGAATAAAAATACATAAAATGAAGGAAAATAATATGATTCTATAAAACCAATTATATTTATTATATAATATATAAAATTTAATTAATATTTTGGTAATTAAACTATATAAAATTAATAATGGTGTGTAGCATGAAATAGGTCTCATGGGATTGAAATTGAGACCAAGAACATTTAAAAATACCTTAAAAGTTTAAGTATGAATCGATCAATGTAGTTTTTATGTGAAAAAAAATGTAAAAACACATAAACAAATTTCGAATAAAACATAAAAAAATTGTTCATAACTCACATAATATTTTCATAATATATTCAACTAAGAAAAGATATATCTGAATGAAAGGAAATATAGTTAAAAATACCATTACGAATTTAGAAACTTTTGAATCAAAATTTCAATGAATGATAGAAAATTAAAATATATTTAAACCACTTAAATTTTAGAAAATTTATGAAAATATATGTCAATATGGTATTATATTCAACATACAAAGTAAAACATGTAATGAAAATGGATTGACTATTATAGAAAGAAAATTTTGATGATAAATCCTTTACCTAAAGTCCCATCTAGTTTTGTACATTATTAAAATAATGAATAATGAAATTATATTAGTTATATAATTTCATATTAAATTTAATAATTTTAATACTCTTATTGTTATTAAATTTATTGAATTTATTTCTAGGTTTTATTTGGTCAATAAGATTATTAGGTTTATGTCAGATGTTTTGTGGTCGTTATATTCAAAATTTCAAAATAACTTTGGTACAATAACCATGGTCCAAGGGGTTAAGGATTTGATGTTTGTATAATCATAAAAAATTTTATAATTATAATTTTTATACATTAATTAGATTTTTAGAACCACCCATATAAGTAAATCGTGAAAACTGATGAACTTCATTTTTTGGAGACAATAATCCATACGTACGCATGAATGGTGTTTTAATTTTTAGAATGGGTAAAACAGAAATAAATTATACAAATTTTTTTCTTTAAATAATTATAATAATTTTATAAATATCATATTTATTCAGTAAATCCATACTTATTATTATTCAATAATTGATAGATGAAAAATTAATCACATCCCTTCGTGAAGATAATAGTCCACATGTACACTTGAGTGAAATTATTGATTTTTATCAGTTGGAAGTGTAAGAATATAGATAATATATTATACTAAAGGAATTAAAATAATTTCATAAATATCATATATATTCATTAATTCCAACCATATAACCAGCCTTGTGATGTTCTAATGAAAAACGAAATATAATGCTTCAGGGAGGTTGTAGTATGCACTTACCCACGAGTGAAGTTTTCATTTCCCATGGGATGGAAAGGTGGATGAAAATAGTAGTTTCATTATCATTAAAAAACATAATTATATTTAATATAATTATATAATTTTTTATAATGTTTATAACAAATTTCTACGGAGGTATAATTGGAAATAAACTAGAAATATTTTGGCTAGGTATTATATCATATCCTTGGATAACCTCTTTGGACTGTGCCTTATGATTTCTAAGATTGGTAATTTGAGAAGAAAAGGAACTATAAGATGTGGGGAGGAAATTTTTGGAGATGTTTTGTAATATCATGGTTGAGATAGAGTGCTAAAAGTGTGTGGATAAATGAGGAGAGGATGTTCTATTTTATAAGTGGGGGGAGTGTCACTCTTGTGAATATTCTATGATTTAAAATAATATACATTCATTTTCATGGAAAAGTGGTACCAAGGAAACAGAATTTCAATGATAAGAAACGTTAAGGTTTTAATTCACTAAATAAACCGTACATAAAAATTTATAGGGATATATAAATATTATCTCTTAATATAATCCTCTCATTAACCCTTTTTACTCTTACAGTGATAACTTAATTTTTTTCAATGGTAAATTATTTTTATAAACCAAATTGAAATTGGAATTACTACCAAATTTGAACAAGATAGTTCCAAATCTAGAATCTATTTTCTATTATAGAATTTTTATAATTAGTATAAATTATTTTTAAAATATTTTGGAAAAACCCAATGAAAAACAATTTTTTGAAAAATACTTATTTAAGTGTAAAAATGATTTTAAAATAAAATTATCCATATTATTAATTTTCATGAGTTAAATTGGATTATAATTAAAAAAATAATGTTAAATGGAATTTTAATTATTTGAAAACTTAATGGAAACTTCTAACCATATTATTGAATGAAAATATCCAAAAATAACGTTTTTATTATAATAAAATATAACATGACTTCCAAAACCTCAAGAAAGAGTTTAAAAATTAAAAATAATGTTTCTAAAAGATTTATATTACTTACTAGAGATATATGATGTCTTGAAAATGGTTTTATAAATTTTTAATTCAATATTAAATCATGTTGATGTTATAAAAGTTATTGTTTTTGAAAAATTAGTATTTTCTCTATTCACCCTAAAAAATCAACCATTTCAGAAAAATACCATAAAATAATAATAACATAATTTCTATATTTTTTTTAAAAATAACGTTTATTTCATCAAATAAAATTTCTAAAAGTTTTATAAAATTAATCTAATATCCACGCAAAAAAACCATAAAACAAATTTGAGAAAAAAATATTTTTAAAGCATAAAATGAATTATTTCTCATTCCCATCATAGTAATAACAATTATATAATTATTAATTTATTTGATTGAATAAATTATAAATAAATATCCAAAAATAATTAATAAATAATTATTAATTTAATTTGTTAAAATGAAAATGCATTATTAACTAAAAACAATTTTATGAAAAATATCACTTTTAACCATTAAATGATTTTATATTCATTTCTAAAAAAATATAGTTAATGTATAAACGATTATTAATTAATATTATTTAATAAAAAATTATTTTTAAATAAATTTAATAATCTACAATGTTAATTTTATCTTTTAAAATAAATATATACAATATTAATAAAACTAGATTTTATCGAAAAATGGACCGTTTAAAAATTAATTTTTCTGAACATATATAATTTAATTATTATAATTGAGAAATTATATAAAATAAATTTGTAAATAAATATTTATTATGAAAATATTTCTAATAATTTTTTAATTTTATTTCTTCTATTCATACTCATCAATTTAGTAGCTGGGTTATGATGGTCATATTTAAATTTTAATATTTCTATTTTGTACCATGTTTTTTATGCTTGGTGTTACATGTAGTGCATAATATTTAACATATTATTCATTTAAAGGTATGAAAACAAAAATCTTATGGGTTATATTCTCAACCTCATCTGGATGAAATTGGGACCTTATATATTTATCTCATGTCTGATGAAAAGAGTTTAAAACATTTTTAGAATCACTTTTAAGGAGAGGAAGATAACTATACATAAGTGTCATGAAATAGGGATTATATTTTAATTTTTTATGAACCTTTATTTCAAGGATTATATTAGTAAACATAATATTTAATAAATATTTCCTAAACCATACATTAACCCAAATGGAATTAATATTAGTGAAAATGTTTTGAGAATCATAACATGATAGTTGAGATATATTTTTCATATATTGTTCAATATATTTATCTTCCTTTTCCCAAATGAATCATCAGACCAATAAGATAGAAAATATAAGTAAATATACTTACTTTATTTATTTTCACAATTTTTTCCATTGATTGTATTTGGAGAAATTTCACACCTCTACGTCATCTCTTATTCTAAATAAGAAATAAAGTTAGTGCATTTTTCATCTCAAAAGCACTAAAATTAACTTTTAATGGATCATAATTTTACAAAAAAAAGATGAAAAATTATTACTCAAGTTTATATCCATTTACCAAATCAAAAATGGTTAAGAAAGGAATGAATAAACCATTACATTAATAAATAATAATTGAATCTCCAAAAAATAAAAAATAAAACCAAAAGTTCAATTTAAATTATACCATAAATAACTATACTTAAAACACTTAAAAATATTTTAAACCAAAATTAAATCCCAAAGATTAGAAAGATTTTATTGCATATTATTCGAAGATCAGCCTATTATTTTTCAAAACAATTTTAATTACACAAAAAGTCAAATACCAAAAATATATATTACCAATTCATATATTAGCCTAAATACGATAATATTTTCCATAAATAACTTAAATTACTATAAATACACAATATAAACATATATTATTTTAAAATATTACTCAAATATGATTCATCAAAAAAATTAACATACTAGCATTAATATTCGGTTCACCTTAATCATATAATTTGCCCCCAAAAAATTGAGAAACTATTATCTAATTAACCTTATTTGCCTCATCATTAAAAAAAGTATTAATACTAAAGGTTGTATATACCTTTTGTGCCCGACATAATAATATTATTTCCAAATATACTTTCATACTAAATAACATGTTCAACCTAAATTTTACATATACATAAATCATTAATTCTTCTTAAAACAAAATAAATGACTCCCAAAATATCATTAAACATCTTAAACCTCAATCACATAAAACCACAAAAGGGGATCTATCACTTTAAACTTATGATAGAAATAATAATTTTTACCAAATTATGGTATATAAAGATCTTAGAATATTCTAATCAAAATTATCCTAACCACTAAATCTATCTAAACCTTTTATTGGATACGAATCATAACACCCTGAAACTGTACACTCATATCTAGTTCTAAAAATATACTCTTCATATTTTGGTTTTGATGCCAACTATTAAAACCCATACATAAACTACCCATATTTATGAATTAAAAAACAAGGGTATCACATTATTATATTTCCAGTATCTTTGAGGATTACAGTTTTAGAGAATTAGAAAAACCATTCCAAAATAAAGTTGACACTTCCAAAAATATTGCATTTCTTCTACAAAAAAAGGTTCTTAAATTCACAAAAATGTTCTATTCAAGAAACGTTTTATTAATTTAAGATAAGAAACCATAAAAAACATTATTCAACATTATATATTATATACACTATATTATATCTGATAAAAAAAGATTTGAAAATGTTGTTTTAGAAAAAGAAAACTGGGTGAGGGTTATAAAACAAAAGAAAACCCATTAATCCATAGAAAAATTTGTAAACCCAGGAAAATATTTACCATTTTTTCATAATTAAACATTGAGAAGGATAATAAAACATATAAACATTATAAATTGAAATTTTTATCAAATAATTCCTTTGAAACCCCTTAAAATCATAGAAAATCCATGAAAGCTTCATGAAGAACATAAAACTGATTAATATATTTCATTGAAAAATAATCATTTCATCATTATAAATTTATAATCATTCCTACATCATGATATCAAAATATTTCTATAAAAAACTCATTAAATTAACTAAATAGGTATCTTGGAGCATCATATTCTTAACCTATTTTCACTCATGTTTAGGTTCTGTCAGAATACCTGAAGCCCAGTTAATTACATAGCAGTAACCTACCAAGTTATCTCCCTCTTTATTAAATTTTCTTGACTAACCATTACAAAAATAATTAGATACATATATCATGGGATCCTTAATCATAATATATAATTTAAAATAAACATAATATAAAAAATCATAGGTTTTTAATTTCAATATAAAAACAAAGGTTACCATCATTCCTTTATATCCTGATTAACTTATGGAAAAGAATTGGGCTTCAAGTCAATTTCCATAAAATATCATTAATAGTAATCCATATAAATAGCACAGATGGAATCATTATAAAATATTCCCAATAAATAAAAATATTAATTTTTAATAAGTTGAGATAGGTTAAGTCACTATTTGAAAATAATTTTAAATATACTAATGAAAATAAGAAGAAATATCATTTTATTTTTACAAACCCTTTATAGAGAAAAACTAAAATTTCATAGAACATTGGGAAAATTATTTTCGCTTAAACACCATGGGAACATATAAAATATGTTTAATTATAAATAAATCATATGATGGAAGGAAAATATATCCATGTCATATATATTAATAAAACATTAATTTCACACTTTTTTAAAGTCAAAAGAGTGTCATATGAAAAAGGATTGAAGATATTTTGTTTAATTAATTTATAATAATGAATAATATAGTAAAAATATCTTAATAAAAAATTAAAGTGTATACAAATGCATCCCTAAAATAATTTTAAAAGAATATACATGTAAGATAAAGAGTTTAAAATATTTAAAATGAGGTTTTAAAGAAAACCCCTTATAGATTTAAAAATCAAAAACCGTTTTTAAGAAAATAACATGAGTCAGAACATAAAAAAATTAGTATAAAGATATTCATTATATTACATGTCAAATATTTTTTATTCACACCTTATAAATGAAGATAGTTTCATCAATAAAAACATGTCTCAAAAATATGGTTGAGATCAGAAACCCTTATATCTTATTTTATTGCATGAATCAAAATCCAATGAATGATGAAACATAATTTGATTCTACAAAACACTTGATGTGAATGAAAGAATATGTCAATATAAATTCATGTATAATTATTTATATTATATAAAATAAATTATAGTATAGATTATGAAAAATATCTCAATAAATTGAAATATAGACCAAGAAATAAATCCATGTGTCTAGATATACACCACACAAAAATAAAACTTATGGTGAAGAGTTCATGAGTCTCGATGGAATGAAATTTAGAAGAGAAGTATATTACATTAACTATCGTCTAACTTCATAAATTCTATATATTTGGAATAACAAAATTAAATTCATAAATTAATTTCGTAAAAAATAATTTTTCATCCCCTTATTATTATTCTTTTTTATTTCATTTATTAACATTTTTTAATTACTACATCAGCGAAGTTTATATTGGACGTTTGGTGTTCGTTCCGTTCATAATGTCAACATAACATGGGTGCATTGGTTGGGGAAAAGGGGTTCATGATTTTATTATCTAAAAATTATTAAACATGTTATAATTATCATATTTATATATTTAAAATACTTTCAAAATTTTCCATCTAATGTGGTCATTAAAAATGAAGAACATTATTTCATGGAGATGGTAGTTAGTATGGACACATTAATGTAATTTTCAATTTATTAATAGATTAAAATGTAAAAAAGTTGTTTTTTAAAATTTTTAAAATTATAATTATATTATAAGACTATTATTTTTTCATTAAATCCATCCTTATAAACAGTCATGTAATTTGTAAATGAAAAACAAATCACATCTCTACGTGGAGGTGGCAGTCCAAACATACACACGAACGATGTTATCATTTTATACTCGATGGAAGGATAATGAGGTAGATAATATGTAATATTTATCAAATAATTAATATATAATAAATATCATACATATATCACTATTATATATTTATAACCTATTATTTGAGTTAGTTTTAAAAAATGAAACACATCGCTTCATGCGGGTGGTAGTCCACACCAACGCACGGGTAAAGTTATCTTTCCCTATAGGATTGAATGGAGGTAGAAAAAGTTTGTTCCATAATCAAAAAAAACATTTATTTATATTTTATATAAATTTTTATTTATGTTATAATGGTTATAATAGACTTATAATGAAGTATAATAACAAAATAGACATGAAAGGGCTCGGTTAAGGCTTTTACATTCTCCTTGGATAACCGTTGGATTACACCTTAAGCCTTCTAGGATGAGTCTTTTGATAAGAATAGTACTAGGATATGGTTAGGAAAGTTTGGTTGGTATTTTGGCATATATTGGTAGATTTGGAGTTCTAAAATCATTTGGAGAGATGATGTGGGTATGTTCCCATCAGTAAGTGAGGGGAGTGGCACTCTTCAAAATATTCAATGTTTCAAAATATTATAAACTTATTTTCATGGGAAATTGGAACCAAGAAATGCCATTGGAAAATATAGTATAGGTTAATGTAAAAAACACTCAATTAATCATGTTTAGACAAGTTTTAGCAATAAATTAATCCTTATCTTTTAGTTTAACCCACCATGTTAACCCTTTTTACCTTTATTGTGATAATAAAACTTTTTACCATGGAAACTTATTTTTATTAAAAAAATGAAATTGAACTTATAAAAAAAATTATTTTCTGATTCCAAAAAATTAATTCATTTTCAATGACTGAATTTCCCAAATTTTCATTTATTTGTTTCATATAAGTTCTCAAAATGAAAAAAAATATATTTTTAAACAAATACTCATTTTAATCTTAAAAATAATTTTTCACTAAATTTGTTAATCTGGGTTATTATCATGGATTTTATTAGATTATAATTTAAAAATAATAATCTTATATAAACATTTTATTAAGAATAAACTGAATTGAAACTTCCTACCACACAATTAAATTCCAAAATCCAAAATTAATTTTTTTAAAATAAAATATAATTTAACTTCCAAAAAGTAATTCATGGGGTTTCAAATTAAAAATAACATTTTTAAAAGATTTATTTTCATCCTAAAAAATATATTTAATTAATAAAAAAATTAATTAAATTTTAAGTCATGATCACGTCATAATGATGTCATTAAAGTAAGGGCATTTGAAAATTTATTGTTATCACTATTGACCCAAAAAAAATAAACCATTTCAGAAAAATCTAGAAAATATCATCCTATGATAATTATGATATTTTGATATCAAAATTGAAGTAATTTTTATTAAATGAAATTTATAATTGTGAAATAAAATAATTCTAATATCCACAGAAAAAATGAATTAAACCCATTTTTAGAAATAAATTATTTTGGAAGAAAAAAATTGAATTTATTCTCATTCTTTACTTAGTGACAACCATTAAGTAATTTTAATTTATTTCATTCACTATATTATCAATAAATTTTATAAAATTAAATATTAAATAGTGATTAATTTAATATATTAAAATAAAAATTGATTTCACACTTAAAAATAATTTTCATTAACAAATAACTTTTTAGCATCAAATTATTTTATCTTTATTTATAAAAACATGATAATATTTTTATTAATGGTTATTACTTAGTTTAATTATATAAAAAATATTTTCCAATAAATTTAATACCAGAAAAAGGTAAATTTTCCTTAAAACTATAACATATAAAATATATAGAATCCCCTATTTTATAAAAAATTACCACTTTAACCTTTAATTATTCTTAATATTATATGATTTAATTCTTATTATAGATTAATTTTTTCCTATATATTAGTAAAAATGTAGTAGGAAAAATATTTCTATATATCTCTAATAATGTGATTTCTTTAATTTAGATCCACTAATAAAATGGCTAGGATAAAACAATTATATTTTATTAATAATATTTCTATAGTATATCATCATTTTTTTAGCATATATGTTGTGTATGGTATGTATTATTGAACATATTTTTTGTTTAAGGTATATAAATTTAAAAATTATGATGTTTTACTCCCTCCCCCTAAATAAATATATACCTCACAATTTTATCTAAATGTATGATAAAATGTGATTAAGAAATTTTTAGAACCAGTTTTAAGGAGGGGAAGATAAATAGACATAGGTGGAAAGAAATATTGATTATATTTCCCCCTAAGAATAAATTTTATGTATTATTTTAGACATAGAAAATTTTAATTTCAAAAATACTTATTAAACCATACATTTACAATAATGATACTCAAATTAGTGAAAGTGTTTTGAAAAGAACACCATAACAGATAAGTGATAGTTTTCACATATGAATTGATATATTTGTCTTCCCATTTCACAAATATTCATTTTAAAGTTAATATAGAGAACATGATGAAATATACATAATTGATTTATATCCACAATTTCATCTTTTGATTATTTTTTGACCACTTTCCCACCTCTATTTCATCTCATATTCAAAATAAGAAATAAACCTAATAAATATTTCATGCATGAAATACTAAACTTAACATTAAATGAAACATATGATCAATAAAAGGTTTAAAATTCATTCCCCTTGTTTCTATCCATTTTAAAAAACCAAAATGTTTATCATGATTATGAATAAACCATTATATGACTAAAAACTAATTTAATCTCAAAAAACTCAACAATAACTCCCAAAGTTAAACATAAATCATTCTATAAGTAACTAACCATAAATCTATTCAAAATATGTCACACAAAAAATAAAACCTAAATATGATAAATATTTGATCAAATATTATTCCAATTTAAACCTACCATTTATCTAAAAACAATATTAATTACTCATAAATTAACATACCAAAAATATATTCCTTATTTATGTATTTTCCGAATTATGTTAATCATTTATATAAATTACTTGAATTACCATAAATAAATAATAAAACCATACATGAATCCAAAATATTACTCCATTTTTAGTCCTATAATAATTTCAAATACTAGTGTAAATTTTACATGCACCTTAATCATATAATGTTCCTAAAAAATGACAACCCTTTATCAAATTAACCACAATTACCTCAACAATAAAGAATATATTAATCCTAAGGGTTATCTATAACCCAATATAATGACATTCTTCCAAAATATTCTTCATTATAAATTAAAAGTTAAAAAAATTACACATACCAAAATCATGTATTCTACATAAAATATAATAATTTTATCCCCAAATATATTAAATTATCTTAAACCAACATCACATAAAAGCATAAAAGGGTATTTATGCTATTAAATTTATGATCAAGATAAAATATATAAACCAGATATGGTATCAAAAATTCTTAAAATATCCTCATCATAATCAAACAAACCTATAAATTTATCTAATACCTTGCTATAATACCAAATATAACACCCTAAAACCATACACATTGATCTGGTTCTAAAAACATACTATTTTCATATTGGCCTTAATGCATCAATGAAAACTCATACATAAAAAACAAATAATTATAAGTTAAAAAATGATTAAATTTATTATATTTAAAGGATATTTTTGGTTTAGTGTTTTATAGAATTAGTAAAACCATTACATAACATAGTGGACACTTCCAAAAAGTCTTCATTTTCCCTTCAAAAACATGTTTTTAAATTTACACCCATGTTCCACACAATAAACCTTTTCTTCTTTTAAGAAGAGTAACTGTAGTATAAATATTGACCTTTATATACTTCCTACACATAAATTTATCCTATGAAAAATATTTGAAAATTTTGGATGAGTAAAACAAATATTAGAAAAGGATATCAAAATAAAGGAAACTAGTTAGTCTAATAAAAAACATGAAACCAATGAAAATGTTTACCATTTCTCATAATAAAATTTTAATCAACCAAATAAAACATATCCACATGATAAAATCAAAATATTATTAAAAAATGCTTTTAAACCCATTAGGAATCACTATAAATCCATGAAATCATTATTAGGAACATGTAAACTCTTGAAAACATTTCTTTGAAAAATAAACATTTTATCCTTATAAGTTCATAAATTTTCCTTTCCTTTTAAAATCAAAAGATTCCCAAAAATATCCTTTATAATCATAAAATAGGTATCTTTAAGAATTATTTTCATATATCACATTCACCCATGTTTAACTCGTGTTATAATAATTGATTCCCTATAAATTCCATATGAGTAAATTACTGGGTTATCTCCCTCATTTTTCAACTTCAAATACAGAATAATTACCCAATTAATTGAATGTTATAAATTCAGATCACCCATAATCATATATAATATCCATGAACTTTAACATGAAAAAAATCATAGTTATTATATTTCATTGTAAAATGAATAATATCAACCCTCATTCCTTTATATCTTAACTAACCTATGTAAAAGAAATCGATTTCATGTTAATTTCATTAAAAGAATAGAATTAGATATATAGATAAAGTCAATGGATATAATCGTGGGAATATTTTCCTAATGAAGCATAATAATAATTTAAAATATTTTTACATAATTGAAAAATCATTTTTAAACATCATTTTAATTATAAATTAGAAAAAAATAATAAATATCATTTTATTATTGTAAACATTACAAAGTAAAACTAAAATTTTATAGATTAATGGGAAAATGATTTTATTTTATACCCTAGGGAACTTAAGAAATGATCTCAATAATAAAAAATTTATATGATTATTGTAAAATATTTTCTTGTCACATATGTTAGAAAAAACATTATTTTCAATATTTTTCAAATAAAGTCAATAAAGATTCATATAAAAACATTTGAAAAGATTAATGTTAATAATTTGTAAATAAATTAAAATAAAGTATATTAGAACACTACAAAAAATTTAATTTTAGATAGAAAAATTAATAAAATAATTTAAATAACTTTGACTTTAAATAGAAAGAGTATAAAATAATTTAAACAATGTTTTAAAGAAAAATACATTATCGCTTTTAAAATAAAAAACCATTTTTAAAGAATTAATTTGAGAATAAAAATTAAAATACCATGTGTATAAATATATTTATGATATTATATGTCAATGAGGGAGTATATTAACTATATAAATTAATAAAGGTGAAATAATAAATACATGTCTCAATGAAATAAGTATTATATGAGAAAACCTTACAACTTTAGTAATGCTTAAATCAAAAGAAAATGAAGAAATTAACTTAATATGATTCTATTAAATCCTTTATCTCCATGAAATTATAGTTAAAAATATATTCATGTGGTAGTAACTAAACGATATAAAATAAATCATGGGGCTTAACCAGAAACATGTCTAAATAAAATTAAATTGAGATTAAGAACCCTTACAAATATCCTAACATTTTAAGTAGAAATAAATAAATGAAGTGATTATACAAAAATATATATATAACCACATAAAAAATATAAATAAAGCATAAGACAATAATTATTCATAAAACACATAGTCTTGTAATACCATATTCATTTAATAAATGATATATCCCAGTGAAAGGAAACTGTGCTAAAAATCCACATACGACTTTAGTAACTTTGGAATCAAAGGATCAACGAAGGATAAAACTTGGAAAATATTTTTAAACCAATATAATTTTTTAAAATTAATTAAAAAATAAATTAATATGGTATTATATATAACACAAAAAATAAAACATGTTTGGATAATGGCCTGAGTCTCAAAAAACGAAATTGAGATGAGAAATCCCTTTTTAAGTCTCATCTAGCTTCATATATTCTCAAAATACATAATAATAAACTTATATTAGTAATTTACATAATTCAATACATTTTACATGTTCCTAAACTTGTTATTATTCCATTTATTTCATTTAGTTTTATTTTTATTTAGATATTAGGTTGGTTAATTTTATATCGGATGTTTTTTGAGATCGTTCAGTTCATAATTTAAAAATTAATTTGGTTCATTGACTATATTCAAAGGTTCAATAGTTATAGTATAATTGTTGTATTAAAAAAATAGAATTATAATTTTTATATAACAATAATTTTTGAACAATCTGTTTAAGGAGGTCCTGAAAAATGAAGCATGTTGTTTCATGGATATAGTAGTATGTGCATACGCATGAATGAGGTTTTAATTTTTATAATAAATGAAAATGAAATAAAGTAAATAAAATTTTAAATTTATAGAATTATAATAATTTTATCAATATATTTTTTATTCATTAAATCCATGCATATAAAAATCCTCATAAGATGAAAATGAAAAATTAATCATAAGGTTTCGTAGAGATTGTAGTACACATATATACATAAGTTACATTATCATTTTCCATCAAACAAATGGTTAAAGTAAATATATTCTATTCTATTTATAGAATCATAATAATTTCATATATATCAAATATATTCATGAATTCTATATTTATAACCATTTAGGTGAGGTGATGGTGAAAAATGAAACAAAATGCTTCTTGTAGGTGGTAGTCAACACATACGCATGGAAAAATATTTCATTTCCCATTGGATGGAAAATATCTGGAAAAGGTCGTTATATAATAATAATAAAATTTAATTATATTTTATATACCTTTTTAACTATGTTATAATTTTTCTAATATACTCATACAGATGGAGAAGATGGATTATACTTGAAAGATTTTGATGAGGTCTGAAACATTATCATTGGATTACCACTTTGGATTACACCTTATGCCTTCTAAGATGGGACTTTTGAGGAGATCAAGACCTCAATGAAATAATTTGGATGGTTGTGGATGTATTTTGGTAGATATCATGTGATCTGGATTTCTCAAAGTGAATTTATAATTCTAGAGAGGAGGTACAATTTTATAAGTGAGGGGAGTGACACTTTTGTAAATATCCAATGTTTTAAAAAAAATATAACGTCATTTTCATGGAAATATGAAACCGAGGAAACAAAATTTAAAAGATAATATATTCTATGGTCTAGGTGAATTAAATTATCCATATTTGAAAAAGTTTATGGATATTTGAATCCTTGTCTGTTAGATTAACCCCCTATTAACACTTTTTTCTCTTATTGGGATAACATAACATTTTACCGAGGTAAATTATTTCAATGAAAAAAAATGAAATTGAAATTATTATAAATTATAATTTTAAAATTTAAAATATTTAATTCATTTTCTAGGATTCAATTTCAATAATTGACAAATTTTACATTTAATATAAGTTCACAAACTCTAATGAAAATATGTTTGAAGAAAAATACTCATTTTAAGAATAAAAACAATTTTACATCAAAATTATGAATATTATTGATTATGATCAATTTAATTGGATTATGATTAAAAATATATACTTTATAATAAATTTATCATTAAAAAACAAATGGAACCTTTCAACCAATCTATTAAATTAAAATGTCCCAAAATAGTTTTTTTATTTGAATAAAATATAGCTTAAGCTTGAAAAAGTCAAGAATGGATTTAAAAATTAAAAATTATATTTTTAATTGATTTTTTTTTAATCCATAAAAAAATATTTTTTTGAAACAAAATTTTTAAAAAAAATTAAGTCAGTCTTACATTATGATGATTTCATAAAAGTTACGGTATTTGAAAAATCGTTATTTTTACTTTTCACCCAAAAAATCACCCATTTTAGAAAAAATAAAAAATACACCAATATAATTTTGAAAACATGATGTAAAAAATTATTTTTATTTTACAAAATATAATGGTTGAAAGTGGAATGAACTATTTCTAATATCCATGCACAAAATTCATAATAAAAATTTTAAGAAAAAAATGTATTTTCAAAACATAAAAGGAATTTGTTCACATTTTTTCCTAGTAACGAACATTATTTGTTTATTAGTTTTTTATTGAATATATTATTAATTAATTTCATTATAATCATTAGTAAATAGTTATTATTTTAATTTATAAAGATTAAAATATATTGTGCACATAAAAATAGTTTTTGAAAAATATATCTTTTTTCTTTAAATTGTTTTAAACTTTAAAAAAATTTAATAATAAATGTATAAATAATTATTAATTAGTTCAATTTTATGAAAAATATTTTTTGAATAAATTTAATACTCTACAAATAGATTTTTTCTATTAAAATTAATATATAAAATATAAAAAAACCCGCTTTTATAAAAAAATCCATTTTAAACTTTAACTATTCATAAAATTATATGAATTAATTCTTATCACAAAATACTTATTTCTTAGTAATTAATCAATAAACGTATATTGGGAAAAAATTTATAAAAATATTTAAAAATGTGGTTACTTATATTCATACTCACCAATCCAATGGCTAGGTTATAACAGTAATATTAACATTGTATATCATGGTTTTTTTAAGCTCATTGGTGCATGTGATACATGATATAGAATATTGTATTCATTTTAAGGTATATAAACTAAAATATTGTTGTGTTACAATACCAACAAGAGACTCCAAATTTACAACAAATATAAATTCCCTAATCTACAATAAATACATTTATATGGCTAACATCATATTTTATACCTTTTCATAATGGAATTTTAATGAAAGTAATCCCATGAAAATGATGATCTCATACATAAATACCTTTAATGGAACATTATATATATTTTACTATTTAATTAGAACACTTTTTTTTATTCTCACCACTTATTTGTTTAGGTTGTACATCAATCCAATATTAACAAATATGATTCATAGATAGTTGAGTGGATACCTCTTTACCCTGATCTATCATATAGATGTAAATTAACATTATTCCTTTAGTATTCAAAATTTTACAGTTTCCCATCAATATATCACCCTAATTTCACAATATTATTTGGTGACCTAACTTATACGTTAACCATTCCCCCATTCTTTAAACAAGATAATCCATGGGCACCCTTCTTTCAAAAAACCTACCTATTTTAATGATCAGGGTGTTGAGATATGTTTTTTTTCTTGGAAATCATACATGTTATATGAGGGTTTTTATTAATATCTCATTATAATATATGTCACATGCATATTAAATCTGTAACTATTTCATTGCATGAAATATTTTTAATCTAATTTTGTATTCGTATGTCTATAAATGTTTCTAGTGATCCATTTTACAATCTATATTCCATCAACCAAATTAATATTTTCAAAATACATTAATCTGAAATTATTTACATAACTCAGAGTTTTTGTTACTCAACCATTATAGAATCCAGATATAATTACACAAATCCAAATTAATCCTATGACAAAGGTACATGAAACCCAATCATGTAAAGATTTAGAATTTTATAAAATAAATAATCTTCATAAGAGTAAGCATTTAGTTATAAGTATCAAACCCTCGCTTTTTTATACAAACCATAATAATCAATTCCAGTGAAAAATCTAACCCAAAGTCCCTTTACTTATGGTTCATTACCCAAGAGAGACTTCAATTCTATCATATCAATTACGCGTAATATGTATAAACTATACTCAACCTCTAAAATAAATCATATAATTCTGTAAAAATATATTTCAAGGTAGATGAAAAAAACATTATATTGTAACACCTATAATGTATAGCACGGTATGATAATTTTATAAGAAGAAATATAGCACAGAAATTAAAGAATTCATAGTATTCACATTTTTTGTAACCTAAGACACATTAAGAAGGAATAATTTAATTTTGGAATCAAAATTTTTTCCAGTATTTATAGATATTATCCCCATATTTATATGAACACATAAAATCTATAAGCCCGATTATATAATCATAATAAACACAAATCTCTAAATTATAATACTAGATACAATGTTTTTACTTTGTTCACTACAATAGGATAATCCAATAATCGTATGTCAATAATTTTTTAGTCATACCAGAATACCATATGCTTAACTGGATTTCATATATTAAAATTTTATTCCATGGTTAAGTTTTACCATACTCATTTCATTTATAATGAATTTAAGTAAAAGGCATTGCCTCTAATATATTACTTTCCTTAACTCCTCCTCACTCACTACTTTAAATGAATTCTCTCTCAATTTAATGACTTAAAGGCCCCTTACACATTTTTATGAAAACACTAATTTATTTTTGCCAATTTATTCTTAATATGATTCTCCAACAATCTCTGAATATTCTAGAATACTCATTATAAATGACCATGTAAAAATACTTTTTAAAATTACATTTCAAGTAAGAACTAATTAGATTCCTATTCACTATGAGAAATTATTTTATGTTCATATATTTTTCTTCATAAGATTGTTCATGATACATGGTTTTCTAATTTTCTTGTTTGTATGTAGTACTTACCCTATGAGAATAAACTAATGAAATTTTACATAATGGTATGATTTTTATATTTTTACTTCACAGAAAGATTTTCATCAGAATATGATCATTTCTATGTGATCTAGATATAGATATATGAGATGTACGTTTCTATCTCATATAGGTATATTGTTCATCTCTATCATACATAGTGTTTTCATAATCACAGACACTCATTTGTGTTACTAAACTTTTCATTTGACTGAATTTCAACGTCTCATTTTTTGTCTTTTAGTCATGTAATTGATAGACTAAATGAATATATTAATGTTTATTTAAAGGAATCCTTATGGTATATTTAAAGTCTTGGACCAATATTTTGTCATTATTGAAATTTGATGGAAAGAAGGCTTGGAGGCTCTATATAAAGATAGAGGTATGTGGGTTGCACCAGATAGCTAGTGCATGGAATTGGCCAGTTGGTTCCATATGAAAAAAAATATCTTCTCTACAGTAATATAATCATTCACTGAGGGGAGAAACACTGAATAGATGGTGTTAATTCCAAAGGTGTATCTTTTTTCTAGAAGTCCATCGGCCTGTCATTTGCTAGTAGTGTCTAGTCAGTGAGGATTTTCTATGACCTATGTTCTATAGGTATCACAATGGACAACCAGGGAGCTGAAATATATATCAAGAAGTGTCGATTCATCAGAACTTATAGTGAATTAATATTTGTAATAAATACCATAAATTTGGTCATATCTAGCTTCAGTGACCTAGAAAAATTCTAGAACCCAACTAGCTGTTTTAGAGACTATAAAAGGAGGGCCTTGGAGGATTAAATTTATATGGTGGAATTGATAAATGATTTCAATAAAATAAATTATTTTCTAATATAGAATATCTATAAATCACTATCCCTAATTCCAAGATCCAACTCCAATTCTCCTTCAATCTCAAAAGCCTCTCTCATTCTATCATCTCAAACTGTCTAAAATTTAACTTTTTATTTAAAATAGTCAAAACAACCAAGAAAAATCAAAATCACAGAGGGGAAAAAAGATAAATATTGATAGTTTTACTTGATAAAAATATATTAAAATCCGATGGTAGAGATCTTGTGTGGTTATAAAACTTTTTACTCACTCCTGGAGTTCCTTTCCTGACTAGAACATCTGTTGCGAAGTTATCTTCCTTGCACTTGTGTCTGATATGAATACTATGGTTGATATAACTTTTGTAATTCCTAATTATGTATTAAAAAAATACCATGTAGCACTATTATTTCCTATAATTAAGTGGACTAGTAATGTGTAATCAGATTCGTCATACATAATCTATAAATTATTCCTTGTACATAGCACAACACTACTAACCAAGGATCTTGCCTCTCCTCCCAAAGAATTATGTGTTAGGTAATAAGCATTAAATCCTATACAAACAGAGCCTCTATTATTTATTACTAAATAACTACCCTCATATCCCCAAAAATTCATGAACCATCCACATTTAATTTCACAAAACTAGCTGGAGGCTTCCATTTTATCCATTTACCTTGAGTGCCCCGTCTCCTCTCAATGGTGTAGTAAGTTCTTGGTAGTAGACTACTTAATGTGGAATTGCACACCCAAACATTAAATATAATTCCTACTTTAGCCACAAGGGTTAAGGTTCTTACTTGAATGAGTCTGGAAGAGAATTTTCTTCCTTCTATTACTTTATTTCTAGATTCTTATAGAATGTAGTAAATTGTGGAAAAAAATGATTACTCGAACGGTTTATTCCACGATTATTATTCCCTAAAACCAATTTTACAATACCTTCTGTATATTATAACCACTTACATTTAGACCCAACATGTTACTTACATTACTCTATATCCCCATAGTAAATTCACCTGAAATTAAAACATGCCTTGTTGATTCTTGTATTAGTGTAGTAAAGTAAAGGAAATGAGATTCTAAAACCACACTATTCCTCTATAAGTTTTTGTTGGTTGGAAGTGCACAATTTCATTCTCTAAATATGAAAAATCATTTTACCTAGAATTTATTTGAACCAAATTTTGTAAACCAATCATCTATTTTGATTCTCTCATGAATCATCTTTTTGAATTTACTACTATCAAAACTCTATATCATCGAGCCACATAGAACCCTCATATCAGGTTCATTTATAAATTGTAGACTCCTTTAGATTTCTTTCTCATACTTGTTTGAAAAGGAATAAATAAAATCCTAGAAAATTATTTCCTCCATGAAAAAAGTATTCAGGACTGGGAATCCTAGAAAATACAGATTGTCATTAGTCTAGTTTTATTTTAGGAAGAATATTCTTCCATATCCCACCACCCAACGACCATTATCTTGAAAATCCTCCATACAGTCCAACATAAAATGAGAAAGATTGTATAATATCTTATATTGATCATTTCCCTATTCCTATTTTTTAACATACTAATTATTTGTGAATTTTTCCCTAAGGGATTCACCCTATATGATATCCCATGCCATTAGTGCCTGTATAGAATGTATGTTTTTTACAAAACTCTAGATATTGAAATCCCCTACATCGATGGGTCTTTCTAATTGGTTACATGACTCCAAGTGACGTTTTCTAGCTTGATTTTCATCCGATATAAATAAATTCATTAATTTCCCATTATTTTAATCATACCCATTGTAGTATTGATGGTTGATATTATATGCATTGGTATAGAGGTCAGAACATTGTTGATATATTCATTCTCCCTCCAGAAACTAGAAATTTATTTTTCTAGTTACAGAACCTTCCTATAATTTTGTTGATGGTTCTATTGAAGACTGATTTATTAATTATTCCATTTGAAGTGTGATCATCAAGGAACTCCATTGGGAGTTATATTCTCTGCATTCCTAGGCTCTCATGAATTTTTTTCTATGACCTATATTTCATTTATTAGAGATGAAAACGCTACTTTTCCTTTGATTAATACATTTTCCACTTAGATTCCGATGTGACGTAGTGATATACATAAATCTGATGATTGAACTGTAGGATCGAAATGAATATGTAGATTGATCAATTATAATAGGGGTTGAATTATAGGTTTAAAAACATTCATTTTTATCCTCAACAAAATCTATGTTTAACAAAGTTAAAGAATATTAATTTTCAAGCCCTATTTAGTTATTAATAATGAAACTCACTTACTTAGTATCCAATAATGTGGATCTAATAAATAAACTTAAACATGTTTAATTAAGTAATTATTCTACCTTATATTGTATAGAATCTAAATCTGAGTTTGTGTATAAATAAGAAAGTGTAAGAAAGTTACACATTCAATCTGTAACTAAATACAGCGGAATTTAAACAAACTTGTAACATGTAACAATTAACAAATAAATATTTTAACCCAAAGAGAAGGGTATCCAACAACCTTAGATAAAGGCCCATTTATTTATACTTTCAATGAAGTATTTCTTACCCACACATGGTTTATCCCTCGATATAAAGATTGGTATCTTCCTTTTTATCCCCAAAATCCCTCAGTTAAGCACATAATCCGCACCTCTATATTTCTATCCTCAGAAGCCCTGAATTGTAAATAGCACCAATAGAATTCATAATAAACATGTTGAATAAGTTTTTTCGCATCTTTAACAAGTTGTATACAGCATTCGGACAAGGAAGATCAAGGATAGCTCTCACAGAGTAGAAGTACTTCAAGGATTTCCACATGAATGTTGTAACAAAAAAATTAATCGAATAAAAATGGATGGGTATTTATAAGCATTAATTACAATGGTAGAATACCTAATCCAATGGTCATATTTCCCGAAAATTGAAGAGGGACATATACATGTGAAAATCAAGAAACATTAACTTTTAACAGGTTTGATGAAATCATTTTATATAAAAAATTATGAGAAACATTAACATGATTAAGAAACACTATCACATTTAGGATCTGATAAAATGAAACTCCAAAATAAGGAAATATAATAACTATAACAAAATAATTTTTATTGTATTCTTAAGATAATTTAATTTGGATTCAAGGAATTATTGAGAATTGAATTCCAAGAAAACAAATAATTGGATTCTAATTTTTCTTAAAATAAAAGTTTTATTTATATGAAAATATGAGTCTGATTTCTATTAAAATTGGAATCTAGAATCTATAAAAATCAGAGTATGATTTCTGAGAGAATCAGAGCTTGATTTCTGAGAGATTAGGAGTCTGTTTTCTAAGAGAATCAGAGCCTATTTTATAAAATAATTGAAGTATGATTTCATAGAGAATCAGATTCGGATTTCTAATAGAATCAAAGTCAAATTTCTGATGAAATCGGATTCTCAATTATCAAGAAATCATATTCAGAAATCTAAAGAAATCAGATTCTCAATTATACAGAAATCAGATTCTGAATTCTAGAGAAAAAAATCCCAATTCCTGATTAATTGGATTCTAAATTCTAATGAAATCATATTCTAAATTCTAGATAAATTGGATTCAAAATTCTAGATAAATTAGATTCGCAATTCTAGATAAATTGAATTCTGAATTTTAGAGAAATCAGATTCTCAATTTCAGAGAAATCATATTCTCATGAAATGTAAGGTTCCAAGTTATAGATAAGGATTCTATTTTATCTATTAAAGAAAATATGGTTAGGTTTAGTTAGAAAAACATAAATTAATACATTTATGATCATAGGTAAAGTCATAACCATTCATAGATAAATAAAAATTTTCTTAAGAAAAAGTTTCTTAGAGAAAGAGAATTTTCCTTAAAAAATGTGTTTGTGACTACCTAAACATAAAGTAACGGAAAATTCCTAAGAAATATTATTGAATCAAAATTATATACATTTTTCATCGATAAAAATAATGATATCATTAGAAAACATAAGATGATACATTATTACACTTCCGAACATATTTCTATAAGGCATAAAAATCTAGTTTTCCAAACCTCTTTTAATGTTCTGAGACAGGGCCTCCTAATCCAAAATGAAAATGTTAAGAGACATGGGATCCCCTTGTGTTGCTCTGTGTATAGTTTTTAATAATATTAAACATTTTCCCGTCAATGACATTGAGATACAAGGAGAACCAGAACATCTGAAAAATTAGTCACAAAACCATTCGTTAAATAAATATATTCTCATTACTTTAATCATAATGATCCATTATAATAAATCATTTTTATTGTTCATCTCAATCTTAACCATAATATTATATCCAGTTACCCTCAAATTCAAATCCTCAACTATCTTTTTTTTTAATGCCTATTTCCCCTTGAAATAATCTTCCCCACATGAAACCTTGTTTTTCCTATGATATCAACTATGGGAAGAGGCCACTTAGCCTTTAATTCAATTGGTCGGAAAGAATCTGGAACGTAAAATAAAAAATACAGATAGGTTTAAATTAGTTCAGAATAGAAGTTTATTTAATTTTTGGTAGTAGAATGACCCTAACATCATAAAAAGAATAGGGAAAAGGACCTCCTCTGATGAAATACTAGACCACCTCTTGTACCTATCTTTATTGAATTTTTCACTTTATGCTATAAATTTTTTTAATTCTAAACTTACCTTTTGATTTTTCATTGATTTTTTAATTGAAATTCACCCCTCTCCCTACCCAACATCTTTACCTTGAACAAAAATTAGAATCAAAACCAAGATTAATTTTAATAAAAACTATTTTTAAGTAAATATTTTTCTAAGATAATGTCAAAATGATATTAACATGATTTGGTTTTTAATTGCATAAATTATTATTACATGAAAAATTTCAGGTCAAATTTACTAATTATCATATGTTACCTTATCTAGAAAATAGTTATGCATGAATATATTCCTACTAAATAACCAAAAGATAAGTGTACATCCAATGATATTAAATAATTTGAGATTAATTATAAATCCATTAATTCTATGTGTTTTGTTTTTTTCCACAATGAATTTAATCATATTTATACTTGTAATATTAACAATAAAATATGGAAATTTTTAAAATTATATCATATAAGAACAAATAAAGTTAAACATACAAAATAAAAAATGTTTTGGGAATATTTTTGAAGTTTTTATACATCTAAATGAATCCATTACTGTTATGTTTACATAGTTCAATGATGTATTCAATGGTATAAAATATATTTGTGGTTCTTTTTCAATGAAAACCATAGTGAAAAAATTTAATCCATGTCTTTCCAAGAAATTGGGCACCCAAATTAATTATTATAAAAGAAGAGAAGAATGTGAAGAAAATGTTTTTAAAAGATCTTATTGGGTATCTGATGATGTCTGAAATTATTATGAAGTGAAAATTTGAGAAAGATCCTAATGAAGTTAAATATGTAAAGAAAACTATAACCTTCAAAGCTATAAATGAGGATTCAGCCAAATGTGAAGTTAAAGATTTTTCCCAATTTTCCTAAAACATGAAAACATTATTAAAAAAAGAAAAAAGAACTATTTAAATCTAAAAAAAGGTAAATTTAAATTTTTAACTTCACATGACATGATATTAATGTAAGAGAAAGGATCACATCAATATGGAATTCCACATCTACAAAAATAAGGTTATAGAAAAAACAAGGTAAGAATGATCTCAATATTACAATCTAGTGGGTAAGTGATGACTATATTAACTCAAATTCTACATCATCTTCAAGTGACTCATGTCCTATGTTTCCTATGGAATAAGTTTATGAAATAATTCAGGATAGTCCCCCTCTTCCCAGTTACTCCACCTCATCTCACTCTCCTAATTCTTCCCCTTATTATTCATCCTCTTTCTCCTTAAGTCAGATTAATTAAGAGGACACAAAATATGATCATGATAAAATAAAAAATGGTTTTAACAAATATTATTCATTATAAAAATAACATGATAATAAATAATATCATGGTATTAAAGAAAATGAAAAAATTATTGAAGTACAGGAACACATTTTCATGGAAAATAAAGACTTGTCTATAAAATTAAGAATCAACTAGATATTAGCATGCTCAAATCTAAAATAAAAGACATTTAAATCTATATTTCCCAATTCAATCAATGGGAGAATAATCTAAATAAAATTTTTGGTTCTCAAAGACATTGAAAATAATGGGTTAATCTTGGTTTCTTAAATAATGAAAGCACCCAAAAAAATCTATTAAAACCCAATTTTATTAAATAATTCTTAAAATATAATTTTTATAATTATTTTAAAAGAATTTAATAATTTTATTTAATAATTTTATTTCAAGAATGGATGATATTAGAGACCAAAATAAATTTAAATTTCATCTAATATTTATAAGATAAAATCCCATATTAAAAAAATCTAGATACCAAAATCACTATTTTCTAAAATTAGTGGATCCAAGTTCATTTGGGTACCAAAACCATTTGTACTTTTATTTTTTATGAAAAGGGTGTTGAGATAAAAGATCAATAAACACTCTAGTACCTAGATAGTGAATTCTCAAGACAACTGTGTGTAGACCTCTCTAAAATCAATGAAATTGATAACCTAGAAAGAGGTCACATCACCATTGGTGATAACTCTAAGGGTAAGATAATCAGTGATGGTGCAATCGGTTTTTCAAAATAAACTCTTATGAAAAATGCTTTCTTTATTAGTGTATTGAAACATAATTTTCTAAGAATTTTCCAGTTTTGTGACAGCAATTTTAAAATTACTTTCAAAAACGATTTTTGGACAAAATTAACTAAAATGGAAATATTTTATTAACCACTTCCCATTTTTAAAGAATTTGTAAACTCAATTTAAAATCACTCAATTGAAATAATTCTAAATTTCAGAGTCCACAAGTTAGTGATCATGAATTTGGTATAGACTCATTTGTAACTTTTCCACACAATATATTGTCAAAATGAACCACTGTGAAATAGTATGAGATTTACCGAAACTATATTTCAAATATGACTTAGCTTTTGAAGTCTGAAAATATATAACGAAACACAAATATTATTTTAAACATAAAAAATGGATTTATTCTTCTAAATATCTGAAGTAAATTAATCTTGATTTATTAAAGCCTTCTCAAATTTAAATTATTATTGGTAAATCATATAATTCAAATATTATTGATGACTTTAAAATACACACTTGGACTTTCATCTTATCTCACAAATGTGAAGTTTACAAACCCTTTATGAAGTTTTTTGAAAAAGTTTAAAATGAATAAGGTTATCAAATCTCTTATATTCTAATTGATAATAGTGGAAATTTAAATAATAAGTTATTTATTTATTTATTATCTACTCAAGGATATAAATAATATATATCATCTACTAAAACACAAAAACATAATGGAATAATAGATAAGATAAATTGAACAGCCAAATAAATCGCTCTAATTTTTTAAAATTAATTTAATTAACCTAAGTATTGTTATGATGAGGCTATAAGTGAAACTTATTTTATCATTAATAATGTACTCATAATACCTTTTCTCAAAAACACCCCTCATGAACTTCGTAAAAATAAAAAACATAAGTGCATATTTTTTAATGTTTTTGGTTATAATTGTTTTATTCTCAATGTGAAAGATAGTCTTGGAAAAAACATTTTAGAATTTGATGAATGTAAATTTCTTAGATACTCTAACTCATGAAATTCATTCCATGTCTTTAATAAAATTACTAAAATGTTAAAAAAATGAAACAATATTTCTCATGAAAATTTTCCAAAATATGTGCAAATTTTTTTTATTAAAAATTATGTTTTAACATAAAATGAATCCTTCCAACATAAATAAGTTAAACATTAATAATAATCTTATTTAAGTTAATTACTTAATATAAATATCATGTCCTTGAAATTTTGATTATGAGTTTTCTATAGAAAAATCTTACTAGAATATTTGTATGAAATAAGGTTGAACATATTTCTTTAATCTCTTATAGATAACCCAAAATCCTTAATGATTCCATTGAGGTTGAAAATTTGTCTCTTTTCGTGCAATAGAAACTAAATAAGTTCCCTAGAAATGATGTATAGACTCTAATTGAAAGACATAATTATCATCCATTCATAGGCATTAAATTGGTTTTTAAATATAAGTTAGATTGGATTAGTAATATTATTGAAATAATGCCTATATATTAGCTACAGGTTATATGTCACACCTTAATATTTTAGAAAATATTTCTCTTTAAATAGTATTATTTATTAAATAGCTAGAGTTACACGCAACACCTAATTTAAACAAACTGCAATATACAATTAAATTATAGTCATCGATTTACTGTCAGAATCAAAAAGTATGAGTAAGAATAACTAAATTATGAAACATTTATGTTTTCATATGAATAAATTAATTATTTGTGTAGAAATTAATTAGATGTAAAATTTAAAATCATTTTAAAGTAAAATATATAATTTTCTAAAAAGAAGTTTTATGTGCACAATGTATCTTTATCTTAATAAATCAAATTAATAAATATTGGTGAATTATTTTAATTATTTTTATATATTATACATTAAATGAAATATGTTTCATATTAATTTAATATTTTTTCTATGCATGAGATAAGAATAATACAAGCTTTATTTTTAAAACTTATTTTTTCTAAAGAGATTTTTTCATCGTGTATTGCACGATTATTTAAAATAAATATATGAAACCTATAAAAAATGAATTAGATAAAATTGATTCTATATTTTTATTCAGGATGTTCAAATTTGGTAAATATATACCTTTTATTTTTTTCAATGTGAATAGTAACCATGGTAAAATTTATCACCTCGATAAGGGGTGAATAAGGTTAATCTAGATTAAAACTAAATGATAAGGCCATAGTTTTTCATTATAATTATTAATTGATGGTTTTAATTTTAACCTTATCACCTTTGACTCTAAATTTAGTTGTTTAATGAAAAATGTTCCATGAAAATGACCTATACAATATTTAAAGTAAGGAAAGTAACAAAATTTCACTCTCTTAGTTTTAAATATATATTATGCATTCACCTAAGAGAAAAATCATGTTATAAATGAAGATAGTGCCTATTTTGAGATTAATGAAATTATTTTCATGATAAAAAATTATTGATAATTTTTAGTAATTATATGATGACCTTAAAGGCTTACGTAAGGCCGATGTAGTAGTTGTCCAACTAATAAAAAAATATATAATTTTTTTTTTGAAAATAATAAAAGTAATATATTTTTGAGTGTATTAATGTGTAAAACAAATTTATTAGACTCATATGACATATTAGTGTTATTTTAAATAATTATATTCAAATTATCCTTTTTTTATTGTATTTTATGTCAAGATAATTTAATAGTGTTAAAATGAAATTAATGAGATTTTATGACACCTAATATTTTATTAAATAATATAAAATTCAGAAAAATATCATATTCAACAAAATGAATACGATAAGGTTTTAAACATAAAAAAATTAATTTATACATATATATTCAATTCATAGTAATATTATTAACCCTTAAGAGGTATAAATGTTTAAATATTACGATAATTGTCAAAAGGGTTAACGAAAGGTTAGAAACGATAAGTTTAAAAATATACTCCAAACTTGTCCAAATTTTAATTTATGAGATTATGTAGACTAATACTAAAATTATATTTAAATAGTATGATTTTTTTCCATTTTCACAGAAAAATTAATTTGTAATAATTTAATATATTAAGAAATCCAAAGAGTTTCCCTCCCTCAATTATAAAAGGTAACCCCTAATTTCTCTTCTTCACACCAATATGAGCCTTCTAGGTAAACCCAATTCTATAAATTTCTCATAAAAACTACCCCAGACAAATTTTAGAGGGTAATATTTTTCCAAAATAATAACCATGTATCCCTTAAGTGAATATCTAAAAGAGTTGTTTCGAAAAATTTATTATAATTATTAAGATTATATTATTCACCCTCTATTCATTAAATGGTATGTGAAATTATTGTTGGTGAATACGTATAACCTATCGTCTCTACGTAGAAATACAATCCATTTTCCATAACCATATTTTATAGATGGGAATTTTGATGGGTTTTATGTTTATATATAATACTTAATAAATAATTATAATTAATGAATTATAATATCATATCTAATTTATTACCTTCTAAACCTTTGGAAAATGATAACAACATTTGTGTGTATGTTTGGACTACCACCTCCATGAAGTAGTGTGATTCATGTTTCATTTCTATTTTACATTAATGTTAACAGGGATGGATTTGATTAATTTATATGATTTATATGATATAATAATTAATATATAAATGTGACTTAATATTTACCTTTATTTTGTTTCATTCTTTGAAAAATGAAAACAATTTTAATGCATACGTATGACCTACCATCTCCATGAAAAATTTAATTAATTTTACTATATATAAATTTATAAATGACTATAAGCATTTATATAATGATTATATATGATATTTATATCATGATTAAATATATGTATATTATTAAATCTTGATAAAATTAAAATTACCAAAACTACCTAACCAAAACATACATGAAAAACGAAATTGATATCACACGGAACAATGATTTTAATAAAGAATTGTTAACAGATGGGTGATAAAATGTTATAAGTAAATAATATATGGATTGAAAAATATCATAATTATTCTTTAATATATTTATAATAAATGTATAGTTATTATATTGGATATTTCATTGTGTACTAATGAAGTCATGCCTAAGGTAAGATATTTTTTTCTCACTTTTATTTCAGTGGGACACATGCCATATTCACAACTTGTTTCTTTTTTTATCTGAATATTCTACCCATGAATTTTTTTATAATTATTATCATGAAAATTATGGTATGCACATATCCATCAATGGTTATTTCTTTCATGGGACCTATGATTCAAATATTACCAAAAGAATAAGGGTATTATGCTATAATCTCATTGTTTATTGTGATTGTATATGATTATATTTCTGATGATGAAATATTATGATATACCTCTCAATAAAGTCATTTATTTTATTATTCTATGGTTATAACTCATGTAATTTCTAAATGCAAACATCATATTTGATATCGTGTGTGACACACAACACCAAGCATATAAAGTAATATAAAATCCTGAGACTTTATGATACATTTACTATTTTAAATAAATTTAATCTATTATATAGCTTTCATTACACGCAATTCAATTTTTATCTTTTGTTACATGAAAAATTGAATTTCTCTTGTGTTACATGTAACAAATACATTCTTTGATGACTTGAATTACATGCAGGAAAGAGTTTTACTAAACTACAATATACTATTATATTATTATTAAATATGGTAATTATCAACTAAACATTTTAATGGAAGGTATTAATAGGATTATGGAAATTTGAAATTGTTTTTAATCATTTTTATGTAATAATATTTTGACCAATTAATTAAAAATCAAAATAAGTCCCTTTTTTTAAAATAAAAGGAAATCTTTTTCAAAAAAAAACTATTTTATGCGCACAAGTGATTTTTATATAAATAAATTAAAAAAATCACATTTAGTTAGATATTTTAATAAAATTAATATATTATGTAATAAATAAAAAAATTTACATTCATATTTTATGTTTTCTATAAAATGGATCATAATAAATCCAATTTCGTGCTTAAAAACTATATATTTCAAAAAACGTAATTTTATCAACATTTTATGACACACTTATTTTATAAATAAATTTTTACAATTTTATATAATTAGTTTTATAAAATAAAACTATTTTTTAAAATCAATATATCAAAATTATCTTATAGTGGATTTTTGGAATATTTCAGTGAAGTTTCATTTTGTGTTGAATAATGAAAAATACTAAATTTTAATTGAAAACTACTTTTTCATTTAAATGATTTATAATGTTAAAATATATATTAAATTGATTTTAAAGTAAAAAAATTTTAGTAATACATATATTAATTCCATTTATTCAATTTTAATCAACTTCGTATTGAAAATGAATATAACGACATTGTAAAAGTTTGATCATTTTTGCTTTAAATACTCATTTTGTCGACACGTCTCCGTGGTTAATTTTAAATTAATTTCTTACAATTATGTGATTTCAATTTGGAAAAATAAATTTCATATTTTGAATTATAATAATTTATAATTAATAATATTTCTAAATTATTTTTTTACCAAATTAATTAGTTAAATCAATTAAAATTAATTACAGTACCTAATATAAGAAGAAGATTACCTAGCGGTTGAACATGGAATGTAAGGTGTAAAAATGACCCAAACCATATCCAAAATACATTATTGTTAATATTTATAACTTATTCATTCTATTATCTTGAGTTTTACATTATGGGATCCATTGTACGTGAAAAAATGAGGGTATAAATCGCCCTTTCAAAAAATTACAATTGAGCTGATCACCACACTTATAAGAGGCATTCCCAAATCCCCTATCCTTTACACATTAAAAACACTTTGGTTCAGTCAATAATGGATACAGTCACTCCCAAACTTCACTTAAATCATCATAGAATCATTGTTTTGTGCAAAAATAAAACCTTTGAAGGTTTTAGTGAAAACCAAAGGAGGATACCCAAAGAAGAGGTAATATTATTTTAAATGAATTTTTATTTAATTTCCTTCTCCACATCCTTCAATTCATATTATACCATTATTATATAATAAATTCAGTATCTTACATCTACTTATATGTTTTCATGTTAATTTTAGGACCTAAAAATTCACACAAGTCCATAAAATAGGTAACAAAACCATCATTCATGTGTAAGGCAGACCGTCACCTCACGAACTGATGTTGTTCATTTTTCCATTAACACATTTCAAGGTTATGAATAATGATTGATTTATAGTTTATATATGTTATTTATTATTTTATTATTCTCATTTAATTATTATATCACACATTTCTGCATTCTTTCCATTTTTTGGAAATACGATAACATCGCTCGTGTGTACGGCAGAGTACCACCTCACGAAGCAACCTAAATTGTTCACATAATACAAGGAATGTATTAATTATTGATTTAATAAACATATTTCATATATATTATATAAATTTATACCATAATTATAATATATACATATATATATCATTATATTTCATTTCTTTCAATGAAATAATAAAATGTAAACAATATTCATGTATACATACGGTTCACCATCTCCATGAATGGTTTATCTCATTTTCTATCATTGAATTTTACAGATTAATATAAGTACATTTATACTTAATATATATGATATTTATATCATTGTTTAAATTATTTATATGATCAAATTATGATCAAAGTAATAGGAACAAAAAATAATAATTCAAAATATACTTGTAATATAAGGAAATTATCACTCAAATTAATGAATATAATGAAATATTGTTAGAAAATGGGTAATAAGATTATATAAAAGGATAATATATAAAATTTTAAATAATAATATAATATTATTAAAACCATTATATAGGAGGTTAATTATAATTCAACCGAAATGAATCATAAGGTAATGGATTTTATCCAAATTTCATTTCATCAAGGCATACTGTAATATTATTTACCAATTTCTTTTATATAGTGTATATAATACCCCTTTGTATTTTAATTTCATGAATAATTCATTATTCATGGTATTTTAAGTTCCAATATTAATTATTTTATTTAATTAGATTTCAATTAATAGTTACCATTTTGTAAGGAATTTCATTCCTCAATTTCTTTTTATTAGGTTATACTGCATCTTCATTGTTGTTAATATTATAAGAATATGTGTGTAATTAATTTGGACTATATATTGTTGTATTTAAAGTATTTTCATGTGGATTTATAGTTGAAACACATATTTGTTTCATTGTATTGTTCTCACTTCAACTTTATGATCTTTCCAAGGTTTTACCTAACAATATAATTTTATACGGGATTGTTTAGCTCAAAATCACATTTTATTCTTAATTATTTACACTTGGATTTCCTGGAACGACCCGTCCCAGTGGGGCCCGTGCTGTGACTCCCCAATCCCACCTCCAATAGGCCAGGGGCTGGTGACTAGCACCGAGTAGGCATATCACTAACATGGGAGGCATTTCTTAAGTACCTATACACACGCACACATCTCCAAGCCCACAAATGCTAAAATATAAAACCCTAAGAAACAAAATAATGCATGCATACAACTAGACCCAACCAACAGAGTCTAACGAAAGCTAGATTATTGTAAAAGTAAATTGGGCTAGAATACAAGCCCACCAAAAATAAGAGTCTAAAAACTGAAAAGTCCAACCTATAAGAACAAAAGGTACTAGGATTGTTGCTCGTGGACGTAGGAACACCTTAGCCTATAGGGAACTCAGAAAGCTCGGTCAGGTCCTGGTCCACCCTGGACTCTCTCAAAAGGCTTCTCGTCTAAAAAAGACACCTGACGTGCGAGAAAAGCCCGTGCAGGGGTGAGTATAACAATACTCAGTAGAGGACCCCGAAAACCACAAAGCAGTATAAAAAGTAAAGGTACAGTCAGCTATGCACAATATATGTCTACAGAACATATTGAACAAACCGGATATACTCAAAACCCAGACCCGTGGTCTAGAGACAAGTCACACAACTACTACCCCCGTTAGGGATTCTGATCGAAGATTATGTGATGCACTCGTTCCGGTATAACACACTCCATGAGTCTTATAGCTCTGATGATGTCCGTCTGAGAAGTGATGTTTTTTGGGAACCATCACGATAAGTAGCTACACTCATGTCTAGAGACACACTCCTGAGTAGAAAGGTTATGGTAGATAGAAGCACTCATTACGGGAGACACACTCTTGAGTGGGAAAGATCACGATACCTAGATGAGGATCACTGCCAGGGCCATGGCGGATACCGCGACTCATACGGATTCACCAGTTAGGTGATACACCAACTCGGTAGTGGATCAACACCTGGTAAGGTTGGTGACGTCGATGCCTGACTCTACCTAGGGTCAGGAATGGATAGAGGATCTCGATCCGGGCCTCTGAGATTGTTTCCTGACTCTATCATAGAAAGTCCTACTGAAGGGATCATACTCTTGGGTAGGAAACGATTCCTAACCTTCAAGGGAACAAGAAGAAGGGGCACTAACCCAAACGAAATATTTCCAAGGTATGGTGAACGAAAGGACCATGAAGTTTTCCAAAAAGTACACGGCGTGTAGAAAAGGTACATGTCATGTTGTCTGACCCCGGGTACTACCCGTGTACAATGGCCCGTGTCAAAGGCTGGTCATGTAGAAAAACTTAGTACATGGCGTGTAGTACGATGTACATGCCGTGTCCGAGTAATTGGGGTTAGCTTCGTGTACTCTGTCCATGTGCCCGTACACGGTCGTCAACCCGTGTACACCAACCCGTGTAATCTGAACATGGGGTGACCCGTGTTACTGGCCTCACCTGGCAGTGTGATGGAGTACATGGTCGTGTACTCCATCCCGTGTCCACATATCCGTGAGATACATGCTGAGCTCCACGTAGCCGCTTCTGTCGCACTATACACATCGTGCGGCCTGAAGGCGTGTAGCTCATCTCGTTTCCGTGTACTACCCAAAGTACACACCGAGTTTTGGGGGAGTCCAACATTCCGTGTGACTAGGGTCACACATCGTTTTTTTTCCTCTCTGACCCCAAAACCCTACTCTCACCGCCAATACTACATGTCGTGTTCTTCGGAAGTACAAGATGTGTATTCTGGAAATTTCCAGAAAGAATGCCCTTCACCGGCGCGCCACCCGTGGTTCTCCGGTCATCGATCTGGCCATCAGATCGCCGCAAAACTTCCAGGTTTTGGTCACCCTGACACCACGAAGCCGCTTCCGTCATTTTCGGGCCTCCGATCGACCCCGAAAACATGATTTGATCTTCCACACGAAGAATGCTCGAAGAATGTCCCTTTCCAATCTGTCCTGATTCATCGTCCTCCATCGTCGTCGCACCTCTACAAGGCTGTTTCGGTGTTGAAGCTTCGATTTGGGATTGTTGTGTTGCGTAACGGATACACAACAATCCGTTGTTCATCACCCTGTGAAGAATGCGAAGAACGCGTGAGAAAGAAATGGGGAGGAAATCCAATAAACAAATCGAGGAATGAACATCCGCTGTCGTTCGTCACGGTGTTGATCTTCTCCCATTAATAGGTTTAAACGGAGTAGAGATCAAAATAAAATAAAAGCATGGATAAATTCCCCAAAATCATCCCAAAGAAAACCCTCCCGAAAGAACGTACGAATCTGCGGATCAACATTTTCATGTTTTATCCGCATTCTCCGTTTAAACTCAAAAACAGGGAAGGGTAATTGAAATAAAAAAACCCCTACCTTTCGAAAGGATCGATTGTTGATGAAAGTGTCGCGCTGCTATTGTCGTCGAGATCCTTCAACGTTTTTGGCGTAGCAATTCTCAACTTCGATTTGTCGTCGTTCATCACCGAGAGTTTGCTCCAACACGTCGTGGATCCTCCAGCAATTTCTCCCAAAAGGTTGTCAATGACCACCAATTGATTAACCCATAAAAAGGGAAACATGATTCGAATTTAATTACCCTAACTAATTAATGACTCCTACTTGCCTATTCTAGAGTCATTATGACGCTCCATTAGTTAAGGAAATAGACGTATCGTTACTGCATATTAAAGAGTACAGCTTTCCATTTTTTTGTCATTATGACACAGCATTTAAGTAAAGAAACAGTTTCCCCTTTTTCCGCACTGCAGCATTTGTTTCCAGAAAATAAAATAAACATTTAGATTTTTATTTTTTTATTTTTTTTATTAAAACGTCCAAAAATTAACTTTTTCCCTTGACCCACACCAGTGGATGTTAGCCTCATTATTAGGTAAAGTCATTGTCCCGGACGCAACGGTGTGCTCATATTTTTAATCTAGGCATTCGTTTGGAAACTGCCACAACCACGCACAAGTGCTGACTCACTTAACTTAAAAGGTTCAAACCACCATTCCGGGCTCACTGGACCTCAAAATGGCATGTCGTCTTCATGTCCAGTCTCAAAATAATTCCGTATAATATTTAAAAATAATAAATGGAAAATCAGAGACATTACATTCTCCGTACCTTGGGGATTTATGTCCCGGAAAAGCCAAAACTAGGCTACTCAAAAAGATTAGGGTACTGGGCACGAATCTAGGCCTCCCGCTCCAACGTGCTCTCCAAAAGATTCTCATGCTGCCAACAAATGCACACCAAGGGAATCGATCACCCATGAAGGATCCTCTCCTGCCGATCCTCGATCTCCACCGGGTACTCAGCAAAGGTCACTCCATCCTCGATGTCCAGCTCTCCCCTATCGATGATGTGCGATGGGTCATGCACGTACCTCCTCAGCTGCGACATGTGGAAGACATCATGTACCCGATGCAAATGTGGCAGTAGAGCTAGGAAGTATTCCACCTCACCAACTCTTCATAGAATCTGGAAAGGTCTGATGAACCTTAAATATAGCTTGTCGCCTCGGCCAAATCTTTAAAACCCTCATCGAGGTGAGACCCAAAGAAAGACGTGGTCTCCCTCTTAGAACTCATGAGGTCTCTGTCGCCTGTCATCATAAGACTTCTAGAGGCTCTGTGCAGTCTTCATCCACCCTCAGATGATATGCACCTTATCTATGGTAGTTCTTACTAACTCTGGACCCATGAGTGCTGACTCTCCGGGGTCGGTCAAGCAAAGCAGTGACCAGCAGGGTCTCCCATACAAGGCCTCAAATGGTGTCATACCGATGGTGGAGTGGTATCTGTTATTTTATGAAAACTCCACTAGTGGTAGGTGGTCCTCTCAACTATGACCAAAGTCCAAGATACAAGCTTTCAACATATCCTACAGAACCTGAATGGTCCTCTCAATCCGACCATCCGTCTGGGGACGAAATGTTGTGCTCAAGAGTAGCTGAGTCCCAAAAGCCTCCTGCAATCCCTTCCGCAACCGGGATGTGAAGCGGGTGTCTCGGTCTGAGACTATCATCGAGGGGATTCCATGAATTCAAACTTTATCCTGCACATAGAGGCATCCCAAGCTCTCTATGGAACTCTGCTCCCTGATAGCTATGAAGTGAGCCGACTTCATGAGTCGGTCAATGATCACCCAGATGGAATCATGCCCCTTGGATGTTTGTGGTAAGCCTATCATGAAATACATTGATATTCTATCCCACGTTCACTCTGGGACTTTCAGGGGTGAGCCAATCCCGCTGGAACCTGGTGCTCATCCTTCACTTGCTGGCATGTGAGGCATCGAGAAACGAATTCCGCCACTGCCTTCTTCATGCCTGACCACCAAAACTGCCGTCGGAGATCCTGGTACATCTTTGCCACTCCAGGATGTACCGCCAAAGGATATGTATGAAACTCCCTCAGGACCTCCTACTAGAACACCACTGGTACAACAGTGCATCCTCTGAAAAGAAGTGCGTGCTCCCCACCTTGTGAATATCCATCAGGAGCATGTCCTGTGGATAACTGAGCACGTA
Source organism: Viscum album (assembly GCA_963277665.1). Taxonomy (NCBI): domain Eukaryota; kingdom Viridiplantae; phylum Streptophyta; class Magnoliopsida; order Santalales; family Viscaceae; genus Viscum; species Viscum album. Next base: position 22,130,478 of record OY728154.1, read on the forward strand.
AAGCCACACAGTCGACATCCCCAAGATATGCCTCAATAACTCATTGTAAGAGTGGAGGGGTGACAAGCATCGACTGTAGGTAAGTTTTATCCTCTCCATCCACGAAGGATAACTGTAACGCGGCTAACTGCCGTGTCGCCTCACTCAAAAACTGTGAGCTCGACCTTCTGCTAAGAGCATCCGCCACCTTGTTCCCCTTCCCAGGAGTATAAATGATCTCAAAATCATAGTCTTGGAGGAACTCTAGCCAACGCCTCTACCTTAGATTCAGATCCTTCTGTGAGAATATGTACTTGAGGCTCTTATGGTCAGAGTAGACAATAAACCGCTCGACCCTAAGGTAGTGTCGCCACATATTCAATGCGAAGACTACCATTTCCAACTCGAGATCATGGGTCACATAGTTATACTCATGTTGCCTAAGATGGTGCAATCCATAAGGAATAACTGCATGCCGCTTCATTTAAACACAGCCGAGCCCGGTCCCTGATGCGTCGCAGAAAACTACGTACTCAACACATTCCTCTAGCAATCTCAAGACCGGGGTGCTCGTCAAACTCTGCCTCAACTGCTCAAAAGCCTTCTGTAAATTCTCTTTCCATATGAAGGGTTTACTCTTCATGGTCAAGGCCATCATCGGTGCTGATATTTGGGAGAAATAAGGAATGAATCTCCAATAATATCCTGCCAACCCATGGAAGCTCTGCACCTTCGTCACGCTCCGAGGTGGCTCTCATGCTAACACATCCTCTTCCTTGGCTTGGTCCACAGCTACATCATCTGCTGAGATGACATGTCCTAGGAAGTGGACCTCCGAAATCAAGAACTGGCACTTTGAGAGCTTCTCATAAAGATGGTGCTCCCGAAGTACGTCCAGAACCATCCGCAGGTGTCTCGTGTGCTCCTCGTCTGATGCCGAGTACACAAGGATATCGTCGATGAATACCACTACGAACCGGTCCAAGTACGGTTGGAAGATCTAGTTCATCAGCCCCATGAATACTGCGGGGGTGTTTGTCACACAAAAAGGCATCACGAAGTACTCATAGTGACCGTAGATGCATCTAAAAGCCGTCTTCAGTATATCCTCATCCCACACTCGTAGCTGGTGATATCCTGATCGAAGGTAAACCTTCAAGAACCATTGTTCCCCTATTAGCTGATCAAAGATTTAATAGATTATCGGTAGTGGATACTTGTTCTTCACTGTCAGCTGGTTCAGGTGTCGGTAATCCACGCACAATCTCAGACTCCCGTCTGCCTTCTTGGAAAACAAGACTACGGCCGCCTAGGGTGAGATGTTGGGTCTTGCGAAACCATTGCTTTGTAAATCCTGAAACTGCACCCTCAGCTCGTGAAGCTCTGCGGGAGTCATCAGATAAGCCAATGAGGAAATCAGTGTCGCCCCATGGTGTAAGACGATGCATAAGTCAATTTCCCGGTGAGGAGGTAATCCTGGAACATCTTAGGGAAAGACATCCTCATATTCCGCCACCACTACTGGAAACTGAGGGCTCACAATATCTACTACTCTGAGGGTAAGGCTATCCAACTCATGAGTGATCGGATGCACCCTCCTAGGAATGAGCCCATTTTGTGTTGCCTGGGATTCCTTTTCTCTGAAAAAGAAAAACCCCATTCCATCCCTGTGGACACACTCCACCCTTCGCATAAAACAGTCAATCTGGGCATGGACCGAAGATATCTATTCCATACCGAGAATGACGTCGTAAGGCCTCGACGCTACCACCAAGAGGTTCCAATAGAAACTCTCTCCTCCGAGGGTAAGATCACACTGTCTGAAAAAGTGCATGATCATCGAGTCTCCTCCCATAGGTGTCTCCAAGCGTAATGATTGAGTCAACGGTTCTACCGGAATCTGGAGGTTTTGTACAAGACATGTGGCTATAAGGTAATTACTGGAACCTGTGTCTATGGGTATGGTAGCTAAGGTAGAAAAGACATAGATCGTACCTCGAATCATCCCTGGAGCCCCTGGATCGTATCCCTCAACCTCATGCAGCTATCCCCGTCCATGTCCCCCGGCTCCCTGAGCCTGGTGCGGACCTCTTGGGGCTGGTGGTGGAAGTAAGTCGAAGCGTCTGCCACCGCCCACAGCTCTCCCTACTCCTCTGCCATGTCCGCCGCCTGGCGGGTCTACCTGTTCCACTCTCTGCATCTTCCTTGGTGTTCCATCCACCGCTTCCCGGTCAGTAGCTCGACGGGTCGAGAAATCTCTAGCGAGATGTCCCCTACTGTCGCATGCATAACATCATGTCTCCCTAGGCGGATTGGATCCAGCCTGAGAGCCATGGACTGTCGATCCCTGGTCTAGCGTCCTGTTTCCGACGCTTTTCGCCGGGGCGCGCGCGCATCCGTCCGCGGGGGAGGGGGACGCGCGGCTTTGTTGCCCCGCATTCCCGCTTTCCAAAGGCGGGCGACATTCGTTCCTTATTCAGGTACGTCTGCTCCTTGATCGAAACGGGATGATGGGATGTCGGTTCTTCCTCCTGTGGATTCCTCCTCAGAACTCGTCACCTAGTCCGGGTCTCCCTTATAGATTTAATACGTAGTTCGTGAAACTCTTCCCGGTGTCATGTTTCCATGGACGCCGGTTAATTACACTGCTTCTGTCGGGACATTCCAAAGGGTCCAGTCAGGGAAGCAACCTTCGGTCAGGGGAGTAATCACGTTTGAGGCATCAGTAGCGTGTCTGGATGCTGGGGTACCTGGCATGTCTGTCTGTTATCCTCAATCATAAGGCTTCTCGAGGGCGTGGAAGCCCGAGGCATCCCACATCGAGCGCAGGGAATTACATGTCATAGACACGTATCTGAGGTTTTCCTCAGCTTCCCATGTTCAACACAGGGTATGTTGCAAGATTAACGTCTAGCAGAGACGGTTGAGAATGAAATGGGACCATCGCAGGGGGGGCGACAACGAAGTTGGGCTTGAGCCTTGAAGAGACTTCCTACGTATCCCCGTGGCAGGGAATCAAAGTCCGCGTAGTTCAGGATGGTGCCAGTAAACCGACGTGAAGCTGGACCTTGGTCCGAAGAGATTTGGGCTTGAACCTCTGGGAGGATTCCTACGTACCATGCCTTGACATGGATCAAAGTCCCCGTAGTACAAATGATACAGTTTAACGTCATGCGGGACGATAATGAACCCTGACGTAAATAAACGACGGGTGGGCTTGAACCTCGTGGAGGCTTCCTACGTACCATGCCTTGACATGGATCAAAGACCTCGTAGTTCAAGTGGTCACAACGGCTTACCGCTGGACCGGAATGAGACCTGACGTGAAAGAGCGACGGGTGGGTGTGTCGGTGAACCGACGTGAAAGTAGACCTTGGTCCACTATTGGTGGGCTTGAACCTCATGGAGGCTTCCTACGTACCATGCCTTGACATGGATCAAAGACCTCGTAGTTCAGAAGGGTTGGGTCGCAATGGCTTACCACTGGACCGGGATGTAGTTTAACGTCATACTGGACGTAGGTAGAACACGACGTGAATTGGGTGATGGGTGGGCTTGAACCTCGTGGAGGTTTCCTACGTACCATGCCTTGACATGGATCAAAGACCTCGTAGTTCGGATGAATGTAGACCTTGGTCCACTGATGGTGGGCTTGAACCTCGTGGAGGCTTCCTACGTACCATGCATTGGCATGGATCAAAGACCTCGTAGTTCAAAAGGGGAGTAGACCTTGGTCAACTGATGGTGGGATTGAACCTCATGGAGGCTTCCTACGTACCATGCCTTGACATGGATCAAAGACCTCGTAGTTCAGATGGGGAGTAGACCTTGGTCCACTAATGGTGGGCTTGAACCTCATGGAGGCTTCCTACGTACCATGCCTTGACATGGATCAAAGACCTCGTAGTTTAGAAGGGGAGTAGACCTTGGTCCACTGATGGTGGGCTTGAACCTCATGGAGGCTTCCTACGTACCATGCCTTGACATGGATCAAAGACCTCGTAGTTCAGATGGGTTTGGTCAGGGTCGGTACTCACTCTAAGCCCACGTGAGTCATGCTCGGTGTGAGAAACAAGAGGTTGCAAGGACCTGACGATCACGTCGCGAAGGGTGCGTCCGTGAGAAGCGAAGAGGGGCTTATGCGTTAGGCGGCCCATGGTGTTGGGACTTACTCCAGGATGGAGGCCCATGGTGCGACAAAGCGCGGGAAAGATGGACCTTGGTCCGACAATGGGAGGTGCCTCGTTCCCTGTCACGTTCCCCATTGACCTTGGTAGTGGGGGAGTACCGAGATGCACAGGTGCAATCATCCGTACCAAAGGTTAGGGATTTACGCTCTGAGGCGACCCTTCCCCTGCGAACATACACCACTCCGACAAGGAGGATCTCATTCCATGTGCGGAAGAGTTCCATTCCCGTGGAGACGAGTGGTGTAAAAAATGTTCGAGTTGGGGGGACCCTTCGTGAGGGAGACGAGGTTGGGTCACAGTTTAACGTCATGTGTTGAGGACGTGGTGCTTGGCAGTTTAACGTCCTGTAGCTCGGACGAGGTGGGTTCACTCCACACCCCTAGGGTTTACATAACCGGTACCCTCTGGTCCTTGGGGAAGGGAAGGTACCAGTAAGGCCATGGTAAAGGGGGGTCGAGGGAGGAACCATCGAGGGGTCCACGTTAGCGTGGCTATGCGAAGAAGCAATAGCCGTTAGCGTGCCTATACGAAGAAGCATTGGGCGAAGCAACGCTACGGGAGGTGTTGTCCATGGGACTTTGAAATCACATCGTGCAAACCTGGAGGGTCGCACGGAAGGAGGAATCGCTAAGCAGAGGAGTGTGCTTTGCGAAGTGGGGTGCCTTAGCCTTAGCATGGGGCATAGGTGGGAGTGGGTGGTGCTTCGCGAAGTGGAACAGTGTTCGCGGAGCACTGCCTCGCGAAGAAGGAGTGGTTCGCGAAGCAGGTTCCTGCCAAGCAATGTGCTTCGCGATGCATAGTTATCCTGCCTTGGCATAGGGATTACTAGCATGGGTTGGGTGTTTCGCGAAGCACGAGTGCTCCGCGGCTGCCCGGGTTCCCTTGGGAATCCCCTTCCTTTGCGAACGCCCTTGGGCTTCGCGAAGGGCATCCCTCTCGGAAGAGGGGCTCAGGACGAAATAAATCAGAGTCGTCTCGCGAAGTAGAAATACCTCGCGGAGCTCATGATTCCCGGGGCAAAGCATGCTTCGCGATTCGGGAGAGGAGAAGCTGAAAGGTCGGATTGTCCGTCCCCCGGGACTCAGGGGGAGTCGAATATTTATAGGGAAGGGGCGCCGCGAAGCAGGGCTCGCGCGCCGCCTTCGGGGCTTCGCGGCGGCTCGCGAACGTCAAAAGGATTCGCGGAGGATTACCGCCTCCGGAGCTTCGCGGCGGCTCGCGAACGTCAAACCGGTTCGCGGAGGATTACCGCCTCCGGCGCTTCGCGGCGGCTCGCGAACGTCAAACCGGTTCGCAGAGGATTACCGCCTCTGGAGCTTCGCGGGGCCGCTAAGGTCGGGACGCTTCGCGGCGGGGCTCCGCGGATGGGCTCCGCGGCTGTGCTTTGCGAGGCAGCGCGCCGGCTGTCTTTTTCGTTCCTTCCTTTCGGGCCATATTTCTGGCGCCAACAAATGCCCCCCCTCAGACTTGGAGCCGCGGAGGGCGAAGGGTCGAAGTCTGAGGGACAATCGCCAAAAACTCTCGGTGGTTCGCGATGCGTCATCGCGAAGGGGGACCGCGATGCTCGCCGGGGCCGCGGATCCGGACGCGCCGCGATGCTTCGCGCGGGTGAGGCGCGCCGCGATGCTCCGGGGTCATCGGCTATAAATAGGGGGTCCGCCCTCTTTTGTCTTCACGCGTCTTGTCTTTTTGTGCGCTCTCGATTTGGCAAAGCTCCGCGTACTCCGCGACAGCACTCCGCGAATCGAGCTTCGCGGCGAACCGCGAGTCTCCGACTCCGCGTCCGCGCCAAGCGAACCTCTGTCTGCCTTGGCCAGACTTCGCGGCTTCGTCTCGCGACCGATCTTCGCGATCTGACTTCGCGGTCGAGCTTCGCGGCCGAGCTTCGTGGCCGAGGGGGAAAAACTTTTCTAAGGGTCGACATTAAAGATGGCCCATCAAGAAGCTGTGCTGGGAGTGCTCGCAGATGCTGCTCGCCGGGATGAGATGGCCAACCGTCCAGGCTTGGGGGAAATGGTTCGCAGCCATTCAGACCACACTTCTCTGACAGATCTGTTGTCGGAAGGTCAGAAGGATTATCCACAGTGCAAAAAGCTGCCGTTGTATGGCTTCGGGCTGAGGGATGACGTCTTCATCCCTGAGGCGGGAAGGGATGAACCAGCTTGTTGGTTCAGGAGCACATCGTGCCAACACCAATGGTTCAGGGGGGCCGATGGTCACGCGCGGGAGGATTTCACACCCGTCACCGCCGATTGTCTCTACAATCATGTGAACGACATTGACGGGAGGCCACTGCAACCGGAGACATCCCCTCCTCTCTACCGCACCGTGCTGAAGGCGGCTCTGCAGGATCCGAAGAAGGGATGGTCCGATGAGTGGGACATGCGCCAGGGCGGAAATTTTACCGATGACTGGGCCTGGGCCTACTGGGTAGGCGCCTCATGCGAGGAGTTCGAGGCTGAGCTGAGGAGAGTGGGATTGTACGAGGCGGCATGGGCCTCCCAGTTCCACATTTACCAGCCAAAGCAGCTGATGCCGGAACTGCTGAGTAGATGGTCGTCCAGGACCAACACTTTTCATCTGCATCACGGGGAGGTGGGCATCAGCCTGTGGGATGTCCACCAGGTTTCTGGGGTCCCGATCTTGGGGGCCATGTACGACGAGTTCCTCCCCGTCATCAGTGCGTGGGGGGATTCTGAGCAAATTCCACGGCTGGCGTCAGCGCTGATGGCGCTTGTCCCTGGAGAGGACAAGGAGGCCGTGAGGGACGTCCACTTCAAGAGGTGGTTCAAGTGTTTCCTGAACTTTCCAGAGAATCGAGAGTTCTCTCCAAGGCCTCGAACTTGTCCGAGGGCAGCCCAGCGGGGTAAGGGGCACTCGTATTGACGGGTTTTGGAGGACAGCCAATGGAAGACTTGGGGTTTCAGCGTCAGCACCGAACAACAGCCAATAGTTAGGCTGGCGGCGTTCATCGCGGCTCTCATATGTGGGTGGGTCCTACCAGTGAGAGATACAAGCATGGGGGTACGGCCCAGCTCGTTCATCATGGCGTCGATGCTGGCCATGGGGCAGCGGATCAACCTGGGGATCCCGATGCTCGCCAAGCTATACAGAATGCTGCGACGTATCAGCGAGGGCAAGAAGCCGCCAAGAATATGCGGGCCCTTCCACCTCCTGTATGGGTGGATCGCGGCGCACATCAGGGGGATTTACGAGTATCCAAACCCCATTTCGCCGTCGGGATCAGACTTTCGCCCTTCTATCCTGAACGCAGTTGGGAGCTTCCCATTCAAACTGGCCGTTCCGATGGTGCTGAATAGGGTGTGGAGGGCGGACGAGTTCAACTTTCATCCCTTTCCACTGCCGACGGGAAGGCTTACTGATGATGGACGGGGAACGGAAGAGCATCGGGCTTACCTCTTGGCCTTCCGAGGTGGAGTTTTGGTGGCTCGGATAGATCGTGAGCCGATCTGTGAACCGTACACCCCACACCGTTTTGCGAGGCAGTTCCGGTGCCTCCAGCGGCTGACCCCGCAGGTATACTGGGAGGTGCGTCACGAGGAGCACCCGTGTGTGATGAGGCAGCTGTGGCTCATGTTCACACGTGAGGATGGAAAGATGCAGGTCACATTACCTCCACCCACCGCCGCCTTCGGCTTAGTGAAGGAGTACGCTATTAGCTGGGAGGCCGCTTATCCTGGGGAGATGCTGAAGCAGCCAACGATCCGGGTTGGTGACGGTGGGCCTGCTTTATCTCGAGGTCGGGGTCGGAGGGCAGCTAGGGCCGCCCGTGGCAGCGGGGCTGCCATGGCAGAGAGACCCGCACCGGCCGAGGGTATGGCAGCAGTGGCGGATCCGGTGGTTCCGGGAGAGCAAGGTCATCCGGAGGGGTGGCCACCGAGGGGATTCCGTCGGATATCCGCTCAGGCTCCGGGGAAGCGGCTGCGTCACATTGACATGGCAGAAGATGCTGTCTTTCCGGAAGCTTGGGACGTCTGGGACGTCAACCGGAAATTCCTCAGCCCATCTGAGATGTGGGCCCACCTGAATCGCCTCGGGATGAGACTGCCGGGCATAGGCCCAGTCCGGGCTGGATTCATGGTGTCTCCGGCGGAGGCGGAGCAATACTTGAACGATCTGGAGGATTACATCCACTCCAGTGGTGTCCCTCGCCCAATGACAGACCGGGTGAGGGTACTGTTGAATCAGACGGTCCCTCCACAGCCATCAGCTGCCGATCTGAGGGAGCGCTTCCCCTTGCCGGAGGAATCAGGGGATTCTTCTCGGGAGGATGAGGCTGGAGGAGGGAGCCCGTTGGAGGAGGGCGAGGTCGGAGACCGAAGCTCAGAATCCGACGACTTCGCGGAGGCTCTCGAGGTAACATTCTGAACTTCTCTTCTTACAATCTTTTTTTTGAATCCCTACGGACTTCTTACCAATGTTTTGGGTCATGCAGGAGGAACTTGTTCGTAGGCCTCGTTCTCGCTCCTTGGCGGGTGACGATGCGGGACCTTCAGAACCCGCGCCTATGGCTGCGTCCAGTTCTGCATCTGGTGGGACCAGGGGGTCTGAGGTGGCTCCTCTGGACTCTCCAGCCCTTCCAACAGTATACGGGGGGCCTCGTCTTGGAGTCCCATCGGTACTGGTCTGGGAGCAGCGCTCGGAGGTCAATCTTCGTAAGTCTCCTCCACCGGTCTCTTCGTTGCCACACGTGGGCCATGTCGACTAACTTTTATGTCTCTTTCTGTCATACAGTTCTCCGACTGGCGTGGGCTGCTGCGGCGAGGCTGGTTGGGATGTCTGGCGGCGTCCCTCCCAGGGGCATGCCGGTGATGGTGACGATAGTCCCTTCACCTCCTCCAACTGCGGCGCACACCATCACTGGCGGGACCACCAGCAGGGTCATACCTGAAGTCATCGAGGTGGACTCCGAGGAAGAGGATCAACCGGTCAGTCCCAGTCCTGTCGTGCCTGTGCCGGCGTCAGGTGTCGTACCAGACTCAACACCAGATGCGGATCCCGCTGAGGAATTCCTGCAGTCATATCCTGTGTACGAGCCCGCTGACCGCGCGGATTGGGACGAAACAGCCTCTGACGAGGAAGACAGCAGCATAGTCCGCCGCCGGTCGTGGAAGCTGATCACGCGCTTTATCAGGGACACTCCCCAAGTGCAATGGCTGGCCGAAATGAATAGGCTCCGCTCACGGTTGCGCGAACTGTGTGCCGGGGGAGTGGATGCCCAACGCCCTCACGCGCTCATCCGAGACCTCATGGCTGAGAAGATCCGGGAGCATGATCGTGGGATGAGCGTGGGATGGAAGCGGAGGAAGGCGACCAGCATCAGGAAGCTCCAGGAGGCTGAAGGCGAGGTCCAACAGATGCAGATCCGGGCCAACGAGCTTTCAGCCACTCTCGATGCACAGTCTGAGCTGGTCTTACGATTGAAGGCCCAGCTGGCAAAGGCTGAGGAGCATATGGAGCAGACCTCTGGAAGGATGGCTGTCGTCCAGGCTGAGGTGGAAAGGGCCCGGGCCAGGGTTGACGGATTACGCCCCGCCGCTGCTGAAGAGGAGCGGGAGTTAAATCAGCGGCAACAGGCTCTGGACGCCGCAAGTCAACGGGTGGCGGAGCTGCAACGCTCTTTTGACGGAGTCAACCCATCCATGGGGGAAGTCAACCCCCGAGTATTGTAGCGAACTCGAAAGAAGCTTTTATTAACACTTTTGTGCTCCAACTCTTTCTTTCTCCTTTGTTTTGAGTTCCGTAGTACGCACGATTTCCACTGTTGAATTGCCTTGTTGCATCCCTGCAATGTTTGCGGGACGTTTGACGACAATTCCCTCAAACCAGTCCAGATTCCCGAAAGATGGGGAAGGCTTGATCGGAGGAGGAACTTCCAGGATAGCCGAATTACCGTTTCTCCAACGTGCTCTTATGCACGATCGGGGCAACACCAGGGGCGCTGAAACTGGTTCAAACAGGTGAAAATGGGAAGTGTGAATCACGATGCCCAAATTCGGAACACTGTGGGGATGGCGTGACAATAAAGGACAACCGCTAACCGTGGCGGACAAACGGTATCCTTACTGCGTTAGCCTGAAATGGGGACAACAAATGAGGGTCGACCGTTGACCATGTTCGAAACACGGGACCATGTCACAAATGTTGTCGATCAATCTTTCAGGGCGTTGGCCCAGGACAGTTGGTGGACCATAGGTCAGACATCCATACTGTTGGGGGGTTGGTGGCTTGTTCAAACAGAATCCAACACCTCGGTAGTTGCACCACCGCGGAGGGAGTACGCCAGATGGGCGCATCGACCTGATCACGGATCATTCCTTCTTGGGACAGGGCCTCTCTGGCGAGGGGATCTATCGCTTCCCAATGGGATCTTGGGGCATCCTGAACTTGTTCAGGGTAAAATTGTAGCTACATAGTTCTCCCCGAGGGGTCAGGCCAGAGGGCTGGAAATGGGGAGGAACAGGATTTTGTGATTCCTGGGGCTGAACCCTAGGCGAAATGCCTGGGCGTCTCTACGTATCCCACGTGATGATGGTAATCAAGCCGCACGTAGTTCTGGAAGGTGGCAGGGTAAGGTACCAGTGCCAGGGGAAAGGGGAAGTGCAGACGTGGCCCTTGCACTAAAAGAAGCGGAATTTGATGTGTCTTGTTTGTTCTTTGAGGTGGTGGTTTTTTTTTTGTGAAGCGACAGGCCTAGAACTGTAGGTCGTGATGTCGCCACAAGAATCAAGCCGTGATGGGCGTTGACAAGTGGCATGGCGCGTGGCCAGTACCCAACGTGATGTCCTCTACAGCGAGGTCACCACAATGCGGTGCCGTTTTTCGTCGTGCGGCCAGGACGATAATGTCACAGTTTAGGGTCATATGATAGGACCGAGCATGCATTTTATCGTCATGCAGCGCAGACGTAGCAGAGACGATGCTAGGCGGGAAATGCGCGCAGTGTTTATAAAACACATTTGACAGAGACATGATCCCACATCAAATTGTATGCCATCCGGAGGTAAAACAGGGAGAGAGACTGGCTTCTTGAATGGGTTGTACCCGGAGACAGGGCGTCTGGGCGGTCCTACGTATCCCATGAGGATGGGAATTTGAACGTAGTCCCGAATGGGTCTTAGTTTATGGTCTTAGAGCTCGGACCATGGGAGTCCCAAAGGACGCCAGGTTGCAGCTTTGTCCCCCTAGCATGCAAAGGTGCACTGAGGGATAGCGCCAAAAGTGTCGAGATTCCACCTGGACATGATGGGGTGGAAAATGATGTGAATCATGCAACCAACATTCAAGGACTGAAGGGGATGGCGTGACGACAGAGGATTACTGCTGACCATGTTCGCAACACAGCATCCTGTCGCATTAGCCTGAAATGAGGACTAACAAAACGAGCATCGACCGCTGACCATATTCGCAACGCGGGATTTTATCGATTTGTTGTCTGAAACCCTGGAGGGCGTTGGCCCGTATCGGTAGGAGAGCCCTTGGGCATTGTATCCAGGCCATTCTTGGGGGTCCCTCCCGGTGTGAAAGATGATGGAAGTCCGAATAGAGGGGAACACGAAGCTTGACAAGTGGAAGGAACTTGACCAAGTTGAATCTGACACTCTTGGTCCTAGACCAGAGTACTCTCAACACATGGGTGAACCACTACAGGGAGCCAAGGGACTCAACCTTGAGGGTGATCGAGAGATGGCAGATTCCCAGGGGAAGGGGGGCATGATGCCCACAACCTTGTATCATACCTACGCACCCCCTGCTGGAGAGGGATGGACCAAGTGGCCTAGGTGACCGGGAAATCAGGAGATCTCCCCGAGGTGGGGCTGGACCCGAATCTTAGACATTCAGGTGGTCCTACGTATCCCATTAGGATGGGAATCAAGCCACACGTAGTTCTGAAAGGGTGCCTTTTAATGTCATGCAGGACAGGGGATAGGAGGACTGAACCTCAGAATGGGGGCGTGCGTGGTGCAGTTGTTGCCTACCCGACGTGAATGAGGACGTAGTCCTACACTGCGCCACGCAGTCCTGTGATCAGGGTCCTGAAGGCAGGATTAGAGGGGTAAATTTGCTGAACTCAAGCTGGGTTCGGAGACAAGGGGTCTTGAACGTAGTTCCAGATGAGAGTCTTAGTTTATGTTCTTAGAGCTCGGACCGTGGGTGGTGACAACTCCCGAGCAAGCACAGAGGTCAACCCAATCCCTAAGCCCACGTGAGATAAACTCGGTGTGGGAAACAAGGGGGGGATCCTTATCGCAATACTTGGGGCATCCATTAAAGGGGAGTCAGCAGAGAGTTCCGAAGGACACCTTTGATGTAGCTTGTTCCTCAAACGCGCAGACGTGCACGGGGGAAAGATACCAAGAGTCCCGAAATTCTACTTGGACACGATGAAGTGATGAAGGGTGTGAATTGTGTACCCGGCATTTGGGCTTAATGGGTTGGCGTGACGACAGAGGAAAACTGTTATCCATGAAGGAAACACGGCGTCTGTATCGTGTTAGCCTGAGGTGGGAGCAACAAACGAGCATCGACCGCTGACCATATTCGCAACGCGGGATTTTATCGATTTGTCGTCCGAAACCCTGGGGGGCGTTGGCCCGTATCGGTAGGAGAGCCCTTGGGCTTTGTATCCAGGTCGTTCTTGGGGGTCCCTCCGGGTGTGAAAGATGGTGAAAGCCCTGATGCGGGGATACGCAAAGCCTGGAAAGCGGGTGCGGACGTGTCCGAGTAAAGCTTGGCATTCCAGGTAATGAACCAGAGTACTCTTAAGCACATTGGAGAACCGCCGAAAAAGAGGGATCGACGAAACAAATCAGCAGGGGGTGGGAGCATGGCGTGGTCATCACGAGACCGTCGTGAATGAGGACATAATCCCACACCGCACCATATGATCCCCTCATGGAGGAAGGATAGGCCAGGGGGCCAAGATGGGATGAGGATTCCCGAGGAATGAGGCTGGACCCGGATCATGGACATCCAGGTGGTCCTACGTATCCCATCAGGATGGGAATCAAGCCACACGTAGTTCTTGAAATGTAGTTTAACGTCATACCGGACGAGGAGGGGAATAACATATCCCTAAGCAAGGTGTACAGTATGGTGAAAAACCGACTTGAGGACATAGCCCTACGCCATGCCGTACAATCCTATAAGATAGGTCCTGGGCCGCGGCCTGGAAAGGCCGAGGGGCCTGGGGCTGAGCCTCGGAAGGGGAGTCGTACGACATGGTACATGATCCCGACGTGAATGAGGACGTAGTCCTACACCACACCGTACGCTCCGGGTGAGGAATCCTGGGCTGTGGGCCCGATCACTGGCACCACCTGGGGAAGTTTGTCACCTCAGGATGGGGCAGAATGAATCACTGTTGACCATATTTGAAACACAGCGTTCCTATGGTGACCCGCATGGGGGCAACAAATGAGCGTCGACCTCTGACCAAATTCGCAACGCGGGACTTGTTTCGATTTGTTGCTTGAGAAACCCTCAGGGGCGTTGGCCCGTATCGGTAGGAGAGCCCCTGGGCTTTGTATCCAGGCCGTTCTTGGGGGCCCCTCCGGGTGTGAATCCATCCACGAAAGGGGCAAACACCTCCAGGGGGGAATGTGTAGCCGGGTCGAGGCTTGCTCGACGTGGGTCGGGGCAAAAGTGTGCACCCCGCCATGTCTTGACCCGAGGGGAAGATTTTGGCTTTTGGGCTGGGCCAACGGACGAAATGTCCGGGCGTTCCTACGTATATCATAAGGATGAGAATCAAGCCATACGTAGTTCTTGAAGGCCATGCAGTTTAGCGTCATGCGGTAAGGACGTGGGAGGGTAGAAGAACGGGAGTGGGCGCATGGTGCGACCTTTACAATCTTTGCGTGAGTGGGGTTGCATGAGCGGGGCCAAGAAAGCCGACGCCCTGCTACACAAAGATCCTCCAAGGAGACCATTCCCAGAGGGAATAGTGGAAGAGAGAAGCTTGGGGCTGGGCTCGAGACAAGGCGTCCGAGCGTTCCTACGTATCCCATGAAGATGGGAATCAAGCCGTACGTAGTTCTTGACATGCAGTTTAACGTCATGCGGGACGAGGGGAATCTCGTTCGGGGATGTGTGCGGCATGGTACATGATCCCAACGTGAGAACGTAGTCCTACACTGTACCGTACGATCCCGTAAGAGGGTGAGTCGGAGAGAAACGAGGGGGGCCTGGGGCCAGACCTCGGTGGAGACGGGGCCAGGGGCCCAAAGAGGCCGAGGGGCCTGAGGCTGAGCCTCGGTCAGGAAGAACTGACTGACTTGCAGTTTAACATCTTGCAGTGAGGACGGAGATACAGTTTAAGGTCATGCGGGACCAAGTCGCAGTTTAGGGTCGTGCAGGACCAATGCAGTTTAATGTCATGCAGGACCCTCTCGCAGTTTAGGGTCATGCAGGACCAGTGCAGTTTAATGTCATGCAGGACCCTCTCGCAGTTTAGGGTCATGCAGGACCAGTGCAGTTTAATGTCATGCAGGACCCTCTCGCAGTTTGGGGTCATGCAGGACCAGTGCAGTTTAATGTCATGCAGGACCCTCTCGCAGTTTGGGGTCATGCAGGACCAGTGCAGTTTAATGTCATGCAGGACCCTCTCGCAGTTTAGGGTCATGCAGGACCAGTGCAATTTAATGTCATGCAGGACCCTCTTGCAGTTTAGGGTCATGCAGGACCAGTGCAGTTTAATGTCATGCAGGACCCTCTCGTAGTTTAGGGTCATGCAGGACCACTTTTGCCCTAGGCAAAGTATCGCTTGAGGAATTTGGCATTGGTGGGGGGGGGGGGTTACACGCTCTCCATCTGTGGTCACCAAGGAGTATGCTCCATTGGGGTAAACCTTATGGATGATATAAGGCCCTTCCCATTTGGGTTCTAACTTGGGCGGTTTCCTTCCGGGAATCATTGGCGCTCGCAGGGCCAGCACCAGGTCACCCTGTAGAAAAGAGCAGAGACGAACCTTCTTGTCAAAAGCTCTTGCCATCTTGTCCAGATGCCTTTCCAGATTGTGCAGGGCACGAAGCCGGTTCTCGTCCAGTGCCTCTAACTCAGCTAGACGGATCTCGGCTACCTCATCTGATGTCTGGTGATCATAAACTGCTGTGCGTAGCGACGGCAGCTGGATCTCAATGGGTAGGACGGCCTCAGCTCCATACACCAGGGAATATGGGGTCACCTGGGTAGAGTTGCGAGTCGTCGTCCGGTAAGCCCAAAGGGCATTGGGGAGCTTGTCCGGCCAACTCTTCTTGTTCTGACCAACCATCTTCTGCAGAATGTTAGAGAGGGTCTTGTTGAATGCCTCGATCTGTCCATTCGCCTGTGCGTGGTAGCGGGAGGTATGGTTTGACCGGATGTCGTACTTAGCGTAAAATTTCTTCAATTCAGCTGCTCGGAAGTTGGTGTCGTTGTCAGTGAGGACGGCGTGAGGGACCCCAAACCAGTGGATGATGTTGGAGCTCACAAAGTCGACGACGGAACGGGCCTTGACCTCTTTGAGCGGAACTGCTTCTGCCCACTTGGAGAAGAAATCTGTAGCAGTCAGGATGAACCTACATTGGTGGGCTGTTGCCGGCGGGTACGGTCCCACTACATCGAGTCCCCATACCGCAAATGGCCAAGAGTACTTGGTGGGGTGGAGGGGTTCTGGCGGCCGATGCAAGAAGTTGGCGTGCACTTGGCACGCATGGCATCTCTTGGCGTATCCAATACAATCGTGGATCATGGAGGGCCAGAAGTACCCTAGCCTCCGGATTTGATGGGACAGCTTCGGCCCATCTTGATGGGCGCCACAGGAACCGGCGTGAACCTCTTGCATAACTTGAGGTATCTCTACTCCTTGGATGCAACGGAGGAGGACACCATCAAAACTTCGTGTATAGAGGGTGTGCTCAAGACTGGGGCCGCTCTGGAGGGTAAATTGAAGTGCGCGGCGTCGGATTCGCTCGCGCTCGGCCCGGTTGTCCGGGAGCTGGCCATTTTGGAGATAATCGACAAAAGGTGCTCTCCAATCGGGGGTCGTTTCAACCATTGCGTCTGACGAACCCGGGACTCCTGATACGGAGGGTCCGACGGTGAGATGACTTACCCGTAGGCTATCACGGTCCTCTTGGGTGACGGGAGCAATGACTCTACGGTGGGCCACGTGTATGACCAAATCATCTTGCTCTGGTTCTGCGAGCGATGCGGCTAAGCCAGCTAGGGCGTCCGCTTGGCCGTTCTGCGACCGCGGGACATGGGTAACCTCTAGCCGAGAAGAGAACTGGGCCATTAGGAGGAGGGTGTACTCCAGCAACGGTGCAAGCTCTGGCTTCCTGACGACGTAGTCGCCATTAACCTGTTTGATTACCAGCTCAGAATCTCCCTTCACATGTAGATGGGGTACATGGATCTCAAGGGCCAACTCGAGGCCGGTGATGAGAGCTTGGTACTCTACCTCGTTGTTCGTACAACCTTCTGACAACAGGAAGGAGTACGGCAGGACGGCTTGCGTCGGGGTAATGAAAACAATACCCAGACCCACTCTGTTAAGCTTGGGGTCGTTGAGCCTTCTACCAGTGGGGCTCTGGGAGGCGCCGTCGAAATGCATTTTCCAACACGGGACAGCGTGATCGACCGAGAGGATCGCCTCGTCGGGAAAATCCAGGTCCAGGGATTGATCCGCGGAGGTTGGATGGGCAGCTAAAAAGTCTGCCAATGCCTGTCCCTTAACGGCCTTCTGAGGCACAAACCTGATGTCAAACTGCTGGAGAATCACCGCCCACCGTGCTAGCTGGCCGGTCAGCATGGGGCGGTTCAGGATGTACTTCAGCGGATCCACCCGAGAGATCAATTGCACCTCGTGGTGTTGCAGGTAGTGTCGCAACTTCTGCACGGCGAAGACGAGCGCAAGGCAGCTCTTTTCGATAAGGGAATATCTGACCTCCGTATCGAGAAGCATGCGACTGAGATAGTAGAGACTGTTCTCAGTGCCCTCGTTATTCTTCTGGGCGAGCAGCGCGCCGAGGGATCTCTCCAGGGCGGTCACGTAAAGGACCAGCGGCTTTCCAGAGACGGGTGGCATCAAGACCGGAGGTTGGAGCAGGTACTGCTTGATTTCCTCGAAGGAGATCCGACACTCCTCATCCCATTCGTAGGCAGCGCCTTTCTTCATGAGCCGAGAAAAGGGCTTACACTTGCCGGCCAGGTTCGCAATGAATCGGCGTATATAGGCTAAGTGGCCTTGCAAGCCTCGAAGCTCCCGAATGTTGCTCGGGGGAGGCATTTGGCTGATGGCCTTGATCTTCTCTGGGTCGATCTCGATACCTCGGTATCTGACAACAAAGCCCAGAAACTTCCCGGAGGTGACTCCGAAGGCACACTTCAGTGGGTTCATCTTCAGGTGACGGGAACGGAGGAAACCGAACACTTTCTCAAGGTCTTTGAGATGGTCCTGACGCTGATATGATTTGACTACAAGGTCATCCACGTAGCACTCCACCAATGTTCCGAGGATCGGTTTGAATATGCGATGCATGGCCCTCTGATAAGTGGCACCTGCATTTTTCAAACCGAATGGCATTACCCGGTAGCAAAAGGTGCCCTGGGGAGCCCTGAAGGCAGTGGACTCCTCATCTTCGGGGGCCATCCAGATCTGGTTATACCCGGAATACCCATCCATGAAAGAGAGGGCTTGGAACCCGGCCGTGGCGTCAATCAACAGCTCTATCACCGGGAGTGGGAAGTCATCCTTTGGGCAGTGGCGATTGAGATCGCGGAAGTCGATGCAGACTCTAATCTGCCCATTCTTCTTCCTGACTGGCACAATGTTGGCGAGCCATTTGGGGTACTGGACCTCTTTGACGAAGTTGGCCTTGATTAGCTTATCAACTTCGGCCTCAACCATAGCGCCATGGGAAGGGTACATTTTCCTGGGCGGCTGCTTAAACCCACGATGTTTTACTGGGAGGCCCAGACGGTGGACGGCCACTTGGGGATCCAGCCCTGGCATCTCATCGTAACTCCAGGCAAACACATCGCGGTGCTGTTTGAGGAAGTCTACATACTGTTGCCGCTCCTCGAGGGACATGGCCGCACTGATTAATGTGGGTCTTGGATCTGCCTCGCTACCAAGGTTCACTTGTAATAGCTCATCGACTGTGGTAGAGACGCCTTCTTCAAAGGCTGGGGGAGCATCCTCCAAGTCTTCCTCCCCAGCCGTGGGGGGATTTCCCATGACGGAAGGTACTTCTGGGCTCTCAAAACCCAAGGGGCAGCTGGTGCCGGCTTGGGCAGCAGCGGTCATCACATCAGGAGACTCACTCGTCGTGGAGACCATAGCAATGAATGCATTTGACCCTATCCCATCCGGCCTTCGGCCTAAGGGGCCACGCTTGATGATATCGAAGCAGTGGTGACATGTCGGCCAGAGTCGGTTGATTCCAGCCCGGCGAAATAGACACGTATGGCGCACCGTCGTTGTCATGAGCTTGACATCCCGGTACCGTACAGGGGTAGGAGATTCCGGGATGACCCGAGCCTGGTTGATGTAGGAGTACGAGGTGATTTTCCGCCGTCGCTTGGACGCGGGAACATGCCTTCCTTGCGTACCCGAAACAACGAAACATTGTCCCATGTCGGGGGTCGTGGCCTCCAACCGGTGGATCGGGAGGATGTAGGCGTCGTCCATGCTCGCCCAGGGATCACTTGTGATTGGGGCGGGCTCATCCTCGCTGACCAGGATCTGCTTGTCCTTACTTTTGTAATAACCCGCATCCAGATAGCGGGCCTCAAAAGAAGCGAAAGGGGACGCGTCTCCTTGGAGCACGCCTACTCGACCGTTGAGCGAGTACTTAAGGCACTGGTGATACGACGAGGGAACCGCTGCATGCAGATGGAGCCATGGCCTGCCCATCAATGCGTTGTAGGCGGTGTCCTGAGAAACAACCATGAACTCGGTGCTGGCAATTAAGCCACCGAACTGGGTCTTCAGACGGATCTTGCCGACCGGGGTTTTCTCTGTCCTGTCGTACCCCTGAATCCTGAGGTCAGAGGGAGTCAAATCACCTTCGGACAAACCCAGCTTTCGCAGCGTCCGGGTCGGAATTAGATTGATTCCGGAACCCGTGTCAACGAGGCAGCGGCGGACTTCCACACCATTAAAGTGGCCAGTGATATACAGTGGGCGAATGTGCCCCTGTATAAAAGGGTCTTCATCTTCACCAGAGAACGAGATAACCACCTGACATTCGGCATTTTCAATCGTCTCGGTATGGAAGGCCTCCGCGGCTGCCACTTCCGTCTCGAACTGGAGGGGGCTCCTTAGGGCCTTGGCAAGTGCCTCGCGCATCTCGGATGACAAGCGCAGGGCCTCAAGGATGGAAAGCCTCGCCGGAATGCCGGCTAGGTGCTTTAGGACATCATACTTGCGTGCCAAACGCGAACCTCTGCTTACAGGGGGTTTTTCGGCATTTGGAGGCATAGCGGGTCCTGCTGGTTGAACTGGCGGTCGGCTAGCACTGGGTACATCCTGCTGCCTGCTAGTAGAAGCCTGGAGAGTAGTCGCCGGGCTAAGATCGAACAGCGGGGGCTGGCCCGTCGCCGGGCGAGACTGGCTGTGATACGAACGAGGCGGCTCTCCCTAATCCAGCAACACGAACGACGGTGGAGGTAGAGCCAAGGGCGCTGGATGGGTCTGCGCGTGCTGAGATCTGCGCTGAGCCTGCTGCCTGGTCTCGGTAGCGTGCACGGCTTGGTCACAAGTGGTTGCTGACATACCTCGGTGACCGGCGCGATTGCGATTCCGCTGACGTTGACGTCGGCTGGGAACGTTGGGGCGGTCTGCCTGGGGTTCCCCCTCATCGGGGGTCATATAGGGCTTTACTAGCTCCACGGTGTTAACCGAAGCGTACCCTTGAATGTCACTCGAAGAGTCATCCACCGCTGGGCGGATTCTGGGGGGAATTCCCATTTCAGGAGGCATAAAGTCGCCGAGAGTGCGGGATGACGACGGCACTGGCGGTGCACGTTGCTTCTTCTTGCGTCGCCGCTGCTTGCCTTTTTGGGCAGAGGTCGACTGTGAAGACGATGTTGAGGCGCCAACTACTTCTTCTGAAGGTTCCGACTGCTTCAAGTGTGCCCGGATGATACCCTGGGCACGGACGACAGTTTTTCGAGCCATCCAGTTGTCGTATTTCTGGGACCCGCGGCTAGGGACCTGTTGCCACTCACCCTCGCTGTCACTGCCGATTTCCGATCCCGCGAAGATGCCTGCCACCTGCGCTGGCGCTGGGCCCAACTTGACTATGTTGTTGTTGACCTGGTCCTGAAGCCAGTCTTTAAACACATAGCATCGCTTGAGGGTGTGCCCCAGGATCCGATGATAAGGGCAGTAGTTGGGGTGATCAGTGAGATGCGCATCTGCCGGCCTCCTGCACTCGGGCAGACGCACGATCCCTTGCTCTAGAGCACTTCGGAAGTAACCAGGGACCTGATTTTCGTTAAACGAATAGGTATGGTACTTTCTTTCCGGGTAAGGAGCCCTGGGGGCCTGATCCTGTCGAGGGACCGGAGGGGCCTGCCGGGGGGGCGGCGCCTGGTTGTCTCGCCTAGGTGGCGGTGGCGCGTTGCGCGGGGGAACCTGTCGGTTCTGAGGCGGTCGCTGCTGGGCAGGAGCCTATGCTTGAGGTGGAGGACCTCTGCGGGGTTGCGGGGTTGGTGCCGCCGGTAACAATTCCAGCTGCCTCGGGGCTTCTATTTGAGCCACTGCGGCGGGTTCAGCCCTGGCGGCCCTCCTGGCTGGGATCATAGGGGGCAGCAAACGTGCCTGACTAGCCTGTTGCAGGGCCTCCTCGAGGCGCTGGGCCTTATCCGAGAAGTCTCTGAACCCCCCAGGGTAGTTCTGGGTAATCAAGGAGGGTACCAGCTCTGTCTTTACGTTCCCCACACACATCGTCAGTAATTGCTCCTGAGTCAGCGGCATATCGAGAGAATACGTAAGTCCTTTCCACCGGGCGATGAAGTCTGCAACCCGCTCATCAGGCCTCTGTTTGCACTTAAAGAGGTCCGCGATGCTGGTCTTCCGCGTGGTGGAGCTGAACTGGTACAAGAACTGCCGGCGAAGATCCTCCCAGCCGGTCACTGATCCGATGGGGAGCTGGCTGTACCAGACGAATGTTGGACCTTCCAATGTCTGTACAAAACATCAGAGCTTAGCGGCTTCTTGCTGAGTCGGGGTCCCCAGCATGGGGCCACACCTGGAAGAGAAATGAGCCAAGTGCTGGGGTGGGTCCCCTGTCCCGTTAAAAGGCGAGAAAGTGGGGTTCCCAAAACCCGGAGGCGCGGGCATATCATCCACCCACGCGGGATAAGGCTTGCCATCCGGTGGGACCGCCACCTGCCGTGTCTCCAACGCCTCGAGGCGGGCTGTGAGTGCCGCAATAAGGTCCTCCGGGTGGGGGTCCCTGTCATGACGGGGGTCCCTAACCACAAGCACATTGCCAGGTTCTTCAACACGATAGACGGCTTCTGCTGCTCGCGGGTCAACTGGCTGGATGACCTGTTGGGCGACTGGGGGAACCCAGGTTGGGTTCTTCAGATTGCCCCGTCGCTCAGGGGGGTTTGGCGAAACGTATCGCGCCCTCTTGCCGTATGTTCCGGCTTCCGCCCTGTCCGTGGAAGTAGCATGATCAGGGTTGCCCGGAGGCATCTCACCGGGGGGAAATTGTTCCTGCCCCTGCTGTCCCGGCCTGGGATTACCGTAGTCGGGTCGTCGCTCTGCGGCGCGTTCATCCAAGAGTTCGTCGACCAGCCTCTTCTGCTCAGCAAGCTGCTAGCGCAACGTGGCCTTCTCAGGGTCTTCGTCCGTTTTCTGCACGGAGGCGGACGGATCGGAGTGCTTGACTATCCCGACATGCTCCTTACCCTTGCCAGTGCTTCGACCGAGTGCCAGTGACTCGGTGGGTACGGGGAGGCCTAGCAGGTTCCTTTGCTGACGGGTGACTCTCCCTGATGGGTCGAGTAGTGGCGGTACGCCCTCGGATGGTAAGTCCCCATCAAGGAACTCAAGCTCATCTGCCTTATCCACAACGTCGGCCATGTGGACTGTGACCCCTCTTGAGGGCATATCCTCAATGTCGCATAGCGAATCGGGCTGTCGTCGGATAGGGTCGAAGAGGAGAGCGGCATAGCGTCCCCAACCACGGACTTGCACATGGGGGGTGGCTTCCCTGACGATCTTGCGGAGTGCCTTGAAACTCTGGACGCATTTTCGTTGGAGGGCACTCTGGTGACCGGGCGACTTGGGGTGCTGGGCCGCAAGGAGCGCCGCTGCATCAATTAGGCGGCACTGTTTGCCAATCTCCTCGAAGTTCTCTCGACTCCTGGGGTACACTACCCGTTCCCAATGGAGGTGGAAGTGCGTCGCCCACAGGGTCCGACAAAAGCATCCCACTTCTTCAGGGGTAAGCGACTCGGGTACGCGCAAATTTAGCGCCGCCGTGGGCCAGAACTTCTCTGGGAAGTAGTCCGCTGCAAGAATACTCCAGAAGCTCCTGGGTTCGGCCTCGGGGTTCGGCCCTACATTTCCCCACTCATCAAATGGGGGTGGCTGAGGGACCGGTAGCGGTACCGAGACGGACCTCTGGGATAGCAAACTCGGCGGTGGAGAATACGGTGAGCGAGCAGACTGGACACCGTACTCTGGGCCCTCCTCTGAAGAGCGAGGTGACCTGACCACAATGTCACGATAGGACGGGCTAACAGCCACTGCTTCGGGTACGGGAATTGCCGTTACCGGTGTCCGGTCATGTCGTGGCTCTACCACCGTTGACCCCCAAAACAGCTCCTCGTGATCCCGAGTAGAGGTAGAGGGCGCTTCGGGTGACGGTGGCGGTGACTGCGCGGTCGAAACCTGCGGAATTCCCAGGACTTCTTCCTCCTGGATGTACCTGCGGAGTGAGACGGGAATCCGGTGGACCTCAAATTCCGGGAGAACGAGGCTGACGCGTCTGGTTCCTGCCCCAGTCCTTGATACGGAGGAGCTGGGAGAAGGTTCCATCGCTGAATCGCATTCCGCTTCCGAATCGGAGAAGCGGGCAGGTTTGATCCCCCTCTGGGCCTTCCCAGGATTCTTCTTGTGGTGGCGACGACCCGCTCTTCTGCCCCTGGGTGGCTCTTCGGGACAGGGTTGACCCCTATCAGGCAGCCCTGGGGCGGCACTAGCGCCGTGGCGGAGAGGGCCCTCACTTGAGACAGCCGGGGTGCCGGGGGCACCAGGGCAAATATCAAAGGGTACATGGGGAGGACCTCCATGAACAGTACCCACGTGGGCGGGGCCTCTATTGGAACCGGCAGGAACATGGGGAAGGCCTCCATGGTCGGTGCGAGTGGAGCGAGGCTGACCTTCACTCCTTGAGTTGCTGGGGCGAGAAGGATCTTCGCCAGTCGCAGAGAGGACGTAGGGGGGGGGGCTACGTCGAAGGACCGGATGAACGGTGCCTTCAAAAGGATGGACTTCATACCCTGTACAGCGGGCGCGGGAAATGTTTCTGTGCTGAGCATCACTGCCCCGGGGCAGGTCTTCCTACAGGATGGGGGCAGCACGAGGCATGCCTCCACGACGAACCTCGGAGCGGGGAAGGCCCACGCTCTGTGGAGTAGTGGTACGGGGAGGACCTCCGTACGGGGTGGCATCACCGCGGGTTAGTTCGCGACGATCATCACTGGGGCCTGCAACCCGGAGCGTCAACCCGGCCTGCCCATGGGGCGGCTGGGGTCTCAATCTTGGTTGGGTGAAGGGGTGCCCCTGCTCAATGTAGGCGGGGGCTTCATAATGTACGTCGGCGGTGGCTCGGGCCACTATAGCTGTCGATGTGGACGTGGCTAGGCGAGCGTCCTCAGCCCGGGCCCGGCGCTGACGTCGGGTCAGGCGGGCCGGTGCAGGTGGTGCAGGGACATAGTCTGCCTGTTCTTCCTGCGGGGCCGGACGGCGGCGCTGACGTGACCGAACGGGAGCTCTCGCCTGGGGGTCCTGGGTCGGGGCCCTGAGCGGGCTGAGCTGGACAACACCTGCCTCTTCAGCGTAAGGCGAAGAGTCGTCAAGGCGTTCCGGGGATAGGCTCCCGATACGATTTAATGTCTGGGTGGGGAGCGGAGGCTCCCTGTGCGGCCTGTTGGGGCGGCGTTGACGGCGGGGCCTGGAAGCCTCCAGGTCCAAACGGGCCATATCCCTGGTCGGGATGACCCCTTGTTCCTCATACCTGCGCACGAGGCTGTTGATCACCCTTCGTTGGATGACCTCTGATGGGGAAAGGGGACGTGGACGCCCCACCTCCTGTGACGTGGCAGCCGTCGTGGCGGTAGTGGCGCCATGTGGAGTGGTCGTAGTGGTGTTGCCCTTGCCCCTGCGCGGGCGAGGAGCGGATGGTGACCGCATCTCTGAAATAGCAACCTGGTTCCTGGCAAACGAAGGGATCAACTCATCAGTACTGAGAGGAAAAGGATTGACAGCCAGTGCCCCAGCGTTCTTCCATCCTCCTTGTCTGTGAGAAGGATCCACGCCAACACGCTGCGAAGCGGAGCGCCCCACGTTCTACTACCCCGACTTCTGGTGAGTTTCACGACAGGTCCGCCATTTGCTTGGCGGGACCAGGCAACGGATATCTGAATCCGGTGACACGTAAATCTACTGGTGTCTCGAACGCTACTAATCTCCATGCTGAGGAGAAGAATTTCACGTCGGGTTCACCATTTCTGTTTCCGACGCTTTTCGCCGGGGCGCGCGCGCATCCGTACGCGGGGGAGGGGGACGCGCGGCTTTGTTGCCCCGCATTCCCGCTTTCCAAAGGCGGGCGGCATTCGTTCCTTATTCAGGTACGTCTGATCCTTGATCGAAACGGGATGATGGGATGTCGGTTCTTCCTCCTGTGGATTCCTCCTCAGAACTCGTCACCTAGTCCGGGTCTCCCTTATAGATTTAATACGTAGTTCGTGAAACTCTTCCCGGTGTCATGTTTCCATGGACGCCGGTTAATTACACTGCTTCTGTCGGGACATTCCAAAGGGTCCAGTCAGGGCAGCAACCTTCGGTCAGGGGAGTAATCACGTTTGAGGCATCAGTAGCGTGTCTGGATGCTGGGGTACCTGGCATGTCTGTCTGTTATCCTCAATCATAAGGCTTCTCGAGGGCGTGGAAGCCCGAGGCATCCCACATCGAGCGCAGGGAATTACATGTCATAGACACATATCTGAGGTTTTCCTCAGCTTCCCATGTTCAACACAGGGTATGTTGCAAGATTAACGTCTAGCAGAGACGGTTGAGAATGAAATGGGACCATCGCAGGGGGGGCGACAACGAAGTTGGGCTTGAGCCTTGAAGAGACTTCCTACGTATCCCCGTGGTAGGGAATCAAAGTCCGCGTAGTTCAGGATGGTGCCGGTAAACCGACGTGAAGCTGGACCTTGGTCCGAAGAGATTTGGGCTTGAACCTCTGGGAGGATTCCTACGTACCATGCCTTGACATGGATCAAAGTCCCCATAGTTCAAATGATACAGTTTAACGTCATGCGGGACGATAATGAACCCTGACGTAAATAAACGACGGGTGGGCTTGAACCTCGTGGAGGCTTCCTACGTACCATGCCTTGACATGGATCAAAGACCTCGTAGTTCAAGTGGTCACAACGGCTTACCGCTGGACCGGAATGATACCCGACATGAAAGAGCGACGGGTGGGTGTGTCGGTGAACCGACGTGAAAGTAGACCTTGGTCCACTATTGGTGGGCTTGAACCTCATGGAGTATTCCTACGTACCATGCCTTGACATGGATCAAAGACCTCGTAGTTCAGAAGGGTTGGGTCGCAATGGCTTACCACTGGACCGGGATGTAGTTTAACGTCATACTGGACGTAGGTAGAACACGACGTGAATTGGGTGATGGGTGGGCTTGAACCTCGTGGAGGTTTCCTACGTACCATGCCTTGACATGGATCAAAGACCTCGTAGTTCGGATGAAAGTAGACCTTGGTCCACTGATGGTGGGCTTGAACCTCGTGGAGGCTTCCTACGTACCATGCCTTGGCATGGATCAAAGACCTCGTAGTTCAAAAGGGGAGTAGACCTTGGTCCACTGATGGTGGGCTTGAACCTCATGGAGGCTTCCTACGTACCATGCCTTGACATGGATCAAAGACCTCGTAGTTCAGATGGGGAGTAGACCTTGGTCCACTAATGGTGGGCTTGAACCTCATGGAGGCTTCCTACGTACCATGCCTTGACATGGATCAAAGACCTCGTAGTTCAGAAGGGGAGTAGACCTTGGTCCACTGATGGTGGGCTTGAACCTCATGGAGGCTTCCTACGTACCATGCCTTGACATGGATCAAAGACCTCGTAGTTCAGATGGGTTTGGTCAGGGTCGGTGCTCACTCTAAGCCCACGTGAGTCATGCTCGGTGTGAGAAACAAGAGGTTGCAAGGACCTAATGATCACGTCGCGAAGGGTGCGTCCGTGAGAAGCGAAGAGGGGCTTATGCGTTAGGCGGCCCATGGTGTTGGGACTTACTCCAGGATGGAGGCCCATGGTGCGACAAAGCGCGGGAAAGATGGACCTTGGTCCGACAATGGGAGGTGCCTCATTCCCTGTCACGTTCCCCATTGACCTTGGTAGTGGGGGAGTACCGAGATTCACGGGTGCAATCATCCGTACCAAAGGTTAGGGATTTACGCTCTGAGGCGACCCTTCCCCTGTGAACATACACCACTCCGACAAGGAGGATCTCATTCCATGTGCGGAAGAGTTCCATTCCCGTGGAGACGAGTGGTGTAAAAAATGTTCGAGTTGGGGGGACCCTTCGTGAGGGAGACGAGGTTGGGTCACAGTTTAACGTCATGTGTTGAGGACGTGGTGCTTGGCAGTTTAACGTCCTGCAGCTCGGACGAGGTGGGTTCACTCCACACCCCTAGGGCTTACATAACCGGTACCCTCTGGTCCATGGGGAAGGGAAGGTACCAGTAAGGCCATGGTAAAGGGGGGTCGAGGGAGGAACCATCGAGGGGTCCACGTTAGCGTGGCTATGCGAAGAAGCAATAGCCGTTAGCGTGCCTATGCGAAGAAGCATTGGGCGAAGCAACGCTACGGGAGGTGTTGTCCATGGGACTTTGAAATCACATCGTGCAAACCTGGAGGGTCACACGGAAGGAGGAATCGCTAAGCAGAGGAGTGTGCTTTGCGAAGTGGGGTGCCTTGGCCTTAGCATGGGGCATAGGTGGGAGTGGGTGGTGCTTTGCGAAGTGGAACAGTGTTCGCGGAGCACTGCCTCGCGAAGAAGGAGTGGTTCGCGAAGCAGGGTCCTGCCAAGCAATGTGCTTCGCGATGCATAGTTATCCTGCCTTGGCATAGGGATTACTAGCATGGGTTGGGTGTTTCGCGAAGCACGAGTGCTCCGCGGCTGCCCGGGTTCCCTTGGGAATCCCCTTCCTTTGCGAACGCCCTTGGGCTTCGCGAAGGGCATCCCTCTCGGAAGAGGGGCTCAGTACGAAATAAATCAGAGTCGTCTCGCGAAGTAGAAATACCTCGCGGAGCTCATGATTCCCGGGGCAAAGCTTGCTTCGCGATTCGGGAGAGGAGAAGCCGAAAGGTCGGATTGTCCGTCCCCCGGGACTCAGGGGGAGTCGAATATTTATAGGGAAGGGGCGCCGCGAAGCAGGGCTCGCGCGCCGCCTTCGGGGCTTCGCGGCGGCTCGCGAACATCAAAAGGATTCGCGGAGGATTACCGCCTCCGGAGCTTCGCGGCGGCTCGCGAACGTCAAACCGGTTCGCGGAGGATTACCGCCTCCGGCGCTTCGCGGCGGCTCGCGAACGTCAAACCGGTTCGCGGAGGATTACCGCCTCCGGAGCTTCGCGGGGCCGCTAAGGTCGGGATGCTTCGCGGCGGGGCTCCGCGGACGGGCTCCGCGGCTGTGCTTCGCGGTTGTGCTTCGCGAGGCAGCGCGCCGGCTGTCTTTTTCGTCCCTTCCTTTCGGGCCATATTTTTGGCGCCAACACGTCCTCCTATGACGTTTCCCACATCCATATCATTGTGTCTGATGTCGGCTCCCTACCGCCAGGTTCTCCGCACCTGTCTTCCTGCTGCTAACTGTCGTAGGCTGCCTCTGCTCCGCTAAGAAACTCTCGATCACCAAGGCCCGCTTGAACCCTCCAGCATAAGTCGATATACATAGAGGTACAACACTAGCTCGGATGTCTTGTCATAGACCTTTCTCAAAGGTCTGAGCTCTGAAGTACTGATCCCATACCATATCCATCGAGTACCTGGCGAGGTTGGTGAACCTTGATGAATAGTCATCTACTGTCATAATTCCCTACTGAAGCTGAAGAAGCTCCTGGATGCGCACAGCTCTCAACGTAACTGGAGAGAACTCCTCCCTGAAGAGCCGCTCAAACTCTAGCCACGAAAGATTCTCCTTGTTGTGAGTCTTCATGTTTAGACTCCACCGTCATCCCACCAAACCCTGAAGAAGGCTTTCTCCTAGGACCACCATCTGGTCTGCTGGTGTCCTCACTAGACGGAAAAATATAGTCCATGCCTCAAGCCAACCCTCAACTGCCTGAGGGTCGGGCTCACCTCAGAACCTGAGGTGTATCTATCTCTGAAACTCATGGAGTGCGTTGAGCCTACGCTCCTCTCCAGTCGGTACCACAAGTACCACTGGCTGCTCCACTGGTTATGGTATAACAGGTGCACCACCTGGTGGCAATACCTGGGGAGATAGTCCCTGTATCGAAGCCTCGTCACTTTGGGGTTCATCCTCGTGATTGTGCTACTGAATGCTAGCAGGTATGCATCGTAGAGGTATCCTATAAACAAACAAGATGTACTATGGTCAATGAGTATATCTGGATAGCTGACACAAAGGAAATGGAAAACACAACCCATTCCTATATGATGCATGTACCTTTTATTTCTCCGCAACCAGTGTTTTCGTGTACTGAGTTGAAAAGCAGGGTATCAGAGTCCTTGTGTATGGATACGTCATCCACCGCACCAACACTGGAGTCTCTGGCCTAAAATCCGAACCCGAAACACTTAAGACTGTTGCCCCAAACCAAACTCAAAGACTCTTGGTCCTAAGGTAGAAACGACCACCTCTGATACAACTCTGTCACGACCTGTCCCAATGGGGCCCGAGTCGTGACTCCCCAAGCCCACCTCCAATAGGCCAAGGGCTGGTGACTAGCACCGAGTAGGCATATCACTAACATGGGAGGCATTTCGTAAGTACCTTTACACACGCAAACATAATCTAGACCACAAATTCTGAAATATAAAACACTAAGGAACAAAAGAATGCATCCATACAACTAAACCCAACCAACAGAGTTCAAAGAAAGGTAGAGTACTGTAAAAGTAAACTGGGCCAGAATACAAACCATCCAAAAACAACAGTTTGAAAACTGCAAAGTCCAACCTGTAATCACAAAAGGTACTGAGACTGCCGCTCATGGTCGTAGGAACGCATCGTCCTGTAGGAAACTCAGAAAGCTCGGTCATGTCCTGGTCTGCCCTGGACTCTGTCGAAAGGCTGCTTGTCTGCACAAGACACCAGACGTGCAGGCAAAGCCCATGCAGGGGTGAGTATAACAATACTTAGTAGAGGACCCTGAAAACCACAAAGAAGTGCACAAAGTAAAGGTACAGTCATCTATTCACATTATATGTCTACAGAACATATAGAACAAACTATATATACTCAAAACCCAGACCCGTGGTCTGGAGTCAAGTCACACAACTGCATACCTCCGTTAGGGATTCTGTTCGAAGATTCCGAGATGCACTTGTTCCAGGATAGCACACTCCACGAGTCTTATAGCTATGATGATGTCCGTCCAAGAATTGATGTTTGTCGGGAACCGTCACAAAAGGTAGCTACACTAATTTCAGGAGACACACTCCTTAGTGGAAAGGTTGCGGTAGATAGAAGCACTCATTATGGGAGATACACTCTTGAGTGGGAAAGATCACAATACACAGATGAGGACCACTGCCAGGGCCATGGCGGATATCGCGACTCATCCGGATTCACCAATTAGGTGGTACACCAACTAGGTAGAGGATCAACGCTCGGTAAGGTTGGTCATATCGATGCCTAACTCTACCTAGGGTCAGGAATGGATAAAGGATCTTGATCCGGGCCTCTCGAAAGAATGTCTAACTCTATCATAGAAACTCTTATGGAAGGGATCATACTCCTGAGTGGGAAATGATTCCTGAACTTTAGGGGAATGAGAAGAAGGGGAACTAACTAAAATGAAAGATGTTCAAGTTATGGTGAATGAAAGGACAACGTCATTTTCTAAAAAGTACACGGCTTGTAGAAAAGGTACACGCTGTGTTGTCTTACCCCAGGTACTGCCCGTGTACAACGGCCCATGTCAAAGGATGGTCATGTAGAAAAACTTAGTACACGGCCTCTAGTACGATGTACACACTATGTCTGAGTAATTGGGGTTGGCTCCGTATACTCTGGTCATGTGCCCGTACATGGTCGTTAACCAGTGTACACCAACCCAAGTAATCTGCACACGGGGTGACCCACGTTACTGGCCTCGCCTGGCCGTGTGATGGAGTACAGGGTCATGTACTCCATCATGTGTCTGTGTATCCTCGAGATACACGCCGAGCTCCACGTAGCCGCTTCTGTCACGATGTACACGCCGGGCAGCCTGAAGCCGTGTAGCTCATCCCGTGTCCGTGTACTACCCAAAGTACACGCCAAGTTTTGGGGGATTCCCACATGTCATGTGACCGGGGTCACACGCCGTGTTATTCATATCTGACTTCGAAACCCTAGCCGCTACTTCCAGTACTACACTACGTGTTCTTCAGAAGTACACACCGTGTATTCTGGAAATTTCCAGAAATGATGCCCTTCGTCGGCGCGCCTCCCTTGGTGCTCCGATCATCGATCTGGCCATCCAATCACCGCAAAACTTCCAGGTTTTGGTGGCCCCGAAACCACGAAGCCTCTTCTGTCATTTTCGGGCCTCTGATCGGCCCCAAAAACATGATTTGATCTTCAGTGTGAAGAACGCTCGAAGAACGTCCCTTTCCGATGTGGCCCGATTCATCATCTTCCATCGTCGCCGCACCTCCACAAGGCCGTTTCAGTGTTGAACCTTCAGTTTGGGATCGTTGCGTTGTGGAACAGATGTGCAACGATCATTTGGTCGTCACCGCACAAAGAATGCGAAGAACGCGCGGGAAAGAAAGGGGGAGGAAATCCAATAAACAAATCGAGGAATGAACCTCCGATATCGTTTGTCACAGCGTTGATCTGCTTCCGTTAATAGGTTTAAACAGAGCAGAGATCAACATAAAATAAAAGCATGGATCAATTCCCCAAAATCATCCCAAAGAAAACCCTCCCAAAAGAACGTATGAATCCGTGGATCAAGTTTTTCGTGGTTGATCCGCGTTCGTCGTTTAAACTCAAAAACGGGGAAAAGGAATTGAAATAACAAACCCCTAACTTTCAAAAGGATTGATTGTTGATGAAAGCACCGCACTATCATTGTCGTCGAGATCCTTCAATTTTGTTGGCGTAGCGATTCTCAACTTCGATCTGTCATCGTTCGTCGCTGAGAGTTTCCTCTAACACGCTGCGGATCCTCCAGCAATTTCTCCCAAAAGTTCATCAACGACCACCAATTGATTAACCCATAAAAAGGGAAACATGATTGGCAGTTAATTATGTGGTAGTATTAATTACTCTTACTTGCCTATTCTTGAGTCATTATAGAATGACATTAGTTAAGGAAACAGACGTCACGTCGCTACATATTAAAGAGTCCAGCTTTCCATTTTTTTCTCAATATGACACAACATTTATGTAAGGAAACAGTTGCCCCTTTTTCCGTGCTGCAGCATTTGTTTCCATAAAATAAAATAAACATTTAGATTTTTTTTATTAAAACGTCCTAAAATTAACTTTTTCCATCGACCTGCACCGGTCGAGGTTAGCCTCATTCTTAGGTAAAGTCATTGTCCCGGATGCAATGGTGTGCTCAGATTTTTAATCTGGGCAGCCGTTTGGAAACTTCCATAACCATGCACAAGTGCTGACTCACATAACTTAAAAAGTTCAAGCCACCATTCCAAGCGCACTGGACCTCGAAATGACGTGTCGCCTTCGCGCCCGGTCTCAAAATAATTCCATATAATATTTAAAAATAATAAACCGAAAATTCGAGACATTAAATTTCCATTGAAGAAAATTATTTTATTAATTATTAAAACCAATTTTATTTTCTTATCCTCTGGTTATTAATACCTATTTTCAAGTGGTATTACTTTTTTTCTACTATTTGGCACTTAAATGTTTTTTTGAAAAACCTAAATTTATGTCTATCTTCGACAAAAAACCTGTTTTCCTCTAAAACC
The DNA here is from genome assembly GCA_963277665.1 of Viscum album. Lineage (NCBI taxonomy): Eukaryota > Viridiplantae > Streptophyta > Magnoliopsida > Santalales > Viscaceae > Viscum > Viscum album. Next base: position 22,163,094 of record OY728154.1, read on the forward strand.
ATGTTTTATAAAAATATTCTCAATTTTTTTAACTTTAAAAAAATTATTCATTAAAGAAATTTTTACCCTTTTTTTCTTTTGATCAAATATCTAGAAGGGAATCTTCTTTTACTTCTCTAAACCAGGAACTTTTCAAAGATTTTTACAATAAAAAATTTGAATATTATTTTTCCTTATATATAATTTAAGGAATTACACACCATAATTTCATTGAATATTACATTGTGAGTTTAGAGTTATTTTTTTAATGAAATTTTTCAAAATATAATTTTCAACAAATTTATTTTCAAAAAAACTTATCTTTTAAAAACTGATTTTCAAAATTAAAAGGATATTTTCCTCAAGAATGTATTTAAAGTTTTTTTATTTCATCAACAACAATAGACCTTATTATTACCCCAATCGGTATAAATAATATTGATATCATAATTACTATTCCTCTATATGGTTTATGATTATTTTGACCAAGGAAATTATTGACATTCAATTGTTTCATTTTTTAGTCATTAACTTCCCCTTGAAATATTTATTTGCGATCATTATAAATTAAATTAAACCTAAATATACATATTAGTTATCGTTGATATGTTTACTACCTAAAAAATATACCATTTTTTCATATCGTTTTTTATTTTATAGTTATTAAATTAATTGGTGAAATATTGAAATATCTATATCTTTTTCTGAATATGGATATTTGATGATAAGTAATATCATTCATAAATTAAATAAATTTTTTGATATATAAGTAATTATTTGGGCATGTAGTGACGGGAAATTCCCAATCTTTATATAGCCCCTTGATGTATCTATAGGTCTTAGGAGACAAATTAATTATCTAAATTAAACAGTTTCCAACTGATAGTTTTAAACTATCTTGAGGATAGATTATTAAATTAAACGTTTCCTAGTTCATAATAAAAGATTTGAAATAATTAATAGTTTTATTCATTTCAGTTATCATTATTATCCATCGGATTTTTTCTATGATATAATCGATGGATTCATTTAATTCTCAACTTATTGTTTTAAATGGAATGTGCTTTTAGTTATTTAAATTTCCAAATAGATTCTTCCTTATCTTACTATAATAGTCAAGTTATTAAAATGGAATGTATGTTCAATTATTATCTTGAAATATTGATTATGTTTATTGATTCATGATAAATTTATTTATAATTAACCCTTATTAAGAACTTAATCTTACCCTTAATTTTTTTTCTTTCTCAATAATCGATAAATATTACCATGTGTTATATGGAGGGTTATTCTAATGGGAATAATGTTATTCTTGAAAAAAATGAGGTTGTATTTTTTGTATTCAAATGTAATATAAAACTCGTCTATGTGTCTATTTTACCAAGACAAATAAACTGTTTAGTCCTTTGGGATGTGATTCCTTATATCCTATAAAAATATAATTTATTAATGTTCCATATCTGAGAAGTTGTTGTTGGAGTATTTATAATGGTTATTTATTTAAAATTAAAGTTTTTATTTTAATTTCCTCACCTTAAATACTAAATAAACATAAAATTTGTTTTAAGGAAAATCATCTTTATTTATCTCTTCAGTGAAAAATATGTTTTCTTCTATATCCATGTTTTCTAAAAATATTTTAATGAACATTTTTACTATTACATTGTTATTTTATAAAGTAATGTTCACCCATGTCTGACTTTTACAAAATGGATTAAAAGGAATCTTTTTGTATTTTTTCCAAATAAGGTACTTTTGGGGTTTTTTATAAATGTTTTAATGTAATTTATTATTTTAACTTGTACGTAATGAACTGAATTTACTTTTATCATTACTAATCAATGATTTTCTGTTATATTTTTGAAATTTTTAGATTTTAAAGAAGTGATTTCCAAATATAAAGGTTATTTTCCTCAAGAATGATTTAATTGTCATTTAAAGTTATTTCTTTTCATCAAAGACTATAAACCCTGACTTCACTTATGACATATTAAGGATATGATCAAAGGAAACCATCCTTATTCTTTATATGATTACATTATGTTTATGATGATTATTTTTTTTGAAACATATTCATTTTCCTTGGGTTATGCAATTATGAAATATTCAATTTTTTATGAACCCCATTTCATTCCAGTGTTTTATGATTTGATGAATTAATTATCAAACATGTTTCTTTTCATGGGTTCGGATATGATGAATTTCTTGTAATCATGTGGCACAAATATTAATTATTTTTGTTATGTTGTGTAGGGTACTTATATCTTCCTCCAATAAATTTGGTAAATATTGATATATCATGAGATAAATAGGATTTGAATGGGGAGTGAACATAGTTTAGTATGGGAAATTTTCCACTATTATAGTCTCGAGAGTGAACCTTGACTACTAAAATGATTTAGGGATTGAACTCATTCCACTATGATAGTCTTGGAAAATATCCTTGATAATGAAGGAAATGATTTTCTATGCTTATCTGTATGTTACAATTCCAGATCTTATGCCTACATTATGATCTCATAGATCATGTTCATTGATTATGTTATGATCCATGTCATACAAACAACTAATATTTATGCCATGAATCAATATTATAATATAGGATAAGAAAGGTATGATTTTAAAATGGTATTCTCATGTTCTCATACCCTTTTGTTCATATTATACTCAATTGATCATTAATATCTCCTTTTTCTACCTCTACTAAGGATTTGAGCTCACTTTTTCTTTTTGTTCCATTTCTCTATGTTATTAAGAAAGTTATTAAGTATGATATATATACGAAGGGTTATAGTTATGAAGAAATTAGTGGAATAAGATTTATATCTTTTATAAACTAGTTGTTTATGTGTCCATTTTTTCAAACGCACTAAAACTATATGACTATGGTGTAGATCATTATCTTATATAATGAATATTAATCTATTTATTGCAACATCTATTTATCAAAACTATGGGTCATTATAGTTGGTATCAAATAAAGGTTTAGTTAAACTTTGTAAACTATGATGAGATAAATTTTGTAAGAGTATTGGGATATGTATAAGTATATGGAAAAATCCTAATTTTTTGGTAATGATCATGAATGACCAAGGTTAAACCTAAGGATTCATAAAAGAATTTATCATTATTTAGACCTTATTTAAATGATTTTTCATGATTATGTGGTTTCTCACTAGGATTATCATTATTCACGTTATGATTTTTGGTTTTAGACAATGTCTAAAACCTAATGAAATCATGGTAATGTTAAATATGACAGTAAATGGAATAATTTCTGTTAAGAGAAACTAAGTAAAATAAGATATGGAATACGAAACATTGGGATAATGATTAACCATATTTCTTGCTATAAGAATAAAAATATCAACATTAGGGAGCTTCTTAACACACTTAATATGATAAATATTTAATTTTATAAAGATTTTTTAGGAAAAAAGATAAATCTTCCAACATGTCTATAATTTGGGAAGAAGCACTCAAGTGAATGTCTCATAGGAACAAGAATTTATTTTGATGGTGGAAAATAAGGATACAAAGAAATGAATATTCCAGGAAAAATTGAAAGTTCACTTAACACAATGGATAAGAATAATTGTATACCTAATTTAGCCTCAACATTGAATATTTTAAATGTGGAAAGTGTGGGAATTATATACATCAATGTCTTAAGTAGAAATATCAAGAAAAAAATTGGTGTGTTTATATGAGTAATTGTTCTACCCATGATGATAAATAGAATATGAATGAATTATAAAATATATAGTCTCTTTTATTAGTATTAATTTTGTTAAAAGTTAGAAGAATAATTAAATTGAGCTTAATGAATCTTAAGACATGATTCATATTTCATATTATAGGAATGATGTATTGGAGAATACAATAATGAATCCTAGTTAATGTTTTAAGAAGTAAGTGGTATGATTGAAGTGTTTATATATTTGGATTCAAGAATTATGTTGTCTAAGGGTTATACTAATGAAATTATGGTTATAATATCATGAAAATTATAATTATTTTTCTATAATATAGTTTATTTAATGATTTAAAAACATATTTCGAATAGTACTAATAACCAAGAAAAGTGATTTAGTGGTAAGGTGATATTTTTGGAGAACACATGATTAAGAGAAATATAAACCTTAATACATGTCTAATGTTGAGTTTATAAATTTTATTTGGGATAAATATTGGAATGAAATGGATAGTATTGGTAACCTTGAAATTGGTTTGTTATTTGATAAAAATTACTTTAGTTCATCTTTGATGAATTTTATAACAATTTTGTATTTATGGAATATATTTAATAGATGTGAACTTTTTTAAGGAATGTGTATTGTGTAAATTTTAGAATCATGTATGTTTTCATGTGAGGTTATCTTAATTATTATGTATATCATTATGGGTTTATATGTTTATGTTTGATAAAAACTTCAAAGGCATTAACACCCCCTTTTAATGTTTTAAGTTGTGTTATTTTGATATACTATTGAGGTTTAAATTCCCTTTGGGTTGGTATATAATTTTATGATAAGTTAATTGTAGACTACTTGATTTTGAAATATAGATAATATTGATGGTTGAAAAGTGTTTTCTAGTGTGATATTTTTAGAGATATTTATGGTTAAGTTAGGTATTACCTTTCAGGTCAGTATCAAAATTTGATTCATTGTATTTTGGTGAAATTCGCTATGTTGAATGGTTATATAGTAATTTATCATGTTGATAAATGATATTTGGGTAATGTTTTATTGGTTTGATGTATATTTAACTATTAGGTTTTATATTTTATTTAACATGAAATATTATTTTGGAAGAATGAAATTAAATTTTTAAAGATAAAGTGTGTGATATAGACTATGATATAGCCTTATTCATTCTCCCCCTTTTCCAAATTTGACTTTATCCCCTTATTTAATCCAATATATCTATTCTTCAAAGTCCCAAATCTACTTAACATCTATCTAAATCTTTTAATTTTGACCATGGAATTAAATGAGGCCCCACCCCTTATGAATCTGACATTGATTGCTCATTTAAACCAAATATAGCCTTCAGTTGACTCATTCGATAGGTTTATTTTTGTTTTTAGGGATTTGTATGATATGTAAACAAAGTGTCTCCTTGTAAGGAAACAAATTATGGTTTATTTCTCATCAGGGGAAGCCTTGATTAGAGCTTAATCCAATTCACCCCATAGCTGCAACATGTCTCAGTTATATCTCTTTAGATGGAATTACAATTTCGATATGAAGCACAACTCCACATCAGTAGCGATTTGGGATAGTCTTTCAAAATACCCTTTACCATTTCAAATCCATTAAATTATTATATTTCTAAGTTACCTAATTGGTAGATATTTGTGTTCTGATAATAGAACTATATATTTTATCATCTTGTTAATCTCCTAGTCTATGTGGAAGTTAATGCATCAAGAATACACACCGATCATGTTTGGATTTCAGTTGGTGGAGAGTTTTGTTGTAGACTATCTATGGTTTATGAATCATGGTTTTATTTTTTTACCTCCAGTATGATAATGGTCTATTTTATGGAAACCTATAGGTATGGATCAAAAAATTCCAATAATTAGAAGGGTCTGGATTTAGGAGGCAGTGGGAAGGGATCGAGGTCAGGTGATTATCATGGTTTGTTTGAATAGAGGAAATTGGGTGTTTATACCATTCTAAATTATAAAAAGCCTATGTATTGTAGAACATGGGGTGTTATTACAATGATTTATGACATTTTTACTTGCTTGAGAAAGGATTTTGGGTAATCCTAAGTCTTCTGTGCAAGCTTATTCGGGGAAAGTGAGTTCCGATGCGGTGATGGAAGCTGGTGTTTTAGACCCTTTAGAAACTTATGAGGGTCCTCATGGTGTGGATGTGAAATCTATTAGTATTAAAAATATTTCATATGTGTCACAAATGTTATATGAATGAGACCCTAATACTCCCATGGTTGCATCCTATGATGAGGTAGTGTGTTCTAGGAATGGTACCAGTGGTAGATGTCATGCAATGGTTTCTAATGCACCAAGGGAGGGTGTCCACTTAGGTGGCACTATTATGTATCTTTCTATAGGGGGTTATGTTTTTATTGGGAGGATCCCAGGATGTGAGACTACTTTTATTGGGATATTTAACCAATTTTAAGGATTGGTGAACAAAGATCCAGCTCAGGAGTATAAAGCAGATCCAGTAATGCCTTCTAAAGAAGAGCAGGGTCCCTAAAAATGAGTCTAGTGATAAGTCTTCTGGAAATTTTTTAGGTGATACTATATATTATTTATAGGTAATTATGCTTCCTTTTTCTATGAGAAGGAAGATTCATCGAGTTAATTAGAAAGGGATACAGGAAAACTCTTCAATCGAAATAGGATCCGCCGATAATTTGAAATTCAAGATGATGGTAAATTTCCTAAGGCACCAAAAATTTCTATTTAGGATGATGTTGTGGATTTTGGTGATGGTTACCACAATGATTCTTCGACTGGTTAGTAGTAGGACTTAGGGGCATCTCTTGAACAATGTATGGAGTTGATTTTGCACTTGGTTGAAGAAAATTTTGAAACTTTTTGGTGATTAATGAAACTAAAGAAGAAGATGACATGATTACGGGAAATTAATTAAGGGTGAATACCAATGAAAAGTAGATTACATGGATTTACAAGAATGATATTTTATTTAAAATGGTATTCAATGATGGAATATTAATCAAGAAGAATGCATTCAGACTTGGGAGAATCTGGTGTATCATTTTGAAGACCTTTTAATGGATGATCCATATAATCAGGTAAATACTACATCCAAGAAATTATAAAGATATTGGTTTTGGTAGGCTTAAGTTTTTTTAAAAGGATTTATTATTTCCTTTATTGTTTGAACCTTGTGGTTTCTCAATTTTCCCTTAAAATTGTTTTGATAATAAATAATTTAGTTTTTCGTTAGTTAATTCCTAATGATTGTAGGAATATCTTGATATTTTTTTTAATCTGTTAGAATATGATTCTAGTGCTTTATGTATGTAAATTTCATGTCAAAAAATCATTGTCTGGAGAAAAAAATAAGATTGTTGTAGAAATTTATTAAATGTTGAAATTATACTTTTTAAGTAAGTATATTTTTTTATTCTCTTATCCTGGATGATAAATGAATTCCTTAAATCTTAGAAAAGTATCTTAAGACAAAATATTTATCCTACAACCTTCAATTTTGATAAATCTATGGTCTTTTAACTCATAATTTATTTATGCTTTTGTTGTTTTTAACTTTCTTCTGACCATGATCTTTGTCACTATCTATTAATCCTTAGGTGATAGTTTTCTCTTCCATTCCATGTTTTCACTTCCCACTGATGTTCTTTTACTTGGAAACCTAGTTTTTTGGTGACATTCACACATACTTTTCCCTCTTTTTAAGGATATGTTTTATTAACCATTATTATGAGGAGGGTTTTCAAAAAAATAATTTTCAAATATCAAACCTTTGGTTATAATGAACAAGTAAAAATTGAATAGAAACAATCTATTAAAGTGGGGGGAGAATTTAACATCTCGTGATTTTAGAAAATATTTATCTTTAAATAATTTTATTTTTTCGATAGCTTGTGTTACATATAACACTGAGTTTAAATGAACTATTATTTATTATTAAATTATTGTCATTATTGAACCATTGGAATTGGTGGTTATTAATATTAATAACTAAATTCTGACAAATGTATCTTTACATATGTCTAATAGAATTCTTTAGTTATATATTAAAAATAAATAAAAATGAACAATATTTTGAATGTAAAATAGATATTTTTCTGAAAAAAACATTTCTATGCGAACAATGTATGTTTTTTAATAAATTAAAATAATCACTATTGGTGAATGATTTTAATGATATATATATATATATATTAATTCAAATGTTTTAACATTAATTTAATATATTTTCTAGGCATGGGATAAGAATAAACTAAGTTTCATATAAAAATGTATTTATTTTAAAAGTGGTTTTTGTTGCCTGTTTCATGATTATTTTAAAATTAATTTATATCCATTATAGAAATCTAATTTGATAAAATGGATTCAATATCTATAATTATGAGGTTTAAAATTTTTAAACATGTTCCTTTTATTTTTAGTCAATGTGAATAGTAACCGTGGTAAAATTTATCATCTTAGTAAAAGGTAAATCAATTTAATCATTGTTAAAACTAAGTGGTATGGACATAATGTTTCATTATAATTTTTATTTGAAAAATTTAATTCAACTCATATCACCTTAGGCTCTAAATGGATTTTTTAATGGACACTTTTCCCCGAAAATGAACTATATGATATTTAAAGAAAAGAAATTTATAAAATGTCACTCTCACAGTTTTAAATATATCTTATGTGTCCAAATAGGGAAAAAAATGTTATCAAAAACTATAAGCATATATTCTATATTTAATGAAATTTTTTCATGATGTAAATTTATATAAAATTTTAATTAATTACATAATTATCACGACCTGACCAATGCTGGGGATCGAGACACAACTACCCCAAGACCGCCTCCATAGGCCAGAGGGAGGAGACAAACGTCGAAGCCACAACTAACTCGGGGAGGTCTTTTCCTAAGAACATGTACAAAAACATGTAGCCAAATCAAAGAAAAAGTGAAGAGAGGAAAAAAAGTAAAAGTTGAAACCTACTGTATATAAACCAAACATGGATAGACCACTAAACAGTATGATTATAGGAAATTAAACTAAAATGGAAAAGGAAAAATGCACACCCAACCATAATAGTGTACCAACCTGATAGAAATCTATAAAAAGGTAAAATTGTTGAGAGAGCATACAACCTGGAATCTATGCTATGACCACCCTACATGGTCCAAGCACCTATATCCCTAAGCTCCCTGAAGTCTCAATCAAACTTTTTTATCGTCTGCATAAGGCACGATACATGCGTTCAAACCCCATGTAGGGGTGAGTATAAATATACTCTACAATATGCTAGGAAAATAAGGGAGATAAGTAATAAATACTATCGGAAAGTAAAATATTATATTGAATAAAGTAATGTAAATGAGTGAAACTCAACCCAAAAAGAGAGTGAAAACAACCTCATCTAAAAAACCTAGGATCCTAAAATGGTGAGAATATAAACCCTCATCAAGTATTTACTACCTATAGTAGGAGAGTAGACTTGTCCAACCATAAGAAGCTAGAAACAGAAAGCATGTGGCATACCTCTCACATCATCACCTCTCCAAGAAAGAGAGTAACCAAACCAATGAGTGGGTACTGAAATAGGATGTATATATATATATATATCTTTGTGTGTTTGTGTTTGCTCATTCAAGAAGCCTAAACAAGAGAATAAGGGGATCTCTATCTCAAATATCAGACCAATAAAAGAGTCTCCAACATAGTCCAGAATTAACCACCATCGATACCCAGTATCCCTCACATCTACTATGAACTACATGTCAAAGGGGATCAAACCTCACACCTCGATACTATCTACTTTGGGTGGGTCTGTCTCTCCCGCACTATTCTTATTCCGCGTCACAAGGATGTGTCTTAGTGGGGAATGTTTCCCTCTAACTCATGAGTATAAGGAAATGTTAAAGTATTTCTTGTCACTGAATCCAAATAGTCATATAGTGAAAACTCTTAGTAGAGGAACCACTCCCTAATATATCATGGGGATTCCACTCTATTTTATTGAGGACCCACAACCAAGTGCGTCAGGGGTATTCCACTCAAAAACAACTGATAGAGGTCATGCGACTATGCCAATGGGGGATTCCACACTTACTCGTCCAGAAGACCCTCACTCTAGTACTTCAAGGGGATTCCACTCTGATTCATTATAGAGGACCATCACCCTAGTACGTCTGGGGGATTACACTATGATTCATTATGGAAACACACCCTTAGTGTGTTAAGGGGATTCCACTTGAAAGTCTCTGATATCATCGCATGATACGTGCTTGATCACTGCTAGGGATTCTCTTTAATAATGTCAAAAAAGATCCTCCACTGATATTCCTTTAATGTTTCCATATTTAATGATATCATGAATAAGTCTTCTCATATCCAAATGGATCACGTCATTATGATCCTTGAAGAAAAACACGCAAGGTAGACTATCCACTTGCTCCAATTGAATATCTGATGAAAAGGTTTTATAATGTCACATTACTCTAGAAAGTTAAATTAGGGGGAAAATGCCTCAGTCTAGAAATTAATTAAATGGATCATGTCTTTAATATCCTCTCAGAAAAATTCACTAAATTGACTACTCATTCGCCCAGAATAGATATCTGGTGAAAAGGCTGCATTTCACGACAACATGTGCAAACCAGGCCTTTATGGGGCTCGCATGTTGACTTTTGTTTAAACACCTGAAATTCAACATGAAAATATATTCCAAGGTCCTGGGTTACACCACTACTAACGGTTCATTAAACAGATTTCACATGTAGACGCCATATCTGCAACCGAACCCAGAATAATAATAATCATATTGTATTTATTAAACTCAATTGTTTCATTGAACCGATCCATGAAACCAAATATTAAATTTATAAAACCTATATAAATTATACATCTAGAATGGGCGTACATGTGGTCATATATGGTGTGTCGATCAAACATCCAGATTAGGAGATACTTCCTTTAGAATCCATATTGACTCGACCTGGCCCTGTTCTGGTCGGACCGTTCTCCATGGGCCAGTCTACCCCGATAGGTCTGTCTCAATTCACCAGCTCGTGGACTAGCTGCATGACCCATCCCGCCTACTATTAGCCTGGCTAATACTTAGTCTTGTTGGCCCTCCTCCATCCTGATCAACATGGCCCATGCCCTGTCACACAGGTTGTTGTTGTATGGGGTTTCATGTCGTGACCCCGCCTCACCTCGATCCTGGTCACCCTCGCAACCTACCACTGCCCAACAACTCCACTTTCAAGAACATGGCCTTGTTGCACTACTTGTGACCATGCCATCTTACACCACTCAGTGTGCCACCTAGCTTTTCCATCACCCATTCACACCGCCACGGTCGAGCCCCACTGGTTCTAGCGGCCTCCCCACGCCATCTCAGTCACCATCATCTCATCGGACATCATCGTTGTGTGCTTCCATTGTTAGCTTCTTCGACTCACCATACCGACACAACATCTTCCCATTATTAGATCCAAAAATTGATCATTGACCCTTGCGATGATAGGTCCACAATGCCCGCATCCGCTCGATGATCCATTGTTGGTTTGATGTGCCCAAAAGTAGCTGATGAATATTTTTGAAGAACATATGAAGAATAGAGTTTAAAGACATATCAATGGCCATGTTTGTATGGCCATTGATGATATATGGTTTAAAATAAAAATTTTATGGAATTGGTTGGATATTCAATTTAAAATTTGAATTGGAACTAAAAAATAGAAAAAATCCTACCTCGATTTGATCGCTCCTCATTGGCGAGTATCTGATGTGCTCGCTCTTCAATCCACTTAGGTTCCATCGAATAAATATCCTTGATTCGATGAAGAATAGTCAAATAAAGGTTGAAAAAGAGATATATAGAATTAATGGATATTCCTAATCCTAATCCCTTTTGTTTTTATTTATATTAAAACATTGGAAATCCCACCAATAGTCACCGAATCTGAAACCTCTACGCCCTCTCATTTTATGTTGCGGCTATGTAAAATGCCATATTCTGAACTGAGAGGTAGTCTTGTATTTCCGATCTGAGTTCCAGTTCAGAATTTATTCTATAAGAAATCAAGGGTAAACTAATTAAGTTTCATTATTTTTATTTTTTATTTTCCCCTCAGTGGTGTTTTATAGAGAAGACATGCACCGATAAAGTTTATGCCCCCACCTATGGTAAACGGAACATTTTGGACTGAACCATGCCTTTTGTTTTATGATCTGGGATACTTTTTATGATTTATCCTATTTCCTTAGAGCTCATAGAATAAAATATATTTAATATATTTTTAAAATTTAATCTGAACATACTGGAGCCAGAAATTACGCATCGCCTTAGAACCTAAATCTAGAAATATGTATAAAAATATTTTAAAGTCTTAAAAGGTAAAACTAGATATCTAAAATAATTACCTTAAAAACTTATGAGATACTGATGCAATATTTCTCTAATTAATAAAAATATATATATAATGATATTAAAAGTAATATAATTTGATAGAGTTAATGTGTTCCACAATTTTTTTAGACGTATATTATATATTAGTTTCATTTTGAATAATTAAATTCAAATTTCCCCTTTTTCTATTTGTATTTAATTTCAAATTAAATGAATAGTGCTAAAATTACATTAATGATATTTTATAATACTTATTAATTTTTTAAATGATACAAAATTAATAAAAATATAATATCTAACCAAATGAATGGGATATGGTTGTAAACATAATCCATGGTCCATTTATGGGTTTTTTGGAAATTTATAGTAATATTATTCCTCATTAAAGTGTAGAAAACATTAAACATTAGAGTAATTGTCAAAAAGGATAAACAGGTTAAACAAATAGATAAGGGTTAAAATGTAATCCAAACTTGAAAAAAAAATTAAGATGAGATTATTTCAACTCATTCTCATATTATATAACACTTTTATCAATTTTTATCCATTTAGACAACAAAATTAATTTATAATAATTTAACTATTTTGAAATTCTATGAGTACACCACGCCTCAATTATATATGGTCACACCTCCTTTCTCTTATTCACACCACTTTGAGAATTATATTCCAACCAAAACCTAAAACAATCTATTCAAAAATCCCCTATACACACTTGAGAGGCCTTTTTCGTCCAAAAAGACAAACCCACGAGCTTTAAGAGGAGATCTAAAGGGTTTGTTTCAAAGGGGAGCTAATCGCATTAAGCAATCAATTTATTTTTAATTATTATTTCTCCCCATAAAAATATGTTATATTATTCATAAAATAATAAATTAATCATCTTATATGTACTTAAATGTTATTTTAATTATTAAACCAACTTTATTCACCATCTTTCCATCAAATGGTAAGTAAAAGTATCACTCATACATACGTATGACTTACCATCTCCACAAAGCGATACAATTCATTTTTACTCACTATATTTTGTTGTTGGGTATTTTGATGGTTTTATTGCTTATATATAAAACTTATTACATATTTATAATTATATAATGATAATATCATATCTACCTTATTATCTTCCAAACCATTTTAAAATGATATCATCGTTCATGTGAATGTGTAGACTACCTCCTCTATGAAGTGATGTGCTTCGCTTTTTATATTTATTTAAATGGATGGTAATGAGGATAAATTTTATGAATTTATAATATTTATTTGATATAATAATGATTTTGAAAATTTGGATTAATATTTACCTTTCTTTCTATCCATCTATTGAAAAATGATAACATTGTTCATGCGTGTGTATGACCTATTGTTTCCATGAATGATATTATTTTTCAATATATAATTTTATAAAATACTATAAATATTTATATAATGAATATATATAATAATTATATCATTAATAAAATTGTGTATATTAGGGAAAATGATAAACTTACAAGGAACAAAACCATGAAAGAGAAATATTCATAAAAAATGAAACAGATATCACCCTAAATAGTGATTTTAATAAAAAAAATTATTGACAAACAGGTGATAAAAGGTTATAAGTAAATCATATATAGTATGATAAATATAATAATGGTTATTTAATATATTTATAATAAATATATATTTATTTTACATTAGGTTTCAATTTGTACAAAGGATGTCAGACTTAAGGTATGGGGTTTTTATCTCACTTTGATTTATGTGGGTCACATGCAATATTCACAACTTATTTCTTCTGTGTGGTTTATATATTACCTATAAATTTATTTTATAATTACTAAAATAAAAATTATATTATATACATATCCATATAATTTACTTTACTTCATGGGTCTTAGGATTCAAAAGTTAACAAATCGGTAAGGGTATTATGTTATAATCTCATTATTTATCGGGATTGTTTATGATTATGTTTCTAATGATGAAATATTATGATATACCTATCAAGAAACTCATGGATTTTCTTATCATATTTTTTTAAAAAATATAGGTTTTCAATTCATTTTCCACATCTTAATTAATTAAGAGTTTGAAAGTATGTTTTTAAGTAAAATTAACATTATTCCTCTCTTCGATCAAAAATCCTTTTTCATCCATATTCATATTTATAAAAAAATTAATAAAGGTTTTTACTATTTATTATGACTGTTTAAAATAATTTTTACCCATGATTTATTTTTTACAAAATGGTTCGAAAAGAATCTCCGTTCCATTTTCTAAATGATATACTTTTTAAATTATTTTAGAAAAGTGTAATAGGAAAGTTTTCTTTTAACTTCTACATCATGAATGTAATTTTCCACCATCATGAATACATAATGATTTGAAGATTACATTACATTTTTTCATTTTAATTTCAAAATAAAAAAAATCCATAATATTTTGGAATTGTTTATATTATATAAAAGTAATTTCAAAATAAAAATATTATTTTCTGAAGAATGTTCTAATGATCTTTTAATGGTATTTCTATTAATAAAAGACAAAACCTTTTATTTCACTAATTCTTTAATGGAGATATGATCATAAGATATCATACTTATTATTTATCTAGATGTTTTATGTTTATGTTGATAATATTTTTATGAAATATTTTCATTTTCTATGGGTTATACTATAATGAAATGATTAAATGATTATGAAACCCATAACTTTTCCACAGGTTATGCTATGATGAACTATTTATACAACCCATTTTATTTCATGGTTTTTGATATGATGAATGTTTTATGATCATGTGGCTCGCATTTTTATTATTTTCAATATGTGATGGGTGGGGCTTTGATCTCCCTCAAATTAATTGGGTAATGTTTGATATATCATGGGATAAAAATGACTAGAATGCAAAGTAAACCTAGTTGCATAAGGGACTTTGTACACTTTTGATAGTGTTGGGAGTAAACCCTAAATAATATGATGGTTTGGGTAGGGAACTCATTCCACTATGATAATCTTTGAAAAGAGCCTTAACTACTAAGTAAATTATTTTCTATGATAATTTTTGTGCCACAATTCAATGTATTATCCCTGTATTATGAAGTCACGGCTTCTGTTCATTAATTTATTTATGATTCATGTCTTATGAACTGCCATAATTTTTTCAATGACTCGATATTGTGATATAGTATTTACATGCTATGATTTTAAAATGTAATTATCATTTTCACATGTCCTTATAGTCATATTATGAATAAATGATCATTGATATCTCCATTGTTTACCCTTACTGAGCATCTGAGATCATCTCTTTTATATTTTCTTTCCCAAGGTTATGAATAAATTTACAAAGTATGATATGTCTAAAAGGGATTTATTTATAATGACTTAGTGAGATATGATATATATATTTTATGAACTAGTTTTTTATATTTCCATGTTTCCAAATACACTAGAGCTATACGATTCTGGCCTTGAGTGTTATGTAATTTAATGAATATTCATCTATTAAGATTTGATATATATGTATGAAATGTATAGGTTGTTATATTATAACTATGAATAATGAATTTACTATGGTGACACATTTTCAACCACATATTAATTTGAATCTATTATAATATTATTAGCATTAACCTCTCACCTTAATTTTAAACTATTTCAAATGGATGTTAAAAGTTTATTTTTAAATTGTTTTGTTAACAAAAATGTTATCTTGGAACAACCACCTGGTTTTGATTATCCTATTTTTCCAAATCATGTTTTCATATTAACTAATGATCTCAATGTTTTATTTAAATTCATTCATGTTTTTCAAATTTCCCAAATTAATGATGATATTATTATAAATGTCAGAAAATAAACTAAAGAAATTTTAGGAATAAGTTATATAAAGCTAAGGAAATTAGTAATCCAATTAATACAACTTGTAATATAACATTTTATATAGATGGTAAGTTAGTCAATATCAATATTTATAGAATTATAATTGGCATCCAAGTTTATCTTACTATGAATGAACCAAACGTCATGTTAAGTGTTTTCCTTTGTACCAATTTTTAATAAAATCCTTAGGAATATAATCTTAAATCTATTAAAGGTATTTTTTATTTAAAAGGAACTAAAAATATATTTTTTTATTACCCTAAAGTAACTTCTTTTAAATTAACTAGTTTTTCTAACATGGATTTTGGAGGATTCCAATTGGAAAAGAAGATCACAAGTATGACCTTCAACCTACTTGGAAAATAAATTATCTCATAGAGTAGTGAGAAGTAGAACTCTATTTCAATTTCTATATCCAAAGTGAAATATATCGTCATTGGGAGTCATTGTGTCAGAATAATTTGTATTAAACACACTCTATAAGACTTGGTCCTACATATGACTATATCTATATTTTATGTGATACTACTAGTTCCATTAATATTTCTAAAAATGTTATCCAACACTCTCATACCACACATATTTCCATAGGCACCATTTCTTAAGATATAACTTCCAAAAGGGTTAAATCTTAATGGAATTTGTTAGGAAGGACTACAAAATCACTAATATTTTCACTAAACCTCTAGAAGTTGATCATTTTCATTTCATTAAATGATAATTAGGAATGGTTTTCTTGTAACTCTTTTTATTTTAACTTATCTAACTTAGGAAAAAAATTTAAAATTGTGATCATATTCTCTTAATATTAATATTCTTAAAATATTGGGATTCTTGATTTATTTCTTTATTTTATATTATTTCTCACTTCATTATGATTCTTACATCTGACTTTTTCTTTTATTTAAGGGGGACTCTTATCTCTTAAAATATGAACTTTTCATTAGGAGATAGTTTTTTTCTAATTATATTTTTTAAATATTTATTTTGTTTTCTATAAGTTTAAAAATTATAATTCATATTTTACAAAATAAAAACATTTTATTATAGTTTTACTATTTTTAACTTTTAAACTAAATTTGTATTTTATCCTTGAATACACTTAAATTTTTAATTAAAACTCTTTTTTTCAAAAACTTATATGAAGAATTATGTAATTTCTATCTATTTTATTTAAAAAATTATCTCCCTTAAAGGAAGATTAATGATAAATATATAATTATATATATTTGTCTATATGAAAATTTTATAAATTTTTATTTGATTAAATACAAAAACATATTTTGATTCTGAGTTATATTTTCACATTTAAAGGAACTCCATTAAGCTCTTAAAATAAAATAATCCATCAATAGAGGTAAAATTACAATTATAGGGAATATATGTTTTATCAAAGGTACTTAATTCCTTTTATATTTCTTTTATCTTATTATTATTTTTTATTTTATTCTCATTTTATCTTTCTTTTCTACTTTTATCTTCATTTTATTTATTTATTTTCTTTATTTTCTATTTCACTTCTGTTTCTTTTTTCTTCCTCTCTCATAAATCTTTTTTTAATTCATCTATCTGAAAACATATTTTCAGGAAACATCCCCAAAATCGAAAACCCAGAGAAAATAGTTATATTAAATTATTAGTGTATAAGATAAGAGTTCATGAAGGATACAATTATTTAGTGGTCTAAGATAACTAGATACATACCTATATTACATTTTAAAACATATGATGCAACATGAATTTATTGTAAGAACATTATTATACCTTCCATCATGTCCATGAAATGTACACATATTTATCCTCTTCATTTCCTGTGAAAGGGAATAAAAATAAGGGTTGTCTCAGATTATTGGTAAGGAGTATCATATAGTGAAATCATTCATAACATAGACATGCAATAAGTGATATAGAGGGAATAAATAAACTACATGAATCTATAATAAAATAAAACCAGGGGCATTATATATCCATGAAAATAAATAAAAACATGGATAAAAACAACCACTACTATAAAATAGGCCTTTACAAGTGCTGAAGATGACCTTTATTAGCACCTGAGAAGTAATAACTACCAGAGATAGATTAAAAGTCCTAGTTTTTTATCATCACAAAGACACACTGATAAATGGATCCTTTATCAGTACTATTATTTAGCACTAATAAAGAGGACCATTATCAGCACTTATAGAAGCACTGGTAAAGGGGACCTTTATTTAAGATTATAGAAGAATTGAGGGTACCTTTATCATCATTTTTAAAAGTGATGATAAAGGGGTATACTGCAATGTGTTATAGCAGCACACTGCAACACCATTTTAGTGTGCAGTAATAGCACACCATGGTATAAGAAACATCATCATATTTGGAAAAATAAACTACCAATACATAATTTAAATGAAATAAAATTTACAACACAATTACAAGAAAAAAATCTATATTATTGACATTAAAAACATTGGTAGATAAAAATACATAGGTACTAATTATTACATACATTCAAAAATATCAATGTTCCTTTGTCTTTTGATCCTGACCCCAAATCATGCTATTTCAGAAAAATCAACCCATTCTAGAATAAAACAACGCACTTTTATAAGAAAAACAATTATTATATTATTAATAATATTAATAAATAAACTGACAAAAATTGTGGATTTCAAACTAAACATTGAGTCGTACAAGGAACATTTTGTATAAGATTGAGTTATGGTAGATTCTTGCACGTCACTCTATTTCTTGTTCCTATTCAATCATTATCTCTACAAAAATTAATTAAATAATTATAAGATAAAAATGATAATGAAATAAATTAAGTAACAGTATATATAATGATAAGAAAACAATATAGGATCATTTTCGAGGTTTTGTCGATGAGATGTGTGTTTTAAAACAAAATGACACTTATATATTGAAAAGATGCACTTTCAGCCATATTGTTTACACTGAGCATTGGATTGAGGTTTGAATGATTCTTAAAAACCTCAAATGACTTGCAGATATTTTTCCTAAACTATCAAAACAATTTGAGTGAGTTTTATCTTTTTTGAGTATGTTACTTGTAATTTTTTTCTAAAATATCATTTTAAATAGAAAGCATGTACTTTTACTCATATCAGTCACATAGTGTGTCGGTTTGATGTGAGACTGACTCTTACAAATCAAAAATGACTTATGAATCATTTTTTAAATTATCAAGACAATCCGATTGAGTTTTCTTAGTTTTTAGTGAGTGAACCTTTTTGAACTAAAACACCGATTTTAAAACGATAACGGAAACATTGAGACATATTTGGAACATCATGTATTTGATTGAGGTGTTTCCAATTCATACATGTCAAAAATGACTTATGGATCATTTTTATAAAGTATCAAAACATTTTGAATGTGTTTTCTTATTTTTGATTGGGCCGGTTGTCCTTTTTATTAAAATTAATATCAATTTTAAATAAAAAGATGCACTTTGAGTCATAGTGGTAACAATGTGCATTGGATTGAGGTGATGTTGATTTCTAAATGTCTCAAATGAATTATGGAACACTTTCCTAAATTATAGAAAAAATCAAAATTCATTTTCTCAATTCTGAATACATTACTCATCTTTTTTACCTTAAATTTCATTTTAAAATGGAAATGAGCACTCTGACTCATACAGGTCAAATAATGTGTCAGATTTATGTGATACTAATTCCTACATGTAAAAAATTGTTTATGAATAATTTTCCATAATTATCAAGATAATCTGAGTCTGTTTTCTCATTCTTCAATTGGTGAAACATTTTGAACTATAATATTGATTTTAAACTGATAATGGACACTTTGGGTCATATTAGGTACATCATGTATCAGATTTATGTTCTTTTTATTCTTATAAATATAAAATTAATTATGGATAATTTTCTTATGGTATTAAAACAGTCTGAATGTATTTTTTCAATTTTAAGTAGGTTAGTTTTTCTTTTTACTAAAATTGATGTGAATTTTAAATAAAAAATGCACTTTAAGTCATACTAGTAAAACTATCCATTCAATTGAGAATTGGATGATTCCTATAAGTCCAAAATTACTTATAGATCTTTTTCCTAAATTATCACAAAAATGCAAAGGTGTTTTCTTGGTTTTGAGTACATAAATTTTCTTTTTTACTAAAATGTCATTATAAAATGGAAACACGCACATTGAATCATACTGATCAAATCATCCATTGGATTTATGTGAGATATATTCTTACATACAAAATTTTATTTATATAAATTTTCTGAAATTAATAAGAAAATATTAGTTCATTTTCTTATTTTTCAATGAGTGACACTTTTTGAACTAAAATATCAATTTTTGACTGATAATGGTAATTTTGAGTTATACTGGGAACATCATGTATCGGATTGAGGTGTGTTTGATTAATACATAAAACATGACTTATGAATTATTTTCCAAACATATACAAATAATATAAATGTTTTTAATTGAGTAGGTCAGTTGTCCTGTTTACTAAAATTGATGTAATTTTTAAATAAAAAAACACACTTGGAGTTATATCAGTCACATCGCACGTCATATTGGCGTGAGGGTGATTCCTAAACATCCCAAATGACATATAAATCGTTTTACTAAAACAATAAAATAAATTTCTTGGTTTTGAGTGTGTCACTTATCTTTTTTAGTAAAATGAAAATGTAAACTAGGAACACGCACTTTAACTCATAAAAATCATGTCGTGTATCTGTTTGATGTGAGATGAATTATTTCATGTCATAAATGGTTTATGAATCATTTTCCTAAATTATAATGAACATATGAATGAATTTGATTGGTCTTTAGTGAGTGACATTTTTTGAATTAGTATGTCAATTTTAAAGTAATAATGAACACTTTGAGTCATTTCAGAAACATCGAGTATCAAATTGAGGTGTAGATAATTTATACGCATTAGAAATGACTTATGGATAGTTTTCCTAAAGTATCAAAACAATAAAAATGTTTTTTCTGAGTTTTTAGTAGGTTAGTTGTGTTTTTTAATAAAATTTTTGTCTATTTTAAATAAAAAGAATCACTTTGAGTCATACCAGTCGCACTATGCATCTAATTGAGGTGAGTATGATTTCTAAACATCCCAAATGACTTTTGAATTATTTTACAAAATTATCGAAATATTTCGAATGTGTTTTATTGGTTTTGAGTGTGTAACTTTTATTTTATACTAAAATGTCATTTCAAACTAGAAATAGACCCTTTGACTCATACTCATCACATCGTGTATCGATTTGAAGTGACATTGATTTCTACATGTTAAAAATTATTTATGAATCATTTTCCTAAATTATTATGAAAATTTGAGCATGTTTTAATGATTTTAAGTGAGTGGAACTTTTTAAACGAAAATGATGGTTTTAAACTAATAACAGACACTTTGATACATACCTTGATCATCGTGTATTAGATTGAGGTTTAGATGATTGCTACACAAATAAAAATTATTGATGGATCATTTTACTAATGTATCAAAACAATATGAATATGTTTTCTCAAATTTGAGTATATAAGTTGTATTTTTTAATAAAATTAATGTCAATTTTAAATAAAAAGAATCAATTGGATTCATAACGGTCACACCGTGTGTCGAATTGAGGTGAGGATAATTCATAGAAGTCCTAAAGTCTTATAAAAACCTAAATTCCAATGTTACCATACTTTCCATTGGATTTATTTGTCAAATTATAAACATTACATATTGAATTCATGTTCTTGTCCAAAAAACCTTTTCATCTAAGAACATTAACTAAATTTGTATTGTTGTTGGTTGACAAAGAATGGAAATGTAAATCCTAGTAACACTGGCAGAAAGTAACATTTTATCTCTTTTTTATCCCATTGCAAATAGTTAAAATCAAAATATGACTTAACAAAAGATATGTGAAAAAGATAAATAAGTATTAGATAAAAATTATTGGTAAATTTACATAAAAATAGTAGTTAAAATGAAGACAAAATTAATTAATTAATTTTTAGGAATTAAAATTTTCATGATGGTTTTATGTATTCTTGACATGTTTCCTTTTTGTCAATATCTCAGTTGTAGGCATAAATTCCAATCTCTCATGAACATTAGCAGATTTGAACAGACCACCCCAAATCAAACAAAAAATTCACCAGTATAAGAAAACAATTATTATATGAGTAATAATAAAAAGAAATAAATTAAACCTAAATATGAAACAATAAATTAATTGTATGGATAACTATTTACTATAAAAAACCAAGATTTCCTATGTGATTGAGTAGTGGAGGTAACTTGAAGGAAAGTGATAAATTTCAACACCTCCGGTGTGAAACGTTTTCGAGTGAGAGAAAATATCTGGAATTTTTGGTATATAAAGGCATGAAATATAGAAATAAATATTCCAAAATAAAGGAAATATGAAAAAATCACTTCCTAAAAGATTCTAGAAAAAAATAATTATTATAAAAAAATGATAAAGAAGTTAAATTAAAAATGGTAGTTAAAATGATGAAAAAAATAATTAAATAAGTAGTAGTAATTCATCTTTTCATGAAGTTTGTATGCATTATTAACTCAATTACTTGTTTTCATTATGTTAGTTGCAGCCTTGAAGTCCAATATATCATGATTATGAGAAGCTTCCACCTAACCACCCCAACCCGAAAAAAATAATCCACATGTATAATAAATCAATTCTAAAATGAGTAATAATAAAAAATAAATTGAACATAAATATGAAATAATACATTCATTCTATAGACAATGACTTTACTGTGGAAACATCAATATTTCCTCTTTGATTGTGAAATAGAGGTAACATAAAGGAAAGTGATAAATTACAACACTGTATGGGTGAAAACGTTTTGAAGGAGAAGAATCCTATAGAAGTTTGGGTGAAGAAAGTCTTGAATAATGGACAGAAATATTCTAAAATAAATAAAAATTTCATGGAATAATGAAAATTAAATTAATGTTTTGTTATATATTTTTTGGTAAAATAGTGAAAGTATTTCATAATATTTCTTCTATATATTCCCAAATGGTTTCTTTCATTATAGTTTTTTATTATATGGGATTGGTAACATCATTATGTGCAGTAGAAACTTTCTGTATGAGTATTCAAACATTTAATTTATATTATGTTAATATAGTAAGGAATATATAGTATTATGAAAAAAATAGTATATTATAAAACACTTTTACCTTCTCATTGAACACTCTTTCTTTTAAAATGGTATTTGGGATTTGGTTCTGCTATTGAGAATCCAAATCCCTTCTTTGAGGTCGCCTATAACATATAATACATTGTCTATATTGGGACCGACATGATTTGATTGTGATCATCCAATGAAAGGCTCATGCTCAATTGAATTTTCATCTTTCCTAACATTATTTTTAGTCACCAGTAGGAAAATCAAACAATTATTGTTTTCTAGATTTGTGACATAAAATGATTTCACTACTTGTGGTTCCATTATGAATGGCTCATCTTCTTCCCCTTCCACACTGAAATTCACCTTCATGATGCTTGTTTCATCAATTTTCACTTCACTCATATTGTTAACCCATTTTCATTGGAAGATCAACACAAGGAATTTTGTATAATACAACTCGAATATTTATTAAATAATGCCAAAATATGACATACTTTCATAAATTGGATTTCTATCCTTAGAACCAGATATGTTCAACACTTCCACCACAAAAATAATTCCACTATTTTTTATTGCACTACAACCATCATGTTTTTTTTATAGAATTAATAACCATTAACAAAAAAACCATTATAAGATATAAAATTTTCATTCAATCCCCTTATTATTCATCAAATTCATTAAGAAATTGAATTTAGATTTTAATATAACTCTTTATAAATATTGATCTCAAAACCATCATATAAACTATTTATTATGTGTCTTGTATATCTATACATCAACACTTTATGGATTAAAATATCTAAGAATTTTATTTTTGGATTCAATTTATGGAACAACATCTTCACTATTATGTAAAATGTAAATTTTCTCTGTATCTCACTTGATCAAGGTAATTGTAACAACAAATCTTCCTAAAATCCATTCGCACATAAGGAATATGATGTGATGAGACTTTAGGAGAATGATGATACTAACATATAATAGGTAATTCATACATAATTAAATAAATTATTCAATAATATATCATCCTTTAATACAACCTTTAGTCTGACTTAGATTCTTGATATACCCTTTCAAAATCTTCATATACCATTCAATGGGGTACATCCATCTATAATGTTAAAGACCACATAGTTGAACCTCTCTAACCTATTGAACCATCAATTGGACCATTATATCAAATAATTATTGAGGGAATAACATCAATAATTCATATAATATGATTGTAATATCCTTATTCATGATTGGAAACTTCATTGGGTCTATAAAATACTAAATATGGGTTTGAAAAAAAGTATTGTCTAGTAAATGTATGTCATACATTTTGAGGTAGAATAAAAAATAAATCAATTAGCATCAAATCATGAATACAAATATGACATTCATATGGTTTTATTCCCTATAACTTCAAATTATTCATTGACGTGACATTCTTGATATTTTATGAATACCCCTTGGAAACTTTTACATGATTAATGAAAAGAAAAAAATTTCAATTTTTCCTATCTGGATAGAGTGTAAGCAGGGGGAGGAAGAAAAGTCTTCCCTTTACCCTTCACCAGTTCCAACTCTTCCCTTATACCAATGACAATCATTTCCAACCTAACCTTTATTCCATATTTAATTTTCCTATGAATATTTTGTAACGTTCTAATAACATTTTCAAATACATTTTTTTCTATATGAATTACAACAAGAAAATGTTTTACTTACAAAAAATTCCAATATGGTAATTAAAAGAAAATTGATCTCTTCTTCCAACCTAATTTCATGGGGTTTTTCAAAAATGTCTCAAAGAAAATCATGTCAATATATTTTACTGTATCAAACTTTTGGTCACCCATAACTAGAGAGTGTGTTTTACCTTGTTCGATATTCACATTGAATGATGTTATCCAGGATTGGTTTTTAGGTTGTCGAGGTACAAATTTCTAATTTTATGAAAAGAAATTCTTCAAGGAATGTTTCAACCAAACTAAGTGTGTGAATTATTCACAAATGGAACACCAAAACATTCCTTTAATGTTATATTCTAATCAATTTCCATTAGTGGGTAATTCATTTATCATCTCATACAATATGGCTCTCAATGTGAATTCTTCCCTTATATGAGAATCATATATTATAACACATGTATCCCATATAAATTTCATATCTTTAATCAATGGATCCAAATAGATTTCAATATGATTACCGAGTTTCTTTGGTCAAAATATAATATGAGAAAACAAAATGTATTTCAGCTTTATGTGTAACCATGGAGAAAAGTTATAATTTATCAACATGATGGGACATGTAGTATGACTACTACTATTTACACCAAAAAGATGTATTCCATCTACAGATAATGCAAGAAAAAATTGTCTAGGATCATTTTCAAATTCAGGATACTCATAATCAATTTTATTCTACTAAAGAGAATTTACTAGGTGACATAGGTTCCCATATTTAATTGTTGTTTATTTATTTCATCTCAATTGTCTCATAGTTTCCTAACATCCATATAGTCTTCTAAACTGTTGAATGATAGGAATGTACGGTACATATTTCTGAGGACTTGATTTATTTTTCTTGAATCAATTTACACCACCGTTAGGGGATTTTATGACTGATTCATGGTGCTTATAAAACAATATGCAATCATTTATACAATCATGTATTTTTTTAGATATCATTCCTATTGAAATTTGCATTCATTTAGAATTATATTTTCAACATGGTAGTTAATTTTCTTCTGTTATAATATCATTCTGGAGACTAAATAGCTATATAAATGTTTTTTCAATAAATACCTTAAAACTTTCAAATTATATAACTTCAATACAGCTAACAATGTTGTGTATTTAGTACAATAGGTATAAAATTGTCTCCTAGGAAAAATATTTAATTTATCAAAAAAATTCACAATCATTAAGGGAATCTTCAATTTCCATTTTCATTTCCTCCATGTGATCTCCATCATCATTTATAGTGGTATTCATATCAAATGATCCATAAAATGCAGTATCATCCCAATCAGTGTTCATGTATAGTTTTTTCCCTTGTTTAGTCTGGTATTTATAGATATGATCTATTATGTGATAAATCAAATGTTCTTACAACTCTTCCAAAATAATTTTCTTGAATAAAAATAGTTCAAACTCATATAAATTATTTGAGAAGGGTTGTATGAAAAATATATTACAAAATTAATGAACTCTTTTATTCTATATTCATACTTTTTTTAAATGATTATCATGAATCCATTTTGGATTCATATCCATCTTATTGGGTAAATAAAATATTCTTTTTTATAATAAATAAATACATACTCATAAGATATTTATTATAAAAGGTGAAATTTATAGATAATTATACCAATGGAAACCAAACATTTTATTGGTCTCAAATAATTTCAGTATGCTTTCAAGAAAATGGGTAATTCAATTTAAGAAAAAAATTATTCCATTATGGCAGATTTTATCCTATTAAATCATCCAAAGGTGACAGTTAAAGACAATTGTTATCCTCAGCAGCTCATATCCCGAATAGTTATCATTGCATTTAATTTTTTTACACACATCCTCAGTCTCTTGTGAACATTAACATATATTGATTAAAATACCCTAATCAGTATTCATCCATGGGATGAATACTATTCAGTGTATTTCAAGAAACAAAAAATGGATTAGGGATGAGCCTTAATAAAAAATTTGCAACGATAACATTTTGGGAGATTAATCTAATTAGGATGAAAGTTGTATACCATTGTGTTCTCTAAAATGGGTAATTCCCCTCATTTGTGACAATTTAAATGGTTATATGATGAAATGTTTATGATTTACTAAAAAAAATTAATGAATGTGAAGAAAAAATTAGAAATTTATTATATGAAAAATATTGCAATGTAAGAGGAATTTATAGTTCCATCATATTCTATGATTTTTGTGGTTCAAGTGGATCATTCCATGACTGATTTGTTCATGATTTAATCCTATATAAATTAAAAATTATCAAAATGTAATGCATACAATCACAATGCATTATTCTATGATGATTCATTTTGAATTCAAAAAAGACAAGGATGGCTAAAATTTCTAACAACTGAATCAAATTGGATGCATAGATTTGAGAACATTAAAATTTATGGTATACATAGAATGATCATCTAACATGAAACGAATGAGAATTGATTTACATAATAAAATTTAGTCTTAGAGGTTTAATGGACTTGTGAAAACAAATTTTTGATGATTGATATAGGAAACAAGTGAATAGAATAACACATAGATACCTTGTACTCTACATAGAGGACGAGAAATAAGAAGAGAGAAAATCACTTCTATATTAAGCCTATTTGGAATAAGAGGATAATGATGACTGTGATCTAATATTATATAAAGATTTTGAGAGGAGAGGAAGAAGGAAATGATAATTATTCTATAATTTATATTCCTTATGGAATTGTATATCTTTTCTTCTTTAATAAAGTGGAGATCATATATTAGGCTCCCTATTTGAATGGTTTTATCTAGATTTGGAGAATAATAATATAGTGAAGTTGTATTCAGTGATGCATCAATTATATAAGGAGTTATGATACAAAGTGATTCGTCCTCATATACTGATCTAGAAGTAGTATAGATTTATATATCCAAATTATAAATGCATAAACTATTGTATGTTGAAGAATCAAGGGGAGGGTCCCTCAGGTTAATTAGTTGTGAGAAAGATCAAAATATTTTCCAATAATGTTTACAATGGAGTGGAGTGGCAATGAATAAATACTTTTATCCATAAAACAAATATTTATTATTAGATTTTTCTACAAAAAACATTTTTTTATTAACATTATAGTCATAGTATAAAACCCAACACTGTGGAAAACTTCATCACATTTATGGGTCCTCATAAAATTAAGACTTGTTTAAATTTGAACTCGAAAACTTATATGGTTGAAATCTAAAAATATAACCAGAAAAAAATATAAATAAATTAAAGTATTGTCATTAAATTTCCATTATTCGTTCTTATATATATTACAATCTTGAACTGTGGTGTGATTTTTGAACTATTAGTGATATCATGAAACAATTTTTGTTATGCCCTCCTATTATGGTGTTACCATATTTGCATATCAACTAGATATAGACTACCTCATCAACTCACCATGATTCTTAGTGGATTTTCCATGACATAGAACATGATTTTAACATTGTAAAAATTCCACCATTATTCCTCAGTCGTATTATGATGTCATTCTTAGACTATAACATCCAATTAAAATAATATTCCATGTTTAATCCTGTGTAATATATAATATTAAAATATATCTTGTCACCATGATTCAATATTATGTCAATTGAATATGCTAAAAATATGATATTATAACCATAAATATAATGGAATTTTTTTTACTTATTCATATTAATAACTCAAAAAATCATCTTCTTGTCACTAATAATCACCATATCTTTTCCATAGTCAGAACATATTAAAAACTCATTTTTCCTACAAATAAAACCAACTATGATCATTTTTTTATAAATGGATTCTCCAAATAATTGATTTCAATAAACTCAATGTCTATGTTTCCATCATTCTCCAACTCATTAACATAGAATCCCATAATATTTATTATGATCTCATAAATTTTAAAACAACTTTCATCTCATAAACATAATATTTCCAATTAATTCTCATTTATTTGAAATAACACTCCATGAAAATTAGATGTCTACTATCTTTAGGAGATTAGATGCATATTTTCAAAAAACACAATGAAATATTTCATTTCAATCCTCATTATTTTTTCCTCCATATCATCATGTTCTCGTTGATGTATGGGATATCTTGAAGACAAACATAAAGAAGGGGAGAGAGTAAAAGACCAGTATGGTTTCATCAATAAAGACATGAGGGTGAGATATCATTTGTGATGTAATCATAAAAGGTATGAAAATTGAGGGTGGTTGAAATCAAGGGAAACCTCATGGAAATTGGGGGTGGAATCCGAAAGAATGATGAAAAAACAAAAATAGATATCGCCAAACAAAAAATACAGAGTAAGGATGAGGAGGAGAAAACATACCTTGGATTAAATATTTGAGTCATCCGAGTGAAATTAGATATATCGCCAAACCTATAATTCGTTCAAACCTTGGATTTGTTCGACCCTTGATCGTTTGAGCCTTGGATTCAATCCTTGGAATTGTTTTATCCTTGATTCGAGCTTGGATTTGATGAGGAGTGTCACCTGTGGGTGGATTCTACAGAATACTTTGGATATCGCTACTGGTTTTCCACTAGATATGGTTCTTAAAATAGATCTGTACACTTTTATCAATTCTTCCAAAAAAATCACTGATAAAGATCCCTTTTATCATCGCTTAATTAATAAGTACTGATAAATATTTTTTATCTTCTCTCATTACTTAAGTAGAGATAACTGATTTATAATAATTATTATAAATAAAAAAATTATAAATATATTTATATAATTATATCTATATTTAATAAATATATGTAAATATAAATATAATAAATATATTCACTATTTAAATATATTAGTATTTTTTATAAATGCTTTTTAAAAATTAATATTTATATATTTATATCATTATATATAATTAAATAATTATATATACATATATTTAATAAATATAGTAAATATATTCATTATTTAAATAAATTTATTATAATTTTATAATTATTTAAATGAATATAATTATTTATATAATTATATAAATACTTTTTAAAAAATATATTTATTTATTTATAATTATAAATATATAAATACATAAATATAGTAAATATACATTTACAAATATATTTAATTATAATATTTATTTACAAATATATTTTTAACATTAATAATGAATATTTAATTTTAAGTGCATGCATGTTAAAAATGCAAAAAATTGAATAACTAAAAATAAGTACACATTAACAATATTTAAAAAATAGAAAAAAAATATATTAATATAAAACTATTTTTTAAACAATTATGGATATATATTGAAATAAATATGAATAAATATTGAAACTATTAAAACATAGTAAATAAATATATTAAAATAAATAATAGAAATTGATTAAATCCCCAAAAAAATAAAAAAATAAAAATATTAAAAATGAATTAATACCTAACTATAATAAAATTAAAAATAAATAAATAAAATTTACCAATTAAAGATATGATATATCAAATGTATTATATTATATTTAAATTATAAAATGAACACTAAAATTTGAATAAATTACATAAATATTTTCTTAATTAGGTAAATATTTGGGTGTGCACATTATATATAAAAATTAATTAAATAAATATATGTATGTTAAATCAATATAAGACATGTTTTATATATGTAAAATTTAAAACGAAAACAAAATTAATTTATTTCTATCACTCGATAAAATTATTTAGTATTTTTTATTCATATTAATTTTTAATTATAAAATATTATTCACTAAATATATGACTATTTAATATAAATCATAAATATTTTTTTTATATATATCATATTTATATAAATTAATACATATCTATATATTTAATATATACTAATTGTTAATATTATCAATAATTATTTAATTATAAAAATGTTTAATATTTTTCTTAATTTACTTATTTTTAATTTTTATTTCTTTATTTTTCATTATACATATATCTATATATGAAATATATACTATTTATTAGTATTTATAATTAATATATAGTATAGTAAATTTATTAATTTGTTTCAATAAATATTTAATAATATTAGTTTTAATAAACTCATTTTAATTTATTTAATTACTTAATTTTATTTCGGACCTTTATCAGTGCTAAAAATTTGATGATCAAGGATCCATTTATCAGTGCAAAAAATAAATCACTCATAAAGGGTACTTCTTTTTAGTACTAAAAATAAAGTGATGATAAATAGAACTATTTATTAGTGCTAACAAAAAGATTTGATAAAACATACCTCTTATCAGCACAGATAAAGCATAGATTTTATTAACACTGATAAAAACTACCATTTATCAGTGTTTATTTTATTTTTGATAAAGGCCAATGATATTAAAGGCATGGTTTGTAGTAGTTAATCATTGACCTCATACTAATTGAATTCATAATTTCAAACATCAAGACATGTTGTCAAGGCCTTATTCCAAGAAACTATCCTATTATGGGATGATGTATAAACCAAAACCCAACCTGTTTTGTCTCATGAGACTCATCAATGAATTGAGGGGCTGTATAATTATGGGACCCACCCTTCACCGGATTAAGTTTAGTTCGTTCACTATAAGATTCGGTAATAATTTTATACCATTGCATAAAGAATCTATACTTAAATAAACACATTTCTATACATATAATGAGAAATGAAAAAATAAAATACTTCCCCATTCAATATAATAATGTGTATTTTTAGTAAAATGTACCTTAACCAACATAGAAGTAATGTGTTATGCTCAAAGTATCATGAAGTATCCATATTAAAGAAATATAGTGACAAGGGTACTTTAAATGTGTTGTGTTATCCAAGGAAGATAGTAATTAGATTCAACAGTATGCATTGGTCGAAGACTGACTAAATGGTGAAACAATCCTTCATCGTGGTTTAAAATGGGCATGTGAATATTTCAAATCATATCATGCAGGAGTGTTTGAACAAGTGTGTTGTCTTAGTCCCACTCATCATGCATCATGGTGATGACTGACACAATGATCAACCAAACCTTTCTGGGGTGATTACCCCTAAGTAAATCTTTTCTACAACTATATCCACTTTCCGGTATTTAAAAAAGTATTTATTTTCTATGAAACTATAGACACGTTTATTTACCGAAACATTATATGGTTTTTCTACCAAGGAAAATATTGAGTATTTTAATGGTTTTAGTACCTCGTGAATCTATAGAATGTGAGAAAGAGATAATAATTTATACATTAAAATCCCTTAAATTATATGATTAAAATGGTAAAATTCTTCCATTAAAATGTATGAACCACATAAAATGAAATATATGGTGAATATAACATGATTCCCAAATAATGAAAATTGAGACAGTGAATCCCCACTTATGCATTGGGTAATAATTAACTCAAAACCACTTCGAATAGAGAGATTAAAATTGATCATAAAATACGAATAGGAATTTGTTTCATGATCTAACATCTCTAGTATGTATTATATACAGTACATAAAATAAATTAGGTGTATAATATCAAACATGTCTCAAAGATAGTAATTTGATATGGAAAACCCTTACCTATTGTCATGAATTACATGAATTTACTTTGAACTATGGAATCATAAACATAGATAACTTAATTCAAAACATTAATTATATCCATTTTCATTTATAATCTTTATAAACAATCATTCTATATATAAATTATACCTATTTTTTTACATCAGTAATTTATAATTTTGATCATTTTAACTTGTTTCAAAATAGTGGTATATGTTTTCATTATTCTTAAAAAATTAATCAATATTAATTTATTAAATTTACTTTTAGGGATATTTTATAATAATTTATGATGTTTTGAAATCTTTTCAAGGGTGTTTTAGTCATTATCCATAAAGATTAAATCGATAAAATCAAGTTTTGGTGATTCTTAATGATTCAATGGTGTTTTCTTAATTAATAAATTAAATATTGATATAAAATCTCTATAAAATAATAATTATTTACAGATTTATATTATACTATGCTAGTAATTATATTCCCAAATTCATTCATGATGAAAATTCACTATATTGTTCAAGTAGGTGGTTAAATCGGCCCCAACATGAACATACGCTGATTCAATGAATGATTATGAGGTGTTTTGTTGTAATATAATTATACCAGAATAATAATGATCTTATTTAGTATTTATTAATGAGAATTATCATAACTATAAAGTAATTATGATAATAATTAATCGGTATAAAATATTACAAAATTTAAATAAAATATTTTCTACTTAGTAATATTTTTTAAGTAATTGAATTAAAGATGATCAATTATGGATTATATTATTAATAGGTTCTCTAATATTCTATACCAGAACATTAATGATATCATAAACATCATATTTCCTCATTATATCATTCTATGAAACATAAATTATGGGTAGTGATAAAAAATTAATTTCAATGCTCATGGTCGCGATAGTCTGCACGCATGCACGAATGACGATTTCATTTTTCTCATTGGATGGGAGAAATGAATAAAAAATGATAATACCCTTAATATACTAAAAATAAATTATATAAATGAAACTAATGTGAAGTTCCCAGATCAATTTAAATCGCTGAGTGGGGAGGGGTGAATCAGTGATCCCTTTAAATCTTTTTACTAATTGATTCTTTTCAATTAAACATATATGGATGGTTAAAGCCTTGATACACTATTCTTACGAATCTCATCCATACCTCAAATGATTCTATAAATGTAAAGGCATTGAACGCAAGGATTTACAATTTTCAGTTAAAATTCTAACTCCTTGTTGTGTTGGTTATTCTCCCCAACACAGATTCTCCACTATAATTTGTGTAGTAATTAAAATGGTTGATATAGAGTCACACTATGTCTCTCCTAAGTCCCACATGATATTCTTTATACTGCTTTCCACAGTGCTACTGGAGTCCCACTAGCATTCTTTAGACTCCCACTGAATACTTACTCTCCTCCCTGAATCTCATAGGGTTCTTCTAGCTCTCGAGTCACACGAGCAGCTTCTTTGTTTATGTTCTTATTTGATTCACTGTAAATGATCTTATGATCTCTCCACATAGGCTTTCTAAATCAAACATGCATGTGTATATCTTCATGAATCTTAAATAGCCTTTAGTAAGGTCTTTTGGCCTTGCTCAATTGTTATGATCACTTCTTTGATTAGTCCTCAATCTCAAAAATTCTCAGGAAATTCTTTCATCTTCTAATGTAGACATGGCCTCACTTAGATGTGTGATAATGGTGCACACAAACTCTTCAAGAATATTAATATGAAGGAGTGATATTGCACAATATGAACACTATCTGCCTTCTTGGATTCTAAATTTCTGAACAGTCAGATAAATGATCTTCTTTAATTCA
This sequence comes from Viscum album, assembly GCA_963277665.1. NCBI lineage: Eukaryota > Viridiplantae > Streptophyta > Magnoliopsida > Santalales > Viscaceae > Viscum > Viscum album. The sequence goes on from OY728154.1 coordinate 22,197,271, forward strand.
GTCTAACTTCGCTCTCAGTTCTCATTCACTTCATGCATCTATTTCATGGAATCCAATACCTCTTGTATTTGGATATCTCAATTTATTATTCTTTAGTGACAAAACAGAATGAACTAAAACTTCTCCTTGTTTTCTTTTTAATAATCACATACACTTATGTCATTATTGAAACACTGAATATCATCTCAATTAGAATCATCTGAATTTATTATGCTTCATGATTGGGTTGCATGGCATTGATTCTTCTTGTTTACACATGTTCAGTAACAATCTTGATTCTTATTTTAAGTTTCTTCATGTGTTCAAGTTCATTCATGAATTCATGCACAATCCCTTTCTTATTTCTATGGAAACCTCTAAGGATAAAACAATTTCATTACACACACACACAATCTCTTCTCTTTATCCTTTTATATTTCTCTTATTTTGAGTCTTAACACACACACACTTGTTCATTTTAATTAGGGTTCAAAGGGTGTGTTTACTTTTTATTCCTTCCTCCTTCTTCACATGTACTCACACAATTTGTTCATATGTTTGTATGCACATGAACTCCACCGTGAATGAACCCTCATTCTTCTTTAATTAAATAACACACACAACCCGAATGAGTGTGACCCACCCATTGGCTTGTTCGGTTATCTCAAATCATGCATATGCAAGCATGAGAATCATGCATGCATTATACTTCTTCTCTTTGTGAACAAACCTGAATGGATGTGTGCGGGTTATTCTTCCTCTCCAAGGGAAGTGTATCTATACACTTTCCTTTTCGTGTTCCCATGAAAAGGGTGTGTGTGTGTTCCCTTCATGAACCAGGAAGGTTTGTGGTCCTTCTCTTCACGAATCGCAAATGCTGTGTGGCTTCTTTCTCGAACCAAGAGGTTCTCTCTTCACCTCCATGAAAGGGATGTGTGGTACTCCTTTGCACAAGAGATGCACGGAAATCTATTTTTCATGTAGAAATGGGCTACGTGGTCTTCTCCTTCACAAACCAGGAAGTGATTCATGGTTCTTTCTTTGTGAACCAGAGGGATGCTCTGCGGTTGAGCTGTTTATTTAGATAAAAGAGAGCTCTCTTCAATTTGGAATGGACCCGCTTGTTTTGGCTCAGGGGTCCTCATTTTATTGGCATAGGATGAGTGTTTAAATATGCATGACATTCCATGGTATTCAAATATTTGAATACCTGTGATCTTCAGTTTGTGTATTTCAAACGTGGATATGATATACGCCACATATCTTGATTTTGTTTTGTTCAAACTGAATTCCTCATTTCATGTGACAACCCTCACGTGCGTGAGTTTTCAAACACATGAAAATCTTATCTTTTTACATCAAACAACACGTCCTTGAAAACTTTATTTCCTCTCGGCCTATGTGGATTTATAATTTTAGTCTCATGCATGAAACGTTTAATGCATTCAAGATTTCAGTTCATCCAGATGATCACCGTGCAATTAGCTTGAGCTTCAACAGTGGTTGGGAGCTCGATCTCGGTGGATCGGCAGTGGCGATGGTGAGCAGTGGTGATGGGTGGCCCTCCATGCGGTCAGAGGTTGTAGACGATGCCACGACCTTTGGATCAGCTCGGATTAATCACAGACTGTGGTGATTAGACTTTGGGATGTGGGATGGAGTGTGCGGCTCAGATCAGATGTGGGATCTGATGAACGGCGCAGATCGCATCCTTGTTTTTAAAGTTTCGTCCCAAATTAAAATGGTTCACGGTTTTCTCGTGGCTTAAATATCAATCCGCAGTGGCTTCGGCTCAAATTACTCCTCCTCCCTCCACGGTACTGCCACGTACCATTTTCACCCTGTGGGCGCACGCTTTGCGCCTACTATACTCCTTGGGTGGCACCTAGCACCCACTATGCATCCTAGTGCACACGGGTTGATCATCGTGCATGCTCTATGGTCCTACACATGGCATGCACGCCCTACCACATGCGGGTCTGTCCTTGAGGGCTTCCCTCAAGCGTGGTTGACCCTCGGGTCCTGCATGTGCTTGGGGTGGGTACCTCAGCTAGCCCTCCATGGTTGGCCCATTTTTTTGTGTAATGGACATATAATTGTTTAAAAACAATGTTTCAAGTATAAGGAGAATGAATGGACACCTTCTTCATTCAAACCCATGCAAGGGCATTACACTTAGTAGATTCCACACTAAGCCCTTCCTCCTTTCTTTGTCATGTTCAAACATCATCTTTATTTTCTGTTAGGAATAAAAAATCTATGATCTTAAAATTTCATTTAATCCAATCATGGATGATTCATGGATCATTTCTACATTCCTCATGCATTAATCCATAATTCATGGAATCTCCTTGATGTGAGGGATGTGTTTGCAATTAAAACATGTCCTATACTTTGAGGACTATCTCAAAAAATCATCTGATATTGTATACTTCATCCATTTAGATTTAATGGATGGACCTTTAATTCTCTCCTCATGCAATTGAGTATTACATGGACTTCATCAAGTGTTATAACAATGTATCTCCTTGATACAAGTCTTCGAACTTAGGACTCGTTCAACAATCGTCAGATTTGCATCCTCTTGGATAATTGATCATGTGTAGTATTCAATGCTTTGAATCAACAACAATTCTCTAAGGCTTCACCAACTTCTTCATATATACCTTTCATTCACATATTTACTTCTCATTGACAACAAATTCAATTCTAATGCACTTCAATCCATATTGACAAAAAATGAAACTCTAATTCGCTTCAATCTCCCCCTTTTTATTTAGTTGTCAATATCACCTAAGCACACTTTATATGGGTAAATATGTGTGCCAATATTTTCTATCCCTTATTGGAAACCAAATTTAAAGGTTTGGTGGGGTCTGTTCAAGACATGTTCTCCTCCCTTTGAATAATATCTTCTTGAATATTTTTGAGAGAGGGATAATGTCACACGGTTCATTTAGCAAAGAGCCTTTAGTAAATCAACTCTAAGTCTACTTAGGCTAACCCAGTTTAGAAAAACAAATAGATATGACCAAGTTTTTCAGTGCTATCCATAAACAACCGTACGTGTGACATTATGATCAGAGTGGTTCAATTCGTGACCAAGGGATTGGAGATAATCTGATTTATCAATGAAATGCTAAATCCAACACATACTTCACCAAACATATTAAAAATTTCAAGTGAAATGATAAATCTCCCCCTTACATCCCATATTTTCATCAATCAATCACTTCCCCTTAATTGATATGAAAAATTCAATTGAGAACAAAGGATGAAAGTGTGATTGGAATACCTTGGTTTCAGCTACTTGAGATGATATGAATTTCATGATTTGTCCTGATATGATCCTTGATATCATCTCCTTCATATCCCCCCCCCCCTCAAGGGGTTCACTCTATTTTAGTTACCTTGGTTGTGAATATCATCAGATAAACTTGAAGATATGAATGTTGATAATCTTCCACTATGGATCACTTCAAGTAATTATCAAATCATGAATAATGAGTTCAACTTGTAGTTCCCCACTTTTCACATTCAACTATAATTTAAATAATAACCTTTATCATCAATTCCCAGTAATGTAATCACACATGTATAATAAAATTATAAGGGAATAAGATGGAACACTTGTGAGATTTTTAATAGAAGCACTGGGGTTGAGAATTTTATCTCAACCCAAGAACTCATTTCCTTGCATTTATAAAGTGTTTGGTACTCTTCATGCTGATGTATCCTCTCCATTTGGAATATTTAATTTGCATTGTCAACATGTATTCTTTACTTCCATTCACCTTCAACTTGTGTGGATTGTTTTTATTCACTTATGTCAGTAGTGAAGTATATTTTGGTGTATGTTGTTCAACTTTCTCCACTTGGCATAGTAAAACAGTTAAACATTTGTTTTCATGATTTCCAGCCTTCTTGCACCTTCCACTCAGTAGTTTTGAGATACTTGAGTTATCATGTGTTGACAACCTCTCATGAAATTAGAATTTTCATTCATGTGGAATGATATGTTTCCCTTTAACATTTTCTTTATCTAGTACTTCATCTTTAGCTCTTTGTAGTTATCTAGAAATTTTCAATTGATTGGGCCAGATAACTAAACACTCCTTCTTTCCATTTTCTGAATTGGAGCTTCCACATGGTTTCTTCATTGTCTTCAAGTTTACTTTTTTAGTAAATTTATTAATATTATCTTCAGGAATGCCTTCAGTCAATCAAATTTTCTTCTGGATTGATTCTCCTTTTATTTTAATCTTTCTTCCATTCATTTTCATGGCTTGTCTTTCATGATCCATGGTATTACCTTTATTTCAATAGTAAAAACATCTTTTCTTGTTTGAGATGACATTCTTGTAATTCAGCTTGAACTTCTTCTTGTGAGTAATTTCTTTCACTAGTTTCTTGAATTCATTGTATTGTATATTCCCAATAGAAGACTTTTCAAATATTTTTTCTTTATCCTTCCTTTTTTATGGTCTATACTTCTTATCAACATATTCCTAAGGCATGGTAGGATTAAACCAGTACTCATAATAACTGTGACCACTTCTGTTGCAATTATCACAGAAGTCTTCATGATACACAAATTTGTTCTTGATAGACATATTGTTCTACATATGTGTTTTCTGCCTTTAACTTTCAGGATGCTTCATCTCTTCACATATATTTTCTCCAAATTCAGGCCACCCACAACTTTCATATGCTGACATATTGTGCCAGTAATCATTTTCCTAATTCCCAAACCTCCAATAACACCAACAGTAGCCAATAAATCTCCTCCTTTTTATTATAGTATTAGTCTTACTAGATTCAGTGCTTTGTTTTTTCTGGAATTCTCTTTCTTTCTTTGGAGCATACTTTTAGAAGTTTCCCTTATTAATTATTCCACTATCCACCCATGAAGTTTTTATGGATGTATTGACATTTTTATCAATCCATATCTTCATAGATTTTATCATTGAACCTATACATGCTGATGAAACTATATTAGTAGAAATAGAAATAACTGGGTTATGGGATACCTTATTTTTAAAGGATGTTCCCATTGGATTAGAGGATTATTAGATATTCCTTTTGGAACCATATTCCTCAATGAAAACTTCAGTGTTAGAATATTCTATTTTATCTCTTTGGGAAGTTATAGCTTGGAGTGATTGTTGATTCTTCAATTTCACTTCCAGCTCTAAACACTCCATTTTGTGGGAGTTCTTATCATCCTCAACTGATCTCATATTACTTTCACAATTCTCCTTCAGCATTATTATTTGTTCTTCATACACATTTCATAATTTTTGCAAGGAGATTTCATGCCCCTTTAGCTTTTTGTCATTTTCTTCTAGTTGAGTAGCTTTGAAAACCATAGAAACTTTGTGAAACTTTTCAAATTCATGGAAATATTCTAAAAATACAATCTCAAACAAATCTCACAAATACTTCCTTGTAATTATTCAGTAACTTGATCATGCCTTTCATTGCAAAAATAAATTGTATCTTCCTTTTACTTTACTAGTATTTTGAGAGTTGTTGGATATTTCAACTGTTTTAGCCAATGAATCTTCCATGGAATTAGATTCTTCTTCTAGTTAAAATTTTTCATCTTGAATAGTACTAATGCTTATAGCAATGTGTCTTTACACTTCTCTGGGGACTTTATTCATATGATACTTGAGTGTAGTCTGAAGATAATTAATTGATACATCATCATCACAGCTTGAACGGGATTCATCAGAAGAATAATAAGTATTATCACATGTTGTACCTTTCAAATTACCTTGTGTCTCCCCGATAGTAGTAACCTTCTTATTCATCTTCTGTGCCTACTTCTTCTTTTTGTTCTTCTGGTTCTTGGAAGATATCTCCATTTGAGGTTATTCACACATCACCTCAAATATGTACTTCATAAAGACTCCCTTGGATCTTTTAGAGGTAACCTACCTCTGATACCAATTGAAGTCCCCAGATCAGTGTAAATAACTGAGAGGTGGAGGGGTGAATTAGTGATCCCTTTAAATAATTTTACTAAATGACCCTTTTTAATTAAACCTCTATGGCTGGTTAAAGCCTTGATCCACTTTTATTGTGTCTCTCAGCCTTATCTCTAATGATGATTTAAATTTAAAAGGCAATGAACACACGGACTTACAAAGTTTGGTTAAAAGAGATACTCCTTGTTGTGTTGGTTATTCTACCCAAAATAGATTCTCCACTATAATTCGGTTAGTAATTACAATGGTTGATACAAAGTCACATTGTATATCTCATAATTCCCACAGGAGTTTCTTTATACTGCTTCACACAATGTTACCAGAGTCCCACTGTCCTGCTTTAGTGTCCCACTAAAGACTTCTTCTCCTCCTTGAATCTAACAGGGTTATTCTAGCTCTCGAGTCACACAAGTATCTTCCTTCTTTAAGTTTTTCTTTGATTCACTGTAGATGATCTTCTGTTCTATCCACATAGGCTTTATGTATCACACTTTCTTGTGTATCTCATAAATAATTTTCAATAGAATTTTGTAAGGTCCTTTGGCCTTGATCAATTGTAATGATCACTTCTCTGATCAGTCCCTTATCCCCAAAATGCGTAGGAAATTCTTTCTTCTTCTAATGAAGACCTGGCCTCACTTATATTTTTTCCAATGGTGCACACAACCTCTTCAGGAATATTAATATTCAATAGTGATCTTGCAAAATATTAGCATTGCCTGCCTTCTTGGATTCTCAATTACTAAACACTCCGATAAAATAGATTCTTTAATTCATTCTGGCTTCAGTCTCAATTCGTATTCACTTCATGCGTGTATTTCATGGAATCCAATACCACTCGTATTTCAATATCTCAGTTTATTATTCTTTAGTGAAATAATAGAATGCATTAAATATTCTCCTTGTTTTCTTGGAAAGAATCACATACACTTATTCGATTATTCAAACACTGAATATCAACTCACTCAACATCATATAAATTGATTATGCTTCATGCATGGGTTGCATGGCATTGATTCTTCTTTTTTACACATGTGCACTAAAAATATTGATTCTTCTTTTAAGTGCTTCATGTTTTCATGTGCATGAATTCATGCATGTACAATCCCTTTCTTCTTTGTGTGAAAACCTATAAGGATAAAACACTTTGAGCCAACACACACAATCTCTTCTATTTCTCCTTTTCTCTTTCTCTTCTTTTGAGTCTTATCACACACACACACTTGTTCTTTCTAATTAGGTTTTGAAGGGTGTGGTTTCTTTTTATTCCTTCATCCTTCCTCACATGTGCACACACACTTTGTTCTTATGTTTTCATGCACATGAACTCCACCGTGCATGCACCCTCCTTGTTCATTAAGTGAATCACACACACAACTCGAATGGTTGTGACCAACCCTTTGGCTTGTTTGGGTATCTCAAATCATGCATATGGATTCATGAACATCATGCATGAATTATACTTATTCCCTTTGTGAACAAACCTGAATGGATGTGTGTGGGTTATTCTTCCTCTCCGAGGGAAGTGTATGTATAAACTGTCATTTTCTTGTTCTCACGCAAAGGGTGATCATGGGTTCCCTTTGTGAACCAGGATGGTTCGCGATCCTTCTCATTGCGAACTGCAAATGGTGTGCCGATTCTTTCTTGAACCAATGGGTTCTCTCTTCCTCTCCGCGCAAGGGATGCACGGGACTCCTTCATGCAAGATATGTGCGTAAATGTCTTCTTTTCATAGAAATGGGCTATATGGGATTCTCCATCGTGAACCAAGAAGTTATTCATGGTTCTATCTTCCCGAACCAAAAAGCTGCTCTATGGTTGCACTATTTATTGAGATAAACTAGATCTCTATTTAATGTGAATGGATGCCGCTTGTTTTGGCTTAGGGGGTCCTCCTTTTATAGGCATAGGATGCGGGTTTAAATCTATGTGAGATTCCACGGTATTCAAATCTTTGAATACCTGGGATCTTCAGTTTGAGTATTTCAAAAGCATATATGAGATACGCTGCATATCTCGGTTTCTTTTTTTTCAACAAGAATTCCTCATTTCACGTGACAATCCTTAAATGTATGCATTTTCAAACTCATGAAACTATTCTCTTTTTCACATCGAACAACACGGCCTCGGGAACTTTTTTTTCTCTCTGTCTATGTGCATTTATCATTTAAATTGCATACATGCAACCTTTAATGCATGAAAGAGTTTGTTTCGTCCAAATGATCACCATGGACATAGCTTGAGCTTCAACAGTGTTCGTGAAGTCGATCTCGGTGGATCGGCAATGGTGATGGTGAGCAGCGGCATTGGGTGGCCCTCCATACATTTGGAGGTTTAAGACGATGCCACGGTTATTGGATCGGCTTGGATTAATCACGGACGACAGTGAATAGATCATGGGATGCAGGATTGAGCATGCGGCTCATATCAGACACGGGATCAGATGAATGGAACAGATCGCATCCCTGCATTTAAAATTTCATCCCACATCAAAATAGACCAAAGTTTTATCATCTTTTAAATATCAATTTGCGGTGGCTTCGGCTCATATTACTCATCCTACCTCCTCGGTACTACCATGTACCATGTTCTCCCTGCAATCATGCTCTTAGAACCCACTATACTCCTCAAGCGTGCACCGAGTTCCCACTATGAATCCTAGTGTTCACGGGTTGTTCATGGGTTGATCACTGTGCACGATCTTCAGTCTTACACACGGCCTGCATGCCCTGCCTCAAGTGGGGTAGGCCTTGGGGGCTTCCCTCAAGTGCAGTTGACCCTCAGGTCCCACATGTGCTTGGGGTGAGGACCTCAGTTGTTCCTCTGTGGTTGGACGATTTGTTTTGTGTAAGGAAGTCCATATACTTGGTTAAAAACCAAGTATCTAGTACAAGGAGAATGCATGTAAACCTTCTTCAATCAAACCCCATGCATGGGAAATACACTTATTAGCTTCCACACTAATCCCTTCCTCCTTTCTTCTTCGTCTTCATACATCTTATTTATTTTCTGTTTGGAATTAAAAATCTAAGATCATCAAAATTTATTTAATCCAATCATGGATGACGTATGGATCATTTCTTCATTCCTCGTGCATTAAGGCATAATACATGGAATCTCCTTGATGTGAGGGATGTGTTTTCCATTATCACTTTCCTTGTACTTTGAGGACTAGCTCAAACAATCTTCTGATATTGTAAACTTCATCCATTTAGATTCAATGGATGGATATTTAATTCTATCCTCGTGCAAATGAGTGTTGAAAATAATTATTCAAATGTTGTAACCATGTATCACCTTGATACAAGTCTTCAAACATAGGACCAGTTAAACAATTATCACATTTGTATCCTCTTGGAAAATTGATTGAGTTTAGTATTCAATTCTTTGAAGCAACAACAATTCTCCAAGGCTTCACCAAATTCTTTATCAAAACCTTTCATTCACATATTGACTACTCATTGAAAAAAATGAAATTCTTATGAACTTCAATCCATATTGAAAACAAAGGAAACTATAATGCACTTCATAAGGTCATTATATAAGTGTGTATATAATAATTATGAATAGATATAATTTAGATGAAAATCTAGGTAGTTGATAACAAAATTTTGAATACATATTGCATTAGTTGTCAAGGAGTCAATATGTGAGTGAAGATAAGGTGGTGATGATTGGATAATTGTTATGGATTCATTTTATATAACTGGATTTAATGCATGAAAAATTATACATGTTGAATCTAACTATTGTTGTGATGATCTTAAATGACCAAAGACATGTGTCACAGAGCACACATTATTTACAATAATATTTTGATGATTAAAGAAGACCATAAAATATTACATTCATATTTAATGATGTGAAAAATAATTGGGAATGATTAGTAGAAATGAAAAAATAGAAGTTCATAATTATATTGCAAGAATAATAAATGATAAAGAAGAAGAGAAGAATATAAGTGAAGTTGTTTAGGAATTATTATAGAGTAAGGAATTTCATTTCTATGTAGAGTTATTCTAAGTTATTTCTATTTAATTTGTTACTTAAAAAAGGGGGCCAAATAATAACCCTACATTTTATAACTCAACTGGCAATTATGTGGGATTTATAGGTCATCCGTACCCAAGGGAAATAACCTGGGAAGGATTATATGTGGCCATGAAGAGGTTCCATTTATAAGGCTCACAGAGAGTGCATAGTAGTGCAAGAGTGGTACCACCATGTGGGGAAGCACTACGGCTTTATGGAATAGGGTGATATCAGAGGTGGTCCGAATTTCTAACTAGCTACAAGTGAACTTTCATTGATATACCACACCCAAATGTAAGACAGATTCAAATTGGGATTTGGGTTTTTTATCACTATTCATTCTTTTTTTCTAAGTTAGTTAATTCCCACACTGCACGATACAACTAAGCTTAGTCATCCGAACAAGTTGTGTGGTGATCTTCCTCTAGAAACGTTTGAGGGTAAACTACAAAAGATTTTATAGCATTGATGAAGAAGTGGATATCACGACCAAGCATCCTTGGATAAAAATAATGCAATAAATGCATTTATGGTTACCTCATTAAAATCCATTGATCCATGAGAAATTAAAGCACACTTTATGTTCGATATAAAAACATAAACATCCATGAATATAAGTAATCATGTACATTGTTGAAGATCTCCTGAATGAAGTTTAAAATAATGATATTAATGTGTAGGTATTATCAAAATGATTTACGAACGCAACCCCACAATTCATGCATGAAAATAAATGGTGTATCCCAATTCATTCATGTGTTTAAAGATGAGGTGATGTAATTTACTAAATGAAGGAGAAAAGGAGACCCAAAACATTTAGTTATTCCTTAGGCATTCATGAAGGTAGTAATGAGTTGTGGGGTATTTTAATAGCCTCTTGAAGAATAATTAACTTGATTCCTTTAGGTATTTGTGATAATGTATTAATTATTGGAGATTACACAAGAATAATATGATACTGAAGTATTAAGGTATCTATTTTTGAGATATGGTATTAAAATAGGTTTAAATTCCATTCATCCACGCATGCATGAAGGGTGTTTGGAATGATTTGTGGGTGAAAACTTACCCATGTAAAGAAGACGTAAATAATGGAATGATTTTTTGATATAAACTCATATTTTATATGTCCATGCATGAAATGAGTTAACTGTTATGGGGTATTCATAAAGAAATAAATAAATAAATACCCATTTTCAATGGGGTGTTTAAAATGAGGAAATAAATAATATTCCCTATTCGGGTATAGTTATTTGAATAAGAAGAGAAATTAAATGTATTTGATTCTTAACACATTTAAATGATGTTTTGAATGAGAATTTTAATCGAGGAATTTAATTGAGATATACATGCACAAATTGATGTATAAATATGTGAGTTCATGTGATGATAAAAATGTACCAAATTGAAAGATCATTTTGAGACACCTTGCAATAATTATTAAAGAATAATTTTGAGGGTGATCTAAAGCTGTGTAATTCTTGAAGAAATAAATTACATATACACAATAATTTGAATAAAGAGAATTAAGATCATTCCAAATTTGAAAGGTGTATTGAGGACCAACTAGATTGATCAATTCATTTGTTGAAGACCTGGAACACTTGAACACAAGTAAGGGAAAACCATTTTTCTTGTGGAGGAAGAATATCTTTAAATAAGATCTTTATATCACTGGTAAAACTGAAGAGGAGTCTTTTAGATGGGTTGTCTAACCAGCTATATGAGGCTTTTGATTTGGGTCTCTAAGCAATCAAAGAAGAAGAGAAGTTGGGATTTGTATCTAACTGTAGAGAGGGAAATTGGGGTGTCTGGAAAAATACGGAAATGAGGTGTCTAACAAATTATATTCACTTGTGGAGATAGTGAAGAGAATCCATGTTGGGGTGTCTAAACAACATGTAAATGAGTATTCCTTTAATTTTATACCCTTTTAAATATTATCTCTTATCCTCTCATATTTTATTATCTCACACAAGGTGGGATTGAGAGAAACTATTGACTGGATCTAGAAATATAACAAGTTTAAGTGGTTTAATTTAAAAGAAGATAAATTAAAAAAATAGGGGTACCACTGATTCACCCCTACCATTTCAGTGGAACCCAACCATTATTTTGCCTCTAGAAGTAGAATTAGAGAATATATCACCACTAAAGATATGATAATTTTAAATATGGAATCTGATAAAGATCACAATGAGCTCATTTCCCTTCTTTCATGAAATTTGAAAAGGGGGAAAATAAATAAAGAAGAAAAACATTTTACTAAGAAGAATCCATTGAGTAGAGATGAAATCAATCTTCTTTCCTTTAATGAAAATAAAAATTAGAAGAATCCATACCATAAGTTGTGCATTAAAATCAAGTTGATATCATAACCATATGTTATTTTTAATTCTACCCCTTATGTGGAGAAAGTATTTAAAAATTTTACAATCACTTATGGAGCTGAAAAATAAATCAGATTTAGGTGATGATGAGGTAACAATGTCAAGCTATTATTATAATGAATGTTTGTGCAATGAAAAAGAATATCAATTTGAGAATCATACTTGAATTTTTTTATTCAATTCTGGAATATTTGACCTTAGAAAATACTAAATTGAGGAGAGAATAAGTAGCCTTTAATATCGAATCAAAGAAAATGGGAACCAAGATAAAGGATCAAAGTGATATGAAATAAAATATTTCCTAATAGATTCTAAATAAAATGTTCACGGAGAAGGAACTCAAGGTTAGAAACATTTCTCTCAAAAATAAATATGAATAAAAGAGACAATCACGTATCTATGGTGCTTCAAAAATAAAAGTAATGGTTGCCAAGACAAAAGAGAAAAACATTAAAATAAGAGACCTTTGGGAAAATTTGAACACCCCTGAAGAGGAAATGAAGATCCTTCCAAAATATGTTTTTTAAAAGATGGTGCCAAAGCCTCATTTATTATTAAATCAAAGCAAAGACCTCTTTAATTGGGTAGAGGGAGACCCATTACATAGCCTAAAGGCCCGGTGGGCATTTAGCCCATTACATGGCCCGTAGGCCCAATTTTTTAGCCCAAAGCACATTCTATGAATAGTATTGCTACAGTACCCATGCTGCTATAGTACCACACAATACCCGTCGATGCTACAATACCATGCTCCTGCTACAGTGTCCTTCCACCGATACAGTGCATGTCGTTGCTACAGTTTCACCACTACTATAGTACTGCTAGAGTACCTTTCTCCCAACAGATTTTAAACCCCCATTTTTCATGTAGGATTATGGGGTGCTTACCACTAATCCAACCCCCAACTACACCTTCCAAAATATGTCTCAATATGTGTAACAACAAAGAGGAATCTAGGTCTGAAATCTGTGTGTAAATTTTTGACCCATATACAATCTAGAGCAGTGGACCCACAAATTATGAGAGCACCAAGATATTTTAATTGTGGAATATTTCGGCACATCATGAGTAGATGTTTTAAAGACAATAATCCCAGTGATGTTGTAAGAACTCTGTCAGTGCAAACAATCTCAATAAAATAAAAGAGCAAATGATGTATGAGTTTTTTGTTAAAATTTTCATTTGTTCTAACCTCAGACATATAGAAAATAATTTCACATAGAGGAATAAAGGTATGTTTAAAGAATACTTTAGTAGAAACTCCACTTATATGACTAACAGGTAAATATTTTATCCCGAAAAAGGTTTATTAATATAAAAAATAGGATTAATGTGTTGGATAATGAAAATAAGACCAAAAAATGGTGTATCAAGCACCAAAATCTGATAAAGAAGAAGTTTTGTTAATCATGGAGTTCATTAATTTCCATGATGTTAAAGATGAATGCATCCCTTGAGGGGGTTATTTTAAGAGACGAGAGGTGTTCCAATCACACTTTAATTTCTTTTTATATAATTTAATTCATTAGTGGGGAGTGCTTGGTTGATGTAGAAATGCGACAAAGGCGGAGTTATTCTTGTTCACTTGACCTTTGTAATGTGTTTATTAAATTGTTCATGATTTTTAATTTCATTGACAATTTTATAATTGGAAACTCTTTATTGAGAATTGAGAAACTCTGAGTTTGATATCAGATGTGATTATGTGATATGGATAACTTAGACAAACTTGGTTATTTCACTATTTTTTTCTACATAGGGTTATCTCACATAGACTTGCAGTGGATTAGCTAAAGGATCTTAGCTAAGTATCATGTGATATAATTTCTTGATTTTAAAATATGAGCATGTATTTTTGAAGATGAAAGATGATATGACAAGAAACCACAATTTTAAATTTCACTTAGTTATAACTAAGGAAGAGAATAATTGAAGTTTCCACATGTTAAATTTTATAATGTGAGAAGATATTGAAAAAAAATGAAAAATGGGGATATTATTTTTCCCTAGTGTTTAATTTATTTTAAAGGAGTCAATATGTGAGTAAAGATAAGTTGGTTATGCCTAAATGATTGTTTTTGATTCGTTTTATATAATTAGATGTCATGCTTGGACAATTATCTATGTTGAATCTGTTGATTTTTGGTATAATATGAAATGATTAAATACATGTTTCAATGAGGATACATTGAATAAAAAAATTGGAGATTAAAGAAGATTGTAAAATATGAATTTAATATTTTATGATGTGAAGAATAATTGGTCATGATGAGCGGCCATGCAAAAATCGAAGTTGATATTTATGTTGCATGAAGAATAAATGAGGAAGAAAAAGAGAGTAATAGAAGTGAAGTTGACTTGAAATTTTTATTGAGGATAGAATATCACTTGTACTTTGATTTATTCTAATTTTTTTTAATTGATGGTGTTGCTGAAAAAATGGATCCAACTAAAAGCCCTTCCATAGATAGCTCAACAGAAGTCCTATGTGAGACTCAAAGGTCAACCAGACCTAAGGGAACCAGACTAGAAAAGACCATGGGTGAAAATGGAGAGGGCCTATGTATAAGGTCCAAGGAGAGTACATAGTTGAGTAGTAGTGGTGCCACCATGTTAGGAAGCATGGTGACAGGATGGTACGAGGTGGTACCGGAGTGGTTCAGGATTTATGACTACATACAAGTGAAATTTAATTGATATAACAAGCCCTATACATAATGATGATTTTATGTAGGACTTTGGTTGTTCAATCACTTTTCATACACTTTTTAGAATCCATACATTTCCCCCAACACACGATATAGCTCATCTAGGTGATCTGATCGAGTAATGCAGTTATCAACCTGTAACATTATTTGAAGGTGATCTACATTAGATTTACCACAACTGATAAAGTAGTAGAGATCACATCGAAGAATCCTTATATCGAAAAAATTCCACAAATGGATTTAAGGTGTCCAAATTTAACTTCTTTGATCTAGGTTAGATCCAAGAACACTTTATGTTTGATATTTATGCATAAAAATTAATGAATAGAAGTGGTATCATACACTGATGAAACCTACCTATATGAAGTTTAAAACACAGAGATTAATGAACATGGATGATTTAAATGAGGAATTAATGTTTCTTCACATTGCATGCATGAAAATTGAATGAAGGAAAATAAGTTGGGAATCCCAATTCATTTAATTATTTAAATATGAGGTTTTTTAATTAACGGTGTAAAGGAGAAAAGGAGACCTAATACATTCAAGTATTCCACAAGCATGCATGAAAGAGATAATGAACCGAGGTCACCTTTCCATCCATTTAAAAAATAATGAACATGGGTCCTTAAGGTATTTTCGTTACTACCTTAACTATAGGTGATTTGTTATGAAGAAGATGATACCCAAGTCTTCAGGTGTCTATTTTTGAGATACAGTATTAAAATAGTTTTAAATTTCATGCATCCATGCATACATGATGGGTGTTTGGAATGAGCTGTGGGTGACCACTGGACCGCATGACCAAAAAAATTGAATACCCAAATGGGTATTTTAGATTCACTCAATTTTTATATGTTCATGCATGAAATTAATTACCTACATTGTTTGGGGTATTTAAAGAGAGGTGAAGAAATAAATACCCATTGTCAATGGGGTGTTTAAAATTAGGAAGTAAATTATATCCCACATTTAGGTATTATTATTTGAATAATAAGGGAAATTAAATGTGTTTATTTCTTAATTTATTTAAATGAGGTTTTAAATGAGAACATAAATCAAGGAATTTAATTGAGATATACATGCAAAATATTGTCATATAAATATGTGCATGCGGGTGATGAGAAAAATGTACCAAATTATAAGATAATTTTGAGACACCTTGTAGATATTTTTCAACAAGAATTTTAAGGGTGAGACAAGACAAGGTAATTGTTGAAGAATGTGATGACATGTACCCAAAAATTTGAATAATAAGAATTTATATCATTAAAGATCTGAAAGGTGTTTGGAGGACTAATAATATTGGTCAAATCATCTATTAAATATGTTGAAGATTTGTACACAAGAAAGAGACATAATTTTTTCTTATAGAGGATAACTATTTATGGAGAATATATTTCTATCGGTGGGACAACTAAATATGAATCTTGTATTCAGGGTGTCTAATAGGCTACTGGAGGCTTATGATTGGAGTATCTAACCAATCAGAGAAGAAGAGAAGTTGTAGTGTCTAACCATCTCTTGAGATGGAAATTAGGGTGTCTAACCAATTATTGAACTAGGGTGTCTAACCAGTTGTGTTCACTTGTGGATATAGAGAAGATAATCCATTTTGGGGTGTTTGAACACTATTTAAAGGAGTGTACATTTCATTTATGAACCTTGAAAATATTGTGTGCTTCCCTCTCTTATTTGACTACTGCATATGAGGTGAGATTGATAAAAATTGTTGAATCGATCAAGAAACATAAAAAGTTATAGAGTTTGAATTTAAAAATGAGATAAATTCATAAAACAACGGCACCATATATTCACCACCCCCCCCCCCACTTAGTAAAACCTAACCGGTCCTTGGGCTCTACAATTACTCACATCACAAGATTGAATTTTCCTTGGAATTATCCATAGAAATGGTGGCCTTATTGTAACTAATGGTAACCAGAAAATTTCAAAAGTGGGAGAGGATTATAAGAGGATGCAATGGTAGGGTTTCAAAGAAAAATTTGAAGAATAGATGTGTCTTTATGTGGTGGTAGTGTTACCCCTTTTATAAGTGAATGGAAGGATGGTTTTGGGAGCTACCCTTCAATTTTCAATAATGTAAAGTTATTATTCAAGGTTCAATAATAAATTGTACAAATAGGATAGGATAGTGTGTGTGGGTTGAATATAACCTCAAAACTATTTTTTAGAAAACATTGAGTTATTTAGTGCCTTTTTTTAACTTTTTAACTTTTTGCCTAAATTACTATTACCTTGAAAATTATTTTTTAACCATTGTAATAAATTGTAATGAAAAAAATGATTATTTCCAATTTTAAATAATTTGATCCTTCTAATTTATAATTTTTAGGTAATTTTAAAAAATGACATTAATAAATTTGTGAAATGTTAATTTTAAAATAAACACACCAAATCACATATAAAAACATTTAAAAATTAATTTTTTTTGCTTTAAATTTATATATAAGATAAAATTATCTAAAATGCTTATTTAGATGAAATAAATAGTTTTATTATAAAAAATAAAGTATTTGTGGTTTTAAAGGAAATATTAAATCGAATCTACCTTGAAAAAACTTTATTTAAATAATTGATAGAAATCCATTTTTTATTAAAGTAACATTTTAAATAGTTTTAAAAATATTTTCTATATGTTTTAAAAGTAAAAACTAATATTTTAAAATGATTAATGTTATTATTTAAATTATTATTTGATTACATAAAAGGTTTTTAAAACTTATATTTCATTCTTATATAATGATAATTCATACAAATTACATGTTTTTTGGAAACCTTATTTTTTGAAAAAAAACTCTAAACTTCTCAGAAGAAGATCAAAAATTTGTACTAAGTTAATTTTTATTTTAAAAATTCAAAAATGAATATTATTTTTTAAAAATAAAATTTAAAATTTCAGAAATTAATCTTTTAAATATATTCACGAATAAAGTTTCTTTAGAGTGTTACAGTCCCATATATGGTGTTTACCTGCTATAGTAAGGTCCTGAGTATTATAGGCCCCTACCTAAAAAAATTATCCTACAAATTGGGGTATATTTTAGCTATTGAAAAAAAAATTGGATAATCTTTACTCCTCGATTAGTTAGGATATCAGGTTTCTTATTCTATTTTTTAATTTCTCTATATTACTTTCATCAATTAATTTGTTCAATTCTGCAAAACATGATCTATAGTATCATAAATCTAGATAGACTCTTAATTATAAGAAAATATAAGATTCAATTCAATTCCATCATATTTGAGCACATCCATTGGATATGGAATGTATTCCTCTGGTAATGAAACATGGAAGATGCTGTGTGTAATAGAAATGATAGTTGTCATTGATAATTAGAATTTTAAATCCAATTATTTCAAGTATTTCAAATTACCCAATATAACTAGGGCTTAACTTCCCCTTTAAAAATCCCTTCCATAGTGAAATTAATAAGAATACATAATTTCCCACATGAAATTACAAATATTTGCTTATATTATAATTATAAAGATTATGCCTTCTTTGGGATGATTTAATATGATTATGAATAGTAATTCCCTTAATGGTTGTATCCTCTACAAGTTCTATGCTAAATAACTTTCTTTCTATAAATTCTTCCCAACAGGTTGGAATATGACACATCTTCCTATGCAATTCTTTATATGTAACAAACTGGATGCTTGAATATAAGCTATTATTATTTGAAAATTCTACCAAAGGAAGATACTTCTCCCACAAACCTTGGAAGTGAAGAAAACATGATCTCAATATTTCTTCCAAAGACTAGATGGTCCTTTAATACTATCCACCTTTCTAGTGATAATAGTTGGTTTTTATATGTATCTTAGTGTTGATATCCCTTTTAAGACTCCTCCAAAACATTGATGTGAACAAAGGGTCATGATCGGATACAATTGATAGAGGTTACCTATAAAGCCTTGTGATTTAACTGATATAGATCTGGGAAAGGTTATCAATGGGTAGATCTTCTCTAATCGCTAAGAAATGAAGTATACTTGGTAATGTGATCAACACTGCCCCATATATGATCATTAATCCTTAGATATTTTTGGATCTTGATGAAAATTTCCATTCTTACGTTGTTCCACTTTCATATAGGTATAAGATGAGGTTTTATAACACCCTTATCATGTTGTATTTCAGCCTTTACCTGTTGGAATAATTAGAATCTAGACTCCTAGTTTTCAATTTCTTGATTCATACCATCCCACCAGAAATTTTCTCTTAGATATATTTACATATTTGTGCTACCATGGTGTATAGATAAATTTGAGCCATGTGATTCATCTATTAGTTCCCTCTCCAACTCTGGTATGGATGGAACATATAACCTATTTACAAACATTATCAATCCATCTTTATTTATGAAGTCTACCAATTTCTCATCATTTAGTTATTTAATATTCCTTTGAAATTCCTTATCCTCCTGCTAATAATTCTCTATATTTTTTAGTAATTATATTTTTGAAATTTATTGGAAAAGGAATGATTGTTCCCCTTGAATAAAAAACACCATATAAATATTTATTATATCTATGTATATAGGATACGTATTAATCCTCATCATTATTATAACTCTATATCTCCTCCTATTTAATGTATTAGTCACCTTGTTTACCTTCCCGGGATGGTAATGTATCAAGAAATTAAAATCCCCGAGTACTTACAACCATCTTATTTTCCTCATGTTGAGCTCCTTATAGGGGAATATATACTTAAAAATATTGTGGTCTGTGTATATATATATATATATATATATATATATTGTATATTTCTCTATATAGTTAGTGTTTCCATATATTCAAAGAAATGATTACATATTCTAGCTCAAGGTAAGGATTTGGATAGTTTTGTTAATGTATTTTAAATTACATTAATGCATATGTTATCACCCTATCATTTTTTCATAAGGAAACATCCAATTCCTTTCTTTGGTGGATCACTATATATTAAAAAAAATTCTTTACATAATGGTAATGTTAATATCAGTGTATTAATCTATCTCCTATTCATCTATTTTAAACTTTACACACCTTCCATTAAACATGTAAATTTAACCCCTTTATATACTAACTTGGTAAAAAGGTTGTCCAATTGGGAAAATATTGAACAAACCTTTTATAGTAACTTACTAAATCCAGGAAACATTGAAACTGAGTTATGTTTGTAATCATGGGTAATTCTTTAATAAACTTGTTCTTTAAAGGTTCAATATATATTCCATTCTTAGATAAAATGTGGAAATAAAAATGAAATTTATTGATCCCAAATTGACACTTAAAATATTTCTCATATAATTCCTTTATTTAGAGGGTCTCTAGAATTATTTCAAAATGATTCTCATGCACTTCATAGATCATAGATTATATCATTATATCATCAACAAATTCCACCATAAAGTTATCAAGATACCCTTTAAACAATCTATTCATCTGATTTAGAAAAATAGAAGGTCCATTAGTTAATATAAAAGGTATTACCTTAAATTCATAATTCCCATACCTTGTTTTAAATGTTATCTTTAGTATATCATCCTTTTTCACCCTGAACTGATGATAACCAGATCAAATATAAAGCTTTGAAAATTATTGGTATCCTTAAAGTTAATAAAATAATTCATCAATGCATGATAAATGATACTTGTTATTTATATAGTAATGGAATTGTTCCCCATGTAATCAATTCAAAATTTCATAAGCACATTCATCTTCTTCAAAAATAAAATAGGGGCTCCCCATGGTAGAACATTATGGAATAAAAATAACATATCACTCAACTCCTAAAACGATTTTATAAACTCTTCCAACTCTATAAATTAAATTCTATAGGGAGTTCTAGATATTGGTATTCAATAAATAATTATTTCAAAGGAGAACTCACCTTCATTCTCAGGTTGGTGATAATGAAATTATTCATGAAAAACATCAAGGAATTTTGGTACCACAAGCAAATAATTTACTCTTAATATATCTTTATTCTCTATAGATTTCACTTTATCATATTCTATTATTATAATTTCATTATATAGAGCTATTGGGGTAGGACCGTACATGATTTAGATGATGAATATTCCCCTATAAAGATAAGATATTCCACTTTACCTTTGTGAATCGGAATCTCATTTTCTAGAAAATAAATTTTTACATTTTACTTTGAAATCTAGTCCATACCAAGGATCAAATAACATTAAACCATATTTAAAAAACAAAATATGAAAATAGGGTATGCTCAAGAATCAAAACTGGAACTTCCTAAAACATATTTGATGTAATAATATTCCCACTCGGTATCATTATTAATAACTCCCATATTAGTGTTCTAGTGAAATATAGAATTTTTTTTCAAAACATATAAGATATAAAAGTGTAAAAATATCTAGAATCAAATAACAAATTGTTTAATTTTTAAGTACTAATCAATGTACCTACCACCGCATCATCTGGAACATAGAATTTAGTTGTAGAAATCTCCTAATATTAGAATTTATCCCTTGCCCTTTCATAGTTAAATTCCACTAATGTTTTGGAAATTGGTTCACATATTTTCCTTATCCCTATATTTAAAGAATTGGAAATAAACTACTTATTCCTTTCCATTACATTCATGAACATGATGAAATTTTCCTCATCACATATAAAAACCTCATATTCCCTTTATGTAAGTTGTAGTGTGTTTATTCTCATAGTTATAACACATGGGAAATAATATCCTTACTTTCTTCCCCTTTTCTATATTATTCTTCCCATGATGCTCAATCGGCCTATTATTCCCATAATTTCCTCTGAATACATATGTTATTGAGAACTAATTTTCTATCTTAATTTTGATTGAAACTATATCCACATACTAAGAAAAGGTCTGAGAAACCAAACCCCTTTAAAGGTTCAGTTTTAACCCATCAAAGAAACTATCAAAATTTCCTTCTGATTGACATAAAAATTCCACAAAATTTATATCCAACCCTTTAAAGCTATCCTTATACACAGAATCATTTCCTGGAACCTTTTTTCTAATATTTGAAAACCACATTTCCATTACTTATATTTTCTCAAGAAGAAAGTATTTTCCATTTAATACCTACTTAAAAGTCCCATATTCTATGAAATTTATCTCATATTTATCTTTATTGTCTTCAACAAGTGACCACCATTTCTCTGCATATCGATTCATATGAAAGAACAAAATGATGAATTTTTCCTTTTCATTACTTACCAAAGAGATAAACATATTCCTTAGGGACTTGAATCATTGTTCATCTATTAATGGATTAGTAATTCCACTAAATGTTAAATATTTTTTCACATGAAGTGATCCGACATAGTTACGACATGTTGTGGATCAGTATTTCACTCAATATAGGTCAGAGTATTTTTTATAACCTAGATCAACTACCTTAATATAGTTATAAACAGATTAGATCCAACTCTAGAATTATGAACTTATTTAGATGTATTATCCTGGCATTGACTGTGGTTGTTGACACAGTTCCCATACAGCCCATTAGTTTGTATCTTTCTACAATGGCATGCACATAATTATCTCATGATATTGAGTTTTAATATAAAATTATAATTATGTTTTCTAGAGTTTTCCCTTGAAATTTTCCGTGATTTTGATTATAATTGAGTTATCTAACTAGGTTCATAAAAACCTAGTACCCAAGGATCCTACTAAACATCCTCTATTCCCAATTAAATCATCTCAAACTCTAAAAATCCAGATCCATTAGTTATATTACATTATTTGTAAAAAATACAACAGTTCATGAAGGATCCAAAAATTTAGTAGTTTTGGATGACAAAATACATATATAAATTACATTTTAAAATATATGATACAACATGAACAGTTTGTGATAACATTATTTTCCCTTCCATTGTGTCCTTAAAATTTACACATGGATCTCCTATAGGTTTCTATGTGAATGGAAAACAAATAAGGGAGAGATCATATGATTCGTAAGGAGTACCATACATCAGAATCCTTGATAACATAAAAATTTCAAAAGTGATATTGAAGGAATAAATTAATAACATTAATCCATAAACTAATGAAACTAATAGAATTTTATACCCATGACTATAAATGAAATCATGGATAATAATAATCATTGATACCAACCTAAGGGAATGAATAATTCAAGACATAAAAACATTTTGTTGAGACCTTGTTCCACGACACTATCTAGTTATGGAATATCTACAGACTAAAATCAAACATTTTTTGTCTTATAAGATCTATTGATTCATCTAGGGGCTATATAATTCTAGGCCCCACCCATCATCTGATTTAGTCCAATGCATTCACCATAAGTTTCAATAATGCTTTTTATACAATTCCATAAGGAAAATATATCTAAATAAATAAATGGATATCTGTATATTGAAAAGTAAGTAAATCTAATACTTCCCAAATCAATTGAACAATGTAGATGTCTATGAGAACATCCCTTAATCAAATTAAAATTCATAGGGTATAATTAAAGTAGCAAGATGTTCCTTTATCAAATAAGTATATATGCGAGGGTACTTTCAATGTGTTAGGTTATCCATTAATGATCATAATTGGATTAAACAGTATGAATTAGTAGGGTACCATATAAATGGTAGAATAAATCCTACATTATGGTTCATAAATTCAATGTGAATATTATAAAGAATATCCCCTATGATTTTCTGTCCAAGTGTGCATTCTTAGTCCCACTCATCAATCATTGGGGTGACAATTGACTCAATGCTCAACCAACCCTTTTCAAGTTTATTACACCTGGGTGAATATATTCCATAACCACATCCAATTTCCTGTATCTAAATAGAGATGTATTTTCTTGGAAGCTACAAACACTTTTAGTTTACCAAATCTTTGGATGAGGTTTCTACCCTTTAAAAATTGATTTTTTACAATGGTTTTGGTGCCTATTAAATAAAAATAATATGAGGGATTGATAAAAATATAAACATATAAATACTATAAATCCCCTTAGTAATACGATTAATGTATTCCACTAAAATTTATGAACCACACAAAAATAAATATGTGGTTAAAATAAAATGAATCCTAAAGAATGGAAATTGAGATGGAAACACCACTTACGTATTGGATATTAATTCAATAAAAATATCATGAAATATAGGGAGTAATATTGATCTCAAAATATAATGATTAAATTAATTTAATTATATAATATCTTAAATAGATTTGGCATACAACACATAAGGTAAATTAGGTGCATAATACAAAACTTGTCTCAAAGAGAGAAATTTCATATAGAAAACCCTTAAATCTTTTCCCTAATTCCATGAATGTACTTTACAATCCTATATTATAGACATACCTATCTTAATCACCTAATTAAACACCTTACTCATATCCATTTTCATTTATATTCTTTACAAATAGTCATTCTCTATATGAATTCCATCTATTTTTTACATAGGGCATTTATAGTTTTGATCATTCACACTAGTTTCATAATAGTGGTGCATGTATTCATTCTTATTCAAAATTAAATAATACCTAGGTCATTAAAGATACTATATTTTTTATAATTATTATGGGTGGTGATAAAAAATTATTTTCAATACTTGAGGCAATGGAAGTTTTCACGTACCCACAAACGACGATTTCATTTTTATTAATGGATGGGATAGAAAAATAAACAATGAAAATACCCTTAATATAATAATATTATAGTATATAAATGATTCTAATAACATTATATTAGTCTAGTTTTAATAATTATGTATGAATATAAATAATAAACTAAGTTAATTAGTTGATAATACTCACATCGAGGATCTGAATTTCCCACGGAAGTCTCCTTAGAAATAAAGTCCTTATGTTTACTAATACTGACCAGAAGCTTTTGAAAGTGGTAGAGTGTTATATTAGGATAAAAATTGGATATTTTAAATTAGATATTTGATGAATATGTGGGTCTTTAAGTGATGATATTTTATCCACTCTTATAAGGGAAGAGAGGGGTAGTTTTGGAATTTACACTTATATTTTCAATAATTTAATATTTCTATTCTAGGTTCAATGGACAAAAAATGAAAAATATAAGATCTAATAGTGTTTTTGGGTCAATACTCAGTTCAAAAACTCCACTATAATACGGTATTAATTTTTTAGGTCTTTTTGTTTTAACTTTTTAGCTTTTCCCTAATTTACTTTCACCTTGATAATTAATATTTAACATTAGTAATTAATTATAATGACATAAATTAATATTAAACCTTTTACCTAATTTGATCTGTATGGTTTATTTTATTATATAATATTTTTAAATGTATAAAATGATAATTTTATAATGAACACACTTAATCACGTGAAAATAACTTTTTGAAATATAAAAATTTTTATATTCAAATTTATATACAAGATAAAATTATCTTGAATAATGATTTCAGGGTCACAAATTATTTTATTATAAAAAATATAATATAATATGATTTTATGGAAATAAAAATCCAAATATCTTTTTAAAACACTCTATTTAAATAAAATTTCAAAAATAGTTTTTTATTAAAGTAGCATTTTAATTAATCCTAAATATTTTTTACATAGGTTTTCTAAGTACTTATAATATTTTAAAATGCATAATGTTATTATTTAAATTCATATTTTATTTCCTAAAAGTTTTTAAAAACTTCTAGATCATTCTTATATAATGATAAATTCATCTGAATTACAAGTTTCTTGAAACCTGTATTTTCTTACAAAAAATGGTCTTTTAGAAAAATATAAATATTCATACGAAACTAATTTTTATATTATGAATTAAAAAAATTAATTTTATTTTTTTTAAATAAAATTTTGACTATAAAAAATTAAACATTAAAGTATAATCATGAAAAAGTCACGTTAGAGTTTGATAGTCCCATATATGGTGTTTACCAGGTACATTAGGGTATCGGGTGTTAAATTTAAACTTTCATCTCTCTCTATATCTATCTATTTATTAAATTAACCTATTAAGAGGGAGTTCCAAGCAAAAATAAAGTTCCAAAATTTTTGGTTTATCAATTCATTATACTTCTCTTTTTCATAAATCAATTTTTTCCTCTTAAAACCCATTTTCAAATTCTCTTAAAAATATATCTTGAGTGTTTCTTCAAATATTTCTATTTGTGTTTTTATCTTTAATATCCTTGTTTTCATTTTGATAATAATATAGGGAAGGATTTTATTGAGATTTTTTAGGAGACTTTTATTGAGATTTATTGGAAACATTTATTTTTTATCATTTATTTCTATAAAAAAGGGGGTGGATTTAATGAACTTTCAAATGGGGAGAAATTTATTATTATATGTTTTATTTATTAATTATTCCACAAATGGGGAGTTAAGTGTTTTAATTTTATTAAAAATAGGACATTTATTTTTCTTCATGAACATATTTAATATCATGATTTGTTTAATACATTTCTATGTCTTCCATTATTAATTTACAATTGATATATATTTTTATATTAATTGTTTTTTATCATAAAAAATGGGGATATTGTTGTAAATATCTATCTATTATAGTGTTTTAATGGTCACAAACACCTTTTTTAGTTTATAACATTTTTATTTTAGTGAATTTATATCTCTACTTTTGATCTTTGGGTCATTCCATCAATGGACTAAATATAGATATTAAAATCTATTCAAATGAATATTAATGATCATGTTAAAGGCTTGGACCTATATTTTATCACTAATAAAAGTCCATGGAAGGAATACCCAGAGGCTCTAATCAAATATAAAGGCTTTTAGGTTTCACTAGATAGTTAGTGCAGGTCACCAACCAACTAGTACATTATGTATAGATTCACTTCTCCAGATAAAGTCTTCCATCTAAGAGGTGTAAATTATAAAGGTGCGTGAATTGTCTTGTAGAAATTAACTAGTGATATTTTACATAATTTTTATGTTATAGGTATCCCACTATCCATCCAATGAGGTGCATCGGGTAGTCAGCGGCATCGAGTTAGAAAATCCAGGATTCATTTTTTGTGGTTAAAATTTAGAAAATTGGAATCATTCATCTTCAATGAGACAGAATAATTATAAAACATTCATAACTCTTTTAAAGTCTATAAAATGAGGACATTTGAGTCTTAAAGGTATATGGTGGATTGGATTAATTCTTGTAATCAAATCAATAACCTCCTCACACATATTCTATAAAAATATCAGACCTTGTTTTATAGAAGAAACTCCAATTATTTATAAATATCAAAAGGATATATTATTTAATAATCACTATATATCTCTTCTCAATTGTACATATTCATATTATATATTTAGAGAATATCTTTTCAATGGAATTTCACCTAGGAGACCTCTCTTCTTCTCATTTCCTTATTCAATGAGTTCTCATTACTCCAAAGTGAGGGATGGGTTCATTTACTATTGATGAATCTCAAGAGGATGTTAAAACCCCTAAATGTGAGGTATGCGCTTCCTGATCACTTCTAGGATCAATGGATAAATAACATAAACCTCTCATCTTGAGAATAGGATACGTAGGGTCTCGCACTGAGCTATTGTCAAACTCCTTTTTCAAACCATGTTTTCCCTCTATTTCTATTTACCATTACATCATTTATACATAATATGAATAATTACATAAACTCTATATGATTTTTTCTATGGTTAATACCCACATTATTAATATTGTATTTTTACTTTTAATACATATCAAATTTATCAATTTATCACTTTATAGAATTTATCACTTTATCATA
The DNA here is from genome assembly GCA_963277665.1 of Viscum album. Lineage (NCBI taxonomy): Eukaryota > Viridiplantae > Streptophyta > Magnoliopsida > Santalales > Viscaceae > Viscum > Viscum album. Next base: position 22,225,138 of record OY728154.1, read on the forward strand.
TCAATTTCCTTAAGTTATAAGTGTAACTTTAATTTTTAAATTAATATTTTAAGGTAATTACCCCCCCCCCCCACCCCCCACCACAATCAATATATTTAATTAGGACAATATGACTTACAAGGAAAACGTCTTCAATTCCCTATTTTTCATTTTAAAATTCAGATCTTCTATAAATACTCAATGATCTATTAATTAGTATATTAGTGGGGAATTTATATGAATAGTACCTTAAAAATATCACTAATTATTATATTATATTTAATTACTTCATAACTTCCTCTTATAAAATGATCCACTACTCACATAAATGCTATGTGGAATTGTAATTTGTGGACCCTAAGAAAATACCACCAATATCCCATAAACAATAGCCTTTATACAACCTCTTCTTAGGAAATGAATATTTGAAATGTTCATAATCATGAATATTCATTTTGAGATGGTTAATAACTTAATTTATATGTGATCTCATTCTACTTACATGGTTCAAAAGTTTATATGTAAAAAACAATACACATCCATGAATTTTGTAAACCCAAAAATTTGAAAAACACTAGGAAATAGTGGAACTTTAAAATCTTCTTCGAATATTCTTCTAGGATACCATTTCCTATAAACTATATCATTTAGTCTCTAAAATCCTTGATCAACTCATAAATGTATTGAAAATAAGAATAGAACATTCAAAAAATCTAACATGATTCACCTTAGTTCGAACATTCCCCCCATTTGGGTGTGTTGAAAATCCAAAGTGAAATAAAATTCCTCACAAAACTTCTTTATTATTATATATATAACTGAAAAAACATTTATAATTCTAAGTCAACATGAAAAATTATTGATGTAAAAATCATCAGTTTAATAAATAACTCCTTTCTTGGTTTTATTCAATATTCTAAAACCTCCCCTACCTTTCATATCATGATCTCCCTCTAGATTAGAAAATATTATCCCTAAAACACTTGTCAAAAGATATCCCCCTTACACCGGTCCTTCTTTAATTTCACTAGTGCTTCTCTAATTTCATTGTTCCTTATCCCCCTTTGATAATAAAACCTAAAAGAAACATCATATGACCATATTTTAGAACTTTACACCCCATGGATCATATCTTCCACTTAATATTTTACAAATTCATAAATAGTTAAAAATAATTAAATTCGTAAGGAAAGATATAATTCCAATACTTATCAAGATAAGGTAAATTGGTGTTTCTAAAATGTTGGATTTCTCAATGGTTTGGTCATGATGTCAACATCCTTATCACTAGTTTCAATATATTCTAGTTTAATCAAAAAAATTTCTATTTTTTTAGTTCATAAAGTGATATTGGATCAATATCAATATGTTTAGTATGAGAGTGTTTTATAGGATTCTTATGGAGTTAAATCACATTCGTTTTATCAGAGTAAATCATCATCACCCACTTCACTCCTATAATATCTTATAATTTTTTCTTTATCTGTAGAAGTTGATGGAAAACCTTGGTTACCGGTATATATTATACTACTTCCATAATCATTGAGGTTATTTACTGCTTCTTACAAATATATCCTAAAAATTTACTCTTGATAAAGTATATAGAAATACTTGTGGAATTACAGTCCACTACATTACTAGCCTACTAAGAACCATAAAATGAAGATAGTTCATGATTTTTTCTTGTATCAAAGATAACCCCAAAGTAGAGAGTACCTTGTATGTACCTCATGATTAACTTAAAAACTATGATATAATATTTCTTCATAATACCATGTTTCATTCAATTATTTTATAAATATAATTATCTATCTTTACAGGGTGATATCAACCAGTTTTTCACCCTCATGCTTTCCAAGTGTGGTTATAACTAAAATTATAGTTTTCATTAGGTTGGAATAATTTATATTGAATTTATTAAGAATATATCTTGAATAATTTTCCTACAAAGTAAAGGTATTTCCTTTTTTTCAATACTTTTATCCCTTTAAATTAATTTAGTTAACCAATAATGTATATTTCTCTAATACCTAGGCCAAGGTCCAAAAGGCAATTCCCATGACAGCATCCCCAAAAAAACTTCAAGTGCACCTCCATGTATTCTATAGGATGCCATCTAGTAGTGAGAACTGAATCAATATAGTGGGGACAATATTACCCCAAATAAGAGTCAAAAAAATGTGTTAATAATTATTCATTCATCACATAATTATAGTATGCCTAAATAATAGATAAATACAATATTATATCAAATGTCTCTTGCATAAGCAAAAAAGTGTACATACAATGGTCTCCAACTCAGATGATCACATATGAAAACTAAACCAAAAATAAAATACATGTATAAAGTCCCTACTTACATCCCCATTCCTAACATGTCATGTATCTATAACCCATTTATTTACCCTATCTCAATCTTCTACATGTATTCTATTGAACCTGAAAGAAAACAATAAGCATGTAAGTGCACTGGGGGCCCATTAATGGTGTGATATATACATCCCAATAGGGACTCACCAAGTTATCCTAGTATATATCACTATATACATGTTTTTAGGATGGAAAATAATCATGTAACACAAGTCCATTGGATGTCATGTGCTAACTAGGCCACCACGACTCCATAAACACAATGTCACAGTGTTCTAACCATGCCACCATAGAACACAATCATTCCTACTCTAAAACAATGATGAAATACACATCATCTCCTTATTATCCTATACCACTATATCTATTAACATGCCATACCTAATGACTCTAGGTATAGAAGCATCCAAACCTCGACCCAATAAATACAATCACTGACCATGGTTTTATATCCTTATATCAACCCATGTTTTATTTATAAATAAATTCCACTTAATGTTTTCTCACATCATACTAAAACCTGGTCCCTAGGTTAGTCCTTGACCCAATTATACATGATTAATGGTCAAATTCAAGCACACTAACCCAAGACATGCATAGCCAAGTCCTTGACCCAATACCTAAAGGAACAGGGAATGTTCATCACTCCGAACCATCCCCACAAACTCTAGTTAAGTCACATAACACTAACCCATACCTTCATATTCTAGGTAGGTACAAGAAAACTGACCCATCCCCATAAACTATAAGGAGGTCATAAGCACATGACCCATCACTACAAACTCTGAGGAGGTCACAAGCATACCGACCCATCCCGAAAGACTCTGGGGAGGTTACTAGCACATGAAAGCACATAGGACCTATATCCTATCACACAGATATATAGATGATCATATTGTGTTAGTCACTTGATACCCAATGCCTCATCACACCACATCTCAACTCACCCTTTAGGGAATCCACTAGTTCCTCCAATACCACCACAGTCTTTACTCACTGATACCTTCTCTGACCTATCTCTCATCGGTGATTTCATTTCTCGTAAATACTATATCACCATCTTCACTCATAAGTGACATCATAGACTAAAGTATCAATTCAATGAAAACCTTGAGGTTTGGTCCAAACTCATCATTATTACTCAATATTCCTAGGGAGCATCCCAAATCCCTATTCTTCTTGCCCCTAGGCATCCTAATGCCATTTCCCAAATAGTTTCCACAACACGCGCTAGGGTTGTGTCTCATATCCTATGGGATATATATTATCCCATCACAAATAAGCAACCCCTCTTTTAAAACTCAACTATTCTAAAAGGACTCATTCTATTAAAAATGCTCATCTAGTTCTCATATGACCCTTAGAACGGTGTCTTATATCAAGTATGAGATGAATGGGCATCTCACCCATCGTCACTGGGACTAATCGCCTCATACCCATCCATATATCCTTAAGGAAACCATTATAGACTTCATGTGTCCCATATAAATCCCCAAGATCACCCAAGGTCTCTCATATTCTCAAACATCACTCTTAACCCTTGAAAATATTTTCATTGGTATATCTCAAATCCCCTTAACAGCCAAATATCACATATCTCGAGTATAGGAAGTATAAAATCATCATATCTCTTATACCCGTGTCATTCTTGGTCCAAAGACATCTACCTTATCCTATAAAACATGCATGCAGTCAAGTATTCATGCATAAACACCGATGTGGATTTGTAATAAAGGGACCACATACCCCTCTTGTCAAGCTCTATCAGTCCTCTCCCAAGATCATTCACACCTCATCCAAGCTCATACCAACTTATTAGCTCCATCCTCTCACTATAGACCACAAATAATTAATTAGAAATAATTTTAATTAATTATTAAATTAAATAAAGAGAGGCTTAATCGATAGAAAACTCATTGAGCACTCTCACTACACTAAAAACTCAAACAACTACACCCAAAAGGTCTATGGAAGACCTAGTACCATCCTAGAAAAAATCTGTATCACACAGTTCTTGGTTATTCTAATTATTATATGATTTAATTTAAAAATCCAAATAAAATAGGTGAGTGTCTTACTTCCTCTAAACAATGACAGACAGCTTATAGATAGTGTCTCAAGTCTCCCTCTATGTAAGATAGTCAAATAATTCATCGGTCAGGATTCTTTCCACCATAATCAGGTGAAAATTGTCACATATCCTATCCAAAATTGAGTGGGACTAGGTTTGGACACCATAAAACAAATAACAAAGTATTATATGAAATAATGTAGTTATAATCACTACTAGGAACCACCCCAGAACAAGGGGAGAGGGGAGGTGAGAACCGGCTATTAACCCTCATGTGTGTGTGACGCTCATCAAAAACAAAGGTTGATAGACCTCCTTTTATAAAAATGTATCAGGTGTTTTTTAACGTATCAACCATGAAGGTGGTGGTGGTTTCTATGTTAGAAACTTTCATGTCATGAAGCCCTACATTATGACATGAACGACCTATAGCAGCTACAAACTATAGAATAGTCATGCTATCCTTCCTCAATTATCCTCTTGATCACATAAAACACCTATAGGGCCTCAAACATCACCTAAAATGTGTCGTTTGGGTATTCAAACCCTTTAAACCCTAGTTTGAGTTCTTATTCTTAAAAAACCATACACTACATAAAAAAACCTAATTACCATAGGAATTTCCAACCTATAAAGATAAGGGATACTAAAAATTCCCCACCATAATTATTCTCATACTTGAGATAATGTGATAATACTTAAACCACATGTTATGACCTATCTTGTTCATAAATTCATTGAGAACTCATCATTTTTTTCACCCAAATTATAAATGAACTTCTATTATGAAACTCTAAACACTAATCCTCGCTCCATTGTATTTTCTCTAAAAGTTTCTTGTCCAATCCCAATACCACCACAGATGTGTCTCGGAGGATACTTCCCACATAGTTTCTATATCAGTGCCTCCAACTCCAATAAAAAGAACCAGCCAGACTACATCTATCTGAATTTACCCAAAAATAATCACCATCACCAACCAATGCATCCTCAAGAGAAACACCTACCACCAAGTCAATATTTTCACTAACAAATCCCACGTGTAGGGTCCCACTCATACCATAATCCATGGTAACAACTTACCTTGATTTCCTAGAAATTTTTTCCCGATAAAAAACCATCACTAATTTTTTACACATTATTCACCACTTGAAAAATACAATGAATCGGTCTCACCCTATGAATCATTTGAAGAAACATGTTCACAAATTAAATCACATGATGAAAACAATTCACCCCTATAATAACATAATGAAATTGGTTCATTCCCAAAACAAAGAAAAAAATGATTCCCACATTGTATCACACCATAAATCATGATTCACCTCCTGAAACAAACCAATAATCATGGCTATCCATATGAACCATCTTTGAATCACATATAAACCACTTTGAGGATGATGAAAATGAACCAACCCAACACAACATTTGATCTAAATTTCAAATATATTATTACCCAAAGAACAAAATATTAGCAGGTCTTACCACACACTAGTTCCCTAGTGTCACCCTAAATATCCACTGATCAGTCTCACTACACCCACAACACCTTTCAATATGAGGCTCATTCACCCATGAACAATACAATTCTCCCCACTATAGGATTACAGTTATTACCACTCTGAAGAACCCAACATAGATCTATATAACCCATCCTCAATCCATTACCACATGTAATTACTAGATATGACTATCTTTATCATACATTACTGCCAACACAAAACATCAACCATCTCTCATTCCTGGCCTACTAGAAACAACATCCTCTAACATCTAATGAGGTGTTTCCCACTATGTGGAATCCCTTATACTGCTCCTCAACTGTTGATCCCAATGGGTCCCATCAAAACACATGTGTCACCCCTTTTGATCTATTCTCATCTCATATCAACCTCTAAAATCTTTCCTACCTGAAAATTAATATCGGGGAACAAACCTTCAGGTCAACTATACCATAGTATCTCAATCCTTTACTAACTTAACCTCCTCACAAAAAGGTACATATAATAATTCACCAAACCTCAGGACATCATGCCTATTAGTGTCTCACCACTACACTACCACCAAAACATTTCTCAGGTTTATTAAAACTCCAAAAATTATCATCGGACCCTCACACATCTCTTCCGCCAATGCACAACTCAATCAATACTATTCGTACCCAACATGAACCTTCCCTCACACATAGAGACTTTACCTAACAAAATTTCACCAATACTCATTATCATCCACATGGAAGAGTGGTTTTTCAAGAACACACTCATAGTTATTTACCCATGATCCTACTCAAACACACTGAGACCTAATGGTTTCATGCTCCTATGAAACTTAATTGCACAATCCTATTAATGATCCCATCAGTCATGTCCCATATAAACTAATATCACATGCCTAACCCACTAACCATTCCACAAATACATGTTATTTGTAACCCATATCCCATGAAATATCAATCATTTCAATGAAAAACATTTGACCACCATCCTCATAGGAATCATTACCAAAACAACGATAGTCTAACCACACTCCAACTAAACCATAAAAAAGAACATTCTATGAAATTTAGGGTCTGAAATTCAATTGATCCTTACCTTTAAAATTATCATTGATACCAAAAACACTCAAATTGAATCACATCCCAAAGAATAAGTTATTTTTCATTCCTTTTCCCATGAACCTTTAGGGTTAATCATGTAACCACATAGTTTGGTTAAGTAAAATTCCATAAAGAAACTATATGGAAAAACACTATATAGGTTTTTATTGAAAAATTATGTAAATAAACCCATTTCCTCATATTCCATCTTAGGTATTCCATGCCCTACTTGATTCATCACTCAATCATAAAATAAATGCACTAACCCACTAAGGGTTTCCATACATCCCTTGACGATGATACAATATTTATGTATTCATCGGAGTACTCTTATACCAATATCCACATGGACTACCATCATTGAAAAAAATTTGGATCAACTAAGCAGAATTCCACAAACAAACTATATGAGAAAACACTATTTTAGTTATTTTTGACACTTTAAATAGTTGAAATGAAACAACCCTAACTCTATTAAACTAGAGTCAGTGTCTACTTTATCACATATAAATAGATATTAGGGATATAATCACAAATTACTGGTCATTTATGTATCCATAGAGATCCATATACAAACAAGATACCCATTTTTCATCAGTAATAAGATATAAAACATAAAAAAAAGTAAATGTTTAGTATCATTGAAACTCATTCAAAGATTTATTCTTCCAAGCCTACAGAGAGGAAACGAAATAATAGTAACCTCAAATAATAAGTAATTGTTACATATAGTGAAATATATCATGAGTAAATAAGAAATAATCAATATGGAAACGTATATAACTGATAAAACATTCCATTTAATCAACAACATGAGAAAAAAATGAATCCTTAAATAATATAAATTCAAAAGTATCATGGATAATAATGATTTAATTCTAAATGAATTAATTTCATAATAATGGAATTTATGATCTCATACAACATGATATCAATATTGTCAATACCATTTTTCAAGACAGATTAATCCATATATATGTATACACCAAAAACACATTTAATAATTTTGGTGAACATATTTTTTTCTTAAAATATATCAATGAATCAAGGGAATATCTATAATTGGGCCCCATCCATAATAGAAGGGATAATTCATTACTTTTATCTTTAATGATAAATTAAATTCATAAACACAAATTCCTTATTAATAAGTTTCTATACTGAATAAATAATGAGTAATGTCAATATTTCCCTAGTCAATCAAATAAATTTCAAAGTAAAGCACCATATGTAGAAATTGTATATTGTTTGGGATCTAATAATAACCATGAGAAAATAAATATATATTTATATTTATATTTAAGATAAATTTGATTTCAAATGATCACAATAAATTGAATTTTTCAAGGTAAAGTTAACGATCACAAAATTATCAGGAGAGAATGGATGGCCATCGATTTATCGAAAATATAGGTTTTTTAATAAAATCATGTCCATTTGAAATATAAATAGAATAGAAGAGAAATATTAAATAATATTTTATTATATATTTTTCTTTGTAAAACCATTTAAAAATTTTATAAGAAGATAAATATCATAAAAAATTTATGGCATTGGGAAATTCTGTTAATATCGTATATGTTAAAAAGAAAACATTACTTTTGACTTTTTACAAAAAATATAGTTCAAAATGGACATTTTTGGAAAAAACAAAATAAGTATTCATTTCAACCAATTTAAAAAATTAAAGTATTATTTAAATTTATGTAATAAATTATTTTTGTAATAAAAAGTGCTTTTGTAAAATATTATTGAAAAATATTAATGTGGAAGAAATATTTACCTAATCAAAAAGGGAAATAAGTCATATTTTCATTTAAAAATTCATCTTGAATGACTAAATTGAATTAAATAATTATTAATTATTAATTATTAATAAATATATATTTATGTTAAATAACTAAAATGGTCAGTATATACACCACATAAAACTAGGGAGGTGTATAATACTAAATATATCTCAATGGAGTAGAAATTGAAATGAAATCTCTTACCTTACACTTCCCTTCAGTTGAATGTGATTTAAAATCTTTAATAATGGTTTTTAACATGTTATTAATTTATAAAAGAACTATATTATTATTTATAATATCATATATGATCCTTTAATAATGACTTATCATCTTTTTCCTAATAATATTTCATTATTACCATTGTTTCAGGTTTTAAATGCTTCGTTTTATCATGCGTGATTTTTCATGGAATTTATATTTCTAGTGTATAGGATATAGTTAAATCATACCCATAATAATATTAATTTTAAAAATATAAAATGTTTTCATTAGGCACAATTTTATAATCGTTATTTAAAATTGGACATGGAAAATGAATCACATTGCTTTGTGGAGATGGTAGGTCATACATACACACAAACGATGTTATCATTACCTTAATGGGTGAAAGGTTAAGGAATAAGATGATATATTAATTTTAAAAATAAATATTCTGCCATAATTATCATATATATTCATTATTAACATAATTATTATTATCCATGGGAGTCAGTGATAGAAAAAAATTACATCGATTTGTGAGGCTGTAGTTCACAAGAAACACGAGTGATGGGTTTGTTTCCCATTTAATGGGGAGGTAGATTTATAAATATTATTCAAAAAACATAATAACTTATCAGTAAATGTGAGATACTTTTGTTTTTATATTTTAACTTTTAATACATAATGGATGGTGGTAAAAGAAGAAGTAAAAAATAAAGATCTTGGTAAAGATGATTAGCTTCGCTAAGAAAAACCTCTTTTGCATCTCTTATTAATAACCCTATGGTTTTCCTTTTGGGAAGATAATAACCTTTAGAAAGTGTATAAATATTTTTGGGAGATATTTTAGTAGGGTTTTTATGAACTAAATGGATTAATATATGTGAATAAGTTAGGGGAAGATCTTCCCTTTTATAATTGAGGTGAGTGGTGCACTAGTAATTTTTCAATGTGTTAAAATAATGTCAAGATAGTTTCTTCGATAAATGGAACCAGAATAGATAATATTAAAATAATATAATTCATTTTTCTCAATTAAACCAATTAATGGATTTTAATGAAGTTTTTATGTCTCTTTGACCCTAATCATTTTAGGTTAACCCCCGATAAACCCATTTTAACTTTAACCATGGTGAAAAAATTTTACTATTTTTACTACTCATATAGACCAAAAATGAAATTATCTTAATTAAAAAATAAAAAATTATGATTAATAATATTTAATCTATTTTTTAAAAAAAAATTATTAATTTAAATTTAATGAATTTAATTTAAAAATAAAGTTGACAAATGTGTCAAAAAACTGTTTTTCAAAAAAAATCATTTTTCAAGCATAAGAAGAACTTACAATTAATATATGAATAATAATAAAATTATATGGATTTAAATTAATATAGTGTAATATATAATATATAAATTTCATTTAAATAATCCATAATTAAATATTATTTTAATTAATTTAAAAGGAAATACATTATGCATTTAAAAATAGTTTTCTCAAAAATATCTATATTAACTCCAAATGATAGTATCCTTATTTCTATCAAATTAATAGTCAATAAATTGTAAATTACACATATTATAAAATAGTTTTATAAATAAAAGTTATAATAGTTAACTACTATATTTTAAATTAATCATAACATATTATTTCTAAGGGAAATTTTCAAAAACTTGTTCAGTGCTTATTTTGACCAAGTAAGTTTTAAATTGATATTCATCCAATCAAATCAGAATTTATATTCCAAGAAATATTTTAATATAAATTATATTATATTTTTATTATAATATAATTTTCACTTACTATAATTTAATCCAATTAGTTGCATTTTTCCCACCTATAAAAAAAATCATCCTCAAAATTTTCATGGATGTAACATTTTAAACAAATTAGGGTGGTTATTATTCTTAACATCCAAAGGATCCCATGTTGCCTATTCCATTTTTTGATTTCTAAAAATCACCTTAACCATTAAACTCATCCAATTACATAATATGTTTTCCCTAGTTTCAATAATTTGGATAGGCTATTCATGGTAAGATATATCAGGTTTAAATTATATTTCTTTAGTGGTGAACATATGCATTGGGTATAGAATGTAATTCATTAAAATGATATATAGAACAAATAATGAACTTTAGAGAGGACCAGTGGAATTTCAAAATGGTAAGTCATTGTCCTAATTCTTTCAAGTATTTCAAAAGGTCTGGTATACTTGGGTCTTAGTTTCCCTTTATTACCAAACCTTTTAACACTCTTATATAGAGATACTTTCAAGAAAATTTGAACTCTCACTTGAAATTCCATGTCTTTCCTATGGATATTAGTATAACACTTATTTAATTCTTTTAGATTATTTAATATTAGTCTAAATAGTCGTTACCTTTATCATTGTCTCCTTAATAAGTTATGGGACTAAAATATTTCTTTCAATAACTTCATCCCAACAAGTTAGAGTATGACATCTCTTTCTATATAATGTTTCACACACTTCCATTTGAATACTAGAATGGATGATATTGTTATTGGGAAACTCTACCAATGGTAAATAATGATACCACATTCCTTTATATTAATGTGATCATAAACTCAACATGTATTATAATATTTAAATAGTCTTTTTAGACTATCAATCGATTTTAGGGTGATAGGAGGTTCTCAAATAAAGATTGGTATCCAGATAATTATGAATACGTTTCAATAATTTTGATGTAAATTAAGGATCATGATGAGACACAATTGAAATAGGTTTGCCTGATGTTTTATAACTTTGTTAATATTTAGTCGTGAAAGTATCTCAATAGGTAAATCATCTCTCAAAACAAGGTAATGTGTTGACTTTGTAAGGTGATAAACAATAACCTATATTGAATCATTCCTTCTATTAATATTTGGTAATAAAATGAAAAATTCTATAGTAATGTCATCTCATTTTATACAGTAATAGGTTGAGGTTTCATGAATCTTCTATGATGTTGCCTCTCAGCCTTCACCTATTGATAAAACAAGCATCTTAATACATAATCTTCAATTTTCTACATCATATTATCCCAACAAAAAAGTTCCCTCAAATACCTAAACATATTAGTGCTACTAGGGTGTATATAAAAATTTAAGCTATGAATAGCATCCAACCCTTATAGCTCTAGTATAGATGGACCACATAGCCTATTTCTAAATTTGAAAATTCAATCTTTACAAACAATGTCTTAAAATTTTCCATAATTCAAGGATTTTTTTTCGACATTGAAAATTCTCATTATCAATTTAATAACTTTTTATCTTGTCCAATATGGATGGTTTGGAAATAATTTGAAAAGTTATTGATTTCTAATCATCTTTAATAATTACCTTATCCATATTTACTAGATCCAGAAATATAATATCCCTATCAATCATAATTCTGGTCATAAATCCAAGATATTTCATGCTCAATGCATTTTCTACATAATGTTCCTTCCATAGGTGGTAGTCTAATAAGAAATCATAATCCTTGAGTATCTCGAGCCACCATATTTTCCTTGTATTTTTTCCTTTCTATGAAATAGTTATTTCAGACTCTTATTATCAGTATATATTTCATATCTTTCATAATAGAGATAATACCTACATGTATTCAAATAAAATATTACATACACCAACAAAATATATTTAGTTGGATAATTTTATTCAGGAGTATTTAAATTCCATGATGCATAAGGAATAACTTTATAATTATACATAAGGATAAAACCAAGTCCCTTTATTAATGTGCCATTATATATCCGAAATCCATTATTTCTTAGTGGTAGGTTCAAAATCAGATCATTGACCAATATCCTATTTAATTATTCAAAACATTATTTATATTCTTTTATTCATATAAACTTAATACCTTTATGTATAAACTTGTTTAATAGGTTATCCAATAGGGAAAAATTTTAAAGAAATCAATGATATTAACCTATCAAACTAATGAAACTATATATCTCAATTAGGTTTGTTGGTGTATTCCATTATTTTAAGTCATTTTTCTTCATAGTATCAATTGAGATTCCATCCTTTGAGATAATATGTCCAAGAAAATAAGGTCAATATTTGAAAAATATTAAGATCTGTAAATTTTATCAAATAATTCATCAATGTAAGGTATGGGTTACTTATTCTTTATTGTAATAGCATTAATTTACCTATAATCAGTTTGAAGTCACATAAATCCTTATTTCTTTTAAATACCAAGAACATGGACTCCCCAAGGTGAAACACTAGGGTGTATAAATACCTAATCAGACAACTCATATATTTGTTTATTCAAATACACTAATTCCATAGTGAACATTCTTTATGGATTATTTGATATAGGTCTTCCACTAGGGATTAAATCAAAGTAAAACTCAACTTCATGCTATCGTGTATATCCAGGTAATTCCTCATGAAATACACTAATTCATTCATGTATAATAGGTAAGTCCTCAATTTAAAGGCTAACTTTTCCATATTTAGATTTTATCTGCTCTTCTTCCCCAAGAATATCATTCAGAATAACTACTAGGTTGGATCTAGAAATGACCTAGATGATGAAGTCTCATCACTAAAGATTTAGAATTCCACATCTTTATCACGAATCATAACTTCCTTCTCTTTGTAATATTTTTTCATCATATTTTGATATATAGTCCATATTAAGGAGTATATAAAAGTTATCAATATTTATAATAATAAATTTAACAAATAGAGAATAATTATGTTTCAAAATGGGAACTGTCTAACACATCCTTATTACAATGATATTTTCATTAAGAGTTTTGATTGACAACTCTATTCATAAGTTACTAAGGAAATATCTAATTTTCTTGTAAAATATGGAAGATATAAAAGAGTGAAAAGATCTAAAATAAAATAAAACCTTATCTAAATTGGAAGGTATGATTAAAGTACCTTCCACGACATCTTTTGGAACTTCAACCTCAATTATAGTAATTTCATAATCTTGGATGTCTCCCATTATCCTCTTCTATGATAAGTTCCCCTGACATAAGGGATATTAGTTTGAATAATTATCTATTTATTTATAGTTATATAATTAAATAGTAGTGTTATCTCTCTTTCCCTTACATTCATTAGCCATATGGTCCTTATCTATACACTTATAATAAACTCTAATTCCATTAAATAATTTTCTAGGATGTTTCCTTCCATAATTTTAAAATTATGGAAATTTATTCATCTTATTATCCTTCTTAGACATGTGCCCTTTTACTTGGTGTTCAGTAGACCTCTTATTATCTTCATTTAACTTGAATATATATGATCTAGAAAAATAGTTCTCTATTTTTATAGCGCATTAAAATGTTTTATCATATGGTGAAAGTTTTTGAGAAACCGATGCCCTTCATATAAATTCCTCAATCCCTTAAAATAAATTGTTAATCTTGTTTTCCCTATTATGTATGTATTTCATATAATACCATGATAGTCTTAAAAAGTTTTCCCCATTCTTTAGAAAACATTATTCTTGATTTTTCTATAAGTTATGGAACAATATATTAATTAAAATTCAATTATCATGAGATAAATAATTATGGAAGAATGTTACTTAATAGCTCTCAATTATATGTGTTTACAGAATTAAGCCTTTTAATACATAAATTTTATAGAGAATTTTAAAAATAGAGTATCATTTAATGTTTATTATCTCCGAAAATGATATATAATACATGAAAACATGAAAACATTTTTCTAATATACTTTAAAGGCTTCATAATACTTTAATCCTAAGTTAAATTACTGTATCTTATAACTTGGGGACATAAAAAAAGGAAACAGAGATCATAAGGCTCAGTAAGAGAAAGCAATGGAAACAATTTACTTTTGATCTTGAGATTTATCGATAAGAACATAAGGAATATCATAAAGTCATGAGAAATGGTAAAAGAGGAATATGATAATTAAAATAAGATGATTAATATCATGTAAATGTTTTTACAACATTTAATTTAGTCATTGATAATAATATCACCAAGGTTCATCCCTGAGGTGACATAAAAATTACCAAGGTTATTCACCAAGGTATCGTAAAACATGTCATCCCTAGAGATTAAATTATTTACCCAATGTAATGGAGAACTATCAGGGATCACCCTTCATATGTCTTAACTAATTTTAGCCACATATATCATAATAAAAATTTCATAAATAATTTTTGCAGAATAAAATAAACATTTTTCATATCAAAATCGTGATGTTTTAGAAAGTACTTAAAAACAAGATAGCAAAAAGACTAGGAACCAGTGGAATCCGGCCCTAAGAAATTAAATAAAAAGTAAGAGAGTTAAGCATACAAGGGGTTATTACATAATCGAGTGTACAACACCCCACATCTGTCAGCCTCCATAAGTGGGGGACAATAATTAGGCATCGTAAAAGACCACATTCCACCAAGATCAATAAGTGCCCGTTATTCCAGAGCATCTGCCACCTGGTTAGCCTCCTGATAGACATGTGAAACCACCAGGAACATTTGTGTAACCTTGTTGAGACAATCAATCCATTGAGGTGGCACACACCATGGCACATTATGTGTCTTGGTCCTCAACGCATGAACCGTAGACTGGGAATCAGATTCAAGCCATATACACTTCCAATTAAACTGGACAGAATGCCTGACAGCATATATCATGGCCCAGATTTCAGCTTCGAATGTGTTTCCAATTCCAATAGAGTGGTGGAATCATCCCTTTACAAACCCATGTTACGTCTGGAACACTCCCCCGCACACCGACGTACCTAGTTCACCCAACGCAGCCCCATCAAAATTCACCTTGAGGCAAGGCACAATGGGTGGAATCCACCAAATATGTTTCAGCATCCAGGCTTGCGTGGCCGACCCAAAACACCAAGATTTCTCAGAATGTGGAGATCATCAACATTGTTAGACATAGCACCATGTTGGACCATTGAGGCATCATAAACATACCTATGGATAGACATCATACCTTTCTATACCCTAGAGTGTGCATTACCAAACAGCATGTTGTTCCGAGCTTCCCAAATATCTGCAATAACATCCACAATAGCCACCAACAGTAGGTTCTGAATTTTCTCACTTCATTGAGCATGTGGCATGCCGGACAGTAGGTCCAGAACCGGCATGCATGTGTTAACCACAATCCCAAACAGATAGCCAATGTAATCCCACAATTGTTTGGCCCGCCTGCAGTCCATGAAGACATGTTGCACTGATTCCTCCTCAGCCCTTCAAAGGGAGCACATAGAGGCCATTTGCAGGCAAGCCCGTTTGAGAACTTCAATTGTTGGAATTCGATTTTTCCACATTCTCCATATTAAGAATAACCTTGCAGGCCAGAGGAAGTCCGCCTTGAAATGCAGCAGCCATCCTGGTGTAGGATTTAGACACCCACAAGTTGTCCTGTAAAAATCCCTACAGTTAAACTACCCAGACTTGGCATGGACCCAAATCAGAGTATCAACATCCATTAAAGCATATCCATTGATTTCATTTTCCACCTGCACAGGGATATCAAAAACAAGAGCATTAATTTTTGAAAGAAAGGTCGAGATGGACATAGGGACTGCATCTGTTGGAACATTAAGATTCTGAAGGGGATGTGTGAGCCACTTTGTTCCCCAACAATTCAGGGTGGAATCCCTACAAACCAACCATTTCGTATCCTGCGCTATCTTCCCATACGCATGCTTGAGAGTTTCCCAAACCGATGAGGAAAGATAACATTTATAACCATTGAGAAGCCTCTTTTTAATTCAATTCGAAAGGAAATCAAAATCAACTTCTTGTTTGATCAGGTTATAGTGAATTTCCCAATAAAACCATCATTGAAGGTGTGGAGGTCCTTTACCCCAAGGCCCCCCATCTCCACAAGATTTATTCATTCCTTCCACGCGCCTATAATCAGCTTCCTCTCATGTGGTGACCCCGTCCATATAAAGTTTTGCACCATGCTCTGAATCCCCTTAATAATCCCTCTTGTCCATCTATAAAGGGATAAGGAATATACGAACTTTTAATTGGTCACTGAATTCACTAGGAAGACCCTCCCGGCCAGTGACATAGCCTTTCCTTTCTAACTGGCCAGCTGATGTATAATACCATCAGAAATGCCCTCCAAATACTACCTTTTCACCTTTCCCCAAAATAGTAGGACACCAAGATATTGGAAAGGAAGTGATCCTCTCCTCACCCCGAGATACCTTAAAATCATTTTCCTTTTGTCTATTGGGACCCCATTCCCAAATATAATCAAAGATTTGTCCCAACTAATGTCCCGGATGGCCACCTCCTCATAATGACTGAAGAGGGCCTTAATTGAGTATATAGTTCTCCTTAAAGCCTGTCTAAGTAATAAGATGTCATCTTCATACAAGAGATGAGATGGGACTTTCCCACTCAAACCATCCCTGATCTTCTTTTACCATCCCATTTGATCAAGTTCGTTGATACACCTACGGAGATAATCCTCTGCAAGCACAAAAAGAATTCCAGAAAGTGGATCACCTTGCCTCACCCCCCGGGTGCACTGAAAAAAGCCCCTCGGGACCCCATTGACAAGGATTGACAACCTTGTGGAACTAAAAATAATGCGGATCATGCTCACAAATCTAGAATAGAAGCCATACCTTCTAAGGACAACCAAGAGAAAATCCCATTTCAACATGTCAAAATCCTTGGATATGTCAATTTTGATAGCAAACTTCCCTTCCTTCTGTCATTTTAACCCCACAAAAAAAGGTGGGTTTCATGTATGTTAATCCCAGAATTAAATATTAATTTTTATATATATTTGAATACCCATGTAAAATAAATAGGATTGTATATTCAAAAACTAAAATAAAATAATTTCTTGAGAAAAAGAGAGAAATTTTGAGAAGTTAAATCGGAAGAATAAGAAGTATAAAATGTGGTTTCATAAAACATTAAAAAGAGAGGGTAAAAGGGTATCCCACTAATAAAATAATATAAATACAGTAAATTTATATAATAAAATGAACATAATAACATATTATGAAAATTTTAAAGACATACCACATAAAAAATTGAACTTGAAAGGAAAAGGGAACTTGAGATTTCTCTTTCCTTGAGGAGTGACTCCTAAAACTCAAATATCGGGACCTTGGGGGATTGAGGACACATTGGGAGGAATAATTTGGAGGTAATAATATCATATATTCATATAAAATGAATTATTAATGATAAAAAACAAATAAATTAGTGGGTATTTATAGAAAATGGAGGGAGTTTTTATTAATTTCCTTGGACACCTCAGTAGTAGTATTTGCAAAACCATGGGATTCCCCATGGTATTTTCCAACGGTATTTTCCACATGGGAAAACTATTATAATTTTTTAATTCAAAATATTTGACCATATTTTTATATTAATTATTACATCATTATGATTTCATTAAACATACTCAAAAACACAAACTGTATTTTTACTATTCATAAAAAAATTATTTTACAAAATTCCCATTAATTCACCCTAACCTAATATCAACATTATGATTTAAAAAATGATATTTATTTTATCATAATAATTATATAAATATTATAAAGTTAACTTTTAACTATAAAAATACTTATTTATTAAAAGTAATAGGGGACAGAATATGCATAGTAAAATTTTCGACACATGAAAAATTAAATTTATTTTATCATTTATTTAAAAATGATTGTTTTTATAGAACTATTTAACTGTAATAAACATTATTAATAAAACATTAGTATAATATAATAATTTATATATTTATGAAATGTACAATGCTTAGCCAAAAAAATCAATTTATCAAATTTCAACTCAATTTTTAAGCAAAACTATTCTTATAACGGAAATGATGAAATAAAAATTTTATTTATACAAAGGTATTATATATTAGGAGGCTAAGTAATTTATAAAAAAACCCTTATAACACCTTCATACGACCAAATGGTAAGGTGTTTGATGTTTATAGATTCTTGGGGTGGCACTGATAACATCTCTCTAGTGGTAATCTCCAGTAACATGAACTTCTCCCATAGGTGATTTCATTCAAGATTAACATGTTGAAGATTGGATTGGACTTAGTCAAGATAATATCCAAAAGATGTTACCTCCCTAAAAAGTACCTATAAATGGGATTTGTATGGAAAACCTCTACTAGATGTGGCCATTGACTCTTCTTTCTTCACTAATTAACCACTATCATTTCAATTTATAATATTAATTATAATGTTAAAATTATTATTAATAGTATTTTTTCTAATTTTCATATTCACCAATAGTCAAATAACATTCAATACCCAAGGTCACATTTCAATTATACTCCCTTCATTATTAAGGGATACATTTTTTTAAGTTCACAATAATATAACACACATTTTCATAAAATAAGTATAATTCAAAAAGTTTGGGTTGTTACATTCTTCCCCACTTAAGAAATTGCATCCCCAAAATTTCAACTTGTTCCCCTAGTTGAGAAAAGGTGAGGGTATTTATGCCTCATTGTTTCCTTTCGTTCCCATGTCACTTTTTCCTATTTTTGGTTCCTCCACCACAATTTAATGCGGTTTATAGTCCTGTTGTGTAGAACTAGTCTCTATTGTCCAAGATCTCCACTGGATGCTCCTCATAAGAGAGGTCAGGTTCCAGTTGTGCCACCTTTGGATTTATTACATGTGAAGGGTTGGGTATATAATTCCTCAAGAGAGATATGTGGAAAACATCATGAACTAGAGCCATATTTTGAGTAAGTGAAATCTGATAGGCCATTACTCATGTGTGATCAAGGATTTAATAGGGTCCAATATACTTAGAGTGGAGCTTTCCTTTCTTCCAAAACCACATGACTCTCTTCCAAGGGGATACTCAAAGGAAGAATTTATCTCCAACATCAAAATCTAAGTCCCTTAAAATGTTGTCACCGTAGATATTATGTCTACTCTAAGTAACGTTTATGTGTTGTTGGATGGAATGAACCTTTTCTGTCATCTCTTGCATAAGATCATCCCCAAGAATCTTTCTCTCACCACCATCATCCCAAAAAGTAAGAGTTCTACATCGCTTCCTATGTAGAGATTCATAGGGTTTCATTTGAAAAATCTAATGGAAGCTATTGCTGTATGAGAAAAAAAACTAATGGAATATGTTTATCTCATCTACCTTTAAATTCATTGATCAAATTATCATCATTTCCCTGAGTGTATAAATAGTCCTTTTAGATTGGCCATCAGTTTGGGGGGGATTGACCATACTGAAATTCAATTTGGTGCCCAGAGCATGTTTAATACTTCTCCATAATTTTTATGTGAATCTTGGGTCATGATCAGATATAATAGAAATTTAACTCCAAGTAGCCTTACCACTTCTTTCACATATATCTTAGAGTGTTATTCAAGAGAGAAATATTCCTGAATTGAGATAAAATGGGCAATCTTGGTGAGATAGTCTATTATAACTCATTTCACATTGTTTCCTTTGGATATTTTCTGGAGACTGGTGAAAAAGTCTATAGATATATTACCCCACTTCCATGTAGGTATGGGAAGTGATGGGAATAACCCTTTATAAATTTTTCACTCTTCCATTACTTGTTGACACTTCAGGCACCTTATAGTGTATTCAGTAGTCACTTTTTCATGTTATCCGACCAATAATGATCATGAAGCTCCCTATACATTTTCATGCTTCCATGATGTATAGAGAAGTATAGATATGAGATTCATCCATCATCTCCTTCTTTATTTCTGGAATAGATGTAAAAATATCCTTGTATTAAATTTCAGTACATCTTTTTTATCAATAGTGAACTTAAGAAACATCCCATTCTTCACAGCCTATATCTTCTTCTGTAAGAAAGGATATTTTATTTGATATTTCTTGATATCATTTAGTAGTAATACTTGAGAAATAATTTAGGATAGGTTTTATGATGTCCCCTCCCTTACGATCCCAATATCTAGTTTTACTAGGTCTTTGATTAAACAATCTCCTTGAATCCTCATCCATTATAGAATAAAAGGGTCTTTCCTACATAATTCATATGCGACATTGTTTTCTATTTTGGGATAATAAAAAATTGAACCACATTAGTCTTCAAGAAGTCCCAACCATATCTTATGTCTCGTGTTAAATTCCTTTTGTGTGAAAATATACTTCAAAATTTGATAGCCTGTATATATATTGCATATCTCCCCATAAAGATAGTTCCTTTATATATTCACAGTAAAAACAATTACATTTATCTCCAGGTCATTCTTAGGATTGTTCTACTCATGAGGCTTAAACTATCAAGATTCATAATAAATCACCTCTTCATTTTGCATCATGTCATACCCAAGACCTTTTAGAGATTCGTCTCTAAAAATAATGAATCCTTCTTGGATAGAGTGTACAGTTAACATGGGTGCAGTAACCAATCACTTATTTAGCTCCTAGAAAATCTCTTCACACTCTTTTTTCCAAATGAACTTGACCCCTTTTCAAGTTAACTTGGTTAGTGGATTATAAATTCATGAAAAGTTTTTCACAAACCTCTTATAATATCATGTTAAAGCAAGGAAAATACTAATATCAATTATTATTGTAGGTTGATTCCACTCCTCCACAACCTTTTTCTTTGTAGGATCAACTGATATTCCTTCGTCGGTTAGAATGGTCCCCAATAAATCATTTTTTAACCAAAATTTACATTAATTGAACTTTCCAAATAGCCTCTCCTTCCTTAGAGTTTGAAATATAACCCTTAGATAATCTTTATGATCCTAAAAAAATTTGGATTATATCAGATTATCATAAATAAAAACTACCACAAATTTTTCAAGGTATTCCATAAATACTATATTCAGCAAATCCATAAATATAGTGGGAGCATTAGTCAAGTCAAATGGTATAACAAAAAACTCATAATTACCATATCCTGATCGAAAGGCGACCATTGAAATATCTGATTTATTCACCCTCAATTGATGACAACTAGATCGAAGATCAATCTTAGAGAATAATTGAGCCCCATGAGGCTTGTCAAATAAATCATCAATTCTTGGAAGAGGGTAATTATTATTCATTTTGATCCCATTAAGTTATCCATAATTAATTCATAACCACATTGATCCATCCTTCTTCTTCAAATAGAGAATAGGTTATCCCTAAAGAGATACACTTGTTTGGATAAACCCCTTCTTCAATAGATCTTGGATTGGTTTCTTTAATTCCTCTAGCTCCACATTTTCTACTCTATATGGGGTTTCTGATATCGGCTTAGATCCATGCATAAGTTCAATGAAAAACGCTACCTATCATTATGGGAATATTTTAGGTAACTCTTCAAGAAATGCATCAATTTATTCCTGAATGATGGGGAAATTTAATATTCATATACATTTATATACTTCTTTATTTTCACCGATCATATCCATAAATAAGGCTATGAGTTATGCTTCTAGACAAATCTCAGGTCCCGATATCTCTCCTTTGAAAAAAAAACTTTTGGTTTCCATTCAAGACTATTGATATTTATTTTCATCTACAGTTGATCTCAATATTATACTTTGATAGCCAGTCCATCCCTAGTATAATTTTGAATTCCAGTATGGGAATGACTGCTATATTTGCTATAAGATTGTTCTCACTTAAGTGATTACTATATTTTATATGCACTGTTTATGCTTGGATATTCCCTCTAGAAGTATTGACTAATAATTATACTTCTAGAAGTTTAGGGATTGATTCTATATTCTTTAGAAACTTGGAGGAAATAAAGGAATGAATAGAACCAAAATCAAAAAAAATGAATTGATATATTTGAGAGTAAAAAGAGATTACCTTCCACCACATCATTTAGAGCTTTAAATCTAGCCATTGTGATAGGAAAATCAAGACCCTTCTCCATTAGACTATTCTGGGGTTGATGGTGATTACTCACTACTACCCTCAGATTTGGATAGTGATTGAAAAAGTGACCAAGTTGTCCACATTTTAAGCATTGGAATTCAGGAAGGGAATGCACCATATTATTTTTTCATTAGTATTGAGAAGTTTATGTTTCACCTAACTTTGATAGTTATGAGAAATATGGTCTTCTCTTACACACTTGTAACATTTACCAGTCTAAATAAAGTAGTTCTCTAAATTCTTCTTCACACATCAGTTTTGTGTGGATACTTTCACTTTCTTTCCTCCTCTTCTTTGATCAAAACTCATCTCCCCAAGTTTGGATCTAGTGATCTCTTATTTTCATTTGATCTATGGGACCTATGGATCTCTTTGGACTCTAGTTTTACTTTCAAATCACTCCATGTGATCTCCTCATAGTTTTCTTAGTCTCTATTTGAAATATTCTTCTATAAATGAGGTCTTATTCCATTAATGAATCTATCAACCTTCCCATTAGGATCCATAAAAAATATAGAGGTTTAATGGGAAAGTATTATGAATTTCAACTCATAGCTTCCCATATATTCATTTTTCTTTTTTTTCATCTCTAGGAATTCCTTATAAATTGTTTTGTTCTCATGGAATGAGTGAAATACTAATTAAATAATATTACCCTAAACTTTTCCCAATCCATAGCTTCAATCTCACCTCTTGACCTCATGTTTTTAATTAGTGTCCACCATTAATCTGATTTTTCCTCTAAGCGTTACATAGCTGGTGTGACTTTATATTGTTTCAAAAAATTAAGTACGTGAAATATCTTTTCTATAGAGCTTATCAATTATTCAGAAATCAATGTGTTAGTAGATCCACTAAATGATGGTGGATGGTGGCGCATAAATGACTCAATGGAAAGTTGTTCCCTTCGAGGTGAATCTAGTATCTTGGTTTGATTCATGTTTTTTTCTATAACTCTTGTTAATTGATTCAGCATTCTCACGAAGTTTTACATTTTGTCTTCCAATTAAAGGCTATCAGTTCTAGGTCCATTATGTATACCATTTACATGGATTCTCTTATTTCCCATAATTTACTAAAATAGGAAAATATTATTGAGAAATGTGTTTCATTTTGTAATATTATAATTACAAGGGAACCTTTATTTCATATAAAACCATTCTTAAAAATGTTATTCATTGAAAACAATTAAAATTTCTATAAATCCTTCATAATAGTTCTTAAAAAGATTGTTATTACCCAAAAATATCCCCTAGAAGTGTCAAAGAAAGAGTGAAGCAAGGATTTTTGTCATTCACTAGTTGACATTTGAGTCAATATCAATGTGGTGTTTTCAGGTTTTACAACTAGATACATATGTGCTTGAGCCACATCCACTTGTTCGTATCCAGACATAGATTTATTTGTTTGGAAACCACTTACATAATATTACACCAAAATACTCAGAAGTTTTAAAATATTTAAAATTATCCCTAAGGTTCTTACTAAAGTTTTCAATTCCTAATTTCTATAAATAACTAAAATTTTCACTAATAGAAATTATGGCATCCGACCTTTTATTACATAAACTTTACATTGAATTTTACAAGCATATGGTCTTTTAAAGTTTGGTGTCTTGGAAAAAATGTACATAATATATAAAAACATGAAAAAATTATTCAAACTCGCTTCAATGTCCTCATCATAGGTTCATTATAAGTTCAATTACTTAATCTCATAACCTAGGTACAATAATCAAAGGAAAGGGTGAGCATAAGTCCTAGTAATGGAAATCATGGGAAATTTTTTACTTGTGATCATGAGAATTATGGATAAGAAATTAAGGAATATCATAAAGGAATGATCAATGGTAAAAGAGGAATATAATAATGAAAATAACATGATTAATAACATATAAATTTATCTAAAACATTTAATTGAGTCATTCATAATCATATCACAAAGGTTTATCACCGAGGCTTCATGAAAATTACCAAGATTATTCAATAAGGTATCATAAAACATGTCATCTCTAACGATTAAATTATTTAGCCAATGCATTGGAGCACTATCAAGGCACACCCTTTATATGTATTAATTAATTTTATCCACATATATTATAATAAACATTTCATATATTACCTATGGAGAATAAAATAAACAAGTTTCATATCAAAATCATGGTGTTTTAGAAAGTGCTTAAAAACATGATCCTTTTGTCATTTTATACCCATAGAAAAGAAATACGGGTTTCAGGTATTTCAATCCCAAAATTAAATAGATTATTTTTAAATCTATGTGAATAGACTAGAATAATAAATATTTTTGGGTATTTTCAAAGGAAAAAACAAAATAATTTCGTGTGGAAAACAGAGAAATTTTGAGAAGTAAAATCGGCTGCATAACAGGTATAAAATGTAGTTTTAGAAAAAAATTAAAATAGATGGGAAAAGGGTCACCCACTCATAAAATATTTTTAATATAGTAAAATGATATAATAAAATGGACATAAGAATAGATTATGGAAATTTGAAAGACATACCACATAAAAAGAGAACTCGAAAGCAAAAAGAGAGGTTGAGAATTCTCTTACCTTGAAGAGTGACTCCTAAAATTTGAAAATCAGGACCTTAGGGGTTGAGGACTCCTTTAGAAGTAATACAATTAGATATTCATGGATAATTAATTGGAAATTAAAAAAACAAAAAAATGGGTTGATATTTATAGAAAAAGTTTAGGGAGTTTTTTATTAATGTCGTTCGAAACCTTAATAATGGTATTTGAAAAACCATGGGCATTGTCAGGGTATGTTCCCATGGTATTTTCCACTTGAAACAAATATTATCATATTTTAATCTAATATAGTTGACTATAAACTTATATTAATTATTACATCATTATGATGTCATTGAACAAAACGAAAAACACAAAATGTATTTTTACAATGCATGAAAAAAAGAACTATTTTATAAAATTCTCATATATTCAAACTAACATAATATTGATATTATGATTTCAAAAATTTTATTTATTTATTATTATTAATTCTCTAAATATGTTAAATTTAACATTTAACTATAAAAATACATATTTATTAAAAATATTAGCAGACAAAAAATGCATAGTAAAATGCATTGTAAATTTTTTGACATTTCAAAAAATAAATTTATTTTATCATTTATAATTAAAAAAGAGTGATTTTATAACATTATTTAATTAAAATAAATATTATTAATAAAAAATTAGTTTAATATAATAAATTATATCTTTCTAAAAAATACAAATTGTTACCCGAAAAATCAATTTATCAAATTCCATCTCAATTTTTAAGATAAAACTTTTCTTAAAATGGGAATGTTGAAATAACAATTTTATTTATAAAAAGGGATTATACATTAAGTAACTAAGTCCTTGACACATAAACCCTTATAACACCATTATATGACCTAAGGATAAGGTGTGTGATGGTGATAGATTCTTGGGGCAGTTCGGATAACATCGCCCGAGTGGTAATCTCCACTAACTTGAACTTCTATCATAGGCAATTTCGTTCAAGATTAAAATGTTGAATCTCATCTTGGGTTTGGTGTAGATTAGAGACTAAAGACACTACCTCCCTCCCAATTAATAACAAATTATATTTTTATGACACGACTCTACTGGAGGAACCATCGACTCTTCTTTCGACATTAATTAACCACTTTCCTTTTTATTTATAATATTAATTATAACATTAAAATTATTATTAAGAGTATTGTTTCCAATGGTCAAATTGACCAACGGTCAAATAATAGTCAAAACCCAAAGGTGACACTTCAATTGTACTCACATCACTATTAAGAGATATAGTTTTTTTGAGTAAAAAATAATATGTCACACATTTTTAGGAAACAATTATCATTCAAAAATTTTGGGTAGTTATAATGTTCTATCTTATCTTCTTCCTTAGTATTCTGGATCAATGACCACCATTGATAAACATTATATTTGATAAAATTTACTACCATTAAAAAATATTCCTTATCATTGAATCCCAATAATAGAAATATGTTTTTGAGGGACTTAATCCATTTCTTGGAAACCACTTGATTAATAGTTCTACTAAAAGGTAGATGCTTTTATCGCATGAAATGTTCCAATATAGGTGTATCATTCTACGGTACATGATTTTTTACCAATATGTGAAAGGTTTTTATTCATAACCTAATTCAAATTAAATAATATATGCATGATCTTCTCAACTCCAACACTATATATATTAGCTTTCTCGGCTGGTAAATTTCTACATTGTCTATGTTTAATGATATTACTCATTCCTCAAAGCGCCATTTCTAAGAAATGTAATATACTTTATTTTCTCATAAAATTAGAAGTTTTAATTCATAATATATAATTATAAATATTGTGTAAAAATTAATATAAATTGAAAATTTATGTATTGTTAATCTCAGAATCAAGACATTTGGTTCTTTTAGAATATCTATAAATCAAAAATACATTTTTGAATATTTCATAATATTTTGTAAATGAAATGTGAATTAATGAAAAAATACCTCCGGGGAGTGTCAAACTAGGTGTGTAGTAAAGTAACACTCACCATTCACTAAAATATAATCAAGATATACTCAACAAATGCTTTTCAGGGTTATTACCCCTTGATGTATCTATGAAAAAACAAAATCTTCTTATAGAATTGAAATAGGGATGTTTTTATAGAAGAACCACATAATATCTACCTTACCAAAAATTTTATGATATTTTCCTAAAATTAGACATATTAAAAAAGATTTTTATAGGGTTATGTTTCCTAATATTTTTTTTCTAGATCTAGTTCTCACAATTTCTACTCAACTTTAAATGATATCAACTGTAACAATTCAACATCTTGTAACCAATAGTCAATTTCTATTATATTAAATTAGCTTATATACAATGGATCTAATCCCTTATGATTGATTATTTTAGTATTCTTGGAGAGCCAGAATCATGCATGATACCCATTTTATATTGGGAATAAAATATAAAACATAAAAAAAGTAAAAATTCTAAATCCTTGAAACTCATTCACAGATCTCATTATCATAACATAGGGAACGGAAATAGAATAAGGCTGATTTAAAATGATCAGTAATGGTTATGTGAAATGGAATATAACATGATTAAATAAGTCATCATCAATATAGAAAAGTAGATAACTGAAAACTCATTCCATTTAATCAATAACATGAGAATGTAATGAATCCACAAATAATATCAATGAAATAATATCATTTATAATAATAATTGAATTATAAATTAACTAAATGTATAATATTGGATGTCATGGTCTTAGACATCATGATATCTATATCGTCAAGTACTTATTCCAAGATATTTTAATCGATGGGTAGGTATACACTAAAAACCCATTTGATAATTTTGGCTAACTGATTTGTCTCATGAGATCTGTCGATTCATCAAGGGGGTGTCTATAATTGGGTACTACTCGTCACTATATATCCAATGTATTCCTCATATATTGAATAATTAATTCAATTCATAAATAATATGACCTATCAATAGGTGTTTGCATTGAATAAAGAATAGAGAATATCAATTTTCCTCAATAAATCAAATAAATTTTAAAGCAAAACATCATATGTATAAATGGTGTATAATTTAGGAACTAATCATATCAAGGATAAAAATTATATATATATATATATTTAAATGAAATGAAATTTTCAATGATCATAATAAATTTAATGTTTTAATATAATATTAATGACCATAAAAATATTATCATATAATAATGACCATAAATTCTTTATAAATATAGTTTTTATAATAAAATCATGACCTTGGGAGAAATATAATGTAAGAGACATATTGAAAAAAGATTTAATTAAATATTTTTCTATGTAAAATGATTTAAAACATTTATAATAAGCTGAATATAATAAAAAAGTTATGGTGGTGGGAAATTCTATTAATGTTGTATAGTTCAAAAAGAAAATATTTCTTTTGACTATTTACGAAAATATATGAATATGGACCTTTTGGGGAAAAATAGAAATAATCCCATAAACCCATTTAAAAATTAAAGGGTAACTTAAAATGACCTTGATAAATCATTTGAGTTAAAAATAATAATTTTCTAAAATAGTTTTGAGAAATATGGACAAGGAAGAAAAATATACCCAATCAAAGGGGTAGTTTATACACCAGATAAAAGTAAATATGTTCATAATACCAAAAATGTCTCAATATAGAAGAAACTGAGATGGAATCTCTTACCTCACGCTTCTATTTACTAGAACATAATTTAAAATCATGTATAATGTTTTTAAAAAATTATTAATTTATACCAAAACCATATTCATATTTATAATATCATAAATTATCTTCTAATAATTTTTTATCACTTGTTTTCAAATAGAATATCATTATTACCATTGTTTCAGATGTTAACTACTTCATTTTTATCATGCATTTTTTGTCCCGAAAATTCTGATTATTATGAATATGATATAACTATATAATATATATAATTATATTAATGTTATAAATATCATACTTATTTATTAGATAGATGTTTATAACAATATTTGAAATATTTACATGGAAAATGAATTGCATCGCTTCTTAGAGACAGTAGGTTTTACGTACTAATGAAAAACGTTATCTTTTACTTAATGGGTGAGAGGGTAAAAAAGTGGTTGATATATTATTTTTTAAAATTAAAAAATATTCCATAATTATCTTATATATTTTTTATTTCTATCATTATGACTATTCATGTGAGTTGGTGATGGAAAATAAATTACATATATTTGTGAAGTGGTAGTTTGGCATACACACAAGAGATAGATTTGCTTATAATTTGATGGAGAATGATATAGATAAATATTATTCCATAAACATAATAACATATGCATATATTTTAGATACTATTGTTATTATATTATAATTTTTTCTACAAAACTTAAGGTGGTAAAATAATAAGTAAACAAATACCTTGGTAAAGATGATTTTCTTTGCCTAGAAAACTCTCCTTTGGATGTATTATTAAGAAACCTAGGGTTAGAATTTTGGAAATAAAAACACCTCTATAATAGAGATAATGATTTTTTTGAGATATTTTTTTATTGGTTGTATGATATAAATTTCATAGGTTTGAAGAATTAAGGGGAGGAGGTGCCCTTTTATAATTAACATGCCTCGCACAATTGTTAATTTTAAAAGTTTTAAAATAATGTCAAGTCACATTCATGTAAAAAGGGCTAAGAATGGATGATAATATAAGTTGATAAGTTTAAGGTATTAAAATAACAAACCAATGGGATTTTATAATGTTTTTAGTCCATTTTAACCCTTATTGGTTTCGGTTAACCCCATGATAAAATAGTTTTAACCTTAACCATGGTGATTTTTTAAAATTTTTTACTATTAATTATGACCAAAATTAAATTAGAATCATAAATATATTTGAAAATTATAATACCAAATATAGAATTAATTTTATCAAATTAAATTTCCTATATAATTTAATTTAGATATAAACCAACAAAATGTGTCGAAAAATAGTTTTTCAAAACAAATGTATTTTTCAAGCATAAGAAGATCAAACATTAACTATATGACTAGTAAACATCATTGTAAGGATTTAAATTCATATATTTTGATATATAATCTATAAATTTCATTTCAATAATTCATTATTAAATATTTTTGTAATTAATTAAAATTGAAATACATTATGCATTTAAAACAAATTTCTAAAGACTATCTCCTTTTACCTCCGAATTATCTTATCCTTATTTATATAAAATTTATAATAAATACATGGTTAATTATGAATATTAAAAAATAATGTTATAAATAAAATTTGGTACTGTAAAATACTTGATTTTTAATCATTCATAAAAGATTATTTTTATGGAAAAAATTCAAAAACTCGTTCAAGGATTATTTTGACCGAGTAAGTTTAAAATCAATATTCATACTGTCAAATTAGAATTTTTTTCCATGAAATATTAAAATGTTTACTGTATTATATATTTATTGAAAGATAATGTTCACTTACTATAATTTAATCTTAGGTGTCAAATAGACCCCCCCATCAGAAAATAAAATCACATACAAGCAGGGACATGTCATGTGAGTCTTACATGCCTAATCATGATGTATATACATGGAATATTTCCATAGTTCCAAGATACAAACCCATAAATAACATCTTTGATAAAAATATCGCATTTGATAAACATATCAACAAAAACAATGCAAATAAAGAATAAAAATATCATATCCCAGTAACCAGGACTTCCCATAGGAAAGTTTTTCTTGACTCACCAGTATGAGGTCAATAGAAAACTATAACACATTCCATGACCACCTGTTTACCATATCCTAAATCATAAAAACAACATAATTATTTGATACTATTTTGGAACACCCCAAAACAGGTCCACTCAGCAGTTCTAGAGCTTGGGTCAACACAAGCCCTCAAGTGCTCCTCTCTAAATACAAGAGTCCGCTGAGTAGAATCAAGGGGATAATACATATAGTGGTAAGAATATGAGTCATAAAAACAACATAAATAATTAAACATTCATCAGATAATCATAGTATTAATAAACAATATATAAACATAGTGGTATATCAAATGTCTCATGAGAATGAATACAAGCATACATATACTGATCACCCACTCGGGTGATCCCATATGCAAAATAAACCAAAAATACAATAAACACACACTTTCCCTACTTTCATACATAGGCCTCACATACCCTATATCCAAATCTCATAGATCTTCCTTATCTCAATACTCTACAAATCAAGTGTTGAACATAAAATCAGATAATAATGTTTTTACATGCATCATGGTACTTAACTTGATGTGAGAAATATATCCCAGAAGGGTTTTACTAAATGTCCCTAGTGTATGTCTCTATATACAAGTATTCATAAGTAATCATCAAACATAAGAAACTTGGAAATCATGTGATAACCAGGCCACCATCATTCCCTACACATCAGGTATCCATGTGTTAACCTGGCCAACATGGTACCCGATCCTACCTACTCTTTCACTAGCCTAGAATCCACATCATTGCCTAATCATCTACAACCTCTGTATTTATGACCAAACCAAACCCAAATATTTTAAGTATGAAGAAATATAAACCTTGGTGCAATACACAAGGACATTAGGCATGGTCATACATCTATAACTCAACCCACTAGATTACCTCTCAAGGTAAGGTTAGTCGGTGTCATCTCACATCATACCATGACCCATCCCCCTAGGTGGTATTTGAACGAGTCATGTGGGAGGTAAGGTCCAATTTATCCATACTTACCCAATCCATTTATTTCAGCATCCTCAACCCAATACCCAAAGGAACAGGGCACCATCATCACACTAAATCATGACGGAGGAATCTGAGGAGGTCACATCACACTGATCTATTCTTATAGGCTCTAGAGAGGTCCAAGAACACCATCGCATCCCTAAAAACTCTAGGGATATCATAAGAACACTGAACTATACCCACAGGTTGTACCAAGGTCATAAGTACATTGACCCATCCCTAAAAACATTGGGGAGATCACATGCACATTCAACCACACAAGAGATTTATCCAAACACACAGCTCACCATATAATCCCAGGGTTATATTCATTCATGACCTATCCCCTCATTGAAACATTTACCACCTTACCTGTCAATGTGTTCACTAGGTCCTCATGACCCTCCAAGGTTTTCACTAATTAATACCTTCTAAAACCCATCACTCATCATTGACATTACTGCTTCTCAAAACCATATTTCCCTCATCCCCAATCAGTGGCATTACATCTCAAAGTATCACTTCCAACCAGACCTTAATTTCTATTCAAATCCTATCTCTCTTGTTTCTAATACCTAAGGATCATCCCAAGTCACCAGATCTATTCCCATTGTCATCCTGATACCAAGTCCTAAATAATTCTCATGACTCACACTATGGTCCCATATCACATATCCTAATGGAGATCTCGTAGCCCATCACACTGAGGAAATTCATCTTGTGACAGTCATATAATCTTGAAGGAATCATATGGCTCCCAAAAATCACTAGGTTCTCAAACCACCCTCATAAGGGTATCTCACATCAAGTATGATATGAACGGTTTTCTCACCCTCCATCATTATGCCTAAGCATCGCGCACCAATCCAACCAGTCCTTTAAAAACTATTCTAGGATACCTTTCTTGATCTAAAACTCTAATACCCCCTAAGGTATCTTGTTAGATAAAACATTTCTGTCACCCCTTGGAGACACTATCATCTAGTTATCTCAAATTACCTTAAGTGTTATAGATCACTAATCTCGAGCGTACATGGTTGAACGTCACCGTATCTTTTCTTCCTAGGGAATTACCTTTTCCTAGGCATCTACCCAATCCCATGAAACATGCATGTAGTAAATAAGTCATATATTAGTACCCATATGGATTTATATTAAATTGGTCATCTACCTATATCAAGTAGTTACCACCCTCACCGATATCCATCAATCCTTTCTTAAGATCATCAATTATTCATCCCAGGTCATAAGGAAATATCAAGATCTTTCTTGACACCATACACAACAAATAATTAATTAAAATTAATTATTTAATTAAAACCTTGATACATAACCAATTTAAAACTAACAAAGTAATCCTGCAATACCAAAACCTTGAATAACTACATTTGAAAAGCCTAGGTCACACCCCCAACAACATACCAACCTAAATCTATATCACACAATTCTTGGATACTTAATAAATTATTAAAGTTAATTAAAAACCCTAAATAAAATAGTTCAACATCATGATTACATTGAAATAATGATGAGTTAACTATAGATAATGTCTTAGATCCAGCTCTATGTAAACCAGTAAAAATCCCCATCAATCGGGATGATGTCCTCCATGTTACTATAGAAATCATCAAAACCCCAATCCAAAATAAATTGAGATTAGTCTTGGACAATAGAATCCAAATAAAATAGTATCATAGTAAATAAGGTTCCCAAAATCACTTTCAAGAATCACCGCAGATCCAGTGGTAATAATGGAGGAGAGAGTCGGCCATCGACCCTCTTGTTCATGCGGTCCTCATCCAAAATAAAGGGGCTTAACCCCCCCCCCCCAAGGGATTATGTGTTTTTCACACCATAAACCAATTTATCGCACTATAAACCATCAAGTTGGGGATCCCTTATCTCAAAGCATCGCATGAGGAATCCCTACTTCATAGTGTGAAAACCCTATAATAGCTCCCTATTGTAGCCTAGTCACCCCATCCTTCCTTTAGTATCCTCTCAAACACCCATAACAACTATGGGGTCTTAAACCTCAACCACAAAAATATCTTATGGACTTTAAAACCCTTGTAATTCTAGTTCGAGTTTTGGTTCTAAAAATCATCCACCATATGTTAAAATCAAATTTCCTTGATAATTTTCAATCCATAACGATGTGGGTTTTTACCATTTTTAATTCTAATATCATGATATTAGAAAATTTATCCACATATTTCTACCTATTTTTTTCAAATATCATATCATCCACATACAAT
Source organism: Viscum album (assembly GCA_963277665.1). Classification (NCBI taxonomy): domain Eukaryota; kingdom Viridiplantae; phylum Streptophyta; class Magnoliopsida; order Santalales; family Viscaceae; genus Viscum; species Viscum album. Next base: position 22,259,606 of record OY728154.1, read on the forward strand.
ATCACCATGAAGTTTTCTTCCTTGGATGTATTCATATATATATTGTGATTGACACCACCCCTTTTTAATTCTAGCTTCTTCAAGTATGATTCTAGATAAGAATACCATTATCATAGTGTCTATTTTATACCATGCAAGTATTTCATTAGTCTACACAACTTGGTTTCATCATTTCCAATCAAAAATACATTAAATGTTCAATGTAAGCATCCTCTTATAGCACACAATTTAATAATGTCATTTTAACATCCATATAGACAATATTGAAGCCTCTTCAAATTACTATATCTAATAAAAGATGGATTAACTCAATTTGATCCATAATAGAAAATTTGTATTCAAAATTTATACCTATGATCTATTCATGGCCATTACACACAAGCCATGCCTTATTTTGGATCACATTTTAATTTTTATCGAATTGATTCATTAATATACGATTTTTCTAGAACACGTTGTGATGTTATGGATTATTTATATATTATCGTGTTTATACTTATCTATTTTATCCAATTACTAATTTATGGATCTAATCCATGATTCTTGATTCATTGATTCTTAAAATTAAGTTGATTTCACCATCGACATTAAAGCATCATTCCCAACATTCCTTATTCTTGTTTCTATGATGGTTTCATTATATCCACAATAATATTGGATTAATCAATTTTTATTCTTCTATTTATCCTCTAATGTGAGAGTTAATTTTCTTTATGAATTTTCACCTCTTCTAATTTACCCTTAGAGTCTTCACTATTTGTTCAATTTTAGAATTTGAATTATTTTCATTATCTTCGTCTTCTTCTTCTCAAAAAACTTTATCATTTAGGTTTCTATAATTATTTACATATTTCTTCTCAATGAATTTCAGGTCATTGATTTCCCTTGTTTTACTCAACCTATTGTTGTATCCACAGAATTGAATTTGAATTTGATATCATTATCCACAGAATTGAATGTGATGTCATTGATTTTTGGGACCAATACGATGATGAATGCCAATGTCCACAGAATTGAATAAAGGATTTAGAGAAATAATAATTTCTCCTGGAACCAAGAGAGAGGATCAACATATTTTTGTTTATAATTAATTTATTAAATAATAATTACCTCTAAGGTGATTCTTTTTCCATTGATGCGTTCAGCCATAGATCTATAGGTGTACCATCATTGAGTTATAGAGATAAAGGGTAGATATCCTCTAGTGGTGATCCACATGTGTTCCATGTATCTTTGAATGTCGCTGAAGGAGTCTCTGGGTGCAATCATGGAAGATCCTTGTGCTTGCAATGTCCGACATTAATCGCCTTGAGAACCACTTCCAAATCATTCTCCTTGATCTGGTGGAGGATGGTCTCTCTCATTCTTAAGAGAATTTTTGGAGAGTGATGAACTCTCTTGGCTTGATATCTTTTCTCCAATTCAATGTAGACACCACAAATCATTTATCATTATTCTAGAACATGGAAAATAAAAGAATAATATAACCAGTTATTTAATTCAATTGGGTAATAGTAAAAAAATTTCCCATGTGACTTAATTATTTTATTAATCTTATCTAAAATACCATGTCAAATAAATACAGAAAAATTGTTATTTCCTGACATGCTCTTATCTTGTGAGTTATAATTAAATATTATTCAATCAAATAATGTTCAATATTATTATTTCTCACTAGACCATTAACTTGGTCCTCCAATCCTCCAATGTATTTATTGAACATTTAATAATGACTATTTATTTATTAAACAAATATCACTATATTATTCTCCAATAAATAGATAAATTTGATATTCACTAAATAGAAAATATTTATTTATTAATTATTCCACCCATAATTTATTCTATCAAATAACTAGTGTAGAAATAAATGTGATTAGGAATCCATGAATAATTATTAAACCACAACATGGAATAATATTTATTTGACTTGTTAAATAATAAATAATATATTATTTAACTAAGTTACTCGATTGACTTAGTGTGTGACCCTATAGGCCTCTTTCCCATTGGAATTAGGCAGAGCAGCCCAAAGTCTAAGGTTATCTTCTAGTAATACACCAAGGCACTCATAGAGAAATAATTGAATGTCGTAATGACATGTCACCTCATATGAATGCTTACAATGTAATATAATCTCATTATCTCGGTGTCTCCAATCAAGTGGGTTGAATGCAAGTTATATCAACCCATGTTTTTGATTTCTCATTCTTTGACATTCAAGAAATTGAACTTGTATATAGAACACCGTGGACATGGATTTATTTAGGATATATCATTTCCTTAAAAGGACCTAAGATATCAACTTCTTTCATCGAATAAAAGGTACAAATCCTTTATCACATTATTCAATAATTTTGTATTACTCAAGACACACCCAACATATCTTACCTCGCAACGAACATATATTGTCACAGATTTCTCCAAAACATCTATGTGTGAATGTCATAATAAACATTAATAATAATATTAAAGTACAGGGAACAATGCAGATGTCTGCCAATAGGAACATCCAATGAAACTTATAAATGTGGATTTTCTACTGTCAGGACTTGTTCTCCTAATATCCTACTGGATATCACCAAGGGAGTACACCATGAGAAGGTTCCTCAAAGTCCTATGAGTCTCCACCCCTGATATCTTGTATCATTTGTGTCCCTCAAATGATATCATCTGGATATAAAACATATATTCCATAATAGTGTCTTAGCACTTCCCTTTTATCATCATAGCGTGGAACTGCTATGACCTTTTAGTGTGATAGCTACTCCTGGGACACTATCACAAACAATGTTATGTAGAAGAACAATCCTGATGTGATAAAGAATTTGTTAATACTAAAAAACCATGAATATTAGTTATCATAAAGTACATGGAAGTTGTTTATAGGGCACCAACTCCAACAGAATACCACATTAACTAGAGACAACTGCTAACAACCTTCATTCCGCTAGCTCATACATGATACTCATGCTTCTGCAGGGATAGTACTTTAGTCAATGGGTCTACCACGTTCTCTTCTATGGATACTCTACTCACTAAAAATTCACCCATTTGATAAAAATATCTCAATAGGTGATACTTCTAGAGTATTTTTGTGTCTGTTGATGTGACATTTTCTATTCTATAAGATCCACCGCCATAGCATTATCATAATACTATGTGATATAATCTTTACTGCAAGTAACTGCATCATGCTCCAGGACAAAGTTCCAAATTCAAATGGATTCCTTGGTTGCATAATAAGACATTATATACTTGGCCTCTACTATAAAATTAGCAAAACATTGCTGCTTTAAACTCTTCTAACTCATAGCTCCTTTATTGAGATAGATAACATATCCCAATAGTTACTTCGGGTAATTCTAATCTCTCTAAAAACTAAAATCATCATACCCTCTGATGACATGTTCATCGTCTCCTCTATAAACCAGGAACATATCCTTAGTTCTTCTCAGATAATTAAGGATAGTCTTAACAGCAGTCCAATGTATTTCTCCTAGATCTACTTCATATTTTCCTACTATGCTCAGTTCATAGGCAACATCAAGTATATTACATAACATGGCATAGATGATAAATCCTATCACTGAATCTTATGAGATATTACTCATTGTATCTTTCTCATATTGTGTTTGGGGAGACATTTTCTTAGAAAGATGTAAACCATGTGACACTGGAACCAATCGCCTCTTGGATTGTTCCATACTCAATCCCTTTAGTTTCTGGTAAATATATGTACTTTGAATTAGTCCAAGTAGCCTCTTCGATCTATAACGAATCGCATTGATCCTTAGAATGTAGGTCGATTCACCTAGTTCCTTCATGGAGAAGCACTTGTTCAACTAGTCTTTAACTAACTATTAAACTAGTATGTAGTTTCCCATAAGTAATATTTCCTCAACATATATTACTAGGAAAACAACCTCATTCCCATTAATCCTTTTGTAAACACATGGATCAAATTCATTCTTAATGAAACCAGATTCCCTTATTTCTTCATCGAATCTAATAATCCATGACTTGGATGCTTGGTTCAATCCATTAATGGACCTACACAACTTTCAAACCCTTTTTTCATCACCTGCTCTCATAAACCCTTATAGTTTTTTTATATAGACATCTTCCTAAAGGTTCTCATTAATGAATGCATTTTTAACATCCATATGCCAAAAATCATAGTCATGGTAAGATAATATGTAAAGTATGATTCTTATAGATTTAAACATGGAAAATGGAGAAAAGGTTTCATCATAGTAAATTACTTGATATTATTTAAAACCTTTATCCACTAACCTTTCATTATATGTACTTACTTTACCTTCCATTTCTAGTTTCTTCTTAAATACCCATTTACACCCAATAGGATTTACATCAACTGACACATCAACCAGAATCCAAACTTGGTTCTTATACATGGAATACATCTCAAAATTCATAGCTTCTAGGAATCTTGTATCTTATGAGCTCTATACTTCCTCCTTGTAGGAGAGAGGTTCATCGTTGTCCAATAACAATAAGTCACCACCCTCGGTGACTAGAAAACCATATCTCTCTGGTTCTGTTTCCTATCCTAACCTCCTACGTAGTACTTTTATTTCAGGAACTAATTTTTCTATGGGGACCTATGGAACTTATTCCTTTACCAAATCCTGTGTATCTTGAGCATCAACTTAATTGAAGTCAATATTTCTCCCACTATCCCTTTAGATGATGTTCTCCCTATCAAGAAATAAGGCTTGTCTGGATATTGTTACTTTCTTGTCTGAAGGGGTTTATAGGTAGTATCCCTTTGATTCCTTAGGATGACCTATAAAGATACACCTCATTCCCTAGTGTGATATTTTGTTTCTTGATAAATCCTTAAAAACACCTCTAATACCCATACATGTGTATGTGTCAAAATGGGTTTAATTCCAATCCATAACTAGAAGGAAATTCCATTTTTCACCTTAGTTGGTACTCGGTTTAATGTGTATGTTGTAGTTTGTAATTCATATCCCCAAAACGATAAGGGGAGATATGCATGAATCATCATAAACCTTACCATTTACAATGAGGTAAATTTCTTCCTTTCACTGGAAACATTCCACTATTGTGTATAAGGTGGAGTGAGTTGAGATAGAATCACAAACTCCCATAGAAATTTGACGAACTCTTGGTTATGATATTATCCACCTTAATTCGATTGAAGCTTTTTTATCTTCTTACCAAGATAATTCTCTACTTTATTATTCAATTCCTTGAATTTTTCAAAGGACACAGACATATACCTCATCATGTAAATATATACACATCTATTCAAGTCATTAGTAAAAGTTATAAAGTTAGAATACCCACCTCAAGATTATATTGGAAATGGTCCACACACATCAATGTGTACCAATCCAATAGTATTTGTGGCCCTTTAACCCTATATCCAAACTTGATACATAAATTATGTTTTTGGTAACACTAGGTACATAATAACTTCTATGTAAATCCAAAATCATTTTCTTTGTCAATGTGAGGTGGTAGTAACTAATGGTAGTAACTAATGGGAATATTATCTAGCCTTGCACTATTGGCAACTCACAGATCCACCTCTCCTCTAAAATATTTTCGAAATATACTTTGTTCCTACATTTTAATACAAATATGAGAACCAAAAACTAAATCTAATACCCTATATATATAAATGTAAATTATTTCCCTCAATAAAGATTGTACATTTAGATACCCCTTGCCTCTAGGTTTGGTTCCTCTTCCAGTGTCCTGACTTGCCACATGCAAAGTATACTACCTTTTTTTCCTTTCCCGGCCTTTGGATCTTTTTCTTCTTGGTTGGATGGTTCTCAGGGGATTTAGACTATTTATAAGTCTTAGAAACTTTTTCCATGTCTTTAATCTTCCTATTCAATATAAGGACTGAGTTTTTCATACCCCATGTCCTTATCCACTTGGTGAATTAAAGTAAGAAGTTTTGATAGACTCTTCTCATTATTGATCGTATTATAATTCACAATAAAACTAGAGAAGGTATTAGGAAATGAAGATAGTATGAGATCTATATGAAACTCATCTGGGAATTTTATCCCTAAGATTTTCATTCTCTTAATGTAGCCAATAATATTGACTACATGTGGCCCAGCTGGCGCATACTCTCTAAGCTTAGTGGTGAACAAAGTATTATAGATCTAATACCTCTCTTGTCTCACCTTCTCCAGATATATATCCCAAAGTTGATACATCATGGTATAAGCATCTATTTCCACATGTTGCTTCAAGAGATCATTGGTCATGGATGATAGCATGAGGCACTGAACATCCATAGCATCATTCAGATATTTCTCATACACAGAGAGATCATCATCACTTGCCTCATTTCTAGGTGCAACTAGTAAATATTCTTCTAGAACTTATAGTTTCTTTTCATGGAAATGAATTACCTGAAGGTGCCTTTTCCACTCATAGAAATTAGTGCCAATGAGAAGGTTTTCCTTCTTGAGTATGGATCCCAAAAATATGTTTGATGTCATTTTTAAGGTAATTTATATAAATAATATGAACATAGTTTTGGTACTTTATATAATAAAATTAATAAAAATAAATAAATATTCATTAGCCTCCCACTATTTTATCAAAACCCGATAGACTTCACCATTGTCTTCATAATATCTTGTTTCTTGGAAATTATAACAATAAGGATCAATATTTACCTTCTCATTACCCCAAATTTTTCTGGTCAAGAAATTATAATGTTTTTAGGTAGGAATTACAAATGTCAATTGTGTTAACTAGCAGCTCCTTGATCTGTTGAGTGGACTCCCTAATCCTAAAATCCTTAATTTTGGATTTCCTCAACATTTTCCTCTCAATTACACCAAATCCAATGTTGGTAGTCAACCCTTGATGTAAAATTAGTCAATTCAACCCAAAACCTCAAATTATAATTCCCTAAAAATTGAATGCATTCCAACTTTGGTGCGTCAAGAACATTTAAATATGGATTAATTCTAACTGAATTAATTGATGGCTATACTGACTTAGTATTTTAATGAGGGATTTTATCCTTTATGTGTGAATTTACATTTATTATATTTTCACATGCTTGTTAAAATTATGTGGGATAATATTAAGTGATTAACCATGTGTGAAATAATATTTACGGACAAGCCAGTTTATTTTAGTTCTATCTTGCTAACTTTTTTATTCTTTAATTATGTGATCACAACAATACATCCATAATGAATAACCATACAAATGACAGAAATAAAAAAATATATTATCATGAGCTTGTTTCAATGGTATTTTATCTAGAGGTTGATAAACTAACTGCTGACTTAGGGTAGAAACACCTTGAACCATTTAGGTTTGTGTTTACAGCTTTCCACATGTCCACCTTTGTATCTCCTTAGATTGGTTTCCCCTTGACTCCTAACTTGAACTGCCTCCACTATCTTGGGAGATCTATTCATTATATATTCTTTTACTCACACACATGTGAGGGGTAAAAGGGTGTTTACATAAAAGAAACCATGGTCACACACACCCTACATATTAATAAGGAAATAAGGAATGCAGTCCAAAAATTTAATTTAATAATTTAAAAAGAAACCAATCACATATAAAAGGTTTTTTACAGCTCATGATCATCCACATGCATGAAATGAATTTATGAATTAAATAAAACTATCATTCAACTAATTAATAATTATTATTTAACATAAATCACACTCGAATCAATTAATTATTATATTTAATTAATCAATCCTTTTATCTTAATCCTTTTCTGAATTCCCTTGAAATTCACATCCATTACAATTTTAAACAAATTATAATTCATTTAAAATTAACCTTCTACATAACTTTTACCTTATAGGAAACCTAGTAAATACCCATCCAAAACTACCCAACAGGTATTATACTAGTATACAATTTATTCACTGTGACATGTAGCATGCACGCAGAATTATAATTGTAATACAACTCATACATGATGTGAAGATCTTTGAAAATTACGCAAATGTTAATTAAACATTTATATATATATATATATGTATATCAAACTCCTATCACATGTTGTGTCCCAGAATTATGCCCACATAAAGGTACATGTCTCAAGGGTTACATAATATAATAATAAATTTTAAAACTATAGAATCTGCAAAAAGTACACAACATGTAGATCCAATTACATGGAATGTACCCTCCTCATCATCCATCCAAAGTACATGAATGGGAAAAAAGAATGTGAGGTGTATTTTGGAAATCCTTGTAGTACATGGTATGTCCATTGGGCCACATGCCATGTAGACTCTACGTCACATGATCCCCAGCTAGGCAAGCCATGTATAGGATACACAACTCAACCCTAACCCAAAGGGACTACACACCATGTCCAATGGGCCAAATGGTGTGTAGTTGGGTTTCCACACACCATTTAATCCTGGTCAACACTGTGTGTAGGTTATTAGTGGTGTCATTAATTCCTAATTAACGCAAGATCTCAAATTGATTTCTGTACCAAATCTTGATTTGTTGAATAATACTACACAGCATGTAATTCCGATTACACTATGTGTAGTCTGGTGTTGTATGTCCAAGATCCTTAGAACCACTAGATGAGTTCCTCAATTTTATTTTAGTCATAAAATTAATCATTTCTATTAGAACTTTTAGAAACTATGAAGGAATAAATAGTTATCGTAATTCAGATTTAAGATTGATTAAGCTCGAATTGAAAATATAAACTATGAATGTGTAAATAATCAAAAAAACTAAATAATTATAAACAATAATATGTTTACTCTCATACCACTAGTAGGTTTTGGGCATAGTGGAAGTGCAGGAGGTTTGGTGCCTAACTTTTATTTTTTCTATAATTGATGATCAATCCAAGATCAATATGATGATGAACACCAGTATCCATAGAATTTAATCAAGGGTTTAGATAAAGAATAATTCCCCCCAAAACGAAGAGAGATGATCAATTTATTTTCTTTATAATTAATTTAATTAAATAATAATTACCTCTAAGGTGATTCTTTCTTCATTTATGCATTCGGCCACATATCTATAGTTGTACCATCATTGCGTTGTAATGATCAATGGTATATCTCCACTAGAGGAGATCCACACATGTCCCATATATCAATGGACATCACCAAAAGAGTCTCTAGGTGCTGGAACTGAATATCCTTACACTTATGATACCCACCTTCAATCTCCTTGAGAACTGGTTTCAAAGCATTCACCTTGATCTGGTAGACGAGAATCTCTCTCATTCTTAAGAGCATTCTAGGAGAGTGATGAACTCTATTGGATTGATATATTCTCTCCAATTCGTTGTCAACACCAAAAATCATGTGTCGCTATTATAGCTATTAGCTAATAAGAGAAAAATATAATGGGGTATTTAATTCACTAGGGTAATAATAAATAATTTTCAAAAGATCCTTAATTATTTTATTAATCTTAGAAAAACCCCCATGTCAATTAATAATTGAAATATTATTATTTCCTGACATGACCTTATCATGTGTGTTGTAATTAAATATTATTTAATCAAATAATATTCAATATTATTATTTCTCACTGGAAAATTAACTTGGTCTTCCAATCCCCCACCATATTTACTAAACCTCGAATAATGACTATTTATTTATTAAATAAATATCACTACATTATTCTCCAATAAATATATAAATATTATATTCACTAAATATAAAATAAATATTTATTAATTATTCCTCTCACAATATATTTTATCAAAAAACTAGTGTTGAAATAAATGGGATCATGCATCCGTGAATAATTATTAAACCAAAATCATGAAAAATCTTTATTCAACTTGTTAAATAATAAATTATATATTATTTTACTGAGATATTGTATACACTTACTGTGTGACCCTCTATGCCACTTTCTCAGTGGAATTAGGTGGAGCATCCTAAAGTCCAAAGTTAGCATCTAGAAACACATGAAGGAACCCATAGGGAAAGAAGTTAATGTAGCAATGTCATTCCACCTCATACGAACACTTACCATGTAATATAATCCCTTTTTCTTGATATTTCTAATCATGTGGGATGCATTCAAGTTACATCAACCCATGTGCTCGATTTCTCATTCTTTAACTTCCTAGAAATTGAAATTTTCAATAGAACACAATAGCCATATATTTATTTAGGATATATCATATCCATCATAGGGCCTTAGATATCAACTTCTATTATGGAACAGAAGGGACAAATCTTTTATTTCATTATTCATTAATGTAGTATTACTTATGATTCACCAAACATATCCTACCTCGACATTAACATATGTCGTCACAATTTTCTCCAATACATCTAAGTGTGTGATTCATTACACCCATTAATAATAATCTTAAATTCTAATGACCAATACACAATCTAGAGATAGTAACATCCAATGACTCTTATAAATGTGTATTTCTTACTTTCAGTTCTTGTTCTAATAATATCCTTTTGGATATCACCATGGTTGTAAATATTGAGAAGGTTCCTCAAAGTAAATGAGTCTCCACCCTTGATATATTGTATCATTTATGTCCCTCAAATTATATCATCCAGATATAGAAAATATATTCAAGAATAGTGTCATACCACTTCCCAGTTCACATCATAGTGGGGAACTGCTATGAAATTTTGTTGTAACAACTACTCTTCGGACATTATCACATACAATGTTACATAGAAGAACAATAAATATGTGGTAAGGAATTTATTTATATTAAAAATTCATTAATATTAGTTATCATAATGTACATGGAAGTTTGTTCTAGGGAACTAACTCCAAAATATTTCACCATCGACATTAGAGAATCATTCCAAACATTCCTATTACTTTGTTTCAATGTTGATGCCATTCTATCCATAATAATATTTGATTGATCGATTTATATTAATATATTTCTCTTAAAAGGTGAGAGTTAATTTTTTTTATGAATGGTCACCTCTTCTAATTCAGCCTCAGAGTCTTCACTGTATGTATAACTTTAGTATTTGACTTATTTTCATTATATTCATCTTCTTCTTGTCAAAAAAACATTACCATTTAGGTTTCTATAATTTTATTCATCTTTATCCTCAATAAATGTTATGTCATTGAATTTCTATGTTTTACACAACCAATTTTTGTATCATTTATAGGCCTTTCTCTTCATTAGTTAGCTAAGAAAAAATCCTTTATCTGTGCATCAACATACTTGTCCAAATTTCCTTATTTATTTTGAATGTATTTTCTACTTATAAAAACATAAAAATTATTTAGTGTTGGATTCCTTACATGCCATATTTCATAAGGATTTACCTCATCCCTATGACTTATCACTTATCAGTTTTAAGTATACACTATAACATGAACAACTTCTTTCTAATATTGGTGAGAGATGAAACTTTTGATGAGTAATGTATTTTACATAGTAATATCCTATCAATTTTTTTATTTGAATACTATATTATGATGTGGAGTTATCACTGAGGATACCTCATTCATAATTCTATGTTTTTCATGGTAATTTTAAAAATCAATAGATGTTTACTCCATCCTGTTATCGTATCATAGTATCTTGATGGCGCGGGTAATTTATTTCTCAACTCTCCTTCGATACCTCTTCATGTTCTCCATGACTTCCCTTTTGCTCTGCATAAACATAACACAATACATTACAAAATAGTCATCCCTAAATAGAATTAAATACATTTCACCTTACATTCCTGATATACGTATTGGGATACATACATTGATATACTCTCATTCGATGAGATTGTATTCCTTTTTCTACTTTTTAAGATACATATTTTAAAACATCTTCCACAAATACAAGAATTGAATGTCTTTTATCATTCTTTTTTCATAATCGGAATATACACTACAAAATTTATCTTGGATAAGTTCTCTATGCTCTATTATTGAAAGTTTCTAAGCCTCTTATTCATGAGTTATTCTCCTCTTAAATTATTATGAGACATGTATTATCTTTTGTTGTCCACCAAATAATTATTTTCATTCTTCCTCTAGCCTTTCATCAATGATCTCTCAGCCTTGTGTTGGATTACATAGACCTTATAATTAAATGATACCTTAATTAATATATCACATAGTTCAATCATTATCAATAGGTTATGTTGAAATCCATATACATATATAACTTCTATTTTCATTAGTTTATCTCTATCCAATGAGGTACTTCCACTACCTTAGATTTTAAAGGAGCATTCATTGTGGAAATGCACTATTATATCAACTCGTCCCTAAATATTCTTCCACATATTCATATTTTTAGTGATGTGTGAGCGCACCCCCTATCCATAATCTAGGTGAAACTATTATGTGTATCCTCGAGAGAAACTTCATGAGATAAACCTTCTATTAGTTATTCGTTTGATTATATGAGATACATGGTTAAGATTAGGTACATTATGGAATCTACTCTCTATTTTTAGCATAGGTAGTGTAATTGCATTCATTATTTTCACCTTCCAATTGATAGAATATATTTCTCAGTGGAATAGTGTTGGTATTCCTTGTATTCATTTCCTTTTATTTCCTTAGTTTCAATTTACATTTCTTCTCTATATATAATCAGTGTATTTATAAATAAATTTCAAATAATTAAAACAATATCCATATAAATAACTTTTTATTTGGGATGATAAATATGGTCTCATTCTTCTTTACTAACTTCAAGGTGATTTCCTATTTTAGATAGCTCCTTGCCTTATTACAGTAGAACATGGTATGGCCATTAAATTCATAGAATTAAAATTTCATAAGAGGAAATATAGTCTTTACTTCATTCCTCCATATATCCCCAAACTTCCTATATCACCTTGGTTATGGATATGTCTTAGTGGATTCGGAATTGTTTCAATCTCTTTGTTTTCCTCTATTATAAGCATCCATTTTGTGACTTTGAGTTATTACTCTTAATAGAAGAATAATGAAACTTATTCTTCTATTTGTTTTAATCTATTATTGTAGTTTAATTTGATATCTTTGATTCAAATCCAATTCCACTTTTACCCACAAAACTTGGTCATCAGTAACTCGGAATTTTCTCAACACCTTCGAAGCTACACCAGACCCTTTTAAGAAATTATCTATATGTGAACCTCTTGAAACGAATCTTCTTCTATAAACCTAATTCCAATTTTTTCTCAAGGTAACAACCTCCTCTTATAGTGATTACACATTTTTTACCATTTTACATAGTCATTAAGGTCACCTTATTCTATTCTTGAATCATTATCCTGAAATTCACAAATTCTTATGAATTCAACTGACAAGATAGAGGATTATCTAACCATTATTGTAGTTAGATAATAATTTCTACAAGTTGATCCACATATTCAAATTATTCTTTAAATAGTGCATAAATATTTTTATTTTGTTTCCTTTATAGATCAAAATCATGGATATCTCCCTCAGGTTCCACTATTATATCAACTATACTTTCAGATTGAATATTTTCATCCTTTATAGTTTCATCCTATTCAATTATAGACACCACAGAATATTATAAGTCAAAAATAAATTATATTTCAACTCCCTCTACTTTGTATCCATAAGCCTCTATTTTCCTTACTAATATCTTCCTCTGAAATTTCTTTCTTGATGTGTTTCCAAGTTTATAGTAACTTTTTAGAGGGAACCTCCTCTGAGGCTTCACATAATTTTTACTTCTATTTCTTCATTATCATGTTTCTAGAACATCTTGATACAATGTGCCCAAATTTTCGACATTAAAATAATTTCATAGGTATCTTTCCATTTAATCTCCTTTCTTCTGTCTTCAATTTTTTTGCCAAGATAGAATGGATTTCATTGTCCTTATCCTTTCATCTTCACAACCTTTAGTAATTTAAATTTTTTGTAGGGATTTAAATTCAATCTCCTAACTTATATAATTTAATGTCTATTTTATATTAACCCTTATTTTATATGCCACTAAATTTCTTAGTAGATCATCAATAAACAACTTGGAAGAATCCCTCTCTAAAAGATCTGATACTTTCATACTATATATAGGTGGAAGTTTTTTAAAGATTTTATTTACAATATAAATATATTTTATTTATTAACCCAGTCCTCAAATACCTCTCAAAAACATCATTGATTTGGTTGATAAAATTGATAATATGTTCATCATGGTTAATTTTCAAATCATGAAAACTAGTATGTATGACTTTAATATTTACTTCATTCAACTTACTTTCACCATCATAAATATTGAAAACTTTATCCCACATGGTTTTAGAATTGGATCATCTCATTACCTTGATATAAATTTGGGTTGATACAAATCCGGATATGGTATTATAAGACTTTATAGAATCATAGAGTATATTTATGTGTACTTCATTCATGGATAGTTCTAAAACATCCCTAATCAGTATCCCTTGAATAATTATAGAGAAACCTTTTAATCCAAGCTATCATAGTTTATATATCATCATGTTCTTTCATAACAAATTTTTACTTCCATCAAATAGAGTAACCCCTTAAGAAATCAAAGTGATCACTATAAAAGGATTTAAATAAAATATTCCAATCCTACAACATCGTCATTGATACTAGTTATTGCAATAAGAAAGACCCTAATAGGGGAGGGGTAAATTATGGTGTCTAATATTTCTGTTGAACTTAAATATACCATATACATGTTGGTAGGAACTCATCAAATCTACAATCTTAATCACATAATCACAAAAAACAAAAATGTAGAAATTAAAATACTAGACACATAAATTTTTACTTGGTTCATCGCAAAGGTGTAATACACTAGTATACACTAAAAATGTATTGTTCATACCAAAATCCACTGCAATTTAAATGATTTTTTGGATTAAAATTGTTTTTCTAGGGTCACTTTTTTCTAGTTTAACTTTCTTTACAATAAATTTACAAAAAAATGCACTACCTCCCTTGGATAACTTTCATAGAATCCCCCTCACACACTTCTCTAGAAGATGTCTTCATCAATTTAACAACTCGAATTTTTCTTTTGTGTTGTCATAAAAATTTAATTTCATTTTCACCATGCCATCCTAAATATGATGCTTTAATTCACCCCTCGGTATTCTTGAACACCAACTAGAAATTGATATATAAAAATTCCAAATAAAAATTTCCTTGTAAATAATTTCTACATAGATTGATGTTCATCATGTGCTATATTTTTTACTCTATGTATGATGCTTTGTGGGCTACCTCACACTATGTGGTATTATGTTTTTCATGTTTCTTTGTGGTACTAACCCTTCATAAACTGACTCACAAAAGATTTATTTGCGATATAATTTTTAGATTTATAATTTTTATAATTATTTTATCCATGAGATAATCATTAATTCATGAGATAGAAGTTACTATTAATGATTTAAATTTCCATGAGAGTCGGGACTTTCAATGGGAACTTCCCTAATTTCTCTATTTTTTTAATTAAACATTAGATCATATTTAATTTTTCATTCATCCATTAATGAGTATATTATTTAGATATTATGGGATAAATCCCCTAAAAATATCATTAATCATGACATTTAATTTAATATATTCAAAAAATCATCTTCCCAAATGATTCTATTTTGGTGTAAATGCTATACAGGACAGTCCTTTGTGGACCTCAAGAAAACACTGGTAATCTCCCACAAATTATGTTTTTTGTGCTGTTGCTTCTTAGAAAACAATCACATGAAAAAAAATTGTTCATAAACATCCTTTTCGATCCAGACTACCATTTACATTCTACATGGTTATGTACTTGATACACTATCTAGAAGGTGTGGTGAAAAAAAAATTACTCAGCCCTGAATTTTTTGCACACAAAAAGTTTGAAAACCTTAGAAAACAATTCCATTTCAGGGCTTTCATTTACTATAAACCATCCACCTAAGTCTTAAAACTCCTTGATCAACCCAACAATAAAATTATAATAAGAACAACACCATAAAAAACTCCAACACTAATCACTTTGGTTCCAACAGCTACAAATAAACCACTTATATACTTGAAAATTTTTATATGAATAAATAAATATATATATATATATATATTATCTATTTTCTAACATGAGATATTAATATTAAATTTTCATATTACATTTAAGAATAAAAATACACGATTTATAATACTTAACACTTTTATTTTGTAAGCAATTTATAAACTATAATCATTTTTAAAGAAAATAATAATTTTTCATATTTTGGATTATATAGTATTTTTTATAGATATTATCTTTTTTAAGCTTTGATTCAATCAAGATATAGGATAATAAATGTTATGGGATACCTTAAGTTTTTAATGATATACGATATATCTCTATTGTTAAATGGACATATCTTTTGATAAACCTTGGATTATCTAACATAGATTACGATAACAACAATATTAGTGTATGACATAGAGTAAAACTTTGGGATTTGGGGAATTTTTTTCTATGAATCATAAAACCATAACCTATGACATAGAAAAATATATAATTGAATGTTATGATATTCTATATTATATACAATGGTAGAGTGATCCAATGACTAACACTTATCCACATCATATATTATTTTTTGATACTTCCTTTCACATCATATGCCATACTTGTTCTTCATAAAATCAGTATGGAAATATATTGATTTGATTATAAATGTTGCTTTGATACCATTTATGAGTTTAATAAGAACATATTATTCTTATAACAGTAGAATAAACCTAATAAATAGATTGATTTATCATCACAAAATCAATATGTAAATAAAATTATAAAATAAATAGGTGTAACTCATTTTCAGTATGCATAAAATTAATGGATAATGTTTAAGGAAGATAATGAAGTAGTGGCTCTTAGTATCATTCCTCTATAGGTAGTATAGTAGGCACTATAGTCCACATATACAGTGTAAGTACCCCTTGGACTCCAAATGTGTGATCGCAAATTCACTTAGAAGATAAATAGAGAAGTAGGAATTGGAGAGATTTGGATAGGATTTATAGAATCACCACACCACTTACAAGAGGATCCAAAATTTTATATAGACTTCCTTTATTCAATTAATGTGGAAAAGAATCAGTTTCCAATGTCTGATTTCTCCCATGTAATACCCATAACAAAATCTTGATGGATTGTTATGATAGTTAAGAATTTTAATGATCATAATATATTTTTATGCCCAAAATAAATCATCCTTATAATTAATAACTGATGATAAACCATTCAGAATACATGGATATATCCCATAAACTTGATATCATATATCCTATGCTATAAATCATATGAATATTTTATGTTGTAGGATATGATATAAGATATGATATAAGATTCCTCGTGTCTTTAGTAATATTGTCATGTCACTTAGTATGACATAAATCATATGAATATTTTATGTTATGATATGGATAGATCATACAATATGAATCACCCCATATTTATTTCATACCAATCGCATCCATTACTTTCAACGGTGCTATTTAAATCAGCATCAAAACCACATGTTAACTAGTAGGTATAGAAATTAATGGAAAGAGGTGTTGATGTTTACCTTATATAGTTGGAATGTATGATTTACTTAAAATTTTAATCTCATTGGTTAGTGAAGAGGGAAGATATTCTTAAATTTAACACCATATAAGATTTATGGGATCCACATCACACCCTATAATCTCATTTCCCTATGATAGAAACATAGATCCATAAACAAAATATTTTCTATGATTTTCTTTTATTGGTGTTAAGTAAGGTTTTCCGCAAAAAATAAAATGGGAATTGATTATTATGATTAAATATTGGTATATATTCCAACCTTAAGGGAATTTCAAGAAACATACTCTCCTCCAAAGTTAAAATTAATGGGGAGACATCTAATTCTGATAGTTGGAATAATTCTCAACATCTAACATGAGGTCATCTGTTTAGACTTATTAAATTATCATCTCAGCTAATATAATTAATTCAATAATATATCACAATTTATCTTGGATTGAATTATTTATAATTATGGTTGATAATAGCTTTTAATATGTCATAATTGTTTTCTCTTGGACATATGGTGCTTCTAATCCTGAATGGATCAACTCAATATCTAAATAAACCAATGTATTAGTTTATAAAGTTAAATATGTCTAGGAAAATGCAAATAAAAATCCATGATTAACATCCTTGACCTAAAATAATATGGATTTATAGTACTGTTTCACACTCCCATAAACTAATCCCCCTATATAAATATCTTATGAGTGGAATCGTAGGTGGAAATAGTAAAAACACATCACAATTGTTAGCACTCATGGACCTCGAATTTTTGATGAAAATAGAATAAGTAATATCATTAACCCAACCACATATTTCAAAATTTGAACCAATCTGCATCACTATAGATGAATACTCTGGTGACCAGATGGGAAAGGGAGAAATATAAATATCCTATAAAATAAAATACATATCACTAGTAGTTTTTATAAAAATTTTATAAGTGTGGATGAAATTTAATTTTACTACTAAAGAAGAAGGGATTTTTTCAGTTTCTTCTTCATCAGTTGTGTACCATGCCTATAAGGACTCGTCATCATCATCATCATTGATATCATAATCTACATTTATTTCTATTTAAATTACAATAAACTTGAGTACTAGATCTATATAATATAATATTTCATTGATAGTGCGAACCATAGCCTCAAATTATTCAATATAAGATTTGAATTCTTCATGTTAGGTATTAAATGAAATGTTAAGTTTTGTGGTGATCTAGATAAGATTTTTCTAAAGTACCTCCTCTACTTTAAGATAATCCTATATTTTATATACATAAGTAAAAAATCCATGAAAAATTCCTCTCCAACCATGATAAACAGAATTGTGTATTAGTATGGACAGTTGGTTGGGGAGATATTGTGCAGGAAAAGAGAGATTGGTTAAAATTACTTAATCACTTACATTATATTAAACAGCTGAGTGGATTTCTTAGTAATTCCCTCTTCTATAGAATCATTTTCATCAAGCACCTCTGATCCTCTTCAACTTCTGATGGCAGTATCCCTTTGATATGGACCACCAAGTCCTTAAGAATTAACTTGGGATAAAACCTAATCCAAGTCTTGATATAATTGATGAATAACTAAAATTTTACATAATTTGGTATAATGGTGACGTTTATATTCATACGCTGTCTCAAAATAATCAACTCAAATTAGCACATGTTCATTATATGTTGCTCGGTTCAAAAACTCAAAGTGGATTAGGACATTTTCTTTTCATAAAAAGGAATTGACAAGAAAGCCTACATGTTATATAAGATTTATAGATAGATTCTTAATTAACCCTAACTACCAGTTTTTATTCCCATATTTTCATTATAAAGAACCATTATTTATATATTCCAAAGGTGTTCTCAATGATTGTTCTATCAAGGGCTCTATACAGCATAAATATAAATTTGTTGTGGAAATTTAGTATAGCTGCAACATCATTTTAATCCAATGAGATCAACATAACCCCAATGATTATTTTTAGGTTCGGATTAAATCAAGTAGTAAATATATTTATGGAGTTTATAAACTCATATCCCCAAAAGTGAGCTATGATCTATACCCATAAATATTGAAATGGATAGATAACTCTGAATGGGGTATTTCCTTTGTTGATGTGCCTCAAAAGTCATTAAAACTTATCTAATACCATCACATCCTAATTGATTCATTTTCCACATGATATATATGCCACTATAATAAGTGTGTTAGTACTCACTCTTTTATATGGCTTTCACTCTAGAAATAGATAGATAATTATTAATATATTTGGGAATTATACTAGGAAAATAAATTTTTAAACTCAAGGAACAAGTTTCTAACCCACTTGGTGTATCTTCCCTCCCATAAATTATTGTCCAGTATATACCTAAATATCCATGAGTCTTTTAGAAAATTTAGGTCTATTGACTTCTTATAATTTTTCTATGGCCATTAGATCTTAGGAATTCCTCATCCAAGGCAGTAAGAGGGATGTTTATTTCTGTGCAAAGTCCCTTATCTATGATCTCCCATGATATATTCAATAATTTCTTGGAAAGTAGAGAAATTTTCTCAATGAAATATCATGCATGGATATAAGGAATAAATTCATCATAAATATTTCATGATATTAGAGCTCCACTAATCATGTACATGTCCTAGAGGCTGACTCAAACCTTTCTATGAACTTGAAGGAATTTATTGCTATCAGGACACCATTTATTGATCAGATCATGAATAATCTTCTTATTATGGTGGGAGAATTATTGTAAGAACTAGTTTGATTAATATAGCCTAGTATTCTTGATTTATCTCCAAATCTCTTCACATATTTTAAAAACCCAATAGGGGTACCCCAAATCCATCTCAGATATGCCTCTGGGGTATAGATCCAAATTATAGTTCCAACCTTATTGTTGATCTCTTTTACCTTCTCAATGGACATATAATTTTTGATTTATGGTTCCAATATACATATTTCCTCATACATAGTTAATTTTGTATACTATAGAACATGTCCCACACCAGTTTTAACCTCTTCTATTAAGCACCCAGTTAATGGAACATTAGATTATAGAATTTCAAAGTGTTGGTTGAGATAGTGTATCTAAGAATTCTGGCTTGGTTTAAAAATGGGTTCATCTTCCAAAAATACAACCCCAAAAAGAGTAATTCTTTATAACACATGGTATATTATTAATATTTCTCCCATAAAGTTTGAATAAATTATTTTTTTATGAACAATATGGTGCTGATTAGAATCAATTTTATTAGACATGGTGATGGATTATGTAGTAGAAAACTGATAAAAACATCCTACCCATATTTTTAGAAATAAGTGAATAAAAAGGTTCAAAATTTAGTTAAGATGAAAATAGAGTCATGTGGAATAATACCATTAAAAAATAAAAAAAGTATAAAATTTCAAATGAAACATAAGAGGATTAAAACTTATGTAAGTTTGATGTGAATAGGGATGATCCACAAAAAACCTTCATAGTGTATCACAGTTTTCATGATTTCTATATAATTACATAGTCAATGAATTATCCATGTAATTATTATAAAAGGTGTATTTATATAGTTTTATTGTTTTGTAAGAAAAATTTTATGTGAAAAGATATCCTTTGATACTAATGGTTCATGATATGTTTGTGGTCTCCATTTTCACCCTAATTATAATTATAATGATGACCTTTCAATTTCCCCTTTTCCATGTGAACAAAAACATTTTTTAAGGAAATATTTCATTGGAATTTGATCATTTTTATTTCAAATAGATCTAATTATGATAGGGGTGTTTGACACTTGAAAATTAATGGTCACTAAGTCCCAAGTAATGAGAATTATATTAGTATAAAATTGGATGCAAGGATTCATTTTGGAATAAATAAGAATTTGTAACCATGTAAAAATTAAGTGATCGTGAAATAATTATATGTAACTTTCTGGAAAATGTGATAAACATAAGTATCCAAGAATCATTTTCAGCCTGAAGTTGGTTATTTCATGCATCCGTGAGACTATATCTAGTTTTCGCATAATTTATAACTTGTAGGTGTTGATTTCATTCAACTATAAGAAACTTATGTGGCCCAATGTTATTGAAAAACTGAAGGTGGTGACTTTATGTGATTTTTTGTATTTTAGGTGATGTGAGGAACCATAGTGTGAAATATACATGAATTTTAAAACAAATATATAATAAACACAAATTTCAAGATGCATAGTATTTTAGAGGCACATAATTCAAGAAATTTCATTATTTGTATCCAAAGACTTCATGAGATAGTCTTTGAGATAGATCCCCAACAGATTATATTAGTGTTAAAAATGGAGGGAACCACTTGAATAATAATTTCATAGCCATTTATCTTCCATATAAAACTTACATGATCCTTTCTATATTAACCCATTTCATGTGGTCTAATGTGAACATTTTATAGAGGGTTTCCACTATATAAAATTAAGTTACATCCAACCTTAAACCAAAATACCCCATTTTTGGATTCATCTACTTGTATAAATCATAAATCCTATGTTAAATAGGGGTTTATTAAAGTATGTTTGGCCCTATTTATAATGGTATATCTTCATATAAGATCTGACTAAAACAAACCCTCTTCATGAAAGATTCTTTATGGGTTTATAAACAATAGAATCCATACTAACTAAATATGTAATCGTTCCCAACCTCTAAGGATACACCTAGGTGCCCTAATCACCCTAGTAATTAGATAGGGAAAACGATAATCCATTCTACTTAAAAACTGAAAATACGATGTTGAAAACCATGTTTCTAGGAAAAACTATTTAAATCCTTATTTCACCCATACCTCATTCATATCCACCAAATATTCATTACTAAGTCATTTCACACATCTATGCGCTTCCTTTCAATCAAATATTCCTATGATTATTAGAATCTTTTTAATTATCCTCTATAGAAGTTAGGGTCCTTAGGATAAATTAAATAATGAATTACTTTAATAATAAGGAATAATACTCTTAGGAAACCATTAGAATCTCTACTTTCTTGAGATTCTCATCCAAGCTACTCTAAAATGGTTTTCATAGTTCTTAAGCATTAGGTCAAACACTTTGGGATCAACCAGTGATATATGGGTAGAAAGGGTTATTGAGATTGCATAATCCCTAGTCTTTATTATACTAATTCACACCAACTAAGTATCCAGCCATCATTCCCTCCATTCTAGTAACCAATGTATAGAATATTACTATAAACAAGGTTAGAGAAGAAAAGTGAAATCATGTTTAAGTCTGACAATAAACCATTTTAGGGACATTTCACCTAGTATTTAAGACCCCCTCACAGGGGATTATACATACCTAAAAAACAATTCAATCCATGTTGAAAGGGTACACCTAATCTCTAACCACATTATAGATTAATGTGATATATACTTTGATGAGTACCCATCATTATCACTATCTTGTAATTTTCATTATCACTTTTCCAATGAAATTTATTTATATATATCCCAAAATAAATGATTAAAATCCTCTAATTTGAAATAAACGTGATGGGAAAAGAGGGATGGGAAACCCATGGGATGAGTCGGAATGTGATGATAGAAACATCTATTATAGCACCACCACCAACTCCAATATAGAGAGAACCATGGAGAACTGTAATGGTGAGATGGGAACTTAGTGTAAGAGAGTGGTGATGGTGGTGGATGACTCCTCATGTTCCCTCCACATACTCATGTGGGTAATCACACACACCGACTATGATGGATATTTCCTCAAACTTCTCTATGTCCTTCCCATCATCACCCCCTACCCTCTGATTTATCCATGTCTGGTGATAAATAAAAATCTTATAGAAAATATATTAGGATAATAAGGTAGGTGGAGGTCCATAATATCATTAAATATCTAGGATATCAAATTTAAAAAACAAAAAACTTCGAATAAAATAACACATACCATATTATTTTTCCATGTTGAGTTAAGATATGTGAAATAATTTCTAAACCATTAAGAGTAGACTGATTTCATGGAGGTGGAATTGGATTAGATGGAGAAGAATGGTACTTGGGATTGAAGGTTTTAGGTTATATCATAATCATTGGGTGGGTGAAAAACTTCTATTATTCATCTATATAAATGGATAATATCCAAATAACATGATGATAAAAATCTAGAATCTCTGAGAGATGATCATATAAATTTAATTTATGATAAAATAAAAATAAAAATTACCTTAAATTCAATAATTCCCTTGATAAATTTCTATTTATTCTAAACTAATGTTATTGTTTTATTGGAAATTCAAGAGAGGATTACACTATATGTATCTAAACATTGTCCATGAATTTTCAAATAGTGTTCTAAAATCTCTGAGTACTAGCATAGTAGGTTCAAGTACTTCAGGTCAGTAGTCGTTGATCACAACTAGGGATCTATTGTTCTGTCTATGTTATTGAGAGGGTGATTGGTGTAAAATATCTCTAGGGCATTACATAATTATTGATATCCATGTTCTTTTTGTGCAACAAGTTTCTATCAGGAAACATGATATATTTTTCTTCATATAAGGGTTAAACATAGATAATTACACACATTTCAATATAAAAATATTTAATCTGAGTAATACCACATAACTAAAAATATTATTTTTAATTTTTTTATATCTTATGACAAGAATTTATTTAAATGTCATTTCTTAAATAAATTAATTAATATCTATTTAAATAGTATTAAATAAAATATATTATTTTCATTGGGTCATTAAATCGACCCATAAATCTTCCCATGGAACTTTTTGAACCTTGAATAATAAAATATTTATTCAATTAAATATTATTCATTAAATAAAATAAAATAAAATTATATTCACTAAACTTTGAAATAAATATTTATTTTAACATTCATGTAACTTAAATAAATATTTTTTGTACTCTTATTCACTGAACTCTTGAATAAATAAATTTTTATATATTTCCTTTTGAATAATTATGTAAGAGATAAAATTAAATTCATATATTCTAAAATTGAATATCTCGTGATTCAATTTATGCGATAAAATTTAACTTGAATAATTATTATTCCATAACTTTATAATAATTATTCTTAATATTAAATTCAATAGAATTTAATGATATTATTAATACACTTAGTGTGTGGCCCTTTTAGCCTCTTTATCAAAATAATTAGGTGAAATTTCCTAAATTCTGTGATCTTCCTCTAGAAACACGTCATGGTACCCATAGAGAAAGAAAATTATGTCACAATAACTACAACATTTCTATGAATGATATTGTGTAATATAATATATTTTTCTACCAGTATCTCATCAAACTAGATGCATACTTGTTTCATCACCCTATATACTTGATTTATCATTATTTGACATTCTAAAATGAACTTATCTATGAAATACCAGGTCCGGGGATTTATTAAAAAGTTTCATTTCAATAAAAGGGTAAGATATATCTTCTTCCATTAATTTTTATTGGATAAACCTATAACCCCTAGTCTAGATCACCTAAACAGAACCCAATCATTGATGCTACATGACCTCATGATTTCCTCCACATACACTAGAGTCTATCGACTAGTGATGAGGTCATAACATAGTTGTGGGGATACTATTACATCTAAAATAAAGGTTGAGTTTCAAGCACTAATATATCTAAATTTTGGAATGTCTCGTATATATAATGAACACCCCAAAAATCCATATATATGAAGTATGGAGCCAATAGGTCCCACAGAGTTTAGAATAGAACGTATTAAAATAGTTTATATGATACATCAACCATATTATAGTATTAGAAGATAAATAGGGCATAATCATATAAATAAATAGAACATTGGCCTGTACACATGATGAATAATAACTAATTAATAAAATACATTGACCTCTAAACCAACTCACATAATCCATCCTACCAAATAATCAGCCATTATAACCTAATATAAATTTACAATGTGTCTATATCCAAGATCTACCTATGTCTGGAGAGAAAACAAGAATCTTTTCCTACATACATAAAAACCCATACCACGTGCATGGGTAGGGGTGAATCCAATAACCTTGTAGAAATACCTGATGCCTCAGAAATATATATTATTATTGTGTTCAATTTTATGTGAATACAATACATATATAAGTAATTTATTCATGCTAATGCAACACACCCTCTAGGAAAACATAACACATAATTCAAATACAAGTATGCATGTCAAGTCATCATATGCCAACTAGTTCTCTGTAATATCTATCCATACCTACTTTATCTATTTTATATAAGGAATAGATTCACCACATACAATATACCTTGACCAACACCTGAAGAGTATAGTTAGGTTGTTAAACCAAGTTAAACCCCTACTTTAATATATAGGGTATGGTGTCACACCGAATCCTAACCACTACCTAAAAATGAAAGTTAGAGATTCCTCATGTCCCCATAAATACCCATACTTTAAAGGTGGGTTGTACATAAAAGTCCTAACCCATCCATTCTCATTCAAGAGAGTTCACAATACAAGAATCATTTTCTTCCCTTCTCGCACAAGGGATGGTGCACATGAAGCACCATGGCTATCCCTTCTCACTCAAGGGAGGGAAAACATCCCATATCAAGAAACACATTATCACCCATGGTTGGACTATATAATCACACACAACTAAAACTACATATTTATCAGGATGGTAATTCCAATACCATATCACTCATGGAGGGTCTAGGACTTAAGATCCTCTCCTAATTTGGAATCTATCGCTAATTAAAGTACATTTTCAGACACATTAAGTCAAAATAAAATAGTTCATGTAGCCTGATAAAACACATTTTTATTGAATATTTTATTGGTAATAAATGATATAATTTCTTAATATTGTGGTAAATGTGTTCATTTGTGAAGTATTTGGGATTAGATCATTCATTTGAAAATTTGATGAAAATTCAAGTTTTACCCTTTAAATTCACTGTAGCATTTTCGGGCATAAATATTTTGATATGTTTTATTTGAACTTAAAATTTTATAAATATGTTCCTGAATTAATGGTATAAAAAAATCATTTAGGACATTGGTGCTAAATCATGAATTTGGTTGGTTAAAATGGGCCATGAAGTCAAAGTTGGGCTGGGCTCGTCAGATTGAACATGGGTTCTATATTTGGGACATTACTTCTTAATGTGTGCATTTAATAGGCCAAAAATTTGAGATGACCTCTAGGAATCAGTTTCTCATAAATCCTAATTCTGGAAGGACAGAAGATTTACGCATTTTTGTTGGAAAATGGGTAGTGCAAGTTGGCTTAAATTATTTGGAATAGATTCCCCATTCACACATGAAACCACTTTGAACCTACCCTCACCACCACTATATAAATTTGTTTTCTTTTCATTTGGAGAGTTTGTGATGTGAATTAAGAAGTTTATGGTAGAGTATAAGTGGATCCACTCCAATTATCCAACGATTTCAACAAGGGTAGCTCTTGAAGCAAGGATCCCTTCGATGAAGCCTTATTCTTCTTCTATGTGTAGTAAGGCTTTTGTTTGTGTAATAAAATTATTTGTTATTATTTTATTTCTTCTATTTTCTTATGTTTTGTTCAAATTTATTATCTAAATCTTACTAATTGTTTTTTAATCAAGATTACAAATGATATTGGGTTTTACCCTCTCAAAACTTTTGCAAATGAAAAATGTTTCTACGATGACTACACCGCCCATGGAAGAGTAGTTCTTTTTAGTAATCGATCTACCTCTAACCTACTTCATTAATTTATTTTTAATCATTGATATATTATAATTCACATAATATTATTTTTTTAATTGATTTTTTAATTTAAATGAAACTAATCAATCAATTTAACAATAAACACAAATCACGCGAGGTCGAGAATTATGTGAATTGTGAGAGCGCAAACTTAATTGATAATTCAAAACCACATGGGATCAATTTTTAGTGTTCAAATATAATCCCTAAAATCAATTAATTCTAACTTATAAAGATGTTATGTGACTTAATTTATCACTGACCATAAGATAACCTTATAACATCAATAAAATTAGGGTGTTGTGATTGCATGTTCTGAAGTTATCTTGGGGTTAAATTCACTTCATCTTGGTGGTAAAGTTAATTATCGTAGGGTTCAGGATCTAAAAAATTAAGGGATTACAATTAAGAGGATATTAATTTAAATTATAATGATTAATAAATGATTTAAGAGTTATAGTTATATCGATTACACTTTCAAAAAATAGTTTTCTAAAAAACATCTTCTCGTTGTGCTTTGTTAATCAACTTTATTATTAAGATATAAAGAAATTGCAATATTCTTCCATCAAACTTATTATAGTTTTATAAATGGTAAAAAGCCCCTAAGAATTTAAAGTTGTATTTTTATTCTCTTTTTTTTAGTTTTATAATACCTTTAAGTATCTTTTTCAATTTACTTCCTCCTTTGAGAGACAGTCTTGGTCAACCACTCTATTGCACCCAAGTACCCAAAAAATCACACTTCATTTGAGAGTGTCCATGAAAGTGCCTTTCAAATTTTCATCATTATCGGGGAGGAAAGTAATTTATTCATCCAATTATAGGTATTTATTTAATTTTCATTTAATTCATTTCTTCTCCTCTTTCATTTTTCTTTCCCTTTTCTCAAGTTTTTTTTCTCTTACTCTCTTCTTTTATTTTTATCAGACCAACCCAAACTTCTTTTCTTTTTATTATGGTCTAATTTTCTTCATTTATTTTTTATCTTTCATTGATTTATTACCAGAAATAATCCTAAGGATATTTTAGATCTTGACCTTGAGATTTAACGTAGCCTTCGGGCTCGAATCATACATTCTTAGTCTACGAGAATTTACAACATTCAACCAGTTGGAGAATTCCTCCACTCCCAGAACATTGAAATTGGAATAAATTAAAATCCAAACATAAATAAAGAACCAATGGCTGAAAATAATGGAAATGAAATTAATAGAACCATTCGAGAATTGGCTTCACCAAATATTAATTATCAACCAAATTGCATTATATACCCAAATATCGAATCATACTTTGAACTGAAATCAGGGTTAATTCACCGGCTTCTGAAATTTCATGGCCTCTCTAGTGAGTATTCCAATAATCAACTTAAAGAATTTAATGTGTTTTTTTCAACGCTTAAACCAATAAATGTATCTGACTATCAAATAAAACTAAGTGCATTCACATTTTCACTTGATGGAGCGGAAAAAGACTGGATTTATTATTTACAACCTGAATATTTATCTTCTTGGAATGATTTGAAACGTATTTTCTTATAAATATTTTTTCCAGCATCAAGGACCACTTCCATTAGTAAGGATATATCAAGGATCAAGCAATCACAAGGGGAGTTAAGGTATGAGTACTGGAAGTGATTAAAGAAGTTGTGTGGAAGCTTCCCACATCACCAAATCAGTGAGAAAATACTCATCTAATAAAACTATGAAGTAATTAAACCTATCGAGAGGACCATGGTGGATGCCGCAATTGGAGGGGCATTGGTAGAAAAAACACCAGTAGTTTCACGTGTTTTGATCAACAAGATGGCATAAAACTCCCAATAATTTGGAGATCGAGTGTCACACCCCAAGGTTTTCTAAAAATAAATTGAAATGCATGAAACTTTATTTAAAGTAGATATTTATAACTTTACTTTAAAAATAACTTTACTACCATATTATTTTGAATTTAAAGAAACTGCCATCTACAATTGTGTTCAGTAAGTTATTTAGAGTCTGATGAAACCAACTTGGTTTTTTTGTGAATAGTAATATTCCCTTATGAATAGCAATATGAATAGCAATATGACCCTAATGAATAATAAATTTTATTATTGTTTTATTTTCTTAAGGCTATAATATAGTAACATCTTGGTTAAATTTTCATTATGATAAAGAAGTAGTTATAGAATTAGAACTGTTAATTTTTGAATTAAGTATGATTTTAATAAAAAATTAAATTAATAATATTTAGAAAATTATTTTTCAAAAATGGACTTTATTTTTGAATTCTACACAACAAAAAATGGTTGGGGTAATTTTTTGGGATTTTTCTGAAATTCAAGAATTTTTTATGAATAGTAAAATATGATAAAATACAATAAATACTAAATAATTGATTTACTACATCATAGGTGATGAAAATATGATTTAATCACACTTAGTTTGAGCTAACATGACATTATTACTATTTTGGGTCACATGAATTAATATTATTCATAGTATTGAGCAAAAATATTATAATAATGATTAAAATAATGAAAAATACCCCCCTCTCCTCCAGTATAAATACCACCCTCACTCCCCTCTACCTCCCACACTTCTGAAGCCTTGAGAATTATCTAATTTCTGTGAAATTCCCTCCCCAATCTTCTAACCTACGTGCTAGAGCATCTGGTCTCACCAAAAGACCAAAACCAATGCCCTTAAAGAGGATCTCAAGGATAAGAGATCAAGAGGTAAACATCCTCTTTTATTTTCTTTCTTTTCTTTCATTTTATGTTATTCTCTTCCATTACCTTTGGATTATGATGGTATATTTCATTAAATATACCCCCTTACTACCCATATTATTTATTAATGATGATATATCCCCTTCCTATCATCAAACTATTTTTATGAAATTTTAAGAGACGTCGTTAGGCTGCCGAATATTTGTGACAAATTTATCAACTATTATTTTATTTTAAGATTCCTTTCTTTTATTCTTCTTCCTCACCTCCTCTTAACCAAGTGGCATTAAAGATCCAGAATCTTTTATATTATGTATTCTCTCATGTTCATGTAAAATTCATCAGCATTATTTTCCTCCTCCCCCACTTATGCAAGGAATTAAAATATTGTATGTGATGTGTCGAATTACCGACATCGTGGACGATGTGATTTCAAATTGCATTAATTCCTTGAAGTCTGGTCATAAAACCATTTTTATGATTGAACCAAGTTATAATATATGTGTTATGACTCACCCATAGTTCTATAATTCGTTTTTACTCATGGTTCTAATTTATAAGACAAAATGAGGTTGTTATTATCAAAGAACCACTAAAATGATTTAAACGAACATCATTAATGTTCTATCTTATGAATAATACTCATGTAAGAATTCAAAATGATAAATGGAACAATTTATGTTACTGGATATATGTAAATACTACTCAATTCCAATTCTGGAGTTCCATTTCCAATCGACAAGAATGTCCACCATGAACCAATCATAGAGATCATGTAAAGAATTCACGCAAAACAGTGTAAGGAGAAAAATACTAACAATTAAGGGTGAAATGATGTTATGAAATGATCATATAAGATGTTATAAACATAAACATGATTATTTAAAATATTAATAACACTTTTTTAATTATTATACATTATTTTAAAACAATTTTCAAGTAAGACAAACCTGAGGTAAGGGAATTCTTAACCCGATTTCCATTCTTTGGGTTAACCTTATACTTCATTATTTATGTGATATTTAAATTGTTTGTGTGAAGGGTTGTGTTTATATTATGTTTTATTATGTGTATTTACAGTATATATACATATTCCATCCACTCTATTAAGTCTCTCTTCAATTGTATGATATTTATAAGGGTATTTTCTTTAAAAATCATCTTTTTAAATTCGGTTTTATGAAATTACAAAGAAATGTTTTTATGGAACTATTCATGTTGTATGATTATGTTTTGGTTCTTGGAAATTATTTATGATTAAGGTTGGGACCTATTTCTCCCTCCAATTCATTGGGTATGAATAAGTTGGAGGTCAGCCGTATGGTTACTCCAAGTGTAACTGTGATGGTTACACAAAGTTAGGTAGCCGTGAGGGTTACAAATTCTAAGGTAGACAAGAATGGTTACAAGATTATGTAAGTAATCCCCCAAGATAACTTTATGATTATATTTATATTCTCATGTTCTTTTGGATCTCGTGTAAATATAATGTTACACAAAGTAAGTATATATGGGTGACAAGCATGTCTTTTGAAAATGCTTTCCTACGTTATGAGTATTCATGGACTAATGTGATATTTCCTTCTTTTCCATCCATTATGGAGATTTTGTGCTCATCCTAAGTTTTTAAATGATTCATCACTGGTTAATAGATGTGTAAGACAAGTAATTAATCCATGTTAAATGTTTAACAATTGTCAAGGAGTCCTGTTTTAAGTTTTATTGTTTTATATTTTGAAAAAAATGGGAATTATTTTTATGGTAACCACTCTGTAATAATGTGTAATGTTATGAATGTATTGACCTAATTCTCTAAAGCTATAAACATTAAAAGATCCTCAATGTAAAAGTAAGTGTTTTCTTGACTAAATTCAAGATTATGTATTTAATAATCCGGGTCCTTATAGTTGGTATCAAATGATGGTTTAGATAAATTTAGGGGTTAGGGTGATGTTAATAAAATACCATAAATGATTTTCAATCTATGTTTAATTTTAAATGTTATAGAATATAAAGATTACCATGTTGCTTCATCTAAGACATTTTTGTTCAAAATGGTTGTCCGCAGAAAGAAACGGGATGTTGAAGAGGAGAGACACCGACAGAATGACATCCTTCTGGATCTATAGCCCGGAATGGTAGGGATTGGAACCGAGCAGTTTGTGATAGTAAGGGCTCAGCTAACGCAGGCAATAAATAGTGGTGGCATCCATGAAAGATAACCAATAGAGGTACCACAATGGAACATGACAGTAGTTGAACATTTTATGAGACAAAATCCTCCTAAATTCAATGGATCTTCTGACCCAATAGCAGCTGAAGGATAGATCAAAGCCCTTGAAAATATATTCAATGTTATGGGATGTTCAGAAAATCAAAAGGTAAGTCTTTCCATTTATCGTTTTGAAGAAGAAGCTGATCAGTGGTGGTCAATGGTAAGGAATATCAGGAGTAGAGAGGATTCTTATGCCTTAGAGTGGGATGAATTTAAAAGTATTTTCATTGAAAAATATTTCCCTAAGGTGGTGCCACATAAAATAGAGAAGCAATGCCTTGATTTGAAACAGAAGAAGGAAGATTCAGTAGTTGTGTATGAAGCGAACTTCACCCAACTGGCAAGGTATGCTCCAAATCTTATTCTGGATCCTCATAGAAAAATCAACCGCTTTTACTCAAGATTGAAGCCAAGGTATCAAAGGGTGTTGGCCTCCCGTGAATTCAAAAGTTATGAGAAACTTGTCCGATGTGTTGAGAGGGTAGAGATAGAGTTTTCTGATGATCATGTGCATTTTGGAAACAAAGAGAATAAGAGGTCCAGTTGGCAAGCAATGGGTAATAATCAACCAGATAAATCTGATGGTAAGAAAACCCAATTTCCAGTTTGTGAAAATTGTGGAAAGAAACACCCTGGGGAATGTCTTAGAAAAGCTGGGAAGTGTTTTAAATGTGGTAAGTTTGGACATATGGCCCAAGATTGTAACGAAAATGATCAAAAGACTAATCCTGATAAGTAGACCATAAAGTGTTTTAAATGTGGTGAGATGGGTCACTATGCAAATGTCTGCCCAAAGAGAGATTTGAATGATGCAAAGAAGCCAGAATACAAGTAGAAATGTGTAGTGAGATCCTTTGTGACTACATCAGCAGATGTCGGGCCATCCAATGAATTGTATCGGGTACTTTGTTTGTTCACTCATAATTTTCTAAAGTTTTGTTTGATACAGGGTATACACATTCCTTCATCTCTGGGAAATCTTCTAGTAAATTAGAAATATCACCTCAATAAATGAGACCTGAACTTGTTGTTAAAACACCAGGGGTAAATGTTATATAAAAGAGGAGCTATAAGAATATTTATATTGTGATCTGTAGAAAGACTTTAACTGAAAACCTTATTGTTTTACCCTTCGTCAAGTTTGATGTTATTCTGGGGATGGAAAAGATTTCTAATTATCATGCTAAGATTGACTGTAGAGCTAAAGAAGTTGTTTTTCAGAAAGTGTTTCAGTTTGTATACAAGAATGAACCCATAAAATTGATAACATATCAGGAAGCTAAGAAACTATTGATAGATGGAAATGAAATCTATCTTGCTCATATTGTTGAAAACAAGGGAACTATTAAAATAAATGATGTGTCAGTGGTCAATGAATACCTTGATGTTTTTTCTAACGAGTTACCTGGTGTCATACCAGATCGATAAGTGGAATTCACAATGGAGTTAGTTCCTAATGCTAAGCAAATTTCTAAAACCCATGTCGTATGTATCCAATAGAACTTCTTTCATTGAAAAAATATCTGCAGGATTTTCTTGACAAAGGCTTCTTTCATCCTAGAACTTCACCATGGGGAGCTCCTGTTTTGTTTGTTAAAAAAATATGGTTCCATGAGACTTTTCATTGATTATAGAGCTTTGAATAACATCACTATTAAAAAAGTTTCTTTTTCCTCATATCAATGATTTGTTTGATCAGCTCCTGGGAGCTCAGTACTTTTCCATGATTGACTTGAGATCTAGATACCATCAGCTGAAGGTGAAGGAGGATGACATCTCGAAAACAGCATTTCGTACTAGATTTTTTCCTTATGAATTTGTTGTTATGCCATTTTGATTAACTAATGCACCTGTTGTATTCATGAATCTTATGAATAAAGTATTTCATGAGTTCTTAGATAATTTTTTGGTTGTATTTATTGATGACAATCTGGTTTTTTATAAAACTAACTAGGAGCATGAAAAACATCTAAGGGTTGGTTTTAAAACTTTAAAAGAAAAGAAACTGTATGGAAAATTTAGCAAGTGTGCTTTTTGTTTGCAATAGATTTATTTTCTTGGGAACATTGTAAATAAAGATGGAATGATAGTTAATCCTTCCAAAACAAAATTAGTTGATGAATGGACAAGACCCACAAATGGTAAAGAGATTCATAGTTTTCTGGGCTTAACAGGTTATTATCGACAGTTTGTTAATAACTTTGCATGGTTATCTAGCCCGATAACTAATTTAACACGTAAAGGGGTTAAATCTATTTGGGTATATAAATGTGATTTTTGTTTTTAGGAATTGAAGAAGATATTGGTGAATGCTCTCGTTTTGGCCTTACCTTCCCGGAATGGTGAGTTTGTCGTCTACAGTGATGCTTCTTTGAAGGTACTTGGTTGGGTTTTGATACAGAATGATTAGGTAATTTCCTATTCTTTGAGACAACTTAAACCGCATGATCTAAATTATTCCACACATGATTTGGAATTGGGAGATGTGGTTTTTATTTGAAAATTTGGAGGCATCATCTATACGGAAATGCCAAATATATACTGACCATAAAAGTATAAAGTATATATTCACTCAGAAGGAATTAAACATGAGTCAGAGAAGAAGTCTAGAAATGATAAAGGATTATGACTGCATGATCAATTATCATCCTGGAAAACCAAAAAAAGTAGTGGATGCCTTAAGTCTGAAACATCATGCATCATTAACCATGTTACGTTTGGAACATGATCCCTTGATTAATGATTTAATGAATTTTGGCTTAGAAGTTTTTGGTGTAGGGAATACCTCTATTTTGTTTCAGGTTTCAGTGCAGTCTTCATTGTCTGATAGAATTATGAAAGCGCAGAAAAAAGACCGTGAGCTATAGAAAAAGGTAGAATTGGTTAAAATGAGTAAGTTTACATAATTTAATCTTGATAAAGATTGTGTTTTAAGATTTGGTAAAAGATTGTGTGTGCCTTGTGATTCTTAGTTGAAGAAAGAATTGTTGTGTGAAGCTCATAGTTCTCCATTTTCTGTTTATACTAGCAGTACTAAGATGTACAGAGACCTTCGGAAGTATTATTGGTTGGATGGAATGAAAAGAGATGTTGCTGATTTTACCATGAAATGTTTGATGTGTCAGCATGTTAAAGAAGAGCGGCAGTTTCCAAAGGGTATGCTTTAGCCTTTTCCAGTACCAGAGTGGAAATGGGAGAATGTATCAATGGAATTTGTGGTGGGACTACCAAAGACTTCTCAAGGTAACAGTGCAATTTGGGTTATTATTGATCGACTAACAAAGTCTTCACTTTTTATTTCTATTCGAGATATAATGACTTTGGAGAAGCTTTCTCGATTGAAACTCAAGGAGATTTTCAAGTTACATGGAGTTCCTCTTTCCATTGTATCTGACTGAGATCCCAGATTCACTTATAACTTTTGGAAGGGACATTAGAAGACATTGGGCACAGAGTTAAATTTTAGTACAGTTTTTCATCCTCAATCAGATGGGCAGTCAGAACAAACGATTCAAACTTTGGAGGATATGCTTTGAGCTAGTTTAGTGGACTATCAAGGAAGTTGGGATCAGCATCTTTATTTAGTTGAATTTTCTTATAATAATAGTTTTCATTACAGTATTCATATGGAACCTTTTGAGGCCTTGTATGGGTAGCAGTGTCGGACTCTAGTGTTTTGGGATGATGTCGGTGAAAGAAAGTTGATGGGGCCAGAATTAGTAGAAGACGTGGCTCAGAAAGGGAGGATGATCTAGAAGCACATGAGGACAGCTCAGAGCAGGTAGAAAAGTTATGCAGATAACATAATGAAAGACATCTCTTTCGAGGTAGGTGACCATGTTTTCCTAAAAATCTCTCCTTGGAAAAGTGTGATGTGTTTCGGTAAGAAAGGGAGGTTAAGTCCACAGTTCATCAGTCCTTTTGAAATCCTAGAGAAAGTTGGAACAGTTTCATACCATGTATCTTTGCCTACGAGTTTTTTTTAGGTACATAATGTTTTTCATTTTTCGATGTTGAGGAAGTATGTGCCAGATTCATCACATGTCTTGAGCCTAAAAGTAGTACAGTTGGAAGAGAACCTTTCTTATAAATAGAAACTTGTTCAGATTCTTGATCGAAGGGAACAGGTTTTGCGGAATAAGTTAATCCACCAGGTAAAGGTTTTGTGGATAAACCACATGGTTGAAGAAGAAACATGGGAGTCCTAAAATTCTATGAGGTAAAGGTACCCTCACTTGTTTAATAAGTAAATAAAATTGTGAGGACGCGATTTTCAGAATGTGGGTATAATTTAACACCCCAAGGTTTTCTAAAAATAAATTGAAATGAATGAAACTTCGTCTAAAGTAGATATTTATAACTAGAATTTAAAAATAACTTTACTACCACAGTGTTTTGAATTTCAAGAAACTATCATCTACAATTGTGTTCCGTGAGTTATTTGGAGTCTGATGAAACCAACTTGGTTTTTTGGGGAATAGTAACATAACCTTATGAATAGTAATATGAATAGTAATATGTCCCTAATGAATAGTAAATTTTATTATTATTTTATTTTACTAAGGCTATAAGATAATAACATCTTGGTTAATTTTTCATTGTGATAAAGAAGTAGTTGTACAATTAGAACTGTTAATTTTTGAATTAAGTATGCTTTTATTTAAAAATTAAATTAATTATATTTAGAAAATTATTTTTCAAAAATGGACTTCATTTTTGAATTCTACATTTCAAAAAATGGTTAGGGTAAATTTTTAGAATTTTTCTGAAATTCAAGAATTTTTTATGAATAGTAAAATATGATAAAATACGATAAATGCTAAATACTTGATTTATTGCATCATAGGTGATGCAACGATGATGTAAACCCACTTGTTTTGAAATCACATGCCATTATTACTATTTTGGGTTACATTAATTAAGATTATTCATATTCTTGAGCAAAAATATTATAATAATGATTAAAATAATGAAAAATACACTCTCTCTCCTCCACTATAAATACCACCCTCACTCCCCTCTTCCTACCACACCTCTCAAGCCTTGATCATTGTCTAATTTCTACATAATTCCCTCCCCAATCTTCTTCCCAATGTCCTAGAGCCGTTGTTCTCACCAAAAGACCAAAACCAAATCCCTTAAGGAGGATCTCAAGGAGAAGAGATCAAGAGGTAACCATCCTCATTTATTTTCATTCTTTTCTTTCATTTTATGTTATTCTCTTCCATTACCTTTGGATTATGATGATATATTTAATTAAATATCCCCCCTTTACTTCACACATTATTTATGAATTATGAGATATCCTCTTCCTCTCATCAAACTATTTTTATGAAATTTTAAGAGACGTCTTTAGGCTGCCGAATTTTCATGAGAAATTTATCAAGTTTTCTTTTATTTTAAGATTCCTTTCTTTTCTTCTTCTTACTCACATCCTCTTAAAAAAGAGGCATTAAAGTTATAGAATCTTGTATATTATTGATTCTCTCATGTTCATGGAAAATTCATCATCATTATTTTTCTCCTCCCCCACTGATTCTAGGAATTAAAATATTGTCTGTGATGTGTCGAATTACCG
Source organism: Viscum album (assembly GCA_963277665.1). Taxonomy (NCBI): domain Eukaryota; kingdom Viridiplantae; phylum Streptophyta; class Magnoliopsida; order Santalales; family Viscaceae; genus Viscum; species Viscum album. The sequence goes on from OY728154.1 coordinate 22,297,439, forward strand.
ACATCGTGGATGATGTGATTTCAAATTGCATTAATTCCTTCAAGTATGGTCATAAACCATTTTTATGATTTAACCAGGTTATAATATATGATTCATGACTCACCCAAGGTTCTGTAATTCTTTTGTACTCAGTTTTCTAATTTATAAGACAAAATGAGGTTGTTATTATCAAAGAACCACTAAAATGATCTAAACAAACATCATTAATGTTCTAACTTATGAATCATCCTCATGTAAGAATTAAAAATGATAAATGGAATAATATATGTTAATGGATATATGTAAATACTACTCAATTCCAATTCTAGAGTTTCACATCCAATATACAAGAATGTCCACCATGAACCAATCATAGAAATCATGTAAAGAATTCACCCAAAAACAGTGCAAGGGGAAAATACTAACAATTAAGGGTGAAATGATGTTATGAAATGATCATATAATATGTTATAAACATGAACATGCTTCTGTAAAATATTAATAATAGTATTTTAACCATTATAAAGGAGGTTTAAACAGTTTGAAAGTAAGACAAACTCGAGGTAAGGGAATTCTTAACCCGATTTCCATTCTTTGTGTTAACCTTATACTTCATTATTTATGTGATATTTAGATTGTTTGTGTGATGGGTTCTATTTATATTTTGTTTTATTATGTTTATTTACAGTATATATAAATACCCCATCCACTCTATTATGTTTCTCTTAAATTTTATGATATTTATAAGGGGCTTTTCTTTAAAAATCCTCTTTTTAAATTCGGTTTTATGAAATTCCAAAGCAATGTTTTTATGGAATTATTCATGTTTTATGATTATGTTTTGGTTATTGGGAATTATTTATGATGAAGGGTGGGACCTATATCTCCCTCCAATGCATTGGGTATGAGTAATTTGGAGGTCAGTCGTATGGTTACTCCAAGTGTAACTGCGATGGTTACACAAAGTAAGGTAGCTTTGAGGGTTACCAATTATAAGGTATCCAAGAATGGTTACAAGATTATGTAAGTAATTCCCTAATATAAATTTATGATTATATTTATTTTCTCATTTTTGTGTTGATCTTGTGTAAATCTCATGTTACACAAAGTAATTATATATGCGTGACAAGTATGTCTTTTGAAAATGCTTTCATACGTTACGAGTATTCATGGACTAATGTGATTGTTCCTTCTTTTCTATCCCTTACTGAGCTTTTGTGATCATCACAAGTTTTTAAATGATTTTTCACAGGTTAATAGATGTATAAGACAAGTAATTAATCCATGTTAAATGTTGAAGAATTGTCAAGGAGTCTTGTTTTGATTTTTAATGTTTTATATTTTGAAAAAAAAATGGAAACTATTTTTATGGTATCCACTCTCTAATAATGTGTAATGTTTTGAATTTATTGTCCTAATTCTATAAACCCTTAAACTTGAAAAGATCCTCAATGTAAAAGTAAGTGTCTTCTTGAATAAATTCAAGATTATGTATATAATAAGGCTAGGTCCTTATATCGAGGTACACCACATGTCATGGTAGAACATTAGGTAAGTCCTTCATCTCTTGAAAATATTTTGATTGATACTAAGTTAGAAGAATTGACCACTATGGTGAGGTAGATTTCTTTGGAACAAAAGACATCCCAGCCCCCTCCTTCAAGGCCATGTAGAATTTGAACTGAAACAGACCACCCTACTCACTGTTTCTTCCAGTTACAAGAGTCAGAGGATTGTGCAGCGGTATTCCCTGGGAGACCATATCAGTAATAATAACTTCCATATCCCTAAAAAAGTTTGATTCCTTTTCACTAGCATACAACCAAGGGTGGAAAGATCTATTAGACATGAGTTATACCTCTGTACAATAGAAAATACCCCCTTTCAACAACACTTCCAGCAGCCTCCACCTTACCAACCGGGTTTCCAACAACCCCAAAGGCGATTTGAAGCGCAATCATGAACAATTCAACAATAAGGGAATCCCCAAACCAAGGTCGATTCCTAAACTGATGACCTTTTGAAAAAACTTGTTCTTAATCAACAAAATTAGATTAATATTGAAGGTTTGGAGTTATGGGAGCTGAAGACACAGATGAGCCATATTTCCACCGCCCTCCATGAACTGGTAAGTAAGAAATCAGGAAATCTTCCTTCCCAACCCACTCCAAATCCCTAGGAGAATGTCAGTGCCATCACATTGAGAAGTGGGAAGAAAACAACTGGTACATCTACAACTATCATTCCTCTGGGACTCACCTCAACTCCAGATAATCCCCATTCATTACCAACTGATGAGAAATCCAAGGAGAAAGATAAAGGTAAGAAAAATATTGATGATGTTCCTCCTAAATGACTTCCATTTCCAAATAGAGTTGTACAAACAGAGAAGATGGCTGAAGTGGCGATGCAAAAAAAGATGTTTTGGACACATTCAAGCATGTGGAGCTCAACATCCCTCTACTTGAAGCCATCGAGAAAATCCAGAGGTAAGCAGAATTGTTAAAGTACCTTGTTAAGAATTGAAGAGGGGTCAAGGGAAACGAGAGGATCAATCTTGGAAGGAATGTTTCAGAACTCATTACACCAACTCTAGCAATGCCAACAAAGTGCAGGGATCCAAGGACATTCACCATCCCATGAACCATAGGGGAGTTTCACTTTTCTGATTCTCTTTGTGATTTAGGAGCTTCCATAAATGTAATTACTCACTCTGCATTATCTTATTTACAGGTTGGTGAGTTGAAACCGATAAGAGTAGTGGTGTAGTTGGTGAATAGGGCTACAGAATATCCAGTGGGAGTCCTTGAGGATGTACTTGTTCGAGTAAGATACATGATCTTCCTAGAATATTTCTACATACTTAACATGGAGGAAGATCAGGTAAGTTCTCATGCTCCCATTATCTTAGGGAGACCCCTCCTCAAAACTGCAAAAACTATCATAAATGTTAATGAGGGTACACTTTCCATGGAATTTGGAGATGAATTTGTGATATTTAATGTCATGAAATCCATGAAGTACCCCTTATAAGACCATTCTTCTTTTGTTATCTCACATTTTGAACCACCAAGTGAAAACCCCATGGATTTTAATTGTCCTATTCTTAGAGAGATAATGAGCATTGGTTCTAGTTTGATGTCTAAGAGTACTTCCACACCAGTTTATAATGCACAAAAATCTATTAGATTTGATTTTGAAATGGATTCATATTCTGATTTCAATCATGTGAAATCTGATTATGACTCAGTTGTTGAGTATACTAATGGATTTGATGTTTTATTATCTAATTGTGATTATTTATATTCTGATACTAATCCTCTTTATGCACATATTTCATTTTCTTCAATGTCTCCATCCATACACAACCCCCTACACTGGAACTCAAGTCATTTCCACCAAATCTCAAATACTCATACTTGTTGAGTGGTGAGAAATTACCTATTATTATTTCTAACAATCTCCCTTTTGAACATGAAGAAACAATTTTGAATCTTTTGAGGGAGAAAATTAAGGAAATCGGGTGGACTTTGGCTGACATATCAGGTATTAGCCCCTCCATTTTCAGGCATATGATTATTTTGGAGGACGGGGCTAAACCGGCTACGCAGCCACAAAGGAGACTCAATCCAACACTTTTTGAGGTTGTTAAAAAATATGTTGAAAATATTCTCGAGGAAAATATAATTTATCCCATTTCAGATTCCCAGTGCGTGAGTTCTATTCAGGTTGTTCTTAAGAAAAGTGGTGTTACTGTCGTTAAAAATGAGGAAGATGAGTTGGTTCCAATGAGGGTAAAACATAGTTGGCGTGTGTATACTGATTATAGGAATCTAAATCAGTCCACTCACAAGGACCATTTCCCCCTCCCATTTATTGATCAAATGCTTGAGATACTAGTTGGAAAAACACACTATTATTTCTTGGATGGATTTTCTACATATTTTTAGGTTCTTATTGCTCTCGATGATCAGGAGAAGACAACATTCACTTGTCCATTCAGTACGTTTGCGTACCGGAGGATGTCATTTGGACTTTGAAATTACCTAGGTACCTTCTAGAGATGCATGGGGAGTATTTTTCTGATTTTATTGAGAACTACATGGAGGTATTTATGGATGATTTAACAGTGTATGGATCCTCACTTGATGAATGTATAAGTATTTTGTGAAAGGTGTTTAATCGTTGTATTGAGAAGAATCTGGTCTTAAACATTGAAAAGTGAAATTTCATGGTAGATCATGGCATTGTATTAGGGCATGTAGTGTCAAAACATGATATAGAGGTTGATAGATCTAAGGTAGATATTATTTCATCCCTACCATATCCTTCATCTGTGTGTGATGTTAGATATTTTCTAGGGCATGTAGGATTTTATCGACACTTCATTAAAAAATTTAGTAAGATTTATCTTCCTATGTCAGGATTACTTCAAAAGGATTCTGATTTTGTGTTTGATGTTTCTTGAAGGAATTAATTTGATGAGCTAAAACTGTGTCTGACTACTCCACATATCATACAGCCTCCACTGTGGGAGCTTCCCTTTGAGCTTATGTGTGATGCCTCCAACTTCACTATTGGATCTATCTTATATAAGAGGGTTGAGGGACATTCGCATGTGATTGCCTATGCATCGAGGAAAATGGATTCAACCCAATCACACTACAAAACCACGAAAAATGATTTTCTTGCTATTATATTCTCTTTAGATAGATTTTGTTCATATTTATTGGGCTCTAAATTAGTTGTTTTTTCTAACCATGCAGCTCTAAGGTACCTCTTGAAGAAGAAAGACAAAAAGCCCAGACTTATCTGATGGATGTTCCATCTTCAAGAATTTGATATTGAGATTAAGGATAATAAGGGATCAGAAAACCTAGTGGCAGACCACATGAGTAAGCTTACTCACACACTAGAGGATGAAACCTTGGACCAGGTACCACTTCAAGATACTTTCCCTGATGATCATAATTATTCCATATCAGGTATGAATCCTTAGTATGCTGATTCAGTAAACTACCTTGTTATATATGAAATTCCTACAATTTTAAAGAAACATCAAGTCCAAAAATTAGAGATTGAGTCTGGATTTTATGTGTGGTATGACCCCTACCTATGAAGCATGTGTAGTGATCAAGATGTAAGGAGGTGTGCTCCTGATCATGAGTTTTTGTCTATTATGCAATTCTACCATACACTTGCTTTTTTTTGGACACTTTGGACCCCAACAGACTGTTAGGAAAGTCTTAAAATCTGGATTATATTGGCCTATTTTATTCCATGATTCCCATGTGTTTTGTAAGTCATGCTCTCATTTCCAACACACTGGGAACATTTCTAGGAGACATGAGATGCCCCAACAGCCCATACTAATCTGTGAGATTTTTTATGTGTGGGGAATTGATTTTATGGGTAATTTTCCTAGTTTATTTATTTTTTTGAATATTTTGGTTTCTATTGATTATGTGAGAAAATGGGTGGAATCTAAGGCCACCAGGACTGATGATTCTCATGTTGTTAAAGACATTTTCAAAGCACGGATTTTTTACAGGTTTGGAGTACATAAGGCCATCATCAGTGACCAAGGGACACACTTCTGCAATCGTAATTTTGCTTCCCTCCATAGGAATTATGGGGTGACACACAAAACATCAACAATATACCACCCCCAAACAACTGGTTAGGCTAAGGTTTCGAATAGGAGTTTAAACAAATTTTTGAGAAAACCATACAGCCAAATATGAAGGATTAGAGAAAGTGCTTGGATGATGCATTGTGGGATTATAAGAGAGCATACAAGACATTGATTGGTATATCCCCATTACATATTGTTTTTGGGAAAGTCTGTCATCTATCCGTGGAAGTTGAGAATTGGGCTTGTTGATCTATAAAGAAATGTAACATGGATTTGGACCAAGTTGGAATCTAAAGGAAGCTACAAATTCAAGATCTTGAGGAGATTCAATTGTCTTAATATGAGAGCTAAAGGCTCTACAAGGAAAGATAAAAATCATCTCATGACAAAATGATCCAAAAAATAGAATTTCAAGTTGGAGAGAAAGACTTTCTCTATAGTTCATGATAGAAGATGATGTCTGGTAAGCTGTATTTCAGGTGGTTAGGTCCATATGTTATGACTAATGTTTTTCCTTATGGTTCATTGTAGATCACACAAGATGCCATATGAAGGATCTTTACATTCAATTGGAAACATTTGAAGAAATACATAGAGGTAATTCCTACTGATGCAGTTGATTTCATCACACTGCATGACCCAATCATCACTTGAGCATATAAGGTTGTTCCTAACCATTTTACTTTTATATTATTTTTCCTATTTAGAAATTCTGTATTTCATGTGTATATATCATATCATGGGTTCACATTTAGGAAAATTTAATATTTTAAGTGTGGGGGAGGGGACCTTTTAGTTTAGTAATTTCAATTGTTTTCATGTTTTTCAATGATTTAAAAAAATTGTGTGTTTTTTCAAATTTTGTGTGTTTATTTTACAATTTTTTGTGTATTTTTGAAACTTTTAAGATTAAACGATTATCATCACCATTTTAAAATCCATATCAATAAGTGAAACAACTTATCCCATAAAACTAAGCTTAAATGAATGCTGAAAATGACTTTGTTTCAAGTTCAAATCTTTTGTAAATTCATGAAAAGTAGTCTAAATTTTTAATCTCATGCCACATATCACAGTCTTTATATTTGAAATCACTTTCACATGAGGCTTCTGAACCATTATTTTCATATTCTTTACATTTACCTCACTTCTTGATAGAACCAAACCATGATTGATTTAACCAGAATTTGATTTATTCCTGGAAAAACTTGAGGGTTCGAGGTACTTATGTTTTAAATGATTGAGGCATTTGTTTGGTATTAAATTCCCTATTTCATAAGAATCCTTTTCTATAATGGACTATCTTTAACATTTAATCCTCATATCCCTTAGAATCCATGAACATCCTGTTAGGTTAGCCACATTACAAGCCAATTTTCCTTATCCAACCAACTCTGGAAGTGAAAGTACATAATCTAGTTGAACTTAAGTGTGGGGGAAGATGTCTTCTGTTGTGCTTCCATATTTTTTTATACTTTGGGTGGAAAATTAGATTCTGATGAGATGTTTTTGCTGCTGGAAAAAAATAATTTTGTTGAAAGGTTTACCTTTTCTAGATCTTTCATGATAAGTGAAGTTCTGCCTTTCTAGAACTTCTAAAAAAGAAATTTGTGCCTGTCTGGAGCTTTCAGAAAAAACGTTTTTGGAGAATATTGAAATTTTTGTTTCTGAAATGATGAACGGTGTAAAAATTCCATGACTTTTCATCATGATGGAGCTGAATTTATGATAAGGGGAGTGAGGAGGAGACCATATTTTAGTGAAATTTAGATTAATGTAATTTTTCTTCAAAAAGATACAATCCCTCCTCATTCAGCCTCATAATTTTTCACATATAAATCCTACCAACCGAAACCCATATAAAAACTATAAAAAGTCCTCATGATAAACTTATGTCCTTGACTCACATCGGGTGGTGATGTTGAAATTTATCAGGCCTACGGTGACCCTTGTATGAGTTTGAATGAGAAATACATTACTAAAAAATTGACATTTGTGTGATAAGAGAAAATTCAAGTGAGGTAAGTGTTTTGTATGCATGGGAGGATAAATGAAGTGGAAATATATTGAATGATATAAATGGAGAACTTGAAATAATGTTTTTTTATGAGGCATGATATCTTTTATTTCTTGTTTTTTAATTGTTGGATCTCAAGTATATGTGATTTAAAATTTGTTTTGATTTGATATTGATGTTTACTTGTCACAATTTTTTGGAATACATGATATGAGGTTTTTCCCAGGAGTGCAAAAGGGTAAGTGTGGGGGAGTTGATAAAACAAATATTTTTTGAATATTTTATTGGTAATAAATGATATAATTTCTTCAAATTTTGGTAAATGTGTTAATTTAGGAAATATTTGGGATTATATCATTCATTTGAAAATTTATTGAAAATTCCAGTTTTACCCTTTAAACATTATTGTAAGATTTATTACATAAATATTTTGATATGTATTATTTATACATATAATTTTCTGAATATGTTCCTGACTTAATTGGATACAACTTTCATTTAGGAAATTAGAGCTAAATCATGCATTTTGTTGGCGCAAAGGGGCCATGAAATCAAAGTTGGGATTCACTCATCAGATTGGATATGGGTTCTGTATTTGGGCCATTACTTCTACATATGTGATTGGATTAGGCCAACTTTTTAGAGGATATCTAGGAATCAGTTTCTCACAATCATCCTATGGTAATAATAGTTTATTCATTCATTTTAGTGGTAAAATTGGTGGTGCAATTTGGATGAGAATATTTGACCTAGATTCCTCATTCACACTTGAAACCACATTGAACCTAGCCTCCCCACCACTCTATAAATTTGTTATTTTCTCTTTTGGAAGGGTTGGGACGTGAATAAGGATTTTTAGGGCAGAGGAAAAGTGTATCCACTCCAATTATACAACAACTTCAACAAGGGTATCTCTTGAAGCAAGGATCCCTTCGATGAAGCCTTCTTCTTCTTTGTGTTGTAATGCTTTTGTTTCTATAATAAACTTATGTGTTATTATTTTATTTATTCTCTTTTATTATTTTTTGTTCAAATATATTCTTCTCTTCATATTCCTAATTGGACTAGAATCAATAGTATAAACTAGATTGGGTTCTACCCTCTCTAAACCTTTGAAAATGCAAAATGTTTCTACGATGACTACACCGCCCATGGAAGCATAGTACTTTTTAGTAATTGATCTACCTCTAACATATTCATTAATTTATTTGGATTAAATTAGCTACTTTAATTTACATAATATGATCTATTAATTGAGTTTTTAATTTAAATGAAACTAATAAATTAATTGAATAATAAACACAAATCACACGAGGTCGATAATTTTGTGAATTGTGAGAACGTGAACTTAATTGGTAATTCAAAAACACATGGGATCAATTTGTAGTGTTAAAATATAATCCCTAAAGTAAATTAAATATAATTTATAGAGAGGATATGTTCCTTAATTTACCACTGACTATAATCTAACCTTCTAACATCAATCAAAGCAGGGTGCTGCTATTGAATGTTACGAAGTTAGCCTAGGGTTAAATTCACTTCATCTTGGTGGTAAAGTTAATTCTCATATAGTTTGGGATTTAACAAATTAAGGGAAAATGATTAAGTGTATATTAATTTAAATTATAATTGTTAATAAATTACTGAAGAGTTAGAGTTAGATTAATTACACTTTCTAAAAATAGTTTTCTAAAAAACATATTCTCACTGTGCTTTGTTAATCAACTTTCATTTAAAAATTTTAAAAAAATGCAATCTTATTCCAGCAAATTTATTCTAGTTTTATAAACGATAAAAAACCCCTCATCCTTTCACGTAGTGTTTTTATTCTATTTTGTTTATTTTTATAATACCTTTAAGAAGTTGTTTTAATTTACTTCCTCCTTTGCGAGATGACCTTGGTCAGCCATTCTACTACACCCAAGTACCCAAAAAATCACACTTAATTTGAGAGCGCCCACAATAACACCTTTCATAACCCATAACACATATCAAAAACTTACATCATTAGTTTTAGTCACTCAAGACCTCATAACACACCTCAAAATCATCCCAACACCCATATTGACCCTCCAAGAGATCTCTTCTATCCACCCAAACCAACCTTCCACTTTGATATTAAAATAAAACATCACCAAACAACACACATAACATTAATCATAATGAAACAACATACAAACATGGAAATCACAACCAAAGAACTCAAGAATCTCGCAATATTTCGAAAACTAGAAATTTCCCTCACAAGGACAAATAAACTAAAAAAAATCAACTAATTCCCTTCATCTCTTATTTAAAATATATTCAAACCCTTTTAAAAACACTTAGAAAAGGAACCACATGCCATATTAGTCACATTGGGTCATTTTCCAAAATCCTTTCAAATGTTATTTAGAAACCCCACTTGCATTTTTAAATACCATTTTAGAACAACTTTATCATATCACAACATTTCTTTTTAAATTTCATTTTATTCAAACCCTTTTTAAAACACGTTTTAAAAAGGAAACCTTTTTCTCCATGAAATACAACACACACCACCAAAAAAAATAAAGTGGTAAAATATGACTCTTTCAAACAAGGAAGCACAACCAAACCATTTTTAAAGATATATAGTAAATGTTGACTATTAGTACAATATGATACCATCCGATTTTATTAGTGAATTCAGACATTTCATACATAATATGTAGTAAATAATAATAATGGCATACTAATATAAAATTAATAAATTTTCTAAAAAATCAAATTAATTCATGGGTACCTACCTCAACTGATGATACATAAATCATCTCTAGTTTGTTTCAACCTCATATTACTCCACAAGCACATGTATTATCAATAAACACAAACAAATTAATAAATAAAACAATTAAAACTAAAAATTGAAAATGGGATGATCAATGATAAACTCACTGGGTGACTTAACATTGTTTAAACCATCATAAATTAGGTGTAGTCAACCCTTGATGCACACTCAAAACTATAACACCTAAAATCCAAAAATTATAACCCTAAATATATAGCCAATTTCACCCAAAAACTTCCAAAAATCCTATATAAACTCGGGGTGTTGCATACCTCAAAGGAAATGATGACCAATTTTTTTAATATATCCTATTTGAAAATCCTTCTCAATGCACACATAGAAACCACCATCTAGAATTATGACTCCACCAAGATCTAGTGTAATCATATTCCCAAAACCCTAATAGGAAAACAAAAACGTGAGGAATATGTGGGAGATAACAAGAAGAAAAAAGGGAGGAATCTTACTAAGCATCAAGGAAACAAAACACCCATGAATGGTCTAGATCAAAGGGGGTTCAAGGAAAATAAAATAAAGTGATTTATACCTCTCCTCTACTCCTATATCCGATAAGAATAAATCATTTGAGGATTCATAATTTTGAAACACCAAAAAATACCAAAACCCCATTTTTTTATAAAACTAAATAATATTTTATTCATGGAATGATAAGGAGGGTTTTGATGTGATTCTCCTCTGGGAAGATGAAAAACCCCTTAACTTTACATTATCATGATGTGAACCATAAAGGTTATGGTGTGATGCAACCTAGTTAGATACACCCTTTTGGTACCATCCGTTCATGGTGTGTCCTTCTCTTCATCACGATGTGATATCCCTCACTAAAGGCCTTCATGGTATGACCTGGACCTGCAGCCCAAAATCATAAAACAATTGTGAGCACCCTATCCCTACTCAAACACCTGGGAACATAAAAATCCAAAATTACTCAAAATTCATCTAAAAAATCCTCCTGATATATTCCAATTCTTTGGATTCCGATCTGAGTCCCAAATTTCTAAATGTCCCCTCCTCTAGAGCCAAAAATTCAAAATTTATTTGAATTTATCAACAAGTAACAATGAAGGTATTTGAAAACTATTCACCATAATTATTCTCATAATAAATATTTCATGCAATTCATTTATCCATCATACTCAACTTTCTTCAGTAATTAATTCATTGTTAACCATCTGTGTTTCATCTCAGAGTACTAAACGCGAATTTTCTATGAAACTCTATCAACTATTCCTGGATACACTATTTGTTCTCCAAAAAATCATTTTTTGATCTTTGAACCACCTCAACTTCATCCTAAATGATTCTCATTGTGTGTTTTACAACTACCCATATATAATTTCACATGTTAGTTCCATTGGATCATCCTCTAGAAGACCTGCCCAAAATGGATCATCCTTAACCATCTACACATCACTACATCACTGCACAACCAAATCATGATTCCTTTACACCTTAAGGAATTTAAAACCCATAATAAAACCCACATATAATCTTGAAGATGACATTCAATTTAATTCCATGATTGGATCCTTAGTTAACCCATCCAACCTTAATGATCTACCCATGAGTATTGAGGCACCATTGATCTGATTCACTCCTAGATTCCACCACATCCACAGCTCTGACCACCACAAGGGTCATACACCCATGAAATATTGATGTTCCCAACCATAAGATTATACTTATCATCACACCATTGAACCAAAAACCCACTATCTACTTCCCATACCTTGTCTTTCATGACATTTAATGATCGGAAGTGACCTCCTCCACTCATTCATGAGCGTCCAAGAAAAAATATGATTACCAAACACATAGATGGTGCTCAACCATGCATATCAACCCCAATACACTGATGTATTAACAAATAAGTAATCTTTAGTCTTTTATTTATCCCTAATATAAGGCTCCAAAAAACAATATCAATTTGGTCTAATGGTTCTCCCAACCATAGGAGTTAACTACAAAAACACACCATAAGTTGTTAAAACCATGAAATCATAAAATCATATATCAAATTCTTTAATCCTGGAACCTAAAAACTAAGATATGGACACCCAATACCAATAAACATATTTTTACATGATATAAACCTAATTGGATCTCCTATATCATTCATGACATACTTTTAAAACCCCTAATCAACCACCCTAGTCACTCCTGTTTAACTAATGGAAAATAACTGGACCTATTCTACATAACCACCAATCACTGTAACGACCTGAGATTTTGAATAAATTTTTTCCTAACTTTGTGTGTTATTTTAATTTTTCAACAAAACTATTTCATATAATAAAATGAGCATAATTAAAATGAGATTGTTGGGTTTCGACTGTTATATGACCATTGGTCAAAAAGACCGTTGGAAACTAAATGTTACAATTATTGTCTATAAATACAAGTGATCTTGATTAATTAATATAGAAAGAAGATTTGATGGCCCCATCCAGTAGTCTGAGGTCGATCGAAGCCCATCTGATGGAATTCAGGAAGGAGGTAGCACCTTTGGGCTTTGCTTTTGACCAAACCCAAGCTGAACTTCATCATGTGAAGCTGGAACGGAATCGCCTTCATGAAAAGTTCAAGCTAATATAAATCACTACTCGGGAAATGTTGGCTGAGCCACCCCAAGATTCTATCACCCTAGCACACATTACTCTTAGGTCTTATGCTGGTGTTATAAGAGGTTATGTAATGAGACTGTAACTGCCTTGTGTAATCCTTTCATTTAAATAAAGATTCTGATTTCTTCTTATGAAGTTTGTGAATTTTCAAATGTCCGGATAAATATAGTATGCATATTATTGATGAATTTTAGAGGGATATTTTTTAAAAATATTAATGTAAACCTTAAATAATTAATAATGTGTAATGATTTTAGAAAAATGGTCTTCTACAGTTATGTTCAGTAAGAAATTTAGAGTCTAACAAGACCAACTTAATTTTTGATGAATAGTAATTTATGAATAGTGATTTTATTCTTAGGATAAGTAATGTGACCAAATGGATTAGTAATATCGCTTAAAGAAAGTATTAATATAATTTATGCACCTTGATTAAGTAATGTGATTTAATAAAATAGGTAAATAACTGTTTCAGAAATTATTAGTCAAGTATTAGTTTTTTCTACTGAATAGTGATTTTTAATTAAAAATTAATTTTAAATTATTTAGAAAATTATTTTTATAAAATGGAGTACATTTTTTAATTTAGAGCATTGATATTAGGTTATGGTGATTTTTGGAGATTTTTCTGAAAAAAATTAATTTTCAGCGAATAGTGTTTTTATATAAAAATTAAATTAAAAATACTTAGAAAATTATTTTCATAAAATGGAGTTCATTTTTGAAATCATAGCATCGATATTTGGTTAAGGTGAAATTTTGGGATTTTTTCAGAAAAAGTTGAATTTTCAGTGAATAGTGAATTTTTAGTTTAAAGTTCCGGGTGTTTAATGATATAATTAAGGATGTAATAATTATGTAATAATTATGGTCGACTTATGAATAGTAATATAAGTTATTAGGTGTCCCAATTGTACAATACCATGGGCAAGCCCATGGTTTTTCCAATACCACCAATGAGGTGTCCTTTGGCCATTAATGCCTTGTCCCCTCACTTCCCCTATAAATACCAAGCCATTCTCTCATCCTTTCCATTCCAAAATTCTCCTCAACGATTTTCTGGTCTCATTACCTCCAAATTAGTCCTCCCAAGGTTTCCTCTAGCTCCCAAGGTCTCAAACTTCATGATTTTGATGTTACTCTTCAAGGTAAGGGATCCTACCTCTGTCCTTCATTTCAAGTACTCTCTTTTATGTAATTTCTTTTATGCTCCATGTTCATATGTTGGAGGATGTTATTTTATATTCACCTTAATGTAATTGTTATGTTCATATGATGATATACCCCCTATTTCTCTCATCAATTCATTTTAAGAATGTTTAAGTGGCGCCGTTAGGCTTCCGAATTTTTATAAGGGATCTTACCTCTCTCTTTCTTTTCATGTATTCTCCTTTATGTCATTTTTTTAAGCTCCATGTTCTTATTTTGGGGATACTATTTTATATTCATCCTATGTTTCTTTTCATTTTCATGTGATGAGATACCCCCTCTTTCTCTAATCAATTCATTTTAAGAATGTTTAAATGGTGTCGTTAGGCTGCCGAATTTTTGTAAGGGATCCTACCTCTCTCTTTCATTTCAAGTACTCTCTTTTATGTAATTTATTTTATGATCCATGTTCATATGTTGGAGGATGTTATTTTATATTCACCTTAATGTAGTTTTTATTTTCATATGATGAGATACCCCCTCTTTCTCTCATCAATTCATTTTAATAGTATTTAAGTGGCACCGTTAGGCTGCTGAATTTTTGTAAGGGATCCTACCTCTCTATTTCATTTCAAGTAATCTTTTGTATGTCATTTTATTTAAGCCCCATGTTCCTATGTTAGGGTATATTATTTTATATTCCTATTACTGCCATTTTCATGATCATATGATGAGATATCCCCTCTTACTCTCATCATTTGGTTTTATGAATGTTTAAGTGGCGTCGTTAGGCTGCCGAATTTTTGTAAGAGATTCTTCCACCCTACTCATTTTTTCCAGTTCTATTTTCATGTCATTTATTTCAAGTTACTTTTATTATGTTGGGTTATGACCTTATATATCTATCATACTATCCTTTTTATGTTAATATGATGAGAGACCTTTTTGATCTCATCAATTCATTTTTTGAAGTTTTAAGTGGCGTCGTTAGGATGCCGAATTTTTGTAAGAGATTCTTCCACCCTTCTCATTTTTCAAGTTTTATTTTCATGTCATTTCTTTCAAGTTACTTTTATTATTTTGGGGTATGATCTTATATATCTATAATACTGTCCTATTTATTTTCATATGATGAGATACCCAATTTTATCTCATCAATTCATTTTTTTGAAGTTTTAAGTGACGTTGTTAGGTTGGCGAATTTTCCTAAGAGAAATTTTATTTTTTTCTTCTTTTCAAGTTTTTCATTTCATATGGTATGTATTTAAAATTTCATTACCATGATATTATATCCTTTATATTCTATCCCTATAATGTTTTATGGATTTTTTATGAGTGGGTGAGCCGTGTCCCCTCTCTTTTCAATGTTTTCTAAAACCCTCTAACATAGTCGTTATGCTGCAGAATTTTCATCTCAAATTGTCTCTCTATTTGTCTTAAATTATTTTATTTTATTAAGTGAATACTCAATGGTCTTTCTTCTATAGGGGTATTCACATATATATCAAAATGTTCTATTTTAATTCTAGGATTTACACACATGAAACCCACTTTCCTTCTCTGTGGGTTTAAAGGGACATAAAGATCATGTCTTAAAAGCAGTTTTTAAAACGTTATGATTATGAAATGAAACCAATTTCTTTTATTATATAACGGTTATTAATGAAATTTTTGATGATGATATATGTGGCTCACATGATAATAAAGACAAATTAAGGGTGTGCCCTGATAGCGCTCCAATGCATTGGGTAAAGGCTTAATCTTTAGAGATGACCATTTTAACGATACCTTGGTGAATAACCTTGGTAATTATTTAATGACACCTTGGGGATAGAACATGGTGATACGTAAATGATTGTCTATGTTAAATGTTTTAGCCACATCTTCAAGTTATGAAACCAGTTATTTTTATTATGATATGCCTCGTGATCTCTTCATCATTCCTTAAAGTTATTTATCATGACTTTATTGATGTATCCCAAGTTCACATATAAAATGTTTATGTTTTTTCCCTTACTGGGCCTTCTACTCACCCTTTCCTTTGATGTATTCTCCCAGGTTATGAGATGTTGTAATGAACTTATGATGAACAAAGAAGAATCCTTTCAAGTATTTTAGAATAATGTTTTATGTCATCATGTATTTAGTTCCTGTTTTCCAAGACACTAAACCTTAAAGATCCTAGGTTTTGTAAAATGTAATGAAAAGTTATGTTATAAAAAGGTGGGATACAATAGTTGGTATCAAAGGATGGTTTAGTTATTTATGGAAATTAGGACATGAAAACATCAGGTAGAACCCTATAGAAAAGTTAAAATTTTGGAAATATTCCTGGTATTTTGGTGAGTATTGAGTAAGTGGTTTATCAAGAATATACATCCCTGTCTGGATATGAAAAGGTAGAGGTGTATCTAGAACAGATGTACATAGGGGTAAAACCTAAAAACACCGCTTTGAGCTAGACTCAAATGGGAACTGGTACACGACAACGAGCCTTGCTACACTCTTGGTTATGACACTTCCGAGAGATATGTTTGGTTAATCGCAAGCTTTTTATGAATCACTATGAAGGAATTATAGAAAAATGTAATTTTCTAAGCATGAAGTTTTAAGACATAAAATCCTTTTAGTTAAAATATTCATAAATGAAATAAGTTTCTCAAGAAGAATTTATTCTTTTAGAAAATTCCCCCATCATCTAAGAATACATTGACGTATTTCCTGAGGAGTTACTCAGAACTCCCCCATAAATAGAGGTATATTTCTCCATTGAACTCGTACCTAGATCTCATCTGATGTCAAAGACCCCGTATAGGATGGAAAATGTGGAGCTAGAGGAATTAGAGAAACAACTCCAAGATCTTTTGAAGAATGGGTTTATCCAACCAAGCGTGTCTCCCTATGTAACATCCCAAGTAAGTAATGAATAATAGTTATTTTATCTATGTTTATTAATAAATTAGATAGTGTTTTAGAGGCTTAAAATGAAAATAAATCCAATCTTAAGCATGGAATACACTTATATTTTTTAAAGGATTGTTTTACTGCCTTTTGATGGAAAACCATTTTTAAATTTATATTATGACAATTTTATAAGCTTTGTTTGTCAAAATAAACTTATTCTTTATGATGGGGACATCAAATTTTACTTTGTGTGAATTTTTGGTATTTTTCTGACAATGTTCATTTTTTTATGAATAGTGAAAAATATTGTATTTTACATCAAAACTGCTTTTTAATCTACTTTATTTATATGATTAGATTATCTTTTTAATTGGTTTTAATGTTAAATTAGAATATATATTTAACATTTAATCCAATGGTGGTCATTAGTATTAACTTCACTTTGTAATTGGGCATAAACTAATGCCAAACTTTTCATATATATTGTTTCAAAAAAAACCCGCTATTTATTTTGACAACGGGAATTATTTTTAAATCAATTATTTCAATTTCTGTGTTTGAAATTTGGTAAAACGGATTACATATTTGGAATCAGAAGTTACAAATTATGTAATCAATACTCTTTTGTTTTTGGACATTATGAATAGTAACGATGGTAATTATCTTTAATTATCTTGATTAATGAGTAATCAGGTAGTTAAGGATAATAAAATGATATCATAATAATACAAAAATACCACAACATGTGTCCTAAGGCTACTGGTTATCTCATGGCCGACCATGGGATGCCTTGTGCCAAACTTTGGGGGGCCATGGAATCTCTTTTGTGAGAAAGTGACTTTTTATCTTTTTATTTTTAAAGAATGTTAAATGTGACAAAGAATGTATCACCTAAGTAAAATATTTTTAACTTTGTCTAAATAAATGATCTTTTTGACTATAAATATTCATTAAAAATATAAAAAGATTTCCTACATCATGATATTTTTTTATAATTTTTAGACATTAAATTTATTAAATTCTTTATGACATCATGATGATGCAGCGATTACCTAATTAATAAAGGATTTAAATGAAATGAAATGATAATGTAACATATATGACCTACACATGTCCAAAACCTATTGGATGGGTGGATTTAGAACCCTTATCACCTTACCCTCGAATTATATCAATGTGGGACCTTTTGAATCTGAAAATCATTTTCAAATAAAGTAACATTTCTTTACTTTCCAAGAGTGCCCCTCCTCTCCTCTTATAAAAGGCCCCCACCTCTACCTCCTTACCCACACTCCCAAAGCCTTTGGCTCAGCCAACCCCTGCCCATCTTGTCTCTCCACATCCCTATCTTACTCCTTGAAGCCTCACTTTGGGTAGAAGTCTTCCCAAGGAATCCTTTGATCTCAAACCAAAGGGAGTTACCCGATTTTAAGGTAATGTCTTCACTTGAGTCCTTTTGTTTTATTTTTCTTCTCCAACCCCCTAAACTCTTTTTATTCATTTATTTTGTAACAAATCCAGTATCTTCAATATACTAGGATGTTGTTATAATAATTATTCGATCTACACTTACACACACCTACATATAATGGTTAAAGGACATGTTGTTTCCGTGGATGGTGAATTTATGCCTCCCGAAACGATGATTGTTCAACATTATTTTAACACCTTCAAAGGTGGCCATTAAGATGTCACTATATTTATATATGATATATAATATTTTTATGTTTTCCTTAAGCTTCTTTATTTTTAATTTTGGGCATACCTTTATGGTTTCCATTATGGGTAAACACGATATCTTCATTTAAGGAAGTGCGGACTACCGCCCCCTCAAAGTGATTTGATTCGTTAAATACCATATGTGGGACGTATAAAGGATGGAACTATGATATTATATATGATATTATACTTGAATTATAATATAAATTTATATCATTATGATTCCATTCTATAAAATACAAAATAGAAATGAAAGTAGCGTTCATGCGTACGTACGGCTTACCGTCTCCATGAACGGTGCATTTCATTTATTACCTCTAAATGATTATGTAATATTATAAATGCATGTATATACTGGATATATATGATATATAAATCATGATTATAATTCTGGATATAATGGATACATGAACAACTTGTAATTATAAAGGGTTTATTTTTTACTCAAGTACCAATGATCGTTAAAACGACCGTTATTAACTTAAATAATTACATAGTGTTAATGACATGGAAATAAGTGATATAAAAGGAATAATAAACTTGAAAAAGGTTCTTAAGAAAGTAAAATTAACTCAAGTTTATTATTCGGGACATTAAAGAACAATCGAGTCAAGTCAGACCCGAGGTATGGGACTTCGTCTCAATCTCCTTTCGTTGAGGAATATTTTGTTTTATACACAACCTTCTTTTATACGGTGTATAAACCCCTTTGACTTTTACGTTTATCCAAAAGGAATCTTTTTTACATGTAGTTTTTTACTAAATGACAAAAGGGAATGTTTTTGTCGTACGTATGCGGCGACAACGACTTCTCCACCGCCGTGACCGTTATTTGAGTTTCGGCTTCCTCTACAAGCCATACCTTTTTTTTAAAGAAAAATAAATAGCATGTTTTAATTTTATTTTATTTTGGTATTGAAAATGGTTTTCAAAATGTTTTTATATCAATGTGTTGTATTGATATCTTGTGATTGAAAGATGTAAATGATATGTTTCCTTTATGCATGTTTTATGTGATACGATTATGTTGAGGTTCTTGGGAATTATTATGAAGACGGGTGGTTCCGTGATAAACTAAGGGCGGGTGAGCCCGATATAGCTCTCCAATGCATTGGGTAAGGCGAATGAGTGAAACGTTAAGGTTTCTCTGAAGAGGTTTAGGGAATATACTGTGATGGGTATTCCAAACGTAACCAAAAGGGTTACTCCCTACGTAAGAATGTTATGAATGACTCAAGTTACCTTTATGTCTTATGATTTCTATTATTTATTCATGATTTTATGAGGTATGTTAAAGTGCTTGTGTTTTATGGGTAAAGTATGATTTCATTCTTATGTATATATGTACCCATGTTTCCTTTCCATATTTTTATATCCCTTACTGAGCTTTTTATGCTCATCCCAGGTTTTTTGAAATGTTTTTCACAGGTCAAGGGAAAGGTACATGATATGATGATAGTGTCAAGGAAGTGTCAAGAAAGAATCCATGTTTTATTTTAAATATGTTTCTATTGATGGGAAAGAAGAATAATATCTTTATGTAACCACTTTGTTTATATGTGGAATGTAATGCAAGTTTTATGATCTAATTCTCTAAAACTCTAAACCCGAAAAGATCCTCAATGTGTAATCTTGTAATAACTCAAGATTAAGTAAGGTTTAAGGCTAGGGCCTTATAGTTGGTATCAGAGGTCAGTTTAGATAACGTTAGGAGTTATAATTCTGTTAAACGATTATCCAAAAATATATTTTTTGAAATGATATATCATTTAAAGATTACCACGTTGCTTCACCTAAGGTATTTCAGTGTTTAGAATGGTTTTTCATTGAGGAAACAGATAAGATTTATTTGGGAAGGCATACTGAGGGAAATGAACTTCCAAATCAGCATACTAAGATGGTCAGAATCAGAATTGAGCAGTTTACTACAGTGATGGCTCAGTTGAATCATCTGATAAATGGTGGTTGTGTTCTTGATGATATTTTAGTGTTTTATAAATGTAAAGAGGAGCATGAAATTCATTTAAGGGTTATCTTAAAAACCTTAAAATAAAATAAACTATATGGCAAATTCAGCAAGTGTGAGTTTTGGTTACAACAAATTTCTTTCCTTGGTCACATTGTTTCAAAAGATGGCATAATTGTTGATCCTGCTAAAACAAAAGTTGTTGAAGAATGTCCAAGACCCACAAAAGTAACCGATATCCGTAGTTTTCTTGGTTTGGAAGGTTACTACCGAAGGTTTTTTGAAAACAAATCACGGTTATCTAGTCCAATTACTAAGCTAACTCGGAAGGGTGTTAAGTTTATCTGGACAAAAGAATGTGATGATTGTTTTCAGGAGTTGAAAAGAAGATTGGTGAATGCTCCAGTTTTGGCACTTCCTTCCAGTAATGGTGAGTTTGTTATATACAATGATGCTTCATTGAAGGGACTTGGTTGTGTCCTTATGCAAAATGATCAGGTAATTCTTTATGCTTCACGTCAGTTGAAAACTCATGAGGTAAATTACCCTACACGTGATTTGGAATTAGATGTTGTTGTTTCGCTTTAAAAATTTGGAGGCATCATTTGTATGGAGTAAAGTGTGAAATATATACTAATCAAAAAAGTTTAAAGTATATATTCACTCAGAAAGAGTTAAACATGAGACAGAGGAGATGGCTGGAATTAATCAAAGATTATGATTTTACAATTCATTACCATCTGGGAAAAGAAAATAAAGTGGTTGATGCTTTGAGTCAAAAAATTAATGATTCATTAGAAATGTTGCGTTTGGAACGTGATCCTTTGGTTAAGGATTTTATGAACTTTGGCATAGAAGTTGTTGGTGCAGGAAGTTCTTCTGTTTTGTTTCAGGTATCAGTGAGATCATCTCTATCAGATAGAATCAAGCAAGCACAGAAGCAAGAAAATGAGTTGCAGAAAAAGGTAGAGTTGGTTCAGAAGGGTAAGTTGCCTGAATTCAACATTGATAATGATTGTGTTTTGAGATTTGGGAAGAGATTGTGTGTTCCTTTTGATTCACAGTTGAAGAGAGAGTTGTTATGTGAAGCTCATAGTTCTCCGTTTTCAGTTCATCCTGGCAGTACTAAGATGTACAGAGATCTGTGGGAGTATTACTGGTGGGATGGAATGAAAAGAGATATTGCTGATTTTACTATGAAGTGTTTTACATGTCAACAGGTTAAAGCAGAGCGGCAGTTGCCGAAAGGGATGCTTCATCCTTTACTAGTTCCAAAGTGAAAATGGGAGAATATATCTATGGACTTTGTTGTGGGATTACCGAAGACATCTCGAGGTAATAATTCAATATGGGTTATTTTTGATCGCTTGACTAAATCTTCTCATTTCCTTGCTATACGAGATACTTTTTCCCTAGATCAACTTTCCCGTTTGTATCTTAAAGATATAGTCAGGTTACCTGGAGTTCCCCTCTCCATTGTATCTGATCATGATCCCAGGTTCACTTCTAACTTTTGGAAAAGGCCTTCAGAAGTCGTTGGGTACTGAATTAAATTTTAGTACAGCATTTCATCCTCAATCAGATGGGAAGTCAGAACGAACAATTCAGACCTTGGAGGATATGCTACGAGCTTGTTCGATGGATTATCAGGGAAGTTGGGACCAACATCTTTCTTTGGTTGAATTTTCATAGAATAACTATTTTCATTCCAGTATACAGATGGCACCATTTCAGGCATTATATGGGAAGCGGTGTCTAACTCCATCTTTCTGGGATGAAGTGGGTGAAAGGACGTTGATGGGACCAGAATTGGTAGAAGAGATGGCAGAAAAAGTTCAGCTGATTCAGAAACACATGAGAACAGCTCAGAGTATGCAGAAGAGTTATGCAGACAACAGGAGGAAGGATCTAACTTTTGAGGTAGGTGATCATGTTTTTCTCAGAGTCTCACCATGGAAAAGTGTGATGAGATTTGGTAAGAAAGGAAAGTTGAGTCCAAGGTTCATTGGACCATATGAAATTCTGGAGAGAGTTGGATCAGTTTCATACCGGGTGGCTTTACCTCCGATTTTATCTCAGGTACACAATGTTTTTCACGTTTCGATGTTGAGAAAATATATGCCAGATCCATCTCATGTTTTGAGTCCAGAGGTAGTTCAGCTGGAAGAGAACCTATCTTATGAGGAACAACCGGTCCAGATTCTTGACCACAGGGAGCAAGTGTTACAAAATAAGGTGATTAATCAGGTAAAGGTTTTGTGGAAAAACCACATGATGGAAGAGGCAACATGAGAATCTGAAAATGAAATGAGGGATAAGTACCCCCATTTATTCGATAAGTAAATAAATTACGGGGATGCAATTTTCTAAAGGGGGGAAGGATGTAACATCCCAAGTAAGTAATGAATAATAGATATTTTTATCTATGTCTATTAATGAATTAGATTGTGTTTTAGAGGCTTAAAATGAAAATAAATCCAATCTTAAGCATGGAATACACTAATATTTGTTATAGGATTGTTTTACTGCCTTTTGATGGAAAACAATTTTTAAATATATATTTTGAAACTTTTATAAGCTATGTTTGTCAAAATAAACTTATTATTTATGATTGGGACATCAAAATTTACTTTTTTGTGAATTTTTGGTATTTTTCTGACAATGTTCATTTTTTAAGAATAGTGAAAAATACTCTATTTTACATCAAAACTACTTTTTAATCTACTTTATTTATATGATTATATTATATTTTTAATTGGTTTTAAAGTTAAATTAGAATATATTTTTACCATTTAATCCAATGGTGTTCATTAGGATTAATTTCACTTTGGAATTGGGCATAAACTAATGCCAAACTTTTCATAGATATTGTTTCAAAAAAACCCGCTATTTGTTTTGACAACGGGAATTATTTTTAAATAAATTATTACAATTTCTGTGTTTTGTAATTTGGTAAAATGGATTACATATTTGGAATCAGAAGGTCCAAATTATGTAATCAATACTCTTTTGTTTTTGGACATTATGAATAGTAACGACGGTAATTATCTTTAAGTATTTTGATTAATGAGTAATCAGGTAGTTAAGGATAATAAAATGATATCATAATAATACAAAAAGACCACAACATGTGTCCTAAGGCTACTGGTTGTCTCATGGCCGACCATGGTATGCCTTGTGCAAAACTTGGGGGCCCCATGGAATCACTTTTGTGAGAAAGTGACTTTTTATCTTTTTATTTTTAAAGATTGTTAAATGTGACAAAGAATGTATCACCTAAGTAAAATAATTTTAATTTTGTCTAAATAAATTATCTTTTGGACTATAAATATTCATTAGAAATCTAAAACGATTTCCTACATCATGATATTTTTTTATAATTTTTAGACATTTAATTTATTAAATTATTTATGACATCATGATGATGCAGCGATTACCTCATTAATAAAGGATTTAAATAAAATGAAATTATAATGTAAAATATATGACCTACACATGTCCAAAATCTATTTCATGGGTGGATTTTGAACCCTTATCACCTTACCCTCTAATTATATCAATTTGGGACCTTTTGAATCCGAAAATCATTTTCAAATAAAGTAACATTTCTTTACTTTCCAAGAGTGCCCCTCCTCTCCTCTTATAAAAGGCCCCCACCTCTACCTCCTTACCCACACTCCCAAAGCCTTTGTCTCGGCCAACCCCTGCCCATTTTGTCTCTCCACATCCCTCTCTTACTCCTTGAAGCCTCACTTTGGGCAGAAGTCTTCCCAAGTAAGCCTTTGAGCTCAAACCAAAGGGAGTTACCCAATTTTAAGGTAATGTCTTCACTTGAGTCCTTTTGTTTTATTTTGCTTCTCCAACCCCCTAAACTCTTTTTATTCATTTCTTTTGTAACAACTCCAGTATCTTCAATATACTAGGATGTTTGTATAATAAGGATTCGAGCTACACTTACACACACCTACATCTAATGGTTAAAGGAAATACTGTTTCCGTGGATGGTGAATTTATGCCTCCCGAAACGATGATTGTTCAACATTCTTTTAACACCTTAAAAGGTGGCCATTAAGATGTCACTATATTTATATATGATATATAATATGTTTATGTTTTCCTTAAGCTTATGTATTTTTCATTTTGGGCATACCTTTATGGTTTCCATTATGGGTAAACGCGATATCTTCATTTAAGGAAGTGCGGAATACCTCCCCATCAAAGTGATTTGATTCGTTAAATACCATATGTGGGATGTATAAAGGATGGAACTATGATATTATATATGATTTTATACTGGAATTATAATATAACTTTATATAATTATGATTACATTCTATAAAATACGAAATATAAATGAAAGTAGCGTTCATGCGTACGTATGTCTTACCGTCTCCATGAACGGTGCATTTCATTTCTTACCTCTAAATGATTATGTAATATTATAAATGCATGTATATACTGGATATATATGATATATACATCATGATTATAATTCTTGATATAATGGATACATGAACAACTTGTAATTATAAAGGTTTTATTTTTGACTCAAGTACCAATGATCGTTAAAACGACCGTTATTAACTTAAATAATTACATAGTGTTCATGACATAGAAATAAGTGATATAAAAGGAATAATGAACTTGAAAAAGGTTCTTAAGAAAGTAGAAATTAACTCAAGTTTATTATTCAGGACATTAAAGAACGATCGAGTCAAGTCGGACTTGAGGTATGGGACTTCGTCTCAATCTCCTTTCATTGAGGCATATTTTGTTTTATACACAACCTTCTTTTATACGGTGTATAAACCCCTTTGATTTTTACGTTTATCCAAAAGGAATATTTTTTATATGTATAGTTTTACTAAAAGACAAAAGGGAATTTTTTTGTTGTATGTATGCAGTGACAATGACTTCTCTATCGTCGTGACCGTTATTTGAGTTTCGACTTTCGACTTCCTCTACAAGCCATACCTTTTTTTTAAAGAAAAATAAATACCATGTTTTAATTTTATTTTATTTTGGTATTGAAAATGGTTCTCAAAATTTTTTTATATCAATGTGTTGTATTGATATCTTGTGATTGAAAGGTGGAAATGTTATGTTTCCTTTATGCATGTTTTATGTGATATGATTATGTTGAGGTTCTTGGGCATTATTATGAAGACAGGTGGTTCCGTGATAAACTAAGGGTGGGTGAGCCCGATATAGCTCTCCAATGCATTGGGTAACGCGAAAGAGTGAAACGTTAAGGTTTCTCCGAAGAGATTTATGGAATATACTGTGATGGTTATTCCAAACGTAACCAAGAGGGTTACTCCCTACGTAAGAATGTTATGAATGCCTCAAGTTACCTTTATGTCTTTGATTTCTATGATTTATTCATGATTTGATGAGGTATGTTAGAGTGCTTATGTTTTATGGGTAAAGTATTATTTCATTCTTATGTATATATGTACCCATGTTTCCTTTCCATATTTTTATATCCCTTACTGATCTTTTTATGCTCATCCCAGGTTTTTTGAAATGTTTTTCACAGGTCAAGGGAAAGGTACATGATATGATGATAGTGTCAAGGAAGTGTCAAGAAAGAATCCATGTTTTATTTTAAATATGTTTTCATTGATGGGAAAGAAGAATAATATCTTTATGTAACCACTTTGTTTATATGTGGAATGTAATGAAAGTTTTATGATCTAATTCTCTAAAACTCTAAACCCGAAAAGATCCTCAATGTGTAATCTTGTAATAACTCAAGATTAAGTAAGGTTTAAGGCTGGGGCCTTATACCTTGGGGAGAACCAGTTCTATTTGTGAAGAAGAAGGATAGATCGATGCAGCTATGCATTGATTATAGAGAACTGAATGGGATCACAGTAAATCAAAAATACTCTCTTCCAATAATTGATGACTTATTTGACCAACTTTTTGGGACTCAATTCTTCTCTAAGATTGATCTTCGTTCTGGTTATCATCAATTCAGGGTGAAGAATGATGATATTCCAAAAACTGCCTTCCAATCAAGATATGGGCATTATGAGTTTGTTGTTATGCTCATCAGACTGACTAATACACCTGCGATTTTTATGGATCAAGAATAAGTTGATTTTGGAAACTTGTGTTTTATCCTTTGTATAGGAAAATGATTTGGTGATTAAATGATAAAGGTTATCTTGGACGATGTTTTCTCTTTTGGAGTATTATATGCCTAAGGAAAATAAAAATACTACAGGATTTTATTTGTGGTGGAATGGTTGAAATTTTTTATTTTATAAGAATCTATGTATTTATTGTGGACATATGGTGATTTGGGTTATTTCTAGAAAATGATTAACCTAGCATAGAGAATATGTGATTAGGTTAATTACAATTTAGTATGAGACTTTATGAGTAGTAGATGTTATTTAGAGATAAATGTTAAGATTTATTGTGGAAGACTAAGTGATTAAATCCTTCTAAGTTTTGGGTTTCAATATTATTTTGGATTATTTTGATGAATTTTAAGGATGAATGTGTATTGAATGGTCTTTCTTGAACTTTGGGTACTATTTGATGAATTTTGGAGATTAATAGTAGTTTTTTTATATAAAGAATTATCCTTTTTAGGGATTATATGATCTCGTACTAACCATTTTAGTTTTAGTTTATGTCTAAATACAATGGAAATATATAGTTCTCCTTTTTTGGATTATGTGATTCTCTAGAAGATGATTCTTGTGCTTTTGATGTGACCAGGTCTTTTTGATTGCTCATCATTTGGAGAAAATATTAGTTTTGGTAGAAACTTATTAAAAGATGAAACTCTACTTGAAGGTAAGTATATTTCCTTATGTTTTTATTATATTTAGTAAATTAATTCCTCAAAATTATGAAAAGGAACGTAAAACAAAAACGTTGTTGGTTTACATTTCCTACTGGGTAATCAAAGGCCATTTACACACATCTTAAGTTTGTGATTTTCTTATGGTTAACTTTCTCCTAATCATGTTTTCTATCACTCTCCATAAGAACATGAACCTTTGTTTTCTCTTCCATATCCATGTTTCCCTACATGGAATCCTAGTGTGGGTTAACTCAGGTGACCTTTGTAATTCACTTTCTTTCTTTTAACGTAATATTTTTACTAACTCTTTTTCCGATGTGGGACTTTCAACAAAATTTCCAAGCCCTATTTTTTTTAAATTGGAAGGACGCAATTTCTTAAGGGGGGAAGAATGTAAAGAACATAGATTTTGAATAAATTTATGTGTTATTTTTTTTCAACAAAACTATTTCATCTAATAAAAAGAGTATAATTAAAATGAGATCGTTCAGTTTCGACTATTATATGACCATTTGTCAATAAGACCGTTGGAAACTAAATGTTACAATTATTGTCTATAAATACAAGTGTTCTTGATTAATTAATATAGAAAGAAGATTTGGTGGCCCCATCCAGTAGTCTCGAGCCGATCGAATCCCATCTGACAGAACTCGGGAAGGAGGTAGCACCTTTGGGCTTTGCTCTGGACCAAACCCAATCTGAATTTCATCATGTGAGGCTGGAAGGAAATCGCATTCACGAGAAGTTCAAGCTGATATAAATCACTACTCGGGAAATGTTGGCCGAGCTGCCCCAAGATTCTATCACCCTAGCACACCTTACTCTTAGGTCCTATGCTAGTGTTATAAGAGGTTATGTAACAAGAACGTAACTGCCTTGTGTAATCCTTTCATTTAAATAAAAATTATGATTTCTTCTTATGGTAAAGTTTGTGAATTTTCAAATGTCTGGATAAATATAGTATGCATATTATTGATGTATTTTAGAAGGATTTTTTTTAAAAATATTTATGTAAACTTTAAATAATTAATAATGTGTAATGATTTTCAAAAAATGGTTTTCTATAGTTATGTTTAGTAAGAAATTTAGAGTCTAATGAAATCAACATAATTTTTGATGAATAGTAATTTATGAATAGTGATTTTACGCTTAGAATTAGTAATGTGACCAAATGGATTAGTAATCTCACTTAAAGAAGGTATTAATATAATTTAGGCACCTTTATTAAGTAATGTGATTCAATAAAATAGGTAAATAACTGTTTCAGAAATTATTACTCAAATATTAGTATTTTCTGGTGAATAGTGTTTTTTAATTAAAACCTGAATTAAAAATATTTAGAAAATTATTTTTATAAAATGGAGTTCATTTTTGAATTCAGAGCATCGATATTAGGTTATGGTGATTTTTGGGGATTTTTCTAAAAAAAATGAATTTTTAGTGAATAGTGTTTTTATATAAAAATTAAATTAAAAATTTTTTAAAAATTATTTTCATAAAATGGAGTTCATTTTTTAAATCGAAGCATCGATATCTGGTTAAGGTGAAATTTCATGATTTTTTCTAAAAAAGTTGAATTTTCGGTGAATAGTGAATTTTCAGATTAGAGTTTCTGGTGTTTAATGACATCATTAAGGATGTAATAATTATGTAGTAATTATGTTCGACTTATGAATAGTAATATAAGGTATGACGTGTCCCAAGTGGACAATACCATGGGAAAATACCATGGGCAAGCCCATGGTTTTTCCAATACCACCAATGAGGTGTCCCTTGGCCATTAATGTTGTGTCCCCTCACTTCCGCTATAAATACCAAGCCATTATCTCATCCTTTCCATTACAAAATCATCCTCAACAAAGTTCTGGTCTAATTACCTCTCAATGAGTCCTCCCAAGGTGACCTCAAGCCTCCCAAGGTCCCAAACATCAAGATTTCGAAGTTACTCTTCATGGTAAGGGATCCTACCTCTCTCCTTCATTTCAAGTACTCTCTTTTATGTAATTTCTTTTATGCTCAATGTTCATATGTTATAGGATGTTATTTTATATTCACCTTACTTTAATTTGTATTTTCATATGATTAGATACCCCCTCTTTCTCTCATCAATTCATTTTAAGAATATTTAAGTGGCCCCGTTAGGCTGCCGAATTTTTGTAAGGGATCCCACCTCTCTCTTTCTTTGCATGTATTCTCTTTTATGTCATTTATTTTAAGCTCCATGTTCTTATGTTGAGGATGTTATTTTATATTCATACTAATGTTCTTTTCATGTTCATATCATGAGATACCCCCTCTTTCTCTCATCAATTCATTTTAAGAATGTTTAAGTGGTGTCGTTAGGCTGCCCAATTTTTGTAAGGGATCCTACCTCTCTCCTTCATTTCAAGTACTCTCTTTTATGTAATTTCTTTTATGATAGATGTTCATATGTTTGAGTATGTTATTTTATATTCACCTTACTGTAATTTTTATGTTCATATGATGAGAGACCCCCTCTTTCTCTCATCAATTAATTTTAATAATGTTTAAGTGACGTCGTTAGGCTGCCGAATTTTTGTAAGGGATCCTACCTCTCTCTTTCTTTTCAAGTACTCTTTTGTATGTCATTTCATTTAAGCATCATGTTCCAATGTTGGGGTATGTTCTTTTATATTACTATTACTTACCTTTTCATGATCATATTATGAGAGATCCCCTCTTACTCTCATCATTTCGTTTTATGAATGTTTAAGTGGCGTCATTAGGCTGCCGAATTTTTGTAAGGGATTCTTCTACCCTTCTCATTTTTCAAGTCCTATTTTCATGTAATTTATTTAAAGTTACTTTTCTTATTTTGGGGTATGATATTCTATATATATCATACTGTCCTTTCTAAGTTCATATGTTTTGATACCCTATTTTATCTCATCAATTCATTTTTTGAAGTTTTAAGTAGCGTCATTAGGCTGCCGAATTTTTGTAAGGGGTTCTTCCACCCTTCTCATTTTTCAAGTTCTATTTTCATGTCATTTCTTTCAAGTTACTTTTCTTATGTTGAGTTATGATCTTCTATATCTATCATAATGTCCTATTTATGTTCATATGATGAGATACCCTATTTGATCTCATCAATTCATTTTTTTTAAGTTTTAAGTGATGTCGTTAGGCTGCTGAAGTTTCTTAAGAGAAATCTTATTTTTGTCTTCCTTTCATGTTTTTCATTTCATATTTTATTTCTTTAAAATTTCATTAGAAATTTATTATATCCTTTATATTATGTCCCTATACTATTTTCTGGATCGTTTATGAGTGGGTGACCCATGTCCCCTCTCTTTTCAATGTTTTATAAAACCCTGTAACATAGTCGTTATGCTGCAGAATTTTCGTCTCAAAATGTCTCTCTCTTTGTCTCAAATTATTTTATTTTATTAATTTAATACTCAATGATCATTATTATAAAGGGGTATTCACATATATATCAAAAGATTCTATTTTAATTCTGGTATTTACATACATGAAACCCACTTTCCTTCTTTGTGGGTTTAAAGGGATATAAAGATCATGTCTTAAAAGAAGATTTTAAAACATTATGATTTTGAAATGAAACCCATTTATTTTATGATATATGGGTTATTTATGAAATTTTTTATGATGATATATTTTGATAAAATGATAATAAAGACAAATTCAGGGTGCACCCTGATAGCGCTCCAGTGCATTGGGTAAAGACTTAATCTCTAGAGATGACCATTTTAACGATACCTTGGTGAATAACCTTGGTAAATGTTTAATGACACCTTGGGGATGGACCTTGGTGATACAGAAATGATTGTCTATGTTAAATTTTATATCCACATATTCAAGTTATGAAACAAGTTTTTTTTATTATGATATTCCTCATGATCTCTTCCTCAGGCATTAAAGTTATTTATCATGACTTTATTGATGTATCCCAAGTTCACATGTAAAATGTTTCTGTTGTTTCCCTTACTGGTCCTTCTGCTCTCCCTTTCCTTTGATGTATGCTCCCAGGTTATTAGATGTTGTAATGAACTTAGGATGAACAAATAAGAATCCTTTCAATTGTTTAAGAAGAATTTTTTATGTCATCATGTATTAAGTTCCTGGGTTCCAAGACACCAAACTTTAAAAATCCTCGGTTTTGTAAAATGTAATGAAAATTTATGTTATAAAAAGGTGGGATGCTATAATCACTTTTCACAGACACCCAACCAAATCAATTACAAACACAAAAAATTAACTTGGTGGTATTTAAAAAAAATACCTCACATAAACCAAGAAAACAATTTATCATTTAGGTCACTCTTGGCCAACAAGAGCTAAAAACCAAGAAATATGGTTTACACAGGTGCTCATTTCATATTTTAAATCCAACACAAAACAAAACTTTCCCATGTTTCCAAAACACCCATTAGAATCCAAGGGTTTTCATCCAAACCCGATATCACTAAAATTATTAGCATAACTAGTTCAATTTTTAAAAACTTCTACTAGTTTTAAAAACCCATTTTTAAAGCTATATTCAAAATCATTTGAAATCCAATTTTCAAAAACCATTACCCTAGGATATTATCAATACAAAAAAAATCTAACCCTTTTCAAAATCACCAGTCTTACAAGTTGTTTCAATTAAAACTAACATATTGAAACCAGTTACAAAAACCTTGTGTCACCACATGAGTTTTATTTCAAAATGTGTTTCACTTATAAAAATATAGTTTTTCTCAAAATCTAACCACCCCAAAAATCATTTTCCTATTTCGGATAAATAAGAAATCAAATAAACCCATCAAATCCAAATTAATCTAATAAATCCTTATTATATATTTAATAAATATTTTTTATGTTATAAGTTTATTTAATTAATAATGGATCTTATTAGGCATATTTTCAAACAAAACCGCCCATAGGCATGTGTATCATTCCCTAAGCGTGACACTATCATGATACATGAACAACTTACAGGATCTTGGATAAGACCTATGACTAATGTCAAGTCTCATTGATCCCTTGTCCGGCTTCTTAGTCCAATCCAACACATAACTTTTCCTAGAGTTCCTAGTCCCCATAGTGTACATCCTATAGAAAATTGGGTTTTTACAAATGTTATGTTTCCCATGAATGTGTTTGGTATCCCTCCCAAGTCTTGGAAACCTAACCCCACCTATAACTACCATACCCCATCTTAAAAAACACTTTGATGCAATTTTTTAATTCAATGGAATAGATCACTTGAGAGATGCTGAAGTGAGGACACTACAGGACATAAAAAATGTCTTCCCATGCACTAGATGATATAGACTAGTGGTGAGTGACTAACACATCCATGGGGATAATATTCCCTCAAAAATATATCATGAGGTTCAGGTCCTAATCTACCAAAAATTTGGCATGACCGTACAAGAGACATCCCAAAAACCTATAGACATGAAAATGGAAGCCAACAAGGCCCTAGTGGTCCATAATATAAATAAATATTATATTATATATGATGCATAAAACATAATAGAGTTATAGAAGATATATATGGAACCATTATATAAATAAATGGCATGCTAGCTAGTATACATGGTTATCAATAACTATAAAATAAAATACACAGGCATTTTTTCCTACTCACGTAATCCATATTTCAAAATACTCAGCCTCCAAATCTTGTTATACATGTACCATGTGTCTAGATCCAAGAATAAATTATTCCCTATGAGGAAAAAGAAGTTATAATAATGTACATTGGAACCCATGGCATGTATGTGGGTAGGAGTAAGTCTAGTGACCTAGTCGGGATACATATTTCCTCAACAATACTGAGTTTTATTATAACTAAGTGTATTTGAATTCAATATATCTATAATAAGTATATTCATTCTCCTGAAACAAATCCACCAAGAAAATTTATCACAAATTTCACACACAGGCACACATGTCAAGTTGTCATGTGCTAAGCAAGCCACCATGACACCTAGACCTACCTGATTCAGATACATGCTGGAAGGAAATGAGTCACCTCATACTACATATCTCGAACCACGCTGAGTGAATCTTGGTGGGGTGATACACTAGGTCTGACCCTTAATTAAATACTCAAGGTAGGGTGTCATACCAAATCCTGACTACTACATGAAGATGCAGGGTAAGATGTCCTCAAGTACCGACTCATATCTAAAGATAAATGGTAGGGTCTCCAGTAAAATTATGACCCATACCTTCTCAAAAAAGGGAGGTCACATTCCAAGTATCCTAATAATCCTTTCTCACTCAATGGATGGCACACACAAAGTACCATATCCAACCCTTATCAGTAAAGGGACAATTCACATCCCATCTCAAGCCATACCATATTACTCAAGGTTACCAAGACATTCACACAAAATGAGAATGCCAACTATAATATGGAAGCCATACCAACACCATCTCAATCATAGTGGGGCAAAGCCTTGGGATCCACTCCCACACTAGAATCTATTTCCTATCACAAATATATCATTAGGCACACACAAATAATAGAAAACATGGTATGCAGCCCATATCATATCTCACTGACATTTATCTAGGGCGCTAGTCACTTGAGACCTAAAATCATCCCACAAACTCATCCTAACACCCTTATCGACCCTGAAATAGGTCTATTACATCCACTCGAACTAACCCACCACCTTTATACTAAAATAAAACATCACCATCCCACACACATAACATGAATAATCATAAAACAACATACACACCAATAAATAACCACCAAGGAGATAAATAATAACTCAATCCTGGGAAAATATGTACTTTCCCCCAAAAGGTTAATTGGACCCAAAAAAAATCAACCAATATCCATCATATTGACCATAAATTCTAGTAAAACACTTTTTAAAAAACACTTAAAAACGAACCATGTGTCGTCTTACTCATTACAAGCCCTTTCCCAAAATTTTATCAAATCACTCTATTAAAAACTCCACTTACTTTTTGAAATACCATTTCAAAAACCATTTCAAATTACATTTTAGCCAAACACTTTTTAAAACACATTTTAGAAAGGAAACAAAATTCACTTGAATTCCAACACAGACCACTAAGAAATGCATAAATAGTTCCACTGGAACTCATTCGACCAAGGAATGACCCTCAAACAGAAATATGGTTCAATATAACTAGTAGTGTTTCATGGTACCATCCTAAGTTTTGGTAGAATTCATGCAAGTGACACATAATATATAGGTAGTAATAAAAATGATGGGGCATGAATATAAAATTACCAAATGGGTAAGAGACTCAAATAAATTCAACACCACCTACTACAAACAACTATCCAAAAATAATACCAAGCTCCCACTGACCTCCTTAGAGACCATATTCAAATATATCATCAATAAACACAAATTAAATAATAAATTAAACATTTAAAACCAAAAAAACCCCAAATGACATAATCAATTCCAAACTCATTTTTTGACCTTAGAATAGTAAAATCACTCGCAATGGAGTGAGTTCCAACTCAAATGTGAAACTAGATATAATGTATATAAAATACCTAAATTATAACCTTGAATCAATGTCTAATTTCACCCAACGAAATTAAAAACCCAAAATAAAATTGTGGGGAAACATACCATAAATAAAAATACAAATGGAAACTTAAATATCATATCTTGGTACATCCTCCCCATGTTGCATGTAAAAACCCCATGAATAAGATAATTCATCCATGCTCTGAGGGAATCATCTCCCTTAAACCCTAACCAGGGAACCAAAAATAATAGTAATAAAATAGAGAGGAAAATAATAATAAGGGGGGTCTTACCAAGAATCAATGAAATGAAACTCCCACAAATATTTTAGGTCAAAGGGAATATAAGGATATAAGGTGGAATGGGGTTTGGATTCCCCCTCTACTTAAGCATCAAAGAAGAAGAAATAATGATGCATTTTCTAATTTAAAAACCAATAAACATATCACCTCACTATTTTAAAAAAATAACAATGTTTCGGTCGTGAAATGACTAAGAGGGTCATTGTATGACCACATCCTAAGAAAAGATCCAACCCCTCAACCTGACATCATCACGACATATCCCTTTTGTGACATGGCATGATGGAACCCTGAAAGAACCACCCATTGAGGCACAACCCTTTTTAGTGTGGCCTTATATCTATCATGGCATCTTAACCCTCATGACATCTCTTCATGGTGCAACCTATGGGTCAGGTTGTGTCTTGGGTTTGGTGGCTAAAAACTATAAAGGTTCAGGGGCACACTGACCCCACTATGATCTTCACTAGATCACCAAAAACTCTCATCAAGCCTCAAAACACATCCAAAAACATCTTATTGAGATCTTTGAATGATTGGAATTTTGATCAATGTAACAAATATCCATTTTCCACCACTTTTAAACAAAAAATACAACCATCCTCAAAATTTATCAACCTATAATGACATGGGTCATTAGAAAATCTTTTATCAACTTATTAAATTAATTCCATATCACTTATTATACACATAATGTGTGATAAATCATCAAGATCATATGCTATAAAATTTTTCATCCATACATCAAAGTAAATGATTCATGTAATACATTAATAATAATATCTAGTCTAAGGATAAATAAACATGTTTACAAACAGGAATATCTAATGATATATAGAATATATGGAATTCATATTGGTGGGTTAATGGGATAAGAGAGATCCATTATATCCTATGAGTTATCAAGATAAGAAAAAAATAATTGATCCTTAAAACTAAATTAAAAATGAATTTCATAGCATAATTTGAAGGTCAAATCGATAAAGATAATGTTTATAAGATAACTTAATGTAATGATAATGGTTAAAACAAATAAAATGAATTTGAAAACTCTAATTGATAAAAGCATACCAAGCTTAGTATATCCAAGATCTTGTATTAGTGAAGTGAAAAAATGAGTTCATTCACCAAGTATTTATTATAATTGGTTCAAAGAAAACCTTTTTTGATGGAATTCAAACTTATCATCATCATTTATTTATTAAAAATGATAAAAAATAAGAAACGAAAGCGAGAAACTCAAAACCAGAAGACAAAACTAGGTTCCTAAAGTGGTGAAGACCGAGGGCATCCCCTCTTTCAAGATTATCCTCTTCGTGCTTAAAGAAATTCATGCTAGAAAAATTGGTGACACGGATACCAAGATCCTCCATGGATGTTATATATTCAGAAATCTTATTACTTTAACACCAGGTGTGAAGGACATGGGTATTGTTTTTGATAAGGTTCTTACATTTTATGACAATATAAAATATTGACCATGGTATAGTACATGTTCCCTTCAGGGAATTATGTAAGATAATAGTGTCTTTTACCAATATGATAGAGCAATATTTCCATACTGACATAAAATTAACCTATAAATCATGCCTTTGGATTCGGTGAGAAGGGAGTGATGCAACTGAAGTGTGTTGTAAAGGACAAGATGATCATTCCCCTGGAGTCCTGAACAACACCCCCCCCCCCCCCCCCCCCCCGGATCGCATTTCTACTAAGTAATAGGAACAATTCATGTTTAACTAGAGGCATGTAATATGAGGAATCCATCAGACCAAGTGGCCTTTAGAAAAATTTCTAAAGGATTGGATGGGAGAACTCTTCGCTTACATTGATCTTAATGTGGGATCATCAGGACAATTTTTAAGAGATCCAACCACATTGAGGAGAACATTATTTATTATGGGGATGATAGATTTCCCCAATGTAAGAACCCCTAGTGTCAGGACCTATTTCTCACATTCCATATACACCAATAGTCAGCATTCAACACTATTACTCTCTCTATATTCTCAATTCCCACGCCGCCCGCTCCGTGAAACCGCTGATCTAGAAAAGCTGCACCTAGGAGTTACTATGAGGATAAGGCAGTACTCTAAATGAATAATCTCTATATGGTTTGTGCATATACCCCTAAAAATGAATGATTTGAGCTGTATTCCTATTTGTTCATACAGAACAAGAACCTATACATAAATATAATTCCATGTCATTTAATATTATCATTAGTAGAAACCATGTGGTTCCAAATTCTCTATACTAGAAAATTAAAAAGTTTAGAAATCTTGTTGCACCACAAAACCTTGTTCCAAATTTCCATATAGTTCTGAGTGAAAGTTTCCCTTTGGAAGTCCCTCAAGGAGAATTTTATGGATGATGAATCAATGGAAACATATTTTTCGGGTTCAGAGTTCATGTATTTTAGGTTGAAAATACCTTGTCAATCCTTATCTAGGATAACCTTGATGAACTGAGGGTGCGTGCAAGCCTCCCTAAAAGAAATTCCTAGATTTGGGAATCTTAGGAAGAATATCCTTGATCCTACCTAGTCTTGATGCCAAAAAATAATGACACCTTTCCCCACAATCCACCGGGTGGGGAGTTTCCGGATCGAGGTGAGAGGAGAAATCATAGACCACATAGAAGATGCATGTTTGGTCCTCACCTCTTTCTCACCCCTAAAATTATTATCCATGGCCTTTCCCCATATAGTTATATCCTGTAAATCCACTCATGAAAGTTTTTCATGAATAAATTGGAGAGTGTTGGATAGATTCCTCATGTTGATGCCCCCTTCTTGAATAGGTTTTTCCATTCTAGTCATGAAACCCAATATAGTTTTCCTTCCAAAAGAGAATCCAAAATGAAGCCAGTAAAGATCATGTTAATGATTTTAATAACACCCTTCGGAGTTTTAATGGCTACAAGAGCATGTATGGGAATATCTGTAAGGATATTATTAATCAGAGAAATCATTCCTCCAAAAGATAAGTATTGGTTTTTCAATTCAATACACAGCCTATGATCCTGATCGCAATATGATCAAAAAAGTAACAATCTACCCAATGTTATGGGAGCCCCCAGATACACCATCAAAAATATTCCTCTCTATATATCGAGGTTGTTACATAGGGAGGTAGCCCGTCTATCTGAACATATAGTTGAGATATATAGGCTTCTCTACACCTTGTTGATGATCTATCCCCTTCAATGACAATACTCATCAAGGATCTTGATAAGGCCTCAAATCGATATCTTTTGGGAATTCACGAAAATTATTATGTCATCAATGAACATGATGTGGTAAATTAACATGGGGTTCAACCTGCTCTAGTAATGAAGGATATCTCCACAAAACATGATTTATTAATGATATGAGTGAGAACATATTGGGGAAGGATAAAAAAGCATGAGGAAAATGTATCTCCTTGTCTCTTCCTGTGAGTTACTTTGAAAAATCCATGATTCCTTCCAATAAAACAAACATCCAACCATGAGGAGCTAAAGAACCTAAAAATAAGATCAGAGACCCAATGGGAGAAAACCATACCTATTAGCACCTTGTTGATGAATATCCATTCGATCCAATCATATAAATTGTTCATATCGAGTTTGATTTCCATTTTTGACCTATGATCCTTGAGGTTGATATCTCTAACCACCTCTTGTGCCAGTAGGATAGCCCCTTGGAAATATTGACCCTTGACAAAACCATGTTATTCCTTAGAGACTCATTTATAAATATGGGTATATAACTTTCTATTAGTGATGGTAGCTATAATTTTATATGTAAAGTTTCACATAGTCACTAGCATATAATGTTTAAGATAGGAGGGATCCTTAATTTTGGGGATGGGAACTAAAGAAGTAGCATATTCAACACAAGGAAGCAGCCCACCCCAAAATAATTCTTGAATGGATTTGATCTTGGAACCCTTAACCACTCACCAAGACTCCCTATAGAAAGAGTCTGGAAAACTATCAAGACTCGGGGAACTCTCAGTTTCAAGACCCATCATGGACTCATGGATTTATTTTTCCTCCAAGACAGCTTCAAAGAGTTCATTATCTTGGCTAGAGAGAGTGTTGAGAATCACCTTCATGAACTTAGTATTTATTCTGGGTTACCCTTCAAGGAAATGAGGAATAAGGCCTGTAAGTATATCTTTGAAATAAGAGTGAGCCATATCACCAACAACAACTTAGTCATTTGAATATAAACCATCCTCCATCAGAATATTAGGTTTGACAAAATAACTTTTCTCTTTGATGCATGTATGAAAAAATCACCCATCAACATAGTCACTCAAACTCATACAATGGTAATATATATATATCAATGTAATTGGTTAATGGATTACAAAGCATATAAACCATAAATACACAATGTTCATGCATGAAGAAGAGGGTAAGATATAGAATAAATAATTTAATGCAAAAAAAACACAACATGGACTAATATAAAATAATATCTTCATGAAATAAGTATCCATTAATTACATATTTTGGAACTAAAAGAATCACCCCTACATGATATTCGTGAGGGAGTAAAAAACATTTCCATTAGTTATAGAAAAAATTTGATTAATTATTATGATGATGATGATCTTATATGAGATCCTAATATTAATTACAAGTGTGCAACAACCCCTTATATTTATAGACAAAATTCCACACTTTAAATCTATGTGTATCTCATTTTCCATATCCATCTATATCTCATAGCATCATCTCCTATCTTAAATTAAACACTAACTCTAAAAATATCCTTTAAGGCTATGTAAATTCACCCTTATATATTCTTAAAAATATCTGTTCAATAATCATAAAGAATTACAAATACTGAGTTTGGATTTTCTATAGATATATTATTTAAATAACATCTGTGTTGTTTATAGCGCAACCTGAATTTTTATCTCTTAACTTTCCAACTTATGATGATCTTAGAATAAATACATGCACCCATTCCACATCATTTATCATCCATATCTATTGTATCATTTGTTCCTTTTCATCAATTCTTCAATATCTCTCTTTATGATGCAAAAAATTCTCACCATGTAGACATTATTATTTATCATACTCACTCCATGGTGAAAGAATGTTCTTTATGTAATAGTAGTCCCAAACATGTGATAAAAATAACCTCATGAATATTAATACTTATATTATCTCTACCATAATTTATACATTGTGGAATAATCTCCTCAGACCATGGCATAACAATTTCATGGAAACTTAACCACCTTTTATGCATAAAGGATCCACGATGAAATATTATTGGTTTGTAGCATAAGGGTATTCTTATTCTATTCACTATAGATACATTTCTTGAGTAATAACACATAAATCATTCTTATGTAGGTGCCTCATAATGTTATGTGTATTTCATGGAAAATCATGTTCACATATTCAATCATGGGAAGCTTAAAATAATCTCACATAGTGACATATCCATATAGTTAATCATTCACAAGATATAGGATTTTAGAGTTAATATTATAAATTAATTTTTTAATATTGTGACACCCCTAGGTGGTACATTCATGGTAGTCTTTTTGTGTTTTCTATCCCCTTGAAGTTCAGGGTGTTCTGGGTTGAACTTTTTGGGTTTGGATGGGTTTTCCAATGGTTGTGTGGTATGTTTCATGGTTTGGATCCTTGTAGTAGAAATAATGAGACCAATATAGTGGTGGATAGATGGGATCAAACAGTTAACACATGGTTAAATAAATCATGTGAGATAAATCGTGTGGTCTGGGTGTTTAAGGTGGTGGAAAATGCATGGTATGTGCACAGTTTGGAATACTATGTGAGTTAACTGTGAAGCCTACCTCGGTACAAGTATTTTTTTCATTTTCCATTCTTTTTAATTTTGGATTCCATTTAAATCCACCTTTATTTGAACCTCTCAATCCAAACACCTCCCAAGGGGTTTTCTTCTCTTACCAAGATCCATTATGGTGATTCTAATATGGTAAATTGGTGTTTCTTCACCAAATTGAAGAGGTATGATCTTATGTTCTGTTCCTCTCTTGTTTTCTCTTATTTTCTTATTCTATACTAACCCTAATTCTCTTTTATGACCTATTGTATTAGTTAGGGTTTTTTTTATTTGGGGATTTTGGTTTGAAATGGATATGATCCATGTAAAGAGTCTTCTTCCAGTGCATTTTGTTGAAGCCAACATGATTCTTCTACTTATGGTAGGTTTTTATGATTTATTTCATTCTATTTAGGAGTTCCATGAATGATGTATACTTTAAAAGTGTTTTTGAGTTAAATATATAGTGTTTGTGTTATCTAGTTTAGATTTTCTAGTTATTTTCCATGATTGGGTGTATTTTTCCTTTATCAAAAATGGGTGAATTGCATTGTTCTATGGAACTGGGTTTTAGAAGGGTATTTTATGTATTCTTAATTCTTGATAAGGTTCGAAGGACGGTTTTCATAGAGAAATTAACTTATTATTTTGGTTTAAATACAAATTTATTTTTCAAAGTAGGTTTCAATTTTTTTCAATGGCTTTCCATGTTTCAAATGGTGGTGGGGTTTTATTAAGTGAAATTTAGTTTCAATTAGTTTATTTTTAATTACTAATAATAATGATTTATTTGGATTTTTTTAAATTCCAAATTTTCATAAAAAAAGTATTTCCAAATGCATATGATATAAATGAAGGAATTTTTGGAACTTGTGATGTGATATTGATTATGCCCTTGTTAATCCCCCTTTTATTGTTGATGATGTTTTGTTATCCACATAATGGATTATTTTTTATGTGATTCATGTTTTACTCATGAATTAAGACTCTTATTAATGGTAGTGTAGGATGTGGGATAGACATGATTATGGTGTAAGCCCTAGGTTCTTTTTTATTTCCAGTGGAAGATATTTCTTTCTCATAGCCCATCTCCTTTACTATTTTAGAGGGAAACTGGGGCGACTAAGTGGGAATTAGTGGGTTATTGTTGTGATAATTGAGGTTAAAAAATTTATAGTCCATTCAAGTTTTATTTAACACCTTTATAGGGTTATTTTTACTAAGGACACTACTTATAGTGATTAATTAAATGAATTTGTGACCATTGACCTTTCAGAAGTAGTTTCACCTATATGTGTCTTATGTTGTCCCATCCATCCTCATGGTGTTTCTTCATTCTATGTATCTGTTTTATTATTATTTTTTACATATTGGCATGTGTATTGTATACTACTTGTATTGATTCTCTTAATGTATTTATCCTATTATCGATTAGTCCTTTGTTAAATTGTTTTCTTCCATATTTTTATTCACATTCTTTATGAACTTTTTTGTTTTTTTTACATTATTATTTCTCTTGTTTCCATATTTACCATGTGTGTGATGTGTGTTGTATTTTAAAGGAAATGGGGAAAGTGGTTTTAAATGTTTTATTCCTATTGACATACATCTAAAAAATTTTAATCCATGTGTGAATTTATTTTCATAAGTGTAGCGCCTTTAAAGAGAAATGGTTAAAACATTTAAGTGGCGTGTTTTTAGGTAAAACATATTTATAGAATGTTTTATGATAGGGTATTTTGTGAAATTTAATGTTCCATGTTTTTTTTATTCCTAAATTATGTAAATGAAAAAAAGAACGCCTACTTTCCTACATTATTTCCAAACTAGATAACTTGGTTTCTTTTATAAAATGAACGAATTAGACTCATGGTGGTGTCCTACTAGATTTGGCTCACACCCAAAATACTCACATTGGTGGGTATTTATTACTCATGTCTTTTGAAAGTATCTTCAAGTCTTGGATTTCATGTTGGATCTAGTTTATCCTTCTTCAAGAATTGGTTGGTTACTAGGATCATGGTGGTGGAATGAGTGTCACATGGAGATAGTGATCATACCATCAATTTGTACAATCGATTATCTCAAGGTAGTTTTGAAATATTTGGTCATCTATTTTGTTTCTTTTGTCTTCCATTTTAGTTTTGTAACTATGTATTATTTGGTTAATTATTTATTTTTCCTTTGGATTGTATCTTTTTTCATAATGGTTAAGCCTTGTTTGGATGTTATGTTATGATTATTGAGGTTGAAACCAAACCCATTGGTTATTCTTGATACCCTTGATAGTTTTTGTCAGTCTAAGGGGATTGAGGATGCTCCTCAAGTATGTGGAAGGTTTTATTGGTAATCTAATAAATGGATGTCTCAGTTTGGTTTGTTACAAAATTATATGATAGGATATAGGTTATTGAAAAGCTTACTAGGTTCTTGAGACTTTATTATTATTTGGGGTTCAATGGTATAAAAGATTTATTACCATTGGGGCCTGGGTGGTAGGTTCAAATAACTACTTTTCCCACTCTTCCTTGAGTCGAATATTGAGTTTATATGGGTGGTTGGGAGTCTGATTTTATATTTTGGAGGTTGTGGTGGCATTTTTATGAGATTATTTGGTGTGGAGTGTTTTCACTTTGAGTTGTAGGAATACCCTATGATATATCTTAGGAAATTCATCATGTTAGAGTGACTTTGGAAGAAATATAGGGTTTCATGGTTAAGGAAAACAATCTATCAAACCATGTGTATCCTGTGCAACCCACTTTGCAAAACTTCTAGCAGTGCTTGTATGGTTTATAAATTGTTTGATAAACCATACATAGTGGAAAAAGTTTTGAAATTATGGTGTTTTATCCCATTTGATTCCTTTTTATCTTACTTTGGTTGATGGTGTTTGTTATGGATATTTGAGGGGAGTTTATTTAGTATAAATTTTTTCAAATTAATTTTTAAAATTAAGTTTTAAATTATTTAGTAGTTTATATTGTTTAAAAACAATTTTTGGGTGAGTTGAGGTGTTTTTTTTTTGAAATTTTTTTAAAATAAATGCATGTGATTTGAGAAAAAAAAGTGATTTTGGGGTGATTTTGGTTTCAAAATAATTTGGATGTGTGTTATGAAATATTTCTAAATATTTTCCATATAACTTTGAAAACATAGTTTTTGTGGCCTTTATTTGGTTTCATTAAGACTGTGTTTCCCTTTTGTGGAAATTTTGAGGTGGTCTTTTATTTCATTTTTGGTTTGGATTATTTTTAGTTATTCTATTTTCATTAAATTTAAAATTGGTTTTATTGATGTTTTGTTTTTTGATGTTTTAGAATGATTCCCCCAATAAAGGATTGGCATGTGAAGAGGGTAATGCCTCGATTTGTTGTCCTTTTGATCCAAGAGTTGTCAT
This sequence comes from Viscum album, assembly GCA_963277665.1. Taxonomy (NCBI): domain Eukaryota; kingdom Viridiplantae; phylum Streptophyta; class Magnoliopsida; order Santalales; family Viscaceae; genus Viscum; species Viscum album. The sequence continues at coordinate 22,342,113 of OY728154.1, forward strand.
TCCAATCTTTGAATCAACCCAAACTCATGAAGGAGGGGTGGTATAAGGCTCTTCTTAGCTCATGGATCATAAATGAGAGCTTTTGAACCATTTTCCTTCAGTCTTATATGGTGATCATGGATCCAATGAGGCAATAAAATGGCTATCCAACATTGAAGATATTTTCAACCAGGTATAAACTCTATAATCCTCTAGGGTGAGGTACACCATTAATTTTTTTATGGTTTTGGATAGGAGTGGTGGAAACTCTCTATTCATGCCAAATCATTTGATTATTTATCTTGGGAATACTTGAAGGTTTCCTTTATTTAGTGATTTTATCTTGAAGAAGTGATAGTTGAGAAGGGGGTGGACTTTTTAGTTTCCTCCAAGATGATCAATCAGTGAAAGACTAGATTGAGTTATTTTATAGCTTTGTGACTTTCTCTCTTGAGTTGTCTATGAAGAGGTGAAGAATAAGTAGTTTAATGTTTGAGTCCTTTGTTCGGATATATTTTCATGAGTGCTTTAGTATGTCCTAATGACCAATGTGAAATTATTTTATAAGGACATTTTTGTTGAGTAAATCTTAGAAGGGACACCTATGATGGGAGTCTGTAAATATGACTCAACTATTATGAAGGGGGTTCATGAAGGTGACATGGATAGGGAGACATATTATTATCCTATCATTCTTGTTCTAGAAAAGTGTAATTCGATTGTGTGTTTCTAATGTGGGAGGTCTGTTAAAATTCAACCATTTTTTATGTAGTTCCAATGACCAGTAATTGGTGTGTCTATCCTCATCACATTCAGAGGTTTGGTGATATGGTTAGGAATCAAAAGAATAAGTTTCATGACTATGTTGGTTCCTATTAGTGTTTTCTTACATGGGAGAGTTGTAATTTGAGCATTATTTATGAGTATCTTATTTTGTAATATTTCATTTTGGATTGGTGATTGTCCTATATTTTGTGTATTTGGTTACTTTATATCTAATGGATGAAAGGTATTTTGACCCAATTTTTATATATTTTTAGATTTTTTTACCTCATTGCTTTATGCTTTATCCCTTTCTTGGTGGGGCCATGGGTTTTTTCCTTTTCATTATTTTGGATATGGGAAGGACCATGGCTGCATGATTGGATACTTGGGGTGCTGTTTTATTTCTATTTGGTCTACAAATTCCACTGTTTTGTATGTATCTATCAGTTCTACCATGAGATTGTGTTCTAGGGAGTTGGATGAGAACACCCTCATATGTCGGTTGCAGCCCTTAGGTTAGAGTTGTGTCATTTACTAACAAGGCATGTGTCATGTTCTTATTCTTATTTATTTTTTGATGATTTGGGATTTGATGGACTCGTTTCTGATCCCTTAGGATGTTCAATTCCTTTGTTCCTATATGGTCTCATTTTGGTTAGCTTTGGCTGGTGTATCTTCAAGAGTTAATTTTGGAGGTTTCAGGAATGTTTTAGCTCAGTGTCATACTATTGTTCTATAGGAATAGTTTTATGGCTGATCAACCATTTTATATTAACTCAAAATTGTAGGGAGACTGATGTTTATTCATTTTCCCCTTAGGTATCTTGCTAAATCATGTTGTTTTTGGGTCTGGTGACCTTTTGGTTGTTCTCAAGGATGTGTAATCTTGTGGTTTTGTGATCTGGATATCATGGTTATTGAATTCATATTTCTTTGGAGATGATATTTATTTTTGGGTTGTTCATATCTAATGTTTGACCATTTTAGAGGAATTATAAATGGTGAATATATCTATACCAGTTCTCCATGTGTTTTCTCATCCTTATAGGGTGGCCCTTTGGGATGCCTCTGGTTGTGATGTGTCATCGTTTTCATCTGGTAACCTCAAACATTCTGAAGGTGGAGTTTCTTATTTATCATATGATCTAGTTTGTAATTTGGGATGCTCTTGGTATCAATGGTGGATATCTTAATGATAGTGATTTAAAATAATATTATAGAAGTGGCTATCCCAAAACCATCTATGGATGCCTCCTCACTATTTTTCATGGGGGAGTCTTCATCTTTGATTCTTAGTGAATATCCTAGTGGTTATTCTAATGGTATGGGTTGTTTTTTCTCATGTCATTGGTTTTTAGGTTTGAGGAGTTGGATAGTAATTTATTCTTCATAGAGAGGAGGTAGTCTTGGTATATTTACTTGTCCTAGGTTTTTGAGTACTTTATAGGGGAATAAAGTGGCATTATTGGGATCTTGTGATGCCCTAGGGTGTCACTTTCTTAGTATTATTTTTGTGTTTGTATTACCCCTTCAATTTGTGGTGTTTTGATATAAAACTTTGGGGTTTAGAGGGGTTTTCTAGGGATGCATAGTTAGGCACACCATTTATAGCCTTGTGGTATATATTTTTCACCATATATAGTGGTGTATAGAGGGGAACGTACATTCTTTGCATAGTTAAGGAAACTCTGTGAGAAAACTCGTGCATTATAGGGGTTTGAGGTAGTAGAAGACACATTTTCTACACAAAATTTTTAAAACTGTGTGAGTTAACCATGAATCCTACCAAGGTTGGGGTATTTTTTTATCTACCTTTTAATTGGTTATTCCACCCTAATCTACCCCCATTAAAACCTCTTCTCCCAAATGCTTCCCATTGGGGTTTCCCTCTCTTCCCAAGATCCTCTATGGTGATTCTAAGGTTGTTTCTTATTGATTCTTCACCAGGTACAAGTGGTATGATCTTCTCTTCTCTTCCTCTCTTGGTTTCTACTCTATTATTATTCTATCGAACCCTTGAAGTCTTTAATTGATGATTTTATTAGTTATGGATGTTTGGATTTGGAGATTTTGGTTCGAAATTGTTATGATCCATGGTAAGAGTCCCCATCTGGTGGATTTCATCAAAGGTGACATGAATCTAACACTTAAGGTAGTTTTTTCATATTTATTGTCGTTTATTTAATAGTTTCATTAATTATTGAGGATTTAAAAGTGTTTTTTAATTAAATATAATATATTTATGATAAATGTTTTGTATTTTTTAAATGTTTTCCATGATTGGGTGGGTTTTCCCTTTGGAAAAAATGGGTGAATTGATTTGTGCTATGGAACTTGGTTTTAAAGTTGTATTTTATGCACTCTTCATGTTTGATAAAATTAAAAGGAATGATTTCATATACAAATCCACTTATTATTTAGGCTTAAATACAATTGGAGTTTTTAAATTGGGTTTAACTTTTTGTGTTTAAAGGGTTTCCATGTGTCAAAGGGTGGATTGGTTTTATTAAACAAAATAGATTTTCCCTTGGGTTGTTTGTTTGTGATTAATTTTAAAAATTATTTCATTGGAGTTTTTTTAAATTCTAAATTTTTTTAAAAATGGATTTCCAAATGTATATGATATAAGTGAAGGCCTGGTTAGAAATTTTATGTGATGTTGAGTGTTCCCTTATTAAGCCACATTGTTTTGTTGATGATGTTTTTTATCCATATGATATATTATTTACTATGTGATTAATGTGTTTCTCATAAATTAGGGCTCTTATTAATGGTATTATGGGATTTGGGATAGAAATAATTATGGTGTTATCCTTAGGGGATTAATTATTATCATGGTATGATATTTTTTTCTTATTTTCCGCCTTCGTTGGAAATATATGGGGAAATTGGGGTAGCTAAGTGGGAAGTAACTGGGTATTGTTGGTCTAGTTGAGGTTTAGCACTAGATAGTCCCCCCTTGTTATATGTAACACTAGGTTAGGGGGATTTTCACCAAGGAAAATGCTTAGAGAAATTCAGTTGATGGACATGTGATCATTGACCAGCTATTAGTATGTCCACCTATATGTGTCTTGTGTTATCCTATTACTCCTCATGAAGTTTCCTCATGGTATGTATCTATGTTATTCCTTTTTGTATATATTTTCATGTGTATTGTTTACTTATTGTATGGATTTTCATGATGTGTTTATCCTCTTATAGCTTATTCATGTTATTAAATAGTTTTCTTTCATCTTCTTATTGAAATTCATTATGACCTTTTTGGTTATTTTGATATTATTATTTCCCTTATTTACCCTAATTTGGGTGTGTGAAATATTTTAAAGGAAAGGGGGTAAAGTGGTTTTCAAAGTGTAATTCTTGTTGGCATGCTTATGAACTCTTTTAAAACTTTTGTTGGTTTTTTTTCAAAAGTGTACCCCCTTTAAAGATAATTCATTATCACTTTGAAGTGGAATTATTTTGGGAAAAACATCTTAATATAATTTTTTATAATAGGGTGTTTTATGAAATATAATGTTCCAAGATTTTTTTATTTTAATATTATGTGAAGGAAAAAATAAAATCTATTTTTATACATTACTTCCAAACTAGAAAAATTATTTTCTTTTATAGAAGGATTCAATTGGACTCACGGTGGTATCCTACTAGATTCTGCTCACACCCTGCATACTCACATTGGTGGGAATGTTTTACTCATTTCTTATGAATGTTTCTTTAGGTATTGGATTTAAGTTTGGATATGGTGCCACCTTCTTTGGGAAGCATTTGGTTTCTAGGATCATGGTGGTCGAATGAGTTTCATGTGGAGATGGTGATTTTATATTCGATTTGGAAAAATGGTTAAATCGAGTTCTTTTTGGAATCTTTTTTCTTCCATTTTTTTCTTTAATATTCCATTATATTTTGTAACAATGTATTATTTGGTTAATTATTTAGTTTTCCTTTTTCTTATATCTTTTTTTCTCAATATTTTAGCCTTGATTAGATGTAATTTTTATCTTATTTTGGGTGAAACCATACCCAACTGTTATTTTCGATACCCTTGATTATTTTTATCATCCTTAGGGGATCAAGGATGCTCCTCAATTATATATAAGGACAAATTTGAAATCTAATGGATGGATGTCTTAGGTTGGTTGGTTAAAAAATTCTATCAACAGATATATTTTCTTGAAAAGGGTCATAGTTTAATAAAAAACATCTTTTTTATTTTGGGTTCAATGGTATAAAGGAGCTAGAATAGTTTGGACCCAGCTGGTAGGTTCAAGGAAGTGCTTGTACTACTCTTCCTTGAGTCGGATATTGAGTTTACATGGTTTTTTGGGAATATTATTATATATTTTTTAGGTTATTATGGAATACTTTTGAGATAATTTTGCTATGGAGTGCTATCACTTTGAGTTGTACGAATACCCTAAGAGAAGTCTTGGGAAATTCCTCATTTCAGAGTGAATTTAGAAGAAATATAAGGGGATCATGGTTAAGGAAAATGGTCTGTAAAACCATGCATATCTCATGAAACCTAATCTAGACAACTTCTAATAGCTATCACATGGTTGGTTCATGGTCTCACAAAAAATTTGGTTAAACCATGAACAGTTGGTGAAGTTTTGAAACTCTGTTGTTTTCAACCCTTTGGTGCTTTTGGGTACTTCTTCGGTTTATGCTGTTTTTATGTATATTTTAGTGGAATTTCTTGGTTGGAATGTTTTTCAAATAAATTTTTTAAACCATTTTTAAAATTATTTAGTAGTTTATCTTGTTTTAAAAACAGTCTTTTAGTGATTTGAGGTGTTTTTGTGAAATTTTTTTAACCTTAATGAATGCAATTTTTTTAAAGAAAGTGATTTTGTGGAGTTGTTGGTTTGAAAATACTTTGGATGTGTAGTATGAAATTTTTCCAAATATTTTTTGTAGAAATTTAAAAAAGGTGTTTTGTGACATTTTTTTGGTTTATTTGAGATTCGGTTTCCCTAGTGAGGAAGTTTTGAGGTCGTTTTGTAATTTTTGTTTAGTTTCAATTTTTTGTAGTTGTTCTATTTTTGTTTAATTTCAAAGTGGTTTGACATAACTTTTGTTTTGTGATGTTTTAGAATGATTCTGCCAGGAAAGGATTGGAAAGTCAATAGTGGAATTCCTCAGGCATCTATCTTAGTGATCTAGGGTTTTTCCTTCTGATCTCTAACTCTTCTGAAAATTGTGATAGAGTGGTATTTCCATGCTCTACTCGGCTCATGGATCATACACAAGAGTTATTGAACCATTTTCCTCTAGTATTTTATTATTATCATGGATCCTAGGAGGTAATTTAAGGGGTATCCAAGTTTGGAGATATTTTCCACTGGCTACAGACTCTACAAGTCTCTAGGTTGAGGTGCACCATTCATTTGTTTGATGGTTTGGGTTAGGAGTCATGGAGACTCTTTATTAATGCCTAACTATTCAAGGATTTATCTTAGGAATACCTCAATATTTAATTCATTTAGTGATTTTATCCAAAAGATATGAGATCTAATAAGGTAATGGAGTTGTTGGGTATCCTCCAAGGAGATAAATCAGTGAGAGACTATGTTGATTGATTCACTGGCTTGGTTCCCTTCTCTCTATAATTGTCTATTGAAGAGGTTGAGAACACATGGCTCTTTGTTTAAGGCCTTTATCCATATCTGTTTTCATCAGTGATTTAGTCTAGACTGATTACCTATCTGAAATCATTTTATATGGTCATTTTTATTGATTTAATCTTTCCAAGGAAACCTGTCATTGAATTTGGTAAAGAAGATCCAACTAGCGAGAAGGGGAAGAAGGAAGGTGACAATTATAGAGATCCATATTGTTATCCTATCATTCATATTATAAAAACGTAGAAGTTATTTCTATGTTTCTAGTGTGGGAGGTATGGTCATGTTCTACCCTCCTTGATGTCACCTCTAAAGACTAGTGATCATTGTGGATATCCTTATCACATTCATATGTTTAGTGAGACAGTCAGGAATCAAAAGAATAAGTCTTGGACCTAGCTTGTTTCCTACTAGTGTTCATCATTTTTTCTTCCAAGGGAGAGTTGGAAGTTGAAAATTGCTTTGATAGGATCCTCTTTTTTAATATTTTGTTTTTGTCTTGGATATTTTCCCATATTTTTTGTATTCATCTCCTTTGTGAATAATTGATGAAATGGATTTTGACCCTATTTGTGTATATTTTGATATGCTTGTGCCTTATTGCATGATTCTTGTTTTCCTTTATTATTTTGTCCATGGTATATTTCCCTTTCATTTTTTTAGACATGGGAAGGACCTAGGGTGCATGCTTGGATGCTTGGGGTGTTGTTTTGTATATATTTGGGTTGCGGATACCACCATGTTGTATGTATCTATCGAAATTACAATGAGATAGTGTTACAGGGAGTTTTATGTGAACACCCTCATATTTTGGTTGTGGACCTTAGGTTAGAGCCTTATTTTTTAATAATGAGATAGGTCTTATGTTCTTACACTTCTTGGTTTTCAAACACTTTGGGTTTTGGTGGTCTACTTTGTAATCCTTTCATATGTTTAGTGGTTTTGTTTATATATATTCTCAGTTTTTTTAGATAATGATAGTGGATATTCACAAGTTCCTTTTAGAGATTTTGGGAATGTGATTTATTGGTTTCATCCTCTTGTTCTTTTGGAATTGTTTGATGATTGATACATCATTTTCTATTAACTTAAAATTTTGGGGAGACCAATGTATAGTCTTTATTCCCTTAGGACTCTTATTCAACCGGGATGTTTATTAGATCTAGTGACTTTTTGCTTGTTCTCAAGGATGTGGACTATTTTGGTTTCATGAGCTGGTTACCATGGTTAGTGAAGTCGTATTTATTTGGAGATTCACTGCCTTTTTGGGGTGTGCATATCTAATTTTTCACCATTTTAGAGTAATTCTAAATGGTCAAGAGATTTATACCAGGTCACCATGTGTTTTATCATTATTGTAGTGTAAACCTTTGGGAAGCCTTTGGTCGGGATGTACCATCATTTTGTTATGGTAACATTGAACATTCAAAATATGGTGTTTCTTCTTTGTACTATGATCAATTTGGAAATTTAGTAGGCTCTTAGAAGTAGTGTTGGATATATTCATGATCCCAGTTTCAAAGAACATCATAGGATTGGATATCCCAATTCCATCACTTATTTACTCCTCACAACCATTTAGGTGATATTCTTCCTCTTAGGACTCCTAGTGTGTCTCCTAGTGGTCTTTCTGAGAATATGGGTTGTTTGTGCCACATATATTAGGTTTTGAGGTTTAAGGAGTCAGTAATAATTGATTCCTCATAGAAAAAATTTATTATTTGTATATCTATTTTCCTTTATATTTTGAGGACTTTATGGGAGGAAAGTGGCATAGTGGGGATTTTTTCACACCTCAGGGTGTCACTTTCTCAGTAGTGTTTTTATGCTTGTTTTCCCCTTTGATTTCACGGTGTTTCATGTCAAAATTTCTATTTTTGGAGGGGGGTTTTATGGGGTACACTATTAGGTGCATAGTTTAAAGTCTTGTAGTAGAAATCATTCACCTTGTGTAGTGATGGATAAAGGGTAGTTCATGGAATTCCCATAATTAAGGAAACTATGTGAGAGAAACCATGCATCCTGGGGGTTTGAGGCAATGACATATGAACTATTTGCACATGGTTTGGTAAACTGGGTGAGTTAACCATGTGACCTACCCTGGTTGTGTTATTTTTTTCATTTTTTATTATTTTTAATTGAGTATTATACTCTAATCCACCCATATTTGAACTGATTTACCCAAATTTCTCCCATTGGGTTTTCCTCACTTCACAAGCTCCAGCATAGTGATTCTAAGGTGTTTTATTAGTGATTCTTCTCCCGATTCAAGAGGTATAATATTATCTTTTGTTTATATCTTTGTTACTCCTATTTTCCTCTTCTCCACTAACACTAGTGATCCTGTATGGATGATTCTTTTGTTAGGGGTGTTTTTATTTGTGGATTTTGGTTTAAAATAGTTATGATCCATGGTAAGTGTCCTCTTCCAGTGGATTTCACCAAAGGTGGAATGATTAAGGCATTTGAGGTAGGTGTTTCCAATTCATTACCTTTTATTTAAGATTTTGATGAATTATTGAGTTAAATCTCGGTTTTTTATTATATGTTGTTTGTTTTTTCTAAATGGTTTATATGATCTAGTGGGTTATTCCTTTGGAAAAATGGGTGAATTTCATTATTCTTTTAAACTTGGTTTTAAAGGAATATTTTATGAATTATTCATGTTTGATAAAATTCCAATTAATTTTTTCATATATAAATTCATTTTATATTTACGTTTAAATCCAAATGGAGTTTTCAAAGTGGGTTTTCTTTTTTATTTTTAAAGGGTTTCCATGTTTCAAAGGGTGGTGTGGCTTTATTAAGTGAAATAAAGTTTCTATTGGGTTTTTTGTTTTTGATTGTTGATAATAATTATTTCTTTGTAGTTTTGTTTTAATTCAAAATGGTTTTAAAAATGTATTACCAAATGTATATGATATAAGTGAGGGATCGGTTGGCACTTGTAATGTGAGGTTTAATATTCCCTTATTGAGCCCCACTTACGTTGTTAGTGATGTTGTGTTATCCATATGATGGATTCTTTTTTATTTTATTCATATTGTTATGATGAATTGGGGATCTTATAAAGGGTGGTTTGGGAGGTGGGATAGACATTATTGTGGTGTTATACCTAGGGGATTTGTTATTTCCTTGGAATTATATTCTTTTCTCATGGACCACCTCTGTTATTATTTTATGGGGAAACCATGTCTGCTAAGTGGGAAATAGTGGGGAATTGTTGGGATAATTGAGTTTTAGAACTTTCTAGTCCTCCTAGTTGTTTGTAACACATATATAGAGATATTTTCACTAGGGAGACTACTAAGAGTGATTCGGTTGATAGATGTGTGATGATTAACTTGTTGACAGTTGGTCCACCTATAGGTGTCTTGTGTTTTCCCAATAGTTCTCATGGTTTTTTACCATGATATGCATATATTTTATGAATTTTATGTATATATTGTCATGTTTATTTTTTAGTGCATATATGAATTTTCTTAACATGTTGATCCTCTTAAGGATTAGTCATTTTGTTGACATGTTTTATTCCATCTTCTAATTAACATTCTTTATGACCTTTTTGGTTATATTGACATCATTCTTTCCTTTATTTCTATATTTACCATGAGGTGTGTGTGGGTGTATTTTTTTAAAGTAAAAAGGGGAAGTTATTTTCTAAGTGTAATTCTTATTGGAAATCTTATAAAAAAATTTAAACCATGTTTGGTTTTATTTTTTAAATTGTGACACATTTAAATAAAAATGGTTATCACATTGAAGTGGCATGTTTTTTTAGTGGAACCTATTTGTTAAATGTTTTATAATATGGTTTTTTGTGAATTTGAATGTTTCATGCTAGGTTAATTCAAATATTATGTAAATAAAAAATAAGAACTATTTAAATACATTATTTACAAACTACGGAACTTAGTTTGTTTTATAAAATAAATGAATCAGACTCATGGTGGTATCATACTAGCTTCAGTTCGCACCATATAAACTCATGTTTGGGGGTATGTAGTCATCATGTCCTGTGTAGGTTTCTTTAGGTAATTTATTTTATGTTAAATTTTTTATCGTCTTCTTTGGGAAGTGATTGGTTGGTGGGATCACGGTAGTGGGATAAGTTTCATATAATCATAGTGATCAGACCTTTAATTTGTACAACCAGTTGGATCGAGTTAGTTTTGGCCACTTTAGTCTTATATTTTGTTTATTTTAGCTTGTATTATAGTTTTTTAAATCTATATTAATTGGTTAATTATTAATTTATCCTTTTTCTTTTATATTTTTTTCATTAATAGATAATCCTTGTTTAGATTTTATGTTTAGATTCTTCAGGGTAAAACTATCCCCAATGGTTATGTTTGATACCCTTGATGATTTTCATCAGCCTAGGGGGATTAGGATGTTCCTTGGGTGTCGGGAGGGAAAAATCTAGAATCATATGGATGGATGTCTTAAGTTGGTTCGTTACAAACATCCTACTAGAAATGGTGTAGGTATATTTAAGCACAGGTTGACCCTTCATTTTAATTTCATACATCATTTGAAGCTTGTAATTTTTCCTTACATTAGGTTTAAATTCCCCCATCATTCCTTACAAGGTTTGTAGATCACATGTGCTGATTCTGACGGAACCACCTTCATGCCAACTAATCCTATGTGATATGCTTCCCTAATGGTTCTCTTAAAATATTCTATTATGTTTTCCATAGAATACTATGAAAAATGGAGTCTCTTTATTTTAATCTTATATAGGTATTTTAAAAGCTCCCAACTAATTTTCTTCCTCTTCCAAAAATAATCAAACTCCATGTTATTCCATAAAATAATAAAACCAATAAAAATCTTCAAAAAAAAATAAATAAAATTAATAATGAAGTTGATGTATGGAATCATAGCTATCAAATCCCCTCACACTTAAACTCTTTCTTGTCCTCAAGAATAAATCACCACATAAACACAAAGTAAACCCATCTTACCATGTTTGAAACATTATAGTAAAATCAAATCAAATAATTTTCAATGAATAATAAAATTTAAAGCATTGCATAAGAAATATCTCTTCATATACACAATTTCCAAGAAAACCAACCAACCCATTAATTTTACTTTACATATTTAATTGATGATAATTTTCTTTAATTCTATTCACATCATTCAAATTGTTATAAGTATTACATCTACCTTTTATATACCTTACAGAAAAAAATTATCTCATCGCTCAAGGTAAATTGTACAAGAGTTATGCTAGAACATTAAGTAAAATAATCCTAACCATAGGCTTCTACATCATCTAAATGTCCAATATAAAATGAAAAAATCAATATAAATAGTAAGGGATTTCAATAAAGGATCAAATGACTCTAAGTAAAAAGGTTTTTATTTAATTGATGTGAAAAAAAATAATTCTTAAAATAGTTTTAAACTATCAAGTTGAATTAATGATAATAAATATCAATATAAATTAAAATTACCCTCTTAAAAAATATTCTTCGATAATTATATCTCCCAATAACACATTCATCCTCATCATATAGGCTCAAAAATCATTACAATGAGAAAAATGATCTATTCTCCCCCTTTTTAATAATAATTTATTTTTTTAATTATTTATTCATTCTATTTTTCTTTTATTATTTTTTTAGAGACTAAATAATATATCACATTGAATGTAAATTTATAAAAATTTCCCCCTTTAAATAATAATAATACAGCACATATTTCACTTCTCCAGACACATTATCCCCTTCAAAATCATGAACAAATCTTTTCCCCCAAAATATTTCAATTTTAAACGATGAAAAAATATCAATATTTGTTTATTAATGATAAATTGGATTATAATTTTTCTTCCTTATCAAGTTCATTCATGTCTTATATTGAATTAAAATAAAAATCAAATGTAATGGTAGGTCTCAAAGGTATACAGAGATAAAAAGTATCATAAGCATAATAATGAGACATAATTATTTCATAATTTGATAAGATATCAATGTTATTTATATTAGTCCAAATTCCCCAAGTATATCTCAAAAAAATAGATTATAAGAAAGAATATTGAAAAATGGTTTAAAACTCTCTCTATAATTGGAAGGATAATATTGGAAAATAAAGCATGGCATGAATAATAATAATAATAATAATAATAATAATAATAATAATAATAAGTCAATAAATATAAACTTTAGAAATTAAAATCATAAAAAATTTAAAGTAATTTAATCTACATAAATGAATAAATCCTCATGATTTATCAAATAAATATTCTCATGCTTATCTTTACTCAACCATCCCCTATATTACTCATTCAATAATATAAAAACAACATTTAAAATAGTTCATGATGGTATTCCTAAGAAACTCTTATATCCTAGATCAAAAATATAGCAAGATATCTAAGTGTGGAAAGAAAATTCCAAAACATAAAAATCATGTGAGAAATATTGGTAAAGTAATAGAGATAAAGAATATAAATAAATAATTACCTATCCAATGAATCTCTTCCCATTTATTCATCTTTCCTTTCCCATATTTTTTCATCCTTCATAATCATCATGAACCTATAATATAAAAATACACAACTGTAAGTATAATGTTTATTCTATTTAAGCTCAAAAAGTATAAGGGTGGTTAAATATACATCCAAAATAGATTCCTAAAACTACATTCGTAAAAAATAATTCCTAAAGATTAATTTATAGTATATAATAAAAAAATTATTTTTCCTTCCATAAGTGCTTTTTGTAATTTCTTTGATCTAGGCATTAACTTTCGATATAAAGTAAGATAATATTAGAAATAATTTACCTAGTTAGTATCAATTAATGGTCATAGTTGATATTTATCCACTTAGAAGTACATTTTTCTTTCTATAAAATTATATTAACTCTTTCTTTAAGTATCACCTTCTCTACATCCACAATATGATTCCACTAATTTGTAGTCAACCATAAAAAATAAAATGGTAAATCATAAACTAAATAAACTTTTTTTCCCTCTTTGAACTCTTTTTTTCATAAAAGAATCTCTAAAATCCTTGATCCATTATTACAGACCCTTTATCTACTTAATTTACTAAATTACTCCTTTTTCTTTATTAATTTAATTGGATACTTATTTTCTATCATAAATGGAAGTAATGTACTCTAATTCCCACTTTTCTACCTCTCTCAAAACCTTATATTTTTCATCTAAACTATTCATATCGTAATGAGTATTAAACTTAACTTTCTCACTATATAATCTAATAGATAACTCTCCTCTTTTAACATCAATCAAGTCCCTTTCCATTTATAAAAATGGTCTTCCAATAATAAGGGCTGTTTTATCTTCATCCAAAATAAGAATAATGAAATATATTAGAAAAAATTAATAATCAAAATTAACTAAGATATTATCAATCAAACCTCATGGATTTGTAACTATTGTTTCTCGTAGTGGAAGTAAAATTTGTTTAGGCTTCATATTCTCTAATCTCAATATATTTAATGTTTAGTATGACATAATTTTCATAATAAAACAAAGACCACTAAAATAATTTACAAACTCATAAGATTCAATATAAATAAGAATTGATAACCTACCTAGATCTTGTTGATTTATTGGTATACTCCTCAATACCATGGTTGATAATTATTCTATGATTGGTATTTTACCCATCTTATGAGTCTTCCTCATATTTAAAACCAAATCATTCATTAACATAAAAAAAATTGGGAATTTTCCCCAAAGATTCTACTGAAATAATTTCAATATAAAGTTTCTTAAAAATTTCTAAAAACATACCCACATTTCCTTGATCTTCTATTATTTCACCCCCTCTAGGAATTGTAGTGGTATTATATAAGGTGGAAAGGATTCCTCTATTAATTCTTTTACATGTTCCTTTTCATTACCCTTCCTATTTTACTCTATTTTCCTTTATTTTTTGATTAGTACGCTTGTTATTTTCTCTTTTATTAAATGTTTCACTTCATGGTTTTACCAATGAATAAGGCAATATGCTTCAATTCTCTACATGGGTTGACCTTCATGTCACCAGGTAAAACTCCTCTAGGACTCACCTTAATTTGGATTTAAATTTTCCCAACCTGGTACTCAATATTACTCATTTAAACCCTTTGATCATTTAAATTATATTTCAACTCATTTATGGTAGCCTAAATGGTTTTTATAAATTTAAATAAGGTCTTTTGTGATAAATTGATTTGAAATTGAATTTATGGTTCTTATTTTTGTTAGAAACCTGGTGCTATTTTTTGTAATCCCTGATTTCCATATTGTGTTCTTCAACCCTATAAATTATTTTGATATTTCTAATAAAAAAATTGAATTGTTAGTTCACATAACTTGTCATTGTTTCAGGACAATTATTACAATAGAAAATATACTTTATATTAGATACTTCCTACATCGGTCTTCACCATAAAAGATCCATATATATATCAAGCTTCATCAACTTTCAATTGAAAAGTTTTGGTTTACATGTCATATAACAAGTTAAAACTCTCTTCTGAAAAATTATTTATTAAAAATCCTCCAGTTGAAGCATCTATAACTAACCAATAATTTTGATAAAAACCATTATAAATCATTTGTGTTATCATCCATATCTCATGGACATGATTAATAAATTTTTCAAAATATTATTAAATATCTCACATTCCCCATACCGTGATTCTGGTTTATATTGTTTGAAATTTAATATATTTAACCATAGATTAATTTTCTTAGATAGGGTAATGAAATGTTTCAAGAAGTGTCTTTCCATCTCATCCCATTTAGTGATGGAATGGGCTTTCAATCACTGAACATGTTCTTTTTCTTTATACTTAAGTGGTAACTGGAATATAATAAATCATGCCACAGTATCAAAAACATTATGCTAGTATAAGGTATCATAGAGTTCTAAGAAACATCTCAAGTGTGAATTTTGATCTTTGGGAGGTAGTCCCATGAATTAGATTAAATTCAAGATTATCTGGATAATCAATTAATTTATTTCAAAGTTGTTAGTAGTTTTTAGTGTGATTAGAAAACTTAGTTGTATAACCCCACATTAAGGTAATCCATATTCTATCAATATTATTTCCCTTGGCTTCACTTATTGAAAAACTTGATACTCTAATACTCAATCAACTTAAAACATGTTTTCTTTGTTATTTTTCCTCTATAAACTTTTCTCCAACATGGGATTATAATCTAGAATCTCTTTTCCTTTTCTCTAAGTTGAATAGTTTTTTATCATTGATATTGCCTAAAAAATACAACATAATCTCAAAAATCATAATAATAAAATAAAAATGAAAAATATAAAATAAAATACCTAATTATTATATTTGTCCTAAATTAACATCCCTAGAAATGGTGAAAAATATTATGGTCATGTAAGTTGTTGTTAGTTCATACAAGTTTTCAAGTTTATAGAAAAAACTTAATCCTTAAAACTAAGCTACAAAGTCATGTCATATGTTAAGTTTGATGTTTAAACCTTATAGAAAATTTTTAGGTAACAAATTAGATCAATATGAGTGATTAAAATAAATAAATTAGACATGAAAAAACTTGACTGATTAAAACCTACCAATACTTGAAAATTTAGGATCATGTATTAGTGAAGTGAAAAGAATAATGGATTATCAAATTCATCAGAATTGGGTGTAATAATATCATTTCAATTGGAATACAATCTCTTAATCAAAAATTTCTCTTTTTCTATGGTCAAATAAATTTTTTATTTAAGATATAGGTTTGCGCAAAAAAATATTTACACATAACAATTCTTATTCATAAAAGTCCATGCATAGATAAAATTAATTGGTGTATGAATTAATAAAAATATTCCATATTAATACAAAATGGTTATGCATGTAGACCATGATAAGATATATAATAAATAATCAAACAAAATACCCCACTATAGACTAATATAAAATAATAAAATCACTAAATTAATCTCCCTTCATTATGTACATTATAATTAAAATAATTACCCCTCATTTTAGTCATGAGAGAGTAAAAAAAGTAAACCTCAACAATAAATGAACTTATACTAATGATTATAATCTAGTATGAGATCACAAGATGATTTCTAAGTGGGCAAAAACCTCTTTTATTTATAGATAAAGTTACACACTTTGAATATCCATATATATCCTCTTCCATCTCCATCTATATATCATGTGTTTATCTCCCAATTTAGTTCCAACTCCATGTCCAAAAATATTCTTAAAGACTATAAAAATTAACCTTTATATCTCCAAAAAACATGTTGGTCCAAGTTAAGGTAAATACCCTAAGAGGGGTGTGAATTAGGGTATATTAATCTCTTCCAATGAAACTTTATATCAATATTGTTCCAATATTTGTATGAAAACCTCTCTCTCGCACCAAAAATATGAAGCTATAAAGAAAATTAAGAGATAATTTGAAGTGTGCTTACATTTTTTTAATAAGGTTTATTTTTTTTAAAACCCATCTAAAAAATATGTTTTGGTTCTTATGAAGTATTTTTGAGATTCTTTAAAATGTTCTAGAAGATTTTGGATCTTTCTGAGTTCTTTTTAGAATTTTCTTAAAGTTTAGGATTATGGATGAAAATTGAGAGAGTAAATTATCCTACATATAGAATAATTTACATACTCATAAGACATTTCAATAAAATGGTTGAGTTTATAAAAACAAAAAAATGGATATTATCCTATATAGAATTGATTTCACCAGTTTATAAGGGAACTTGTCTGCATAGATGGATTTTGAGAGGGATATATTTCCATCTATTACCTTCTTAAATGAGGGGTTCTCTAATTCTTTAGATTTACATAGGTGGACATTGTTGGCCCAATTCGGTAGTGAAAAAACCCTCACTCCTAGTTTTCCATGATTTTTTTAAATCTTGGGAGATAGTTTCCTCGGCCATAGTACCTATATTCAATCGCAAATCCTTATATGTGGTGCTAGACTCTGAGATGGATTTTGTGAAGGTTTGGTCATGTTGTTTCTGTTCTTGTTGTAGGTGGCATTTTAATCCCTTCAGGTTCTCGGTGGGGGTTTACTTTAGAAATTATTTTCCTCAGTCTTCTGTATAGATCATCTTACCAGGGGTTTTTCTTCCCTTTCTCAATGATAATTTCATTAGGCACATTGGAAACTCACTTGGATACTACCTTTGTTCAGATGATAAGACTTCTCATATCCTAAATGTCTTATAATAATTTATTTTTGTGTAAATGTATCTCTCAAAGGAGATTCCTGATCACATACTCTTCCACACTGGTAATTCTTTATCTTTATAGAAAAAGATCTTTTATAAATCTCCAGTGTGGTTTTTCACTTCTTGTAACCTTCATGTTCACTCTATCACTTTGTACTGTAATCAACTTTGCAGGCCGGAGTATCCTTCTAAGAACTTTAAGCCCAACCTTTACACTCATAATCTGAAGTCTGTCTTCCAGTTAAAGTCCTCTTCTCTACCACCCCCGTTGGAGAAATCCTCCTCCCTTTCTCAACTGGTGTCATCGAAGCCCTCTCCCTCTTAGCTTATGGATCCTCCCCTTATTCTACACCTCTTTATCCCTCTAACCTCCTTATGGTCCTATTCAAGAATACTTGTCCTCTATTTTAACCCTCTCCTTTAAGGATCCTCAAGGGTCCCTCCAAAGTAAATGAATCAGTGTGGCCCCCTTCCTCTTTCGATGTGTCAGCTTTGATAAACCCAAGATCTTTAGGTTCCATCTCGGTTTCTCTACATAACAACTTATACTACCTTGTTAATTATTCTATTAAATGGTATGATATGACCACCCTAGTCCATCCTTCATTCCTCAGCACCCCCCCCCCCCAATATGGTTATTAGACTCTATCTAAGACCAATAAGGAGAAATTCCTTGTGTCCCTTCAAAAGAATCCTTTGATGTTGGGATAAAAAACAAGATTTCAACAACTTAAATGTTAAAAATCATAATTTGGAACTCTTGTGCATTAAGATAATGGGTGAAATATGATTTTATCTTCAGTGAGGTTCACTATTACAAGCTATATTTGGTGGATATATTGGAATCGAAGCAAAAAATAATCCAATATCTTAACCTATGAAAGTAGAATAAGTTTTCACCATTTTATGCATGGTCATCCCAACAACCAGTATATATGTATTTTCTAGAATTCCCAGCTTTCAGTGGATTAGGTGGATGCCTCGAACCAACATATTACTACCAAGATCTCCTTGGAAAGACATCCAATCTATGAGTCCTTTTTCTATGAAAAATGTGGTCCCAAATTCAGGGAGGAGCTCTAGTATAATCTTGGTTTTTTTTATCCAGGTACCTCAGTGTGGCTTGTGGGAGGTGACTTTAATGCCATTATTGATCCCTCTGAAAATAAGTGTGGTGGATCCTTATACAGGAAGTCTAGATATGAATTATCTTATTTCATTACTTGTAATAGTCTGATGGATATGTTCTTCATGGGGGAAAAGTTCACTTGGTGAAATAACTATAAGGGCCCCAGATTCACTTGGTGTTGCTTGGATCGGTGCTTAGGACCCCTAACAGCGATATCCACCTTCTCGAAGGTTTCGATCACTCACCTAGCTCATTCTCTCTTAGACCAATTTCTAATTATCATTTTCCTAGAGTCAAGGGATAAGGGGAGGAAGTGCTTCGTGTTCTCCAGTATCTGGACTTAAGATCCCGACATCTATTAGGAAGTTATCTCCTCCTAGTCACGACCTATCCAAGGTATCTAACGGATTAGCCTTCGTAATAAGCTATGACGTTTGAATGATTACTAACAATCCTAAAGATATATTCATACTCCCTCATTATATAAGTTGGACTCCTTAAAACATGATATCGATCAGATCAAGTAAGGTATTGAGACAGGTTTTAATGATGATATAGTTATCTCACTTCATCATAAAATGATCCCTCTGGAGGATACGGTTCTCTTGTAAGAGTAGTTGGAAAGGGAGAAATATAGATCCCAATGGCTTCTTACTGGCGATAAGAATTCATTCTACTACCATGTTTACATTAAATAAATAAATTGTATTATACAGAAAAACATTCTTTGTTCATATAGAACCTTCTACAGAAACTTCTTTTTTTTATTTTCCAAATAAGTCAATTTTTGGGTTAGTGAGAACCGAACAATCAATGAGAACCATAGGCGGGTGGGATTTGGAACCACTTCCAAATCCAGACCCACCCAAAAGATAAACCATACAATAACCAAATCATCCCAAAACACATCAACACATAGAACCAAAAAAAGAGCACTCTAAAAGTTCAATCATAACCATGACCACCTGTACAATCCAAAGAATCATGGAATCCGTTAAACCCAGCCAAATTGGGGTCGTGCATGATGGAGCATAATACAATGGCAGAGGGAACCAAAGAAATTTTGAACCATCCAGGTGCATAACTCCACAAAATCCATAGTAGCTATAAACTGGTCCCAGGATGAATGGCCAGTGTAAGTGTAATCGCATGTGTGCGTCCTGCACCGCGGTTGAACCTTCATTAATGATATTGAAGTCATTGGAGGTATGGTTGAAGACCTTTTTAAATTACTCTTAGATAGACCTAACTCTTATATATAGGATGGGTACCCAATTGGGAATTCCCCTATATTTGATAAAATTATAAGAGTGGTACTTGAGTATAATAATTACTTCTTAGAAACTATTCTGGAGGAGAAGGAAATATGGGATTTTGTAGAAGGTTTCAATCTTTAGAGCTCTCCCAGGTCGGATTTCTTTCTCATCTCCTTCTATGTGGCTTATTTGAGCATAGTGTAAGATGATATTATTGAGGTAGTGCATGATTTATTTCATATTGGTAGCCTCCCTTGGTTGGATAGTGTGACAACACTAGTTCTTATTCTGAAAGTAAAGGAACCTTATTCACTCAAAAAAAAATAGGCCTATAAGTATGTGTAACGTTTATTACAAAATTCTTTCCAATGTTCTCAATAGAAGAATTGGTATTCATCTTCCATTCTAGGACTCTGAAGAACAGCATGGGTTTATGAGAGGTAGAACCATCCAGGGTCCTATAGTTCTTTATCAATAGATGATTCAAGATATTAAAAGTAAATATAAAAGTTCAAATATGGCTATTAATTTAGATATGTAGAAATACTATAACAAAACTGATTGAGATTTTATAATAAAAGTTATGAGATGCATAGAATTTTCTTCATGGGAAACCGACCTCTTGTTTATATGTTTAAGTTTATTATAGTTTTTTATTTTTTATGGTAAGAAGTAAAGACTTCTTTAAATTTGTCTATAGTCCTAGACAAGGCAACCCACTATTTCCAAGTTTGTTCATCCTGACTCAATATTCCTTGAGTAGATTCATCAAAGCAAATATTCAAAAGGTCATCATTCAACCATAATACTGCTGATTCCATTTCCAAAAATTTTCCCTTCATATGTTTGTAGATGATATGTTCATTTTCATTAATAGGATCTCTAAGTACATCTAGTGTATTAATACCATCCTTGAATAATACTACAAATGGAGTGGGAAACTCATCAATAGAGATAAAATTAGTCTCTACATATCAATGATTTTCTCAAAGAGACATGCATGTAGCATTGAATTCATCTGGGGAATCAGTATTTGGAGCCTGCCTATGGACAAGTTAGGTTCAGCCATTATGTCTAGGAGGCTCCATATCAAGCATATGGATAATGTGTTTTAGAAAATCTCTTCTCGCATAAACAATTGAAAAATTGTTTCTTATCCTTTAGGGGGATCACTCTTGTTAATAGCAAGCTTACCTCAATCCCCATGAACATTATCTCAGTACTTAAGGTCCCAAATATAGTCTTAATTAATGTTTAGAGGCTTGTGAACTCATTAATTTGGGACTCCCTCTTGGAGGGTTGGTTTTATTTGTAACACCCCAGAATGATAAAGGGTTAAATGACTAAATGATACGACTCATGTCAACAAGGTGCACCTTCCTTTTCGGGAGCCTACCTGATTAGAACTCCATAGTTAAGCGTGCTTGGCCTGGAGTAGTGATCAGGATGGGTGACCTCCTGTGAAGTTCCCCAGGGTGTGTGTGAGTGAGGACAAAGCACACTGGAAAGGACATGTGTTGGCCTGTGGGGACTATCATATTAGTCAGATGACCCGTTCAGGCATGTGAGTGGACCCTGGGGTGGGCCCCACATGTCTGTGGGGGCAACTGGGGGTACCTGGTGGGCAAGGACCCGACGGTCATGTTAAGGCGGGGTGGCTGTGCTATCACCGGGGCCCGGTTGTCACATTTGGTATCAGAGGAGGAACCCAGCCTTAAGTGCGGTGCACTGCCTGGGTTGAGATGTAGGGTCCACAACGAGGGCGTTGTGCCCTAAAGGGGGGGTGATTGTAACACCCCAGAATGATAAAGGGTTAAATGACTAAATGATACGACTCATGTCAACAAGGTGCACCTTCCTTTTCGGGAGCCTACCTGATTAGAACTCCACAGTTAAGCGTGCTTGGCCTGGAGTAGTGATCAGGATGGGTGACCTCCTGGGAAGTTCCCCAGGGTGTGTGTGAGTGAGGACAAAGCACACTGGAAAGGACATGTGTTGGCCTGTGGGGACTATCATATTAGTCAGATGACCCGTTCAGGCATGTGAGTGGACCCTGGGGTGGGCCCCACATGTCTGCGGGGGCAACTGGGGGTACCTGGTGGGCAAGGACCCGACGGTCATGTTAAGGCGGGGTGGCTGTGCTATCACCGGGGCCCGGTTGTCACATTTATCCGGTCCCGTTAGTAAAAACCGGCCGGCCAGCTGGCCGGCCGGATGATTGAAAACCGGGGGAATAAATCCCCCGGACCGTTCAGCAAACCCCCCTCTTAATGAGGGGGGGCGGTTCATTAAGGAGGGGGGGCAGCAGCCCCCCGGTTTTCCAAATAGCGGGCCCCCTGGAAGGGGGGGCCGTTTGTCAAAATCGGCGCGGCAAAGCCGCGCCGCCATCCCAAATGCGGGGGCAATCAAGCCCCCCGCGTGCCACCCACGAGCGGCGCCAGCCGCCACCACCGCGGCCCGCCGCCGCCGCCACCGCGGCCCGCCGCCGCGCCGCCCGCCGCCGCCACCCGCCGCCGCCGTCCGCCGCCGCCCAGGGGGGGGTCGGGCCGGGTCGGCCCGGACCCGGACCCCCCCCCCCCCCCCCCCGTTTCGAACCAGATTTAGTTTTTGGCTCATAACTTAAGCCTCGGACCTCCGAATGACGAACCGTCTGCGGCAACGCGATCCTTGGATCGAGACGGTCGTTTCGGTATATCGCACTCAAGGTTTCGGGTTACTTTGAGTCCGGCCGGGTTGGTTCGTTCACGAAACCAACCAGACCTTCGGAGCGGAAACGCTCATATCTTGAGCTACGGACGTCCGATTGACGTGCCGTCAGTCGCGTTGCGTTCCTCTTAATGAGACGGATCTTTCGGCATACTCCGCCCGAGGTTTGGACGCAGGTGGAGTACGGTCGGGTTGGTTTTGCCTTAAAAACCAACCGGGCCCCGGAGACGAAAAAGCCAACAACTCACAGACCGGGCGTCCGATTGACGCGCCGTCTGTTTCGTTGACTTCCTCTTGATGAGACGGAACTTTTGACATACTCCGCCCGAGTTTTGGATGCAGTCGGAGTATGGCCGGGTTGGATTGTACCCGAAATCCAACCGGGCCCCTGGAACGGGAAAGCTGATATCTTTCAGACAGGACGTCCGCTTGACGAGCCGTCAGCGGCGTTGGTAGTTACGTTTAGTAACGGTCCCTATGAGTATACCCTATGGAAGTTCGGGGTACAGTTGAGATACGGCCGGGATTGGTTCGCACTCGAAACCAACCGGGCCCCTGGGACGAAAAGGCTAATAACTCACAGACCGGGCGTCCGATCGACGCGCCGTCTGTTGCGTTGAGACCCCTGTGACGAGACGAACCTTTGAGACACTTCTTCGTGAGACTTTGTGATACTTGGAGTATCGACCTGTAGCTCGTGGAGCGAACCCTCCCAGTGACGAGCGTGCGATGTACGGAGACCGTGTAGCTGGCTGAGACCTGACGACTGCTTGACCGACTCGACTTGGAGTGAGTCGACTAGCCCAGTGGACGGAGCACTACTTTCTGAGGTGCAGACCCATGGCGGACGGAGCACTACCTGTGTGACAGTGCAGACCCGCGGTGCTCGTCCGGAGAGTACCTCAGCAGGCTACTAGGGGGTGTGTACTACGGAGTTTGGGTGACATACCTCGGCGGGAAGCACTACTGTGTTTGGGTGGCTGGCCCGCAGTACTCGACAGGAGGAGTACTTCAGCAGTCTTAGGTTAGTGAGCAGTACCTCGGAGTCGTGACAGGACCACTGCACACTCCAGAGACGGAGCTCTTCAGCAGTTACGGTTTCGATAATGAAAATCCTGGTTTGAGCTGAGACTTTTGACCTTGTGTTTACCTCATGATTGAGATGGGTCACTTGCTAACTTTGGTATATGTATGGGCATATACCCGGGTAGTGGTTATCCGTCGTTTTCACAATCCTTGTGTTTCCTCATGATTGAGATGGGTTACTTGATAACTTAGGTATATGTATGGGCATATACCTAAGTAGAGTTTATCTGTTGAGATCTTCTTGTGTTTATCCTTGTTGGTTTTAGTGAGACCTTGAGGGTCTCGGGGTCCCTACTGAGTATCGTTATACTCACCCCTGCACGGGCTATGCCCGCACCTCGTTGTGTTGGTTGCAGACGACGGACAGTGCTGACAGAAGCTGAAGGTTCGAGGTCTGGACGGTACCTGGAGGTGGACTATACGACGAGGCGGTACCCGGAGGTGGACCACTGGGCGGGACATACTCGGAGCGGATGGCGGGACCCGAGGAGCAGAGGAGCTATCTGTACCCACCCTTCAGGTGGGATTTCCAGTGGACATCTCAGCGTAGCAGCTTTACTTTTCAGTCGCTGTTTCCCTTTCGAGTTGTACTTTACAGTTGGGCTTGTATTTCCGGCCCCTTTTTACTTTTCAGCTCTTCTTTTTGTACTTAGTGTTTTACTTCCGCTTGTACTCTGTGGTGCTTGTTTTCTTTATAAAGGTAATGCCTTCCCAGTTATCGGGATTTTACGCCTTTGGTGCTAGTCGCCAGCCCCTGGCCTATGGAAGGCGGGCTTGGGGTAGTCACGGCACGGGCCCCGAGGACGGGTCGTGACATTATTGGCCCTCATGGTCTAAATTGGCCTTCCCCATGGACGAATGTGGTGTAAGCCTACGTAGTGTCTCTAACATGATGAATTTCCTTCACATGAGGCTACCCTGGGAGGCAGTGGAAGGGCGTACACTTTGGGAATGGTTCATCAGGGAGAAGTACAATAACAACTTGGATAAAACAAAAAGAAACTCCTCCTACATATGAAGAAATATTCAGATCCATATCCCTCACCTTATTAATCATTCAATCTGGATCATCAGATACAGTAACATCATATTTTGGCATGATAATTGGTTGGGAGATATTCTTAGCTTTCCTAGTTTCCTAGACACTGATATTACTTTCAAATAGCATAGTGATCATCCTACCTTTTGTCCAAGAATTCTTAAATAAACATAAAATCAATGTACTTAATCTCATCAAGATCTCAAAAAAACTAGAAAGAGGTGTTTCTATGTTTTGGGCACTAATTAAATAGAGAAGAAGCCAAGAGATATCATTTTTCAGCCGGTTGTTGGTGTTTCTAGTAGGTGAGGAAGAGATCATGCTTCAAATGTGGTTCACGCACAATAATGGGAAGAGGAGACTCCCTGCAGGTGGAGGGGTTATCTGAAACTCAATTGATAGCGTGGTCACAGTGTACATCGCTAGTTTTGGAAAAGGAGACTCCCTATAGATAGAGGTATGGGTGATTCTCAAAGGGATCAAGATCCATTTTTTCAAAAAAATTCCTCTCTCAGAGATTGAAAATAATTCAAAAATTATCTATGATTCTATTAAATATCACAGCTCCACTATGTGGACTATTTCATACCATATCCAGGGATGAAGTATTCTCATCGACAGTAAAAAAAGCTTATTCCATACATGGAGAGATGCAAACAAGTTGGTATACTTGTTATCATCCTGGTTCCCTCACAACGATGATTTTCTTTCATTCTCTAGCTTGGGATCCTTGTATTCTTAGTGTGCTAGCATTGTTCAAGGTGAGTCCCTTGGGCTCATTACTTTAGGCCCCCTTTATTACGGTTCCCATTCCATTTTTTTGTGCTCCATGATTTTTCCATTCTTTTGTTCTAATCTTGTTTTATTTTTGTATGGTTTCCTCGTATAATAAATAAAATATGTTTTTGTGTGTGTGTAAACCCATGAGACATTTGAGGTGTGCATAGGATAATTTACTGATGTGTAAGAGGATTGAGGTTATCATATGATATTTATCTGATAGTATGATATTAACACCTAGATAAATTTCAATAAAAAACTTAACCATCACCTATTTAAAGGTCAACTAAAAATAGATACTAATGTAAAGGAAACACTGAGAAACAAGCTCTTCATAAAGGTAGTCTAGTCTCTACATCAAGATAAGTCAAATATTATAAAGGATTCATAAGGTTAATCTAGACCTATATAAAGTCATCTAAAAATGTAAAATGGTCATATTGACATACGTAATGGTAGTATGAGTTTATATAATTTTTAATTCTTGAGAAAATTGAAATTAAATCTGATGATTCTTTTCCTATATTTATTTTTGAAATATCATGGGATCAATCAATAGCTATGATTAAAGTAAAAATTTCTATAGATTAAATAAAAATGGTCATGATTTAATCTCATATATATTTTTAAATTTAAATATTCAATGTCATTCTTCATGATTGTTACTTGTATTTTTTCAAGAATACTTTGAATTATGTTTTTTTTATGCAGTTGAGAGAGAAGGATTTCCAAAAATCTCTTTGGAAACATTATTTGTATTATATGTACAAATATAAAAAGGAATAAATGAAGAAGAAAATGTGGTTTTACAATTCTAAGAGAAGTTGATACAATATTTTATGAAAGAAATAAATTTTGGAATGTCAACCTATACTCCATTCATGTTTCTGAATAGATCAAGGAAATACGTATTAAGTTACATTGATCTAGATTCCTTCCATTGAGAACGAAGAAGATAATTGCATGTATTCATAATCTATTGGGTGGGTTGGTAATTCTAAAATGGTGAGAGGAAGGCTGACTAGCAGCTACTTCACTTCATTTATTCTGGAATTCAAGTACCATCTAGAAGAATATATTGTATTTTATGTAAAATACATCTTGATTCACATAGAATATTTTATTTATTCAAGATTAAAAGAAAAATTTTGAATAATAACTGGTTTGTATCTAAATAATTCCAAGAATTCAGATAATGGGAAGTGGATGAAGCCTTCCTATATAGTGATATGGATAAACCTTGATTGAACCCTCTAGTAAAATAGTAAGTGTTTGTAGTCACTGTTAATTATTATGATAATAAAATATGTGAAACAACCACATGTTAATCATAAAAAATATTTGGATCCCACATTGAGTAAAAATCTTGAAAATATTGTTGTGTGTTGTTTATATTTTTTTATTATTGTATAAGAATCAGTATTTAATTATAATAATGGATCATAACTCCAACAATTCATAAGGTCTTATTTCTAAAATAGAATGAACTATTAAAATGATCCCCCTTATTACTAGTACACCATCTGATCTGGGAAATACGGGTGGTATCAAAGTGTGGTTTCCCCTAAGATTAAACTTTTTCAAATTCATCAGATATAATCTTAGTTCTATAAATAGAATACATTTTCCCTTTTATATGTAAATAACTTTCATGGTTGGAATAATTTAATTCTACTATTTCCATTATCATAAGGATTGAAATTTATTTATGTTATTACTATAAGTTATCCACCAATTGAAAGGGATAGATTTATAAAAATTTCTTACAGGAGGAATATTTAGATCACTGGGAAATAAAAAAAATGAAATATTATTATCTTTGCATACAAAGTATAAAACTAGGTAATGGGTTTTTAGATTACTAAATAAGTGTGGGATAATATTTAGACCATGTATGAGGGAAACATAAAGATAAAAATGGAAATATTGAAATATTGAGGGAAATTTTAAATATATAATGATGGTTTAATGATTCAATTGTATTCAAAAAATTAATGATGAATTTTCCTAATGTATTTGATCTAAATATATCACCATTGGAATAAGTGTGATATATCTTTCATAAGGATCTACACAATAAACTCTTGAATTATGAGATAATAAAAACACCAATTTTCTTACATACATCCAAAGAGGATGTGTATTTTAAAGACATGAATAAATTTAAGATAAAGTAATATGATTCCTCAAGTGAATTTTATGTTGATGAACAAAGTGATGATAAACACAAGAAACTCATGTATCTCTTATCTAAAAACCTCAAAATAGGGAAAAGAAAAAATATAAAGTTAATATTTCACTTAAATATTTTGAGAGTGGAAAAATTAGACACTTTTCTCAAAATTATCTAAAGAAAAAGAAGAACATGGAATCTGAAGAAGAAGAAGAAGAAGATAAAGATATATTTCAAATAAAGTCCAAAATTTAATCTTATAAAGGCTATAAGAAATACGATGCAGGTATATTAAATATTTCAAATAAAAAAATAAGTATGACTAGTGAGGAGGAGGAAGAAAACTCTTCTTTAAGTAGTGAATCAAGGGTAGGTTATTCTAGAAAAGGCACAAAAGTTTTGGAACATGTTTAGACGAAAGGAGACAACTCTAGTAGTGAATAAGAAGCAGAAAAAAAAAGGAAGTGTGTTTGATTAAAACAATGAGTACATAACCTTAATTCTATCATGAAATGAATATTGGGAACAAAATGTAAGTTAACATTTTAAATAAGGAAGTTGATTGGATGAAGAAATTTAAAGAATTGTTTCACAAAAATTAAAATGAATACATTGAGGAGATCAAATATCTCATAGTGAAATTGTCTGATAAAGAAAGAGTTATAATAGATTCAAAGAATAATATTCATACTCAAGAATAAGAACATAATAATTATAAGATAAAGTTACTTAAGGATGAAAATACCTTTTAAATAAAATCATGACTATGAGAAATCTACTGAATTTAGGACTGAGAAATCATAAAACATTAAGAACCCTTTTATATCAGCATAGGTAAAATCCACATCTGTAATTTCTGAAAACATTAAATCTATCTCAGCTAATAGTTCAAGTCCTAAATGAAAAACTAGGAAAGAATGGTTTGATAAAAACCTTTAAAAAGAAAATATTATATCAATTTTATTTGATAAATATCAAAATAATAAATCCTTATTGAAGACCAACCAAATGAAATTTGATTCTTGGATAAAATAAAATGTATATTTTTGAGGAAAGGCTCAACAATTTTCTTAAAGAACTAGTTTCAGAGGATGTTGTCAGTGTTGTGGAACCTATGGACATAAATCTTGAGTTTCCAAGTATTTAATTTCAATCTATTTGAATTAATTAAGACCTAAGTTTGGGGTAAGTATCTCAACTAGTATAATTAAAATTCCTGCGAAAAGATAAACAAAAAATGAGAACTCATATGTGATTTCTGTCCAAAATAAGTTTGAAGGGATTGAAGGGAATTGTGGATGGTGTGACTAGAATGATCCCTATGTTGAGGAATGTTTAACTGTGATTCTAGGTCAATGGAAATATATTTTTATAAGTAATATGATTTAATAATTAAGTAATGTTGAAATATCAGTTATTATAAAGGTTTATTTAAAGGATAAAAAAATGAGAAGACCATAGATTCTTAGTAGTGGTTTCTCTTTACATATGATAAGAGATACCAAGATCCTAAAAAATGTTTCAAAGTATTATGGAGTTGTTGTGACTTTTGTGAAAGAGAGCTATTTCAAAATCAAGGGGATTAGTTTTTCTGAAATTGAACCATCCATACTAAAAATATAAGAGGTTTTATTTTTTTAAGGGATTAAACATAACCTATTGAGCATTAATTAATTATATGGTGAAGGAAATGATGAAATACTCAAGACAAGAAATTTATAATTAAAAAATTGATGATGGAGTGATTGTTAATAAAGGAGAAAGAATTAGTGGGGACTTATTCTAGTTTGGAGATCATGGTAATTTTTTCTATCTCAATTTTAGAGAACATAAAAATCTATGACACATAAGACTTATATAGCATCTCTCCCCATATTCCAATTAACTATGACATGAGATAGTGTCCATAAGACCTCAAGTGCACCTCCCCGAACACTAAAGGCACTGGCTAGCAACGAGGGCCTAGGGTGTTTCTATTAGGAGGCTATTCCCTCATTGATCAAAGTAGAGCATCGCAATAAAAAGTGACAGTAAATAGTGTAAGTATAAAAAATAAATAGATGGAAGATGAATGAGAATAGTAAAACATGATATCTAAATAAATGGTAAGAGGAAGATGAGTTATCAGAAGATTCAATGTGATTACCATGGTAATGTAACTATACTAAAAATGAGAATCCAAGGGGATGGGGATACAAGAATATACAAAATTCTAAAAAAATTACAAAAGACAAAAAAACTACTAAGACTAGTATCTTGAGCATAGGATCAGTCCTCTTCCCGGATCTCCATCCTAGTAATAAAAGTCAATTAAGCATTAAAAGCTGGTTGTTTCCCTTTTTATATACCTTTAACAATAAATAATACTCGAGTATCAAATGTACCAAAGTAGGGTGTGAGATACACTCTCAGTAGGCCAAAACCCATGGTTTTTAGTCCATTCCATTTCATTCAACATAAATCAAGTAGTTTGTTTTAATTTATAAATGAAATATAGAAATAATTAAACAAATAAACCAGGTTGGGTTTTATTATGACACTCATCCCAATATACCTACTTTAGCCAAATCCAATGAGTTTAAACCAAATAATCCTAAAATTTTAAAATGGGTGAGATAATTTGTAATATGGTGGACTATCCCCAAGATTATTATTGGGCTTGGAGGACACATCCCTATATTTCCAAAACCAAAGTATTGGTTATCTTTTGAAAACACCTAATTCCTTTTTAATTCAATTTTAAACCACTTTATAAATTATATATACTCACCCTTATCCCATCCTTGGAAATCCTTAAATACTTTCCAAGTATCACTCAAGGGTCTCTGTATATGTCTAATTCCAAGGAGTTCGTCCAAGGTGACCCAATAATGAAGTCTCTTGTGTCACTCTAGGCATGGTGTGACTACGTTAAAAAATAATAAACCTTCTATTTTGTACCTAGTATCGCATGTAGGGTCTTGAGTCTCTCTCAAGTCATGGTACAACCAATCATGCCATCGATCCCATCCAAGGGGTCTCCCCTAAGGAATGGGTGTCAGTTTTCAAAAGGTGAAACTGATAAACGCACTACAAAACCATATTAGGCATAACTGATGTCACCCCTAGCATGTTTTCAAAGAACTAAAAAATTCTAACTAAGGCACAAGAGTCCATCCAATGGGTCCTTAAATCAAAACCATGTGTATCACCCCTGTTACTAAGGTGAAATAGTTGAACAATCAATACACACACACATATATATATAGAACATGCCTAGAAAAGTACCATTTCATTTGTTCAAGAATTTATTTCCATATGCATATTGTTCAAGTCATGTCACTGGGGAAGATAAAATTTAGTCATAAGGCATAAGGTATAAGCACTTGGCCAATTCAATTAGTCCAATCATTCAAGAGTGGTATGGGTGAAAGGGATAGTTACTATGTTTATAACCATAAACAACTCAATTTATACGTTGATATATTTAATATGAGTCCAAATACCTTAGTGGTGTTCAAAAACTCAAGAAAAAGCGGAAATTAAGAATTATAGGTGAAGTGAACCAAATTGGATGACATGACTGAAGGAGATCAATCCAAAGTGTTTATTCACCATTATCTCGGCTCGCCAAAGGCTTGGTAAGGCATTAAATTTAATTAAATTTGACAAAAATTGGGGCCACTAAAAGTGTATGGCTTGTGGAACAGTGGTGCATTATATTAAAATGAATGAAATAAAGGGTAAGATCCTAGACCACCTACCTTATCCTCATAGAGCTTCCCTTATATGGCCTCAACCTTTAACTCAAGATAGGTTGGAAGAAAATAAAGAAACCATCAAATCCTCTGAAAATGGGAGAAATGATCTGGAACCAAGATAGAAAAACATATAGAATGAATAACTCAAAATATATCAGATAGGATTCAATAGCTTATCATTATGGCTATGATGCTTCCGATGGTGAGTGAAAAAAATGAATAATGGAGGATAAATCTAGATCCCTAGCCTTAGGTATATGGGAGCATATGAGTAGGAGGAGAAGAAGAAATCCTATAGGGGAGAGGAAGAAAAATAAAGAAAAATTTAAAAACATTAAAGAGGGTTAAAAATTAATTCCACCCACATTTGACAAGGCACACATTTGGGCCCCACGGTTGGCCAAACCATGAACCCGTTACTTCTTTAAAGGGGAACATCACATGGTTAGGCACACAGTTTATTTAACTGTGCAAAAACCATGAAAACTCCACTATCCAAAAACTATATATGGGTTTCATGTATAGGTTCCCTGGGTTTCACAATTGTAGAAAACCCATTAAACCCCCAGGTCCCCACTTTCTATAATCACATGGTTTCTCCTAACTGTACAGCCCAATATTTTCTTCCCACTTTGGGGATCCAGGATCAAAACAAGCCCTAGACACACCTGAGACCTCCTTGTATTTATTAAGAATCATTATATGGGATTTTATAAGGAATTTAAACCAAAAACTAAAAGTTATATACCTTATGAAAAAGTTTGAACATTATAACATCCCATCTTTAAGATAATGCATCCCTCAGTTTCCTTTTCGAGGTTAGTAGAACATTGTCTAGGAATAGTTCCAACCACTGTGCATGTACATCAGCCTCCCACTCCCATGTCTCATCTTGTATATTAATGTGTTTCCATAGCACCCAGACCAGAGGAAATGACCTACCTCGAAGAGCCTTCATGATCTGATCAATAATACGTATCAGATACTCCTTGAATGATTCATATGCCTCCTACTCAATATCATCAGGGTCAAACAAATGAGATGGGTCGACATGATACCATCAAATATGAGATTCATGGAAGATATAGTTCATGGAATGGAACCTATGAGGTAATAATAACTGATGGGCTATTGGACCAACTCTATCCACTATCGCGAAAGTCCCGATATATCTAGTCAATAACTTGGATTGTCTCTGGATTCATCGGTGACCCAACCTGGGAGATACATGAAAAAAGACCCATTATCCCACCTCCAACTCCAGAGGTCCTTGATAAAGATCGATATAACACTTATTTCGAGACTGAGATGTAGAAATATGCCTCTAAATCAGTTGGAATTTCTTTGAGTCTCCTGAATGAGACAAGGAACCAATAGATTTGTCTCACCATCCTCTAGCCAGCATAGATGTGAATGGAATGGCCTACCGTAGAGGTCCTCATATGGAGCCATCTAAATCATTTCGATAAAAATATTTTTTTAGTAAAAATCAACTTGAGGAATATTTTTTTCCATAAACAACCAAAATCAAGGATACAAACCCATATTATATCCTCTAAGACTTATATCATCTTCTTGGACTTCCCAGTCTGAGGGTGATATTAAAAACTCAAAAGTACAGGTGAACCCAGTGCCTTTTGAACCCCTTTCCAGAACCGTGATGTAAAGCAGGTTTCTCAGTTTGATATGTTATAATGGTGGACACCATTAATTCACACTACCTCATAGATGTATATCCTTCATAGCTCATCAATAAATAAGGTCTCCCTGATTGGTAGGAAGTGTGGAAAATTGGTCAACCTGTCGATTATCTCCCATACCGCATCATTTCCTTGAGGGGATCCCATAAATCCTATCATAAAATCCATGGTGACATCATTCTATTTCTACTAAAGAATGGATAAAGGATGTATAATTCTAGTAGACCACTAGTTAAATGCCTTTACCTACTGACAGGTAGATCACCAAGTTATGAAGCCTACTATATGGCTCTTCATATCTAGCAACCAATATTGGCGATGCATGTTTCTGTACATATTGGTAAGACCAGGATGAACTAACCAAACAAAGGCATGAGATTATCCCATCATATCTTCCCTTGTATTAGGAGGAACACATACTCATCCATGGAAGAGTAATATATCACTACCATAAACAACCTATCCTAGAGGTGGGTTTTCTCTTATGACACTCTCCCTCAGAATGAGGTCTTTCAAATCTGATAGTTGTCTCATCCAGATTCTCTCTAGAAGGGAGGGTTTCATTGCATTAGCTTATAGAACTAGATTCCCATGTTAAAACTTGACTTATAGACATATCTCTAAAAATAGATACATCATCTTCCACTCACTTTTGGCCTATTTGATGACTTGTGTATGAGTCTTTAGGCTCAACGCGTAAGCTATTTCATTTCCCTTTCTAGGTGTATAAGAAATCTCAAATTCAAATGATTGTAGGTATTCAAACCACCTGTGCTACCTCAAATTCAAGTCTCGTTTTTTGAAGATGTATTTGAGACTCTTGTGATCCTTATAGACAATGAATGACTCACCCAATACGTAATTCCTCCAAAAGTACAGATTATGAACAGTGATTTCTAGCTCAAGGTTGTGTGTAGGGTAATTCTTCTCATGAAGCCTAAGTTGGAAAGACCCAAAAGCTATGACTCGATCACCTTACATCATAACTGCACCAAAATTTATTTCTAAAGCATCATAATAAATATTTTGACTTCTACTAGACTCATGTAGAATCAAAATCAGAGCTGAAATGATCTTTTCCTTTAAATTCTAAAATTCTTTCTCGAAATATTTCATCCAGTTGAATTTCACACCCTTCTTGGTCAACCCCATAAGCGGTGCTTCTAGGAATGATAAGTCCTGGATGAATTGCCTGAAATAGCCAGTCATCCCTAATAATATTCATATGTTAGAAAAATTCTTGGTCTAATCATAAGAAACCCCAGCAATCTCCCTATATGGTTCAATAGATATGTCTGACTCAGATATGATATAACCTAAGAAGTGAGCCTTGATTAACCAAAAGTGCAATTTACTGAGCTTTGCATATAGCTAGTTATATCTCAGTGTACTCATCATGATATCAATATTATTTTCAAGGACATGTCTAGTGTACATATACACTAAGATTTAATCTATGAAGACTACCACAAAGGAATCAAGATATGGGTGGAAAACCCAATTCATCAGATCCATGAAGACTACTGGTGTATTCTCTATACTGAATAGAATAACCAAATAATTGTACAAGTTTTACCAAATATGGAACATTTTACATGGTCTTTCTGATGGCCTCATGAGAACTTGATTGTAGCCCAATTTCAAATTGATCTTGTAGAAAATAGTTGATCCTCAGAGTTGATCAAATAGGTTGTAT
The DNA here is from genome assembly GCA_963277665.1 of Viscum album. Classification (NCBI taxonomy): domain Eukaryota; kingdom Viridiplantae; phylum Streptophyta; class Magnoliopsida; order Santalales; family Viscaceae; genus Viscum; species Viscum album. Next base: position 22,376,992 of record OY728154.1, read on the forward strand.
GTCCAAGTAACTGTATACATGTTCTACACTATAAGCTAGTTTAGTCAGAAGTAATCCACACACAATCTGAGGGTATAATCCTCCTTCTTAGTGAAAAGGATAGGTGAATCCCATGGTGATGTTCTTGGTTGGATAAAACCCTTAGTCTCTAAGTCTTTAAGTTTCTTCTTGAGTTCTTAGACCTCTTTAGATTCCATACTACCACACATAACACAATATCAATAGTGAACTCAATATCACTCCCATGTGGTAAGCTGTAGAAATCATCAGGGAAGATGTCCCAGAAATGATCAAATTCTAGAGGAATCTCCACAATCTGCATTCCGTGATCGCTTATAAAGAGGCTGGCCATTTAGACTATCACTCCACCTAACCCAGTATGCTTGAGTCCAGTAAAAATGGTGTGGAAATCCCATTCACCCTAATGGATATATTTATTTCCTCGAGTGATGTAAAGGATAACAGATGAAGATAGAAATCAACCTAGTCTCAATAAGGCATAATTTAGTCTATACCAAGAATGGCGTTGAAGGTCGTCATCTCGAGGATAAAGAATCTTCACAGAAAATTGTACCCATCTATTTCAAGGGTAACTCCTTCCACTAGAATATACCCTCTTATTGAACTCCCAATAGTGTGTCAAGGGTCATAACACCATTGTATTACTCTATTAATAAGATCATATTTACCATGGTTGTAGAACATAGAAAAGAGTGTGAAGTACCTATATAAAATAAATAAGATACTAAAGTAGAGGTGACCAAAATAGTGCATCCAACGGTATATGTCCCTGAAATATTCTCCTCTAGTGTAGGATGAATAGAAAATAAATGGCCTGAACTGTGGACCTAAGATACTACCTATGTAGCCTAAGTAAGCCCACTCTGCTGATGATGGAACTCTGAAGCCTGGATAACTTGTCCATAAGCACCCGCTTAGCCTGAATGGCCTGTAGAAGACCATATTTCTGTATTATGAGGTTTCACTGACAATGAAACTAAGATTGGTGATGGAATGGAACCTCATTCACTTGGCATTGGATGGAAAGATTGGTAGAAATGTTGGAGGTGACTCATCCTACCACAACCCCTTCACTCGATCAGGTTCCTCATATACAGAGTATTTTTATTTCCCTAGTCTTTCACAATGGTGGCACACCACAAGACTATCAGTGCATGTCACCAATATATTACTATCCCCATGTGTACCCTTGAAGCATTTTTTCCACTAGAGAAACCACTGCTCTTCCTAGTAGATGAACTACCCTACTTCACGTTACCTGATTCCCTCAGGTTCCACTCAGTGATGGGGGCCACTATCTCTAAAATGATGGTAAGCTAAAATACATTCACCAGTGATCAATTGTAATCAGAAATTACATCCTCAAAGTTCCTCTCAGTGTTCATCTCATCATCATTCAATGTTTGTGAAAAACCTTACGAATTAGTGAAGAAAGATGATTATTCTGTTACTAACATGTCACCTTGTTCAAGGTGTATGAATTCCAAAACACGATCAGTTCTCAAGGTATGAGGGAAGAAGTCTTCAAAGAAGGATGCCTAGAAGTCCACCCATACCATACCCTGATGTTGACTAGCATGAGTTAGAACATCCCACCAATGCTTGGCAGAGTTGCATAGAATATAGGTTGCGATCTAGAACCTCCACTCTAGAAGTGTCTCGATATGCTCAAAGATTTACACCATAGCCTCTAACTGATACTAATTATCCTGAGGTCTTCCATCCTCCATGAAGTTGGGAGGAAGCTACTACTAGAATTTGTGGGTTATCTCTACCATAGAAGGGGCTGATCAAGGTGACCATTGTAGTGATTGTATGAAGTGAATAAATCTATCATGAAACTAATCATCATCACCCAGTTGGAGGTTAGAAAGAGGTTACTCATGGAGAACTATAGGATGTATCAGTGGTGGATCAGGGACCACCACCATAGGAGTATGCTCATTTTCACATTCCTAGTGTACAACATGAGGTATTCATGGTGTCATCACTCTACAATTCTGATAACATGCCTCAGACAAAATTTATAATAGATAGGGAAAGAAATAAATAATGATAGGTATAATCCTTCCTAAAAACATTCTAAAACCCTTATCATACTCCATGATCCAAGTCTGGGTGGTCATAACGAGTCACATAAAGAACATAAAATATAAGGCCTTCTAACCACTACTAAGGTTGGGTCGGGCCAATGTATCATATTATTCACATAAGGGTTAATTTCATTTGAAGGATCATGTTTATTTTAATTAATTTATGTATTTAGTTTTCTTATAAGTGGTTGAATTAGATAGATCATTATCTCTAATTTATAAGGTCACATAGACCATATAAATTGTATGTTTCTATATATTTAATCTTAACCACAACACATTCCAACCCATACGACTGATAGTTCATGGATCAATGTGCCACAATTGGATGCTTAAGGAATATACTTTAACCGATATAAGAAAATAATGTTAGGTTAAGGAATATATTTTAAGTGAACATTGTGTATTTATCAAACCTTCAAGTTAATAATGGCACATTTCTATTTATTACAAACAAGTCATGGAAGGGAATAAAAAACAAGGTGCATACAGAAATCACATGAAACACAGGCAATGCATGTTGAAAGTAGATGGGGCATGGAATAATGCATGAAATTTTAAGTCTTGTTGTTCCTATTATAATTCATGAACCTTCTATTCCCTCATATCATTGTTTTAAGGCTAAAAACCTTCATTTATAATAATAGAATCAATAATATCACATAGAAAGTGATTAAATCAATATATAATTCCATGAAACAATAATTACTCAGCAAATTAACAGCATTTACCCATCCCATGTAATTTTGGTTTCCTCTATACATGGGGTAGATACTCCCATGAATAGGCTCATTACAAAATTCCAAAATCCTAGTCTCTTTCTTAAATCCAAACACTAATACGAAAGGAAAAAAAGAGTCTCTAATACCACATTGTAGCATCCCACCTCATATGTCACTTAATTGTGCCCCAATACAGTGGCCACATGACCTCATGTGCACCTCCCTAAATTCCAGAGTCTTACTACTAGTAACGAGGTCCTAGGGTGTGTTTTTGGGGAGACAATTCCCTCATTTATCAGAGTGGGAATAGTAATAAAAACTAATAGTAAACTGTGTAAGTAGAAATAATAAAGAGATGGCAGTAGAATGAGAATAGTAAAACATGAAAGCTAAGTAAATAGTAAGAAGAAGCTAAGTAATCAGAAGATATAATTTGATGACCATGGTAATCTAACTATACCAAAAATTATCATAGAATGGGTAGGTGATACTAGAAAATACAACATGCTAAAAAAGGTCAAAAGACTATAAAACGCTAATACTAGCATCTTGAGCAAAGGCTCAGTTCTCTACCCTGGTCTTCATCCTAGTAATTCAAGTCAATCAAACATTAGAAGTCAGTTTCTTTCCTTTCTCTATTCTTTGAACCATAAATTATACCTGGGTACCAAAGGTGCCCAAGTAGAGTGTGAGATACTGTCTCAGTATTCTGGCACCCACAATGTCTAGGCTATTCCATTTCGTGCAACATAAAATAAGTATTATTCCGTAATTTATAAATTCAATATAAAAATAATAAAATAAATAAACCAAGATGTGTTATATTAGGACACTCATCCCAATCTACCTTCTTTGGACTAAGCTGGTGATTATGAACCAAAGAATACTGAAATGGTAAAATGGATGAGATAATTTGTAGGAGGGTGGATTTTCCCAAAACTTGTGATTGGGATTGGAGGATACATCCTTATGTTTCCAAAACAAAAGGATCTATTCAAGTTTGAAAACATTTAATTCCATTTTAATTTAAATTGAAACATCTTTATAAAGTATGGAGAGTCACCCTTAGCCCATCCTTGGAAATCCTAGGATACTTTACAAGTATCACTAAAGGGGCTTAGTATATGTCCAATACCAAGGATTCCATCCAAGGTGACCTAAGAATGAAGTCTGAGGTGTCACTCCAAGCATGGTGTGACCATGAGAAAAACTAATATACCTCTGATTCCATACCTAGTATCATGCGTAAGGTCATGAGTCTCTCTCAAAGCATAGTACAACCAATCATTCCACCGAGCCCATCCAAGGGGTCTCTCCTAGGGAAATTGTGTCACTCCTCTAGAGGTGAAACTGATAAACACATGGCTAGCCTGTCTCAAGAATAGATAATATCACCCCCACTATGTTTGAAAAGAACTAACAAAATCTAACTAAGGAATGATAGTCTATTAAAGGGGTCCTTAAATCAGAACCCCTTGTATCACCCCTGGAACTAAGGTGAAGCAATTGAATAAGAAACATGTATATATATATATAACATGCCTAGAAAAGTACCATTTCATTTTTTCAAGAATTTATTACCATAAGAATATTTTTTAAGGAATTTTATTGGGAAAAATACAATTTATTCGCAAGGAATAAGGCATAAGAACTTGTCCAATTAAATTTGTTCAACCATTCAAGATTGGAATGGGTACAATGGATTGTCACTAGTTTCGTCACCCTAAAAACTCAATGTATAGGTCGAGATATTTAATATGGGGAAAAACCCCGTAAGGGTGTTCAAAAAACTTAGTAAAATGGGGAAATTAAACATTATTGGTGATTCACACCCAATTGTATGGCATCACTCAAGGTCATCAACCTACGGGGTTGATTCCCCACTAGCTCAAGTCACCAAAGGCTCGTTAAGTCATTCAATTTAATTAAATTTGAAAAAAAATGGTGACATTAGAAGGTTCCATCTTCAAGAAAAATGGAAGATTATATAGAAAGAAATGAAATGAAGGAGAATATCTGAGACCACCTACCTTAGCCGCATAGATATTCCCTCATCAAGCCACATCCTCTAATTCGAGCTAGGTTATAGGAAAACAAAGAAACCATCAAATGCCCTGAAAATGTGGCAAATGATAATTTACCAAGATAGCACAATGAATGGAATTAATAAATTGAAATAGATCATATAGGATTAAATATCTTACTATTATGGATCTGATGCTTCTGATGGTGTGCAAAATGGATGAATAATGGAAGAAAAATCAAGATCCCCAGCTTGAGGGTTATGGGAGCTCATGTGTGGGATGAGAAGAATGAATCCACTATATGAGAGAAAGAAAAATAAATAAATATTTTAAAAAAATAAAGAGGGTTAAAAATTAATTTCCCCCACATTTAACACTATGGACATTTTTTCTACATGGTTGGTCAAATCGTATGCCAACCATATGTCAGTTACTATTTGAAAGGGGAACATCCTATGATTAGGCATTTGGTTTGTTTAACCATGTGAAAACTGTGAAAAACCCCATTTTCCAAAAAAAATGTAGATGGATCGCATGTTCATGATCCCTTGGTCACATGGTTGCAGACAATTTGTGTGGCCCCTAGTTCCCCACTTTCTATAAGCACATGGTTTAAGGGAACAGTGTGGTCTGGCCTACATGTATTCTCCTAACAGTGCGGCCTAGTCTTTTCTTTCCAATTTGTGGAACTGGGCTCTAAAAGAGTCCCAAATGAACATGATACCTCCTTTACTTGATTATTCATCATTATAAGGTTCGTTATAAAGAATTTAAACCAAAAATTAAATGGTTCATACATTAGGAAAAATTCAGGACATTACAACTTAGCCACATAGGTCAAAATAATTTGTGTATGGTCTCAAAAGTAAATGCAGTGAGATCCTTACCTGATTAATATGAGATAGTGATCAAGTCTATATAAAATATCAAAAATAATAAAATAATAAAATTAAGACCCAGTCAATAATATTAATTTAATTAATTCACATAGATTTGTGTAGACCTGTGAGACATAAATCTCAAATAGGTTAATTATATTCCATCACATTCATTGATTGTTATAAAAGGATGAAAATTGTGATATTCATGAAACACAAGTCACAAATAGTTAATATGTTCAAGATTTATTAAAGAGATTTTGAATGATATATTTTCATTCATAACTATAAATTGAAAACTAAAAATGGGAAGGCGTGTACAAGAAATGAATTTGAAACTTAGTTTGCAATTTATGTGATTAAAAATCAATATATAACTCCTTGAACACCTCAATACAATATAATTTCAAAAATAATTAACATAACCACTATGGGTATAGGTAGAATAATGGTTTTTAAATTTTAAATATCAAATTATTCTTATATATAGGTTGTTTGAACAATTTTAGACATTCAAAATTGATTTTTTTAAGACCATCCTAAAATATAACCTACTATAAGATGTGGTACAATAATAAGTAAACAATGAGAAATTTTAGAATCTTTGGAAATAATTACCTTATCAATATATATGAAATAAATTAGGGAATATTTTATTAAATTTCTGAGGAGGGTCTTTTTAATTGGTGCTTATCTAATGGTAAAGGCTATAAATACTAGAATAAAATACTTCACAAGGTGGTTGATTGTTATGATGTAAAATTTATTGAAACACAACTTATAAATAGTGTTCCAAATTTAGTAGTTTTTTAATAGAAAATGAATCCATTAAGTATATTTCTATAAAAATCAATGAAAAATATATTTAGATAGACCATGAACAATTGGTGTGAATTCTAACAAAGATGATAATTAATATGAGGTTTTTAAGAATGAGAAACTAAAGGTTCAAAGCCTGAGGAACATTTTTTAAAAGATAAAATATTAAGAGAAAACTTTTCTCCTCAATAGGCTTAAAGGGTACTGAGATATGATGAATCTATGGTAGAAGTAACTAGAAGAATACTAATACTAGAGAATCTGACCACTATTATTTATTAGTTTTAACTTCAATCAATGATAGAGTCTTATAAACATAAAGAGTGTATTAAAGATATAGATTATAAACTAAACCAAATTTATAGGGATGATACTTGGGACCTTTTTCTAAGACTTATTTAAAAAAATATCAATTCATTATTTAAAAAAATTATAAAAAGTTAAAAGTGGAAATAAATAAGGCCAAACTTTTCTTCGAGGTTTATTACTAGGTTGGGAAATTAACTTGGAAGATAATTTTACACTTTTAGTGATATTGGAAGCTATCATGATGTTCCTAGATATGCTAGATTATATTAAGCATAAAATTTATCAAATGGATCTCAAATATTCCTTCTTACATGGTGAGATTGAATAAGCAATGTATATTGTGCTACCTGATGGGTTTGTGTTTGATAATTATAGAACAAGACTGTGTTAGTTGACTAAATCACTTTATGGCTTGGAATAAGACCCAAGGGAATGGTATTTAAGTCTATATAGATTATTGAATAAGTTAAAATTAATTAAAGGAAAAGTGGATAGTAACTTTTATATCAAATAAATAAAGACGAGTACACTTATAGTAATTTTTTATGTTGATGATATCATTTTTGTAGGTTATCATGATAATTCTTGTCAATATTTTTAAAATAAAATGAAGTATAAATTTGAAATGTCCATGCTTGGTGAGTTGAGATGATTTTTGGGATTATAAGTGATGGAAAAAATAAAATTCTATTTTCTTATCATAAGAGAAGTATTCTGAGATTAGAGAAAGAATTTTGATATGGAGTATTCGAAGCTAGTTTCTACTCCCATTCAAGTGGGACTAAAATTATCTAAATATGTTGAAGATGTGAGTCTAAATCAAAGATAATTTTAAAGACTAATTGGTAATATAATTTATCTCACAACCTATAGACTAGATATTGTATAAGAAGTGACTCTTTAGGCTAGATATTATAGTAACCCAAAAGTGTCACATCTTATGGTTGCAAAAATAATTTTTGAGATATATCAAAGGGAATATGATTTTTAGGCTTCATTAATTGAAGGGAAATAATTTGAATATATCGATAATTATAGTTAATGATTAGGTAGATTATTTTTATGATATAAGTTCCACTTTACGTATAATTTTTTTCTTAGGAGATAGTTATAAGAGATATCAATTTAATAAATATAACTCAGTCACACTGAGAACTACTGGGATAGATATGTTGTTGCAACCAGTGTATACACTAAAATTATTTGTATAAATAAGCAAATAGATGATTTTAGGAAGAATATTGAATGGACTCACAGGATTAATTATGATAATAAAATTGGTACATACCATTTAGAGTATCCCATGAAACACTTAAGGAACAAGAATATGGATATCATATATCATTTAATTAAAGAGAAGATTCCCAATGTACACATAAATATCTAATTTTTTTCCACCTAGGACTAGTTGGATTATATTTTTTCTAAGGCTATCCCAAGGGATAGATTAGAGAACATAAGACTGAATTTTAATTTTCATCCCTTATCATATCATTAAGAAGCTTTGGAAGGCCCCTCACAAAGCCATGAATTATGTTTCTAAATGGGACAGAAGGTTTATATCTATTTTTATAAAAAGATAATTTCCTTACTTATTTGTCCTTTTTATGTGGATGTGTTTATTGTAAAAAGGGGGATTTGTCATATGAAAATTATTTCATGTATTTAGTGGGTATCTTATCACTTGGAAATAATTTTTATTATCACTGATAGACGGATTTATCTTTAAAAATCTCTAAATTATAGTGTAGTGTCAAGATGCTTGTATTTTAAAAAAGAATATAATTTATTAGTTCTTGGATGATAATATGTGGTCCAAATTAATTTTGATAAAGAGTTTAATTGGTTTAAAACAAATCCATATGAGGAAATTAAAGTGTCATTACATTTTTTGAAGAAGTTTTCTTATTTTCAATACCATATAAGAGATATGTTTTGATTCTTCAGAAGTATTTTTTAAATGATTTTAATTTTTCTATAAGTTTTTGTAATTTTTTGAGTTTTTTTAGAATTTTTTTGGAAGATATGGTTGATGGATACAAATTGAAAAATGAAATTATCCTATGAGTAAAATAATTCTCCTATACATAAGTTGTTTCTACTACAAAACTAAGTTTGGAAAATTGATAAAGGAAATTATCCTATGTGGAAGTAATTTCACTTGTACCTAAGATAATTCTTCTATGATGAATACTTTTGAGATAGATGTAAGATATTTTGTAAATAAAATATGATATTTGTTTGGATAAAATTTCAAAATTGGGTAAATCTTATGGAATATGACATTTTTATAGGTCTTAATACATTTAAGCATCCCGTATGATATTTTTTATTATCACTTTTTCATAAGATCACTATATGTATGACTTTATAAATCTCATATGATGTTCGTGGAACCTATGAAATATTTGAGGTTCATATAGGAGAATTTACCTATTTATAAGTGGTTTAAGGTGCCAGTATGATATTTCTATAATTTATGATATTCACACTTAGATAAATTTCAAGAAAAACTTAACCACCATATGCATAATTCTAAACTAAAAATAGATACCTATGTAATTATAAAACTGAAAAATATGATCTACACAAAGGTAGTATGATATCTATGTTAGGGTAACTCAAAGGTTTTATGGGATGCATAAGCTTTATATTGACCTACGTAAATGTAAGCAAAATTTGTGTAAAGATCATCTATACTTTCATAAAGTTAGTTTGGATTTATAGAATTTCAAATTATGATGAAAATGGAGATCAAATCTAATGATGATTTGAAACTCTTTAAGTTCAAAATATCAAGGGCCTAATCAACATCCCTGATTCAAGCCAAAATTAATAAAGATTAAATGAAAAATATCATGACTGAATCTTAGGGATATTTTCAAATTCAAATATTTAAATTCATTCTTCAACTTTTTTATTGTTATTTTTCAAGAATACTTTGATGGTGATTTTTTTGTGCAGTTGAGAAATAAGGAGTTTACAAAATTTATATACAAACATTATTCATAATCTATGTGGGAATATAAATAAGGTATAAATGAAAAAAAAAATATGTCTTGATAATTTTTAGAGAAGTTGATACATTTTTGTATCAAAGAGAGATAAATTGAGGAACATAAACATGTGCTCCATTGATATTTTTGAGGAGGTCATGGTAAGCTGTATTGAGTTCCATTGATCTAGATGCATTCTATTGAGAAGTAATAAGATTACTTCATCTATAGAAAGGATGACTTATTATTTCTTCACTTATTTTTTCCTAGCAGTCAAGGGACTTCTAGAAGAAGATATTGTATTTGATACAGAATCATCTAGATGCATATATAATGATGGATTCATTTAGTTAAAAAGGAATAATATTTGAATAGTTGGTTATTCATATCTAAAAAACACCAAATATTAAAGTAATGGAAAGTTTATGAAACCTAACCACATAAAGAGGGATAATAAATCATTAAAAAACAATTTGATCACAAAAAGGAGTATGATCTCACATTAAAGACAAACTTTGTAAAAATTATCAGGTATTGTTTGTCTTATTTTATTCTTTCATACTAGTGAGTATGTGACTGTAAGAGTGGATTGTAATAAACTTGGTTTTTTTATGAGTTGAATATCCCCTATTTTTCAGTTTTAATGTTTGAGTGTGGTCTAATGTGATTACCCTTTGAGTTCATGGTTATTTTGGGGGTGTTTGGGACTTGTTCAGAGCCTAGAACCCAAGATTTTGGGTTGAAATATGCTTGGTTCATGGTTAGTTAAAACCGTGTAGGGAATTCCATATAGTTATCTTAAATCATTTTTGGTTGGATAGTGGGGATTTATAGGCTGCATTGTTACATACAAACTATGCAACTGGAGGCACACGGCCATGCGTCACTATATGCAATTTGACAGTGGGTTTTTTAATGGTTTTCACACAATTAGTCAAACCATGTGAGGAAAACGTATGGGTTCCCATTCCCTACAGTATATTTTGCATAATTTGTGCATGGTTTTTCAAACCATTCACTCAAACCATGCACCCCCTTAAATTTTGGTAATTTTAAAAATTTTAATTTAACAAAAATAATTTTTAAACCTAAATTGGGTTTTTCTTCAACAAGAAGCAAATGAAACATTTTGAGAGTATACATGGAATAATATCCTTGTATTTGAAGGTTTTTCTTCATTTGATGTTTGATTCAAGTGTGGAACATCTCATTGGATCTTCATTAGTGATTACTTTGTTATTTTTTAGTCACTCTTCTTTTGATTTGGTACTGAATATTCTATTTAGATTTAGGCACATATGCCTTGATTTTAGGTTCTTTGTATATTCCTTGTTTTTTCTCCTGATATGAGTCAAATCAGTAGTTGATACTAGAATATAACTCTACTAACGAGCTATGGTAGGCAGTCTATACATTTTCCTTGAGTTTTGGTGCTTTGTTAGGCTAGCTTCCATTATCTCACGCACTGGAATTTCTGGCACAACCCCAAAATTAAATTGATTAATTGAATTGGGGTGTGTTAGGGTAGCTCATAGGTACCCTTAATACGTGTCACCAGTTTTTTCCCCAACCAAGGCCAACCATGGGGTGTTCCCTTTCTTATTCTCTATGTTGAACCACCCATGGGGTGTGTCTTAAGCTTTCCTAGTTTAAAGAAAGCCCAATTATATTTATATGAGATTTAATTTCTCAGTTAATGGATTTATTTCCTCCTTGACATGTTGATGCCTCTTATTAAATGGTTTATATGGAATTGGTATCACTTATATGGATTCTGTAACAATTGTATAAATGAGTGGGTAAACTCATTATTTGTGTTTGTTATCTTTTTATAAATGAGTGGGTATACTCATTGGTTACCTTTGGATGTGGAATGTGGTCAATGATTGGGTATACTCATTGGATGTAATTAAAATCTTATGAAATGATGAATGGAATCAAATGGTGAATATAAACTTAGATGCCTTGGAATATTCTCCTTGGATATTGATGCAGTAGAAGACACCTTGGATAGATTATTTTCTATGGGTATTGATTCCAAGGGATTCCTTGATATTTCCTACCCCTTGGATATGGCTTACGTATACTCATGTAAGAAATGTTCGGTTGACATACTCCTATGACTCCAACCAATTCCTAACTGAGTTTCCATAGAGATGATCCTGGGTCTAGAAGAATATTTCACGGTATTCTATGCCTTGTATCCGACCCTTCATGGTCTGACACTTTGATTATTATGGTGCAGCCATAGAGAAGTGATACATTTAATTATATAAGTCTTTGTTGTGGATGTTTTTTCACTTTGAGTTGTACCGAAAGGCTGTTTTTGACATGAATGTTTGGGATTTACGGTGAGTACATATCGGTTATATATACTTTGTTTATAGATACCTTGTTATAGGAGTTGAAACTTGTTATGCAGGGATCCATGTTTGGATATATGATATTATTGGCTTGGTTATATGTTCCATGGGAACTTTACTTCTTAATTTTATATCTGCTTACCTATTTTACTGGCACACTGCACAGCTTATATTTCATAGACTAAAATGCATAGATATTTGGGTGGTTACCTACTAGGATTGTATCTCACACCATGTTTAAGCCACTGTTGGGTAGCCTGATAGACTATTTAGATATAGGTATAGATAGGGGAAAGCACCCCTATTTCAAGGGTTGATTTTGTTCCATGCTTGGAAGCCGGGGAGTATGGGATCAAGATGAGGCTCATGTTTCTATTCAGATATATGACTTTTGGTATTTTTGGTAATTTGGATACATTTATTACATTATACTGATTTGTACATGTTTTGGATTCTTTTTAGAGATATGTATCATCATTATTGTAAATGAGACACTTCTAGTTTATTTATATATTCATGTCTTGTTTATTTATCAGTTTTACGCTTGTTGTATATGATTATTCTTTTAATTTTCATTACTATTCCATTTTGTTACACTCTGTTAATAATGGAATAGTCTCCCCATGGAAACACTCTATTCCCTAAGTTCTAGTCAGTAGACTCTGGCATTTGGGGGGATGCACTTGAGGCCATGTTACCAACTAGGCTCAGAACACTGTTGAGTAGTGTCTGGGTTCAGGAATTTACAAAGTGGTATTAGAGAAATTTTCTTTTCTAGTTTTATTTACTATTTAGAGACAATATAAAGGGATGGTAAGGTATTGGATTTTATTAATGAGTTATTCTTAGTCATTTCTAACCCACATATAGAAAAAAAAACCAATCTTCCTCTAATGGAATTGCTATTTTTTGGATTTTGACTATTACATTTGATTTAATTCCACCATTGGGTGATGCACTTGTATTGTGATGTTAATATTAATATGATCGAGGGTTCTATTCCTATTACAACGTGATGAGATGGGGGTGTAAAATTTCATGCATCATATAGGAACCTCTTTGAATCGCATTCCATGCATTATACCATTCCATTTAGGATGTCTAATTTTTTGAATGATGTTGTGATAGGTGATTTGATAAATATTTCTGTTCAGTGGATAGATAAGTGATTCTATATTTCAATTTGTAAGAATCATGGTCCCTTATAGACTAGAAAGTGATGTGCCTTTTGATTCAATTATTTAATGTGAATTTGATGTGTTATGGATTTTATTGGCACCGAATTTTGGTTCATGAGGTGTTATAGGCCCACATAGATTGGAACTTGGTGAACTATTGGTTACACATTTTGAATAAATGAATGTTGTAAATTAAATGTAAAACGAATATGAATTGAAATAGAAATTTGAAAGGATAAACAGAGACTCAACCTAGACCTGACATTTGAGTTGGCAAGAGGCAGTGACTCTAGTGGTTTTTGGTGAATATCCTTTTTATAGTATTGGATTTAGGAGAAGGTTGTGTGTCATGATCTGGTTTTATGAGGTTTTTGACATGTCCTGTGCTTTTTATCTGCAAACATTGATAATATTCTATTCTTAGAAATGTGTTTGTCATTGTAGAGGTATTACACCATGAAGAACTCTATTTTTATTCCAAGAGGGTGGTGATGATCATGCTCTAGAGGTGGTTGGTCATGGTCTACTGTTGGATCCTCCTTTAGGTCCAACTACAGAACCATATATTGTTCCAGAAACAGGTGTTGAGGCACAATTCTGTGAGGGATTATTTCACTTCATGCATACTTTTTAGAGAGCATTGCATCCTTCCTTTTTTATCAATGATCTGGCGCATGTGTTCTAGAAGTATCATCCTCCCGTGTTTCTAGGGGTATAATGGTCCACAACCCATTGATATGTGGTTATAGATTATGCTGTCAATATTCAATCACCTAGAGACGCCTCCTGAGAGAATAGTGAAGCTCGTGACTTACATGTTACTTGGAGCATCAAAGCGTAGGTGGGATGTTCTAAACCAAGATTATAGGCTAAAATATATGGTGTGGTATGATTTTCAAACTATTTTTTATGATTACTTATACCCCAAGACTCTATGGGTAGAGTGGGCTAGTGGGTTTGTGCATCTGTAGTAGGGTGCAATGACAGTTATGGAGTACTCGTCACGCTTTACATAGTTGCAGCATTTTTCACCGATGTACCTTACTGATGAGATTTTGTGAGTGGGATGTTTCAATGAAGGTCTCTGTCTTACTATCATATCTTAGGTTAATGTGTTCAATTTTACCTCTATCACTAAAATTGTGAATCATGCATTGATTACGGAGTGAAGCTTGAGGGAATCTAGGGGTGTAGAGAAGGTAAGTGCAGTCTCTCGAGTCAGTTGGTTATAATATTTATGTAGGAAGCACCATTTTTAGGATTCTCATGAGATTATTACCAATTATACTATGAGTACTAGAAACTCGGTGTTCTATAATCATTTTGTAAGATGGGTCCACATGAAGAATCAATGCGACGGTGACCCAATAAAGTGTCGATATTGAGGTAGGATGGGCTACATGTAGCATTTATACAAGACCTTCCTTACAGCTATGAGTGGTAGCAGGTCATCTTTGACACCAAGTATAGGAGAAGTTTTCTCAGCTCCACATCAGGCAGGGAGATGGAGTAGTACTGGTCGATCAGGTTGAGGTAGTGGTGGTCGTAGATGAGGAATCCAGACACCAGTTACACCAAGAAATCAAAGTGGGCCTACTCAGGTTAGTGAGGTTATTTCATAGGTCCATGGTTCAGGATAGATCTATTCTACATAGCCTACCCCCAAGGAGTAGGGTTTCAGTCCATATATGGTTATAGGTATGATCTTAGTAGACTCTACTATTACATATTCTCTTTTTGATTCATGTGCATCATATAGTTTCATATTTGTACCTATTGTGAAAAAACATGGGCTTGTTATGTTGTCTTCTGAGAGTGTTATTATGTTAGAGACTCTATTAGGAATTATAATTAAGGGTGTACACCAGTTTAGGGAGTTCCCCGTGAGGTTGGTGGGTGTCACTTCATTTAGAATATTCATGGCCTCTAGATGACAGGGTTTTACTTCATACTCAAGATGAACTAGCTAGTATCCTATTGATATTTTTTTGACTATTATCATTGGAGGGTAACTTTGACACCACCATAAGGTACAATTTATACTCACAAGGGTGAATGGGATGTTCAGGAAAGCCAATCTGGACTAGAGCATCATGGGATGGGCCGGATGATAGCCCATATTGTTAGTTTGTATCTAGATGATTAGGGAACATGTCTTATTGATTTTCCTTTAGTGGTTGATCATTTTAGGGATGTGTTCTTGGGAGAATTTTTTTACCTCCTGAGAGATAGGGGAGTTCTCCATCAAGATAACTCTAGGAGCTACACTAATATCCATACTTCCTTACAGGATGGATATGACGGAGTTACAAGAACTCAAAAGGTAACTAGAAGATCTCGAGACAAAGGGGTTAATTAGACTCAGTACTTCTATGTGGGATTCATCAGTATTTTTTTTTGAAAAATGAATATGGTACCCTTAGGCTATGTAGGGATTTTCAGATGTTGAACCAGCTAACGGTTAAGAATCGATATCCCTTTCCATGTATAGATGATCTATTTGATCAGCTTCAAGGAGCCTAAGTGTTCTCAAAAGTTTATTTGAGGTCAGGTTATTACCAGGTATGTGTTTGACCTACATACATACCTCTTATATCCTTTCATATCATGTATTCTCTAAATGAGTATCTAGTCATTCCATTAGGTCATACGAATGCACCAGCGGTTTTCTTGGAGTTGATGAACTGAGTCTTCCATCCTTGTATGGATTCATTTGTGGTGGTTTTCATGGATTATATCTTGGTGTATTGTATTGATCTACATGACCATGCCAAACACCTTAATATCATATTGAATAAACTAATAGATCATCAGTTATATGATAAAATCATAAAGTTCCACTATTGGATGGATCAAATTCACTTCCTGGTTCACATAATCTTAGAGACTTGAGTATCAGTAGTCCCAGATAAGGTGAGAGATGTAGTTTCCTAATAACATACAAAGAATTTGTTTGAAATATAGTGTTTCTTGGAGCTATAAGAATATTAAAAACTTTTCATAAAGTACTTATCAAAAATAGCAACACCGCTGATAGGATTGACTAAGAAGGGTATGAAGTTTGTATGGTCAGATACCTACAAGACATCCTTTTAGTAGTTGAAAGGGAGATTGACTTCATCATCGATACTAATACTTCTAGAGTAGTGTAGGATCCACATTTTGTATTATGAAACATCAGGTATCGGGCTTGGAGTAGTACTAATGCATGGGAATAGAGTCGTGGTGTACAGGTCACAGCAGCTGAGGACACATGAGAGGAATTAACTGACGCACAATCCTGAGTTAGTTGTGGTTGTTAAAGCATTAAATTATTAGAGTTATTACGTAATATGAGAGAATTTTTTGGTGTAGGTAGACTAAAATATATTGAAGTACATATTTACATGGTATGATCTGAATCTGTGGCAGTGAAGGTGGGTGGAGTACCTCCAATCTTTTGACTTCAAGATTACCTCCACACCTGGTAAAGGCAATGTAGTGGTCGATGCACTAAGTTGGAGGAATCATATACAGGTAGTTCAGTAGTCCAATAGTGAGTATAAGAACATGTATTTGTTCTCTAATATCCACTTAGAGATATCGGATTTTCTGGGAGAGATGTACTTATCATCCATATTTGTTACATCTACCCTTCTGGATAGAGTAAGGATAAGGAAACTATCATATTCATTAGGCCTAGTCCAATAGTAGAGTATGTAAGGTGAGTACCCACACCTAGTTATACCATATACAAGGATTAGATCACGCATATCCATTATCACATTTGGGTTCTAGTGGAAATGGGCAAGGAGCTAATGTAGGAGTTTTATGCCACATCTAGGTCAGTGCATCCCGGTGTCACCAATATGTACTGTGACTTACTCTATCAGTTCCAGTGGCCAATTATGAAGTAAGATATTTTTTTTTTTTCAAGAGTCGTTCCACCTATTAGCAGGTGAATTCAGAACATCAGGTACCACTTGTAATGTTATAGAAGTTACCTATTCCCGAGTGGAAATGGGGTGATGTCCTGATGGATTTTTTGACTGGTTTACCAAGGTTGCATCAAGGTAGAAATTTTGTGTGGGTTCTCATTGATAGGATCATAAAATTGTTTCATTTCTTTATGAACAATGAGACCTTTAGTGTTCATGATCTTGGGAGGTTTTATATCTATGAGATAGTATGAATTCATGGGGTCCCATGCATTATCATTTTAGATAGGGACTCCCATTTTACATATCATTTCTAGCAGACTTTACAGAGGTATTTGGGTACACAGGTGCTTCTGATCATATCATACCACCCTCAAACTGATGGCCAGTCAAATCATGTGATACAGGTGCTTGAGTACATGCTGAAAGCATACATCTTTGATTTTGAGGACTCTTGGCAGAATTACATAGCCCTAGTTGAGTTCTCCTATAATAATAGTTACAAGGTGATGATACAGATAGAACCTTATGATGAATTATATAGTAGGTCATGTTGATCACCCCTGTACTGATTACTAGCAGGTAAGGCAGATTTATTGGGACCACATCTCATAAAGGAGACTTTTGATATGGTCTAGATGATTCAAAAGTGGATGGATACTACATAGTATTTATAGAAATCCAATGTTGATTTCCACATATTGCCTCTAGAGTTCGAGGTCAGGGATCGGTTCTTTTTACATGTTTTACCGAGATTGATAAACATATGGATCAAGAGACTAGGTAAGCTTTCACCAAGATATATTGGTTTATTCAAGATTCTAGAGAGATTTGGGTCATTAGCCTATTAGTTATAATTGCCTCATAGGTACTGAGTCATGTGTGACGTCTTCCACATATCTCAGCTTCTCCATTATCATTCGGGAATGTCTCGTGAATTTAAGCTTAAGGAGGTTGAGTTATAAAGATATGTGTCCCTTGAAGAGCATCCTATTCATATCATTGATAATATTATAGAGGTTATAAAAGGTTTATTAGTTCCTCAAGTACATGTGTTTTGGTAGTATGGCCATTTATAGGATGATACTTGGGAGCAGTAGGACAACATATGTGCTTAGTGGAAAGAGTTGTTCTCAGATGAATCTTTACCACCCTTCAGAGGGTATTTCAGGGATGAATTTATTTAAAGGGGGAATATTATAAGAACGTAGGATTTATTATGAGGTAAAAATCCATTATTTTTAGTTTTAATGTTTGATTATAACCTAATGTAATTACCCATTGAGTTCATGGGTGTTTCATTTTGGGTTGAAGTATTCCTAGCACACTGTTAGTTCAAACCGTGTGGGGAAGGACTCATGGTTACCTTAAACCGTGTGTGGCTAGAAAGTGGGGAGGTATAGGTCACACTGTTATAGACATACCATGAAATTTTTGGCACATGGTTGTGCGTCCATGTCTGCAATTTTGACCATGGGTTTTTGAAAAGTTTGTGCATGGTTAGTCAAACTATGTGAGTAAACTATGCAAGTTTCCCTTCCCTATACCATATTGTGCATGGTTGGCGCAAGGTTTTTCAAACCATGTACTCAAAAAGTTAACCCCGTTAAATTTGGGAAATTTTAATAATTTTAATTTAATTAAAGATCATTTCTAAACATAAATTGGTTTTTTCTTCAACGGGAAGCAACGAAAACATTTTGAGAGAATCCCTTGATAAATATCCTTGGATTTGTGGTTGTTTCTCTATCTGATCTCCAATTCAAGCATGGAACCTCTTGTTGGATCTTAACCGGTGATTACCCAATCCCTTTTTTTCATTATTCATTTGATTTGGTATTAATGATGCTATTTAGATTTAGGCTCATATGCCCTAATTTCTGGTTCATCATCCATTATTCATTTTCTTCCCAATATGGGTCGAATCAGGATTTGATACCAGAAAATCACTCTACTACCGAACTACAGTAGGTGGTATATGCATTTTCATTGAGTTTTGGTGATTTATAAGGCTATCTATCATTGTTACATTCACCATACTTTCCGAAGCAACCCTAAAATTAAATTTATTAAGTGAATTTATTGAATTGGGACCTGTTAGGGAATCCCTTAGGTACACTTGAGATGTTTTGGTGGTTGCTTCCCCAACCAAGGCCACCCATGGCATGTTTCATTGCTTATTCCCTATGTTAAACCACCCATCGGGTGTGTATTAATATTTCATAATTTAAAAAATCCCAATTATATTTATATGAGATTGAATTTCTTAGTTAAGGGATGTATTGACTCCTAAACATGTTGATTCCTCCAATTAAATGAGTTATATGAAATTTGTATCACTTATATGGATTTTTTAGCTACTGTATAAATGGGTGGGTAAACTCAAGATTTTTTTATTATCTTCTGATAAATGATTTGGTATACTCATTGGTTACATTTGGATGTGGAATGTGATCAATTAGTGGGTATACTCATTGGATATAATTGAAATCTTACAAATTGATGAATGGTATGAAATGGTGAATGAATGATTAGATGTCTTGGATGATGCTTCTTGGATCTTGAAATTATATTGGATACGTTGGATAGAGAATGATCCTTGGGTCTTGATTCCACGGGATGACTTGGGATATGGTGCACCGTGGATCCGACATGCTTAGACTCAGGTAGCACATGTTCGGTTGACATGCTCCAAGGACTCAAACCAGTGCCTAACCAAGATTCAAGAGAGATGCTCCTGGGACTCAATGAGGATGCCTTAGTCATCTATACCTTGTATTCGGACCTCCATACTCTAACACTTTTATTATTATGGTGAAACCATGGATATGTGATACATTTGATTATATAGCTTGGAAAAGGTTTTTCTGGCACTCCTGGTTGTACAAAAAGGTCGTTTTGACATGAAAGGTTGGGATGTATGTCAAGGTCATTTGGTTATATCTGCTTTGTTTGTAGCTACCTTATTATAGGAGAAGATACTTATTATGTAGGGAGACATGTTTGGCTATATGATATCATTATATTGGTTATATTTCCCATGGGCATTTTATTACTTAATTTTATATCTGATTACCTATTTTACTGGAACACTATGTAGATTATATTGCACATACTGAAATTTATATATCATTGGGTGGTTACCTACTAGGATTGCATCTCACACCCTATTCGGGCCATCGTTGGGTACCCAAACAGACTATTAGGATGCAAGTAGAGATAATGGAAAGTTCCCATAGTTTTATGGTTGATTTTGTGCCATGCTTAGAAGAAGGGGAGCACAGGAACGATCTAAGGCTCATGATACTATTTTGAGATAACACTTTTGGTGTTTTTGGTATTTTAGATACATGTATTCTAATATACGTTTTTCACAACTTTTGGATTCTTTGTAGAGATATGTATCATCATCATTGTATTTTGGATACTTCTAGTTTACTTATATATTATTGTCCTATTTATTTATCATTTATATTCTTGTTGTATATGCTTCCTCTTTTAACAATAATTACTATTATTCCATGTTACACTCTAGTAATGAGGGAAGAGTCTCCCCATGGACACACCCCGGTACCTTTCTTTTAGTCGGCAGCCTCTATCATTCAGAGATATGCACTTGATGTTCCAATGCACTATAATCACTAAGTAAACTGCTTGTTTCTTATAATTTAGAGTATCCATGATAACCCTCCAAACTTACCACCTTCTTAATGTAGAGAACTCACTACTCTCAATCACTCAAAAGACTCACTACTCCTCCAAGCATTACTTTCTTGATCTATACAAACCAATAATATTTTTACACCAATAATGGTGTATCAATCAGCTTCACCTTCATCCTCTTGATAAACTCTATAAAATTATAGCAAGATTTACTCCTAGAACTTCACTTATTTTTCTCTTAGGATTTACAACAGAGGTATGGAATTATTATTCTCTTAATTTTCATTAATCTATGATCATCCTTCCTATTTTTGAATAAGGATTTCCCAATCTATCTAGGTTCATCTCCTTTTTTATTCAAAACTGTTATTAGCAGTTTTCATGAAATTTACTCTAATTGGTTAGATTCAACTCTCTAAACTTAATATTGTACCTTATTATTTCAACTAAATCTACAAATAACCAGATCACAAAATGAATTCCTTATTCATGGAGTGATGTTAATTCATTAATAAAATCAATAAAAATTGTTCAATATCTTATATTTGAATCATAAAATTATCATGACATGATCCTCCAAATATTCTTGAGCTTCACACCTATTGTGGAATAAACCTCCCATGTGGAAATTAAACCTCTAAATTTGAAGTAACAATAAAATCTAGATAACCCACTTCATGGTGTGGCTATCCTTTCCTTGTTATGACAACATTCATGTATCAGTTGTATTGTCAATTATATCTTATGGTATATTGTGTATCATAATTCATTTTTATCCATATTATTAATCATATTTTATGATTGATGATATATTACAAAATGTAAGGATAGATACTTCACCTCAAATAACAAGTTAAATTACCCTTAAGTATAACCCATGTCATGGAAATTACTCTTACATATCACCTATTATCACAAAAAATATTTTTATGTATCATAATGAAATCGTACACTTTTCCATTTTAACTTATGGATTACTTTTATACATTGTCATGGGATACCATTACGTATCACTATGAGTGGTCGAGACTTTTCAAAATTTCCAAAATCTATTTAGCACTAGTTACCTTTACATATTAATTCTTGGTTACATTTAGTTATGGGGTTGTCATTTTTTTACTTGAGCTATAAAGCATCATGTTTACCCTTATATAAAAGGTTCTTTTTACTATCATGTATGTGAATTTACCAATTTCACATACCCAATGTACCCAACACCAAAATCCTCTATAAATTTTCTTAACTCCTTTAGCCTTCTAGTTATAAGTTCTAAATGCCTTTGCATGGAACCTTGGAAGTTACTTTAATATCTTCATCAATAAAAACAATTCAAAAATACTCTAAGGATATTTTTTTAAAAATCACCCCCTTGGGTTTGTTAAAAACTCCTATAAAGCTGATTCAATAGAGAACTTCATAAAAAACAAAAAACATATTCCAAAACCTTCTTCAAAGTACTCTAACCTTTCTAAAATATCAGCATGGGATAGATCCCATTTTTCAATAACAAATATCACTTCTGAAATCCACAATCACTACTCATGGATAGAATCTCTCAAGAAATCATGGAAAAACTCTCCCTATTTTTCTACAAACCCAAAAATCAATTCTTTGAAAGTTTTTAAGTGAGGGTTACAAATCCAAACATTTAAATTAATAGAATCACCATACCATTTTATAAATAAAAAATTCCATGGGGATTGAGGGGACCTTCTCTACACTATCCATATGGATAGAGATAGTTAGAATCCAAGAGTCAATCAATGCCTCTAAAAATTAACTTTGGGTAATGCCTTTTTGGTAATGTCTTAGACCCAATATTTTTGTTGAATCATAATCCAAATTCACTATCACTTTATCAAAATTTTACTTAATTAAATTATACTTTGTCTCAATATTCTTTATCCTTGAGTGATGGACATGATTTTTTTCTAAGGTTGATAGTGCTCGAGTTATCATATCTGATTACAAAATGATATTTCACACTAACTACAATATCCTTAAGTTATTTATTTTTCCATATAGATTGAGTACACAATTAAGTAGTTTTAAAATATTTATCTTCTAAAGTTCTTAATGAACTTTAGTATTTCTTTTTTCTTATCCTATAATTGAAAAAACTTCTAAGATATAATGTATAACCAATGTGCCGCTTCGGCAGTGGCATAGTGGAGAAGGAGAGGGGTACAACAACGACGTTCTTTGGGAGGTACAAGGTTCGAATCATAAGAGTCCTATTTCGGGGTGAACCTCCCCCCGGGATCCACTAGCCTTACCGGGTCACCCGATTTCTAATTGGGTGGGAAAAATGAGGCATAACCCACCAGGGCTGACGGATTGCTTGACAAACCATCGCCACTTGGGTTGTCACCCTTCAGGACGCTCTTCCATCTTGGATGGAAAAGTCTCCTTCCTGACTGGGGCTCTCTCCGTAGTGACCTCTTCATGGGGATGGGGGTTTCCTTTTGTGGAGGGTTCGAAAATTCCACACATGGAAATTCCCTTTTAAGAAAAAGAATGTATAACCAATATAAACCTGTGATCATCCACTAAACTAGAATAATCCAAATCTATGTATCCAAAAAACACATATTGTGATGTTTTATGATAAAATAGTTTGAAATATATCATTCCATTGATATAATGAAGAATCATATTCATTGATATAAAATGGATTTCCATAAGAAACCTTTAGTTCCATGAGACTTAACATGTAGAAAAAACAATGTCATGTTGGGTAATTTTTAGGTATAATAGTATTCTAATGATTTACATATATTCTATTACATATACCTTTTTACCATAATCATCTCTTAAAAGCTTCATTAGAGTATCCACAAATGTTTTAATCATCCTGGAATCCTCCATTACAAACCTATTCAGAACCCCTTGGATTATATTTATTGAGAAATAAATTTTTCGTCTCTTCGTTGAGTCACTTGTAAACCATAGAAACTTTTTAACTCAAAAATCATATAAATCTCAAATTATCACCTCATATATTCTAAAAAACCTATATTATTCTTTGTAAAATCCTATAAAAATTATATCATCAACAAAAATTAGCACCAGTATCCTTTTATCATTTTCTTTCTTGATGTATAGATTTTGATTAACTCTCCCTTGATGGAATTTAGGCTTTCTCATGTATTTATCAAGAATAAAATACCATTATCTTGGTTATTGATTCAACCAGTACAATGAATTCTTCAACTATAATACTTTTTTCTCATATTTATCTATAATAAAACCATCTAGTTTGTCAATTTATACTTCCTTATTATGGAATCCATTATGGAATATTGATTTTATATTCATTGGTACACATTTAACTTCCTTTTCATTAGAATTACTAAGAATAGTAAAATAGTTTCTAACTAGAATATGGGAGAAATTCTTTATCAGCATTAATAAATTTGACCTAGTAATATCCCTTATACACTATCCATGATTTTTTTGAGTCAAATTCTATATTCATTGAGTTTTTAAGGGAACTCTCACTAGGTTCC
The DNA here is from genome assembly GCA_963277665.1 of Viscum album. NCBI lineage: Eukaryota > Viridiplantae > Streptophyta > Magnoliopsida > Santalales > Viscaceae > Viscum > Viscum album. The sequence continues at coordinate 22,401,484 of OY728154.1, forward strand.
AATGAAATATTTATATTTTTATCATGGTAAAATTTCCTATGTTTAATTCTTATAAATTTAATCAAGTTATTCATACATATATTTAAACCAATTTTCATCTTTTCTATCCTCTTTAAAACACTTATAGTCTGTTTTATATAAGAGTTAAGTTTTTTAGGGATTCTACATCCTCCATGTTTGAACTAGAAATGTTAAAACACTGATGGAATTATTTTCAATGGTTCTATGCCTTATACTTTCCTTCATGGAAGTTATTAAAACTAAATTAATTTTATTATCATTAGTGTATTCTTTTGAATCTACTTCATCCCCATATTCTCTCCTTATTCAACTAACTTCATCGTATTTTTACTCTGAATTTTCATCACTTTTTTTCTGTGAATACTACTCGCTATATTGAAAATTATGATCATTTTCCACAATAGTTATGTATTTTATTTCAAAATAAAATTCTAATAATTTGGTTATATAATTGTCATTCATTGATTTTTGATAAGTATCTAAGAAAAATACATTAATCCCCAAAAAATAAAAACTCTTTTTTCTTCTACTTATTGAGAATAAATCACTTGCTTCTAAATATTCAAAAGTATTTTGGTGTAGGATTCTTCTCATACCATATCTCATAGGTTGTATTCTCTTTATTATAATATAATGAATTCATATTAAAGATATAGGTATATTTTGGTACTACTTACTTCTAATACTTCTTCGGTATATTTTTCTCGATAATCATCATCCATGCCATACTATTAATGATTGGGTTATTCCTCTTAATGAAACCATTTTTAGGATTAATTTCCACTAACACTTAGTGACTTATCTTATTTTTATTGATATATTATTACACTTACCTATTGGTGAATTTCATGACATTATCAGTTGTGAATTTCTAAATTTTCAACCAAAGTATCTTCTCCACAAATATTTGATGTCATGTAATGCACTTAAACACTTCAGACTTATGATAGATTACCATAATCCATGTAATCCGTGTATAATTGTAAATTATAAAAGATATTATATCTTTCTATCTATGTATTTGGGTGATATTGGATAACACAAATCAACCTGCACAAGCTCGATAAATTTCATTGATATTTTTCCTTTGTCTTATAAGTCTTATGGATGATTTTTTATTTTTTTCATGCATAAAACGTGTGATTGTGATCACATGGTATTTTAGGGACATTATGAGACCCTTATTTTTTCAATAAAACATCCAAAGACTTTTCACTAAAGTGGTCGAGCATTTTTTGGAATGACTTGTTCTCTTCTTCCTTGGTTGGAAAACACATGTCTTCTTCTTAACCAAAGAGGTAAATATTCTACTTTGTGTAATTTCTTTTCTTGAAGATTGAACCATAACTTCCTTTGATAATGAAATAATTCTTATTTAAATTGACTACATTCCCTAAGTCACAAAATTATCCTTCACCTAGAAGATCATGACTAGGTATTTCAACCACAAATACATCTATGAACCTCAAGTCTTTTTCACCAATTTTGGATTTTTAAAATCCAATTATTTTAAATTCATTGTCATTACCAAAAGAATAAAATACCTTATTTTGGTACTTAATCATTATGAAAATATTATTATTTCCTCTCATATGTGAAGTGAATCCACTATCAAGGATCCTCTCTCTAGCCTGATATTTTTATTTCAAAATAATTTTTGTGACATTAAACTTCTTGCATTTTCCTTTCTTAATACATATTCACTAATCTACTTTCTTTAGTGGTGAATGAGACTATTAAACCTCTAAATATATTGTATCATCCTCATATTTCAAGGATATTAATTCATTATGGGTTTTATCCAACTTTATAATGCTTTCAGCTACTTAGATCTCCATTTATATGTCTCACTTGGTATATATATTTATAACCTTTATGATAAATTCATGGATTTGGGTCCATAAAATTCACACAAGAAGAAATATTTGTTAAAAACATACTGATTGTAGGATTTTTTTTCTTGTATGTTTATGTTTCTCTGGATCCTTAAAATTACTTTTAGCTATTGAACACACATACAATGCATACTCTATTTTTACTCAACAGTAAAATTGGATTTGTGGTGTATTATTGCATGTATTTGTTGCTCCATATATCGCTTTATGGATCTTTAGTGAGTCACCCAAATCAACCTTCTTCTAGGGTGTGGGTTCTTATGGTTTCACATCAAACATCAATGATTGTTTTCTTGTGATCAATACCCTTATATATATTTTACCTCATTTTATAAATGTTACACTAGTGGGTGTTTTGATATATTTTATGTTGAGTAGATGTTTTTGACCATAGCTTTTTAGGTGTCTTGGAACTCCAACTTCCCAATATCGCATCATGAATTTGAATTATCTCTTGATCATCTAGATTTTATCAAATCTTCATGAATTCAGCTTTAAGCTCCTGGATTATTTTGAAATGATATTTCATATAATTAGTTAATCCATAAATAATTTGGGCCTAATCTTTTATTTTGAGCTTGATATAAATTTACTTCTTAAAATTTTCAGGTCTTATAGGTTTTATTCATTAAATATCAGCCTTCAAGTTACATTATTCTTCTTATTATTTCTAAAATTATAGTTTGGAATCACATACAACTCCATTGGATTTCTAGTTCAGCCTTTAGACCTAATATTCCCTTAACATTAGTTATTTGATCATTATTTTCATCTAATTGTGGTTTCTCTATGAAATTTCTTATAACATACCCATAGAGGTCCTTGGAGTCCTTGATTTATTCCACTTTTTTTCTTCTAAGCTAAAATATTCTTATTAAATAAAGTTATTCTTTTTGAATAATTTCAAAAAAGAAATTCTCTTTTCTTTTCACACCCTTCGATGAATTTTTTATGGTTTATTCATCTTTATCATTATCCTATAATTTATTTGAGCCTATAATAATGATACTCCCAACTATTCCACACTAAAATCATGTAAGTGGAAGCCTTAAATTGAATTTTAATTTCCTCTTTTGAGATTTGAGGAAAGGAAATAAATCAAATCATTAACTTACAAACTTTTGGATCACCCTCTATGGTGAATTTATCCATTTCCCTAAACATTTCTTTCTAATAATTATCCTTTGTCAGAGAATCATTTTCATTCCTTCTCATCTCATAAGTAAACATATTATTTTTAAGAATATCTAGCGCCACTATCTTTGGGTATTTTTCTTTAAGCACCAAGATCTTTGTGTTGGAATGATATGGTAATCTTACCCTATTCCTTGTAATAATTTTTATTTTTTTCAAGGGTTTATCTATGTATATCCATCTCCTATATAATAATGTTCACCTTATAAATGAATGTATTCATGGATTCATTTATATGAATCCTCAAATCATCATATATGTTCTATAGAACTAGTAATTTATCTTCATGAACATTCAAATATCCTTTATATACGTTGAGATATTTTTTCCAAATTGTGTGTGATGATTTACATGACATCACCTTCACACAGATTGAATTGGAAAAAATCCTCCTAAAACATTGACTCATTTGGAATCAAAATCAATATCCCTTGAATATTTCTTTAATACTTATCTACTCTCTATGTTGGTCAAGATACTTATTATGGATATTGTGTAAACATATATCCCTAAATATTAAAAATATTGTTGCATCTAATTCCTCCATAATTTAACATTGTTTTCAATAAAGGTGGGAATTACTTTGTGGTTAATGAATATTTTCATTACTTTAAGGAGATAATACTCCAATAAGAAATTTAATCTCTGATACCCCTTATTATTGGTCCCAAGAAAGTTTAATTCCCTAAGAGGGGGTGAATTAGGGTATATCAATCTATTCCAATGAAACGTACCAACAATACTATTCAACTATTAGTTGGAACACCTATCTACCTACCAAATTTATGAAGTGACATATAAAATAAATATATATGCAAGAACTTTTACTTGGTTCATCAAAATTGTGATAATATAATTTCTATAAAATATTTATTTGGAAATTTACCAAAATCACTAAGTGCATATCTCATTTCTTACAATTTAGAGAAACAACAAAGACCCTCCAAGTTTAGTTCCTTCACAATATAGAGAACTCACTACTACCAACCACTTATAAGGATTTATTCTCTTAAAGTATGATTATCTCAATCTACACAAATTGATAATGTGTTTACAAAAACAATTTTGTATCAACCATTTCCAACTTCATACATTTGATGAACTTTTTTAACTTCCAGTGAGATTTCCTCTTAGATCTCTAGTTATTTTTCTAAATGAATTACTTATATATGTATAGAATTCCTCTTCGCATTTTTTTCATTGATCCACAATCCATCACCTTATTTTTTAAGAAGTATATCTCAATATTTCTAGGTTCCTTCGCTCCTATTACTATTCTAAATTAAGGTTAGAAGTTTTCATGAAAAAAATTCTAAATGGGTCAATTTAACTCCCCAAATATCCTATAGTGACCCAATCCATAAACACACTTTATTTCATAATTTTTCACATATATTTTCAATAAATTCAATCCATGGATCTATATTTCTAGTTTCATTGAAATATTAGATACATAAATACATATTTTCAAATATAAAAACATAATATTTATTTTAAAATCCAAATAGTGCTACTAAATCCTATAGATCTTCTAAAATTATATAGGATATCATATGGAAAATACCTAAGGAAAAGGGTGTGATTGAAATACCAGTAAGGGAATAAACATGTCATTAAATCATAACATGAGAGTCAAAAGGCCTAAAATTATATCATAAAGAGGATTTTCATAATCATGGAAACGTGGAATAAAGAAATAAAATCATAGGATCATGGAATCATGGAATATGTAGAAATAAAATAATACATTACATCAAAAACATAAATTCAATGTTCACTCCCAAGACCATTATTATAAAGTGTACAAATACCCATAGTGGATTAGGTTCACTCCTTAATATCTTACATAGAAATTTATGAGATATAAAGATTTACCCTATGCATTGAAGGGATATATAATTTTGGGATCACTCATCACATAATGAAAACCATATATGTGTGTGCCACATGAGGAAAGTTAACCAAAAATAAACCATAATCATGATCAAACCCATGAGAAAGAAGTGGGTTTCTTAATTCTTATTCAATTCATAACTGAAGGTTAAATCATAAGGATTAATAAGAGAATAAGGAATTAAATAATTTTGAACTTTAATAATTTCAAAATGGATATAGGTCTTGAATATGGACTTAGAATATAGAAAATTCAAGATAATGATCTATGATAAGAAATAATAAAAATGAACCACTTGGGTGATGCCTTATGAAATGAGTCAAGGATTTTTAAAGAAAGTAAAGAGCATATTATTTTATTTAAATAAATAATTTAAGCAAGAGTGTTATCTATAAAATAAATATTGTTTTTTTAATATATATATTATTTTAAAAAAATATGGGTATGATGGTTAGCATGATAAAATAAATATGAAAGTTCCCCTAAATCGGGTTTACTTAAAAGTGGAAATTTCAAAGGGTACTAAAAATATACATAACCCAAAAAAGGAAAATTATATTAAAATAGGTATATGTATAAGGTACATATATACATAGATATAATAATTTCATGAGAATAATATTTCAAGGGTGAAAAATAAATAAAACTTGTAACTGATAAGTAATGAGGGTGGTACGGAAGATCCCTTTTATATTTTAAAAACACCTTTGTTGAAATCTTGTATCATAAAAAAAGATAATAAAACTTTATTTTGAAAATATTAGAAGTTAAATGTGAAGTTAATATGAGATATTAATTAATTATGTTTCTAATTAAAAATTATAACATTGGATGGAAATTAAATTATAAATAAGGATTGGAAATGATTTTTTAAGAGGATGGGAATTATTCAAAACATAGTTTCATTTTAAGGAGGTATTATAACTCTTAGATAAATAATATTTTGATAAAAATGTATCTCAAAATATAGAAATAGGTTATACCATTTTAAATAGAATATTATACTCTGTAAGAAACATCATAACTCAAAAAAGTAGATTGAGTTATGAAAGACCATTATATTTTAGGGAAGACATCAATCTTATCCCACAAAAAGGAAGAGTATAAATGAAACTGAATCTTAAAATTTCTATAATAATTGATGATATGATAAGTCAAGGGGTGTATATTTAAACCATAAAATTGAATATCGGTTCATAATTTCAATGCATGCATCAATGAAGGGTGATTGAGATAGAAACTATTACAGATTAAGAAAAATTCTAATAAAAACCCTGGAAATAGAGAAAGATTGAAGTTGAAGTTAAAATACCATGACTAAAGATAATTTCTGATATTATATGACTAATTGGAAGTATACTTACCATTTAAATGATAATATATTCATAAAATAAAATGTGTCTCAAAGAAGGAAATTTTGAGATGAAACCCTTACATTACTCGTGATTCGCCATGCACTTTCACTAAACTTCATGACTAACAAAATTAATTTTATTAAAAAATTAAAAAATAATGATATTAAAATATATTTTATAATTAAAATTCCTTAAACCATTAAATTTTATTTAATTATAAAATATTTTTCTTTCCTACATTAGTTACTTGATGTTGTTCGGTTAATTATTATATAACTCCTTAGGTATGTTACCCTTGGTCAAACGTGTTTCAAAATAATTTCATAATATCCCGAATATTAATATTTTTTATTGAAATAATTTTCATATATTAAATAAATTTTAAAATCCAATCATGATGGGTGGTGATTAAAAATGAAACCCACTGCTCGTGGAGGTTGTCATCTGCACGTATTCACGATTAATGATTCCATTTATAAATGAATGGGTAGGAATGAAGGTAATTTATAATTTTAAAATTTTAAAATAATAGTTATATTATATATATCATATTTTTTCATACATTATATACTTTTAGCTATCCATTAATGGTGTAAATGAAAAATAGAAGACGTCGCTTCATGGAGGTAGTAGTTCACGCAACACATTAACGATGCTTTAGTTTTTCTTAGCAGATGGGGATGAATAAAACATGGTTATTACATTAATATAATAAATTATAAGCATAATAATGATATTGTTTTATATTTATATAGATATAATATATTTTTAATAGGATTTTTAAGGATAAAATATTATGAAGAAGGTAATACTTATGTTGGAGACATGATCTTTTCCTAATTATCTTCTAAGAAAATAAGTATTTGAGATAACTTATAAATATTATATAATTAAGGATGATAAAAGGAATTATAGGATATTTATTTTGGGCATATGTCAAATGGATATTATAATGGTAAGTGTGACCATAGAGGGGTGTAAGTGAATAAAAGTCACTTTTAGGAATACCCTTTACCCTTCCATGATATCATCACACTATTCCTAGGTCAATGACACTAAATTTTCATAATAATGTAGGTTTATATGTGGTTTTTTTGAGATCCCATAAACCAAGATATTTATCAAATTTTTTAAACAATTTTTAAGTCTTTTTCCATAGGTTTTTACATTTTAACATTTTAATTTTTACCTTCTTAACTAGTTTTTAACTAAGTAAATTATATTTTATTTAAAATTATAAGGTAACACATGTTACAAAATTTTTAGTTTTTAAAGATAAATTTAATCTAAATTTATTCAAATTCAATTTCTAAATATGATAAAATGAAATTTTAAATTAAAATATATAATAATATATAAATAGTTTTTGTAGAAAAAGTGGATTTTAACCATTATTTGTTCTTACTCGTATTTAGTATTGATTAAAAATTTAATTAGTGTTAATTAAATTATATATATATTTAAAAATAGTATTATATTCCTAATTTAATTTATAAAAATTTAATTTATTATATTTAAATTACATAATATTAATAAAACAATTCATTTCAAAAAATTGTTTCATCATTATCAAAGTAATTTGATTTAATCAAACTAATATACTCTTTATGACTAAAAAATGAAATATAAATTGCTAACTAATACTTTAATTATGAACATAAATAGTAAATAAATTTTTTTATATTTAATTTTGAAAGGTTAAAGAGTTTAATTCTTAATATAAGTGGATAAAAATAGTTTTTTAGTGTGAAATATTATTTGAGTATCAAAGATGTTAAGAATTTGTTTTATAAATTCAACATAGTATTTTTAAATGAATTATATTAATTATTAAATATACTTTTTTATTTCAAGAGGGTTTCTTAAACTTTTAATTAATTCTTGTATTAAAAATGTTATAGTTTTTAGTGAAATTAGTCTTTTACTATTCATCTATAAATAGATTATTTCAAGAAAATATAAAAAATTAATAATAATATAATTTTGATATAATGAATTAAAAAAAATTATTTTATTAAAATAAAATTATAATATATATATATATATATATTTTAAATGAATAATTTAAATTATAAATAAAACTTCTTTTATTAAAAAATAGTGTTTTCAAACATTATGTGTTCTTAATGTTATTTCATTTCAATTTATAATTTAAGTTATCTTAATATATTAGTTTATATATATATTAATATTTTAGAAGTTTCAATTAAATATATTAGTACAAAATATACAATACTGAATAAAATTTTTCTTTGATTATAAATATTAATTTAATAATAAATACGCTTTAGAAAATATAATTAATTATTTATTTATATTATAAAATATAATTTTTACTAATCTATTGATATTTAAATATTTTTATATATTTTATATAAACATCATATCATATTTTAATCATAATAATAATAATAATAATTCTTCGCAACATGTAAATATATATATATATATATCATATTTTAATATCATATTTTTATTTTATTGTGGGTTATATTTTTTACAAAACACAGGTTCTGTATACCAATTTAAAATATATTTTAATGACTATATTTGTAATGCCCTATTCATGATGAACATATTCGTAGTGACTATATTTGCAATAGCCATATTTCATTCCTATGTATAGTCTTACTGAACTTATTCTATTCCCATTTCTCATTTTTGTAGTTTTCATTTTATATCTAACAATATTATTTCTCCATTTATGAGGTTCTTCTTTATTAAGGTTTTCTTTGGTTATTAGTGATCTTAAAAGGTGAATATGATCCAAGAGATCTCATAGTATTGAAGATTTTATTATTTTTTATTTATTGCCCCCTTTTAATTTGTGATATTTTAATGGATGTATTAGTCCATAGTGATTAACAACTCATGGTGTATAATACTTAGTTTCATGTTATTTTTTTGTAAATTATTATTATGAATAAAAAAATTGGTTTAATTCGTATTTTATATGACTTATTTTATAATTTATTTAAATTCATTGAACATATAGAAAAAAAATAGAATTATAAACATGTAGATTATGGAAATAATAATATTTCTAAAAACTTGGGGTGTTACATTATCTCCCCTTAAATAAATTAATTTCTCATAATTTAATTTATTACCTTTTAATGAAAATATATTAGGCTGTATTGTAAATAGACACGGCTTAGGAAATAATTTATAGACTGATTTTAACTTTAAAAACATTGGAAACATATATTTTCCTTATAATATGATTATCCTTAATATTAAGTTTTTTATAACTATTTGATCCAAGTGTATATCGTTATTTTGTATTGAGACTCACATTTTATAATTTATTTATAAAGGGTGTTCATAATTATCATGTCACATACTATCATAGGTTGATATAAAATTATATCTCCTTATTCCAAATAATTTTTCCTCTAAGTGGATAGAAACAATAAATTTTTGAAACCACATTAAATTCATCATAGAGTTATATTAATATTTTCATAAGAAACTTTCCCATTAATATAAACTTGGGAAATAATAATTGTACCACAATAATTGTTTATTTGAAATTCAACATCTATTCATATAGGTGACTATTTTATGTTATTCTAAAACATTCTAGGTAAAAGGAATGGATTGAATACGATTGAAATATAATATTCATAGTTCTAATGTGTATGATCAGTGTTCCTCACTCCATATTGTTTTCATAACTCACTTAAGTAGTTTCAATTAATAGGATTTATCTTGTTCCATTTTCCTCTGAATTTTTTGGTGCATATCATCATTTTTAGCCTTTATATTATGGAAATGAATTTAATAATGCCTCAGCTTTCCAAACTTAAGGAATTGAATGGTTAAAAGTTCCTTTTGATTCACATTTTCTACACCCATTATGCTAACCATCCTCTTTATTTTCCTACAAAAGTTTAATGATCGATTACCCCTATTCCATAAATAAACCATCTTTAGTCACCTTGAGGAAATTCCCTATGTGATTTTTCACACATTTTTTTACACAAAGTAAATTGAGTCTTATTTCATTCATCATCTTCCTCATCTAAAATTTCATGAGACTCCATATTTCTCTTATTTAGTGTACCTAATATTTTAACTATTATAACATTTTTAGTCATGTTATGTGATAGTTGGTTTGGTATAATCACTATATTTATCAGCCTATCTCTTATCCTAATGTGTTGATCATTGAGGCAATAGTTGCATTGTCCCTCACACTTAGGGTTTAATCAGTTCTTCTAGTTCCATTCATCACTGAAACCAAAAGGGTTAACATGAGTAATGAACATTTAACATCATAGGGGGGATATCATAATCAATAACACAAAATGGATTCAAAGATAAAACATTTTACCCCTTTACATCATCACGTTATCCTACAATTCCTCCAGTATAACCTATATCAATAATTTTTTAACATAGTTTAATTTAATTTGGGTTATCCTATACTCCTCAACTCATTCCCTAAAAGTAACTATGAAATAAATCCTTCTTAGTTGTTCATAAAGAGAATATGATTAACCAAATCATATCCCATAAGAGTGTAAAGATATTTTTTCAGTATTAATCTCACTCATCATATATTATATTGGTATTAAAGTTATATTCAACCAACTATTTTAGGGTTGATTACCCCTAGGTGCATTTATTCCATAGTCTCTTTCACTTTCCAGTATCCAGATAGGGACGTAATTTCTTGAAAACTATATACTCAAAACTTTTACAAAATTGAAGGATGTTATCCTGTATTTGAGATAATCCCATATGGTTTTTTCAAATTCTATTTTATCCTAATCTCTAAAAATTACAAGCCCTTTCTCTTATACCAACTATTGTGACCTAATACTCAATTGCAATTTTTCTTAAATGTTTACATAGACTTCCAACAAATAAAAGCAGGTAATCTAGAGGTATTTTGTTTTTAGTCTATTAGATACATAAATAAATAATTTTAAATATAAAAACATCATATTTTTTTAAACTCTGTATAGTTATCCTAACTCCCATATATATTATAAAACTATATAGGATGTCCTGGGAAAAATACATAAGGAAAAGGGTGAGCTAAAAAGTTTAGTAAGGAAATAAACATTGAAATAAATCATAATATGAGAGTCAAGAGTCATAACATGATGCCATAAATAGGATGATAATAATAATGGAAACGTGGAATAAGGAAATGATATCATAAGATCATGGAATCATGTAATATGTGGAAATAAAATAAGACATGGTTTTAGGTTCTGAGCGCAGTGAAAGTGTGGTTAGGGCGTGGTGCCCAACTTTGATTTTCTCATAATCGGTAATCAATCTGAGATAAATACGATGATAAACTCCAGTATCAACAGAATTGAATCAAGTATTTAGACAAAGAAATGGTGAAACCTAGAACCCAGAAGAGAGGATCACACATATTTTTTTCATAATTAATTTTATAAATTAAATAATTACCTCCAAGGTGATTCTTTCTTTATTGATGTGTTCGACCACATATCTATAGTACTTATTTATTTTGTTGTATATATCAAGGATAGATCTCCTGTGGTGGTTATCCACAAATCTTCTGTGAATCTCTAGACATCGTCAAAGGAGTCTTCGGGTCATAGCATGGAAGATCATCTTTCTTGTGTCTTCCACCTTTGATCGCCTTGAGAACTACTTCCAATGAATTCTCTATTTTCCAGTGGAGGAGTACCTCTCTCATTCTTGATAATGTTCTTTGAGAAGAAGTAACTCTCTAGGATAGAGAATATTTCTCCAAATTATTCTGTATAATACAAATGACTGGCCTCACTTGGATAGATCTTAGACAAGCCTAAGATAATAATAATATAATCGGTAATTTAATTCACTAGGGTAATAATAAATAATTATCACAAGTTCCTTTATATATTTTATTAATTTGAGTGAAACCCCATATCTAATAATAACATAAATATTATTATTTATAGATATGTGCTTAACATGTAAGTTATAATTAAATATTACTTAATAAAATAATATTAAATATTATTATTTCTTATTGAACCCTTAAACTCATTCCTCTAATCCTCCTAAATATTTATCGGGCCATGAATAATGACTATTTATTTATTAAATAGATATAACTGCAATATTCAATGATAAGTAAATAAATATTATATTTACTAAAATAGAAAAAATATATTTATTAAATGTTTTTTCCACAATATATTATCTAGAATAACTAGCAATGAAATAAATACGATAATACATACATGAATAATTATTAAATCATAACTAAGAATAATATTTATTCAACTTGTGAAATAATAAATTGTTTAACTGAGACTCTAGATACACTTAGTGTTTGACCCTCTATGCCTCTTTCTCAATGGCATTAGGTGAACCTGCCTAAAGTCCAAGGTTATCGTCTAGAAACATGCCAAGGAACCCATAAATAAAGAATTTAATGTTGTAATTACATGTCACTTCATAAGAACTCTTACCGTGTAACATAATCCCATTATCACAATATCTCCAATTGATTGGGTTTCATGCCAGTGTCATCAACCTATATGCTTGATATCTTATTCTTTGATTTTCTGGAAATAGAACTTACATAGAGAAAAACATGGCCATGGATTTATTTAGGCTATATCATTTCCATAAAAGGGCCTAAGATATTAACTTTCATTAATTAATATAAGGGATAAATTCTTTCTCACATTATCCATTAATGTAATATTACTCGTGATGCACCCAATGTATCCTACCTCATCATGAATATCTATCATCATGGTTTTTGGTAATACATCAAAGTTCGTGAATCATAATATCCATTAATAATAATCTTAAAGTATACGGTCTAATACACATGCCCATATATAGGAACATCCAATGACACTTATAAATGTGGATTTAATACTATCAGGTCTCGTTCTCATAATATCCTATTGGATATTAGAAAGGGGTACACCATTAGAAGGTTCCTCAAAGTCCTATGAGTCTCCACCCCTGGCAGCCTATATCATTTGTGTCCCACAAATGATATCATCCAGCCATAGAACATTTATTTAATAATAGAGTCATGGAACTTCTGAGTTCTCATCATAGAGGGGAACAGCTTTGACCTTTTACTGTGACAGCTACTCTTGGGAAATTATCACATGTTATGTCATGTAGAAGAACAATCATGATGTGATAAGTAATTTATAAATATTCAAAACCATGAATATAAGTTTATCATAAAGTATATAGAAGTTGGTTCTAGGGCACCAAATCCAACAATAGCATCATAAACACAATTCAAGGGTCACTCCTAATACCATCATCCTAAAGTACACAGTGCCTCGTTGTAGATTAGGTTCACTCCCTAATCCCTTACATATAATTTCATGAGATATAATGATTTTTTCAATGCATTAGAGGGCTATATAATTATTATATAACCATTCATATAATTAAAATAATAATTATGTGTGTCGCATGAGGAAAATAAACCGTACAAAAATTATAATAGTGATAAAACCCATGAGAAGGAAGTGGGTTTCATAATTCTTATTCATGTAATGATGGAAAGATAAATCATATGGATTCCCAATAAAAGAAGGAATCAAATCATTTTGAACTTTAATAATTTAAAATTTTACAAAGGTTTTAAAAATGGATTTCTAATGTAGAAAATTCATGAGAATTATCTAAGAGAAGAAATAATAATAATCAACCACTTGGGTGGTGCTTTGTGAAATAAATAAAGGATCTTTTAAATAAAGAAAGAGTTTTTTTACTTTAAAACATAATTTAAACAAGTGGGTTCTCCATAAAATAATGAAGGTTTTTATAAGCTATTTATGGTTTAAAAACGTTTTATGGGATTTATTCTTGACATGAGATAAGAAATAATAAAGTTCTAATAAATTGATTTTACTTAAAACTGAGGATTTCAAAGGGAACTAAAAGCTTGTATAACCCCAACATTGAAAATTATGTTTAAAAAAGTATATATTCAATGTAATATATATAAAAGATAAATTGAATTTATGAGAAGAATATTTTTGGAGTTGGTGCCCTATAACCAACTTGTTTAGTACTTGATTACATGTATTTATTAATTAAATAAGTTTACTTATAACATCTTGATTATTATTCTGCATTATATTTGAATGTTATAATGTCCTTATAATATATGACATGCTAAAAGGTCATAGAATTTCCCCCACTATGATGAGAACCTAAAGGTTCCATGACATTATTCTTGAACTTTGTTCCATGGCCAGATGATATTGTCTGACAAGACAGAAACAATACAGACTATCCAAGGTTGGAGGCCCATAAGACATTGAGGAACCTTATCGTGGTGTTCACTCTTGGTAAAATTCAAGATAGAATGTTATAAACATTTTCCCATCAATAGGAAATTCACATTTCCATGTGTCATTGGATATTCTAATCTGCGGATATATGTATTGATCCTTAGACTTTAAGACTATAATTAATAGATATCATGACTTTTGTACTTTGATGTATTGATAAAAACCATGATGAAAACTACATGGTGAAGTTAGATACATTGGTTACATAATTAATTATATATAATTGAATGATAATAAAATAAAGTTTTTATCCCTTTAAGGAAGATTATATCTTAGCCCCTTTGATGGGAAGGAATTCACCTAAATAAATACATGTTAATGGTGATTGATGGGAATTTTCATTGCTAGAAATTAAAATAAAGAGACATCAATTGTATAAGTATATGGCACCAACATGAAACCTACTTGATTTTAGATATTGTGACACAATGATCATATTACAAACTAAACATTCATAGAAGGTTGGACATCATTGTGATGTTAACTTATTTCTCTATGGATTCCTTTTCATGTTTTTGGACACTAACTTTTTACTTTAGATTTTTATGCCTGATTCCAATTATAAAGATTCCTAAAGTGTCCAAACTAATTTTATATGCAATCTCAGTTAAATTTTATTATTTAATTTAAAAATTTGGGATGAATAATATTTATTTGGGTTTTGTTGATCTACATAATTTAAACATAAGATATTCAAAATAATAAAGTGAGTTAGATATTAAATATTAAATATTAGTTTGCAAGTTTTGAAAATATAATATTTATTATATTTATCATAGAAATAATACAGTGACTAATATTTAGTTAAATATTCATTATTTGAGCATTTATGAATGTTTAAGAGGGAAAGAGGGCCATGTTTAATGGTTCGATTAGAAATAATTGATATTTATTTATATTCTTAATATATTTCTCAAGAAAATAAATTATTATTATTATTATTAATGTACATGGGTTCAATAAATAATATTATAAATGTTTAAGGGATTTTATGTAATTGTGAAACCCTAAACCCACCATAATTAATATCTAATTATATCTAAATATATCACTATTCTAAAGTGAATTTTTGGAGTGTGTGGTAGATAAGAGAGATATCTAGAGATAAATATAGATATATTTTGTAAAGACCCATAAATTTCAAGGGAATTTTTTTATCTTAATTTTATTTGGGATGTTACGAGTACGTAGTTTCTGACGGCACCTGATTCTGAGGCCCGGTGTTCCCGGAACCATTTTCTGAAGTTTAGCTCGGGTATGTTCAGTGAACGAATGAGCGGGTTTTACCAACTTTTGAACTGGTGCTCGGAATCGAAATCTGAGGGCACCGACGGAACCCCAGCGCCGGTAATTGCTTAGGAATACTTTTCCTGGAGTTGTGTTTGCTCGGGAGGAGATGTTAAAAATGTGAGGAATAAAAATAAAATTGTTTTACAATTTAATTTTATTTCTTTACTGATGGTTAAGCGTTGTGGAAAAGGAAGATGCAAGGAAGTTGGGGTGGGACCCACACGAGCCCCACCCTTTTCAATTTCCTCAACTTCCCATTAAGTTTGCAAACCCCCCATTTTTTTGTAACTCACCCGCACCCCTTTTAAATAAAAATTCAACTCTCGTAATTAATTAAACTGCTAAAGGCTCTTCAATTAATTTAATTAATTGAATGAGTCTTTTTTATTTTCAAAATTAATGTTGGCTTGTGTGTGTGTTAATAAAATAAGAAAATGACTTATTTTATTGGGGGGTTGTTTGTTGTGTGAAAAGAGGAGGAGAGAACTCTTGCGCTCTTGAGGAACATCGTCTTCCTCATCGAAGAACGCGAAGAACACCGAGTCTATGACGAAGAACTCTATCACCGCAAGGGGAGATCTTCGTACCATCTTCTTCCCTCTCCATAGCCGGTGAGAGATTCCTTCTTTGAAGAATGACGACACGCCGCATCCTTCATCGGGCGAACGCTGACAGCGCTTACGGAGCCTCGATCCGAGACGTCGTCTCCCGCGACGTCCTTTTTCCGCAACGATCCTTGTTCGAAGACTTCATCGAGGTAGGGGTTGGAGTCCAATTTGTGGATTAAATTTGTGCTCGCTTTGACGAAGATATTTTATTTTGGGGCGCCTGTTATCGTTATAACGGGAGGAGGTCAGACCACACGAACACGGCCGACCCTCCTCCCCCTTTGTTGTTGAATTTTTTGCGGCTCGAACGAAGGCGGCGCGGTACAACAGCACCGTGCGGAATCCAGGAGGAACACGGTGAAGAAGCGCGGCACCGTTGTGCCGCGCTGTTGAGGTCGAACGAAGCCGCATCTGGAGTCGGGCCGTGATGAAGGGGCGCGGCACCATCACGCCGCGTCGGAGAACCACAAAGCGACTGTGGCCAGAGTGGGGTCGCGGTGGAGTGGCGTGGCGCCGTCGCACCGCGCCGGTCGGACCAAGGCCACGGCGGAGAAATGGAGGGTTGTCGGAGTCGCTGGTGCACTGGAGGGTGGGACAAACCAGTCTCGAGGGTGAGCTGGCCGGCTGTTACGGCTGGCCAATTTCCAGAAAAACCGGGGGTTTAACCCCAGGTCAACGAGGTAGGGCTGGTGCACCGTTCGGTCTGAAGGGGTGGCGGTTCCCCCCATCCGCGCTCACGCGGCGTGCGGCGCCCTCGCCGGGCCGACCGGCCACCCAAGCCGGACCGGCCAC
This sequence comes from Viscum album, assembly GCA_963277665.1. Lineage (NCBI taxonomy): Eukaryota > Viridiplantae > Streptophyta > Magnoliopsida > Santalales > Viscaceae > Viscum > Viscum album. The sequence continues at coordinate 22,418,848 of OY728154.1, forward strand.
ACCGGGACGGGCCGCCCAGGCCGGGCCGCAACGTGCCGGCTGGGCCGAGCGGCGTCCACTGGGCCGGACCACTCCCTAATGGGCCGGACCCGGACCCGGGTAGGGTCGACCCAGTTCTGGCTGACCCAGGGGGTCTTGGGTCGGGTCGGTCTGGGCCCAAAACCCCCTAAAATCGGACAGGTTCGTTTAAATGCCCATAACCTGGGCTACAGACCTACGATCGACACACCGTTAGTTGAGATGCAATCCTTGGATTGAGACGGTCGTTTCGGTATATTAAACTCAAGGTTTTGGAGAACTTTGGGTATGTATGGGTTGGTTCAAACATGAAACCAACCGGTCCCTCGGAGCGGAAACGCTTATAACTTGAGCTCCGGACGTCCGATTGATGTGTCGTCAACTTTTTTCGATTCCTCTTAGTGAGACGGATCATTTGGATTACTCCTCTCAAGGTTTAGATGCAGTTGGTGTAACATCCCCAAAAATGATAAAGGGTTAAATGACTAAATGATATGACTCATGTCAACAAGGTGCACCTTCCTTTTCGGGAGCCTGTCTGATTAGAACTCCACAGTTAAGCGTGCTTGGCCTGGAGTAGTGATCAGGATGGGTGACCTCCTGGGAAGTTTCTCAGGGTGTGTGTGAGTGAGGACAAAGCACACTGGAAAGGACAAGTATTGGCCTGTGGGGACTGTCATTAGTCAGATGACTCGTTCGGGCACGTGGGTGGACCCTGGGGTGGGCCCCACGTGTCTGCGGGGGCAACTGGTGGTACCTGGTGGGCCAGGACCCGACGGCCATGTTAAGGCGGGGTGCCTGTGCTGTCACCGGGACCCGGTTGTCACATTTGGTATCAGAGGAGGAACCCAGCCTTAAGTGCGCGGTGCACTGCCTGGGTTGAGTTGTAGGGCCCACAACGAGGGCGTTGTGCTCTAAAGGGGGGGTGATTGTAACATCCCCAAAAATGATAAAGGGTTAAATGACTAAATGATATGACTCATGTCAACAAGGTGCACCTTCCTTTTCAGGAGCCTGTCTGATTAGAACTCCATAGTTAAGCATGCTTGTCCTGGAGTAGTGATCAGGATGGGTGACCTCCTGGGAAGTTTCTCAGGGTGTGTGTGAGTGAGGACAAAGCACACTGGAAAGGGCAAGTGTTGGCCTGTGGGGACTGTCATTAGTCAGATGACCCGTTCGGGCACGTGGGTGGACCCTGGGGTGGGCCCCACGTGTCTGCGGGGGCAACTGGTGGTACCTGGTGGGCCAGGACCCGACGGCCATGTTAAGGCGGGGTGCCTGTGCTGTCACCGGGACCCGGTTGTCACAGTTGGAGTGCGGTCGGGTTGGTTTTGACTTAAAAATCAACCGGGCCCCCGGGAAGAAGGACAATAACTCTCAGACCAGGCGTCCGATTGGCACGTCGTCTGTCGCGTTGTGTTCCTATTGACGTGACGGAACTTTTCGATACATCAACTCTGGTCTACGTGACAGTTGATGTATCAACCTCTTGGATCGTGGAGCGGACCCTCCCGGAACGAGTGTGCTGTGTGCGGAAACCCTAGAGCTGGATGAGACTTGACGATTGTTGATCGATCGACTCGGTGTGTTTCGATAGCCCAGTGGGGAGCGCTTGGTTGTAGAGGCAGACCCACGGCGGAGGAGCGCTTGGCTGAAGCGGCAGACTCGCGGTACTCAACAGAAGGAGTACCTCTGTAAGCTATGAGGGGGAGTGCTTGGTTGTAGCGGTAGACCCATGGTGGGAAGCGCTTGGTTGTAGCAGCAGGCCCACAGTACTCAACAGGTGGAGTACTACAGCAGTCCAAGGTTAGTGGGAAGATCTTGGTTGTAGCGGTAGACCCACTGTACTCGATAGAAGAGGAGTTCCCCAGCAGCTATGGGTTCGATGGTGAAGACTTTCGTATTGGAATCCTCCGTGGGTTCGACGGTAATGACTTTCGTACTGGAATCCTCCGTGGGTTCGACGACAATGACAACCGTATTGGAATCCTCCGTGGGTTCGATGGTAAAGACTTTAATACTAGAATCCTCTGTGGGTTCGACAACGATGAAAACCATATTGGAATCCTCTGTGGGTTCGATGGTGAAGACTATCGTACTGCAATCCTCTGTGGGTTCGATGACGATGACAACGGTACTGGAATCCTCAGTGGGTTTGGCGGTGACGAATACAGTACTTGAATCCTACGTGGGTCCCAGATAGATGAATCAGTAACTACATCTGATCTTCTCCTTTTGCATTACAAATGATGTATACCTATGTGAGCTGAGTCTTAACTTTCAATATTTATATTCGATATGATTGACTTTCTTTCCTATGTGGATTGAGTTGCACTTTCCTGTGTGGATTGGGTTTTACTATCCTGTGTGGACGTGATCGAACTTGGGCTCGGATGTTGGAGTCGAACTGGACTTGATGACTTAGGTATATGTATGGGCATATACCTAAGTAGTGTTAGATGTTACTTCATGATTGTATCTTTCCTTTGTGGTTTATCCTTTGTGGATTCTGGGAGACCTTCGGGGGTCTCGGGGTCCCTACTGAGTAGCGTATACTCACCCCTGCACGGGCTATGCCCGCACTACGTTGTGTTGGATGCAGACGACAGATAGCGCTGATCGTGGTTGAGGCTTGTGGAGCAAGTCGGTACCTGGAGGTGGACCACTGGGCGGGACGTACACGGAGCGGACGGCTGGACCCGAGGAGCTGAGGAGGCTATCCATACCCACACTTCAGGTGGGACTTTGAGTGGACAGCTTGACGTTGCTGCTTACTTTTTAGTTGTTGTACTTTCTTTCCAGGCGTACTTTACTTTCATTTTGGGTTTGTATCCTGGCCCATTTACTTTCTGCACTTTCTATTGTACTCAGTTTACTTAGTGTTTACTTCTGCTGGCTTACTCTGTGGTATTTGTTTACTTTATAAAGGCAATGTCTTCCCCTTTTTTGTCGGGATTTACGCCTTGGTGCTATTCGCCAGCCTCTGGACTATAGAAGGCGGGCTTGGGGTAGTCACGACATGGGTCCCGAGGACGGGTCGTGATAAATTGGTATCAGAGGAGTTTGGTTCTACCGCAGAACTCAGGACTCTAATCTTTCTTCTATGTGAAGCAATAGTGTTAAGGGTATTGAGTGTGGTTATCAGTCCAGGGAGTCCAGTGTTGGTGCGGCGGCCGACGTATCCATACACCAGGACCCTCACTTCTGATTTCCGACTCAATGCACGAAAACATTGATTGCATGTGTGTTTCAAAAGTTTTATTTTTGATTACTTTGTGTCAGCTCACCAGGTATACTGTTTTAACCGTGGTGCACCTGTTTCTTTTCAGGATGGCCCCATGATGGCAGCCAGCTAGGGTTCAGAGCTTTGTGCGAGATGACAGTCCACCGAGCGATGAGGCCTCGGTGCAGGTCCCTTTTACAGCGGAGGCACCGGTGGTACCTCTACCCACCGAGCCACTGATGCCGTCAGCCCCATCCACTGAGAGTTCATGTCGCCTTAGTGCATTTCATGAGTTTCAGCATCAGAGATCGCCCAGGTTCCACGGGGGGACAGACCCTCAGGCAGTCGAGAATTGGCTGGAGGTTGTTGTTCGAGTTTTTAGGTTAGTAGGGACACCAGTTGACCTCATGGTGATCCTTTCAGCGATCCTCCTACACGCGGTAGTAGGCAGATGGTGGAGCTTGATGCTCTAGGTACACGGCGAGGCATCCCTTCTATGGTTAGACTTCGAGAGCCTGTTCTGGGTAGAGTTTTTACCAGCCACCCTTCGAGCGGTGCGCATACATGAGCTACTACGGCTGCGGCAGGGCAGCATGATAGTAGCGCAGTATTCAGTGTGGTTCACCGATCTCTCGCGTTACTCTACAGATATGGTACGGGACTCATTCTTCAGGGCCCGAACCTTCGATCATGGTCTCAGGAGAGAGATTAGAGCTTCAGTTGTTTCTCACAGCATCCCAACGCAGATAGGGGTGTTGGAGCGAGCCCTATTAGTAGAGAGTTTCCTTACTGAGCAGTCTCCAGCAGTAGGACCCACCACTAGCCGGCATGCGGCAGAGTCTTCTGCAGCGGGCAGTAGACAAATGACGCAGAGGTCCAAGAGGACCAGACCTACAGGTGATCGACCGCATGACATAGGATCGTGTGTGCGAGGCACCCGGGGTGGAGAACGACTTACCAGGAGAGGGTAGTGTTACTAATGCGTCGGGGTTGGTCACATGGCACGTGACTGTCCGACCCACCATACAGATGAATAGAGGATAAACGAAGGACCTCCCATGCAGAGGTAGAGGTTCGATCAGGGTGGATCGCAAGGAGAAGGAGACCAAGGCAGGGGAGCTGGTCGTGCAGCTGGAGGTGGACGACGCTTCGAGGTGTTGCCACCACCACCACTAGGAGGTCCACCCCGACCGCAGGGAACAGGTGGACATGGCAGATCTCAGCTTTCGGTAGCTGAGGCATTTGACTATGGAGCTCCGGAAGCTGGCGGACAGGAGCGAAACTAGTTCCCAGCATGGAGGCCTTGTTATTGTTCTTCTAGCTTTGTTGATTTTATATGTCTTTATACCGTGAGTTGCAATAATAAAAGACACTTTTTCTTGTGACGTTTTGTTCCTTGTCCTTTTTATGTAGTTGATACTAAGAGGTTCTGGTTTAAAACTTTTGACTTGACCCTCACTTTTGAGATACCTACTAGAGGAGACCTAGTGACAACACACTGATGTCGACAGTGTGACTCAACCCTTGGAGGTGAGAATAACTGTTGGATCTCTTGGTAGTAGCGTCGAGGCCTTACGACGTCATCCTTGGTATGGATTAGTATCATCCATGTCGGGAATGACTGTATTAGCCAAAGAATTTGGTTCATCTAGGGGATGAGACCGGATTTCTCTTATCAGCAAAGAAGAAATCTTAGCAGCTCTTATAGGACCAGAGAGGGTACAAGTCATCAAGGACCGGATGAGGACAGCTTAGAGCTGACATAAGTCTTTTTCCGACAGGAGGCAAAGACCACTAGAGTTCAAGGATAGTGATCATGTTTTCTTATGGGTCTCACCTCGACATGGTTTACGGAGATTTGGCCGGGGCGGAAAGTTAACTCCACGCTTCATCGGACCCTTCTCGATCCTCAACAGGATAGGCGAGAAGGCTTATCTTCTGTACCTTCCACCTCATCTGCACCGGGTACACATAGTTTTTCACGTATCTCAGCTGAGGAGATATGTACACAACCAGATGCATATCGTCGACCATAGGGAGTAGGACATCAATGACAGGGAGACTTTATCGGAGGTCCCAGTGGAGATCGAGGATCGACAATAGCGGGTCCTACGTGGGCATCCCATTCCTCTAGTGTGCATCAGGTGGAAGCACGGGAACCTCCAGGGGAGCACTGGGGAGAGGGAGGCTCAGATGCATGCTCAGTACCTTTTTTTTCTCCAGTTTGTGTTATAACTTTACGGGGACGTAAAGCCCTGAGGTGGGAGTAATGTAAAGACCTGTAAATTTCAACGGAATTTTTTTTCTTAATTTTATTTGGGATTTTATGAGTACGCAGTTTCTGACGGCACCTGATTCCGAGGCCCGGTGTGCCCAGAACCATTTTCTGAAGTTTAGCTCGGGTACGTTCAGTGAACGAATGAGAGGGTTTTCCCAACTTTTGAACTGGTGCCCAGAATCAAAATCCAAGGGCACCGATGGAACCGCAGTGCTAGTAATTTCTTAGGAAGACTTTTCCTGGAGTTGCGTTTTCTCGGGAGGTGATGTTAAGAATGTGAGGAATAAAAATAAAATTGTTTTACAATTTATTTTTATTTCTTTAACGATGGTTAAGCGTTGTGGAAAAGGAAGATGCAAGGAAGTTGGGGTGGGGCCCACACAAGCCCCACCCTTTTCAATTTCCTCAACCTCCCATTATGTTTTCAAACCCCCATTTCTTTTGTAACTCACCCTCACCCCTTTTAAATGAAAATTCAACTCTCGCAATTAATTGGACTGTTAAAGGCTCTTCAATTAATTTAATTAATTGAATGAGATCTTTTGGAATTTCAAAATTAATTTTGACTTGTGTGTGTGTGAATAAAAAAAGACAATGTCTTGTTTTATTGGGGGGGTTGTTTGTTGTGCGAAAAGAGGAGGAGAGAACTCTTGCGCTCTTGATGAACATCATCTTCCTCGTCGAAGAACGTGATGAACTCCGAGTCTATGATGAAGAACTCTGTCACCGTAAGGGGAGATCGTTGTACCGTCTTCTTACCTCTCCGCAGGAGGTGAGAGACGCCTTCTTCAAAGAACGACAACGCGCTGCATCCTTCATCGGGCGAACGTCAACAGTACTTACGGAGCCTCAATCCGCGACGCCACCTTCTGCGACGCCGTCTTCCGTGACGTACTTTTTCTGCAACGATCCTTGTTCGACAACTTCATCGAGGTAGGGGTTTGAGTTCATTTTGTGGATTAAATTTGTGTTCACTTTGACGAAAATATCTTATTTTGGGCCGCCCGTTATTGTTATAACGGGAGGAGGTCGGACCGCACGAACACGGCCGACCCTTTTACCCTTTTGTTGTTGAATTCGTTGCAGCCCGAACGAAGGCGGTGTGGTATCACGGCATGGCGCGGAATCAAGGAGGAACACGGCGAAGAAGCACAGCGCCGTCGCACCACGCCGTTCAGGCCTAACGAAGCCACAGCCAGAGTCGGGCTGTGGCGAAGGGGTGCGGCGCCGTTGCGCCGCGCCGGAGAACCACAAAGAGACCGTGGTAGGAGCGGGGCTGTGGCACCGTCGCGCCGCGCCGTTCGGACCAATGCCGCAGCCTTTGGCCGCGGCGGAGCAAGGAAGGGATGCCGGAGCCACTGGTGCGCTGGAGGGCGGGACCAATCGGTCCCGCGGGTGAGTTGGCCGGCCGTTACGGCCGGCCAATTTCTGGAAAAATCAGGGGTTTGACCCCTAGTCAACACGGCAGGGCAGACCCTCACAGGTCCACTGTTCGGTCTGAAGGGGTGGCGGTTCCCCCCTTCCGTGCTCACGCGGCGCGCGGCGCCCTCGCCGGGCCGACCGGCCACCCAGGTCGAACCGACCGCACCGGGTCGGGCCGCCCAAGCCGGGCCAGGCCACCACGGTCGGGCCGAGCGGCGCCCCCCGAGCCGGGCCGTGCCCTAATGGTCCATACCTGGACCCGGGTCAGGTTGACCCGGTTCGGGCCGACCCAGGGGGTCTTCGGCTGGGTCGGTCCGGGCCCAAAACCCCAAAAAACTGGACAGGTTCGTTTAAATGCCTGTAACATGGGCTACATACCTCCGATCAACTCACCGTCAGTTGTGATGAGATCCTTGGATCAAGAAGGTAATTTTGGTATATTACACTCAAGGTTTCGGAGAACTTTGGGTACGTCCGGGTTGGTTCGAACACGAAACCAACCGGGCCCTCGGAGTGGAAACGCTTATAACTTGAGCTCCGGATGTCTGATTGACGTGTCGTCGACTTTGTTGGATTCCTCTTAGTGAGATGGACCTTTTGGATTACTTTACTCGAGGTTTTGATACAGTTGGGGTGCGGTCGGGTTCATTTTGACTTAAAAACCAACCGGGCCCCTGGGATGAAAAGGCCAATAACTCTCAGACCGGGCGTCCGATTGGCGTGCCGTCTGTCACGTTGTGTTCCTATTGACATGACGGAACTTTGCGATACATCAACTCTGGTCTACTTGACATTTGATGTATCGACCTCTTGGCTTGTGGAGCGGACCCTCCCGGAACGAGCGTGCTGTGTGCCGAAACCCTAGAGCTGGCTGAGATTTGACGACTACTGATCGATCGACTCGGTGTGTTTCGATAGCCCAGTGGGGAGCGCTTGGTTGTAGCAGTAGACCCACGGCGGAGGAGCGCTTGGCTTAAGCAGCAGACCCACAGTACTCAACAGAAGGAGTACCTCTGTAGGCTATGATGGGGCGCACTTGGTTGTAGCGGCAGACCCATGGTGGGAAGTGCATGTTTGTAGCAGCAGGCCCACAGTACTCGACAGGTGGAGTACTACAGCAGTCCAAGGTTAGTAGGAAGCGCTTGGTTGTAGCGGCAGGCCCACTATACTCGATAGAGGAGGAGTTCCCTAGCAGCTATGGTTTTAACGGTGAATACTTTCGTATTGGAATCCTCTGTGGGTTCGACGGTAAAGACTTTCGTACTGGAATCCTCTGTGGGTTCGACGATGATGACAACTGTATTGGAATCCTTTGTGGGTTCGATGGTAAAGACTTTCATACTGGAATACTCTATGGGTTCAACGATGATGAGAACTGTATTGGAACCCTCTGTGGGTTTGACGGTGAAGACTATCATACTGGAATCCTCCGTGGGTTCGACGACGACGACAACCATACTGGAATACTCCATGGGTTCAGCGGTGACGACTACAGTACTTGAATCCTACGTGGGTCCCAGCTAGATGAATCAGTAACTACATATGATCTTCTCCTTTTGCATTACAAATGACATATACCTATGTGAGCTGAGTCTTGACTTTCAATATTTATATTCGACATGATTGACTTGCTTTCATATGTGGATTGAGTTGTAATTCCTTCTATGTATTGGGTTGTACTATCCTATGTGGACGTGATCAAACTTGGGCTCAGATGTTATAGCCGAATTGGAATTGATGACTTAGGTATATGTATGGGAATATACCTAATTAGTGTTGGATGTTACTTCGTGATTTTATCTTTCCTTTGTGGTTTATCCTTTATGAATTCTGGGAGACCTTTGGGGGTATCGGGGTCCCTACTGAGTAGCGTATACTCACCCCTGCACGGGCTATGCCCGCACTATGTTGTGTTGGATGCAGACGACAGACAGCACTGATCGTGGTTGAGGCTTGTGGAGAAATTTGGTACCTGGAGGTGGACCACTGGGCGGGACGTACACAGAGCGGACGGCTGGACCCGAGGAGCTGAGGAGGCTATCTGAACCCACCCTTCAGGTGGGACTTCCAGTGGACGGCTCGACATTGCTGCTTACTTTTCAGTTGTTGTACTTTCTTTCCAGTTGTACTTTACTTTCAGTTTGGGTTGGTATCTTGGCACATTTACTTTCCGCACTTATTATTGTACTCAGTTTACTTAGTGTTTACTTCTGCTGTCTTACTCTGTTGTGTTTTTTTACTTTATAAAGGCAATTCCTTCCCCTTTTTGTCGGGATTTACGCCTCGGTGCTAGTCGCCAGCCCCTGTCCTATGGAAGGCGGGCTTGGGGTAGTCACGGCATGGGTCCTGAGGATGGTTCGTGACATATTTATCAAGAGAGAGATATATAGAGCTCTCTATTCAACCTGTCTCATGTATTTGAGAGGTAACCAAAATTTATACCTCTTTGAGAAGAAAATTAATGCTATCATCCATGAACAACACTAGTGATAAGGACCAATCATTATATAACCCAATAATTTGATGGAGTTGATTAGAGATTATTGTGCATGTATAGATCACCTCTAAAGGTATTCTACAGTTGAATATTTTATTGAAATGGTGGTATGATTAAATCTATTATCTTGGATCATAAATGAAAGTGAAATTACAAGTTGAGGTAATTATATATATTCTTATAATTTTATTATAAATTACATGTGAAGATCCTCTCCCTCCAGTTCTAGAATATTAATGTATTCCATTAAAATATTTTTTTCATTGGACATGATCTCCTGATTATGTAAATAAAAGATTACAAGTGATTTAAGATTAAAATCTGAGTTGGCCATAACTTTAAATGATACTTCCATTGCACCTGAAACCTACAAGTTGTTTTAGAACGATCACATGTTTAATTTATTATTATTTATTATTATTTTATTGATTTCATTAATTTTCATTTTCTTTTACATAAAATGATTTGTTTTATTAATCCAACATTTTCATCTCATTTTTATTCACTTACAATATCATAATTAGTAATAGATTAATGATTAAAAATGAATATTCATTTGGACAGTACATGTCATGTGCCTCAAACACATCCATGGAATAGAACACACCATGACCCAAGGCATGTGTCGTATATATAGTAAGATGATAAGTACACGCCATGTAAAATACTACACACTGTATAGTTTTCTACCAACAATGCTCTCAAATTTTCATAGAAATAAGAATTAAATGCATAATTAAACCTATAGATTATGTGTTTATGTGTTGTTCATTCGATATTACATGATATGTCATTGGATTACAAATTATATATTAAATTAATTTCTTTATTAAAATTTTCAATGAACACGTGTGGTTTCCTCCAAGTACACTCATGTACTACATTAATTTTAAATGAAGTAAATTTTGTTTAAAATTATATATGATGGTGCATTAAATATGAATGTATATAATTTACATAAATTGAATTAATTTAATTAGTTCATGGTTCATTATCTTAATTAAAATAATAAATCAAAGTAATTGATAACAAAATTTAAAATGTTTTCTCATTTCATGTTTATGTGTGCATGATCATGATATTAGACCAGCCCTTTATGTGTGATTGGTTTATTTTAATTTATCTATGTTAAATTAAAATTGTATCCTATAATTCAAACACTTACCTTATTATATAAGGTCATGTGTTCCCATAGTTTCTTTTATGTAAAACCTCCTTATCAAAACCGTTGGATCCTTTAACCTATGTGTAAGTAAAATATGATGTAAGGAGGGAGCTCCCAATCGAGTGGAGATGGTATGAATCAATGAGCCTAGGTAAAACCAATTAAGGAAACACATAGGATCCAAGGTGAATTACTATGACACAAACCAAGTTGTGGTTCAAGTTGTTTTCCCTAGGTCAATGGTTAGTTTATCATCTGCTATCTAAACTAACTGCTAGAAAAATCTCATGATCATGACACTTATATTTTATTTCTATTAGTTGTATAGTTAATTATTTATGTTTGTGAATGTTATGCAGTCACCTAATAAATGAATTAATAATAATGCATGATGGAATAAAATATAATTATATTAAGCTTAATTTTTTTATTATACGTGGTTAATCACTTTAGTAAAATCCACTTTATATTAAAAAGTAATGTAAAAGGGTAAAATGGTATTTATGCATAAGGATAAAAATACATCAGTTAAAATATTAATTTTTCTTGGACTTACACTACTTAATTTAGAATCAACCTCATAGTTAAAAGTACTTGTCCAACCCGAGTTGGGATGATTTCAATTATCATAGAAATTTTATATTGAAGTTTTGGATTAAATTAACTTAGTTTACATCAAGGGTTGACTACCCAATAAGGAATTTATGTAAATAAGAGGGAAAGGTTGAGGAAATATTAAAATAGGATTTTAGGATTGGGAAGTCCACTTAATAGATCAAGGAACTATGAGTTAATATAGTTGGAATCTTATGCCTACCTAAACCCATTCAAGATTTATGGGTTATGAGAAGGGTAATATGAATCCTTGAGACTAGAATATCTAGGAGACAAGATATTCCAAAATTTATGGTGAGGAATATTAAATTACAAAAAATAGTGGGAGATTAATATTATTGAATTTAAATTTAATAATTTAATTTTGTAATCAAAATAAGTAATAATTACCTGTTCTTGATTTATAGAAATGAAAAAAAACAACATCAACAATATCACTATGATCCATACTAGAGAAGGATAAACTTATCACTAGCATGAATTTCCAAGAAAGTCATTGAAGCTTGCATGTTATAATATTCCATGAATGGAAATTGTACATGCTGGAAACCCAACATCATGAGTTGCTTTCCAAAGAGGCTAGTCGGAAAGAGGTATCTCTCTATTTGAAGTGTGTGGAAGATATAATGGATGTATAATTGTTTATGTTATATTCCATTTCCAATGATATTTTAATGAAATATGAATATATGGATGATCGTAACATAGTTTCTTACATTTGGGATATCTATCAATAGAAGGAGAGATCAAAGTGATAGAGATCTCTATTTCACTATTTATGTATAATATTGGAGATTCGGTGGCAGCTAGGGAACATGTAGTCAAGATGATTGGCTACACTGATTTCATATACAAATTAGGTTTTAAGATGCCTGATAATCTTCACATAGATCTCATTCTAAACTCACTACCCAAAAACTTCTCTAGTTTTATTTTGAATTATAATATGAACAATATCGAGAGGACACTATTGTAAACTATTACTCTTATCATCTAATTTGATAAATTCATGGTCCCAAAAAAACTTTTTATCCTTATAGTAAATAAGAAAAATGTGAACACAATAAAGGGGATATTGAATCATTCTAAGTCTAAGGCTTTGGATCACTATCCCTATAAGAAGAATAATATCTAAAGGAAAGGAATGGAATAGGATGTGGTATGTTTTGTATATTGTAATTAGGTCCATTAGAAGAGAAATTTCACTAATACAAAGAAGAAAGGGGAAGAATCATGTGCATTCATTATCGAGTTTAATATTTCTATATCTATAAGTTTGGTATTATATACTACATGTCGTGCTCACATTTGTATCCAAATATAGGAACCATGTAGATTTTAAAAGGTTGTAAGAGGTGAGGTGTATCTACAGGATACCAATGGAGCGAGTTTGGTTGCTCTAGCCATTGGAGACTACCATCTCACATTGTTCACAATATTGTTTTTTCTTCAAAGAATTTTTATTATGTTCCTAGTGTTACCAAAAACATTATTTCCATTTCTTTTTTAGATATGGATGGATTTATTTCAGACTTGGAAATAAAGGTTTCTAATTTTATAAAGATAAAATATGTTATGTTATGACATATTTGAATAATATTATTTATGTATTAAATTAAAAGAAACAAATATTATAAGTTAATAATTAAATGAATACATATGTCTCATATAACACCCAGTTATAGCAGCACTGACTTGGTTACATAAATGAGAAGCATTTGAAAATGCTCCATCAAGAAGTATATTTAGACTATTTTGAACTAAATCCACTAAAAATATGTTATGGTTATTTAAAATGAAAAATGACCAAACCACCATTTAGTTGATATGGTAAAGGTCTATAGATCTTCTAGAATTAGTACACATCGATGTGTATATACCTTTTCAAGTAGAAGGCAGAGGTTGATACTCATACTTTATTACTTTTACTGGTGACTTGATCAAGTATGGTTATATCTACTTAATGAGTTATAAGTATGAATACTTTGAGAAATTATAAGAGTTTAATAATAAATTTTAGAATCAACTCGGTAAAAATATAAAAAAAAATTGATTGGATTCAGGTGGTGAATATCTTAACCAATATTGTATCGACCTTTTATAGAAGTATAGGATTTTATCTGAACTCACTCCACTTTATACACCATAGTGTAATATTAATAGTAAAAGTATGAATAGTTACTTATTATACATGGTAAGATTGATAGTGATTCATGAAAGTCTTCCATTATCCTTTTAGTAATAAAAAATATGGAAGGAATTTTTTCTTGTCTGAATGGACCAAAGGCCTTCATTTTTATTGATTTTTTATAACCCCCCTTTCAAGGGATGAGGGGGAACCCTTACAAGGCCCGTAGGATCAGAGATTACATGGCCCATAGTCTTAGAGGATAACATGACCTGAAGGTCTTAGGGAATTTAACCAGTCTATCTATAGGGAACTGCCCCTCCCCATAATCAGCATCCTGATAGTAGCTCTCCACCTTTGCATGACTGTCTAGCTAGGCTTCTCGTGCAAGAACAGGCAGGTACAGATGGCATAGTCATACCCTCTCATTCTGACCATCCATTTGGCTCTGCTCTAGTGAGTGTACGTGCTTTAAATCCTCTTCTAGGGCAGCTCCTTTTTTGTAGTGTGTCTGGGGCCTGCATTCATGTGGCCCGAAGGCCTTGGGCTGGCCCTAAGGCCTTAAGGTGGCCCGAAGTCCTTGAGAATCAATTGGCCCGAAGGCCTTGGGTGGCCCAAAATCCATTCAGGACCTGACTGGTACAGTACCGAACAGTGCCTGGTACAGTGCTGCTACAGTGCCCGGAAATATGCCTCCACCCGGATTTGATCTCGGGTCTCTTGGATGCACCTAGCGATTCCTCGCCAACTGGGATGAGGACCATGTGTTGGAAGGAATTATACTTAATAAACTGAGTACTAATTAAATCTATAAATGTAATTCCCCTCGAGCTATGGAGTGGAAAGAAATTTTTTGGTCGCATGTTTATGAAGGATGTTGTGAGGAATTTTTTAAGGATAGATCAAGTAAAAAACTATCACCCCTAAGCATGAAGTGTATCAAAGGGTATCCTAAGGAAATAAGGAGGTAATATTTATACAACCCTTCAAACAAGAATGTAATTATTAAATGATAGGCTATTTTTCTGGAGAAGGCGAACATCATCAAAGAAGATAATGGGAAAGATATTTTATTCAATAAATTTTATTCTAAAGATACGCAAGATTTGGTATAGTAATCGATTCAATAAGTCATCATGGAAGAATATGTTCTAAAAACACAAGTGTTGTGTAGGATTTCTAGATAAGTAACAGAACCATATAGATAAGGTTTTCTAGTCACCGATAATAGTGACACACTATTAGTTGAAAATAATGATCATTTATACTATAAGGAGGTAGTAGAGAGATCAGAATCTGCAATATAGAAATAAATCATCAAGTTTGAGATAGAATCCATGTATTAGAACCAATTTTGGGTTCTAATCGATCGTTCGGTCGATGTAAAAACAATTGGGTATAAATGGGTATTCAAGAGAAAGTTGGAAATGGTATTAGAAGTAAATACCTATAAATCATATCTAGTGGATAAAGAGTTTATACAATGTCAAGAAATTGACTATGGAAAATCAATGTATCTAGTTTACATGTTTAAATCCATTATAATTTTGATTTATATAGCATCTTACCATGACTATGAGATTTTTAAAATGGATAATAAAACCACATTCCTTAATGGTAAACTTAAGAGGATATGTATATGACACAACCATAAGGGTTTGTGGCTCTATAAAATTCTAAAAAGTTATTCAAGTTGAAAATATCAATTTAAGTATTGAATAAAGTATCAAAGTCATGGAACATTTGATTATTAAGATCATAAAAGAATTTGTTTTCATTAATAGTGAATTTGATCCATGCATTTAAAAATGGTTTAATAGGAGCATGATTTTTTTCATAGTAGTATATGTTGATGAAATATTACTAATTGGAATTGATATACCATTCGTATAAGTGGTTAAGGAATGGCTGAGAAAGTGCTTCTCCATGAAGGACTTAGGTGAAGAATCGTTTATTATATGAATTAAGATCATGTGTGACATATCCAAGAGTATTATTGGAATAATTCATGGTATATACATTGAATAGTTACTGAATAGGTTTAATATAGAATAGTATAAGATGGTATTGGTTCCAATGTTTCATGGTATACATCTTTCTAAGAAAATGTGTTTTCAAACAAAAGAGGAAATAGATAGAATGAGTAAGATTCCATAGGCTTCTATGATAAGATCAATCATTTATGTCATGTTATGATCAAGTCTTGTTGTTCCCTATGCTTTGAGTGTGTTATGAAGATATCAAGCAAATCAAGGTAAACAACATTAGACTATTGTTAAGACTATTCTTAAGTATCTGAGGTGAACTAAGTATATCATCATGGTGTATGGAGAAGTTGAAGAGATAGTCAACTAAGGTTATACAGAAGCTAGATTTTTTATATATTATAACGATATTAAGTTAGAGCGTTGATATTTATTTTTTCTCAATGGATGATTTTTGAGCTAGAAGAGTTCAAGGTATCAAGTTTTAATTGATTTTATAGTGGATTCTGAGTATATTGAGGTTTCTTATGTATCCAAGGAAGTATTTTGGATTCTAAAATTTCTCTAAGATCTTTATATGGTACCTATTAGTGAATACCCTATCACATTTTACTATGATAACACTATAATGGTGGCTATCTATAAGGATATAAGGTCACACCAAAGGGAAAAGCACATACTTTGTATGTTTCATCTCTTGAGGGATTATTCCTAAGGAGGTGGAGTTGTGGTGAGCGGAGTATCCATGGAGGAAAACATGGTGGACCCCTTAATAAATTATTTACCTCAGTATAATCATGAGTATAATGTGATAGCTAGTTTAATGATATGTGTTTTCAGTTAGATCTTGTTTAGGTAGGATTCTATTGGAGTTATTTCCCTATAACCAACTTATTTAGAACTTGATTACATTTTTTCTTAATTAAAGATGTTTTTTACCACATATTGATAATTATTATTCACAATATTTTTATTTGATAATTTACTTAGAATAAATTTATTGAAGAAAGGTCAAAGCAATTCCCTGATATGATTAGAACCGTGAGGTGTCGCAACATTATTCTTGAACTCTGTTCTATAGAAAGATTATATTTTATGATGGGACGTATAAAATGTAGTTTATCATGGGTAGGTTGCTCATACGAGATTAAGACAAATTATTATGGTGTTATCCCTTGGTAATATCAAATATAGCAGGTTATAAGAATAGGCCCTTCAATAATAAATACACATTTACATGTTTCATTGAATATTCCTAACTGTAGATGTGTGTATTGATCCTTATACTTTAAGATTATCATTAATGGATATCATGACTCGCATACTTTGATGTATTGATGAAAACTATGACCAAATATCTTCATTTGGAATTAGGATATGTTGGGTGCCTCATGAATGACACAGCATTAATGGAAAATATGAGAGAGGATTTATCCCTTCTGACCCTTAATGGGATTTAATATTTTAGGCCCTTTGATGGGAATGGAACTTCCAAAATAAATCCATGGCCATGATGTTCGATGGGTGTGTTCATTTCTGTAAAGTCAATGAAAGATACATTAAGTGTATAGACTGATGTAACCGTCATTCAATCAACTTGATTTGAGATATTCTGATATTATATTACATAGTAAATGTTCATAGGAGGTTGAACATTGTTTCAATGATAACTACTTTCTATATTGATACTCGGGTGTGTTGTTAGATTATAACCTTGTACTTTAAGTGATTATGCATGTTTCCACTAAGAAAGAGGCCTATAGGGTCACACATTAAGTGTAACCAAAATCTCAGTTAAATTCTTGTATTAATTTAACAAGTTTGAATAAATAGTATTTATTCAGGTTTGGTTGATTTCAATAATTTAATCACAATTTATTCAAAAGAATAAAGTGAGTTAAATGAAAAATAATAAATATTAGTACTCAATTTTTTCAAATATAATATTTATTGTGTTTATAAAATAAATAATTCATTGACATCTATTTAATTATATAGTCATTATTTGAGAACTAATAAATGTTTAAGAGGAAAATAGGACTGAGTTTAATGGTCCAATTAGAAATAATTAATATCTAGTTATATTCTCAATTTTTTGAACATTTCAAGTAATTATTATTATTATTATTATTATTATACATAGGTTTAATTAACAATATTATAAATGTTTAAGGTCTTTTGTGCAATTTTCCAACCCTAAACCTGACATAATTAATATCTAGTTATATCTAAATATATTACTTTCCTAGAATGACTTTTTGGTGTGCACAATGGATAAAATAGGTATATAGATATATACATAGATAGATATATTTAGAGAGATATATAGATATCTATAAATATCTCTCTATTCCTACTCACTCAAGTCTTCGAGAGAGCACCAATAATTCTCCCTCTTTAAGAAGAAAATTGATGTGGTCAATCATGAATAACACAAGCGATTAAGATCGGTTGTGCTAGAACCCAGTGGTTCAATGGTGTTGATCATAGATTATGGTGGACATGTGGATCAAATATAGAGGGACTATACACTTGAATCCTACATCCCAATGATAGTGAAACAAAATATATTTCAATGTATCATCAAAAAAGTGGAATTATAAGTTAAAGTAATTCTATATCTACATATAAATTAATTATAGATTACATGTGAAGATCCTCTTCCCCCAGTTACAATATATTAATGTAGTCCATTAATATACTGTTTTCATTGGGAATGATCTCATGATCATATAAAAAATGATTACATGTGATTTAAGACAAAAATATGAGTTGTTCATACCTTCAAATGATGCTTTGGTTGTGCCCAAAACCTATAAATATTACTTAAAAGGTGATAAAATGAAATAAAATGTGTAACTGATAAGAAATTAGGGTGGTACATAAAATCCATTTTATGTTTTAAAACACATTTTTTTAATAACACGTCATAAAAAATATAATAAAACTTTATTTTGAAAATATGATAAGGTAAATATAAATTTAACAATAGATAATACTTAATTATTTTTCATTTATAAAGTAAAACAATAATAGGAATGCTAATTATGGACAAGGATATAAAATATTCATTTAAGAGGATGAGAATTATTCTTAAAATGGTTTCATTTTTAAGAATGGTTAGAAATGATAAATAAATAATATTTTAATCATAATTGATCTCTAAATATATTAATAGGGTAAAACATATGAAATGAAATATGAAACTCAAGAAGAAACATTATATCTCAAGAAATCAGATTGAGTTATGAAAGATCCCAATATTTTAAGGAAGACATCGATCGTATTCTACATAAAGGAAGATCGTGAATGGAAGAAAATTTTCCAATTTCAATAATAATTTTTGATATTATAATTTAAATTCGTATTAGTTGCAACATAAAAATGAATATTGGTGCATAATATCAAATCATGTCTCAATGAATTGTAATTGAGACACCAACCCTTACGGCTTAAGAAATATTCTAATAAAAACGCCTTGAAGAGATAACTCTTGAAGTTGAAGTTAACGAATAAAGATAATTAATGATATTATATAACCAATTGTATTTATAAACACCATTTAAATTAAATTAGGTGCATACAATAAAATGTGTCTCAATGGAGGAAATTTCAAGATGAAACCATTTCCTCAGTCCTGATTCACTCTACACTTGTGCTTCAACTCATGAATAAAAAAATTAAGTTCATTATATAATTACATAAGAAAATTATTAAACTATATTTAATATTCCAAGGTACCTTAACCATTATATTCTATTTAATTATAATATAGTTTTTTTTCCTATGTCATTTACTTGAGGTTGTTCGGTCAATTTTTCTCTAACTCCTTATGTATGTTCTCCATGGTAGAAAGTGTTGTAAAATAGTTTCATGATATAAATAATATTAATATTATTATTTAAATTAATTTTATATATTAAATATAGTTTTAAATCCATTCATGATAGGTGTTGATGACAAATTAAACTCATTTCTCGTGGAGGCTCTAGTCTGCACATACACATGATTAATGTTTCCATTTATCAATGAATGAGAGAGGATGAAGGTAATTGATAATTTTAAAATTTAATAATAATATTCATATTATAGATATCATATTTATTCATCCATTACATTATTTTTACCATACATGATTTGTGGTGATGAAAAATAGAACACATCACTTCATGGAAGTGGTAGTTCGCACAATGCACTAACAACGCTTTTGTTTTTCTTAGTGTATAGAGAGGAATAAATAATGGTTATTAAATTAATATAATAACATATAATTATAATAATTTTACTTATTTAATTATATTTTTATGTATTTAATATATTTTTAAGAGTATGATTAATGAAAAAATATTAATAAAAAGGTAGTGATTACATTGGTGATTTGATCTTTTCTTAGAGATCTTCTTGGAAAAGAAGGATTTAAGATAAATTGTAGAAATAGAAATAATAATTATGAGAAAAATAATTATATTATAGGTATATTTGTTATAATTTAAATTAAAATTATATTGTGAAGTGTAACCATGGAGGGGTAGAAGTGATCCCCTTTTATAATTGAAGAAAATATCACTTGTAGGGATATTCTTTAACCTTCCATGATATAATTACACTATTTCTTGGTCAATGAATCCAAAATTTCATAATAATGGATTTTGGGGTGGTATTGGGACACTAAATTATTAATAAATACTTTACACACATGTTTTAATCATTTTTCAATTCTTTCACCACAGGTATTTACATTTTAACAATTTGATTTTTACCTTGGTAACTTGTTTTTAACTAAGTAATATATATTTTAATTAAAAATGTAAAATAACCCCTATTAACAAATTTTTATGTTTTGAACCAAAATTTAATAAAATTTTATTCTAATTCAATTTATAAATATGATAAAATAAATTTTAAAATTAAAATATATAATATATACAAATATAATTTTTGTAGAAAAATGACTTTTAACCATTATGTGTTCTTAATATTATTTAGCATTGATTAACTATGGAATGTGTGATAATATAATTATATATATCTTTAAAAATTATATTATATTCACCAATTAAATAATATCAATTTAATTTTTTAGATACAAATTACACAATATTAATAAAATAGTTAATTTAAAAAAATGGTTTCACCATTATCACATAAATTAACTTTAATCATACTAATATTATATTTATACCTAAAAATGAAATTAAACTTGTTAAATAATATTGAAATTATGAACTCAAATAGTAAATACATTTGATTATATTTAATTTCTAATAGTGATAATTTCTAATTTTTTATATAAGCATGCAAAGATAGTGTTTTAGTGTGCAATATTACTTGAGTTTCAAAATGTTAAAAATGTGTTTTATAAATTAAACATAGTATTTTTAAATAATTTATATTAATTATTAAATATGTATTTTTTTATATAAATAAGGTTTTTTAAACTTTAAAGTCATTATTTTATTATAAAAGTGATATCTTTTAGCAAAATCTATATTTTTCTATTTACCAAAATTTCAACTATTTTAGAAAAAAAAGAAAGAATTAATACTAATAAAATATAATTATATTGAATACCAAAATGAAGTTTGTTTTATAAATTTAAAATCCTAAAATTTATATAATTATATTTTAAATAAAATTTATAAATTATAAATAAAATCACTTTTATAAAAAAAAATGGTGTTTTTAAATATTTTGTGTTCTTAATATTATTACATATAGATTTCAAATTCATGTGATATTAATATATTACTTCATATATAATAATTTTTTAAAATTATCAATTTATTTTATTAGGACAAAATATATAATAATTAATAAAATAGTTCTTTGAAGATAAATTTTACTTTTATATTAAATACACTTAAACAAATACCATTAAATATTTATTTATATTATAAAATTTAATTTGTACTACTCCATTAATATTGAAATATTTATTTTAATTTTATATATACATATTATCATATTTTAATAATAATATTTATTCTAATATTTATACGTGACTTGTAAATATATTTATTTCGCTATTTATTTATAATATTTTAATATTATATTTTTATTTATGAGTTATATTTTTTAACAATACATGACTTTAGTATACCTATTGGATTTATATCCAATGACCATATCTACAATGAACACATTTTCAATGACCATATTCACAATGACCATATTTTCAAGAGTCATATTTTGTTCCTCTATATAGTATTACAAAACTTATTCCATTCACACTTCTCATTTCCATAGTTTTAATTTTAGATATGATAATATGATTTCTACATTCATGATTTTGTCCTCATTACAACTTTTCTTTCTCTATTAGTGATCCTCAAAGGTAAAGATAAATCAAGAGATATCCTGGTGTGGAAGATTTTATTCTTTTCAATTTATTGTCACCTTTTAATGTATGCTCTTTTAAAATATGTATTATTCCATGGTGATTAATAATCCATGGTGTGTAATAATTAATTTCATATTATTTTGTTGTAGTTTCTTATTATGAATGAATAAAATTTTATTCGTTCGGTTCATATATTTTATGACTAATTTCCTAATCTATCTCAATTCCTTAAACATATAAAAAAATTATTTAGAATTGTGAACATATAGATTTTGGAAACAATATCATTTCTAAAAAACTGAGGTATTACGCTTCATATTTTAACTTCTTATATTAACCAAATATAGAAATAAACATATCATAGCTTGACAACCTTCTTCATGACATGATTTTGGTTCATCATTTATATCCATTAAATCTACACAATATTTTATATTTAAATCACTAAATTATTGTAGTTAGATCCTATAAATATTATCTATTTTCACCCATGTTTTGGTGTGAAATTTCTTCACAGTTTCTACACCTCAAAATAAGAATAACCACTAAACTATTCTGAAACCTCTTCAGGAAGTGGTAATCTTTTCCACGGCATGAAAGTATTCAAATATCAGCCTCACTATAAATTACATCCTATGATATGTTGTATATCATAATCCATAGTTATCCATATTATCAATCAAATTTTATGATTGATAATATATATCAGAATTATCAGATGGATACTTCACCTCAATAATAAAAGGAAATGACCCTTATGTATCACCCATTTCATGTAAATGACTCTTACATATCACCCTTTATTGTGAAAATTAACCTTATGTCTCATAGTGCAGTCCAACACTTTTCCATTTCCCATCTATATTACTTTTATGTATCGACCTAAGTTATCTTTATGTGTCACTATGAGTGTTCTAGTTTTTCCAAATTTCTGAAATATTCTTATAATTGTTAACCTTTATACATTTATTCTCAATTACCTCTATATATGGAACTTTTTCATTTTTCAATATAGGTTGATCAGCGCCATTTTTACCCATACATATCAAGTTCCTATTAAATTTATATATGGTACTTTACCAATTTTACATTCCAAGATATACTCAACACCAAACTCCTCCAGAACACTTTCAAAACTCATACATCCTCTATGTTATAAGTTATTCGTGACTTTATAATCTGCCTTGGAAGTTACTCTAAAACCCTTATAAAAAACCCAAAAATACTCTGTTGGTTTTTTCTAACAAATATATCTTTAGCAATCACAAATGATAGTAAATATTTTATTCTATATTTATTACAGAGACATTATTGATAGTGTATATGTACTATTAATTTCACGACTTGAGTATTTCATATCTTTCCTCTTCCAACTTATGCATGATTGTAGTGAAAATATATACACCCATTCTATAATAGTTATCATCTATATCTACTATATATTTTATATGTTTTCATCCATGCCACAATATATATTTTTATTCCACAACATCTTCTCCCTATGAATACCATTATCTTCACCATCCCCACACCATGGAACAAGAAAGTTCTTCATATAAAAGTAAACACTACCAAATTGTAAGCATAAGCCCATAAATATTAAGTTTTTTGATATCTCTTCCATACCTTGTTCATTACAGTGTAATCCCCTAGCACCATAGCATAATGGATTCATGAAATAATTACCACATTCTATACATGAAAAAATCATAATGTAATAGAAATAGTTTTTATTTCAATTAGTATTTTTATTTAATTCACTATAGCCATATTTATTGAGAAATCATACATAGGTCATTCTTATATATGTACATAGTGGTGTGATTAGTGTATCATGACACATTCAGTTATCTAGTTCAATCATGGGTAGCTTAAACAAATTTCATATAGAAAAATATCCATCTTGTTAATCTCACATAAGTTGTGGGATTTTAGAGTTCATAAAATATGACACTGATTTAATATCATGTCAGCAGAAATGCTGGTTAATTCAATCGCATGTGATCCTACAATGTTAATATCACATAGAATTTGTATCATTTGGATTCTATTTATGTGAGTTTCAAAATATATAATCATTTCATACACAACTATCATCCCACATGTTTTGATCCTAATATATCAACCTACATTCCTTTTAATCCTAATTGTGATGCCTCCCCATCGGTTCACCTGATGTAGCCCATGCAGTGTTCCTTTTAATCATATGTGTGACACTTTCCCCTTGATTCACCTCATGTATCTCAGAAATATGTTATCAAAACCATAAGATATATTTTTTTGAATATCATCATGGAATCACTTTCTTATCATTATATAGGAGAACTATTATAATTTTTTAATATTAAGAATACTCTAAGGAAATTATCACATTAAGGTTATAGAAAATAAAACACATTATGTGATAATATATTTGTTAATATTTTAGTAATCAAAAGTATAAATTTAGTTATTACTTGGTCACGAACTTCAATAGACTCTCATTTTTACTAGAAAAAACTACTAAAAACTTTTAATCCACTAACTCTCGCATGATATTAATGCTTCTTATAAGATAAGGATTTATCCTATCTATCTGCTACATTATCCTCTATGGCTACATTTCTTACAGTGACATTTCCCCTTTGAGAAAAATCCCTCAATAGGTAATACTACCAATGTATATAATTCGTCTGTTGATATGACTCGAGCTATTTGGATAAAACCACTACTACACTATTATAAAAATAAAATTTAAAGGGACCTATTCTATTAGGTATTACACTAATTTATAAGAAAATATTTTATATCCACACTACTTATTTAGATACATCAGAAGCCACAATATACTTGGAATTTTTGATAGAATCAATCAACACTATCTACTAAGAACTTTTACAATACACATCTATTATATTAAGACAAAACACATATCTAGGTTATGATTTCAGATCATTCTAGACTTTTTGTAAAGTTGAATATTTTTATCCCCTTAAAACTAGTTCCCCATATACTCTATAAATCTATAACATTCCATTTGTTTAAATAAATCACTTAAAGATAGTATTTATAGCTAACCAATGTACCTCTTATGGATCTACTTGATATCTACCAACAACTATCGAGGCACTGGAAACATAAATATTAGTAAATGTGATGGAACACACGATAGATCTAATCACAAAAGTATAAGGGTTTTATTCATCCTTTCTCTAACTAATTATGTTTGAGGACACGTTTTCTTACAGATATGTATACCATGTGATATAGGTAATAATTCATTATAAGATGGTTCTATCATGTATCTTTTCAATACCTTTCCAATGTATATACCCAAAATTAATCCAATAATCCTCTTAAATCTATTACAAAGGATATTGATCCCTAGAATGTAGGTTGTTTAACCTATTTATTTCATAGAGAATCATTTATTCAACCATGTATTAACTAAATATAATACTAGTATATAATTTCCCACTATAATTATATTATCAAATTATATCACTAATAAAACTATTGCACTAAAATTAAACCTCTTGTAGACACAAAGATTACATTAATTCTTAACAAAACCAAATTATCTTAAGGCTTCATCGAAATGAATGTTTCATGATATTTATGCTTCATTAATCCCATAAATGGTTTTTTGTAATTTGTATGGCGTATTGGAATCCTTTTTTGTCACAATCCCTTTTTTGTGTCATACAGACATATTCTATAATATTTAAATTAAAAAATGGTCTTAAAACCCATTTAATAAATCTTATAATGATAGAAGACTACTAGGTTAAGTAGAATTATAATAGATTTAATCATGGATACTTGTGAAAAGGTTTTTTCATAGTATATTCATTAAAATTTATTGAAACCCTTATCAAACAATCATTCCTTGTAGGTATTGAATTTACCATCCATGTCTAGTTTCTTATTTAATTTCCATATACACTCAACAGGATTTACATCTACTGGAGAATATAGAAAAACCCAAACTTGGTTATGAAATATGGAATATATTTAAAAATTCATGTATTATTTTTCCTTTAAAAATTTTTAGTTATTTACTTCTTCCTAGTAGGATAGAGATTAACTATTTTCAACTAATAGTGTTTCACCTTCCTAAGTGACAAGAAAACCATATATCTTCAGTTCCCTAACCTCTCTAGTGCTCCTATAAAATATGTCTATCTCTAGAATAACTTCTTTCACTAGGTCATGTGGGATTTGTTATTGTACAAAATCTTATGTATCATGATCATCAATATCATTAAATTATATATTTATCTAACTATTTTCTTTGGAAATGCTCACTCTTTCTAAAAATAAGGTTTTTCCTCCCTCGATTACTTTTCTATTAGAAGGATTGAATAAGTAATATCCTCTTGTTTCCTTGGGATATCCTATAAGGATACACTTTTTTCTTAGATATGAAATATTATTTCTAGAATTAGTATTAATAAACATATTTCATCCCCACACATGTATGTATGATATAATGGACTTATTCTCATTCCATAACTTATATGGAATTCCATTTGATTCTTTGGTTAGAAATTAGTTTAGTGTGTACTTCTATAATTTTAATTCTTATCCCTAAAAACATATTTTATGATTTACATTTCTCTTCATCAAAATCACCATGTACAATAAGGTTTGATTCCTCCTTTCACTAACATTATTGCACTATGGTGTATAAAGAGGTGTGAGTCAAGATGATATCCTAAACTCTTTTAGATAATTCATCAACTATTAATTAAGATATTCTCCATATCTATCTTAGTAGAGTTTAATTATCTTATTTCTAATTTTTGTAATACATAATATTCTACTATATCAGGTAAACACTATATCCCAAGATCTATTACACTATGTACATTTTATTATCTTATCATTATAGTACAATAGAAATAGTTTTTATTCATGAATATGTTTAAATGTTATATTTACAGATTTTACAATTTTGATTTGATAAAATGGAAATAATTTTTTAATTCATTATGTTAAAATTTACATAGGATGAATTTTTGGTATTTTTCTACATAAGTTGATATTTTGGTGAATAATAAAAAAATACATTTTTTACAAATATCATAACTTTTATGACATCATCATGATATAAAATCAATTAAAAAAATATGAATGATTTTTATTGATAAAATATGTATTTAAGGGGTAAAATGATGCATTTAAAAATAATGTGTTGAATTTATAAACCTATCTTTGATATTGTTTTAACCTAAGTTATATTTAATCTAATAAAAAGTATTTTTCTTCATTTTCCATTATTTAAGTATTCAGAAGATTTCATTTGGTTTGGGATTGTTTTGAAATTAAAATAAACCTCATTTTTTAATCATAAACTAATAAATTTCATGGTTATCAATACTATTCATAATTATTTACCTAAATATGTATAAACTCATTTTTATGCTTAAAAATAAATTTTTCTAGAAATTATTTTACTGCGTTTTGCGTAATTATATTGAAATTAATTTTTATAACATTTAGAAATTGAATAAAATAAAATGTATTTTATATATGTAATAAGTATTTCCAAATTATGTAATAATTTTAATTTCTTTGTTAGGAATAAAAACGAGTTAACATGGTAAAAGTTAGTCATCATAGTAATGGATAAAATAAGGTAAGTGTGTTAAATCAAGGGGTAAATACCTAAAATATTATAAAACATTATTTATAAATGATTATATGGGGGATTTCTCAACTTCCAATTATATAATATTCATTAAGTTTCAAATTTTATCAACTTTCCTTGAAATTTTCTTTTCTTTTTATATTAAGTAATTAGTATTTAAAAAAAATATCACTCCCCTCACTTAAAAAATAACCCATCCACCACCTCTTCAAATATATATATAAAATTAAAATTTTCATTCATATTATTCTATATTTACTTCCCTAATAATCCTTACCCTTTTTTGGTAGCTTCTAATGTCAATAGAATTCCGTAATTTCTACAAAACCATGATATCTTCCAAGAAGAGTTATGATTTCTTCTTTATAAGTAATAGATTCCTATTATTATTTTTCATTTATCTTATTTATACACCTATTAAAAATTCTTATTTATATATTTAATAAATTATAAATAACATTATTATACTTCTTAAATTATGATCTTATAATGAAATCACCTCATAATCATACTCATTCATTGATTATAGCATGTTCTTGTTTGGGTCAGTTTAACCACCGACATGAATGACACTATATATTTTTATCATGTATGGTTATGGAAACTTAATTAATGGTAAACTATGATATTAATGAGTAAGTAATTTTTTTATTGGTTATATAATTTTAATATTAATATTTAATTTATTATTAATATACTTTTTTTGTTAAAAAATACTGAAAAAATCATGTTGCAGGTTTCATCTTGGAAAATCATATCCAAAACTCTAATGGAATGATATTTGAACTTCATAACTCATCATGAAAGCTATATTATAGAAAATATACATTTTTTATATTATGAATACGTTGGATAATAACTTATTATTAAAATAATTATACCATGATATTTTTATAGATTATGAACCGGATGACCTCAAAATGACTAATGTGAACAATACCCAATTTAGTAAATGAATGAAACATGATTATAAATAATTTAAAAAGAATAATGATGATAAAATGAACATTATAGAGGTTAGAAAACAATTAAATAATTAATATAATTTTATTATTGAACAATTTAAAGTGTATATGAAGAAACTCAGGACTCTAGGTAAGGGTATTCTTAACTCAATTAACTTTCATTCAGTTATCATATTTTATGAAGAATTGATTCTCTTATTTACTCCCTTATAAATTTATAGTTCCCAGTTTAATTTTTTTAATGATTATTTTCCATTCCTTCTCTTTATTATGGTTATGTTCTCTTTCACTCTTCATCTCTCTCTTAAATTTATTTTTCTCATTAATATCCATGTTCTTTAATCTCATGGAAAAACTCTATATCATTTTCACAATTCCAATATTATGTTTTCTTGTAATTATATAACTATATACTAATTATAGTGGAAGTTAAAGTGTTTTTACCCAGAAATTTATTCCTTTTATTGACATGGAAAATATTTACATTCTCTATACATGTTATTACAATGTGGATGACTTATTTATAACGAAGTAATATTGATTATGTGTTGTTGTGTTTAATCATTTCTTCTTATGATGATGCATTGGACATATTTAGTGGTGGGTGGGGGATGAAATTACATATCCCATCAATGTATTGGTGTCTCTCATGAGACAAACTTTCTTGGTTATTTAACACATTTTTTTCTCATTTATGTATAACATCTTGGTATTAGGCCTTAACTGTAAAATTAATATATTTGGAATTATGAATTCTTACACTATGAAATCTATTATTACTTTCTATGTGATTATTTATATTATTATATTATACATGGATATATTCCATGATCATGTTAATTGTTCTATTTAATATTTTATTACTATTTATATCTTCTATATTAATCATACCTTATTCATTATATGATATATTCTATTGTATTATAACCCTTACTAAGCATCTAAGATCACTCGTGTATGTTTTTTTCCTTTCCCTAGGGAACCTAGAAGAGAAATATAAATAATTTCAAAGTTATTATAGAAGGAATAATAAATTTCTCACTATGATTTTAAGTTTTAAAATGTAATGTTTGATTTATATATGTATCTAGTCTCCTAAGACTGCTAAACTAAAAAAACCAATGTAATATGATCTCTTGTATTCTATACTAATGTAGTAATATAAAGACAAACTCTAGGATACTAGTGTTGATAATGTTACAAGATGATTCTATAATTAATTTTTATATTCTATAAATTTATCAAAGAAATAAAACTTATACCTCATTAAATAGATATATCCATATATATATTTAATTGTGCATGCTCTATAAAATATATAATGTATGAGTATAAAACTCTATACTATTCTAAAATAAGTCCACGTTCATTTAAATGTTTTAATTATAAAATATTTATGGCACTCTCTCATTTTACTCTAAATATATTTGAGTCATTTTTTCTTGAAAATAAGTTTGATATATATCCAAGGGCTTCATCTCAAAAGAATCGAAATACCCTTCTTATATAACCTTTTCAAATGCTTCTCATTTTTACGACCAAGCCAATGATGGCACAACTTGATATGATATGAGTCATGTGAACTTAATTTGGTCTCTATTTGAAAGACTTGATTTTTTTATTCTATAATTTAAATATAAATATTCATATGTGCCATACCATAACATATGTTACCTTTTTAAAAGTAGAAAATTTTATTTTAAAACTTGACAATAAAACTATCCATGTCTAAACTCTACATGGAAATAATTTTCCTCATTACACTGGGAATATAATAATTATTATTTAAAACTAAAATCAATCGATTCAGTAATGTGAGGTGGTATTCTCTAATTTAGTTATTCTCGCTCCATTGTTTGCAGGAAGATCAACCTCGCCTTTATAAATCTTATGGAATATACTTGGATTTTATATTTGGATACAAATTTGAGGACCAAGGGTTGTATCCAATACATAATTTTAATAAATAGAAAGTTTTCACTTGATAATAAACATAAATAAAGCCTCTCATTTCTTCTTTAAAGAGACATGGTTCTTCTTCCCATGGCCCCTTTTTTCATAAGTAAAACTTATAGAATCCCCATATTTATCCTCCCATGGGATTTGTTTTCTTCTTAGAAGGGTGTTTCAAAGGTTCCTTATGCTTAGAACCTGATTTAGAACTCACCTTTTCTTTACAATTATTCATCATAAGGAAGGAATGTTTTTCATTCTTCATGTATTTATCCACTTGCCAACGAGACCGTACCCGATTGGTAAGGGCTCCTGCTTGGTATCCAAGAGACCCGGGTTCAAAACCGGGTGGAGATAAATTTTCGGGGGCACTGTAGCATTCACTATAGCAGTTACTGTAGTAGTTACTGTTCGGTACTGTAGCAGCCAGAACAATTCACCCGATTTGGGCCTTCGGGCCACCAGTTTGGGCCTACGGGTATCCAGGGCCTTCGGGTCATCAAAGGTCTTCAGGCCACAGGGACTTCGGGTCATGTAGACCATGGAGTAGCCTAGTTCACATAGAACAGGCCCTAGAAGAGGATCAGAGCAACATAAGTAGTAGCCACCAGATGTAGAGCTAACCGGATTGGAATAATGAGAGGGTATGGCAGCCGTCATCGGGACCAGGCACCGTGCAGCTTTGTGCGGGACAATTCTAGCCGATCAGCAATGCAAGGTGGGGAGCTAGGTGATCAATGACACAGAAAGATGGGGAGGGATAGTTCAAGTGGGTTGGGCCTGCGGGTCATGTATTGGGCATGGTATGCCTCTGGGCCTTCGGGTCATGTATTGTGGGTTTGTCGGGCCTTATGCCTTGGGCCTACGGGTCATGTACGAGTTCCCCTTAAACCCTTAAAAGGGAGATTATCCATAATAAAAATAAAAACTAAGGCATTTCTTTATACACTTGTAAATTAAAACTCAATAGATCTGGTAGTGTCTTATCTATATTTTTCATATTTAAATTAAAAATAAAAAATGAGAATCTCAAAGGACGTGACGATAAAATGTGGTTTGTGAAAAATTCCTTGGGTGTCTTGAATCCCATAATATTTAAATGATCAATGTATCTAATCATATTTTCTACATGAGGTATAGATAGAACTCCTTATCTTATCTTTCATGTAAAGTGTTCCTTGGATATTTCATACCTATCTTGTCTTTCTTTCTCCTAATATTGATCAGGGAGATGAGACAACATGGAATAAGCATCCATATCATCCTAAATCTTTAGGATATCACTCATCAAGGATTATAACATGAGGCATTTGGAATCTAATTCATCATCTATGTATTTCCAGAAGACATTTTTCACCTACTCACCTACCTATTTAGAATGATCGGTATGAATAGTGGAATTTGATTCATAAAAATTCCACTCTTATCATAGTATAATCCACAAGTGAGTGTACTACTACTGGAATTTTTCACTAATAAGGACATTATCTTTATCTAATATGGATCATGGGGAAAGTGATGTGGAAAAATGAATTTACATTTTTCAATAACAAAAATAATAAGATATTTGGTAATTTTATCTTGATTATCAGTTATGAAATAATTGGTAAATTAGTTAGTCTCCTAGTATTTTATCAAATCTTAATAAACCTCACTATTTAATTTGGAATAACTATTCACTCATATATTCAAGTGGTAAAGATCAATATTTCCCTTAAAATAATACATACTGGCACATAATTAAATTATTAAAAGGTATTTACATAAAATTTTCTTTCCAAATCATGGTTTTAAGATCTATTGACTAGACTCTCTAATTCTAAAATCCTATACTCTGATTTACTCAATACTTAACACTAAGACACACCAATTCAGGCCAAATAATTCAACCCTTTATGCTAACATGGTTAAGTTGAATCAAGAATTTAATTATAACTCCTAGATTATTTAAATTACCAAGACAGGTCCAAAATAGTGCTTTGAACTATGGTTATATTCTCACTCAAGTGATAGAAGTATTTTTTATGAATTAACATTTTAGTTGAGTAATTTATGTTTAATTTATGAATAAATATTCTTTATTTTCTTCCTAAAATGATAATTAATATTATCTGGTACTTAAATAATTAATTAACCATATTTTATAAAATAATTTTTGCATCTTACTTGTATAATATTTATAATTTTATCCTAGTATACTTTTTAATTACTTTTTACAGTAACTTATATAAGTAATTAACTATATTTTATAAGATATACCTTATACGATTTATTTTATTTTTATCTTAGCATGATTTTTTATTTATTTACTTTATGTGATCATGTTTAAATAAATAAATAAATAAATCATCGATCACATAAATAAATAAATAAATAATTTATAGACAAAATAAAATAAATATGTGATATGGTCATGAGCCTTTTCCAACTAGTTGGTTTATCTAGCAATGTGAAAAATGATAATATTTTGAATTTTTAATTGATTCTAATTCCAAATATTACTACATTTTTTCATTAAATTAACGAAATTATCACATTTTTTATATTCGAATAATTTGGAGTTAAATTGTTAAATATATTAATTTCATGATTTACATTTTTTTATTGATTTTATAATTAATTTTGGATAATTTATATACTAAAAATGGGATTTTATAAGATTTTTAGGTGTAAAAAGTACTTATGTGATATTAGAATGAGAAGTGTCGAGGTTGCATATGATTAAATTTTCCCTATGTCAGAATCATTTCAATATGATTTGTTCGTGTAAGGTGAAATTGATCAGGATAATAATAGCATTATATTAATTTTAGCCATTATAGATGAATCATCTAGTCAACAGGTATCACATCGAAAATTATACACATATACTATATGAAATTAAATACAATGGGGATGCATTATATAAGGATATATCTACTGAGATATCGTTATAGGAAACTCATTCACTCTCTTCATGTGATTAACTTTGGGATGCATCAGAATCAATTGGAAGGTCTCATATGAGTAAGCAGTGTGGTCAATCACTTAAGAGAATCAATATTCCAGGTCTACGGATCTAGGTATGAATAACCCCATTCTCTAACTTTTCATTTGTGAATAATCCTACCTCATTTATGAATAACCATTTGTGGATCAGAAACTCAGGTCATAATCAATTGACCTAATACATATGATATTTTAGTTGGAACATAATTCATCACCCATGGATGCAAGTGATATATAAGGGTTTTTCCTTTATATTTGGAGAGATATATTGATTATGTTAGAATAAATCTTGCCTCATATAGGATTAATAATCCACCCACATATGGATTATATAATAATAATTTCTATGCTCAATCATTACGCTAGATTAAAATGATGATGCCTCGTGTGATATTAAAAGTACCTCACATTAGATTTCTCTAATATATCACATTTAAATTACTTTAAGGAGATGTAGTTCTATTTATGACTAGATATATCAAAAAGGGTCTACAATTCTTTGTTTCTTATATTTTAAGGCATTAATTCTAACATCTAATTACCATATTTCAGGAACTTTTGACCCTTTTTTATCATCCTTTGTTTAGAACTTATTTTAGGTTGTGTTCGGGCACATTTTTGAAATTTTGGAAGTTTTTGGGGCTGTTGAAATTTGGCACATGGTTAGGAAAAACTATGTTTTCCAACTCGGAAAAAAAATTCTTCCCTATCAAGATGTTATAGAAGGGGAACGCAGTTAGATTAAACTGTGTGGCCTCCCCTCTAAAACCATGTGGTATGGGTTAGTGAGGAATATATCAGTTGGTGCATGGTTTCCAAATTGTGCTCCATTTTTAAGTAGACTAGGAGGTATCACATAGTTTCCATATGGTTTGAGAAACTATATAGCCTAACCATGTGAAACTCTATAGAATCCAATAAAAGTGCATGGTTATTCACACGGTTAGCTCTAACTATGTTTCCTAACCCTTCAAACTGTGTGAATGGGTTTTTAATCCGTTGAAAATTTTAATTAAATTCCCACACCCACCCCCTCCCTTTAGAATATATGTTCTAGTAACCTTCTAATCAAACCTAATATGGAACTTTATTTTTGGTGCATCTCTATAGATGATTTTAGCTTCTCTAACCCCTTTCCTCTCAGATCAGCGTGCTAGTGGATGCGATTGATACTTCTCTGGTTAGTGTGTTCTATTTGGTTTATAATTACCCTTTTATTCTCTTGTATCCTCCTTTGAGAGTGATGAAACCTCATGTTTTTGGTGGATCTAAACCTTTATTTTGTGGATTGTTATCGTATGGATTCCTCTTTTATCTTCCTCGCCTTCATCTCTCCATTGGTGGTTCACATTTCAGTTGTTTGATTAATCATGTGACTAAAGGTTGTTAGTTCCATAATCATTTTCCTAGTATATGAAACCTTGATTTCATTCTTGTATTGAAATTTATTTTCAAATTTATTTCTAGACCTTGATTTGATTATTTATTAAAGTCTCGTAATTGTGAAATAAAACCCTTTTTCAAGGAATTAGAAAATATTGGGTGGATTTTTTATAAATTATGGCTTAAAAATTGATTTAATGAAATGAATTGATGAAAGTTATTAAGAAAAAATTATTTAAATGAAATATGAATTTAAAGGAATAAAATTTATTAAAACACATTATTTGGTTTTTTAAACTGAAATGGCATGTTGAAAATTGAATTTTAGAATTTGAACTATGAATTGAATTGAAATGAATGAATTTCCCATGATTGATTGATTGATTGATTGAAATAACATGTGATTCTGAATAGCTAGTGGATGAATAGGACAAGCACTCTAGGATTATGTATCCCTATAAATGGATTGAAGATGACAACTCTAGTTGAACCAAGTTGAGCATGATTTTTCCCCAATGGGGTTTTCATTGATTATATCCTGATGGCATGAGCCTTGGGGGTGTGTGCACACATTGAGCCCTGATGACTGACTGAGTATTGTAAGAAGACTAGATCCTAAAACTAATGAACCTTAGGGAATATGACCATGATAAATTGTTTTGATTTGATTATAATATGCTAGTGAAAAAATAATTGTTTTATTTATGCCCTTATATTTTACTAAAATTATCATTTAATCCTGTTTTGATATAATTTCTTTATGCCTATTTAGAGACCTTATTTTGAATAAAAACTGAAATTATTTTCAATTCCTTATATTTATTTAAATTGAAGTATAAATGGTTTATTTGTATCAGAAATTCTTATGGAACATTTGGTAAAATCATACTGGGTTTATTTTCTCACACCCTGCCTTTTATTTTGGTAATTTTTATATTATGTTATTCTAAGTCTAGGAAAATGGGAAGCACCAATCAGATATGGTGGGTGTGTCTGATTCACGAGATCTTGAATGATGGTTGTGACTGGTGGAACTGTTATACATTCATTGCATAGAGATTATGAGTTTTTATCTTGATTCATTTTTTATTGTCTTTTGGATGATGTGTACCTGTGGGATCTTTATCTCAATGCTTGAGGTACTCTTCATCCTTAAGTATTTTTTGGTGTACTGAATATTCCTCATTTTTCTTCTACTATTATATCTATTGATTGTTTTTTCTTAGTGTGAAATCATTCCCTCAAACCTTTTTTTGATTCCCTGGCACTATTTACCTGTATAAGGGGATTGGGAATGCACTTTAAGCCATGAAAGTTAAGCCTTGGGTACCGGTGTACCAAGGTATTTAGGTTGGTTCATGAAAAAAAAGATATCAAAAGTGGTTAATCATATTTACTTGATGGAGGTATGAATTCTTGGATGTCCTGGTAGATAATAGGTAGGATTTTTAAGACTTAAGTGGGTATCTTATGAGTGATTTCCAATCTAACTCTCAACTTAGTGAGCCTTAAGTTACCATTGGTATTTGAGAAAATAATCTTGAGTAATAAATTGATATAATTCTAGAAATTTTCTAAAATTCATCTATGTATTTTCTAAACCTAGAATATTTGAATTCTATATAATGTAATTGATATTCTTATATCTTTTTATTAATTTAGTGATCTGAGTATCTTTACTAATGTTTTAATTTAGTATATTTATGTTATGTAGTATTTTTTGTTTAAAGAAAATTCTTGTATGTGGATTTTTCAAACCCTCCACCCAAGGAAACCCCCTCCCCATGAAGATATCACTCTAGAGAGAGCCTTAGTTGGGAAGGAGTCATTATCAGCTGAGATGGCAGAGCATCCTGGAGGGTAACAACTCAGGCGGTGATGGTTCATCAAGAAATCTATCAACACGGGTGGGTTGCACCTCATTTTACCCACCCAGTCAGAAATTGATTGACTCGGAAAGGAAAGTGGATCTAGGGGGAGAGGTTCACCTCAAAAGTGGACTCCCGATGTTCGAACATTATACCTCCCAAAGTATTATGTTTTTGTACCCCTACCCTTCACCACTACAAAACTACTGAAGCGGCATGTTATGTAGTATTATTCCCCCAATAAAACATTTTAATAAAACATGGGATGGAGGTACTGAAGAACCAAATAATGTGAACCCTATGGTTGATTAGAACCTCATTGAGATAGTGGTGCATATGATCCAATCTCTAGGATAGGTAGCAGCATCAGTTCCCATTTAGGCTACCATAGTGTAACCTCGAAGGGATGAAACTTCAGACCATGTTTCAGAGTTTATTCAGTAGAAACTACCATATTTATAAGTTTTGGATGATCCTTGAGAGGTAGAGGATTTATTTAATAATATTGATATGATTTTTCATTTTTTAGAAACACCAGATCTGATAAAGGTGAAGTGTGATACCTTAAAGCTTAAAGGGCCTAGCAGGAGGTGGTGGGATTTTATGGTTGTGGTAAAGAAACATGAAATATATGAGTGTAAATTATTTAAATCTCTATATACAGAGTGTTTTTATCCAAATTCAATGTTCTTGTAAAAGTCAAAGTAATTTCTCAACCTATAAAAAGGTTATAGAACCATGAATCAGTATACAAACTGCTTTGCTGGACTTGTTCGGTTTTCTCCTGATGTAGTGTCAAATAAGAATTTGAAGTCCCAAAGGTTATATATTGGTGTTTGATATAAAATTAAATATCAATTTTTCATGATAAAGATCACTTCTTATGTGAATATTCTAGATAGGGATTTTATGGTTGATCTTTACCTGACTATTAAGTCAGGTTTGACGGGAGTTCCTCTTACTCCCAATTATAGTTAGTTAGTCCCTTTAAAGGAAAGAGGAAGTGTGATGATTCTTATTGAGGATCATGATAGAATACATCATCCAAACCTTATATTGTGTTTTGAATAGGTCCATCGACTTGATGTAAATGTTTAAAGGTTGGGAATTTTAAGTGAGTTTATACTGACGCATCAAAGATCTGTTGTTCAGGTGGTTACTCATGCCACCTATAGAAGTTCTATCTTGTATTTTATACCCCACAAATTTT
This sequence comes from Viscum album, assembly GCA_963277665.1. Classification (NCBI taxonomy): domain Eukaryota; kingdom Viridiplantae; phylum Streptophyta; class Magnoliopsida; order Santalales; family Viscaceae; genus Viscum; species Viscum album. The sequence continues at coordinate 22,456,518 of OY728154.1, forward strand.
CATGGAATCATCATTACCTAAAGGTATATTTTTCAATTAGATGCTTCAATATATAATTTTTTCCAGTTATTAGTATTAAGAATGAATATTCTTCACATAATGTATGATTCTCCAAGGAAGATGATCCAAGTCCAACGATAGTAAAAGGTACTGTCACTATATATTCATCTTTAGTGGATGATTTGTTTAGTATTGGTTCATCTCATTCATTAATATCTACTCATATTTTGACTTTTTTAAACCTTCCCACCAAGATTATTTCTTATGTGATAGATATTGTTACACCCCTTAGAACGAAGAGAGTGAAAGGTCCTTGATGCCTTTTTTGTGACTTCACTTTATCATAGATCTAGAACACCTAAGAATTTAAAGTTATTAATCTGAAAAATTTATATGTTATTATTGGGATGTATTGGCTGATTTATTATAAATTATAGATTTATTTTTATCTTATTTGGGTCTCCTATACTACCCCTAATGGGGTGTGTCATGTTTTCAAAGAATAATTAGACCTGATGTTGGGTAGAGATGGACCACCTCTTTCAGAACTAGATGGAGTGATATTTGTGGGTTCTTTTGATTTGGATCAAGAATAATTTAGTTGTGACATTAATCTAGTATTCATTGAGTTTCTCAACATGTTTCCATATGAATTGTTTCCTTCCCACTAGGAAGGTAACTAGAGTTTTTTATTGACTTGGTTCTGGGTACCTAGCCAATCTCTATTACCTCCTACCGTATGTTGTGAGCTAAACAAAAATAGTTAATGACCAAGTTGGATGCTTTTTTATATGAAGGCTTCATTTTCCTAAGTGTGTGGCCTTGTGAACCACCTATTCTTTTTTCAAATAAATATAATGGGACACTCCAAATTTGTATTGATTTTGAAAGCTTAATTGAGTTATGGTAAAGAACAAGTATTCATTACCTCGAATTGATGATTGTTTGACTAGTTGAAAGGGGTGAAGTGGTTATCAAAGATAAATATTTGGGCAGGTTACCACCAGCTAAGGATCAAAGAATATAATATCCAAAAGACCACCTTTTATAGTAGGTATTTCCATTATTAATACCTTGTTATGATTTTTGGTCTAACCAATTATCTTGTAGTTTTTATGGTGTAGATGAATAGCATATTCCAAAAATATCTTAGTTTTTTTGTGGTGGTAGTTTTGGATGAAATATTGGTTTACTCTAAAACTGTGTAGGATCATGTGCTCCATCCAATACAAGTTCTATAAAATGTAACACCCCAAGATTCCATGGTACGCTTCTCTTTTAATAATACAGTAGCATGTGTTGTACGCAACATCGAGTTATAACACACACCACAACCATTCAAAGTAGCCGTTATGAATAGTAATACTGACTTTTTGAAATTTTATAAATTTTATCATTCAAAATGGACTTCATTTTTGGATTCGGAATATCGAATTTATCCTAGGGTGAAATTTTGGAACTTTTCAGATAACATTTATATTTTGATGAATAGTGAAAATTACTAAATTTTAATTAAAAACAACTTTTTTAACTAAAATAATTAATAGTGATAAATTATTATATTTAGTGGTTTTAAAGTATAATTAGAATATAATTTTACCATTTTATCCAATGATGATCATTAGAATTAGCTTCACTTTGAAATTGGACATAAACAATTATCAATCTTTTGATTGATATTGTTTCTGAAAAACACGCTATTTGTTTTGACAACGGGAATTAATTATAAAATTAATTAATTCAACTTATATGTTTGTAATTTTTTAAAATAGACACCTTTTTTGAATTCATAATATAAATTATAGCTTAGGGTGAATTTTTGGTATTTTTCTGAAAAACTTCAAATTTTGATGAATAGTAAAAACCACTAAGTGGTAGTTTAAAAACTAATTTCTCGTGTAAATGAAACATTACCACTTATGTGATTTTATTTTCAAAAATCAGACATACATGGTTTTCATTAGGAATTAAAATGTGTTTCAATGGGATTAAAATAATTTTTTGGTGAATAGTAACTTTTAAGTTTTATTAATCGCGATTAAAAGTAATTAGTGAAATTTAAGGTAAAAATGATATTATAAAAATATGAAAATATCTTGAAACTTTTCCTAAACTTATTGGATGAGTCATGTAAGACCAAGACAATCCATGTATCAACTTGGGGACCCCATCGAGCCACTTGGGTAAGAAAATGACATTAATAACTTTTTATTTAAAGTAAAAATAAAATTGTCACAAACATGTGTTATTTTACTAAAACAGTTATTACATGGGGTTATATAAGTTAACTTTTCAACTATAAATATTCATTGGAAATATAAAAATATTTACTACATCATTATATTTTTTTATACATTAAATAAATTAAATTTTTTATGACACAATGATGATGCAGTGATTACCTCATTAATTAACGATTTAAATAAAATGAAAAGATAATGTAAAATATAAGACTTACACTTGTCAAAAACATATTGTATGAGTAGATTTAGAACCCTTATCACCTTATACTCGAAATGTATCATTTTGAGACCTCTAAAATCTGAAACTCATTTCATAATAATGTATATTTCATAACTTTCCAAGAGTTCCCCTCCTCTCCTCTTATAAAAAACCCCCACCTCTACCACATTATTCACACCATCAAAGCCATTTGGATCGGCCAAAATCTGCCCAAATACTCTCTCAACTTCCCTCTCTTACACCTAGAAGCCTCACTTTGGGCATAATTCTTCTCAAGTAAGCCTTTGGCTCAAATCAAAAAGAGTTACCAAATTTTAAGGTAATGTCTTCTCTAATGTCCTTTTGTTTTATTTTTCTTCTCCAACCCCATAAACTCTTTTTATTTATTTATTTTGTAACAACACCAGTATATTAAATATACTATGATGTTTTTATGAGAATAATTTTATTTACAATTACACACACCTTTTTCTAATGGTTAATGAACATACTGTTTTTGTGGGTGGCGAAATATTGCCTCACGAAATGATGATTGTTCAATCTTCTTTTAACACCTCTCATGGTGGAAATTATGATGAAACTATTTTAATATATGATATATATATTATGTTTATGTTTTCCTTATGCTTATGTATTTCTCATTTATGGCATCCCTTTATGATTTCCATTATGGCTAAACACGATAATTTCATTTTAGGAAGTGCGGACTACCTCCCCCTCAAAGTGATTTGAATCGTTAATGTCATATGTGGGACGTATAAAGGATGGATTAAGTGATATTATATATGATATTATACTGTAATTATAATATAACTTTACATAATTATGATTTCATTCCATTAAATATGAAATAGAAATGAAAGTAGCGTTCATGCATACGTACGGCTTACCGTCTCCATGAACGGTGCATTTCATTTCTTACCTCTAAATGTTATGTAATATTATGAATGAATGTATATACTAGATATATATGATATATATGATATCTACATCATGAATATAATTCTGGAGATAATGGATATTCTACCACATAAACAACTTTTAATTATAAGAAGTTTATTTTTGACTCAAGTTCCAAAGATCGACAAAACGACCGTTATTAACTTAAATAATTACATAATGTTCATAACATGGTAATAAGTGATATAAATGGAATAATGAACTTGAAAAAGGTTCTAAATCAATTAGAAATTAACTCTATTTTATTATTCAGGAGGTTAAAGAACAGTCGAGTCAAGTCGGACACGATGTAAGGGAACTTCTTAACCCAATTTCCATTCTTTGGGTTAATCTCCTACTTTCAAATTATGTCATGATATTATTATGTCCTATCTTGTATTTGTACTTTATTTATGTGTACGTATAGTGAATACACATAATAGATCTATTTTATTTAAAAAAAATTCTTTGTAAGGTACTTCGTCTCAATCTCCTATCATTGAGGCATAATTTGTTTTATACACAACTTTCTTTTATACGGTGTATAAAGCCCTTTGACTTTTAAGTTTATTCAAAAGGAATCTTTTTATAGGAAGAATTTTACTAAATGAAAACAATGAATGTTTTTTTTTTGTCTTACGTACGCGGTGACAATGACTTCTCCACCGTCGTGACCATTATTTGGGTTTCAGCTTCCTCTACAAGCCATAACTTTTTTTAAATGAAAAATAATTACAAAGTTTTAATTTTCTTTTATTTTGGTATTGAAAATGGTTTTGAAAGTGTTTTTTTATATCAATGTGTTGTATTGATGTCTTGTGAATGAAATATGGAAATGGTATGTTTTTTTATGCATGTTTTATGTGAATGATTATGTTATGGTTTATGATATGTTTAAACCTTTTCATATAAGGAATGCATTGGACTTAATAAGTGACGGGTAGAGCCCACTATAGCTCCTCGATGCATCAGAAGGTCTCATGAGATAAAATAGTGTCTTGTCATGAGGCCTTGACAAAATATTATTTGTATTCTTGGCACGAGGCCATGGATACGTGGTTATGATAGTCTGGCATTATGCATTCCATCATTATGAAAGTGGTTATTGATATTTCATGTGGTTATTCGACCAGTAAAATATCCATGGGAATAAGTAAATGGAATTATATCATTTTTCATTTTCCATATTATGTTGAAGTTCAAGTTTAAAAGGCTTTTGTTTTAGTTATACATTGCCTTAAATGTTTATGTTTATTTATGAAAGCTTCTGCTATATTGTTATCCTTACTGAGCATCTGAGCTCACCCCTTTCAATGTTTTAATTTTTCCATGATGTGAAGAAGTATTTTATGAATGACCTGTAGGGATAGTCATAATGGGATATGAGTGTGGTCTATAGAGACCATGTTATTGTAGTTTTTACTTTATGATGTAATGTAACTTTTATGAATGTATCTAGTGTTTCCAAGGCTACTAAACTAATCGGTCTTTCGAGACTTGATCTTTTGTCATCATGGAAATGCTACCTAATAATACACTGACTCTGGGTAATTGGGGTTGGGGAGTTACAGTTGGTATCAGAGGCAATTTAGTACTAACCTTGGAATCTAGATTTTGATAAACTCTGATTAGAGAACATAGCCCTAAGATAGACTTTGAGGATTAGTATATAAGAACTTCCTAGAATTTTGGTATTATAGAGATTTTGTGGGTTTTCCAAGCAATACATCCCTGTCTGGATAAGAGCAAGTAGAGGCAGCTCTGGCCCAGATGTACCTAGGGGTAAAACCTGAAAACATCGCTTTGAGCTAGACTCGAACGGGAACTGGTGCACGACAATGGGCCTTGCTGCACTCTTGGTTACGACACTCTCATGGGATATGCTTAGGATAATTATCATTTTCTTTACAAACCATTATGAAGGGTTTATGAGTATATACTTACTCAAAGAAAACATTTGTATGATTATGGATTATATCCATAAATAGTTCAATTTATGTTAAGTGTTTTACAAGTGTGGAATTATGTATTTTGATTCGTAAACTAATCTAGTGTGTGCTATTGTTTAGAAACGGCGCCTAGTGGGAGGAATGGAAACTGTATCAATACACGCACTCTGTGTAGAGATTTCCCTCCTACTCAAGATAATTATTGTGGAGCTGGAGATACAACTGGTGCTGATCAACTTATTACCATACTGGGACAAATCACTCAAGTTATGAATAATAACCTTACTCATATGGAGCACCCTGATCCGCAATGTGGAGGATCAATGTTAGACTGCTACATGAGACAACAATCGCCAACATTTAATGGGGGTACAAATCCATTAGTAGCTGAGCAATGGATAAACTCCTTAGAAAAAATATTCCACGCCTTGGGGATTAGCCAAAGGGAGAAGGTTGTCATGGCAGTTTACCGCCTCACTGGATATGCCGATCAATGGTGGTCATTGATTCAAAACACAAAGGAAGATGAAGAAGTATCAAGTGTGGAATGGAGGGAGTTTAAGGAAATTTTCTTAGAAAAATAATTTCCACATGACCATCGAGCAGATATGGAAAGGAAATTTCTGAGTCTGAGGCAGAAGGAGGATGAGAATGTCGCAAAGTATGAGGCTAACTTTACAAGGTTAGTGAGGCATGTTGCAGATTATATACGTAACCCAAGAAGTAAGATTGATCATTTCTTTGATGGGTTAAAACCATTTATCCATCGATAATTAGTCTCACAAACCTTCTCGTCATACGAAGATATTGTCTCGTGTACTATCAATACGGAAAAGGAATTCTCTAAGTCTTATGACTTTAAAGAAAAGCAAGAAAAGAAGAGATCTTCTGATCAATCTGGAAATGGAAATAAGGGGAAGAAGGGAAAATTTCAATATCAGTCCTGCAGTAAATGTGGGAAGAAACACCCTCGTACATTCTTGAAGGGAATGGGAGTCTGTTACAAGTGGGGTGAAAAAGGCCACCAAGCTCATGATTGCAAGGGAAAGAAAGTTTTTGTCAATGTAGAATTCTATAATTATAGAGAGATGGGACATTATACAAAGGAATGTCCTAAGCGTCAGGGGAACTTACCTCAGAAGAGGCCAAGGGATCAAGGCCAATCTTATTCTATCACTACTGCTTAGGTTGAAGCTCTGAAAGACGTCGTGGAAGGTAATTTAATGGTTTCCTCAAGTTTAGAAAATGCATTATTTTATTTTGGATCATCGCATTATTTCATATATTCCCAGTTTGCTAAGAAAATTAGATATTTCCAGTTTGATTTAACAAGATAATTGTCAGTCAAAACTCCTAAGGAAAGTACCATTGCAACAAAGTTTTGTGAATCAGTCTCTATTAGAGCACATAAATGTTCTTTATCCGCTGATCTCATTGTCATACCTATGATTGAGTTTTATATAATCCCCGGTATAGATTGGCTTTCAGACTATGATGGAAAGATTTATTTTAAGAAGAAGGAGGTTACGATTTTTGATGATGATAATAAGGAACACCTTATTTTTAGAGCAGAATCATCACCACCTAATTCTTATTTAGATCCACCCCCAGTAGCTCAAATAAATTCAATTATTGGGGAGGAAGAGAATGAAATGACTAAGGGTGAAGAAAGGAATGTTCAAATAGAGGATGTCCCTATTGTGAAAGAATACGTAGATGTGTTTCTGGAAGATTTACCTGGACATCCTCCAGAACGATAAGTTTAGTTTTCCATTGATTTAATTCCTGGATCAAGGCCTATATCTAAGACCCCTTATAGAATGGCCACCGTGGAATTAGTTGAACTAAAGAAACAACTAGAGGAATTGAGTAATAAGGGATTTATTGTACCTAGTGTTTCTCCATGGGGATCCCCTGTCCTTTTTGTTAAGAAGAAAGATGGATCTATGAGGTTGTGTGTTGACTACAGGGAGATCAATGCTATAACAATAAAGAACAAGTATCCCCTAACTCTCATTGATGATTTATTTGACCAATTGCATGGAGCTCAATACTTTTCAAAGATTGACCTTCGATCTGGATACCATCAGTTGTGTGTGAAGAAGGAAGACATTCCGAAGATAGCATTTCGAACAAGGTACGGGCATTACGAGATTACAGTAATGCCTTTTGGATTGACTAATGCACCCTCTATATTCATGGATCTAATGAATAGAGTTTTTAAGAAATATCTTGATGATTTTTTGGTGGTATTTATTGATGATATCTTGGTATACTCCAAAAGCTACGAAGATCATGAAAATCACTTGTGAATTATCTTGAAGACTCCTAGAAGGCATGAATTATATGGGAAGTTTAGAAAGTGTGAATTCTGGCTTCAGGATATTTCCTTTCTTGGCCATATTTTCTCTAAGTATGGAATTCCTGTTGATCCTTCTAAGACCAAGTCAATCCAAGAATGGCCAGCACCGATGAGTATAACTGAGGTATGCAGCTTTTTTGTTTTGGCAGGTTATTATCGACGTTTTGTCTAGAATTTTGCCTGATTGGCTATCCCATTAACGAAGCTCACACGTAAAGGGGTTAAATTTGTCTGGAAAAAAGAGTGTGAAGAATTTTTTGAAGAACTGAATAGAATATTAGTCAATTATCCTATATTGACTCTACCATCAGGGAATTATGGGTTCGTTATTTATAGTGATTCATCAATGAAAGGACTTGGTTTTGTCCTTATGAAGAATGATAGGATTATTGCCTATGCATCACGATAACTAAAAATTCATGAGCAGAACTATCCTACTCATGATCTCGAGTTAGCTTCTGTAATATTTCCCATAATGATATAGAGACATTATCTCTATGGTGAAAAATGTGAGAAATATACCAATCACAAGAGTTTGAAATATATTTTCTCACAAAAATAACTCAACATGAGGCAAAGGTGATGGCTTGAACTACTTAAGGATTATGATTGCACGATACACTACCACCCGGAGAAGGCAAATAAGTTTGCAGATGCTTTGAGTAGAAAATATCATGGAGTTTTGAACATGATGAGAGTGGAAAGGGATCCTATTTTCATGGATCTAGTAAAGATGGATATGGGAATCACCATGGAGGGTGAAACATCAAAACGCTTTCAAATGGTTGCCAAACCATCTTTACTAGAAAGGATAAAGTGTTCTCAGGCCGATGATGAAGAGTTGAAAAATAACATTAAAGCTGTGAATGATGGGAGATTGAGTGACTTTGTGTATGAAGATGGAATTTTGAAATTTGGGAGGAGACTTTGTGTTCCCGATATACCTGATTTAAAGAGGGAATTGTTGGATGATTCTCATAGTTCCAATTTCTATATACACCCTGGGAGCACAAAAATGTATAGAGATTTAAAGGGACATTTTCAGTGGGACAACATAAAGAGATAGATTGCTGATTTTCTGTCAAGATGTATGGTTTGTCAACAAGTGAAAACCGTAAGGCGACTGCCTGGTGGAGTATTGCAACCTCTTCCCATACCTGAGTGGAAATGGGATAATATTACGATGGACTTTTTCATGGGACTACCAAAGACTCCTAGAAGAAATGACACAATATGGGTCATTGTTGATCATATCACGAAGTCAGAACATTTTCTTGCTATAAGAGAAGGTCTACCACTTGAACGTCTAGAAAGAATATATATTAATGAAGTTTTGAGACATCATGGAGTACCCCTGTCGATTGTCTCAGATCGCGATCCTCGTTTTACATCAAGATTCTGGAAAAGTCTTCAAAAGGCATTGGATACTGAACTTCCTTTGAGCACTACTTACCACCCTCAAACAGATGGACAATCCGAACAAACTATTCAAACCTTAAGAAGACATGTTGATATCATGCTCACTTGACTTTCAGGGTATGTGGGATCAATATTTACCTCTGGTAGAATTTTCCTATAACAATAGCTTCCATTCAAGTATTCGGATGGAACCATATGAAGCGTTATACAGAAAGAGATGTCACACACCAACTTGTTGGGATGACGTTGGTGAAAGAAAACTTGTAGGCCCAGAACTGGTGGAGGAAACAATGGAAAAGGTGAAGGTAATCCAAAACCACATCAAAGCATCTCAAAGTAGGCAGAAGAGCTATGCTGACAACCGAAGGAAGGAGTTGGAATTTCAGGTAGGAGATCATGTTTTCTTGAAGGTATCTCCATGGAAGGGAGTTATACATTTTGGTAAGAAGGGTAAATTGAGTCTTAGGTACATCAGACCCTTCGAAATTCTAGAACGAATTAGGGTTGTAGCTTACTGTTTGTCAATGCCGCCAAGTCTCTCCAAAGTTCACGATGTATTCCACGTATCACTGTTGAGAAAATACATGCCTGACCCAAAGGATGTACTCACCTATGAAAAATTAGAATTGGAACCTGATCGGTCTTGTTACGAAGATCCCGTCAGGATTCTTGATACAAGAGAACAAGTGTTGAGAAACCGAACGACTCGTCTGGTAAAAGTTATATGGAGAAACCATAAGATGGAGGAGGAAACATGGGAACCCGAGGAACTTATGATGAAGAATCACCGGAGTCTCTTTATACAGTGATATTATATGAAATTTCGAGGACGAAATTATTTGAAGGAGGGGAGAATGTAACACCCCAAGCTTCCACGGTACGCTTCTCTTTGAATAATATAGTAGCGTGTGTTGTACGCAACATCGAGTTCTAACACACACCACAACCATTCAAGGTAGCCGTTATGAATAGTAATACCTACTTTTTGAAATTTTATAAATTTTATCTTTCAAAATGGACTTCATTTTTGGATTCGGAATATCGAATTTAGCCTAGGGTGAAATTTTGGAACTTTTCGGATAACATTTATATTTTGTTGAATAGTGAAAATTACTAAATTTTAATTAAAAACAACTTTTTTAATAAAAATAATTAATAGTGATAAATTATTATATTGAGTGGTTTTAAAGTATAATTAGAATATAATTTTACCATATTATCCAATGGTGGTCATTATAATTAACTTCACTTTGAAATTGGACATAAACAATTGTCAATCTTTTGATTGATATTGTTTCTTAAAAACACGCTATTTGTTTTCACACGGGAATTAATTATAAAATTAATTAATGCGACTTATAATTTTGGAATTTTGTAAAATAGACACCATTTTTGAATTCAGAATATCAATAATACCTTAGGGTGAATTTTTGGTATTTTTATGAAAAACATCAATTTTTGATGAATAGTGAAACCACTAAGTGGTAGTTTAAAAACTAATTTCTCGTGTAAATGAAACATTACCACTTCTGTGATTTTATTTTCAAAAATACAACATACATGGTTGGCATTAGAAATTAAAATGTGTTTCAATGGGATTAAAATAATTTTTTGGTGAATAGTAACTTTTAAGTTTTATTAATCGCTATTAAAGGTAATTAGTGAAATTTAAGGTAAAAATGATATTATAAAAATATGAAAATATCTTGAAACTTGTCCTACACTTATTTTATGAGTCATGTCCGACCACGACAACCCATGGGTAAACTTGGGGACCCCATGGAGCCACTTGGGTAAGAAAATGACATTAATAACTTTTTATTTAAAGTAAAAATAAAATTGTCACAAACATGTGTTGTTTTACTAAAACAATTATTACATGGGGTTATATAAGTTAACCTTTCGACTATTAATAGTCATTTGAAATCTAAAAAGATTTCCTACATCATTATATTTTTTTTAGACATTAAATAAATTAAATTTTTTATGACACAATGATGATGCAGCGATTACCTCATTAATTAACGATTTAAATAAAATGAAAAGATAATGTAAAATCTAAGACTTACACTTGTCAAAAACTTATTGGATGATTATATTTCGAACCCTTATCACCTTATACTCGAAATATATCATTTTGGGACCTCTAAAATCCGAAAATCATTTCATAATAATGTAATATTTCATGACTTTCCAAGAGTGCCCCTCCTCTCCTCTTATAAAAAGCCCCCACCTCTACCACATTATTCACACCATAAAAGCCAATTGGATCTTCCAACCTCTTCCAAATACTCTATAAATTTCCCTCTATTACTCCTAGAAGCCTCACTTTGGGCATAATTCTTCCCAAGGAAGCCTTTGGCTCAAATCAAAAAGAGTTACCCGAATTTAAGGTAATGTCTTCTATAATGTCCTTTTGTTTTATTTTGCTTCTCCAACCCCCTAAACTCTTTTTATTTATTTATTTTGTAACAAAACCAGTATATTAAATATACTAGGATGTTTTTATGAGAAGGATTTTATTTACACTTACACGCACCTTTTTCTAATGGTTAATGAACATACTGTTTCTGTGGGTGGTGAAATACTGCCTCACGAAACGATGATTGTTCAATCTTCTTTTAACACCTCTCATGGTGGCCATTATGATGAAACTATTTTCATATATGATATATATATTGTTTTTATGTTTTCCTTATGCTTATTTATTTCTAATTTATGGCATAAATTTATGATTTCCATTATGGGTAAACGCGATAATTTCATTTTAGGAAGTGCGGACTACCGCCCCCTCAAAGTGATTTGAATCGTTAATGCCATATGTGGGACGTATAAAGGATGGAGTAAGTGATATTATATATGATATTATACTGGAATTATAATATACCTTTATATAATTATGATTTCATTCCATTAAATACGAAATAGAAATGAAAGTAGTGTTCTTGCGTACGTACGGCTTACCGTCTCCATGAACGGTGCATTTCATTTCTTACCTCTAAACGTTACGTAATATTATGAATGAATGTATATACTGTATATATATGATATATGTGATATCTAAATCATGAATATAATTCTGGAGATAATTGATATTCTACCACATAAACAACTTGTAATTATAAGAAGTTTATTTTTGACTCAAGTTCCAAAGATCGAAAAAATGACCGTTATTAACTTAAATAATTACATAATGTTCATAACATGGTAATTAGTGATATAAAAGGAATAATGAACTTGAAAAGGGTTCTCAATCAATTAGTAATTAACTCTAGTTTATTATTCAGGAGTTTAAAGAACGGTCAAGTCAAGTCGGACACGAGGTAAGGGAACTTCTTAACCCAATTTCCATTCTTCGCGTTAATCTCCTACTTTCAAATTATGTCATGATATTATTATGTCCTATCTTGTATTTGTACTTTCTTTATGTGTAATTATAGTGAATACACATAATATATCTATTTTATTTAAAAAAAATTCTTCGTTATGGACTCCGTCTCAATCTCCTATCATTGAGGCATATTTTGTTGTATACACAACTTTCTTTTATACGGTGTATAAACCGCTTTGACTTTTACAGTTATTAAAAAGAAATCTTTTTATAAGAAGCATTTTACTAAACGACAAAAAGGAATGTTTTTTTGTCTTACGTATGCGGCGACAATGACATCTCCGCCGCCGTGACCATTATTTGGGTTTCGGCTTCCTCTACAAGCCATAACTTTTTTTTAAATGAAAAATAATTACAAAGTTTTAATTTTCTTTTATTTTGGTATTGAAAATGGTTTTGAAAGTGTTTTTTTTTATATCAATGTGTTGTATTGTTGTTTTGTGATTGAAATGTGGAAATTTTATGTTTCCTTTATGCATGTTTTATGTGATATGATTATGTTATGGTTTATGATATGTTTAAACCTTTTCATATAAGGAATGCATTGGACTTAATAAGTGATGGGTGGAGCCCGCTATAGCTCCTTGATGCATCGGCAGGTCTCATGAGATAAACTAGTGTCTTGGAATGAGGCCTTGACAAAATATTATTTTTAGTCTTGGAACGAGGCCTTGCCTACGTGGTTATGATAGTATGTCATTATGCATTCCATCATTATGAAAGTGGTTATTGATATTTCATGTGGTTATTCGACCAGTAGAATACCCATGTGAATAAGTAAATGGAATTATCTAATTTTACATTTTCCATATTATGTTTAAGTTCAGGTTTAAAAGTCTTTTGTATTAGTTATACATTGCCTTAAATATTTATGTTTATTTATGAAATCTTCCGCTATATTGTTATCCTTACTGAGCATCTGAGCTCACCCCTTTCAATGTTCTAATTTTTCCAGGATGTGAAGAAGTATTTTATGAATGACCTACAGGGATAGTCAGAAGGGGATATGAGTGTAGTCTATGGAGACCATGTTATTGTAGTTTTTCACTTTATGATTTAATGTAACTTTTATGAATGTATCTAGTGTTTCCAAGGCTACTAAGCTACTCGGTCTTTCGAGACTTGATCTTTTTTGATCATGTCAATGCTACGTAATAATGCACCGACTCTGGGTAACTGGGGTCGGGGCGTTACAGTTAGTATCAGAGGCAGTTTAGTACTAACCTTGGAAGCTAGATTTAGATAAACTCTTATTAGAGCACATAGCCCTAATATAGACTTTGAGGATAAGTATATAATAACATCCAAGAATTTTGGTATTATAGAGATTTTGTGAGTTTTCCAAGCAATACATACCTGTGGGGATACGAGTAGGTAGAGGCGGCTCTAGCACAGATGTACCTAGGGGTAAAACCCGAAAACACCGCTTTGAGCTAGACTCGAACGGGAACTGGTGCACGACAACGGGCCTTGCTGCACTCTTGGTTACGACACACCCGGGGGATATGCTTAGGATAATTATAATTTTCTTTAAAAACTATTATGAAGGGTTTATGAGTATATACTTACTCAAAGAAAACATTTTTATGATTATGGATTATATCCATAAATAGTTCAATTTATGTTAAGTGTTTTACAAGTATGGAATTATGTATTTTGATTCATAAACTAATATACTTTCTTCCATTGTTTAGAAATGGTGCCTAGTGGGAGGAATGGAAACAGTATCAATACACACACTCTATGTAGGTATTTCCCTCCTTCTCAAGATAATTATTGTGGAGCTGGAGATACAACTGGTGCTGATCAACTTATTACCATACTGAGACAACTCACTCAGGTTATGAATAATAACCTTACTCATATGGAGCACCCTGATCTGCAACATGGAGGATCAATGTTAGACCGCTTCATGAGGCAACAACCGCCAACATTTAATGGGGGTACAAATCCATTAGTAGCTGAGCAATGGATAAACTCCTTAGAGAAAATATTCCATGCCTTGGGGAGTAGCGAAAGGGAGAAGGTTGTCAGGGCAGTTTACCTTCTCACTGGAGATGTCGATCAATGGTGGTCGCTGATTCAAAACACAAAGGAAGATGAAGAAGTATCAAGTATGGAATAGAGGGAGATTAAGGAAATTTTCTTAGAAAAATAATTTCCACATGACCATCGAGTAGATATGGAAAGGCAATTTCTCAGTCTGAGGCAGAAGGAGGATGAGAATGTCGCAAAGTATGAGGCTAACTTTACAAGGTTAGCGAGGCATGCTTCAGATTATATACGTAACCCAACAAGTAATATTAATCGTTTATTTGATGGGTTAAAACCATTTCTCCATCGAGCATTAGTCTCACAAACCTTCTCGTCGTACAAAGATATTGTCTCGTGTGCTATCAAGATGGAAAATGAATTCTCTAAGTCTTATGACTTTAAAGCAAAGCAAGAAAAGAAGAGATCTTCTGATCAATCTAGAAATGGAAATAAGGGGAAGAAGGGAAAAGTTTAATATCATTCCTGTAGTAAATGTGGGAAAAAACACCCTGGTACATGCTTGAAGGGAATGGGAGTCTGTTACAAGTGTGATGAAAAATGCCACCAAGCTCATGATTTCAAGGGAAAGAAAGTTACTGGCAATGTGTAATGCTATAATTGTATTGATATGGGACATTATACAAATGAATGTCCTAAGCGTCAGGGGAACTTAACTCAGAAGAGGCCAATGGATCAAGGCCAAGCTTATGATATCACTACTGCTGAGGTTGAAGCTCTGAAAGATGTAGTGGCAGGTAATTTAATGGTTTCCTCAAGTTTAGAAAATGCATTATTTGATTCTGGATCATCGCATTGTTTCATATCTTCCCAGTTTGCTAAGAAAATTAGATATTTCCAATTTGATTTAACAAGAGAATTGTCAGTCAAAACTCCTAAGGGAAGTATCATTGCAACAATGTTTTGTGAATCAGTCCCCATTAGAGCACATAAATGTTCTTTATTCGCTGATCTCATTATCATACCTATGATTGAGTTTGATATAATCCTCAGTATGGATTGGATTTCGAACTATGATGCAAAGATTTATTGTGAGAAGAAGGAGGTTATGATTTTTGATGATGATGATAAGGAACACCTTATTTTTAGAGCAGAATCATCACCACCTAATTCTTATTTAGATCCACCCCCAGTAGCTCAACTAAATTCAATTATTGGGGATGAAGAGAATGAAATGACTAAGGGTGAGGAAAGGAATGTTCAAATAGAGGATGTACCTATTATGAAAGAATATGTAGATGTGTTTCTGGAATATTTACCTAGACATCCTCCAGAATGAGAAGTTGAGTTTTCCATTGATTTAATTCCTGGATCAAGGCCTATATCGAAGACCCCTTATAGAATGGCCACCGTGGAATTAGTTGAAGTAAATAAATAATTAGAGGAATTGAGTAATAAGGGATTTATTCTCCCTAGTGTTTCTCCATGGGGATCCCCTGTCCTTTTTGTTAAGAAGAAAGATGGATCTATGAGGTTTTGCCTTGACTACAGGGAGATCAATGCTATAACAATAAAATACAAGTATCCCCTACCTCGCATTGATGATTTATTTGACCAATTGCATGGATCTCAATACTTTTCAAAGATTTACCTTCGATCTGTATACCATCAGTTGTGTGTGAAGAAGGAAGAAGTTCTGAAGACATCATTTCGAACAAGGTACGGGCATTACGATTTTACAGTAATGCCTTTTGGATTGACTAATGCACCCTCTGTATTCATGGATCTAATAAATATATTTTTCAAGGAATATCTTGATGATTTTGTGGTGGTATTTATTGATGATATCTTGGTATACTCCAAAGGATATGAAGATCATGAAAATCACTTGCGCATTATCTTAAAGACTCTTAGAAGGCATGAATTATATGGGATGTTTAGCAAGTGTGAACTCTGGATTCAGGAGATTTCTTTTCTTGGCCATATTGTCTCTAAGGATGGAATTTCTTTTGATCCTTCTAAGACCAAGGCAATCCAAGAATGGCCAGCACTGACGAGTATAACTGAGGTACGTAGCTTTATTGGTTTGGCAGGTTATTATCGACATATTGTCCAGAATATTTCCCGATTGGCTAACCCATTAACAAATCTCACACGTAAAGGGGTTAAATTTGTCTAGACAAAAGAGTGTGAATAATGTTTTGAATAAATGAAAAGAAGATTAGTCAATTCTCCTATATTGACTCTACCATCATGGAATTATGGGTTCATTATTTATAGTGATTCATCAATGAAAGGACTTGGTTGTGTCCTTATGCAGAATTATAGGGTTATTGCATATGTGTCACAATAGATAAAAATTCATGAGCAGAACTATCCTACTCATGATCTCGAGTTAGCTGCTGTAATCTTTCCCTTAAAGATATGGATACATTATCTCTATGGTGAAAATGTTAGATATATACTGATCACAAGAGTTTGAAATATATTTTCTCACAAAAATAACTCAACATGAGGAAAAGGAGATTGCTTGAACTACTTAAGGATTATGATTTCACGATACACTACCACCCAGAGAAGGAAAATAAGGTTGCAGATGCTTTGAGTAGAAAAGATCATGGATTTTTTAACATGATGAGAGTGGAAAGGGATCCTATTTTCATGGAACTAGTAAAGATGGATATGGGAATCACCATGGAGGGTGAAACATCAAAAAAAATTCAAATGGTTGCCAAACCATCTTTACTATAAAGGATAAAGTGTTCTCAGGCCGATGATGAAGAGTTGAAAAAGAAGATTAAAGTTGTGAATGATGGGCGATTGAGTGACTTTGTGTATGAAGATGGAATTTTTTAATTTGGGAGGAGACTTTGTGTTCCCGATATACCTGATTTAAAGAGGGAATTGTTGAACGATTCTCACAGTTCCAATTTCTCTATACATCCTGGGAGAACCAAAATGTATATAGATTTAAAGGGATATTTTTGGTGGGACAACATGAAGAGATAGATTTCTGATTTTTTGTCAAGATGTATGGTTTGTCAATAAGTGAAAGCTGGAAGGCAACTGCCTGGTGGAGTATTGCAACCTCTTCCCATACCTGAGTGGAAATGGGATAATATTACGATAGACTTTTTCATGGGACTACCAAAGACTCCTAGAAGGAATGATGCAATATGGGTCATTGTTGATCGTCTCACGAATTCAGCACATTTTCTTGTTATAAGAGAAGATCTACCACTTGAACATCTAGTAAGACTATATATTAATGAAGTTGTGAGACTTCATGGAGTACCCCTGTCGATTGTCTCGGATCGTGATCCATGTTTTACATCAAGATTCTGGAAAAGTCTTCAAAAGGCCTTGGATACTGAACTTTCTTTGAGCACTGCTTACCACCCTCAAACAGATGGACAATCAGAATGAACTATTCAAACCTTAGAAGACATGTTGAGATCATGCTCACTTGACTTTCAGGGTATGTGGGATCAATATTTACCTCTCGTAGAATTTTCCTATAACAATAGCTTCCATTAAAGTATTCGGATGGAACCATATGAAGCGTTATATCAAAAGATATGTCGCATACCAACCTGTTGGGATGACGTTGGTGAAAGAAAACTTGTAGGCCTAGAACTGTTGGAGGAAATGATGGAAAAGGTGAAGGTAATCCAAAACCACATCAAAGCATCTCAAAGTAGGCAGAAGAGCTATGTTGACAACTGAAGGAAGGAGTTGGGATTTCAGGTAGGAGATCATGTTTTCTTAAAGTTATCTCCATGGAATGGAGTTATACGTTTCGGTAAGAAGGGTAAATTGAGTCTCAGGTACATCAGACCCTTCAAAATTCTAAAACGAATTGGGGTTGTATCTTACCGTTTGGAAATGCCGCCAAGTCTCTCCAAAGTTCACGATGTATTCCACATATCACTTTTGAGAAAATACATGTCTGACCCAACGCATGTACTCACCTATGAAAAATTAGAACTGGAACCCGATCTTTCTTATTGCAAAGATCCCGTCAGGATTATTGATACAAGAGAAGAAGTGCTGAGAAACCGAACGACTCGTCTAGTAAAAGTTATATGGATGAGGCAACGTGGGAACCTGAGGAACTTATGATGAAGAATAACTTGAGACTTTTTATACAGTGATATTATATAAAATTTCTAGGAAAAAATTATTTGAAGTAGGGGAGAATGTAACACCCCAAGCTTCCATGGTACGCTTCTCTTTAAATAATAGAGTAGTGTGTGTTGTACGCAACATCGAGTTCTAACACACACCACAACCATTCAAAGTAGCCGTTATGAATAGTAATACCTACTTTTTAAAATTTTATAAATTTTATCTTTCAAAATGGACTTCATTTTTGGATTCAGAATATCAAATTTAGCCTAGGGTGAAATTTTGGAACTTTTCGGATAACATTTATATTTTAATGAATAGTGAAAATTACTAAATTTTAATTAAAAAAAACTTTTTTAATCAAAATAATTAATATTGATAAATTATTATATTGAGTGGTTTTAAAGTATAATTAGAATATAATTTTACCATTTTATCCAATGGTGGTCATTAGAATTAACTTCACTTTGAATTTGGACATAAACAATTTTCAATCTTTTGATTGATATTGTTTCTTAAAAACACGCTATTTGTTTTGACAACGGGAATTAATTATAAAATTAATTAATTCAAAATATATGTTTGGAATTTTGTAAAATAGACACCATTTTTGAATTCAGAATATCAATTATAGCTTAGGGTGAATTTTTGGTATTTTTCTGAAAAACTTCAATTTTTGATCAATAGTGAAACCACTAAGTGGTAGTTTAAATACTAATTTCTCGTGTAAATGAAACATTACCACTTCTATGATTTTATTTTCAAAAAACTGACATACATTTTTGTCATTAGAAAGTAAAATGTTGTTCAATGGGATTAAAATAATCTTTTCGTAAATAGTAACTTTTAGGTTTTATTAATCGCGATTAAAGGTAATTAGTGAAATTTAAGGTAAAAATGATATTATAAAAATATGAAAATATCTTGAAACTTGTCCTAAACTTATTATATGAGTCATGGACGACCAAGAAAATCCATGGGTCAACTTGGGGACCCCATGGATCCACTTGGGTAAGAAAATGACATTAATAACTTTTTATTTAAAGTAAAAATAAAATTGTCACAAACATGTGTTGTTTTACTAAAACAATTATTACATGGGGTTATATAAGTTAACTTTTTGAATATAAATATTCATTGAAAATATAAAAAGATTTAATAAATCAATATATTTTTTTTAGACATTAAATAAATTAAATTTTTTATGACACAATGATGATGCAGTGATTACCTCATTAATTAACGATTTAAATAAAATGAAAAGATAATGTAAAATCTAAGACTTACACTTGTCAAAAACATATTGGATGAGTATATTTCGAACCCTTATCACCTTATACTCGAAATATATCATTTTGGGACCTCTAAAATCAGAAAATCATTTCATAATAATGTAATATTTCATGACTTTCCAAGAGTGCCCCTCCTCTCCTCTTATAAAAAGCCCCCACCTCTATCACCTTATTCACACCATCAAAGCCATTTGGCTCGTCCAACCTCTACCCAAATACTCTATAAACTTCCCTATATTACTCCTAGAAGCCTCACGTTGGGAAGAATTCTTCTCAATGAAGCCTTTGGATCAAATCAAAAAGAGTTACCTGAATTTAAGGCAATGTCTTATCTAATGTCCTTTTGTTTTATTTTGCTTCTCCAACCCCCTAAACTCTTTTTATTTATTTATTTTGTAACAACACGAGTATATTAAATATACTAGGATTTTTTTGTGAGAAGGGTTTTATTTACACTTACACACACCTTTGTCTAATGGTTAATGAACATATTGTTTCTGTGGGTGGTGAAATACTGCCTCACGAAACGATGATTGTTCAATCTTCTTTTAACACCTATCATGGTGGCCATTATGATCACACTATTTTCATATATGATATATATATTATGTTTATGTTTTCCTTATGCTTCTTTATTTCTCATTTATGGCATACCTTTATGATTTCCATTATGGGTAAACGCGCTAATTTCATTTTAGGAAGTGCAGACTACCGCCCCTTCAAAGTGATTTGAATCGTTAATGCCATATGTGAGACGTATAAAGGATAGAGTAAGTGATATTATATATGATATTATACTGGAATTATAATATAAATTTATATCATTATGATTTCATTCCATTAAATATGAAATATAAATGAAAGTAGTGTTCATGTATACGTACGGCTTACCGTCTCCATTAACGGTGCATTTCATTTCTTACCTCTAAATGTTACGTAATATTATGAATGAATGTATATACTGGATATATATTATATATATGATATCTACATCATGAATATAATTCTGGATATAATGGATATTCTACCACATAAACAACTTGTAATTATAAGAAGTTTATTTTTGACTCAAGTTCCAAAGATCGACAAAACGACCGTTATTAACTTAAATAATTACATAATGTTCATAACATGGTAATAAGTGATATAAATGTAATAATGAACTTGAAAAAGGTTCTCAATCAATTAGAAATTAAATCTAGTTTATTATTCAGGAGGTTAAAGAATGGTCGAGTCAATTCGGACACGAGGTAAGGGAACTTCTTAACCCAATTTCCATTCTTTGGGTTAATCTCCTACGTTCAAATTATGTCATGATATTATTATGTCATATCTTGTATTTGTACTTTATTTATGTGTACTTATATTTAATACACATAATAGATCTATTTTATTTAAAAAATGTTCTTTGTAAGGGACTTAATCTCAATCTCCTATCATTGAGGCATATTTTGTTTTATACACAACTTTCTTTTATATGGTGTATAAACCCCTTTGACTTTACGTTTATTCAAAAGGAATCTTTTTATATGAAGCGTTTTACTAAACAACAAAAAGGAATGTTTTTTTTGTCTTACGTACATGGAGACAATGGCTTCTCCGCCGTTATGACCATTATTTGGGTTTCAACTTCCTCTACAAGCCATAACTTTTTTTTAAATGAAAAATAATTACAAAGTTTTAATTTTCTTTTATTTTGGTATTGAAAATGGTTTTGAAAGTGTTTTTTTATATCAATGTGTTGTATTGATGTCTTGTGATTGAAATGTGGAAATGTTGTGTTTCCTTTATTCATGTTTTATGTGATATGATTATGTTATGGTTTATGATATGTTTAAACCTTTTCATATAAGGAATGAATTAGACGTAATAAGTGACGGGTGGAGCCCGTTATAGCTCCTCGATGCATCAGTAGGTCTCATGAGACAAACTAGTGACTTGGAAGGAGGCCTGGACAAAATATTATTTGTAGTCTTGGCACGAGGCCTTGGCTACGTGGTTATGATAGTCTGTCATTATGCATTACATCATTATGAAAGTGGTTATTGATATTTCATGTGGTTATTCGACCAGTAGAATATCCATGTGAATAAGTAAATGGCATTATCTCATTTTACATTTTCCATATTATGTTGATGTTCAAGTTTAAACGGCTTTTTTTTAGTTATACATTGCCTTAAATGTTTATGTTTATTTATGAAATCTTCCGCTATATTGTTATCCTTACTGAGAATATGAGCTCTCCCCTTTCAATGTTTTAATTTTTCAAGGATGTGAAGAAGTATTTTATGAATGACCTGTAGGGATAGTCATAAGGGGGTATGAGTGTGGTCTATGGAGACCATGTTATTGTAGTTTTTCACTTTATGATATAATGTAACTTTTATGATTGTATCTAGTGTTTCCAAGGCTACTAAACTACTATGTCTTTCAAGACTTGATCTTTTGTGATCATACCAATGCTACATAATAATGCACCGACTCTAGGTAACTGGGGTCAGGGCGTTACAGTTGGTATCAGAGGCAGTTTAGTACTAACCTTGGAAGCTATATTTAGATAAACTCTGATTAGAGAACATAGCCCTAAGATAGACTTTGAGGATTAGTATAGAAGAACTTCCTAGAATTTTGGTATTATAGAGATTTTATGAGTTTTCCAAGAAATACATCCCTGTCTGGATACGAATAGGTAGAGGTTGCTCTTGCACAGATGTACCTAGGGGTAAAACCCGAAAACACCTCTTTGAGCTAGACTCTAACGAGAACTGGTGCACGACAATGGGCCTTGCTGCACTCTTGGTTACGACACTCCCATGGGATATGCTTAAGATAATTATCATTTTCTTTACAAACCATTATGAAGGGTTTATGAGTATATAATTCCTCAAAGAAAATATTTTTATGATTATGGATTATATCCATAAATAGTTCAATTTATGTTAAGTATTTTACATGTATGGAATTATGTATTTTGATTCATAAACTAATCTAGTTTATGACATTGTTTATAAATGGCGCCTAGTGGGAGGAATGGAAACCGTATCAATGCACGCACTCCGTGTAGGGATTGCCCTCTTGCTCAAGATAATTATTGTGGAGCTGGAGAGACAACTGGTGCTGATCAACTTATTACCATACTAGGACAACTAACTCAGGTTATGAATAATAACCATACTCATATGGAGCACCCTGATCCGCAATGTGGAGGATAAATGTTAGACCACTTCATAAGGCAACAACCGCCAACATTTAATGGGGGTAAAAATCCATTAGTAGCTGAGTAATGGATAAACTCATTAGAAAAAATATTCCACGCCTTGGGGAGTGGCGAAAGGGAGAAGGTTTTCATTGCAGTTTACCGCCTCACTAGAGATGCCGATCAATGGTGGTCGCTGATTAAAAACACAAAGGAAGATGAATAAGTATCAAGTATGGAATGGAGGGAGTTTAAGGAAACTTTCTTAGAAAAATAATTTCCACATGACCATCGAGTAGATATGGAAAGGCAATTTCTGAGTCTGAGGCAGAAGGAGGATGAGAATGTCGCAAAGTATGAGGCTAACTTTACAAGGTTAGCGAGGCATGCTACAGATTATATACGTAACACAAGAAGTAAGATTGATCATTTCAATGATGGGTTAAAACCATTTCTCCGTCGAGCATTAGTCTCACAAACCTTCTTGTTGTACGAACATATTATCTCGTGTGTTATCAAGACGGAAAAGGAATTCTCTAAGTCTTATGACTTTAAAGCAAACAAAGAAAAGAAGAGATATTCTGATCAATCTGAAAATGGAAATAAGGGGAAGAAGGGAAAAGTTGAATATCAGTCCTGCAGTAAATGTGGGAAGA
This sequence comes from Viscum album, assembly GCA_963277665.1. Taxonomy (NCBI): domain Eukaryota; kingdom Viridiplantae; phylum Streptophyta; class Magnoliopsida; order Santalales; family Viscaceae; genus Viscum; species Viscum album. The sequence continues at coordinate 22,480,305 of OY728154.1, forward strand.
AACACCCCGGTACATGCTTGAAGGGAATGGGAGTCTGTTACAAGTGTGGTGAAAAAGGCCACCAAGCTCATGATTTCAAGGGAAATAAAGTTGTTGTCAATGTGTAATGCTATAATTGTAGAGATTTGGGACATGATACAAATGAATTTCCTAAGCGTCAGGGGAACTTACCTTAGAAGAGGCCAAGGGATCAAGGCCAAGCTTACGCTATCACTACTGCTGAGGTTGAAGCTCCGAAAGACATGGTGGCAGGTAATTTAATGGTTTCCTCAAGTTTAGAAAATGCATTATTTGATTCTGGATCATAGCATTGTTTCATATCTTCCTAGTTTTCTAAGAAAATTATATATTTCCATCTTGATTTAACAAGAGAATTTTCAGTCAAAACTCCTAAGGGAAGTATCATTGCAACAAAGTTTTGTGAATCAGTCCCCATTAGAGCACATAAATGTTCTTTATCCGCTGATCTCATTGTCATACATATGATTGAGTTTGATATAATCCTCGGTATGGATTGTATTTTGTACTATGATGCAAAGATTTATTATAAGAAGAAGGAGGTTACGATTTTTGATGATGAAGATAAGGAACACCTTATTTTTAGAGCAGAATCATCACCACCTAATTCTTATTTAGATCCACCCCAAGTAGCTCAACTAAATTCAATTATTGGAGAGGAAGAGAATGAAATGACTAAGGTTGAGGAAAGGAATGTTCAAATAGAGGATGTACCTATTGTGAAAGAATATATAGATGTTTTTCCAGAAGATTTACCTGGACATCCTCCAGAATGAGAAGTTGAGTTTTCCATTGATTTAATTCCTGGATCAAGGCCTATATCGAAGACCCCTTATAGAATGTCCACCGTGGAATTAGTTGAACTAAAGAAAGAACTAGAGGAATTGAGTAATAAGGGATTTATTTGCCCTATTGTTTCTCCATGGGGATCCCCTGTCCTTTTTGTTAAGAAGAAAGATGGATCTATGAGGTTGTGTGTTGACTACAGGGAGATCAATGCTATAACAATAAAGAACAAGTATCCCCTACCACGCATTGATGATTTATTTGACCAATTACATGGAGCTAAATACTTTTCAAAGATTGACCTTCGATCTGGATACCATCAGTTGTGTGTGAAGAAGGAAGACATTCCAAAGACAACGTTTCGAACAAGGTACGGGCATTACGAGTTTACAGTAATGCCTTTTGGATTGACTAATGCACCCTCTGTATTCATGGATATAATGAATAGAGTTTTCAATGAATATCTTGATGATTTTGTGGTGGTATTTATTGATGATATCTTGGTATACTCCAAAATCTATGAAGATCATGAAAATCACTTGCGCATTATCTTGAAGACTCTTAGAATGCATGAATTATATGGGAAGTTTAGCAAGTGTGAATTCTGGCTTCAGGAGATTTCTTTTCTTGGCCATATTATCTCTAAGGATGGAATTTCTATTGATACTTCTAAGACCAAGGAAATACAAGAATGGCCAGCACCGACGATTATAACTGAGGTACGCATCTTTATTGGTTTGGCATGTTATTATCGACATTTTGTCCAGAATTTTGCCTGATTGGAAAACCCATTAACGAAGCTCACACGTAAAGGGGTTAAATTTGTCTGGAAAAAAGAGTGTGAAGAATGTTTTGAAGAACTAAAAGGAATATTATTCAATGCTCCTTTATTGACTCTACCATCAGGGAATTATGGGTTTGTTATTTATAGTGATTCATCAATGAAAGGACTTGGTTGTGTAGTTATGCAGAATGATAGGGTTATTGCCTATGCATCACGACAGCTAAAAATTCATGAGCAGAACTATCCTACACATGATCTCGAGTCAGCTGTTGTAATATGTGTCTTAAAGATATGGAGACATTATCTCTACGGTGAAAAATGTGAGATATATACCGATCACAAGAGTTTGAAATATATTTTCTCACAAAAAGAACTCAACATGAGGCAAAGTCGATGGCTTGAACTACTTAAGGATTATGATTTCATGATACACTACCACTCGGGGAAGGCAAATAAGGTTTTAGATGCTTTGAGTAGAAAAGATCATGGAGTTTTGAACATGATGAGAGTGGAAAGGGATCCTATTTTCATGGATCTAGTAAAGATGGATATGGGAATCACCATGGAGGGTGAAACATCAAAAAAATTTCAAATGGTTGTCAAACCATCTTTACTAGAAAGGATAAAGTGTTCTCGGGCCAATGATGAAGAGTTGAAAAAGAATATTAAAGCAGTGAATGATGGGCGATTGAGTGACTTTGTGTGTGAAGATGGAATTTTTGAATTTGGGAGGAGACTTTGTGTTCCCGATATACCTGATTTAAAGAGAGAATTATTGGATGATTCTCATAGTTCCAATTTCTCTATACACCCTGGGAGAACCAAAATGTATAGAGATTTAAAGGGAAATTTTTGGTGGGACAACATGAAGAGAGAGATTTCTAATTTTGTGTCAAGATGTATGGTTTGTCAACAAGTGAAAGCTGGAAGGAAACTGCCTGGTGGAATATTGCAACCTCTTCCCATACCTGAGTGGAAATGGGATAATATTATGATGGACTTTGTCATGGGACTACCAAAGACTCCTAGAAGGAATGATGCAATATGGGTCATTGTTGATCGTCTCACGAAGTCAGCACATTTTCTTACTATAAGAGAAGATCTACCACTTGAACGTCTAGCAAGAATATATATTAATGAAGTTGTGAGACTTCATGGAGTACCTCTGTTGATTGTCTCGGATCCTGATCCTCGTTTTACATCAAGATTCTAGAAAAGTCTTCAAAAGGACTTGGATACTGAACTTCGTTTGAGCACTACTTACCACCCTCAAATAGATGGACAATTAGAATGAACTATTAAAACCTTAGAAGACATGTTGAGATCATGCTCACTTGACTTTCAGGGTATGTGGGATCAATATTTACCTCTGTTAGAATTTTCCTATAATAATAGCTCCCATTCAAATATTCGGATGGCACCATATGAAGCATTTTACAGAAAGAGATGTCACACACCAACCTGTTGGGATGACGTTGGTGAAAGAAAACTTGTAGGCCCAGAACTGGTGGAGGAAACGATGGAAAAGGTGAAGGTAATCCAAAACCACATCAAAGCAGCTCAAAGTAGGTAGAAGAGTTATGCTAACAACCGAAGGAAGGAGTTGGAATTTCAGGTAGGAGGTCATGTTTTCTTGAAGGTATCTCCATCGAAGGGAGTTATACGTTTCGGTAAGAAGGGTAAATTGAGTCCTAGGTACATCAGACCCTTCGAAATTCTAGAATGAATTGGGGTTGTAGCTTACCGTTTGGAAATGCCGCCAAGTCTCTCCAAAGTTCACGATGTATTCCACGTATCACTATTGAGAAAATACATGCCTGACCCAACGCATGTAATCACCTATGAAAAATTAGAACTAGAACATGATATGTCTTATTACGAAGATCCCGTCAGGATTTTGGATACAAGAGAACAAGTGATGAGAAACCGAATGACTCGTCTGGTAAAAGTTCTATGGAGAAACCATAAGATGGAGGAGGCAACGTGGGAACCCGAGGAACTTATGATTAAGAATCAACCAAGTCTTTTTATACAGTGATATTATATGAAATTTTGAGGACGAAATTTTTTAAATGAGGGGAGAATGTAACACCCCAAGCTTCCAAGGTACGCTTCTCTTTGAATAATACAGTAGCGTGTGTTGTACGCAACATCGAGTTCTAACACACACCACAACCATTCAAAGTAGCCGTTATGAATAGTATTACCTACTTTTTGAAATTTTATAAATTTTATATTTCAAAATGGACTTAATTTTTGGATTTGGAATATCGAATTTATCCTAGGGTGAAATTTTGGAACTTTTCGGATAACATTTATATTTTGATGAATAGTGAAAATTACTAAATTTTAATTAAAAACAACTTTTTTAATCAAAATAATTAGTAGTGATAAATTATTATATTGAGTGGCTTTAAAGTATAATTAGAATATAATTTTACCATTTTATCCAATGGTGGTCATTATAATTAACTTCACTTTGAAATTGGACATAAACAATTGTCAATCTTTTGATTGATATTGTTTCTTAAAAACACGCTATTTGTTTTGACAACGGGAATTAATTATAAAATTAATTAATGCAACTTATATGTTTAGTATTTTGTAAAATAGACACCATTTTTGAATTCTAAATATCAATTATAGCTTAGGGTGAATTTTTGGTATTTTTCCGAAAAACTTCAATTTTTGATGAATAGTGAAACCACTAAGTGGAAGTTTAAAAACTAATTTCTCGTGTAAATGAAACATTACCACTTCTGTGATTTGATTTTCAAAAATCCGACATACATGGTTATCATTATAAAGTAAAATTTGGTTCAATGGGATTAAAATAATTTTTTGGTGAATAGTAACTTTTAAGTTTTATTAATCACGGTTAAAGGTAATTAGTGAAATTTAAGGTAAAAATGATATTATAAAAATATAAAAATATCTTCACACTTGTCCTACACTTATTGTATGAGTCATGGCCAACCAAGACAATCCATGAGTCAACTTTGGGACCCCATGGAGCCACTTGCTTAGGAAAATTACATTAATAACTTTTTATTTAAAGTAAAAAGAAAATTGTCACAAACATGTGTTGTTTTACTAAAACAATTATTACATGGGGTTATATAAGTTAACGTTTTGACTATAAATATTCATTGTAAATCTAAAAAGATTTCCTACATCATTATATTTTTTTAGACATTAAATAAATTAAATTTTTTATGACACAATGATGATGCAGCGATTACCTCATTAATTAACGATTTAAATAAAATGAAAAGATAATGTAAAATCTAAGACTTACACTTGTCAAAAACATATTGGATGAGTAAATTTATAACCCTTATCACCTTATACTCGAAATATATCATTTTGGGACCTCTAAAATCCGAAAATCATTTCATAATAATGTAATATTTCATGACTTTCCAGGAGTGCCCCTCCTCTCCTCTTATAAAAAGGCCCCACCTCTACCACCTTATTCACACCATCAAATCCATTTTTCTCGGCCAACCTCTACCCAAATACTCTCTCAACTTTCCTATATTACTCCTATAAGCCTCACTTTGGGCATAATTCTTCCCAAGGAATCCTTTGGCTCAAATCAAAAAGAGTTACCCGAATTTAAGGTAATGTCTTCTCTAATGTCCTTTTGTTTTATTTTGCTTCTCCGACCCCCTAAACTCTTTTTATTTATTTATTTTGTAACAACACCAGTATATCAAATATCCTAGGATGTTGTTATGAGAATTATTTGATTTACACTTAAACACACCTTTGTCTAATGGTTAATGAACATACTATTTCTGTGGATGGCGAAATACTGCCTCACGAAACGATGATTGTTCAATCTTCTTTTAACACCTCTCATGGTGGCCATTATGATGACACTATTTTCATATATGATATATATATTATGTTTATGTTTTACTTATTCTTCTTTATTTCTCATTTATGGCATACCTTTATGATTTTCATTATGGGTAAACGCGATAATTTCATTTTAGGAAGTGCGGACAACCGCCCCCTTAAAGTGATTTGAATCGTTAATGCCATATGTGGGACGTATAAAGGATGGAGTAAGTTATATTATATATGATATTATACTAGAATTATAATATAACTTTATATAATTATTATTTCATTCCATTAAATACGAAATAGAAATGAAAGTAGCGTTCAGGCGTACGTACGGCTTACCGTCTCCATGAACGGTGCATTTCATTTCTTACCTCTAAATGTTACGTAATATTATGAATGAATGTATATACTGGATATATATGATATATATGATATCTACATCATGAATATTATTCTGGAGATAATGGATATTCTACCACATAAACAACTTTTAATTATAAGAAGTTTATTTTTGACTCAAGTTCCAAAGATCGACAAAATGACCGTTATTAACTTAAATAATTACATAATGTTCATAACATGGTAATAAGTGATATAAAAGGAATAATGAACTTGAAAAAGTTTCTCAATAAATTATAAATTAACTCTACTTTATTATTCAGGAGGTTATTGAATGGTCGAGTCAAGTCGGACACGAGGTAAGGGAACTTCTTAACTCAATTTCCATTCTTTGGGTTAATCTCCAGCTTTCAAATTATGTCATGATATTATTATGTCCTATGTTGTATTTGTACTTTCTTTATGTATACATATAGTGAATAGACATAATAGATCTATTTTATTTAAAAAAAAAATTTAAGGGACTTTGTCTCAATCTCCTATCATTGAGGCATATTTTGTTTTATACACAACTTTCTTTCATACGGTGTATAAACCCCTTTGACTTTTACATTTATTCAAAGGGAATAGTTTTATACGAATCGTTTTACTAAATGACAAAAAGGAATGGTTTTTTTGTTTTACGTACGTGGCGACAATGACTTCTCCCCCGCCGTGACCATTATTTGGGTTTCGGCTTCCTCTACAAGCCATAACTTTTTTTAAATGAAAAATAATTACAAAGTTTTAATTTTCTTTTATTTTGGTATTGAAAATGGTTTTGAAAGTGTTTTGTTTTATATCAATGTGTTGTATTGATGTCTTGTGATTGAAATGTGGAAATGTTATGTTTCCTTTATGCATGTTTTATGTGATATGATTATGTTATGGTTTATGATATGTTTAAACCTTTTCATATAAGGAATGAATTGGACTTAATAAGTGACGGGTGGAGCCCGCTATAGCTCTTCGATGCATCGGCAGGTCTCATGAGACAAACTAGTGTCTTGGAACGAGGCCTTGAAAAATTATTATTTTTAGTCTTGGCACGAGGCCTTGGCTACGTGGTTATGATAGTCTGGAATTATGCATTCTATCATTATGAAAGTGCTTATTGATATTTCGTGTCGTTATTCGAATAGTAGAATATCCATGTGAATAAGTAAATAGAATTATATCATTTTACATTTGCCATTTTATGTTGAAGTTCAAGTTTAAAAGGCTTTTGTTTTAGTTATACATTTCCTTAAATGTTTGTGTTTATTTATGAAAGCTTCCGCTATATTTTTATCCTTACTGAGCATCTGAGCTCACCCCTTTCAATGTTTTAATTTTTCCAGGATGTGAAGAAGTATTTTATGAATGACCTGCAGGGATAGTAAGAAGGGGATATGAGTGTGGTCTATGGAGACCATATTATTGTAGTTTTTCACTTTATGATGTAATGTCAATTTTATGAATTTATCTAGTGTTTCCAAGGCTACTAAACTAATATTTCTTTCGAGACTTGATATTTTGTGATCATTCCAATGCTACGTAATAATGCACCGACTTTGGGTAACTGGGGTCGGGGCGTTACATTTTTAGATACTGTTGGCTTTACACCAAGTAATTTAAATGTAATTCTGGATTTAGGAAGTAAATTTCTTAAAATGTGTGGTCTGAAAACATGGTATTTCAGTCAATCCTGAGAAGTTAAAGGCTATTATGACATGAGAACGACTACGAAATATTTTCAAGATTTAGAGATTCTTGGACATGGTGGGGTATTACCATCGGTTCGTTAAATATTTCTCAAAGTTGAATTACTTTAAGACTTCTCTCACTCTAAAATGAGTAAAGTTATTATGGAATTAGAAATATCATAATTTTTTTGATGTGTTAAATTGAAGTTTTACTTTTTTGCCAGTGTTTTCACTTCTAAAGGCTAGACAGAGAAATGTGTTATTTGTGATGCATCGGGTTTTCTTTTTGGATATGTTATCATACATGGTGATCATGTGGTGGATTATAGTTCCTAACATTAGAAGAAATATCTTACTCATCATATCAAACTCACATCCATGATGAAAGTAATCAAGAGCTGGTGGCATTACCTTTTCGACATTTCCTACTCCCCTCAGTAAGAAGAATGGTGTCAGTGATGCCTTGAATAGGAATCCTCTAAATCAATCCATGAAATAATCATTAGGAGAGTGGAACTTAATGCCTTTATTTTCTTGAAATCATTTAGGAGTCTGATAGTATTAGACCGAGGTGGTGTTGACAAGTGTTTATTTAACCTCCTCTATTCTCAAATTGATTCTTTAGGTGTCATATCTCAATGATTAGTTTTTTGGATTTAGGGACTCTTTCTACGGTTGGGAGACCATAAGTGATTGGTTTTTATCTTAATAGGGTATCCAATATTTTTTAACTAGTACATTATTCTATTTATCATAAGAAAAACATTATGTAGGACTTCTATAGTTCCCAGTAGATGGTACACCCTCACACCATGAAGATTTTCTATGTAATGTGGTGACAATTCTGGTTTCCAAGTATAAAATGATACATTTATAATTATTTTAACATTTTTATACCATTCAATAGGTCAAGTCCAATCACAAAAGACCTTTGGGTTTTCTTCAACCCCATCCTATGTTTACTTGGAAGTGGAATGAGGTTTTTATGGAATTCATGTTCAAGTTTTCTTATACACCTTGAGAAAATAATATGATATGGGTAGTGATCGATTAGCTGAAAAAATCATCTCACTTTATCCTCGTTCATGATATAACCTAATTTAAGGACTTAGGAAGTCTGTATGTGCAGGAGATCATCATATTTCATGTAGTTCCATATGTCATAGTTTCTGATTGGGATCCCCAGTTCACTTCTTATTTTTAGAGAGTCCTCCAAGAGTTGATGGGATCCCAATTTATTTTGATAACATAATATCATCTGTATATGGATGTCCAGATAGAACATGATACTCTAATTCTTAAAGACAAGCTTCCTTCCTGAGTTCTCAACTTTGGTGGATCTTAGGATTGCCACTTGGAACTAGTTGAGTTTTCCTACAACAAAAGTTACTATTTTTCCATTATGATGGATCCCTTTGGGGCCATGTATGTCCTACCATGAAAACCTATGTTGTGTTAGAAATATATTGGTGAGACTACCCTAGTTGGGCCTTATTTGGTCCAAGAGATAATGGAAAATATCCAGTTGATTCATCAAATAATGGTGATGGCCTAAATTAATTGTAAATCTTATATTGATCATCATCAACTCCCTTTGAAATTTTTAATTTGTGACCAGGTGTTTTTGAGAGTTTCACCTTAGTTGGGTCACTAAAAAATTAGAAAATATGGAAATATTTCTCTGAGATTTATAATAACCCTGAACACATACTCCCAAATTTGGTGTTAAAATCATAAGCTTTACATTTGTGTCTTTGATACCAATAAGGGTGACCTAAATTTTTTCATCCAAAACATAAAAAAGGAAATCTTAGATCACTTAAATACCCAAGAACCTTTTAGGTATATAGTTTTATATAATTAAGAAAAACTATTACATAAAAAATACCAATGTATTTAAATGAGTATTTACTCCACTCAACCAAACTTTTATTATTTCACATTAGGTTATCATCATAATCCATATGAAACCCTTTAAGACATAGTTAATTGAACATTATTCTTGATAAACTAGGGAAATGGAAACATGATAAGGGTGATCTCAAATGCTCACTAAGTGTAAATATAATAATTAAAAATTGAATGTAATTAGTGAGTATAAGAAGAGAGTAAGTGTATGGTGAAATAATCATATTGCATGAGCATAACATCAGAATATCCATACACATCAATACATGGATCATCTAACATGAAAACATGTAATAAGCATTTAACAAATGAAAGATTCATCATAATCAATAATCATGAGCCATGTGATGTAAATATTGATTAAAGGAAACATTTATAACCCATAAAAAGAATAAAAAAAATGTTTTGGTATCTTGGAACATCATCTTCATAACCTATTTTAAATACATGAAAGAAATAGCTAGAGAATAGATAAATCAATAGGATAAACCCACTATTAACTCCCTATTTCTTTTCTATTAAGATAAGTAATATTACCCAATTCATCAGAGCTATATCTAGTTTCACCCATTGTATAAGCTATATTTGTCTCACACAACACTATCTGGGAACACCCATAGTTTAAAAATGTCCAAGAACTATAAGTAAAGTACATATAGCTTTAATTTCACTATAAAAATCACAGAAACAATCATTATTCCTTTCATAACTTGATTAACCCATGGAAAAGAAATAGGTTCTAAGAAAATACATTTAAAATATGATTAAACCATAGAAAATAAATGGGTTCCATGATAATATATTTGAGACATGATTAACCCATGGAAAATAAATGGATTCCATAACAATCTCTTTGAAACATTATTAACCCATGGAAAAGAAATGTGTTCCCTATCAATCTCTTTGAAATGATCTTAATACATCTAGATAAAGAATGAGGATGGTATTATTATAAAATATACCCATTAGAGAATAAGTAACAAAAACGGTTGTTGATATTGATGAATGGAAATACCAATAAAAGATCATTTAAAAAAATTGAGTAAAATAACCTTTTCATTATAAAAATAAATTTTGAAAACTAAAAATTCATAAAATATTGGGAAAATTATTTTCTTTGAATATAACCTTGGAAACTTATAAATTAAGGTTCAAGAAAATAATAGTTATGAAAATAGGAAAATCATTTCATGTTTTAAATATAACAAATAAGCATTCTTTTCAAAACCTTTTGTAAAAAAGAAGTCAAAAGTGACCCATTTAAAAAACATTAATGAAATTACTTTTAAAACTATTTAAAATAAGGTAAAATACTATGTAAAATAGCTTTAATAAATCATTTATTTTTATAAATAACATTTTTTAAAACATTTTATAGAATATGGATATGGAATAGAAATATAACTGATCTAAAATAAATATACAAGATCGGTATCAATTATAACCAACTTTATTGATGTTTCTTTAATCAATAAGGAAGGAAATAGAAATAAAATATGTTAACCACATTAATAACCAATAGATAAGATAGATATTTTGTTCAAGAAAATAAGATAATTTTATTTCCACCAATGGAATCTTGAAGATAAACAATCCCAAAAGAAATAAGATTATAACATAAAGCCTTTTCCACTTTGGTAAATCATCAATCGTAAGCCCCATGAAATAATAACTCCAAATGAAACTTTAAATATCAGAATCATAAGGATATCCATGATATAAAATGTCCAAAGGGTGGTATATACACCTCACAAATTAATATATATTCATATTATAAACATATGTCACAAAGAAAGAGAATTTGAGATGAATAACCCTTACAAAAATCATAACATTTAAGTGAGAATTAATCAATGAATCAATTATGTATTTCAAATTTAAATTATAGTGTCCCTCCCTAGAATACACTTCATGGTGCCCTAAGATGGTTGGCCATATGAACTCAAGCATGCCTCCTCATATTCTAGAGGTTGCCTACTAGTAGCGAGGGCCTAGGGTATGTTTGTGGGGAGATTATGCCCTCATGATTTAGAGTGTAACACAGTGGTAAATAAAAATATAAGTAAAATAGAACAATATATAAGAAGTAGTGTAAATGAATATGAAAAACCATCCAAGATAAACAAATAGTCAGAAGTTAATAATAAATAAGATGCAAAATGATGATGATCATGTCATGTATTTATACAAAATGAGTACATAGAATATAGGGGATACAGGAATATACAACATGATTAAAAAAATACCAAAAAGAATAAAATATACTACTAATACTACTAGCATCACAAGCATAGACTCGGTAATTTTTCTCAAACTCCATCCTATAACTTGGAATCAAACACCGTAAGTTAACTTCTTCCCTTTATCTATACATGCAATCATGAAGTCTGTTTGGGTACCAAGGGAGTACCAAGTAGGGTGTGAGATATACTCAGTAGTCAACCACCAATGATGTCTAAATCAATCCAGTTTTTGCATATAAAATGAATAGTATTCCAATAATAATAAATTCAATGAAGTAAATAAATAAAATACATCAGACTGGGTTCCTCTTAGGATACCCATCCATTTATACCTACTTCAAGCTAAGCTGAATGTATTTAAACTGAGGTAACCTATGAAAGTGAGAAATATGGTAAATGGTCCATCATCAATATGCATTAAGAGGTGGAATGTACCCCAAGCATCTGAATTAGATCGGCGGATTCATCCCTATAATTTCAGTTACACATCCTTAACTCTTTAATTTAAATTTCATATTTAGAATTTAGAAAATCCACCCTCAACCCGTCTAATGTGATCCGTAAAGAATACCAATTATCACTCAAGGGGTACTGTTAATGGAAAATACCATAATACTCCATATAAGGTGATCCATAAATGGAATACCAAGTATCACTCTCGATATGGAATGAATCAAACCCTCTGAGCCCATCCCTAATATCTCACATAGGAAACCGAGCATCACTCATGACCTGGTATAACCATCTAGACAAGAGCATGTCCATGGTGTCTCCTAAAGGGAACTGGTATCTCCCACATAGATGTAAGGTAAATACATGGTGATCCTATCATAGGAATACCTAGTATCACTCTCGTCATGTATACAATCCATATACAACTTCAAATTATAAATCTCAATGAGCCCGTCTAAGGTATCCCATAAAGATCCAAGTATCTCACTCAGCTTGGGTATGAGATAAAGGCTTAGCTATCATAATTCAATTTATTTGATGGGTAATTTCACCAATAACATTTTAATAAATTTCATTAATACATTTAATTAATAAATTCAAGTACTCCCTAAACTGTAAGGGCCTAACACATGGCCTACCATTCCACTCAATTCAATTCTTAGAAAAAATTATTACATGAAAACTCACCCCTTAAGGATGTTCTAACAATTTAAGGTAGAAGGAAGATAGGTTATCAAGGAATGGAACACCCATAGAGAGGCCCATGTCAAGGAGAACATCCTAATAATTGTTTCATTGTTATCTAGGATCATAATAAGCACGAGGAACCATTTAAATTAATTTATGGATAATTTTGGAAGAATTTATGAATAATTATGGCACACAAAATGATAGAACATAGTATAAATGAAATGAAATTAAGGAAAAGAAGATTGACCACCTACCCTAGGTTCATAGATGACCGCTCATCCATTGTCAACCTTTGAATCTAGCTATAATTGGATATGTCGAAAGAATCGTTAAATTCCATGAAAATAGGATAAAAGAGGTCACACAAAAATAAAACAAAAGTAGGGAAGATAAAATAATAAAATAAGGAAGAGTATTAGAGATCTTACCAAGAGAAATACAACACACCTAATGGTAATGAAAATAGATATCATCCGAGAGAGTTATCAAAATCCCTACATTAGTGGAGAAGTAGAGTTTCAAGAAGCTACTCGAGAAGAAAGTGAAAGAGGAAGAAAGAATTAGGGGTTTTAAAAAAATAAGGGAAAATTTTAAATTCACCCTCAAATAATGGGTCACACAGTTTGGCCGCAGGGTTGGAAAAACCATGCACCAAATATGTACTAGCCCCTTTCCAAACAGACCCCTCACACAAGCTAGGTGCACAGTTAGCCTAAACATGTGTAGCCCATGAAAAATGGATCTATCTAGATGTCTTAAACACTTGCACATGAGTACATCCTGGCTCATATAGTTTCAAAAAAAACTATTTGGACTCCCCTACACACTGGGTGACTCACACAGTTGATTCGCACGATTAGTACTAATAATCCACTAATTGTGTGGCTCGGTCTTCCTCCTTAAATTATGGATCTTCATACTCCGAACGATTCTCAAACTATCCCAAACCACTATGTATCCTTTACAGTATCTTATTTGAATAAAATAATAGGTTTTTAACAATAAATTAAAATTCCTTACCTCTTTGAAAAGTCTGTACATTGCAACCTCCCCTCCTAAAAACAAATCAGCCCCAAGTTTCCTTTCTGAGATTAATAAAGCATCATCTAATAAAAGTTCCATCCACTAATCACATATATCTTCCTCTCTCTCCCATTTATCATCTTGTACACTTCCATGCTTCCATAGCACCTAGACTAAGGGAACTGACTTGCCTTTGAGAACCTTCATGCTCCGATCAATGATACATATTGGATGATCCTCAAAGGATGCATCTCACTCCAACTCAATATCCTTAGAATGAAATGAATGATTCATGTCATAATGATAATTGTGAAGCTATGATACATGGAATATGTTTTTCATCACTTAATACCTCTAAGGTAACTATAACCAATAATCTACCAATCCGACTCTCTCCAAGATATCAAATAGCCTGACATAATGAGTAAACATCTTGTCTTACCTCTAAATCCATATATCACCCAATCTAGGTGAAACTCATATAAAGACTTTATGTCCCACCTAAAACTCTACAGATTGAAAGAGATGATCAGTGTAACACTTCTTCCTGTACTGAGCTGTATCCATATTTTTTTTAATCATTTGTACTTGCTCTGAAGTCTCTTGAATGAGAAGAGGACCCAGCAGTGTTGCCTCACCAACCTCTAACCAGTATAGAGGGTAATGGAATAGCCTACCATAAATATCTTTATAAGGATCTATCCAAATCACTTCCTAAAAAATATTATTATAGGAAAAATAAAATGAAGTTATATATTTTTCCCATGAACCTCCAAAATCTAGGATGCATGACCGTATCATATCCTCTAACACCAATATCGTCTGCTCAGATTGTTCATCAGTCTGAGGATGATATGGTGTACTTAAGAGAACCTGTGAACCCAGTTACTTATATGAACCCTTCTAGAACCATGACATACACAAGGAATCTCAGTATGATGTGATGGAATGGGGAACACTATGAAGTTTAACAATCTCCTGGATATATATCCTTCCAAGATCAACAACCAAAATGGTTTCTTGGATAGGTAGAAAGTGTGTGAAATTGGTCAACCTGTTAATAATCACCCATAAAAAATCATTGTATAAATGGTATTTTATCAATCCCATCATGAAATCTATAGTGATTTATTTCTATTTATACTCAGGAATGGATAGATTCTGTAAAATTCCCACAAGTCATTGGTGATCTTTCTTCACCTACTGATAGGTTGAGTACCTCATGATGAAACCTATAATCTACCTCTTCATACCTGGACATAAATACTGATAGAATATGTCTCGATACATCTTAGTAAGACCAAGGTGAACTTCTAAAATAGAGGCATGAGATTCCCACATCAACTCTTACAATATTATAGAAGGAACATAGATATGTACATGGAAGAGTATGATCTCATTCTCATTAACAAACCAACCATGCATTGGGTTATCACATGAGACACTCTCTCTTAGGATGAGTCCCTCGAGATCTAAAATCTATCTCATGCGTACTCACTCTATAAGGAAAAATTTCAAAAGAAAAACTACTAAAATAGGCTTCTATTAACTCTCCTGAACCTCCAAGTATATTTCATAAAAAAAAAAGATCCATCAACCACCACTCGCTTCTAGCCTCATGGATGGCATGTGTCTGCATCTTCCAACTCAGAGCATTAAACCAGATAAATCATCTAGGCTGTCACTTCTCCCAACCCAGTAAGCTCAGGTCTATATCTACTCTCCTAGATATCCTATTTTCCCTTATGGATATACATTCTACCCTTGGGAGAAGTTAACAACACACTGTATTGATAGAAATCAACATGGTATTGATATGAAACTAGTTAGTCCATTCAGAGAATGACATTGAAGCCAGTCATCTCGAGGATGAATAAATTTCATAAGAAATAGTACCCACAAATATCAAGGGGGAACTACTTTCACTTGTCTATACCCTATGATCATACCCCTAACGGTGTGCCAAGAGTCATAATGTCACTTAATTACTCTATCTCTAAGCCAAATCTTTCCATAATTATAGAAAATATGAAGTATTGTGATGCATGTATACCAAATAAAAAAAACTAAGTTAAAGGATACTATAATAGTACCTTGTATAGTATAATTACTTAGACTCTTCTCCTCAATTGTAGGTTGTATTGCATAGATATGGCTCGAACTACAACCCTGATATGAAACACGACTAACTAAGGAAGGTCTCCTCTGCTGGTGTTGAACCTATGAGGTCTGAAAACATCATCCATGGCTACCTCCTTGGCATGTTTAGTGGGTAGTAGACTAGCTCCCGACTTGGTATAGATCTACTAATCATGTCCCTAAAATTGGTGTTGGCATAGATCCATTTTCACTGGATACATGAGGAAAATTTTGGTAGAAATGCTACAGTTGAACCATCTTTCTGCAATCTCAGTATGCAATCAGGTTCATTGTGCACTGGGGATTCCTATGACATGTCCTTCCACACTAGTGACACACCATGTAATAGTCATTGCATGTCATCTGTCTACCACTTCCCCCATGTACACCCTCGAACTGATGCTTCCTACTACTAGATAAACTATCTCCCTTCTTGAAAATTGAACTACCCAGGCTCACATTTCCACCTTCCATCAGGTTATACTCTATGATGAGGTATTGGTTTATTATTTCTAAAATAGTGGTCAGCCAAAAAATATTCACCTATGATCAGACGGTGTATTTGAGCCTATATTCAAATATCCTTCCAGTCATCAAATAGTCACTAGTAATAGATGGTGAAAAACACTTGAATTTAGTGAAATGATCCAAATACTCCATCACATACATGGAACATTGATATAGGTGCATAAACTCTTGGGAGTAGTCTGCATGAAATATATGGGGGGAAAGTAGTCATGGAAGGTTGTCTGGAAGCCAGCCCAAACCATACAATGATGACTTCTGTCCTAGTTGATGACATCCCACCAATGTTTAGAAAATCATGGAGCATATAGTTATTGATCTTCACCCTCCACTCTAGAGGTGTCACTAGATGCTTGAAGATCAAAATCATTTCCTCCATCCAAGACTCAATATCTTAAGGTCTTCTATCCCCAGAGAAGGTTGGAGGATGTTGTTGCTCTAACTCTGGAGTCATCTTTGCCATTGTAGGGTAAATTTAGGGAGAACCCTGTATTGTATGCATGAATCGGTAGAAACTATCTCTAAACTGAGAATCATTTCCCAATGGAAGATCAACATGAGGTGCCTCAGGTGGAACTATATGAGGTACTGTCAATGGCTCATGTTCCACCAACTTTAGAGCATGGTCGTCACCACCCTCATGACATATGTCATGAGGACATTGAGGTGGAATAGGTCTACAATCTCTAATTACATGCCTCATATAATACTTTCATTAGATATAAAATAGTGAAAGGAGAAAAGTGTAGGTACAATACTCCATATAAATAGGCCACACCTCTCTGACTACTCCTAAATCTAGGTCTATGTGATAAGAATAAGCCACATAAGATCACAAGAGACCCAACATACTTCCCATTAAGAAGTTTAGGTCAAGGTCCCACACAACACAACATAGGTTCTGGTATATGGAGTTTTGAATGCAAGGTATAGAGGAAAACACCCTTTACTTGGCATTTGACATCGCCATATAGTGGTAACCTTTTCATTTGAAAACTTTAATTTATTGAAATTTATTCCTATTTATTTGTATGTTGATATCTCAATACAGTTAATTGTGTCACAAATTCCAAATTTATAAAGGCCCATACTCTTTATAAATTTCAATTAGCACATCAAGTAACTTCAGGCTAACCTGTATGTTTGGTATCAGGATGTAACATGTCGTGTATGGTGATTTGATTGAATGTCTACCATTATCATTTTATAGAATTTATTTCTTCTTAAATTTTCATTTTCATTCATCAATCAAATAAACTAATGTCCACCCCCATTGAACAAGTGGTTTGTGGATCAAATGTGGCATAATTGGTTAATCAATGTTTCATCATCAATCTCTATTGGAAAATTCCATTTAGATTGATATAGGCACTTCAATTAATCCAATTATGTTAAACATTCAAGATACATTATCAAATTTCAATATATATATATATATATCAATCAAGGAACACGTAGAAAGTATAGAAACAGTATGGTTTAATGCATGAAATTTAATTCCTAAGGTTCCTAGTATGATGCATAAATTGATACTCCCTCATCTCATCAGGATAAGGTAAATAAATCTCATCATAATAATATTAACAATTGTAAAATTACTAAACATGTGTTCCACCTGACAATGAAATCATAAAAACTATAATAAGTGCAATAAATAATAGTATTAACCCATACTAGTAAATTTGGGTTTCTCCTATATGTGGGTTAGCTACTCCCTGGTATAGGCTTATTACCAAATTCAATTAAATCCCAGTCCCCTATATAATACCAAAACAATAAGACAAAAGTAAAAAGGGCTATGATACCACATGTCAGGACCCAACCTTCCCTAGACAATGAACCTAGTCATATAACCCTATGGGTCTCCTGTAATACCTTGGTTTCCTTCTCATAATATCATAGGATATTAATCACTGAGGTCTCTTATCAGACTAATGATGGTCCTCATAGGCCAACACATGTTATTTCAGTGTGTTTTTTCCTCACTCACACACACCCTAGTAAATTTCTCATAATTTCACCCATACTAATCACTACTCCATACCAATCACGCTTAATTGTGCATCTCGAATCAGGCAGGCTCCTAAAAAGAAAGGTTCACCTTGTTCACATGGCTAGTAACAGTTATCTTATTAAGTATTCCTTTTCTAGGGGTGTTACACTCTCCAACCCTTTAAAGCATAAAAGCCTCATTTCATACCCCAATCCTCAAACCTGGGCAGTGCCTCTACACTTACGGTTGGGTATTGGCTTTGATGCAACTTTTAGTGTCCCACCCTGGAAGCTACTTAGCAGTTTCCCAAGACGGTTGGCCACATGACCATAAGCACGCCTCCCTGTATGAGAGAGGTTACCGACTAACAGTGAGGGCCTGGGTTGCATGTGTGGGAAGACTATACCTTCATAATCCTGAGTGTAACACAAAACTAAAAAATAATATAAGTAGTGGAATTGAATAATAGACAAGTAGTAGTGGAAATAAATATGGAAAATCATCTAAGAGAAATAAACACGCAAAAGCTGATAATAAATAATCGATACAAAATGATGATGATGATCATGTCATGTAGCTATACATAATGAGTACACAAAATACAGGGTATACGGTCATATACCACATTCTAACAAAATATAAAAAAGTCCAAAGGTTGTGACTACTATCATCCCAAGTATAGGATTGGTCCTATGCTCATGTACTCCATCCGACAACTCGGAATCAAACATCAGAACCTGGATGCTTCCCTTTATCTCTGACTATAATCATGAAGTCTTCTTGGGTGCCAAGGGTGACCCAAGAAAGGTGTGAGATCCACTTATTATTCCCCCACCAATAGTGTCTAGATCAATCTAGTTTGTTCATATAAAATGATCAGTTTTCCAATAATAAAAAATGCAAGAAAGTAAATAAATAAAATACATTGGTCCAGGTTCCTCTTAGGATACCCATCCATCTCTAACTACTTCAGCCTAATATGGATGTCTCTAAACTAAGGTAACTAGTTCAAGTAATAAATATAGTAAATAGGACATCATCAATATGCATCAGGAGGTGGATTGTACCCTAAGAATGTGATTTGTCTTGGCAGATGCATCCCTAAAATTTCAGTTACACGTTATTAATTCTTTAATTTAAATGTAATATTTAGAATTTAGAATAGCCACCCTAATCACATCCAAGTAAATTTATAATGAATCCCAAGTATCACCCC